>OZ017750.1:0-1264340 GCA_963969365.1 Asterochloris sp. CNOR1
CCTAAACCCTAAACCCTAAACCCTAAACCCTAAACCCTAAACCCTAAACCCTAAACCCTAAACCCTAAACCCTAAACCCTAAACCCTAAACCCTAAACCCTAAACCCTAAACCCTAAACCCTAAACCCTAAACCCTAAACCCTAAACCCTAAACCCTAAACCCTAAACCCTAAACCCTAAACCCTAAACCCTAAACCCTAAACCCTAAACCCTAAACCCTAAACCCTAAACCCTAAACCCTAAACCCTAAACCCTAAACCCTAAACCCTAAACCCTAAACCCTAAACCCTAAACCCTAAACCCTAAACCCTAAACCCTAAACCCTAAACCCTAAACCCTAAACCCTAAACCCTAAACCCTAAACCCTAAACCCTAAACCCCAAAACCCTAAACCCCAAACCCCAAACCCCAAACCCCAAACCCCTAAACCCTAAACCCTGGCCAGGATGACAGTATGAGCGGAAGCATTTGCAGCGCCTGCAACGCGAAGTCTCTTCAGCGTCATTGCTGCACAGCCCTCTTAACAAACTTGTTACAACGTTGACCCAGGCAGCACCTTCACTTGGTGAACCGGCTGTCCCAGGTGGGATGCACATCGGTGCATCTCTGCTGCCACACGGTCAGTGCACCATCGGCAACATGTGCTCAATTGTGTTGCAGGCGGAACATGTGCAAGGGGGAGCTACTGGCTGGCCTGCCTTCTGAGGTGCGCGTGCACATCTTCTGCCTGGCACTGGAGCATTGCTGCGGCATTGGCTCAGTCTTGCCCTGGTGAGTCAGTAGCTGCCTGGGAGCCTGAGGCTACTGTGTAACAAGCTGAAGCACCCCCTTGTTGTTGCATCAACACGGCTCAACGTTGCCCCGCTGAGGTGGTGGGCTATCTTGTCCTACAGTCCAGTGCTGACTTGCTGCAGCTCTGCTTGCATGCTGATCCACAATGCTCTGCAAGCCTGTGGGTCAGTGTTGGGTTGTGGTGCTCAGGCAGTAGGCTCTGTGCCTTTGATTGTGACGCTGACTTGTTGAACCCTGCTTGCCTGCTCAGGTCTGTAAGGACTGGATGCAAAAGCTAGTTCTGCATGTGCCAGTGAACGTGGGCCCCCTTGCATCCATTGTTGTTGGAGGTGGCATCGATATTCGGCCATGGCATTTGTGTCCCACCAGTAAAAAGGCGTTTATGCACCACCAGACAATGGCTTCTGCAGTCAGTCCCCACGGCATCGCATTGCAGGGCTGGCACTTTGTGGAAGACAAAAACGTATTTATTGCAATGCTGATTGCCAAGCAGAAAGAACGCCCCGAGACTTGTTTCTCATGCAACCATCACAGCTACAAAACATTCAGCGCCTTGATCTGTGGGACGCTCAGTGCCCAGACTTGCCTCCCATGCCTGGCCTGACGCAGCTGACCATGTCATTTGAGGCAGTCGCATCGCATGCAAAGCTGCCACTCCCCAATATGACAGTGCTGAAAGTCCTGCTGATTCATGGCATTGACACTTGCCCAAGCTTGAGCTGCTTGAGCAGGCTGACGAGTCTGTCATTGACTGGTCGTCACCTCCAAAGGCCAACCGTGTACACAGCCTCTGCTGATATATATTAATACAATGCAAAGCATCCAGGCATGCCTTGCTTGCTCAACCTTATTGCTCACAGATGCCTTTGCCTGACCACTGAGTAGTTGTGTGTAGGATCTGCCTCGGCTGAGATCTCTCTACCTGAGTTGGGCTTGCCCTGAACCCATGTTATTTGGGAATGCACTCAATGGCCTGACGCAGCTGGAGACTCTGGACCTCCATTTGTCAGACTTCAGCGCATTGCCAGAGCTTCCAGCCCATGTCACTTCTCTTGGATTGCACACCTGGAAGCTCCTAGACATGGCAGCGGCACCTTGCTTACAGAGTTGCTCCAGGTTGAAAAGCTTGATGCTTGAATGTGAAGCAGGTGAGCACAAATTAATGTTGCTTTGAGCGCCCAAGCAAACTTCCAACTGATCACAGGTGACTGCATGGCTTGCAGGGCTTACAAATCTCCAGCTGGGCCACTGGCCTCACCTCACCAACTTGAGTTTGCACATATGCCCGGGCACTCCCGGCTACGTCACTGGCCTCCCCTCGAAGCAAAATCCTTTGATCTGCCCAGCCTTGTTGAGGTGATCATCTTTGTGCGGTCTGATGCCACAGGGTTGCTACAGCTGGAGCATGCCATTCTTGATGTGATGCTCAACACGTCAGCCGTGTGGCACAAAAGCCGCAACAATTTGCACTTGTCTAAAAGATCAGATGCCTATCAGGACTTCAAGGCCAGAAGATGCTTCATATCCTGAAGATACAACAACTTCATTGCCTGCAACTCGATGTTGATGAGGATGTGAGCAATTGATTGGGTTGCTTTGGGCACTCAAGCAAGTGCAAATGATCACGAGCACATACATTACTTGCAAAGTCTGACGTTGGGCTTAAGGTCTTTCAGCAGACTTGCTGCTGAAGATCAGAAAGGTGCCCATGATAGACAAGAATACAGCTGTTCAGCAATGCGCCGAGGATATGGTTCATGACTCCCCGGGACGCAAGAGGGGCATTATGCAAGCCAAAGCTGAGAAGCCTCCGGGGCGCAGAAGCCTATTTAGGCACATCAGAGTCATGTGACCTGCAGGTGGTAATTAGCTGGTGATAGACACATACCAGCATTGCCCTCCAATTGACAATGAGGTCTCACTTGAGCTTTGCATTCAATGCTCAATCAGCTAAGGGTCATGAATAAAGTTGAGCAGAGGAGCCAGACTCCTTCAGCACTACGCCCTGTTATAACATCCAGGGTAGGATGCCAAAAAAGAGGATGCCCTCTAGCCAGAGGTCATTGGCAAGACGATTAAGACTGTTGACCTACGTGCATACCAATGAAGACCCCATGCGGGACTTCTACCTGCTCACCTGGTTCTTGCATCCGCAAAGCTACTGTTGTCAGCATGAAACGTTCCTGCAGGATAGCTTCAGTGCACCAATCACTATGTCTTACAGGTTTGGAGCCCATCAGCTGTCAGCGAAAGGGGGCTCTACACAATAGTGTGCAATGGGCTGCAGCCAGCTGCCTGCAGTGAGTTGCTTCACGGATGCAGTCCTCTACATGAGCCTCGCAACTCATCCAGGCACGTAGGCGGGCAGGAGGCACTGCTGCAGTTTTGCTTGAATGGCTACAAGAGTTGTTGGGGACAGCAGCTGGTGAGTCCTGTGTCAGTCCAGCAGCTGCTCAAAGTATCACAAGCAGTTGCTCACATTGATGAGCATGATGTGTTAGGGTCAGGAGGGCATAACCCCTTTTTGAACAAGCATCGAGATGTCAAAGCCCTATTTTTCAATGCTGTGGGGGTGGGGGGGGCAGTGCGTCAGACAAGCGGTTGGCTAGTACAGGGTTTGCGCAGTCCAGAGCAGTCAGCTTGGTTGCCAGGTCTGCAAACGTGCCAGCAGGCGCTGTAGCCGCTCAACAAGCTTACTGTCCGGCTGAAGGTGAAGCAGCTGCTGCAACCGTTGAGAGGCATGCACGGAGGCCCACAACATCCTGGCGGTGGGCAGAGCAGCTGCGGCAGAACTGCTGGCCTGCCCCAGCAAGTCACTGAGGACCGCATGCAACTGCATCTGTATGGCTTCCAACACATCCGGCTTGGGAAAACTCTGCCCCAGCGGCTGTTCAGGGGGCAGCTCAGGGCACAGGGCACACAACAGCAGCAACGTGTGCTGTAGGCCCTCATAGACGCTTCTAGCTGCCTGCGTCATAGAAGAGGCAGTTGCTGGGAACCTTCCAGCTACCAAAACACGGAGCAGGTATGCCTGTAGGCTGTTTCGGTCGAGGCTGCTGGCCAGGAGCTACCAAATTTTACATCTCATGCAAGTTGATGGCAGGAATGTTTGCGCAGCAAGACTGCGAGCAGGTAGATGCAGAGCATGCTGCGCGCCGAGACAGATATGCAGAGCACACTATGCAGCAGCTCTGGAAGCAGACCTGGAAAGAGTACTCTGAGGCGGCCCGCCCCTGGCTCCCTGCTCCAAACCAGCCCTCCCGAATGTCCAAGGCAGCTGGGCGCCTTGCCATGGCCTGCGGCAAGGCAGACACTGAGCGCAAAGCGTCCACAGCCACCAACAACAGAACACGTCCTTGCAGTGGCCTGCTCCTCCTGTGTTCTTGATGCCCTGTGACTCTTATGCCCCCCAGCTGAACCTGTTTGCAGAGACTCAGGTGGAGCAGGCTGACCCACGCCCTCAGCAGAGCTGAGAGGCAACCATGAAGCCACACCATGCCTTTCTGCAAACCAGCCTTTTCAACCAATAGGGCCCCTGGCTGTTGTGCCACAACAGGGACAAAGGCATCTCAAAGCAGCTTACCAGCGGTAATGGGGCTGTGCGCTAATTTTCTTGCCTGTGGCTGCTCTGCTGAGACAGGCACCACGGCTGCTCAGGTCAGCCCACCTTCTCAGCCTTGGTGATTGGCAGCAGCTCTCCTGCACGTGGCTGCTTCGCCCACCCCAGGAAGGCAATGCAGGCTCGGCGGACCTCCAGAGGGTTGCCGGGCAGTGTCAGCTGCCAGTCTCCCTGATGCTGGGTCATGGCGCAGAGGAAAAAGAGGGTCCGCTCCAGGGCCTGCAGGACACAAGTCAGGCTGCATGCAGCACGTCTCCAGAGTCACAGCTGAGTGCCTGTGCAACCATGCGCTGACGACCAGGACCTTAATGGAGGGCCGGCTTGGCAGATGGATGGCAGAGGTGACTATCTGGCTGGCATGCTGCGCAAGCTGGGAGACTGCTGGGCACCAGCCGCCAATTTCTGTTCAGACAAGAGCAGCATACACTCCAGAGGAAGACAAGGTGATGAAGGAGTGCTGATGATAGCAAGGGTACCATGCTGGTTCGAGGGGGGCAGGGGTCGCAGTCATGGTGCAAATTAGCAAGAAGTCTATGCTTGCTGATGCGGGCGACAGCTTAGATCATGTCCAAAACACCCTGAGAACGCCTACAGCAGCCAAGCAGGCAGGCAAGGATGCGCAGGCAGCGGTTTACACTGCCCCTGTGCGGGGGAAAGGCATGTGTTTTTCTGACTCCAAGAAATGCCCCGTCGTCAAGCTTCACTGAGAAGGCACAGCCGATGCAGACACCCCACCTGCAGCGCTGCCAGGGTCAGGCCCTGCCTGCTGGAGGCCTCTGGCGGGTGTATGGCTGCCAGGAGGCGGCTGTTGGCCAGAGCCAGGAAGTGCAGGCTGCCCGATCGGATCTTGCCGTCATGTGGCAAGGCGCGTGCCAGAGTGCCTGCGGGCAGGGGCAGCACGGCGTGGGGCAAGGCCTGGAGAGGTAGAAGGCGCCTTTCTCCACATGCATGCGTGGTCAGCCAGTGGGCTGCAACTGCAATGCCCAGCAATTTCTAGACTGCTGCCTAAGACTGGGGTGCAGTGCAACGTCTGACGCACGCAGGACCAGATCAGCTGTGCTATCTCAGGCAGCCATCTTGGGCAGGCGATTGAGCACAGGCCAAGCAGCACCACATGAGCAGAAGTGCTCTCGCTGCGTCACTCTCTTAAAAGCCGCCTTGTGGGGCCTGCCAGCCTCCGCAGCCAGGCTGCAATGCCTTCAGCGTGCTACAAACTCACAAACAGGTTCCTCAGGGTACTGCATGCTTTCCCAGGCAGGCACTCAGCCCACCTTGCAGGCTCAGCAGTGCACACCACTGCTTGTGAGCCTCCAGCAGGCGGCCATCGCTGCCATAAGCGCATGTGGCCTCCCAGAGTGTGTGACAACCGCCACCTGCTGCAGGCCGGGTCCAAGGACGCTGCCCCAACAGCCCCAGGGAATGCTGGTGATGTGCAGCCGGCTGCTGAGGGGCATCTGCAGGCACGTGAGGGACAAGTGGGTGTGTTTCACATGACCACTACTTGTTGCACAGCAAGACATCATAGCAGGCACAAGACGATCATGCATGCAGGCCCTCTCAGGGGTGGGCCACTCAAGGAGGCCTGTATCACCATATGCCAGATGATCCCGGTAGTCGAAAAGCACAGCAGACAGGAGGCAGCATCTGGCAGGAAGCCTTGCCAAATTGGCCGGGTTGAGGCTGCGCCCATGTCTACCCTGGGCAAGCCCGCAAAATGTGACAGAAACCTGCTGAACACTTAACATCGCAGCACAGCTGTCTTGCCCTTCCATGCTGCGTGGAAGCAATGTGTTTGACATGGGACCATTCGGGTGCAGTCTGTCACCTGCATCTAGCACTCTCTCCAGCAGCCACCTAGCCAGCTCGCTGAGCTGCGACATTAGCCCCCACCTCAGCAACAGCTGTGCCCCTGCAGTGCTCTGACAAACAGACTGCGCCAGCAGCAGGAGGCCTGTAAGCAAAGCCTCCTGCTGCTGCAGCACCTGTGCCGTGGCAGCAGCCTTCTGGTCTGCAGGCCGCCACAGCAGAGTTGTAAGTATTCTTTGCCAGTAGCTGTGGCTGTCACATGGCCTCATCACAAAGCAGATGCGTGGCCCTCAAAAAGCAGGCAGACCCAAAAGCGTGCTGATCTGAGTGCTGCCATGTAGGTGCATTCACAGGCAGACAGGGCAGTGTGATGCATGAGCACCAACATAGCAGAGGCCTGCATGTCATCACGAACGGTCACTGCTTAACGGGCAGTTGGCCATTCAAGCAGGCCCCACCTGCGGGCGTTTCCACTCGTTGCCATGCCTCGGCACTCCTCATGTACAGCGGGGGAGGCAGCGCCTGGAGGGCACATTCCTGCTGCAGGTGCTGGCCGCCCTGCTGCCTCTGCTGCGCACGTGAGCTGCACTGTGCAGCCAGTGTATTGCCCAGAGCCAGCCAGGAAGCCTGCAGCACAGGGGAAGGGTCCAGGCTTCAGTGCACATCAGTCTGTGAAGCATGGCAATTCTGATAGGAGGCCCTGCAGCCGCCCGCGGCCTAGACTGGGCCGGGGTGGCATGGTGGACATCAGGTGTTCTGCAGAACTTCATGCTGAGACATCAGGACTTGGGCAGCACTTATGCTGTTGTGGGATGCTGGACACGTTGATAGGCACTCCCAATGGCTGACTGCCCTGAAAATATCCTGCACTTCTGCCCCCAGCAAGGCTACAGCCAGAGTGGCCCAGAGACAAAGCCAAGAGCACGGCTGGCGCATTGCGCTCAATTGCCATGCCAGTATAAGGGTCACGCTGCCTTATGGCAAGCTACCAGATCTGAGCACTCTCTTGAAAACCCAAGGCCACGGCAGGCCATCACTCCCGAGCTTCAATAATGCAAGCTTCACCTGCAGCGTCGGAGCATGGTAGCTCCCTGTCAGATGGACAGACGCAGCTGACAACAGGCTCTGTGAATACGTCCTGCCTGTGCTGCTTCACCCTACAAAGCAAGGGCAGCTGGGCAGGAGCCTCCAGCCCAGCATCCAGGCCTGGGAAGAACTACACACCTGAAGGGTGCGCACGAGGTCCAGATGCCTCTGCACCACAGGGAGCCACTGCTCCGGCCGCAGGACATGGCATATGCAGTGCGTGATGAGGGCAGCGGACGTGATAGTGTGGGGGGCACCCGAATCGGTCGCTACCTGGCACAGCAAGGGCAGCAAGCCCTGCAGCCCATGCTGCAGGTCGGCGCTGTTCACCTGCAGCAGCAGGGGCACCAACTACATCAAGTGAGAGCATGAGGCAGACAGGAGCTCCCTGAAGGGCAAGTGTGTGCTAGCACTGTCTCTTTTTGCGAGTGCAGCCACGTCCCACAGAGCATGAAGGCAGGACGCAGTCAGTGCATTCTAGCGCGTAACAACAGAGAAGCCCAACCAAAGATTGCCTCCTGCTGACTCGATGTGACCCCTGCTCTGGCTGCCGCTCTGGCAATCCCCTTCAGCAGGCTGAGTTCTGGTGCATTCACTTTTGCGCATTCCCTCATGTTGATGACTCACGTCCTGCTCTGGCTGGCGTTGCCCCTCAGCAGGTTGCGCCTTGGCACAGCATTGTAGGCTGATCAGCAGGGCGCCCAGCAGGCGTTCTGTGCTGGCGGCAATGCCATCAAAGTCCGGGTTGCCTGAGCGCGCACCTTCACGGGGCAGCCTGGCCACCAGGTGCTGCCTTGCCTGCAGCCACTTCCTGCAGGCAGGTGAACAACCAGATGGAACCCTCCCATGTGGGACGCTGCTCTGCTTGTCTCAGCTGATTATGATGCACCTACTTGTGCAGCAAACACACATGACGGAGCCTGCGTGTGGGAGCCTGCTGAGATGCTGCAGCATCCCAGCAGGTCTTTACCTATGATGCCTCAAATTGGCCCTGAGGGGCGTGCAGCATGGCAGGGCACAGCAGGGCAAGAGGCACCTCGCCGATAGGGAGCATTGCTCTGGACAGTGCTTGTGGTGTGTTGGCTGGGAGGTGCAGACTAAGGCTGCAGCCTCTGGATGGCTTCCAGTCCTTCAACAGACAAGATCTGGGAGCTGATATGATCTGCTCTCCAGAAGGCAGCCCGCTTCCTGCTGCTGGATGGTGAGGCAACCCACCATGCACTTCTGGTGAGGCAACTTGCTGTGCAGAGTTCGTCACTATGCAGCGTGAAAATCTGGTGAAACAACTCACTGTGCAGTTGTGCAGGCCTTGGCGGTTAACCTCAGTAGCGCTGCCAAATCCTGGCGCCGCGGGGTTCCCTACACCAAGCAAGATGGTCAGGAAAGCAAGTGTTGGATGCGGCTGCATACTTTAGGCAGTCAAGCCAGTAATGTGCCATCGCGGCAGCTGGCACAAGACAGCTGCTGTCCCATCTCAGTGCAGCTTTCACATCTTCTGAGAGATGTGTGGAACACAGGCAGCAGCTGGCACAGGGCAGCAGTGTGCAACCTACAGCTCATCCTGAGGAGCAGGTTGGAAATCCAGGCAGCAGAGCTTTTTGCAGTGCTTGCACAATGTGTAGCACTGTCAGTTCCCCTTTCCTGCTTGGGAGGCACAGATCAATGGCAATGCAGAGCCCTTAGAGCAATGCTTTCACAGCTGGTGCCGACTGTCTGCACCCTGATCTGACTGAAAAGCATCCTCACCTGCGACAGGCGCGAGGGGCCTGCCCGGCCACGGTGCGTGGGGCTGGCAGGGCCGCTGGGTGCCGCTGCAGACAACTCCAAGTGCTGCACAGCCGCCTCCACCACCTGCGCAGACAGGTCACGCACCTCATCGGACAACATGCCTGATCTTGAAGGGACGTAGACCACAGTGCACCATGTTAGATGCAGCCTGCTCTGTGACAGGTAGCAATAGCGCCCACAACTGATTCCATGCTGGCAGCGCAAAGCCCAGACGCTGCCTGGCTATTGGTTGTCTGGGCACTTGGCAACCATGTCTGAAGCAGACAGACAGTCCAGAAGTGCTGCCTTAGCAGGCAGAAATTGCAGACAGGTGTCACAAGGCCCCAATGCATTGAAGGTGAATGTTTGGCCCACAGGACCCGGCACACGCCTGAACAACATCGAACAGGGTACGCGCATCGCTTCCTGCCACGTCAAATATTTGTCTGAGCTGGGTGCTCTGCATTGGCAGGCTGGGCGCTTCCAGCGTGTGCCGCAGATTCTCCATGGCCTGACAGGCCTGCAGGGGCCAGCAAACACTCTGAGTGTGCCATTTTTCATGGGGTCTCTGTTTGTGGCAAGCGAGCAGTCACCCTCACCAAATCCATGCATTGCCGGCATGCCTATACCGCTTACCAAGCAGGAACTGCACAGCTGTTGCTGTCAAGTACAGATGCATACATTGCAAGCATCTCTGCACCAGTTTCCAAACAGGGCCGCATGCTTTACCTGGCACACCTATCCTACCTGCCAAGCAGGGAGGCAATTGGTGGCCAGCGCAGTGCCCCAAGCAGCATGCAACACCTCTGAGAGCAATGTTGGGCACCCACCTGGGCCGCCGAAAAGACCAGTGGCTACAATTTATGGACTCGCAAGCCAGAGCATGCTCACACATGCATCGCCGAGCTCAACTATACGCTTCTTCAAGCAGGAACGTATGCTTACCATGCCAGCACACCTGTCTCCCCATCCAGGGACACCCCACTCTGGGTCAGGCCCACGTGATGCAGGCCCATCAGCCTCACAAGTGTTGTAATCCCACCTGATCCAGAGCTGCCTCCGCCAAGGCAGGGGTGGCTGGTGCCAGCAGGCGGCGGTGGTGCCCCACTGCAGCCAGCATGCACAGCCCCTCGCTGCCCGCCATGCGCGCTGTCTCACAAGACACCATGATGCTGGTCGCCCTGCAGGAGAGTGCGGGGTCTGAGATCATTGCATTGTGTTCTAGGGCACTGAGTATAAAAAGATTGAGGGCATGCTGCTGGGGCTGCATGCTAGACTGCCTGGCTGGCAGGCGCCACCAGCCACCTGATGGCTTAAGGCAATTTCTTCAGCGTTGCTTGGCATGCTTGAGCAATGCAACCACCCTGCAGCTGGAAACCTGTGGTCACGCTTGGACACGTGTCACGCAGCGCCCAAGTTGAGCTCCACAGAAATGATGTTCAGTCAAAGCTCTACACAGGCAGTGCCTCAACTGAGCACGTCCAGGAACATGCTTGACACATGTTTCATGCAGGCAGCGTCAAAACAAACAGCCCCTGTAAGACACTCAGACAAACATCACGCTGACAGCATCTCACCTGAGCAGGCGAAGGAACATGGGCTTTAGCCTGCGCATGAGATGCAGGAGCAGAGCCCCCACGTGGGCCTCGCAGGCGGCAGCACTGAACACAAACTCGCTGCCGTACTGCCTGCAGGGAAACAGCATGTGTGAGCTGCAGACCAGGGATTCAGGTCAGGAGCCCGCGTTGTGCTCTTCCAAATCTGGATGGAAACACTGCTCTTCAGCAATAGCTGCCTGATAACTGTGACCAGGTCTCATTCGGCCAGCTGCAGAACTGGGTATCCTTGCCACCCTTTGAAGGGTACCAGATTAGCAGGAATGCTGACCTGCTAGCTGTGGAGGTATGCTCTGCCAAGGCTGCAGCCAGGATGTCGTCTGCCAGCCCCAGGCTGCGGAGCGACTTCAAAGCCTGCTTCTGCAAGTAAGCAGGTGCTGTCAACCAGGTGGGACCCCATGTGAAGGGCCAAGCAGCTTGCTGTGCTTGCTGGTCTCTGTCTCTCCAGACAGGCAACATGTAACAGCAGTCTGTTGAAAGCCAATTGCATGTAAGGCAAGGGTGCAGTGGCTTGTGCGTGCTCTGCATGAGAAGGTTACAGTTGGCAGGCTGGCAGATACAGTGCCGCACCTGACAGTGGGTCTGGCCACCCATGCAGGCCGCAGCAGATGAAAGATAACTGGGCAAGGTGCAGGCGTCAACTGAGCAGCCTGGAGCTTACATCTGAGTATTCCAGCTCGCCATTGTCCTCTGCCAGGAACATGAACAGATGTCGCAGCAGCTCCGCAGCGCATTCCCTGAAGTCTTTGGGCCCCAGCTGCCGTCTAAGGACGGGCTCGGCCTTCTGCCACAGCCTGGCTGGCAGAGAACTACCAGCGGCAAAGTTTGCCAGGTCCTTACCCTCATCTGCAGCAGTGACCATCCATGGTCTATGCAAAGCATGCTTGGCTTAAGAAGCTTGCCTGGCAGCAGGCATGAAGCAACATTTACAACCCAGCATGCGAAGCATGCAGGGGTGCTGCTATGCGTGCCGTGCAGCATAGTGACCTGGTGGGCACCATGCATACACTGACAGAGCTGGACAGGCACTCGACAGAATGCAGGATTCCCGGCCCTGGCAGGCGGAGCCCAGCAGCAGGCCTGCAACTGCCCACCCCGCATTACCAAAGGCGTAGGCATGCTGCAAGACCCATTCAGATTGACTGCAATTGGACGGGCATGCAACACCTGCTTGGCAGAGAGCTGACAGCGAGGACTGCATCATATCTGAGCAAGCCATTCTGGATGGAGTAGCAAGAAAAACGATGAATTTTCGGTGCCTGCCTTGCAGCAACCAGCAACCACAGCAGCACCATGTATGCAAAGGTGTGAAAGTGGGTCAAGCAGGTGTCAGGACATATCTTTCAGATGGCTATCATTAACCTCCTTTCTTGGGTTCCATTGCCTTGTGCAACACAAGCTTGACATGCGCTAGGCAAATTGGCACCCACCATCCAGCATGTAGACCAGGCAGGCCAACGCAAAAGCCTCTGCCAAGCGGTGCAGGGTGGATAGCACTGGCGCCCCGCTGCAGGCGGCTGCAGAACGTGCCAGCACGCCGTCCAGCAGCGGCTCTCGCCCACCCTCCCCAGAGCTGATCTGCCGCAGCACTGCTGCCAGCTGTGAGTCTGCAGCAGGCAGGGGCAATGAGGGAGCAGGAAAGGAGAGCGCGCAGAGTTTGCCCAGATCTTAGTCGCACTCTGCCCATGGTCAGTGCCGACACCTGCTGCAGCACAGCAACGGATAAAGCCTTCTGGCCTGGCAGGCCGCAGCGCAAGTCTGGCTGTCATCAGTCAAGCCATGCTGTCAGTGTGCTGCTGTTGTGCTGCACGCCACCAGGACACACATACCCAGTGCATTTGTGCACAATGCCCACGGCAGACGCATTACTTTACTACCCACCTGAGTCGTTCTGCCCGGGCTGGTGCGCATAGGCAGCCAAGGCCATGATGTGCAGCGCATGGCCCTCTGCAGCCCTGCGATAGGCCTCCTCGCCCTGATCCTGCCACTCCTTGCTGCATTTGTCCGCCGCATCCAGCAGGCTCAGCTGCTGCTCAGTCTCGCTGAGCGCGCCCAGGGCCTTGCTGCCGGGGCCCAAAGTGGCCTTGACTGCAGGAGTGCCTGGGGCTTCGGGGCGGATGCACTGCGCCAGTGACTTCCAGAAGCCAGGAGTGGTCTCCAGCGTCTGGCGGGCTCGGTGCGTGAGGAGGCCAGCCTGCGGGTCAGGAGCTTGCGTCTCAGCAACCTCAGAGGAGCTGCCTGCTGCATGCTTGCCATAAGGTGATCACTCACAGGGTCCAGATGGCAACCTGGTCAAGCGGTTGCTGTGTGGTCTTTGACGCCGCATCAGGGGGCGTCCCAAGCTGTCTTGGCGCACACTGGTCAACAGGGACCTCCATGAGATGTACAGACTCACCACCTACACTGCTGCCTGCTGATGGCCCCAACATCTACATACCTTAGACAGAGTTAGTCTCTGACAGCAGTTCCTCTTATAGACACTGATGTGAACTGCTCAGCCCCGCCTGACACCATAAGGCCTGGACATGCTGGAGCCCTGCTACTGGGCGGAACCCACACTTCTGCCCCAGCAGCCACTGTGCAGATGCAGCAGTGGGGCACAGCCATGAGCCAGGAAACATCTAGAGCATGCTGCAGCTGTGACAGGCCTGAACCTCAAGACCAGAAGCTTGCCCCCCATAGCATCGAGGCGCCTACTCTCAGTGGCTGCAGGGGTTGAAGCGACTGCAGGAGCTGCAACTGTCCCCAGGCAGAGGCCACCTGCACAACATGACCAGGGCATGCGGTGCCTACGCATAAGGTCTCTGGCCTGTGAGAGGCCTATGAAGGCCCTTAAAGTTGCTCCCCTCTTTTCCCCTTGCCTGCTGCACAGCACAAATTGATGAGTACTAGAAGTTCTTTGTGTGATCTGTCTGCTTGCCTGCACCATATGAGACACATCAATAAAGACAGTCATAGCACCTGGCATGCCGCCCCACTGAGTCCAGCTGCTGCACAGGTCACAGCCTCTCACCAGCCAGGTGGTGTCCAAGCCTGCAACGCCCATGATGCACCTTCAGCACTTCATATCTAAACACCCCGCTGCAGCTTCTCACCCGCCAGATGGTGTCCAGGGCGTGCAGCGCCCATGCCAGCACCTCAGGCTGCTCATCCATGAGCACCTCTGCCTGCTGCACGATGCCCAGCAGGCCGTCCAGGCAGCTGAAGGGCCTACCCTGCCCCTGCTGTCCTGGGCTGACCGGCGTTAGGGCCTTCATGCTCTGGGGTTGCCCTAAGCTGTTGGCTGAGGCTGGTTGGTTCTCCTGCATGGAGGCGGCAGGTAGGTGTTGCGATGGCCCCGCTCAACGATCCATGGCTATTTCAGGCGAGACGCTCCTGTTGCCTGCGACTCCCCCAGGCCATACTCAGAGAGCTGCCACTCCATACAGCTTTTTGCTACCAGCGCACGTCAGCTGCTGATGCTCTGCGATAAGCAGTGCCAGATGCGGTGCAGGCCCCACAGGGCTTTGCATATTGCCGACTCGTTGCACAAAATTGCTGGGGTGTCCCTGTCGTGCCTCTAGTGCTTGCTCAGCCCAGACACCCTTAGCTGCACCCTGGCCCACCTTGCCACCTCTGCCTATATTGCCCTGGGGTTGGTACGCGTCTGGTGCATCTGGCTCCAGCAGCACCATTAGCAGGCTGGGGTGCGCAGCCAGCAGAGCCGTGCACAGCAGCTGCGCTGCGGCTGCAAAGGCCTTTGGGTATGCACGTGCCTGGGGGAGCTCAAATGCCTGGATGAGGCAGGCATGGGCCCCCTCCAGAAGCCTCTGGCCTGCAGGCAGGGATGGAGGCGCTGAGCGGGAGACTTGCATCTGCAACATTGGCTTCTGCCGGCTGGCTCAGAGTTACATAGACTGGATCTGGCAGAACAAGAGCTGCAGTCACGAGCAGCACTGAGGTAGCTGTGCATCGGCTTGGCTGATTGAGGACTTGTGAGCAAAGGCAGTCACCCATTGCGGCTGCTGCCACCTGTCAGCAGCGCTTGCTGGCCCAAGCAGAACGTCAACAAAGGGAGTGCAGGGACAGCAGACCCTCACACAGTTCAGCAGCAGCAGCCTAAAACGGTGGGAGAGCTTGACCTCCGGACCCTGGTGCCCGCTACAAGGCGCTTGATCAACAAGGCGCCTTTGCCTTGTGGCTCTTGCTGAGAGCAAGGATGCTCCCCAGCTGAAGCAGTAAGCCAGAAATTGCAGGGCCCCAGCCCAGGGCACGTGCTGCAAGCAGCTGTTTCAAACTGCAGGCAAGGCAGTCGTGAGCCCCCCCCCCCCCCCCCCCCCATGCAGGGGCCAGCAGCAGCACAACTGGCAGTGCGCAAAGGCCCTTGTTGCATGAGGTTCCGCAGTGACAGGCAGAACCATCCAGGCAACAATGCCAGGCAGGTGCCTTTCCAGCGTGCACCTGCTTTCTGCATGCATCAAGTACACAAATTTTGCAAGCCCACCCCCAGGCAACAGTCGCAGACAGCTGGCACGCCAGCTTGCACTGACATGCTGTGGAACGCCCTGTCTGCATGAAGGATCCCACTGCATATTTGTGTGCAGACCTACCTCCAGGCGCCAGTGGCAGGCAGCTGGCAAACGCGATGCGCTCCGCTGTGAAGGCCCCACAGGCGACAGCCAATGCATTGATGCCCTGGACCGCCGTGACCTGCTGGTCCATGCTGGCAAATTGATGGGCTGCGTAAGAGGCCAGGGTGGCTGCCGCGCTGGGAATCCCAGGCAGGTTCACCTGCACAGCAAAGTTGAATTAATAGGTCGAGTGGGAGGCCAGGATGGCTGCGAGCTGGAACTCCACGGCAGCTTCATCTGTGAAGCAACAGAGACTGGCAAGCTGCATGAGCGACCAGAACTCAGGGTGGCTGCTGCGTTGATGCAGAACAGTAGAACCGTCCGCGCAGCGGAGGTGCATAAGAGATTGGGGCAAGTTAGAGATCT
The DNA here is from genome assembly GCA_963969365.1 of Asterochloris sp. CNOR1. Lineage (NCBI taxonomy): Eukaryota > Viridiplantae > Chlorophyta > Trebouxiophyceae > Trebouxiales > Trebouxiaceae > Asterochloris > Asterochloris sp. CNOR1. The sequence goes on from OZ017750.1 coordinate 15,663, forward strand.
GCTTCTGGTGGATTGAGTACCCAGATCCTGGATGGCAGAGCTCTTTATTGGTCCCTTTTGAGGAAGCTCCTGGGATGGGGGTGGGGTGTTGTTCTGCTTGTCATGTCACAACCACAATGCTGCGTCTTAGGTACACCATCTGCTGAAGAGCAGCTGCTGTGCTCTGAGTGGCGCACGCTTACTGCTGGCAAAGAAATGAGGTGCTGCATGAGCATTGATTGCTTCACGACAACAAACACAATAAGCTGGCGCTGCCTGGCTGACCTCCTGCCCTGCAGCCCTGGCATGAGTGCAGTTGCTTGACCCACATCATGGCGCAAAGCCTGGTGCCTACCTTAAACAGAGCGTGCAGCAGGGCAGAGTCACGGGGGGAGGCCTTCACCAGGACCGGCATCAACTCCATCCAGGCCACCACAGCTGCCTCCATGCTCTCTGCCTCTGTGCTCCTGCCCAGCAGACATGAGGCTGTCTCCACCAGATAGCCTGCACCAGCACAGCGTAAGGAGCCTCACAATTTGCATTGTGTGTTGAGGAGCAACAGCTCTATTGTTTTCTGTGCGCTTTAGGCCTGTTTCCTTTTCAGACTAGAGCTCATGCACCAAGTTCTGGGAAGCAAGCGGATGCTAGATGCTGATCCACATCTGCAGGGTCTCAACCCTGGCTTGGTGCATAGCACAGCACAGCAGCCTCACCTGCCGGGGGTGGAAGGTTGATGAACAGGCAAGTTTCGGGGTAGCTCTGCTGAGCCAGCTCCTGAGCCACCAGCCTGTGCAGAGCAGGAGCGGGGGCCTGCTGGCCCTCACTTCCAGCAGGCGCCAGGGTGGAGGTCTGTAGGGCTGCCCGCAGCACGCCAAGGGCTGCGGTGACCATCTCCCACCTCGCCTCACGCTGCGCAAAGTGGAAGCGGTTGCACTGCCCCAAAATGTGCACCAATGTGTACCCCACAAAGGCCTGCAACAGGTGGAGGTCCACGTCAGCTGTCGTCACCTGAATGCCATTGTGCTGGTCAGACTGGGTGTAGACCCCACAAGCAGATCGGCAGCCTGCAGCCTTTTTCTCAGAAGCACATGAGCAGGAAGTGTGGAAGGCAAGCAGGAGTGAAACCCCACATGAAGTCGACAACATGTGAGCGGGCGGCTTCTGTACCTGCCGCAACGCATGCTTGCCCACACAAGGCACAGTAACACAACAAGCGGTATAGCAGCAGTCCCACCTGCACGACGCCAGTCACAATGCCGCCCTTTATGAGAGCACGGGTCAAAGTCAGGAAGGCCATGAGGACTGGGAAGTGCCCCAAGCGGCTCTCTCGCTGCTGCAGGGCGTGCAGGCAGGGCAGAGCGTAGGCCAGGGGGCCACCTCCGAGCCCAAGGCGCCCGCCTGCCTGCTGGGGTGGCTGCAGGAGCTGGGTGGCTGCCAGGGCCTGGGCCACCCGTCCAGGGTAGGCGCGTGCCAGATTGCTGGCCAGGTGCAGGCACTGGGCTGCAACACAGGGGCAGGCCGTCAGGCGGGGCTGCGGGCGACAGGGAAGGGTAGACACCGTGCCACATTGCTGCTTCACGTGCAGACACGGGGCTGCAGCTCAGTGGCAGGCTGTGAAGCAGGGCTACAGACAGCTGGCCAGCAGCAAGCAGGAGTAGCTTGGGCTGATCGCTGCGAGGAGGAGACACAGGGCTGCAGCGCAGGGCAATGCCATGTGTCATGCTTGCAGGCAGGTGTTGACATGCAAGTGGGGTTAGGCAAGGACTAACTGCATGAGGGCTATGTAGGCACCGGGTTACATTTCAACCAGCAATTGAGCAACCAGCACTCAGGTGGTGGCCCGGCCTGGACCGCCCCTGTTGGGCAAGCTGTGTTCAGGGCTGGAGGGAAGATGACGCGCAAAGGCACTGGACTGCAAAGCAAAGCAGGGGCCAAGCCACAGGTTCTCACAATGGGCAAAGGCTAACAGGGTGCAGCAAGTGCACAGCAAATATCACAATCAGCAGCTTGGGGCCCTGTAGCACTTGGTACATCTGGGGGCTGTTGCACTGCTGCCCAGTGGGCCTGTTGTCGGAAGAGCGCTCTGCCAATGTAGGCACATGCAATATACCAGCAGATGCTGTGGGGGCCAGGCAAATGCCTCACGTGGCCCTGGTGCCGCTGCATGCAGGCATGGCCACCATTGCTGTGCAGTGCAAAGCTCACCAGCAACTTCATGAAGCTCTGGACGCTGCGTGGCTCCTGCCAGGTCAATGACCTGGCAGGCCAGCTCCAGAACATCATATCCCTCTGGCACCTCCGCTGCCAACTGACCCTGCAGGAAAAGGGCCAAGCGTGCAGCCCGTTGCTGCACTCTGGCTCTCGACCGACAAGCCTCAAACATGCCAACCTATCAGGCCCTCGGACCAGTACTCTGGAAAAGGGATGCACTCTCCCTTGTTTGGGCAATGCCCAGGCAGTGCCTCCAGCAGGGCGGAGCATGGGCACCATCTAACGTTCGATGCAGCACAGTAACGCCTTTACATGAGCCAAGCAGCACCTGAACGAGGGGTTGGCATCCTGCTGCAGCTGCTTGCTTGAGCACTGCTTGGTCCAGCAGATGTATTGAGACAAACAGGTCTGAGATGCGTCTGCAGTCGCTGTTATACGTGGCTGCATGCTCAAAGGCCAGGTAGGCCACGCAATTGCAGGCACCCAATGGGCAAGGCAAGCGCAAGCTGCATCCTCACCTTGCGCTCTGCTGCGGCTGCATGCTCAGCCGCACTCACGTCCTCAAAGCGCACGTGCAGCAGCTGGCGAGCAGCCATGATGTTGTAGCACGTCACCTGAAGCAGCATAGCTCAGCTCAAGCAAAGCCACTCATATGGAGCCCTGCCAGCCCCATTGAGCAGAGCAGGCAGCATATATATAGAAGCAACCCATGCAGCAGCTGGGGCCAGGCGAACAGCAAAGCCCAGGACTTGTACCTCTGCACAGAGGTGGAAGAAAGCAGCCATGGTGCACGCTGTGCGTGCCACGACTCCCATGCTGTTGCGATCCAGGGGCGCAGTGGCTGCCTGCAGGTGAGAGAAAACGTGGACTTGACCACCAATGCTTGTGTCAAGCTGCAGCCTGCCAAGCGATCAAGACACACCACTGCACCAGGGATAGGGGCCATCGCATTGCCAGTACAGAAGTGGACAATGAGCACATGCAGACCTGTCTGAACAGCAACAATCGTGCTCAACAGCGGCTGAGGCGCCACCCTATGCAGGTGCACAGTTACTGTAGACGTACAGCAGGCGCCATACAGAATCCCACTGTGTTCACAGAGTTGCAAGCAATCGCCGCTGCAAGCTGAACCATGTTTGTAGCATCACTAAGCACAAAAGAAGGGCATACAACAGGAGAGCCTACCCACACACCCCTGTGCATCAGGAACACACGCAGCCCTCAACTCCCTGCTCGCCCCCTTATATCGTTTGCTGCTCTTAGGTGGGCCCCAGGAAGACAACACACAGGAGGGCACCTACGACCACGAGTCCCCCACGCACCCGCTTCATGTCCTTGAGGGACTCCCATGCGGGCGCCACTAGCAGCTGCCAGCGGTGCAGGTTCCATTCGCGCAGGTCCCAGATGACAATCATGTCCTCTGCAGGGGCGCTGGCCTCGCTATAGGCATCTGCAGACTGGGGAGGCTCTGCCATGAAGCGGGGGGCATCTCGGGGCTTGCCCTCCGCGCCCTGCAGGCACAGCATGTGTGGTTTTAAGTGGCCGGCCATGCTGCAGCCCTCCTTTGGTGCTGGTGGTCTTGCTGCAGGTGTCTGTTGTTTGCGGGCCTCAGCCATGATGCAGGGGCGCATCCGGCGCTTGCCCTTCATGCGCCGCAGGCACAGCCGCAGGCACAGCCGCAGGCACAGCCGCAGGCACAGCCGCAGGCACAGCCGCCGGCACAGTCGCAACATTGGTGGTCGGGACTATTCTGGGAAACTCAAGAGGGCTGGTGTGGAGCCCAGCAAGCCTTGCAGGTACAGACCGGCTGCTTGTTTAGGTGGCTCTGCTGCCCAGACGCTTAGAGTGGGTAAGACTCCTATGATGAGCTAGGACCTCGCATGGCTTCTCTTAGAGGTTCCTTAGGCACAGACATATTGGTTGTGCAGGTTGCCTTGCTGCAAGGATCTGAAATACAGCAAGGAGCATCAAACACAGACAGCCGGCAGACCAGTGGCTGCCCCCACAGTATTCTACTCACAATGACACAAGCTGTGGCATACAAGCACAACTTGTGCAGCTGCAGAGCTTGGCCCCCTTGGGTGGGTCGCCTGGACTTGGCCAGGAACTACACCCCTGGCAGACCTCCACACCCTGCCTGACTCAGCAGCAGAGCAGTCCACGGCCTCATACTACAGAAACTCCAGCTGAGCTAATGTTTGCAGGTGCAAGAATGAAAGGCAAGACCCCTATCAGGTGTCCATCACAGTGTCTCAGCAACTGCCACTGGCTAGAAGCACAGGTTTGAGAAACTCTCAGCCTGCAGCTCCTCCCAGCCAGCTTTGCTACAGCTGGTATCCTCATATGAAGCCATGTCAGCCAGACAGCAGGCAGACATGAAGAGCTGCTCACACAGCCCAACAAAATCCTCACCGGCCACAGACGGAAGTTCTGGAGGTAGCTCAGCATCAGCTCCTCTTTGAGCACCACCCACTGCTCCTCCTTGCCCTCCTCTACAGGCTCAGACTGAATGCGGGGATCCCCTTGGGCCAGGCGGGTGGCCACAGTGTGTATCTTCAGGATGCTCACCACCTTGGCTGCAGTGCAGGCAGAGGAAATCATGAGATCAACTGCACTGAACTGGGTTGCAGTGCCAGCTGAAGGCCACGTCCCAGAGAGTCAACACTGCTTGGGCCTTAGACATCTGTCTGCTGCAAAGCGATGGGCTACAGTATGACTGCATCATTAAAAGGTTCCATGTACAGCAGCAGGCATGCAGGTTGTGTTAAGAGGTTCTGCGCCACCTTGGCTGTAGGGCAGGTGGAAAGCGTCACTGCAAGGGTCCAGCACGCTGAGCAACTCAGCACTCTCAGCGCAGGCTCGGCATCTTGAGGGTGGCAGCAGGGGCAGTATGACTGCCCGCACAAGTCGCAGGCAGGGCTCACACCACCGTAGACAATGGCAGCAAACAGTCACAAGGTATACGTGCCCGCCATGACACACAGCAAACAGAGGCAGATCAACTGCCATGCCAACAGGCCATACTGCAGAAACGGGCAGGGTAGATGTCTTGAGAGGCCAGGCAGAGGCCTGTCATGTGGCCGTCTAGCTACATTTATGGCAGCAAACAGCCTCAGGATAACACAAGCCTGCCATGGCACACAGCCAGCAGTGAGGCTTAACCAGCGGCCACAGCAACAACCCTGCACCCCATCTGCCCAGCCTCTGCTACGATTGTGTGGCAGCGCTGTGGCAGCAGACACTTCATTGGTCTCGGTCCATTCCTGTAGTGAGCACCCTTGACAGGGCCTGCTGGGCCCAGCAGTGCGGCAGCTCGGCTGGAGATGTGACCCATATCAGGCTGGTTGAGTTGAGCATCCAGCTGCTCTTCATGAGAGCTGCCGGAAGTATGAGCATGGCGGAGTGTGGCAGCATCTGGAACCTGGGTGCCTGAGGGCTTATGAAGGGCTGAGCAGGCACCAGGGATTAAGACAACAAATTGAGCCAACAACAGTGCTCTGCACAGGGGCGTCACCAGCAGCCATCTCGCCGCAGGCCATTGCAGCAAAGAGGCGCAAAGTCTCCTGGTAGAGCTCTGGGAACAGCTCCAGCATCTTCTCCAGGAAGGTGTGGATGGGATGGTAGCTGTTTGTGCTCCAGAACCTCTCACAAGTGTACTTGCTCTCTGCAGAAGCATGAATATCTGGGTGGTGAGTGGTGGCACCAGCCTGGTGCTGCTGGCCTTGCCTAGCTGAATGTGTGAGGCGGGAACCTAACGTTGCAGTTTGCTGCCATCAAAGGCGAAGGAACGAGCCCAAGCCGCCTGTTCATTAACAGGTGGCAACAGCTGAGCAAGGCAGCCTGGCAATTGGTTAAGCTTCCCACATGTACTGCAGCCATGGGCCGCAGCCAGAGGGGCACTTCAAATGCATGGCTGCAAGCGCACCTTTGAATATCAGCTCCAGGATGCGGACAACCTGTGTCAGAGCGATGGCAGGCAGCGTGAAAGGTGTCAGCCCAAATGCGCCGATGACTGCATGCAGGGCACATCAAGAGTGAGCAAACATCAGCAGGCACTGCTGGCCGCAAGCATTGGGCAGTGCAGCGCATCGCCAACCAGGACTGTGCAGCAACAATGTGTTGCAGCAAGTCACGTGTTGCAGGCAGCAGTTCCAATGTTGCAGCTCGGGTGCAGGGGTCGTAGCACATCAAATGTGCAGCACTTCTGGGCCTGGCATTGGCAAACTTGATGCAGCAGAGCAGAGGAACCTGCAGAGGCAAGACATGTGCAGTAGTGGCATTCTGAATGATCGTAGTGGAGCTGCTTGAAGCCTCAGGCTGCTGTCAGCTTCACCATATGCGTAAGACATCTCTCTGACCTGCTTCTGTGGTGTCCAGAGCCACTTGGCGGCAGTGATTGGACCGATGGGTGGACTGATGCATTCCAGGGTGGTCCAGCGCAGCTTCCAGGCCTCCTAGCGCTTCCAGGCTTTGGGCAGCGCCGGCCATGGCTGCCACATCCAGGTCAGCCACAGGAGACCCTGCGGGAATAGGCCAGAGGCCGTCGTTGCAGGTAACCCTCTCGTCTCTGAGATGTGCCAGCTATGGCTTGACAACCCAAGGCCACCACAACATGTGATGCAAGCAGCACTGGCTGTTGCACACTCTCCACAAGCGAGAAGCAGGATAAGTTCGGTTATGAAGTGAAGCGGCGTATACACATCCCAGACTACCGCACCACACCCTTTGAGATCAGCTGATTGTGAGCTGGAGTGCCTCATGAGTTTGGCTTGAGCTCTCTGCAGGCTGCCAAGTTCCAAGCGGTCCAGCCAACATTTACTCGATCCCAAGGAAGCGCCCTGATTCAGCAAGGCCCTATGACAATCATACACACCAATGCTGCATGTGTGCTCCTCAACTCACCCTCGACAGAGTTCAGCAGTGTGACAACCGCTGCAAAGGCCAGCAGTATGGGCCCATGAGCCGCAGTGAGCCCTGTGTCAAAAGGTACGCCGACCTGGTCCTTTCCGTCCAGCTTAAGCCAGCTGCTGAGGTACTTGTGCACCTACACAGCAACAATGTTGCTCGGGTTCATGGCAGGTCCATGCAGGCGCCATGATGGACTCCTTAGCAGACTGTTGTCGGCAGTATTGCATTGTATGTACAACAAGCAGCCAATATCACATTGTGATGAGACCCTGTGTAAGGGTACTGGGCAGCTGCGTGACTGCACAGAGGCGTAACTGAGCACAGGGCGCATGTCATGCGCCGCATGATGCCGGGATAGGCAGGATCCAGCACATGGGAAGTAGCGTCCAGCATGCTGTGAGCAGCCTTGCAAAGCGCACCTGGCATATGGCAGAAGCACCTGGCAAAACATCATCTGGACTGTCTGAGCGTTTTCCGACGTCGCCCAAAGCACGCAGGGTGGCTGTGGCGGTGTTCATCATCTCCAGCATCATCATCTGGGCCTGCAGCACGCTGGCAAGGGTGTGACTGTCCAAGCTTATCTGCCCGGCATGACTACTTAGCGTTCCAGCGTCGAGCTTGCCAGGGCATGGGCACCACTGCTGCTGTGCCTGACAGTTTCCAGCACTGACTCCAGCCGTAACTCCAGTGGCTGTGTGAGTGAGCCCTGAACCCCTCTTTCAAAATCCTAGCTGCTGGGTGAAACATGCATGCCCAGGCCTGTAGTGATGTCATGCAGCAGGCCATGCCAAGGTGTAACATGCAGCTTGCAAAGTTGAAGAGTGCACGAAGCAGGTCGGGTAGGGCTCAGACATGTGGCTGCTGACACCCTTCAGGCAGGCACCTGCTGCAGCTAGGCTGCTGCTCTCTGCTGCTGCCAGCAACACCCTTGCTTCCGCTGATGTGGACATTGACAAACTGGACTTCCACAAGCAGGCAACCATTGGCCGGCTTGCACTCAGACACACATGTGGCCCACTGTGGTAGTGGCTGCCCCACATGAGAGCTCCATCTGACGGCACGCCAAGCAGTTTGCAGCTGCACAGCAACTAAATCCCAGGCCTGACACATGCAGACAACCATGCAGACTTCCCTGCCTGTCAACCAGCAAGCTGTTGGTCAGTTCAATGTTGTGTTAGGTGTAGGTAGAGCCCCAGGCAGAACCAGAGTGTAGTTGACGCACCGTGTAGATGCTCCCTTTCCGGTCAGTCAAGGGCCCGTCTGCGGAGGGTGCTGCCAATTGGAAGAGGTGGCTGTGGAACAGCTTGGCCAAGCGGATGAAGGTGGCAGCTGTCACGCGCCCTGAGTCCTGCAGGACGTGATTGATCCCCAGCAGGAGGTTGCGCTCGCAGAGCACCTGGTGCAGGATGTCAGGTAGGGCCAGGTGGTGGTGCTCAGGCAGTAGCCGTGCCCTGCAGGGCAGGACAGAGGCAAATGAGATGCAGAACGGCTGCAGGTGGTACTCGGCAGCTGCCAGGCCTCACAGGGCAGCAAAGGGGGGCTGTCTGACATAGATTTGAAGCAGCATGGTCCTGCAGGGCAAAAGGGCAGCCACGGTGCAGAATGGTGAGGTTCATGTTGCTGGCAATGGCCACACATGACAGGGTGGCGATGCAGGTGAGCACGTTGCCTGGGCAGCAGCACAGTCCTGCACAGCGGAGACGTGAGGGACATGCAGGCACCCAATGCCATGCACAACTTTGAGCAGGAGGGCGGGCCCCACGGAGGCCCTGCAGGGCGATGTTCGCCGGCAGATGGTGCTGGCAGTTGTTGTAACAGATGTGTTTCCTGGTACAGGGTAATGCAGTCAGAGATGCCCCCACACCTGCTGCTTTCTTTCATGGGCAGCATCACTGGCATAAAGAGCTCTCCAGGGGCCTACTCGGGCAGGGAGTCCAGTCTACATTTGAGCATTGCATAGCGTAAAGGCTTCGCCTGGAGAGTGCAAGTTGTAACTGCGCCAGCAGACAGCAACCCTGCCTGGGAAGCCGCCAACCACTCCTGCACCACACTTGAGCATTTGCCAGGCCTTGGCCCCCATCTGTCAGCATACTCATGATCCACCAACAACCCTGCTTTGCAGTACAACTGCACCATGTGCACCTGAGAGAAAGTGCGCCCATCTTTGACTGCTAGCCAAGGCAGCGTCAACGCAGCACCGACCAGGACCCAAAGTATTGGCCTGCACACACACCCTCCCTACCTGTGAGCGTCGTCCAGCTTCATGGCCCCGCCGGGCTGCTCCAGCGCCTGTCCAGCCTCCACAGGGGCAGTGCACAGCAGGTTGCCCTCCAGGCCTTGCAGGTACCGCTCGGGCATGTCATCCCTGATGGCCTGCTGTATTGCTTCCAGGACGACTGCCGTTGTTGGTGGCAGCAGGACCTGGCTGCCCTCCTGCCCCTCTGCCCCTGCACTGGTGTCCTGCTGCGCCTGCAAGGTGTCCTCATCTGCAGGGCAGGAGTGAGGATGTGTGTTACAGAGGGTGACAACTGTGACCTGTGACCGTTAATCCCCTCAGCCCCTACCCAGAATCATGTGCACAACCTGCTGGTGCGGCGCTGAAGTCCCAGCGCACAGGCACAGAGACAAGATCTGCAGGCGCCACTCTCCAAGACCTATGTGCATGGATTAAGTCACAGTGCAGAGGCCTGTGCCAGACCTGCTCACCCAGTGCCAGATCCAGCAATCTTTCGACGCAGAGCAGCAGGCGGGTACGCTCGTTGAAGTAGGCAAGCACAATGTGCTGCAGAGCTTCTGACGCCAGCAGGTCCGCCCCCGGGTGCTGCTCCACCCAGCGAGCGACATGGATATAGGCTTGTGCCTCATTGAGGCCCTGCAGGCACACAGAAAATGAGTCACTTGCCACATAAGCATCCAGGGCTGAGGATGCGCCCCACTAAGGCTAAGCAGGCAGGCACACATGGAGTCTCCCCTTTTATGCTTAAGTGACAGGATTGGGGCGAGGCACAGAAGCTGACATAGCAAAGGAAAGAGGTGCTCAGAAGCATTTTCTATTGCTCTTCTGAATCCCTGCTGACACCCAAGACCGTCCACTCCACAGTGACCTTCAGTATGATGCTATTGTGTGGCGTAGTCAAGACACGGTGACAGCATGCTTCAGTTTGGGGCTACAGGTCCATTTCTCAGGATGTGATGGGCACCCCTCATGGGTTCTCTCGGTTTGAAGAGGACTGAGCCGCCGGCAGCAGGCTCGTCTGTGCACATGAACACTTGTCCTGGCGGCCATGCAGGCACGACCCCAAGCTACTGACGCCCTGCTCAGCCTGCCCACACCAGCGCCGCCTCACAGGCATCTGCTTACCGCAAGGTCGCTCAAGCGCAGCGCCAGCTGCACCAGCGCCTTCTGCACTGGAAACTCCCGGCCTGTGCCAAACTGCAGCTTGTCCTGCCCCAGAAGCTGCTTGCGTGCGTCCTCTGAGGCTGGCTTGAAGTGCAGCAGCCCTTCCAGCAGCAGCGGCATGTACACCTCCAGGCTGCCTTTCAGCTCATCTGGGCTGGTGGATGCCGGCGATCTCCTGACAGCCACCAGCTGATCATACAGGGCTGCCAAAGGAGGCCACCACAGCTTCTCCATGGTATTGACAGGTGAGTCTCCACCTCAGACAGAAAGCATGATGAGATGGCAGTCCTGGGATCTGCTATTGCTCCCAGATCTCCCTTGCCACTGTGAGAGCCAAAGCCTGGTCAAATGCACACCTGGCAAGAAGTCAAGGCGAAACTGATGTTGAAGTTTTAGCCGAAGTGCAGACCACATCGCAGAGAGGAGCATCTGCCCAGGCCAGCGTAAGTTTGGTCGTGAGCAGCTCATGTTCTGAAAATTTAGAGTCACAGCAGGCCTGTGCTGCTGCTGATCGGCAAGAGCTGCTCTCTTGTGGCATGCCTGCCATGCTGCTGAAAGCCACTGCTCAGTGTGCTGAGCCATTACACTGTGCAGCCTGCGTTGCAGCCTTCGCTTAATGGTCCAAGTTTGCCACTTTAGAGAATCTGCAGCTCCAATGAGCAGGTGGACGCTGGCTCTTTACCTGGCAAAGGTTTGCGGTGGCTGGCCAGTCGAGCCTTTAGTGTAACTACTCGGATCTGCCCATATTTAGACCTGCTCGTGCGGGTGCCAGCAAGGCCGGCACAGGCTGTTGACAAGACATGTGCCAAGCCAGCCAACCCCTCGTCTGTACGTGGCAGGGGCCAGGTCCATTTAGCACATGTTAACCATAGCATTGCTAGGTGGCCACCCTGGGCTGCCCCTGATCGAGTCTTGTCCCATTCTACAGCCCCACGTCTGGCACATTGCAGCACGCCCCTGCAGCTGTGACCCTCGAGGTATCTGCATTCCTGGGGCAGCTGGTCTGCCTTGCCAATGTACTCAGTTGCAGGAGTCCAACACTGGCCTCTGCAGGTGGTCCAGGCCCAGGGACAGATGGCTATTTGTTTTGCCTACTGAAAGGTGCTCAGGAGACATGTTGCCCTTCTGCATGCAATCAATGCCAGATGCACCCATTTTACTGCAGCCAGTGCAGGACTGCCTGACGGCCTCCTGAAAGGCTACATTGTGTCGGCTGGGCTAGCTGTTGCATTCCTTATGCTTCCTGATGGCATAGCTGCGCACCCAGTGAGGACAGTGGCTCACTGCGAAGCAAACAAACGTCTAGGTCATGCTTAGTAAACCCCAGCTGCAAAATCTTGCCTGACCCCTTTTTGCGGCTCTTGCACTTGAAGACCTGGGCAAAACTTAGAACAGCCACCATGCAGTCCACTCTCCTGCCCAGCAGCCGGTCGATCCTGGGCTGCAAGCGGGTCGCCCAGCAGCCACTGCAGGCTGCCCGGCCATGCCAGATGCAGAGGCCCGCAGTCCATGCTTCAGCCACCGCCCAGGACAAAGACCTGGGCTTCAAGACCATGCGTTCAGGCATCAAGGAGGCAGCAGCAGACTCCATCCTCACGCCACGCTTCTACACCACAGACTTTGATGAGATGGAGCAGCTGTTCAGCATGGAGCTCAATCCCAACCTGGACACTGAGGAGCTGGAGGCTATGCTCAAGGAGTTTCGCACAGACTACAACCAGACACACTTTGTGCGCAATGAGACCTTCAAGAAAGCTGCAGACAACGTGCAGGTCAGCACAGGATGCCTGGGGCGGCCGCCACGCTGCTGCATGCATGGGCCTTGCTGGCACACAACACCTGAAGTGCAGGGCGCCTGCTGTGCTTGCATACAGCAGGAGGTCTGGGTCTCTGCACACATGCATTTATCAGCAATGCTGGCTTGACAGTATGCCCTGCCCAGGCATCCTCTGGCTGTCTCTAGCGCGGCCACAGCGCCTCGTGTGCGCCTCATACCTCTGCACTGATGTTCCCTTGTGCTTCCAGCAGCAACCAGGCTGAAGTCATCTCAGGTCAAAAGCTGACCGCTGCTGCAGTGGCATGCAGGACCTTCAAGGTCCCCCTCAGCTGTCCAGTTGGCAGCGCCGCACTTGTAGCTGCTTTATGAAGGGTAGGCTGGTGTAGATGACATGTATACCCCCAGGCGTGGCCAGCTGGCTGCTACCCAGATCTCCCATGCTTGCTGCAGGGTGACACACGCAAGATCTTCATTGAGTTCCTGGAGCGGAGCTGCACGGCCGAGTTCAGCGGCTTCCTGCTGTACAAGGAGCTGGGGCGCCGCCTGAAGAAGACTAACCCTGTTGTGGCAGAGATCTTTAGCCTCATGGTGAGTTGGAGGCTGGCAGCACCCGCTATGCTCCTGTCGGGTGCCTTCAAGGGCGTTAGCCTGCCTCCGTGGTGAATAAGGCCCTGGCAGGGCTTTGCAGTGAGCCTCCATCTCAGGTGAGGTCCTCAGGCTCATGGTGATGATCTGTTGCAAAGCACAGCCAGCTTACTTCAATCTGGCTGGTGCCAAGCAGGAGTTCAGTCCAGACCTGGGCGGTTTGCAGGAAGGCCTGTGTCAAATAGACGCTGTGAGCTGCGGGGTTGGGTGCTTAAGAAGCCAGCAAGCATCTGCAGGCCTTTGTGATCCAGAACCTTGTCAGACTGGCTTTCAGTATTGCCCCCTGCCAGCCAGCACAGGCATATCGTTGACAACAGTCTGCTGCCCCTGCAGAGCCGCGATGAGGCCAGGCACGCCGGATTCCTGAACAAAGCTATGAGCGACTTCAACCTAGCGCTGGACCTTGGCTTCCTCACAAAGAACAGGTCAGCTCAGCAACTGGAGGCATACCTACATGGTGCGGTCCCGGACTGAGCAGCAGTTTTTGCTCGGCAGCATCTCTGAGGCGCGGCTGGCCTGCCTGCTGTCTGGACTACCATATCGCCTTGGCATCTTTCAGATTGAGTGTTGCCTCAAGTGGCTGCGACAGCTCCTTTTCATTGTGTCCCCGCTGCAAGTGCGAAGGCCGTCTGGCGGTGGTGTTGCTTCATGCCACAAGCTGCAACATTCTGCTTCACTCCCTGCGCTGCATCCCACCACGTGCATTCTTCCTGACCCACCCCTGCTGCAGGAAGTACACCTTCTTCAAGCCCAAGTTCATCTTCTATGCTACTTACCTGAGCGAGAAGATTGGCTATTGGCGCTACATCAGCATCTACCGCCACCTGCAGCGCAATCCTGACTGCCAGCTGTACCCCCTGTTCGAGTACTTTGAGAACTGGTGCCAGGACGAGAACAGGTCAGGCCCCCAGCTGTTAAATGGCAGTCCAGTGCAGTCTTCACCAGCTCCTGTGTCTGACGGCTTGTTGCTGATTTGGCTGCTGCAGCAGAGGCAGCCCATCTAGAAAGGCTGCCCAGCAGGGCAAGGGGCAAGCATCTGTAGCGTCAGGCAGCTGGGAGGGCAGCAAGGCACGCCTACATTGGGCCTGCAGCATGAGTGCTTTGATGCGAGCCCCTGACTGCCTTTAGCAGGGTGCACCATCACGACTCTCTGCCACGCATAGCAGTATAGCATAGCAGTATAGTATAGAAGTTTGTAAACCCACGCATCGCCCCATAATCCTGCAGGCACGGTGACTTCTTCAGCGCCATCCTGAAGACGCAGCCCCAGTTCCTGAATGACTGGCAGAGCCGCCAGTGGAGCAAGTTCTTCTGCTTGTCCGTCTACGTCACCATGTACCTAAATGACCATCAGCGGTCGGCCTTCTATGAAAGCATTGGCCTCAACACTACCCAGTTCAACCAGCACGTGGTCATTGAGACTAACAAGACCACTGCCCGCATCTTCCCGGAGGTGCCTGACTGTGAGACAGAGGTAAGAGCTTTGGCATGGACAGTGGGTGCATTTGTATTGTTAAAGCAGTTGTAGAGGGTGCTCAGGTGCCCAAGCAGCCACCCACTTTCAGCATGCCTTGTGTGAGGCAGTGCAGGCAGGGCTTTGTGAGCAAGTAGCAGGTCTCAGGGTGTGCAGGTGTCAGGCAGGTACCTGCTCAAGACTTGCCTTCTGCAGCAGAGCAGATCTTGGTGATGCCAGGCTTTGGGATCCTCACAGTGCGACAATGCATGCCGGGGGCGGCAGGCCAGTCTCACGGGAGGAAGCGCCCCTTACAAGCAGGGTGCTGTGCGTTTGCAGGAATTCTGGCGGCGCATGGACCACCTGGTGGAGCTTAACACCAAGCTGGTGGCCCTGGGCAAGAGCGACAGCCCCTTCAAGAACCTGCAGAAGGCCCCTATTGTGGCTGCCATGGCCGGCGAGATTCTGGCGCTGTACAATGGCAAGACCATCCGCTCAGGCTCCTTCGACCTCATGCCAGAGACACAGCTGGCCTACTGAGCGCTTCGACTTGGGCGCATCGCCCTGACATTCACCCCTCTCCCCTGTTTCATTAAAACATTCTTTGCTGCTGCCCAAGGGTGCAGCTGTTTTGACTGCCTTGCTTTGTGCAGCCAGATGCTACTGGATATGGACCAGTTGACCTTGTTATGCACAACGTGGCACCTGCTGCTATCTGCGCTATATAAGATCACTACATGAGAGATGACAGGGTTACCTTGCACCTTGGACGTCATGAGCTAGACATGGTACTCAGGGATTGTATTCTCTCTGTCATTGCCAGCCTGGTACCCATGGATATCCTCCAAGGACTGGTCCATGGATGATGCCTTGGGCAATATCATGTGGCCCTATGGGGATGTCAGGAAGATAATTCGGAGCCTGGCCACAGGCTCAAGATTGTAAGCCAGGTACTTTTCTTCATCTTGGGTGCAGCAGCGCATGACATGTGCAATTTCAAGTGCAGGTTGCAACCAATCGGGGCCACCAAGCTGAGCGCATGCCACTGGAGATCTCACACCTCTGCAGAACTGCCAACATCCTGCACATGGGGGCATGGGCTTGAGGGGCATTGGCCATTCACTGTGCAGTAGGGGCCAGCAAGTGCTGCCAATATGCAGAATGGGTGCATTCCCTGGGATGCAAGTCGAGTTATGAACAGGTGTGCAGAACCATGCATGGCTGCCAATGCAGGAGATGCCCGCTGTCCAGCCAATGCTGCCACCTTACAGTCTCTGGGCATCAGCACTGATCCAGCCAATGGAAATGTTGATATTACAGCTTGGGGGCTCCCTTTCATTGGTGCAATAACATGTGACATGACAACATGTGTCCAGCAAACTGGGTGTGGTCTGATGGCGAGCCTAACACAGCTGAGCAGTCCCTGCTCTC
Organism: Asterochloris sp. CNOR1; assembly: GCA_963969365.1. Taxonomy (NCBI): domain Eukaryota; kingdom Viridiplantae; phylum Chlorophyta; class Trebouxiophyceae; order Trebouxiales; family Trebouxiaceae; genus Asterochloris; species Asterochloris sp. CNOR1. The sequence goes on from OZ017750.1 coordinate 31,467, forward strand.
AACATACGCACAGCTGCTCAGCTGTGCCGTGCAGTGCCATGTCCTACCGCTATATCCCACAGCATGGTGCTGATGGACCTGCCAACTGCCGACAAGGAGGTGAAGCCCATGCCCAACATGGACAGGCTGAAGGGGATGAACAGCAGGAGGGCGATGCCAGTCAACATCAGCCGGCCTAGTTGCGGTGGGCTGACTCTGCCATGAACTATCAGAAAAACCCAGCATATGGTGCTGAGGCTGGCCTTGTGGATCTCGGCTTCCAGCTTCAGCTGGGACTGCGTGATCAGCTGCTCTGCCTCTGCTACAGTCAGTGGACCGCCTTGGCTGCATCTGACATCTGGAGCTGTAGCAGAGACTGCAAAGCTGTAGCAGCTCTCTGCTCACCAGGGCAGACAGCATGGACGACTTCAGGCGCAGAAGCAAGCCCTTGGGCCAGAATGCGGGGACGCCTGATTGCTGGCAGTGGCTTACAGGCCTGCAGCACCAAAGGACGTTCAGCAAGCCAACTCAAACAAACATGAACTTACAAGATATCATCTGACTGTGGAAATCCAAGGCCGGCCCCTCATGGTACCAGACGCCATGCTCATCTGTCTTGAGTGATTGATGTGATTCGTCGAGCAGCACGCAAAGATGAATCGTGCGTTGGCCAGGTTAGGTCGCAAAGAACAAGACATCTTCAGCTGACGAAAACCCAACCACACAGGCTTCAAGTGGGCCACCTGAGGTGGCAGCTTCATGTTTTGGCAGGCACAAGGTTGGCACAGGGACAAACTCCAAGCATGCCTGACCCTACCATGTTTGGCAGCTTTTCCTGTGTAATGTCCCCTCCAGCAGGGGCCTTTCAGTTGGTCAGCATCAGCTGATGCAAGCCATCAGGCTGGCAGAGGCTCACACCTGTGTGTCTTTGACAATGGTTCGGAGGGGTCCCTCTAGGACATGATGCAGCTGGGCATGGGGCTTCACAAAGACAGCATAAAGCTGCTGCTCAAACTGCAACTCAAGTTCACTCAGATGCGCAGGTTCAGCGCATCTGGCATCCTTCCCTTGCTTCGGGCTGGTGCATTTACCTGTACAATATGGCAGCTTCTGCACATTACCCGGCAAATCTTGCACTGTCACGCACCAGAGCGATTTGCAAGGTCTCCACAGATTCAACACAGGGTGCCCAGCAAAGCCTTGCAAGCCGTTTGTATTTGGCCGCCCCCATCTACCCTGCACCCCCCCCCCCCCCCCCGCACCCCCATCCTGAGTGGGTCTTTGCGGGCAATGTCCCAAGTGGTCTTCTCAGAGAGGGTAACAGGCTGGCAAGCAGCCGGCTTGAGGGCCTGCTGTGCTGGGCTGTGCCATAGGTGACAGTCTGCAGCAGCGCACCCCGCCCCGAGTGCTTTGCTTGACTTGGCTACTCCTTGCGCCTTGGGGGAAGTGTAGACATCAGCTCTGCTTGTGGGGCATACTCGTTCATGTTGGGAAGCGCCCTGGCGAGGAGGGCATTAGCAAAGTATGCAAATATACCAAGCATGCATTGCCTGAAAGCGCGTCCAGTCTGTTGGCCCAAAGCTCCGCCACGCTGACCATGTCTGCAGCCTGGTTGATTCCAGCACTGTTGTGATTCAAAATATTTGGTGGCATGCAAACTCTAGTAGGGCAGTCAGCACAGGACATAGAGCTATAGGTGATCTTGCTTGAAGGCTCAGCCAATATGGTGCAAGGAGCCAGGGCTTCCAGGCAGCAGAGAGGGAGCCGTTGCAGGGAGAGTATGTTACAGCAAACAGACACACTGACAGTTCAGATTGTATGCGTCTCAGCGAGTTCTCATGCGACTCATCTTCTCGAGGGTCTCAGGCGTCATGCCGGCGCTGACTTCATACAGGTCACCAGCGGCCTTGCTGTTAGCAGGTGTCAAATGCAGACTCTGTGCCCAAAACTCCATGAGGTGCCGTGTCTCTGCGGCGCTGCTAATCATCTGGTGTTGTTTGCCAGGTATGCTTGCCAAGCGGACAGGATGGCATCCTGCACACATATACTTGTTGAGCATTGCAAATCAATTTGCAGCATGGTCCACAGCCAAGCTCAGGAAGTGGCCATGGTTGCAGACAGCAAGAAAAGTATGGGCATGACAGATGAGCGACGCTTGCCCACCAGCACGGCTCAGGAGCTCAACAGATGAACTGACTGCGGCCCTGGGAACCTCCCTGTCCTGCTCCCCATGCGTGATGAGCACAGGGGTTGCGCCAGCCCTTGGAACGTTTTGAAAGTGCTCCGGAAGGAGAGCTGCACTGATTGCCACACAGCTGCCTATGGGCTCCCTGCATGACCCATCAGCCTTGAGGCAATAATTAGGCATGCCTGCCATGTCAACCCTGTTCAGGCGGGCACTCCATTCGCATTGGGGAACCACATTGTGGATCGAATCAGGAGCAGGTTGCATTCCCCTTGATAGCAACTGACCTGGAATGTAAAGTAAAGTCCAGCACTGCCGTACCTCCCTGACTGAAGCCAAACAAATGCACATGTTCATACTTCCAGCCGCATTGCTGAGTGAGGTGCTGCATCAGGCGAGCAAGGCGGGGCCTACACTGAGAGCTGAGAGACGCCAACTCTCCCTGCAGTGTCAGCAGGGGTTTGTGTGAGAAACGCAGCATTGTGATGCTGGTACCAAGTGCTGGGCGGACCAAGCTTTGGACAATCAGCCACAACTACTCACAGGATGGTCTTCATGAAACCAGGCCCTGCCTTTTTCTGTGCCAGGCACTGGCAGTGAGCCTGTGATAGCCAAAATGGCTGTCTGGGGCAGCTGCAGCTTCTGGCCCAACTTGGCAAAGCCATCTGCAGACAGACCAAATGGCATGCTGTTGCAGCTTGCTGAAAGGCAGCAAGAGACGTGCCTGGAACTTGTCATGGGCTAGGCTATGTGCTGAGCTCAGGCCCATTTGCAGCCCTCTGTTTGCACAGCAAGTATTGCAAAGCGCAAGTGGAGGCTTGCCTGCGGTGTCGCCACAGCCATGCAGCAAGACCAGGACATTCTGGTTGCTGCCATCTGGTGACGGATGGAAGATCCAGCCAGGCTCAAGGTCTGGGACAGTGTGGCCGGCTGCACTGCCTTGCACAGGTCTGACTGTGAGCTTGTGTGCAGTGCGGCCGCTGTCCTTGCTGGGGCTGATGATGTTTTGCACATCCCTTCTCAGCTTCAGAGCCTGCAGCAGAGATCACAAGAAACAGAGTGAGGTTGCCCAGATAGGAGTCAGCTTGCCAGGCCAGGTTGCGTCTGGGCTCCAGGCACCTGCTGGTGCAACATGGCGAGTTCCTTATGATCAAGGTGCTATCTGACATCGCTGCATGCTGCACACCTCAGCATGACCAGGTGCTTCCTCCAGCAGGTGCTGCAGCGTCTGGAGAGCCTCCTGATGAAGCTCAAGCTTTTGCTGGGCAAGTGCTTTCCGAAAGAGAGCCTTAGTCGCCCTGCAGGAGCATCAGGTGTTTTAACATCAGCCTGCACGTAACAGCAGACTGGCTCTGATTGCAGCACCTAGGATCCAAAGCTAGAGCTGCATCTGCATCCTGCAATGCAAGATCCCAGTCTTCAAGTTCAAGGCAGGCTTGCGCTCTGTTGCTGAAAATGACAGAGAGCTGAGCCTGACTGAGTGTTATAGCCTGGCTATAGTAGCCACGGGCAGCGTGCCAATCAAGTCTTCTGAAAGCGCTGTTGCCTTCCTCCTTGAGCTGATCGGCATTCATGTTCGTTGTTGATTTTTGACCCACTGATCAATCAACATTTTCCTTGTATATTTCAGCTGAAGCTTTCAGCTGCACAATGGATGTGATCAAAGGAGCCACACGGCATCTGCAGAGAGCTGCTGTTGTGACCGAGGGTTCCACTGTCAAGTGAGAAGGCACAGTAAGCAAAAGATCTGCAGTGATGCCAACAACATCTCTGACTGGTGCCACCCTGGCCCGCAGGTACTCTGAAGTGTTGACCAGAGCTTCAGCGCTTGCTCAATCATTGACAAATGGCACGCATGCAGCATCAGGTCAGCATGCATTGCGGTGTGCTGCATCAGGCTCTGTACTTGAGAGAAGCTCAGCGCATCGCTGAGCAGATGTACCTGAGTCACATACTTGAGTAGGATGTCATTGCAGGTCAGTATGGCGAGCGAGTTGCCATCATGGCGCCCCCAAACAGGCACTACGTGGAGGCCACCTGGGGCACATGGCTGGCCAGAGGCATTGCGGTGCCACTGTGCCTGTCCCACCCTGACAGGTGCATGTCGGCTCAAGCTGTTCTCCCACAATGCAGCAGCAGGTTCCTTTGCCTGGCCATGCACCCCTGCTTGGGCCTGAGGAATGCTGCTTGTCTGCTTGTCTGCTGACTGAACATATGTGGTGCTTCAAATGAGTTTGCTTTGTTCTGCAGGGAGCTGGCCTATGTCATCGAGAATGCCCAAGCTGGCACTGTCCTGACGACGCAGGAGTTTGCCCCCAGGGTGGCGCCGCTTGCTCGTAAGGCGCAGGCCCGCTGCCTCATCCTGGAGGAGATGGCAGCCACCAGTGACACCTTCAGCTCACAAAGTGCCACCCTGCAGCAGCCCCTGCCCGACACAGGTGAGCGCAGGATTACTAGTCTGAGCATTGATGTGCTTGGCCAGCCCAAACAGATAGGCAGTGCTGATTGGTTTTGCAACCACCTGATCCAGACGCTGCCTTGAATCCAGCAGTTGCCAGTTGCGGGGGGCGCAGTGGTATGCAGGTCGTTGCCTCTGCCAGTGTGACAACTGCAGCGTGTTTTGAGTCTGCCATGGCATGCGACCATTTGTCATAGGCCCGCGGCAGGGTAGAGCAGATTCGCAGGTTAAAAGGGGGCCCTTTCTCAAGTGGCCAGAGCCATCATGGCTTATGACTGTGACCTGCAGATGCTGATGTGCAGCACACTGCTGCTTGAACACCTGCAGCCCCATATTGCAGAGTCAACTTCCAATAGGGCCCTGTTTGCAGGCCAGGGCAGCAGCTTGCCCTGATGCAGGAAGCTTTGAGGCCGGGTCGTCTGCTGCCTGCAGATGCCAACGTGCAGGAGGACACTGCCGCGCAGCTGGCATTGGAATGGTTGGCCAGTCCAAACGGGCCCCAGCAGCATGATGGAGCGCTCATTATCTACACCAGCGGGACCACGGGGAGACCCAAAGGTGCTTGGGATCAGGCACTGCTGGCTGCATGTATGTGTGTGCGGCTGTGCGGTCTGGGTGCTCCTCTCGCCGCACCATCTCTGACAAGTTTCGTAAGCTGTTGATGCGGCCACCGCCGCACTGCAGCAGCAGGCAAGCCGTGGGGCACCACAAGGTTGGTGTGCATCAGCAGCATTGCTGGCTGTACCCAAACTGCAGATATGTGCACTCAGCTATGCCACATGGTCTGCACAGATCCCATGTGGATGTCAACAACAGTGCAGTCTAGGTGCCGTCTTCAGCAGGCCACCACACTAAAGCACAGGCTGCTTGCACTGCTTGCATGGGCTTGTGCCACAGTGAATTCACTATCTCTGTCGACTTGCCTGCTGCATGGCAAGCAGCGCTGGTGCCCCTGCAGACGTCCAATCAGCAGCGTAAGGTCATCACTGCCGCCGGCCCTGCACACCAAGCAGCGCAGGAGCCAGGACAGGCCTGCAGGTTGAGGCCACAGTTGACGCTGTGCATGCCGGCTGCTCAAGTGTGCCGCAGCAGCTTTCTCGCTTGCACATGTCTGCAGCGTGGGCCCGTCCTGGCCTGCAGGCACCCTCTATGGCCACACATCAATGCAGCAAGCTGCAGCGTTGATGGCCTTGCATGCAGGCTCCTTGCGCTCTGTGCGCCCACTGCTGCCAGGGCGCAAGGGCTGTAGTGCATGTGCAGATTGCCTGCCAACCTTGACTTTGCAGGGGTAAGATACTTTGCACACCCACTGCAGCACTTGTGCAGGGTCCATCTGGATGTCATGGAAGCAGCGCCGTCCCCTGAGCAGACTCTGTACGCTGGCTCCAGGGCGGTATAGCATGCGCAGCGCTGAGGGCTGGTGCCTGCAGCATGAGCCAAGGACGATCCTTGCCCTGCAGGCACGCTGCATGCCATTCGCAGCGATGAGACGCGTGCTTTACGCTGGCTCAGCACAACCCACTCCCTTGAAGGCATCCCCGACCCAAGATGCAGCGTCCACCTCTGCATGTTGTGGCCCTCATGGCCCAGCATCGCTGATTCTGCGGTGCAGGCGCTCTGCACACCCATCGCGGTGTGGGTGCCCAAGTGGCAGCCCTGTGCAGTGCCTGGCAGTGGGCCCCAGAGGACCGCATCCTGCACACGCTGCCCCTGCACCACATCCACGGCATCATCAATGCGCTGCACTGCGCCCACGCCGCGGGCGCCTGCGTGGAGTTCCTGCCGCGCTTCTCCCCGGGGGAGGTGTGGCGCTGCCTGAAGGTGGGCCTGGGTGGCTGTTCTCATGCTGGGCTGGGCTTCAGGTGTGGCAGCAGCGTCAAAATCTGGGGATTTGGGCAGAGCCTGACGCGTCATGATGATATTGCGCACAGCATGGCCTGCGCCACCCCCTTGCCTCCATGTCAAGCCTGACGATGCAGATGTCTGGAGGCGCACACGTGTTTCAATGGTACTGAGAGACGTCTGTTTTAGGGTCGAGCAATGCTTGGAGGGCGCAGCAGTCCTGCTGCATTGCACAGCCTCCGGCACTGTGCAGACAGTCAGGTCAAGGCACAGGCACAGAAGAAGAAGCTGCCAGAGACATGGGTGCGCGGTGTACTTCTTGGGGCTGAAGGCAAAGCACTGTTGGCTGCCCTCCAGCACCCTGCATAGCACATACCACTGGGGTTGCTCAATTGATGAGGGTGCTGGCATGTATCTCATACGTGTCTGTAGGAGCCCCTGGTTGCTCCTGACAGCTGCAGCGGCTCCAAGGGGCATCATGCAATGCCTGAAACCTATGAGGAACCAACTGAGGGTGGCAGCTTGTAAAGCACAGCTTGTGACATAGCTGAGTCCAGGGGCATTTCCAATCTGCACTGCTTTCTACAGAGGGAAGAGGACCCAGTGACTGTGTTCATGGGTGTCCCCACCATGTACAGCTACCTGCTGAACCATTCTGATGAACTACCTGAAGAGCAGCAGGACTCAGCCAGGTGAGCCCCATTGGCATGCTGGTGCTGGGCAAGCACCAGCCCTAAGCTTGAAGAAGGTACATATGCCCTGAGAGTGTTGCCATCTCCTGTCCGCCCTTTGTGACAGCTGATTCGCACAGCAGGGGAGCGCCAGCAGGTGACATCCTGAAGATACGTCCCTGTGTGCAGGAAAGCAGCTGCACGGCTACGCTTGACTGTCAGCGGCTCTGCTGCTTGCCCCATGCCGATCATGGAAAGGTGGGAGCAGCTGTCAGGTGCTCGACTGCTGGAGCGGTACGGCATGACAGAGACGGGCATGGTGGTCAGCAACCCCTACAAAGGTGAAATGCAGAGCCCTAGTGCTGTGGCAGCCAGTGTGGGCAGCCTTTCAAGCCCCTCAAACAAGCGGTGCGATGAGTTTATACATTTGAAAATGGGTTGCGGCACGGCATGCAACGCTCAACCCCGCTCTGCTGGTGTGTTCTCTCAAAAGGTGCTTGCTTGATGCGAGCTGGATGACACCTGTCGAGTACATTGCTCACTGCGCCGCAGGTGACCGGCGTCCAGGCACTGTTGGGCTGCCTCTTCCAGGCGTACAGGTCACTGTCAAGGCACCAGAGGCTGGCAACGAGCCTGCTGAGGGCGTCACTCAAGGTGGGCATGGCCTACAGTGGTGGATGCCCTGCTTAACAAGCAAGCTGACGGATTGTTGCCTGTCTTATAGGTCCAGGGGAGCTGCTTGTGAAGGGCGACTGTCTGTTCAAGGAGTATTGGCAGAACCCAGATGCCACAGCTGAGGCATTTGATGAGGAGGGCTGGTTTTGCACAGGAGACACAGCACAGGCTGAAGGCGCCCCCGCTTACTGGAGAATTCTAGGCCGCACCTCTGTCGACATCATCAAGACGGGAGGGTACAAAGTCAGCGCAGTCAGCATTGAAAATGCTCTCCTGGAACATCTGCAGATCAACGAATGTGCAGTCTTCGGTGTTGCTGATGACGAGCTGGGTGAACTTGTGGCTGTTGTGATTGCATGCCCTGAGGGACAGCAACCAAGCCTTCAGGATGTGCAGACTTTTGCTGCTGAGCGCCTGCCACGCTACCAGGTACCAAAAAAGATGGAGGTTCTATCCTCCATCCCCAGAAATGCAATGGGCAAAGTCAACAAGAAGCAGTTGAGACAGGAAGTGTTTGGCCAGTGACATTCAGGAAATCATTATGCCACTGATGAACTAAGGATTGAACAGTTCATGAACTCACAGGAGGGAAGGGGATATGCAGCGCAGCATTCAAGGCATATACTGATATGGAGACACAAAAAATTTCTGTCCACGAAACACATGGCGTCCAAAAAGAGAGCAGCATACACATCAGCGGCATGATGTTGGGCAGTGGTCCAGCAGCACCTGGCAGCTGATCTCGCTTCCACAACATACATAGAACAGTGCAAGAGCCACTGGCTCCTTGAGGGCTCTGTCAGAGATGCCCTCAAGGGCAGCCAGCACATGCTCATGGCCCTGCTGCAATGTGAGCGGGGCGGGCAGCGCTGGCAGCTGCTCCTCTGCTGCATCTGGGGGGGCCGATCCATTGGCAGCCACCTGCTGGTCATCAGACGGCAAGCTGATGGCCTGCAGGGTCGATCGACAATGCAAAAAACAGCAGGGTGCACTGGGGTCTGTCAGTGTTGCTTTGAAGTTAAATTCGACCACATGAGTGGCAACACAAGGCAGCTCAGCATCACGCCCGGAACCCCCAAGCAGACCCCTGCCCAGCCCACCTGGACAGCAGGGAAGCCGCAGGCCACCATGACGGCATGGCACACGCTGCTGATGTGCTGCACAGCCTGGACGTCATTGGCGCCCCTGTGCAGGAGCCGCACCAGCACCTGGATGGCCCCAGTCCCACACGCCCTCTGCTGGGCTTCCTGCTGGCCCACACACAGGCATGAAAGCGTATGGCAGGCCTGCACAGGGCACACTTCTTTCAGAGGCCACCAGGATGGTGGGTGGAGGACAGCAGTTCATCGGAGGTTGCCGAGGACCATGACCCACCTGAATGACGACTGCACCATCGCTGCTCATCAGTAGAAGTGTGACAGGCTCTATGGCATCGACGAGAGCCTGCTGCGCCTGCTCAAAGCCTCGCGCCAGGCATGAGATTGCCTGGCAGGCGTGCCCTGCAGCCAGGATCAGGCGCCTCTGTACAAGCTGCATGTCAAATCAGGATGTACTCAATGAGGCATCTCCTGCTGTGCATTATCTTGATAAAGAGGAAAGGTGTCAATCCGCCCACCATGGCCTGCAGGCGGGGAGGAGCAAAGTGCCCGGCGGCAGCATCTGCGGGCAGGCGAGCAGGCCACTACCGGAACATGGCCTCAGCCACACAGGAGCAGAAGTAAGCACGGTGGCGCCGTATCGGGCTAAGCAAGCTCCCGACCACTCACATGCAGCCTCGAAGAGGGTTGGTTGCTGTGCCTGGGAGGGTGTCCGTGCGACTGCAGCCACCATGCGGAGCAGCAGGCCGGCTGCTCCTGCACGCAGCGCCTGAGCCCTGTTGGCTTCGTGTCCATCCACCAGCACAGCCAATGCCTTGGCTGATTCGATGGTCGCCCTGCAGGGAGACAGTTATCAGCTGGTGCATGGCAGACATACACATGGGCCTCTGACATGCTTCCAGCAGCTGCCCGGCAGCAGGCAACAGAGACTCGCGGCCATGCATGCAATGCTGAACCCCCTCACCCCTAAACCCTGGGGAAATTGAGACGCAGGCAGCAGGCCATCTTGGAGCTGCACGACCCCTCCCTGGCCAGTCACATGTGACCATGCTTGCCGGTGTGTAAAACACTTTGTGCTGGTGAGCCTCGCCTGCAGTCTGCTAGGTGCACCTGATGAGTGGGGTACATTCATGGAATGCTTCATCAAGGCCCTGGTGCAAGCAGAGCTGCTGAGGAAGCCACAAGGTAGCATGCCAACCTGCAGAGATGGAGCCCTTGCAGCTAGCTCCACGCCCTGCACTGCCATGCGCAGCATACGCTGCGCACCAGACAATGTCACTGTGTCCCTTTCTGCTGAGCAGCTGGAGGACTTGCAGAGACCCTGGTGGGCTCGGTGCAACAGGCACAGGGGCGGGGCCACCCACTGACGGCACATGAAGCTGGCAGGCCAAACTGAGTGCTCGATGCATCAGGTTGCCGCACCACCCACCTAGCATCCACACCTACAGCCAGCGAGGCCTGCAGGAGCGCAATGATCAGCTGCAGCGCATCCGCCTCGCGCACGGCGTCCTGGCAGGGCTGGTTGAAGGCAGCCACGTTGGCGATGGCGCCCGCAGCATAGTAGGAGGCCTTGTTCTGGGGTCCTGCCCGGAGAAGGTCTGCCAGGAAGGGGATTCCCCCAGCACGCCGCACTGCGTTCTTGTTGGCTGCAAGCATGTGTGCACGAGGTGGTCATGGCATGGTATGAGATGGGGGTTGGACTGGTATCAAGCAGCAGTCCTGCAATTACACCTGCAGAATTCTCAGGACAATTCGCTTTTGACAGGTGCTGCATGTCCAGAGGCGACTCAGTGCAAGAGGGAGGGGCAGGAAGGGCTGGCAACACAACTCAAAGCACCAACCATAGCAGCGCCCCCTCAGAAGATGGGCTCATGACGACAGCTGAGAGGAGCACCTTGGTTGCCGTTGGTCAAGGAGGCGATGGCCAGCGCAGCTGACTTGGCAGCCAGCTGGTCAGGCCCCGCAGCCAGGATGAGCACGAGGGGTTCCACAGCGCCCGCTGCCCCCAGCGCATCCTGCACTGCCGGCGAGTCGGCAGCGAGCACATGCAGCGCTCGTGCTGCGCACTCTGCCACCACAGAGTCGGGGCCTGCTCCCAGCAGGTCCACCAGCGCGGGGAGGCAGTCAGCCTGCAGGGCAGCAGCAGGAGGGTCGCTGCGCGGCAGTACGTGAAGCACTTGTTTGGACAGAACAGGCTGTGGCACAGCTTTTGTCCAGGAAACAAGTAGCTGCTGTTGTGTGCAGGCTGCATCTCAGTCAAAACCCGCAGCAGAAACCTGGATCAGACAAGCATACCGACTGCAGTTTGGCAGGCAGGCGCAACTGTGCATGCCAGTTCCAGCCCCCAGCCTAGGTCTCAGCATGCCAAACCTGCATGCATCTGCGAGCTGGCGGCACGCTCACCTCGGCGGCCAGCTGCTTATTGATAGCGTGGTCTGTGGTCAGACTGTGCAGAGCCCATGTGGCTCCTTCTGCGTGCGGCCCATGCGGGCCATCCTGAATCAGCGCTGTCAGCAGAGGGATGGCGCCCTGCAGACAGCACTGGCACTGGGCACTCGTGAGCATGCTGCAGTATCTGAGTGTGTGCCATCAGGGCTGCTGCAGGAGGCATGCTGCAGACATGGGAGGCTTTACTTGTTGTGCGCAATGGGGCCAGCAGGCGTGCTGCTCAGGGTGGACAGCAGTCCATCCAGCTCACACCAAATATGTTTCTGGTGAGGATCTGGGTCAGTGCTGGCTGACGGACCCATTACCCTGGCTGAGGCAGCACTCCAGCAGGGAGCCATGGCACGTCCTCCATTACAACAGCTGCCAAGATGGTCAGGCCGTCAACAAGCGACAGGGCAGGCGTGCAGCCACTGCATGCCTCTTCTCTGCAGCAGCCACATAATTGACATGGAGTGCCCACCTGCTGCCCGGCTGCACTCTGGTTGCCCACGTTGCGCTTTGCAAACGTCCCCAGCGCCCACAGCCCCGCAGCCAGCGCTGCTCTGTCTGTCTGTGTGCGGACAATTTGCAGCAGCAGCTCTGCACCTGCACGCCATGTGCACTCATTGCTCATGTGCACGCAGACTTACAAGATGAGCTGGATGCCGCAGAGATGATCCATGCACAAACTAGGAAGAAGACAAGACACTCAAGGACTGATTGCCCCCAAGCAGGCGCACACTTCTTCATCTGCTGTGCAGAAGACATCTTGTGGCGATCTTGACATGCATCAACAACACTGACCTGGTGAAGGGTCCCTCTAGGGCATGCGCGCCAGGATGGTGCACACTGTGATCATTCTGGGGATCTGTTTTCCTACTCTGTGTACGCCTGTGGCTTGTGTCCGTGCATAGCCCAGCACCCTCCAAAAACTCTACCATGTGATACCTCAGGGGTTTGTGAATGATGTCTGCATCAAGCAGCTGTCATCACTGCCCACCTCCAGCGGCCCGCACAGCATCCTGGTTGGCGGGGCAGTCTGTCATGCAGCTGCCAAGCGCCCAAGCTGCGGCTGTGAGGAGCCCGACACTGTGCTGCTGCTGGGCAGCAGACTCTTCCTTGGAGTCCTGCGCGTGAGCCAGGTGGGGCAGTCAGTGAGGCTGCGGGCGTGCACAGAGAGGTGCAGGAGGACATGTGATGGCTGCGCCAGCAGTGCGAAGTGCAGACTGAAACCCCCAGCCATGGATTTGACGCACGTGCTCAGGCAGACAGAGCCTGCCCCTGTGCACAGCCTGCACATGCCAGCAGGCCAAAGCCGACCTTCTCAATCTGACCACTCCCCTGGCTGTGTTGCTTGCCCGGCTCAGCATCTGGGCCATGCTCTGCCAGCTGCTGCTCCAGGATGAGGGTCAGTATAGCCAGACCTTCTGCCTCTGAGACAGCCTGCAGGCATATTGGTTGGCATTTAGGGCTATGCAGGCATGATATCTAAAGCCTCCACCACCTGATGTGTCCACCATCACCCCCACCATGTATAGACTTGGACAGCATCTGTCACCACGATTTGGCACTGATGCCCTTACTGGTATGCACCCACACCAGTCGCTGCACCAAGCTGCCCCTAAGACAAGCATGCTGAGGCTCTCAACAAGTTCCACCCCAAAGCATGGGCTCACTGTACGGGAGATGACCAGCCCATGTCTGTCTTGGAGCCACAAGTTGCAAACAAGGCCCTTGATCAAAACTCCCAGGCAGGGGGGCTTGAAAGATATGATCTAGGGTTGCATGCTGGCCTTACCAGCTGGTTGGCTGCACACTCATCCACGAGGCTCTGCAGCGCCCAGGTGAGCCGCACTGCAGCCACTGCGCCCCTGGAGCCAGGTGACAGGCAGGCCACCTGCAGGCCAGCTTGCAACGCGTCAGCAGCTGCAGTGGTTAGCAGCAGTGCAAGCATATGCATCAGGCTGGTGCACCTCAGGCTGCATGTTCTCAGGCGCAAGGCAGTGCTGCCACGAGATGGCTTGAACCACTGCTCCCTCTGCAGACTGGCATGTGTCTACTCTTCAGCAGATACTGGCATCACACCGAGCATGCAGCAGTCCTGCACCAGAGCAGTTTGGCAGCTAGCACCAACACATCGGGAGGGACAGTGCCCAGGCAAAACCACTGCAGGCTACCTGAAGCTGGTCCAGCACTGCAACCACTGCGCCTGCAGCCCCCAGCAGCTCTTGGTTGACGCCATTGCCGTCAGCCAGGGCGCGGACCAGTGCCGCAGCGGTGGGCATCATGCCCCGTGACAGCCCCAGCTCCCCTGCCAGCAGCAGCAGCTGCACCGCAGGCTGCATGCCTCCCTGCTCCCGCACCTGGTCCTGCCCAGACGTGCTGCCACTGATCAGATTGACCAGGCTGGCCGCCACAGCCCTCAGCAGCGGTTGCGAGGGGTGACGCGCCCTGCAGCAAGAGCGCACATGCTGGTCAGGCATCTGCCTGCTGCCACATGCAATGCTTATGCCTGTTTGCGCGGCCTAGCCAGTGATGACACCCCGCAAGCTGCACGATGCTGTAAGCAGGGGAGCATGTAGGGTGGCAGATGCTGGGTCCCAGTATGACTTGGGGCAGTCAAAGGGGAGAGCAGGAGAAGGGTCCCAGTATGACTGGGGGCAGTCAAAGGTGAGAGCAGGAGGAGGAGCTCGAAGCAGCCCCCCCTGCCAGCATCAGGGACCAGAGTCAGGCTCGATGCAGATGAGTATCACTCAAAAGGGCCTGCTCATGCAGCAAGCCCACAGAGACAGGCCAGCTCAGCTGAAAACGGGTATCAGTATCAATATCAATATGACAGTATGCCCCATGGGCCTTTTTGTCATAAGGCGCGATCCGCACCTGCAGGTCTGCCGAAGACTGTTGAGGTGGGTAGGCGCCGCCGCCTTACTCTTGGGTGCCGCCTGCTGCTGCACAGCGCTTGCTGCCATGGGACTGAGCGGCGGCTGCAGCGACGTGCTGCGTCGCAGAGCAGACTTGCCGCTGCCAGTGCCAGCGCCACCACCAAAACCGCTGCCACTACCCGCTGCAGCTGACGCAGCTGTGGGGGTGGCCACAGCGCCGGACATTGCCCTTTGCAGCCCTTCAGCGCCTTGTTGCTGGGCAGGAGGGACTGTGGTTGCCCGAAAGCTGCTGAGCCGCCGCAGCAGGCCGCGGAAGCCAGTGCTGGGTGGCGGGGGCAAGCCATCAGCGTCTGCTGCGCTGGTACGGCCGCTGCCCAGTGCCGCCGTGGGGCTGGTGGGGTCGGCTGTGCCGGTGCTGGCCAGGCTCTCCAGGCGCTCCAGACTGCTGCCGCCATCACCATCGCTCATGGTGCATTCCCCTAGGCCAGAAGGTGGCCTGCAGTGAGCAAAGCGGGATTTGGCGACAGCGCCAGAGGGCCAGCATCAGCTGCATTTGTGCCATATGGCCTTGTCTAACAGTGACACGACCTCTTCTTACATGCTGGTACTGTTGTGCATGCTGCGCATGGCAGGTTATCGGCAGCAGCATCAGTGAATTCATGCTCACCGGATTGGACACAAGGGGCTGTCTGGCGGCAGAGCTGAAGCCGCCATTGGGGCACTATTGGGTTTGACAGGCGCAGGCTTCCTGGGCAGCTCTGCTACGCTGCTGCCTGCCCCCAGCTGCTGAATCACAAGATTCAACTGGAGCAACTGCTGCAGCAGATGGGTCAAGCCGTGCACCACCCCAGCAGTGGCCACAGCCTGCTGGCGCACAGGATCTAGGTCCACAGTGAGGCTGCTCAGGATCTCTGCCGCCTCTGTGTTGATGCCCGACTGGGCGGGGCTCATGAGGCTGATCACAAGTGGAACAGTGCCTGCCAGAATGCAGGCCTCCTTGGCCTCGGGGCAGCCTGCATCAGAATGGGAGCCTTGGAGCACCTGGTTAGAGAATTGGGACAGTGAGATGCATTGTGGACACTTGCTGACACAGATTTGCACAGCAGAGCACTTGTCAGCGACCCAGCAACACTTCAGACATGCTGCAACAGAGGAGGAGATGATCTAAACCCAATCTGATGCAAAACCACCTCCAAAAGCCTAGGCGTGCAAAGCGTCTCAGGCCAGGAGGGCCAGGCTGGTGGCAGCCGGGGGCATGATAGCCGCAGGGATTACTAAAGAGGTGATGAGCCACCTCACCTGCAGCCAACACACGTAGCGCTCCAGCTGCCTCCTTGGCAGTGACCAGGCTGCTAGTGCCTGCAGATAACACCCGCCAGAGGGCCTCTCTTGAGGTGGCATCCAGATTGCGCAGCTGGGTCCGCTTGTTCACGAAGCTCACGTCCAGGCAAAGGGAATCCTCCTCTGGGTCATCATCTGCCGCGGATGAGTGGCTGGCGCTGGCAGCGGCGGCCTCCACACGCTGCTCCAGCAGGCGGCGCCCCAGCAGCCAGCCGCCCAGCAGCGTGGCATGCTGCGGTGCGGCCTCTTGCTGGGTGAGCAGACGCAGGAGGCTGGGGGCAGCCCCCGCAGCGGCGACCTGCTGCTGGTTGGCAGCATCGCTCTGCATGAGAACTGCCAATGCCCGTGCCGCCAGGGCGGGTAGCTTCAGCCTGGCGCTCCCCTGCAGCGCGCAGCAGGTGATGAGCATGGTATCAGGTCTTCAAGAGATCTGAGCTGCAATATGCAAGGTGCGCAGGCAGGAGACAATGCTGCCATGGCGTTGCAATTTGATGCTGCCACAGCCAGAAGGGCGCAAGCTGGGACTGCAAGTCCCTTTTTCCCAAGACGCAGGTGAGGCTTGTCGGAGCTCTGTGGCAGCCCAGGCAGGTTTGGGGTGGGCCCTGCCAATGTAAGCACGATCTGGGCAAGTGACGCAGCAGCTTGCACGCATCGGGAGAGGGGAGAAGGTAGCCAGGGACACACCTGTGGGCCCAGCGGGTGCAGGGACAGCATCTGCACCAGCACAGGCAGCGCCCCAGCAGCGCGCAGGGCAGCCCTGCCCAGATCATCATCGTCCCCCAGGCTCATGATGAGCCACACCAGGTCCTGCGCCACAGCATACTGTGCCCTGTGCAGGCTCTGCTCCAGCAGAACCACCAGCTGGGGCAGGCCGCCAGAGGCCAGTATCAGGTCTGTGACAGCAGTGGCGCTGGCAGCGCATCGCCGCAGGGCGCACACAGCATGCTGAGTGGCAGCTTCATCCACGCTGCCGCTCAGCAGGTCAATAAGCCGCCTGCAGGCAGGTAATTGGCTGCCTTTGACGTGAACCAAGCTGCATACAGGACACTGATAACATCAAATGCAGTTTTGACGCTTGAACTTGCACAGTCAGGGGCACGCACAGTACCTGATGTAATGAGGCCGGCAGCTCTATGCAGGCACGGGAGCGCCCAGCATCCAAGTGCTTCAGCAGAAGGCAAACCTGATTACGCCAAGATCAAACAGCATGCTGGTGCTGCCAACGTCCTGGGAGAAGCTGGCAATAATCCAGGTTGCTGCCTCAACAGCGTCCGTGGACCAGACCAATGTGTTTTGGAGGATGCCAGCCAACAACTTGAGGATTCCCAGCCCTTGGAGAGCTGATCTGATGCGGGCGTCATGCTGGATCAGGAATGCCAGCAGCCAGAGCCTTGCTCCTGAATAATAGCTTGGGTGCTCGACAAGCTGAAGCAGTCTCTGACAGTTCTGCTGGATTGCCTCTTGCTGCCCTCCCCTGCTCAACAAGGCTGGCACGCCTTTTGCATGACTTGCCATTGCCTCTGTTATCTCATTTGTGATCAGGCACAGGCGGAGCGCTAGAGGGTTTCATGTAGGGTCGGATGATCCGCTCCACCAATTCGAGTACCTTGGCCTTTCACTGGAGACACAGGGTGGATTTAGGGAGGCCATTGCACAACTGTGTGCAAGCGCACGAAGGGCTGCCTTTGCTGTGCGGCACCGATGTTGTCGGCAGGGCATCTCCAGCTTGGACTGCATCCTCAAGCTGTTCAACGCCAAGGTGCTGCCCATCTTGTCATACGGCTGCGAGGTTTGGTTCGGCACCTGCTGCAAGGACACACCAAGCGGCGGTGGCCTGAGCCAGCCGAGCAGGTGTACAGGGATTTCCTGCGCGGCATCCTGGGCGTATCTCGGCGTGCACCTACCGCTGCTGTATATGCAGAGTTTGGCACATATCTGTTGGCTGTGCATTGGGCTAGGGTGGCGGCTCGCTTCCAGGCCCGTGCCCAGTGCATGGAGGATGACAGACCTATGCGCTGGGCAGCCACATACTGGGGGGTCCCAGGCCCTGGCACAGACGTGACTAACACTGAGGGCATGGCTGCTGCAGCAGAGGTTTGCAAATTCAAGGCTGATTGCACCAGCCCAGGGCCCATCCTTGTCCCTGAATACTTCCGTGACGTTAAGCTGCAGGAAGGCTTGGAGCCATACCTGCATCACAAGATTGCCAACCACAGGCGGGCACTGGCCCGCCTAAGGCTCAGTTGCAGTAAACCCAGGGTCTGCACAGACAGGATTATAAAGCCTGTGCGCCCACCCAGGGAGCAAAGGGTATGCCGCCTATGCTCCACTGGTGCTGTGGAAGATGAGTTGCACATCTTGACAACATGCCCAGCCATGTCTGGTCTCCGTGCAAGCTGCCCTGAGCTCCAGCGAGAGCACAGAAACTTAGCCAGCGTGTTTGCAGGTTGCGAGCTGCGCTCACTGGGCTGGTTCGCATGCCAGGCCTTGCGAGAGCACAGCCGCCTACTGGAGGCCATGGGCCTGCCACTATGGCCCGCCAACTATGTACCACAGACCAACTGCAGGCCTGGTCCCCGCAGGCGGCGACGCCCCTAGCACAACCACTCCTGCGGGAGGTGCTGGTGCTGCCAGGGATGCTGGTGCTGCCAGGGGTGCTGGTGCTGCAAGAGGTGCTGGTGCTGCCAGAGGTTCTGGCGGTACAGCAACGGAAGCACTGTTTCCCTGAGCATTGCTTATCTGCAGCATGAAATTTTGGTGGGCTCAAAGTCAGGGTTGGTGGGCGAGGTGTCAGTTGCCGGCCCACGGCTCATGCCCTGCTGCAGCCCACCTGCATGCTGACACGCCCTGCACCACTAACAGCAGCAACGGTTGTTGCGGAAAGGCCAACTCCATTCGAGTTGACTGACCTCGTTATCGGCCCTTGGCGCTCAAGTTGGATGCTTGGCATGATCTTACAAGTGCACCACCCGTGAACTATCGGTGAAACAGTCGCTGGGCCCCAAGCTGCGGCCTGCTGTACGACGAAATAAAAAGAATTTCCGCTTGGAAGGTGTTTCCTCCAATCAACTAGTGCTGATAGGCCTCAATAAACGTGATGCTGGCTTCAATCGTTGCAGTTCACACCAGAAGCAGCAGAGTCATGGCTTTTGGCGGATAAGTAGCAGCTGCAGGGACACTGCGAGGTGGGCTGCGCCAGAGAGGCTTCCCGCTTGCATTGCTGCATGGGACAGGCGGCAGATATGCTGCGGACCGGTCAGGCAGGGCATGCAGCTGCACCAGCGCGGGGCCTCATGATTGATCACCAGACTGGCTCGATTTGTTGGGGTCAACATGATGTTGTAGTGCATGGGAAGGCAGGCATTCCTATAACAAAGCCCAGGACACCACAGGGCAACAAACGTTCCTGTGGGTCAAAGTCCAGGCATCAGACCAGCGTCAAGCTGTTGGAAACAGCACCATTTCAGAGTGCATGGTTAGGCGGGCATTCAGAATCATGGAGGCCAGCATCTCACAGGGCAATCAAGCTTCTGGTGGGTCACATTGTCGTCAGCTGATGGGACTGCAGCAGCTAGCATATCTCTGTGCCACCAGGTCACTATGTCGCAGCATCACAGCTGCCACTATGTCTGGCAGAACCATGTATGTTGCAGTGCTTGTGCAGCACTTGGGCGTTGCAAAGGATCGAGATACAAAAGCTGCCTGAGGAGATCTGCTGCGATAGGGTACTGCAATTTTATAGGCCTGATGCAGTGCTCTATGTCCTGTGCCTGCAGAAACCAAGCATGAGATGTCACTGAGCGGATGAGAGGCAGCATGCTTGTCAAGCCTGCTGTGAACACAGGGCACAAGTGCTTCATGGGGCAAATGCCAGCATGCCTCATCCAGGCTGAGATATGCTTGAAGAGGATTGCACGGTGATGCACTTGGGCTACAGCCAGCTGGCTTGCATGCCATAGTGGATGCCACTGCTGCCATGCAGTGCTCATTGACCTCCAAGTTGAGTTCGTGGGGCACCTTTGGTCGCGCCTGCAGGGCTGCCATCTGTCAGTCATGCATATCTGCCTATTGGGCAGCAGGCCTACCTATCAGGTGAGACAGAGCCTGATGTTTTGCCAACCCAAGCAGACGCGCACAGTGCTCAGCCGGTGGATCTTGATAGACTCACCGAATGCAGCCAATAGCATGTCTACTGGGTGCACCCATGGCAAGGAGGGTCCACAGCACTCACCCCGGAGGATGTGACCGACCACATCTTCAGTGGCTGGCGGTTGTGGGCCAGCTCCCAGAGGTCAAAGTCTGCTGTTACGGCCCAGGGCAGGCATCCCGTGAGCAGGCAGAGCATGGTGGCGCCTGCACACCACCTGATGGACCAACAGATCACACTGGAGGTGTAGGTGCCAGCCACAGGCAGTAAGCAGCACACAGCAGGACTGCGCTCACATGTTGGATGCTGACTGGCTAATCTCAGGTGTATCTGCTGGCAGTCCATTTTCTTTAGCAACGTTTGCCTCCCTCCACTTCCAGGGATCATTCAAGGATGCTGCCAGCTCAGGGCTGGCAAAGACCCTAAAGTCAGTGTACTTCGTCTGGTAGCCATCTGCAGCCAGGGATTCCATCCTTCAGATCTTGATGCAGCATGCACAGCGTTACAGGAGTAGGTGCAAGCTGCATGCAAAGCAGAGCAGGCAGATGCGCCCTGTCGGCCAGTACCTGATGGTTCACATTTGCCACGCAGCTGCAGTTGCAGATACAAGCCTTTGTCCACAGACACTTTAACGTTGCTTGCGTGAGGGTCCAGGATGCTGTAGCCTATACTGTGCAGATTGTGGATGGCCTGCAACAGCACAGAGGTGGCTGGACTGCTGCCTCTGCTGTGGCAGCCACCTTGGGTTGACAGACGTTGCGCCTGAGCACGTGCTGTGAGAGGGCAGGAAGCTGTGCTAGGCTGAGGTTGGCGAGGGTGCCAGACGGCCGGTACCCAGCAGTATGACCCATCAGAGCAGCCAAGCAACATAGGCACAAGATTGGGCACTGGTGTACCCAGCCCTGGGATCTATCAGAGCAGCCGAGCCACCACAAGCGCACCAGCAGACCAGTGCAATCTGATGCAGCTGTATGGGTGCCTGATGGTAGAAGAAAGGATGTCAGGCATCATGTAGGTTCCAGCGGTAGCAAGGCCCCACAGCATGCAGGTGCAGCTCAGCACAACTCATTCCCTCACCTGGAGAAGCTGCTGCATCACCAGCCTAGCCAAGTCATGGCGCCCCTGGTCTGTGAGAATGCCGGGGAGCAGCACATTCCTCACTAGCCCCTGGACTGCATCGTCTAGTCCTTCGCCTTGTGCATGGCTGCAAGCAACGCGGCACCTCTGTCTACATGTCATTGAAGGAAGTGCATTGGTTGGGAGGCGGAACCTGCTGTCATTAGGCCTGGGCAAACATGGATTGCTAGCTGCAGTCTGCGAGGTCGTGCCACGAGCAAGCAAGGTGTGCCCATGCTGCAGGCATGCAGTTCCAGCCCCAGGAACTGATGGCAATTGGCTGCAAGCTCGATCCGTTGTGCAAAGACAACGACTTCAGGGGATGCAGCAATGCCTCATGTTACACAGTCAGCAGGTCTTCTGTTTTGGCAGAGCTGCACGCTCCCCGATAGCGGTAGCACTAAGGTCAGGTCAAGCGTCTGCAGGCATCAAACGCACGAGGACCAGGTGGCATTCTTACCTGCCTGCCTGGAGACAGTAGACTTTGTCGCCGGAGCACCAGATGCTTCGTGGCGGCCGCTGCCAATTGAAGCCCAGCCTCTGCATGTGCAGCTCAGCCTCCATGGAGGTCAGGTGGCCCTGGTACTCGGGAAACTTGCGGCTGCACTTGCTCTCATAGTCACTGTGGGAGAGCACTATGAGCTCCAGGGGGTACACAGATGGCGGCCCGTCCGCAAGCCTGGCTCTGCAGGCAGTGTCCAGCAGAGGTGTGGGATCAAGCAACATGACCACCCAGGATGCAGGGGCCAGACTGCAGGCTAATCGAGGGCTGAGCTACCTGCTGCTATTGCAAGACTGGGCTGCAAGAGGCTTTACTGCTGCAGGCTATCCAGGCAATGGCCTGTACGGCTGAGCTTCTGCTGCAATGTGGCAATTGCCAGAACTAGTGAGCCAGTGCTCTGCTGCAGTTCTTCTGCAGCAAGCCACACATTTGCTGCAGAAACAAGGGCCTCTTGCTGCAAGTCGGCGTTCTGCTGTTCTTGACCTGCAGCAAGAGCGGCCAGGCGATGGAGACCCTGACTCAGCAACAGTGCAGTGCGTCATGCATACACAGCCAAGGCCTTCCAGCTGCCAGAGGTGTCCGAATTGGCAGAGACATCTCACACCAGACTTCAGAGCAGCCCAAAGCAGAGCAGTGAGCCCACAGCTTTGCCTTGCAGACCGTCAAGTCGCTCAAAGCACAGCATGACATCTTCACAGAGTGCGTGGCGGCGCAGTGTGGTGCATTGCACACAGAAACAGGTCGTTCAGCCGCCGGCAGGCCTGGGTGGCAGCAACACAACTCTGTGCTCACAGGTGCTGTTGCACTCACCAGAATGTGTACTCATAACAAGGAGGCGCACACGCAGGTGCTTCATCCCAAAAGCTGGCTGGGAGGCCCTCACCCATGCGCACATATCAATAGGCTGCTGTGACTCCATCCAGCAACAGAGAGCGCTCCTCAAGGCCCTCCCTTGTGAATGGCTCACTGCCATACAGTGCGGTTTCACGCAGCCTCCTCAAGACAGCAAGCACCTTTGATGTGTAGCCTGCACAGCAGGAGGCTGTACATTATAATGCACCTGCCCCGCCCAGGGGCAGGTGCATGGCACAGTCTTCCAGGGGGCGAGTCCCCCATGGGATGGGCCTGTGCACTGCACACAGGCCTGCAGCACACATGAGCGGGACCTGCCGGCTGGGAGCATGGAAGGGCAGGGACCAGGGCTGCGGACAGGTCTGCTGCATGCAGGTGCAGGAGGTCCTAGCTGCCCTCAACACGCAGCAGACCTTGCCTGGCAGCCGGGACGAGCCCCGTCCGGCACCTCCCTTGTTCCTGACAGGATCCACCAATCTGGCGGCGACCTGCAGCAGCGCCAGCCACAGTCTACAGCTCTGGTGACAAAGCTGGCAGGACACGAGAGCCCTTGTGCCCCATTTTAATACATTCAGATGATGCTGAAGCAAAACGCAGCCCAGCGTTGCAGACAGGTGTGGCCCTTGCCACGTTCTTGGGAGGACTGACCTGCCTCGTCAAATGCAGAGGGAGGCCTCTGGAAGAGGCCATGTGCACCTCTCAGAAGCTTTGAGGAAATGAGCACAAGAAGTCACCTGGGGCTTCTGCATTAAAGGGCGTGGGGGGTGGGGTTCACGCACCTGTGCTGGCGCCGCACCATTCACCTCCTCAACATCTGTTTGGCACAGGAAGTCCTGAGCTGGCAGTCGGGCAGGCAGCGCACCATCCTGCTGTCGATGGTGGGGGTACTTCCCACGGCCCTGCAGCACAGGCAGAACCATGACTGTTTTGCAGAAACTTGCTCTGTGACCAGGGACTCGAAACAACATGTAAACTGCAATGTAGACTGCACCTGTCCCGCGGACCACTTGGCTGCTTTGGCATAGGGATGACCCAAGGCCTGCCTGTGTGAGCACAGGTCTGTCAACCGTCTCAGCTGGGGTTGCCTAGGTGAGCTGTGAGCATGCTTGGGTGGCTTTTGCTGGAGGTCGTAGCAGTCTGGTGCACTGAGCGCCAAAAGGCTGAAGGTGCTCATCTGGGCTTTCGAAAGCTGTTCAGGAGATCTTTCAGAGGCAAAGAGGTGAGCTGAGTTTACGTTCCGGAATGCCATTGCGATCCTCAGCAAATCATCTCAGCTCCTCAGCTACGAGGCAACCAGACAGGAAGTCAGTGTCATGCGTCTGCTTGCCTGCCCTCTGATCCTCAGGTGCACTGCACCTGCCAGCCACTTCAATGAAGCCCCTGTCTGACCAGCTTGAGCACGTATACGAGTACGACTGCAACCTGCCGCGGAGCAGGCCTCTAAGCTTCCAGTTGCAGGGTGCGACACAGCTTGCTTTAGGTCATTTTTGAAACACAACTTTCCTTCTTGCCACTCAAAGTTTTATAGATCCAGTCTGTCACCACAGAGCTCCTGCTGCTGCAGCTGCACTGCTTGATATCCATTAGAGTCATTCCAGGCTGAGCCCGGGACGGCATCCAGCACCTCAGTTTGGGGGCAGTCGAATGTCCACAAAGCTCTGCACTTTGTGATGACTGAGAGCTGACTATCCCTTATCACTGAGCAGCGCAGCTGGGCATGGGTCTATGGATGTCCAGACTGCTCTCCCTTTTAGGGGAGAAAGAGGCTAGGATCCTTGTACTGGGGCTGGACAATGTGAGGCTTCCAGACTCACTCACAAAGCTGCGCAGACAAACCGCGGCTTGGCGTTATCTGGCTGTCACATCTGTGTTATTTCCTGCAGGCTGGCAAGACCACCATTCTCTACAGGCTCCAAGTCGGCGAGGTGGTCTCAACCATCCCCAGTGAGTTTAGCGCTGGCTGCCCTCGTCAGATTGTCATCTACGCTACCTGAGTCCTGAACTTGAACATACTGCAAAACTTGAGTGTCTGCCTGCAGCCATTGGCTTCAATGTTGAGACAGTGACTTACAAGAACATCAAGTTCCAGGCGAGAACAGCTGCTTGACACATGGCAGCCGGGTTGCGCAGGCTGCTGCATGCAGCTGCCAAGCGCATGCCTGGGTGCACATGAGGCCTACTGAAGCTGCCCATAACGCATCCTATAGCAGTGCATGAACCCCGCCATCCAAGCCTTGACCACAATCTCAGAGTTCAGCTCCTGCAGAACACTTTGCCCTGGCAAACTGTTGAGGCTGTGGCTCACATTGCAGACGGCTGCTGCAGGTCTGGGACCTGGGAGGCCAGACCAGCATCAGACCATACTGGCGCTGCTATTACCCCAACACCCAGGCCATCATCTATGTGGTGGACAGCAGTGACACAGAGAGAATCAGCACGTCCAGGTGGGGCACTGCTTGGCGCTGACATGAGAACAGAGTGTGACATGGTGTGTCGCCGTCAAGCGATGAGGGGTGCAGCCATAGCACTGAGCTGCACATGCCTGCTCTGGCCTGTGCTAGGCAGCACCAGATGTCTGCCCATGAGCTGGGTGACAAGAGGCGGCAACAACCTCGCCTGGCATCGATTCTGTCCTGCCTACTGCAGGGAAGAGTTCCACCAGATACTGGCAGAGGTGGGCAGATTGCCCAGCTTTGGTAATCCCCATAATCTAGTATTCGTGATGTGTCCCCTGACACTGTGTGCGTCCTGCTGCAGGAGGAGCTTTCGAATGCACTGATTCTAGTGTATGCAAACAAGCAGGTTTGTTGAGATGGAGTCTAGGCTTTGTGCATTGACAAATTAAGGTGCCCAGCCTGCCCACAATGCGTCTTGCATGCAGGACATTCCTGGAGCTCTGAGTGATGCGCAAGTTGCAGAAGGCCTAGGGCTCACAGACATCAAGAACAGAGACTGGTCCATATTCAAGACCTCAGCCATCAAGGGCACAGGTGCGCTCCTGTCCTGGCACCGCATGCTGGTGTGAGCATTGCAGCGTGACAAGCTCTTGGCTCTCCCCAGTAATGTGTCCCCTGACACTGGGCCCCCTGCAGGTCTTTTCGAAGGACTTGACTGGCTTTCGAATCAGCTAAAAACAAGAAGATGAGGAACCTGTAAAAGAACCATGCATGTGAAACCTTAGGGTAGGAGCCTCATCGAGATTCGCTGCACAAGGGTTGAGACTCCTAGGGGGGCACGGCAGGCTAGTCAGGGGTAGCTGCTTGCTGTCTGCGAACCTCTCTCTCTGTACCTTTCTGGCAGAGCAGCAGGCCCGATGCAGGGCGTCCAGCTGCGATCCCACAGCATTTGCGTGCGGTGCCATGCATCGCAGCAGCAGCCGCAGAGGGCAGCCCCAAGGAGATCTGCTGCAGGTAGGACTGCTATTGTGCAGTCATGCAATATATGGCCGGCGCCTGCGCTTATGCCTGGCATGCTGCTGCTTGGCATGCTGCAGCTGCTGCGCTGCTGTGCTGCAAAGCATTGCCTGTCTCCTCGGCTGTGCAGCAGAAGCATATCGTGCAGCCTTGCATGGCATGTTTGCATCAAACTCACGCAACCTGCGACTCCTCTGCAGGCAAGCGATCCCCTTGGCTGCTGCTGCCCTCCGTCGGCCTCGCATCCCCTGCAGTGGCAGCCAGCACCTCCCAGCTGCCGGCTAAGGCACCCACCAACATCCCCTTTGACATCGACGGCCCCACGCTGGACCCCTCCATCGTCGACCAGGTCGTCGGTGCTGCAATTGACGCCATCAAGGTGTGCGCACCAGGCCTGCTGAGGGAGTTGAGGCTGGGGGGCAGCTTTGTCTGCCTGCGGCTCACATGCGGCGTTTATGCATGGGAAGCAAGTACCAGGTCACGCTGAGGTCAGTGTCTGGCATGCTCCTGCAGGCTGGTGGGAGTGTGGCAAAGCAGGGGCTGGCAGCAGCTGGCCAGGGCCTCGGGGTGGCCAAGCAGGCCTACAGCAAGGCGGCCCCAGTGCTGAAGGAGGCAGCAGATGCAGCGGCCCCTGTCGTCAAGACAGCCGCAAATGCGGCGCAGGCAGTGGCCAAGCCCGCCCTAGATGCAGTGGAGCCTACATTGAAGGTGGGCAGCATGTCTGTGCAGCTGGGGAGAGACGTCTGGTGGATTTGATCCCAAAGAATGCATGGCAGCAGGCCAAGGCACTGTCCTGGGGCAACACCTGCTGTCAAGTGATCTGCTTTTGCAGTTTTGGTTGGTTTCAAGAAGGAAACTTGGCCTGAATAGTCAAGCTCGCCAAGCAGCATAGTGCTGATGTATGCCCGCGCCCTATCCTGCGACCTTTGTGTGCTGAGGGCTGTCAAGGCAGCTTGGGGGTCAGATTCACTAAAGCACCGCCGCATGCTGCAGTTTCCACAAGGCAACAGATGCACTGATGGGACGCTTTTCACGGCGACCAACCAGCAGCCCAAAGCTCAATTGCTGTCATTTCTGAAAGGGGCCCACTGCTGGGACACTGCCCAGAGCACCACACAGAGAGAGCAATGGTCTCCCCGTTCTGACTTGTCCTGTCCTGCCCTGCTGCAGGGCGGCTTCCAGGAGGTCGAGCGCTTCCTGACAGGGCAGGGCCTGAACACGAACCTGGTGGCAAACAAGGTCTCCCAAGCAGGGACAGTAGCGGGTGAGCCTGCAAGGGCTGTGCGGGTGCTGTGTGGCAGTCCAGCCAATGCTGCTGCTGTCACAACAGCACTGATTTTATGCTGCATGGAGCAACTCGGCAAATGCTTTCCAGGCAGCAGCCAAGCTCTCTGCTGCACATCTCTGTGGCAGGGCTGCTGGTCAGGAGTGACCTCTCAGCCATAAAGCGGTGTGCAGGCGCTCACTAGAGACTCCAAGCCAGCTGTGGCCAGCAGCTCCAATTCATTTGGTTCTGAGACTGGGGAGGCCTGTGCTGGCAAGTCATGCGCTGAGGCAGCACTGCCGCAAAGAGGGTCCATGTGGCAAGATGCTGCGCTGGTGCTGCACAGATTGTGTGGCGGATCTCTGCTGCTGACACGAAGGGCGCTGGCGCAGGCCTGATTGGTGCATGCGGTCCCCTATGTGACTCTGACTGTGGCACACTGCTGCTGAGATATGAGCGCTGCTGCGCCTGCAGGCGAGGCTGCTGAGACCCTGCGGCGTGCATGCAGTGTTGCAACAAGGACCACAGGACGCTGTGGTGTGCATGTTGGGTCATGATATACAAATGAGAAGGGCGGTGCAGAATGTATGGCTCATGACTCAGGAAAGACAAGAAGTGCTCCTGCAGGCAAAGCCTTTGAGACGGCCAAGCCCTCCGTGACCAGCGCAGCCTCCGAAGCCAGCAGCCTCAGCCCCTCTGCTCTGGGGCAGTACGCACTCATTGCGCTTGGAGTGTGGTTCCTGGTGAGGCGGGGTGCCTGACCGATTGGGCTTGCTGGGCTGTTCTGGGTTGGCGAGGTTCTGGGTAACCGAGGTTTGCTGGGCTCTGCTGGGCTGGCAAGGCCTTCCATGGCTCTGCTGGGGCGGCAGTGCTAGGGCTATTTTGGAGTGGTGAGGCTTTGCAGGGTTGTTCCGGGGTTTGCAAGGCCTTTGCTGGGCTGTTCTGGGGTGACTGGTCTTTGCAGGGCTGTCATGGGTTGGCGAGGCTCTGCTGGGCTGTGCCTACTGGGGGACAATGACACAGAGACTCACAGACCTCAGGTGACGCCTTTGGATACATCATTCTGCACGGCATACAGACTCCTGCACGGCTGCAGTAGGGCAAAGCCGCAGGGGCGGCCCTCAGTGGGTGCAGACGCCCTTGGGCCTCTGACTTGCGTTGACCTGGCCCTTGGGGTGCGATCATGAGCGCACAATATGCGGACAGGTTTCCAAAACAAGAGGGAGACATGGTGATGAGACGTGCACCACATGACAACATCTCAGATACCAAGGGCATGTGCCCCAAGCAGTCGGCCAACTCCTGCTACCTGCCTGCAGGGCCCTCCAGTGGCGCGCGGACTCTTTGGGTCGCTCAGGGGCTACAGGGGTGACATCAGCCCAGCTGCCGCGCTGGACGCTGTGACAAACCAGCGTGAGCCTCCCTCTGGTCTTCACATGTTGTGCGGTGTTCAGCTGCAAGCCGAGACTGCACCTGCTCTCAGTGCCTGCCCCTGCAGTACACCAAAGCGGGGCACCCAGCACCATGCTTAGCTTGGCATTTTGCCCTGCCAGGCATCTACCCACCAGCATGAGCCTGCAGCGCCCCTGCTGTATGGTCTTCAGCTGAAAAGCACACTCTATGTGTTGCACTATCTTGCATGCTGCCTTTGCATTACATCACCGTGCTCAGCTGTACCTGCCATGCTGACCGCTTCCACCGGCTGGCGACTGGCTTTGCGTTGCTGTGAGTGCAGCACAACACTAGGCTGTGCTGCACCTGCCATTGTGACTGCCTGCACTGTCTGGTGGCTGCCTGCCCCTGCCTTCTGCCATCACTCGAGCACAGCAGGGTGCTTTGCCTTCTCGGAGCAGCTGCCATTTCCTGCAGCCAGACCGAACAGCCTACAGCAGGCTGACCTTCTCCAAATTTGAGGTGCTGCTACCAGCACACACAACGTGTTCCTGCAGGCTGACGGCCACTTCCCGCAGTGCATGCTTTATGTTACCTGTTCCAAGGCAGGATGGCAGCCACTTCCCCCAGTACATGCATCCCGTCAACTGTTGCAAGGCAGGCTGACAGCCGTTACCCGCAGTGCATGCTGTTGGTGTCGTGCCTTAAGGCAGGCCTGTCCATTCTGCAGGCAACACAGTCATTGTGGACATCCGCACAGCCTCTGAGAAGGACTCTGCAGGCGTACCCGACCTGCCCAGTGGGGGCAAGCTGATCGAGGTGCAGTTTGCCGACATCGGGGACCGGCGTGTTCGTGGGCAGCTGAAGGACCCCAGCGCCATTGAACGCAAGGTGGGTCTCCCTGGCTGCTCATTTACATGCGCTGGCACCCTCTCCACACTGTTGATACTGTTTCCCTGGCAGGTACTCAGGTTGTGACCTGCATCATCCAGCACATCATGTGCAAGCTGCTGCCCTGAGGAGTTCTGTGGGCTGCTGTTGAGGGCATCTCTTGCATGTCCTGCTCCCTCAGATGCGCTGCCGAGCATGTAGCACCATGAAAACAGGCTTACACCTGCACGTCATCTGAGATGGGTGACTGCAACGGGGAAGCTTGCTGATGCCATGCTGCCTGCACAGCCTTCACACAGAACATCTGGGCTGTGAAGCATGCTCTGCCGCCTCACAACTGCCGGCCCTCTGCAGGTCACAGCGATGCAGATTGCGGCCCTGAAGCGCATTGGCAAGAGCTCCACTGTCCTGCTGCTGGACAAGAACGGCGGGACCGCCAAGGCCATTGCTCGCGAGCTGGCCAGCAGGGGCTTCAGCAAGGTGGGTCCTGGCAGTGCTGCAGGTGCACAGCACAGGCCGTCTTGAGTTGGAAACCCTGAGGGAACAGCTTCAGTGGGGAACAGAGGCCATGTGCTGTCTAACACAGAACCCCAGCCATTGAGCAATGCAGCTGAGGGCTATGCTGGCACATGCTGACCGGTGTCGCAAGTCTGAGGGCACAGCTCACAGAGGCCATGTGCTGCGTGGCGGGCCCCCCCAAAAAAACCCCATTGACTGGTAGAGCTGAGGACCATGCTGGCAAAGTCTGACCTGTGCCACACGCTTGAGGGCACGGCTTTGAGCGGTGTACAGAGGCCATGCAGCGGCTTGCAGGAGGCAGCAGGGCTCCAGGTGCACCCAGTGCTTACCATGTATGGGCAAATGCCTTGCGCCGCCCACGCACGCTGCAGCAGCATCTGCAGGTCTTGAATTGCAACCAGCTGCTTGTTGGGCCGCTGTCATGCATCTCACACTCTGCCTGCCCCCTGCAGGTGTTTGTGATTCAGGGCGGTTTCAGCGGGTGGACCAGCAGCAAGCTGCAGACGCGGTACACCTCCTCAGTGTCGGCCGCAGAGGTGCTGGCTCCCCTCTTTGGCACGCGCAGCACATCCAGCAAGGTCAGACCTTGGGGCCTGGCTAAGTCCAGTTTGTGACTTGGCTGTCCTTGTACCTTTCAATGGGTCTCAGCCAACATGGGCCGATGGGTGGTACTCTTCTAGGACTTTTTGGCATGCAGCTACAGTGTCTTGGCTGGGGATGGGGCAGGGCTGCAGCATTTGGCAACCTGCGGGAGCTGCTGTGCAAGGACTTGCATCTGCCTTGTTGGCGTGCAGCTGCTTGGCTGGGGAGGGGTCAGGGCTACAGCGTTTTGGCAGGGCTGGCAACCTGCGGCTGTGCATTGTGTTGCATGCGCCATGATCGGCGTGCAGCTGCAGTGTCTGGGCTGGGGAGGGCAGGGCAGGCGACCTGTGGGAGTTGCTGTGCAGTGTGTTGCCTCATGCAGGAGTTGCTGTGCAATGTATTGCCTCCCGCAGGGCAGACGAGAGCTCCCTGCACCACTGCTGTTGCTGCCACGCTTGCTGTGACTGCTGTTGCCATGCTGCCAGTTTGCTGTCTCTTGTGTGCGCCTTTCCTTGGGGACCAGGTCCACAGCACATACCACTCTGATCGGGCTATTGCTGGGTGGCTGTGCCTGCTGGTTGCTCGTTCCAGCGTTGTATCGCCACTTTTCTGTGCTCGCTCACCAGCATCAGGCGCACAGCACTGACCCTTCCCTGGCCACCTTGTCCAGTGATGTCGATGCCTGCCTGTGTTGCTGTGCAGGCTCAACGGAAGGCCCTGCCCAGCGGCCGTTGATGCTCTAACGACCAACTGCAGCGAGTGTCCTCAAACAGTGTCCCCCGCCAAGGATTTTTGACTCGCTTGATTTCTGGCAGTTCATTTGCTGCCAGGCCCCGTTTTGAGATAAGCAACTGTTGTTGAAGCTACAGTGAGATGTGATCGAGAGCTGCTGTTTTCTCTCCCCACTTTGAAGCCAGAAGTGTGCAGCTTGTTGCAACCAGCTGCACTGCTGATGGTCATCACAGAAGGTTTCGCCTGTCACAGGTGAGGAATGCACTTCATGAATCAAAGCCAACAACATCAAATGACTTCAGGCAACTGCAAAGCACATAGGGCCTGACCCTGCCCCTGGTGAGTTTGTGGCAATGCGCCAACGAAATGGTTGGTTCTTCATGCTGCTGCTCCAGAACATCGGTGGTACATTGTCTTCGACAGAGGTCATGTCACACTGTGTGATACAAGAGCAAGATGCAGAGCAGCTGCTCCACAGTCATGGTGGCATATGGTGCTGAGTCCAGCAGAGCACGCTCCCAGACGAGTCACTCCAGGGAGGCAGAGTCTCGCTCATCAGCACGCATGTTGTCTGTGATGGCATTCCTGAGGTTGTTTTCGTTTATGCCGGTCAGCGTGGCCAAGCTCTTCTCTCCTCGAAAGATGATGAAGGTGGGCGTGACCTTGATGTTGTTGCTGATCATCATTCTCTGCAGAGCAGGCTTCAAGGTGGGGCCTTATCATCTGGGCCAAGGTGGGCCCGATAACCGCAACCGGCAGCCCCTGCTACTGCATTGGGGCATGCATTCCCTGTTGGCAGAGCACACTTGCCTGCAGAGCAGCCAGGGCTGACTCAGTTGCCAGGCCTTGCACAGCATGCACAGCCCTATCTGGACAGATGCAGCCCAGCAGTCTGCAGAAACCCCATGACATGCAGCTCTAGCTGCAACAGGGCTTGTTCCTGCATGCCCAGTTGCTCTGCAAGGTGTCCATCACGCCGCGCAGGCTGTTGCACGAGGCCAAGACATGCAGACTCCCCTTTCATTGGGTGTCCCCCTGTGACTGCCCACAACACATTGCTGGGGCATTGCTTCAGAGCAAAGGGTGCTCGAACACGGATCTGCAGGATCACCTATGATGATGGTGTCTGCAGAACAACACACTCCTCTAAACTCTGTGCAAGCAGAATCGATGCCTGGGCATTGCTCCAAGGGCGAGCAGCGCGTACCCGAGTGTCTGTGGACTCATCCCCAACGATGTCCAGGAAGATACACTCTTGAAACTGCTCTGCCATGCGCTGATACTTGCGCGAAAACATCTTGCAGGGGCGGCACCCCTGCAGGGCAGGCGGGTCCACGTCAGTGTTTGGATCAGACAGTAGGTAAATGATCTGCTTGCACCCAGCAGTTTCACTTGGGTGCCATCCTGGTGGGTCATGCTCCTGCTGGGAAGGGCAGAGAGCTCCACCAAGTGTTGGTGTGTGCTTTGCAGCCGCCCGGCACGGAGAAGGCGAGCAGCACATGGCTGCCAGGTGCCAGCAGCACACGGTCTCCAGGAAAATGGCAACAGCCATCAGGGCACATCACCCTCAAGGAAGGCCAAAGGCCACCTGCCAACATGACGCCTCTGTCCTGAGCCTGCTGTACCGCACCTCACTGCCCCACCCCGCAATGCAGCAGCTGTGACCAGCTTTGACACCCTGAGCAAGCACTTTTCTCAACTACTCTGGGCCCAGCCACTTCCAGATGAGCATACAAGCTCCAGAAGCTTTGTAGGTGTCCTCAGCTTGGGTGTGCAGCTTGGGCAGCCCAGACAGTCGCAGTGCTGGCACAGCCCTTGTACTGCATGAGGAACAGCGAGAGGAATGGCTACAGCAACAGGCTTTGTACGTGGCAGGGCTGCACGAGCGCAGGAAAAGGGCTGTGTGAAAATGAGCAGTGCATCTGGCCACCTGCCCACAAGTGCCTGCGAAACTCCTGCTGTGGAAGCAAGCGAGCCCCTGCCTCTGACAGCCGCCCCTCTGCCTGCCTGGGACAGCAATCCACACATCTGCACCAAGCGCCTCAGGCATGCGCAGGCCCAGCCTCCCACAGGTGTGTGCGCAGTGCACAACATGACTGGGGTTTCTGCACCCTCGACAAGGCCTGCAGCTCAGCAACCCACCCCTGACCAGCGCACCTGCACATTGCGTTTTAGCACCAGCAGGCCACTCACTCTGTGAGCACCACCCAAACCCTCAGGGTCATGCAGTCCTTTCGCCCATTTCCAGCACACCTGCGCCCTGCACATCAGCACCATCAGGCTGCCCGGGTACATGCAGCAGCCCCAACCCCTCACCAGCGCACCTGTGCCTTACACATCAGCACCACCAAGCTCCCTGGGTTCATGTGCAGCACGTCCTGGAACTCCGCTGACGAGTGAATCTGCAGGCAGGGAAGATGCGAGGTCATGTGAGTAGATCTCCAGGTGAGCGGTAAGCTGGAGAGTGTCCCCAGGCCGAGAGGACCTCCACCTGCAACATTGGAGAGCTGGCTGAACAGGGACCGTGTTGGCTGAAGAAATCTGGTAGCAGCATTGCGGCAGCACCGTTTGGGCATCATCGCACGCCTGTGTGGAAGTGTGGCAGTGCACTTTGAGGGGCTGTGGGCTGCTGCCCAATGGGTGCCGCGCTGCCTGGGCAGCAATGTTTGGGCCGACAGATGCGGTGCCCAGCAGAAGTGTGCCCTCAGCATTAACGAAGAGCCAGGCCCTTGAGCGGGCGCTGCGCTGTATGGCTAAGCCTCCACGGGGATCCAGTGCCCCAAAGCACAGACCCGCTGATATGCACAGCGGAGCAGTTCCTGGAGACACAATTGCAGGCAGACCCAAAAGATTTAAACTTTGTGCTGCTCCAAATGAAGCCCAACCAATGCTCAGCCACTCACCGTTGTCACTGGTGGTTGACTGTCAGAGGGATTCAATGATGGCGCCTGAGGCATCCTGTGCTGTGCTGGGGAGGCCATCACAGCTCCAGGCGCATAGGTCTGAGGCAGTCTCATGACTGCAGAGGCTGAAGCAACCACTGGGGGCAACTGCGCGCGACGGTGGGATTGCCTGGATGCCCCTGCCTGGCGCACATGGTGAGGCTGCTGGAGTAGCTGCTGAGGATGGTGGGCAGGGTGTTGTGTGGAGGTGGTCAGCTGCCAGCAATGAATTGTCCCCACCATGCGCAGGTTGCCAATAGTGCCTTGAGGAACTGGCCAAGGATGTCAGCACGATAAGCTGAAAAAGCTGCGCCGAGTCTGAGGTGCGTTTGTGAATATGGCCGGAAATGGAAGTGGAACCCAAGGTCAAAGGAGGTTGCCTGCACGCTTCACAAGCCAGCACTTACAAAGTGCAGGCACCAGTGGCCAGTCTGCAACAGAGGCAATGTCCACCTTGCCAGCCGAATTGTCGACAGATCTCACCAGGTCTATACTGCACACTTCTCACACTACACAGCTTGAACTGCCACGCAAGCACTTTTGGAAGGGTTGTGGGCTACTCTGTTCATCTTGCTATGCACAGCATGAGCAGTAGTGGCTCCTGCTTGGGCCTTGCTAAGAAGCAGGTCCTGCCAGCTGCGTGACTGGTGGAAGACCAACAACAGTGACTCTGCCTTGCCAGCAGAAGTCTAAGTAGTGACTCAGCAAGCACGCAAGCTCAGCGTGCTGTGGTCAGTTCTCAGAATTCTACCAAAAAAATATATGATTTCAACGAGATTCGAACTCGTGCCCCCGAAGAGACTGGAGCCTAAATCCAGCGCCTTAGACCACTCGGCCATGTACGACCTAAACAAAGAAAATCGATAAGGGGATCGAACAATAATGAATTAACCAAGATACAATGCTGAGACGGAGTGCTGCAGCCATGCACACCCCTTGATTGCTAGAATGGATCTCAACTTTGCTTGTTTTCTGAGCTGATCAGAATGACCCTCCCTCAGCATTGATTGTGTTACAGGCATTTCCCACACAACTATCACTTTTTTGCGTGTGCAGTGAACCATTCATGACAGCATGCATATGCACTGTTTGATTGCCATCCGCTATCAGAATCGCCCCGGCTGCTGAAGCCCCTGACTGCTGTCCAGAAGAGGTCCTCTTTAATCCTAGAGTTGGACTTGTGTAATCCTGTGGATGATCATCACACTTTTAATGTAAGTATTCATAAGAGCATTGCAAGAGAGGGGCGCTTTGCAGCAAGACAGCCATTTAATGCTTGATGCAAAAGAGAGCTCAGCTATCTACTGCTTTACAGGTAGCCCTAAACCCTTGGGCTTGAAAGAGCTAGTTGAGTTGGCTGGTCAAAGTGCACACAGTCACTTTCAGACTGTGGTTCCAGGGGGCTCAGCTCAAGTGGCTCTCCAGAGCTTCTCGTGAGGTGCTGCTCTTTTTGGAGGCTGGGGGCAGGCATGCTGAGTCCTCTGAAGCTTCCTTTGATGCTTCACAGAGCATTCTCCCTTGTCAAATTTGCTGGTCAAACTGCACACTGCATTACCAGGGGGCCCAGCTCAAGTGGCTCTCCACAGCCTATCTTGAGGTGCCTCTCTTTTTGGGGGCTGGGGGCAGGCATGCTGAATCCTCTGAAGGTCCCTCTGATGCTTCACAGAGCGTTCTCCCTTGTCAAGTTTGCTGGTCAAAATGCACACTGCCATTTCCAGGAGGTTCAGCTCAAGTGGCTCTCCAGAGCCTATCTTGAGGTGCCTCTCTTTTTGGGGGCTGGGGGCAGGCATGCTCAGTCTTTTAAAGCTCCCTCTGACGCTTCACAGAGCATTCTCCCTTGTCAAGTTTGCTGGTCAAAATGCACACTGCCATTTCCAGGAGATTCAGCTCAAGTGGCTCTCCAGAGCCTATCTTGAGGTGCCTCTCTTTTTGGGGGCTGGGGGCAGGCATGCTGAGACTTGTGCAGCTCCCTCTGATGCTTCACAGGGCATTCTCCCTTGTCAAGTTTGCTGGTCAAACTGCACACTGCCAAATCTAGGGGTCTCAGCTCAAGTGGCTCTTCAGGGCTTCTAGTGAGGTTCCTCTCTTTTTGGGGGCTGAGGGCAGGCATGCTAAGTCTTTTGAAGCTCCCTCTGACGCTTCACAGGGCATTTTCCCTTGTCAAGTTTGCTGATCAAACTGCACACTGCTATTTCCAGGGGCCCAGCTCAAGTGGCTCTCCAGAGCCTATCTTGAGGTGCCTCTCTTTTGGGGGCCTGGGGGCAGGCATGCTGAATCCTCTGAAGCTCCCTCTGATGCTTCACAGGGCATTGTCCCTTGTCAAGTTTGCTGGTCAAACTGCACACTGCCAATTCTGGGGGTCTTAGCTGAAGTGGCTTTTCAGGGCTTCTCGTGAGGTTTTTCTCTTTTTGAGGGCTGAGGGCAGGCATGCTGAGTCCTCTGAAGCTCCCTCTGACGCTTCACAGAGCATTCTCCCTTGTCAAGTTTGCTGGTCAAACTGCACACTGCCAATTCTGGGGGTCTTAGCTGAAGTGGCTTTTCAGGGCTTCTCGTGAGGTTTTTCTCTTTTTGAGGGCTGAGGGCAGGCATGCTGAGTCCTCTGAAGCTCCCTCTAACGCTTCACAGAGCATTCTCCCTTGTCAAGTTTGCTGGTCAAACTGCACACTGCCAATCACAGGGGTCTCAGCTCAAGTGGCTCTCCACAGCCTATCTTGAGGTGCCTCTCTTTTTGGGGGCTGGGGGCAGGCATGCTGAATCCTCTGAAGGTCCCTCTGATGCTTCACAGAGCGTTCTCCCTTGTCAAGTTTGCTGGTCAAAATGCACACTGCCATTTCCAGGAGGTTCAGCTCAAGTGGCTCTCCAGAGCCTATCTTGAGGTGCCTCTCTTTTTGGGGGCTGGGGGCAGGCATGCTCAGTCTTTTAAAGCTCCCTCTGACGCTTCACAGAGCATTCTCCCTTGTCAAGTTTGCTGGTCAAAATGCACACTGCCATTTCCAGGAGATTCAGCTCAAGTGGCTCTCCAGAGCCTATCTTGAGGTGCCTCTCTTTTTGGGGGCTGGGGGCAGGCATGCTGAGACTTGTGCAGCTCCCTCTGATGCTTCACAGGGCATTCTCCCTTGTCAAGTTTGCTGGTCAAACTGCACACTGCCAAATCTAGGGGTCTCAGCTCAAGTGGCTCTTCAGGGCTTCTAGTGAGGTTCCTCTCTTTTTGGGGGCTGAGGGCAGGCATGCTAAGTCTTTTGAAGCTCCCTCTGACGCTTCACAGGGCATTTTCCCTTGTCAAGTTTGCTGATCAAACTGCACACTGCTATTTCCAGGGGCCCAGCTCAAGTGGCTCTCCAGAGCCTATCTTGAGGTGCCTCTCTTTTGGGGGCCTGGGGGCAGGCATGCTGAATCCTCTGAAGCTCCCTCTGATGCTTCACAGGGCATTGTCCCTTGTCAAGTTTGCTGGTCAAACTGCACACTGCTATTTCCAGGGGCCCAGCTCAAGTGGCTCTCCAGAGCCTATCTTGAGGTGCCTCTCTTTTGGGGGCCTGGGGGCAGGCATGCTGAATCCTCTGAAGCTCCCTCTGATGCTTCACAGGGCATTGTCCCTTGTCAAGTTTGCTGGTCAAACTGCACACTGCCAATTCTGGGGGTCTTAGCTGAAGTGGCTTTTCAGGGCTTCTCGTGAGGTTCCTCTCTTTTTGGGGGCTGGGGGCAGGCATGCTAAGTCTTTTGA
This sequence comes from Asterochloris sp. CNOR1, assembly GCA_963969365.1. Classification (NCBI taxonomy): domain Eukaryota; kingdom Viridiplantae; phylum Chlorophyta; class Trebouxiophyceae; order Trebouxiales; family Trebouxiaceae; genus Asterochloris; species Asterochloris sp. CNOR1. The sequence goes on from OZ017750.1 coordinate 69,097, forward strand.
AGCTCCCTCTGACGCTTCACAGAGCATTCTCCCTTGTCAAGTTTGCTGGTCAAACTGCACACTGCCATTTCCAGGAGGTTCAGCTCAAAAGGCTCTCCAGAGCCTATCTTGAGGTGCCTCTCTTTTTGGGGGCTGGGGGCAGGCATGCTGAGACTTGTGAAGCTCCCTCTGATGCTTCACAGGGCATTGTCCCTTGTCAAGTTTGCTGGTCAAACTGCACACTGCCAATTCTGGGGGTCTTAGCTGAAGTGGCTTTTCAGGGCTTCTCGTGAGGTTTTTCTCTTTTTGAGGGCTGAGGGCAGGCATGCTGAGTCCTCTGAAGCTCCCTCTGACGCTTCACAGAGCATTCTCCCTTGTCAAGTTTGCTGGTCAAACTGCACACTGCCAATTCTGGGGGTCTTAGCTGAAGTGGCTTTTCAGGGCTTCTCGTGAGGTTTTTCTCTTTTTGAGGGCTGAGGGCAGGCATGCTGAGTCTTTTGAAGCTCCCTCTGATGCTTCACAGGGCATTGTCCCTTGTCAAGTTTGCTGGTCAAACTGCACACTGCCAATTCTGGGGGTCTTAGCTGAAGTGGCTTTTCAGGGCTTCTCGTGAGGTTTTTCTCTTTTTGAGGGCTGAGGGCAGGCATGCTGAGTCCTCTGAAGCTCCCTCTGACGCTTCACAGAGCATTCTCCCTTGTCAAGTTTGCTGGTCAAACTGCACACTGCCAATGCCAGGGGTCTCAGCTCAAGTGGCTCTTCAGGGCTTCTCGTGAGGTTCCTCTCTTTTTGGGGGCTGGGGGCAGGCATGCTAAGTCTTTTGAAGCTCCCTCTGACGGTTCACAGAGCATTCTCCCTTGTCAAGTTTGCTGGTCAAAGTGCACACTGCCATTTCCAGGAGGTTCAGCTCAAGTGGCTCTCCAGAGCCTATCTTGAGGTGCCTCTCTTTTTGGGGGCTGGGGGCAGGCATGCTAAGTCTTTTGAAGCTCCCTCTGACGCTTCACAGAGCATTCTCCCTTGTCAAGTTTGCTGGTCAAACTGCACACTGCCATTTCCAGGAGGTTCAGCTCAAAAGGCTCTCCAGAGCCTATCTTGAGGTGCCTCTCTTTTTGGGGGCTGAGGGCAGGCATGCTGAGACTTGTGAAGCTCCCTCTGATGCTTCACAGGGCATTGTCCCTTGTCAAGTTTGCTGGTCAAACTGCACACTGCCAATTCTGGGTGTCTTAGCTGAAGTGGCTTTTCAGGGCTTCTCGTGAGGTTTTTCTCTTTTTGAGGGCTGAGGGCAGGCATGCTGAGTCCTCTGAAGCTCCCTCTGACGCTTCACAGAGCATTCTCCCTTGTCAAGTTTGCTGGTCAAACTGCACACTGCCAATCACAGGGGTCTCAGCTCAAGTGGCTCTTCAGGGCTTCTCGTGAGGTTCCTCTCTTTTTGGGGGCTGGGGGCAGGCATGCTAAGTCTTTTGAAGCTCCCTCTGACGCTTCACAGAGCATTCTCCCTTGTCAAGTTTGCTGGTCAAACTGCACACTGCCATTTCCAGGAGGTTCAGCTCAAAAGGCTCTCCAGAGCCTATCTTGAGGTGCCTCTCTTTTTGGGGGCTGGGGGCAGGCATGCTGAGACTTGTGAAGCTCCCTCTGATGCTTCACAGGGCATTGTCCCTTGTCAAGTTTGCTGGTCAAACTGCACACTGCCAATTCTGGGGGTCTTAGCTGAAGTGGCTTTTCAGGGCTTCTCGTGAGGTTTTTCTCTTTTTGAGGGCTGAGGGCAGGCATGCTGAGTCCTCTGAAGCTCCCTCTGACGCTTCACAGAGCATTCTCCCTTGTCAAGTTTGCTGGTCAAACTGCACACTGCCAATGCCAGGGGTCTCAGCTCAAGTGGCTCTTCAGGGCTTCTCGTGAGGTTCCTCTCTTTTTGGGGGCTGGGGGCAGGCATGCTAAGTCTTTTGAAGCTCCCTCTGACGCTTCACAGAGCATTCTCCCTTGTCAAGTTTGCTGGTCAAACTGCACACTGCCATTTCCAGGAGGTTCAGCTCAAGTGGCTCTCCAGAGCCTATCTTGAGGTGCCTCTCTTTTGGGGGCCTGAGGGCAGGCATGCTGAGTCCTCTGAAGCTCCCTCTGACGCTTCACAGAGCATTCTCCCTTGTCAAGTTTGCTGGTCAAACTGCACACTGCCAATCACAGGGGTCTCAGCTCAAGTGGCTCTTCAGGGCTTCTCGTGAGGTTCCTCTCTTTTTGGGGGCTGGGGGCAGGCATGCTAAGTCTTTTGAAGCTCCCTCTGACGCTTCACAGAGCATTCTCCCTTGTCAAGTTTGCTGGTCAAACTGCACACTGCCATTTCCAGGAGGTTCAGCTCAAAAGGCTCTCCAGAGCCTATCTTGAGGTGCCTCTCTTTTTGGGGGCTGGGGGCAGGCATGCTGAGACTTGTGAAGCTCCCTCTGATGCTTCACAGGGCATTGTCCCTTGTCAAGTTTGCTGGTCAAACTGCACACTGCCAATCACAGGGGTCTCAGCTCAAGTGGCTCTTCAGGGCTTCTCGTGAGGTTCCTCTCTTTTTGGGGGCTGGGGGCAGGCATGCTAAGTCTTTTGAAGCTCCCTCTGACGGTTCACAGAGCATTCTCCCTTGTCAAGTTTGCTGGTCAAAATGCACACTGCCATTTCCAGGAGGTTCAGCTCAAGTGGCTCTCCAGAGCCTATCTTGAGGTGCCTCTTTTTTTGGGGGCTGGGGGCAGGCATGCTGAGACTTGTGAAGCTCCCTCTGATGCTTCACAGGGCATTGTCCCTTGTCAAGTTTGCTGGTCAAACTGCACACTGCCAGTTCTGGGGGTCTCAGCTGAAGTGGCTTTTCAGGGCTTCTCGTGAGGTTTTTCTCTTTTTGAGGGCTGAGGGCAGGCATGCTGAGTCCTCTGAAGCTGCCTCTGATGCTTCACAGAGCATTCTCCCTTGTCAAGTTTGCTGGTCAAAATGCACACTGCCATTTCCAGGAGGTTCAGCTCAAGTGGCTCTCCAGAGCCTGTCTTGAGGTGCCTCTCTTTTTGGGGGCTGGGGGCAGGCATGCTAAGTCTTTTGAAGCTCCCTCTGACGCTTCACAGAGCATTCTCCCTTGTCAAGTTTGCTGGTCAAAATGCACACTGCCATTTCCAGGAGGTTCAGCTCAAGTGGCTCTCCAGAGCCTGTCTTGAGGTGCCTCTCTTTTTGGGGGCTGGGAGCAGGCATGCTATGTCTTTTGAAGCTCCCTCTGACGCTTCACAGAGCATTCTCCCTTGTCAAGTTTGCTGGTCAAAATGCACACTGCCATTTCCAGGAGGTTCAGCTCAAGTGGTTCTCCAAAGCTTATCTTGAGGTGCCTCTTTTTTGGGGGGCTGGGGCCAGGCATGCTGAGACTTGTGAAGCTCCCTCTGATGCTTCACAGGGCATTGTCCCTTGTCAAGTTTGCTGGTCAAACAGCACACTGCCAGTTCTGGGGTTCTCAGCTGAAGTGGCTCTCCAGAGCCTATCTTGAGGTGCCTCTTTTTTTGGGGGCTGGGGGCAGGCATGCTGAGACTTGTGAAGCTCCCTCTGATGCTTCACAGAGCATTGTCCCTTGTCAAGTTTGCTGGTCAAACTGCACACTGCCAGTTCTGGGGGTCTCAGCTGAAGTGGCTTTTCAGGGCTTCTCGTGAGGTTTTTCTCTTTTTGAGGGCTGAGGGCAGGCATGCTGAGTCCTCTGAAGCTGCCTCTGCCAATGCCACGGGTCTCAGCTCAAGTGGCTCTTCAGGGCTTGTCGTGAGGTTCCTCTTTTGGGGGCTGGGGGCAGGCATGCTAAGTCTTTTGAAGCTCCCTCTGACGCTTCACAGAGCATTCTCCCTTGTCAAGTTTGCTGGTCAAAGTGCACACTGCCATTTCCAGGAGGTTCAGCTGAAGTGGCTTTTCAGGGCTTCTCGTGAGGTTCCTTTCCTTTTGAGGGCTGCAGGTAGGCATGCTGAGACTTGTGAAGCTCCCTCTGATGCTTCACAGGGCATTCGCCCGAGTCAAGTTTGCTGGTCAAACTGCACACTGCCAATTCTAGGGGTCTCAGCTCAAGTGGCTCTCTAGAACTGCTCCACCAGCTTTGGGATGGTGGCATGCATCATGTGAGTGCCGGAGCACTGCTTGCACCGGGAGCAACAGACTTGCTTTGCCTGTTGGCTCTCCATGGTGAGAGGTGCACAAGCAGGTCTGAGACTCCTGCTGTGCCAGGTGAAGAGTTGTTGCCGCACCTGCGGCACCTAGAGCTGAGCCAGGCCTTTGACAGCAGAAAGTTGGCCTGTTACTATGCCATGTGAGAGGTCTTCTTCATGTTGAGCTTGTGTGGCAGATGGTGGCGCAACCTGTGCTGAAGGCTGCTTGGCAGGCAGATGAGATCTGTCAACTCTGGAACTTGTTGGGCTGAGATCTGGCAGTGCAGAGAAAAGGCAGTTGTGGCTTTACCATGGAGTCGACATTCAGGTGGTGGACCGTTCCCCACCGCTCATCTCCTCTGCGTGGGTGCAACTTACATTTGCCTTATGCATGGGGCATAGTCCTGATCACATCTTCTCAAAGGCTCCCTGAACCACGCTAGCCTGCCTGCAGGGCAGATAGGTAGCACAGAATTGTGTCAAGCAGAGATGGACATGAGCACATGACAGGGGCATATGAGCCCCTTCCCTCCTGACTTTCAGTGCGTGTGGTGGTGCTCGCACAGTTCAGCTCTGTCTGCTTCAGCACATGTGTACAGACTGAAGTCAATCCAGAAGGATTGGTATGCCCGCATGAGCCCTTCTCCTCTCATTATTGGGGTTCATGGTGACTATTGCCTGCCCAGACCAGCTTTGTTCGCCCTAGCAAATGATGTTGAGCAAAAGGGATGGACATGAGCACATAAGCCCCCCCTCCCCTAGGTTTTGGTGACTTTGGTGAGGCTCAGACATTAACTCACATTCATTCCATTGTTTCTCAAACCACTGATGTGGAGGGGGGGTGGAGCAAGTCTTGGGCTTGTAAAGCTATGCTTGCAACTGCATCCAGGAGTTCCAGATCTGTTTCTTGAGCACACACATTTGGTCTTGTCCGAGCTGCTGGAGATAGGCATCTCAGAATCAAATCACTGAAATCACTAAATGTTGAGGGAGGAGGGTGAAGGCAATGCAAGGATGTCACTTTGGTGTGGGGGCTCTGCGGGTGCATCTAGGAGGTCCAGATCTGACTCTTGAGCCCACGTGTCTGGTCCTCATGGCGAAAAATTGAAATGACAGTGTTTTTGGTAAAAAGCTGCTCGTTACGGTCATGCTGAGCTGCACGCTCTTTCACCAGCCTTCTGATTTTCTTGTGCTGGGCTGACAGGGGCCCAGCCTCTTCGAGCTCCTCAATCTCGCCCTCCACCCACAAACAGAAGTTCAGCAGCACATTTGAACTCTGAATGTAAAGGTGCCACGCAAGTTCTTTCCACCTCATGAACTCTGGCAATCCTGCAGTCATCAAGACTGGCTGAGGGCAAGCTGACACAGTACACAGTGGTTCAGCTTGTGCAACACTGGCAAGCCTTCAGATCCTCACCTGGCTCTGTGAGCACCAATGCGCCTGGTTCCTTCACTACTTTGCAATACACTGAGGCAAAGCGGGGCTGCTTGGGGTTGCACCACACAAGTCTGGCAAATGCCTTGCCCAGCAGGAGAGGATTGTGCTGCGACAGCAGCGTCTGGACATGTGTTTTCTAGTCAGTCAGAAGGAATTCGATCTCCTTTGCTGCCGCAGATCTGCATGGCCAACGACACACAGTCACATCAAGCAGACAATTGACATGCGCATATGAGGCACACCCCTCCCAACATGAGCCCCCCCTCACCTGCTTTTTGGTGATTATGGTGATGCTCAGACACACCAGCTCTGTTTGCCTCAGCACAGATTGATGTTGAGCAGAAGGGATAGACATGAGCACACAATCCCCCTCCCCTGGATTTTGGTGATTTTGGTGATGCTCAGACACTGAAACTTCTGCACAGACTGATGCTGAGCAGGACAATAGCGTGAGGACATGGGCCCCTCCTCCCCTGGCTTTTGGCGACTTTGAACTCACCTGCCCACTTAACAAATCACATCCTCTGCTCACCTCAATGTCCTTAAAGCGAATGCGTGATGGCTGTGACACTGCTGCTGATGCCTGAGCAATCGGCTTGGCCTGGACCTCCTCCTCCTGCTTCCTCTGCAGGGCAATGAGAGATGTGGGCCTGCAGGAGCCAAGGCCCTTGGTGAGCGGGAATGCCACTCACACACCTTCTGCGCCTTTGCTGCAGCCAGTGCCTCCTCATATTCTTGCTTCGTGATGCAGTTGCTGTGTGGGTCCTTCTCAGTGTCTGTCAGGAGTTCCCACCCCTTGCAATTGTATCTGCGCGGCTTCATGTGCGCCACGAAGTGCCCCCGCTGGTCACTGTAGTGGTGGCAGGCAGGGCAGCGGAATGGCATGGTGTCCAGTGAACAACGGGGTGACGGTCAGAAGGGCAGCTCGTTTGACTTTTTTATGAATACTTAAAATTTTATGGAAGTCCAGGTGGGGCATGAGCACCATGACTGAGCTCTGCCGCGAAGCAGGCCTTTAAGTTTCACGCCTTGTCGCAGGGTGTTACGTAGCCAACTATAGGTCGTCATATTATTGCAGGCGAGGTGAGATCCTGCAACCTCTGCCCATGGTGTGCACAGTCCAGATACTCTGGGCCAGCAGCATGCAATCAGACGACAGCCATGCTACTGTGCAATGTGTGACCGGCTTCAAGTAGCCACCATTGCCACTCTGTGTTCCAAGGAAGTACACAGCAGCAGGACACCAGTACTAAAGCACCACCTCAATCATTACAATGCTGTGTTGCGACAGCCAACTGTGCAATTCACTGAGATGAGACCTGAGCACATGTTGTCTGGTGAAGCATGCATGTGAAGGCTTCCTGACATGACAGCAATGCAGTCGCCAGTGTGCACTGGGTGACACTCATTACAGAAGACAGCGCTCCACATGTCAACAGAGCATATCAGCAATCAGTCTTGTCAGCTTCTGGCTACTATCCATGCTGAGCCAAGCCATTCCTCCACAGCGCTGACTGGGATGCTGGGAGGGGCAGTGTGCCCAAGTGCCTCATAGACATGGGGCTTCGACAGGTGGTCCTGCAGTGCTGCTGCAATATCTGCCGAGCAGTGCAGCTCACGATCAGTCATGGGTGCTATCTGAGGGCTGGATGGACTTGGGGACCATTCGCTGGCCTGCACACGGCTGGGGCCTGGCACGTCCCTTGTTGAATCATTTGCCAGCAGCTGCGCTTCCTGTGGGGTGCTTGCACCGCTTGGACGCTCTGCAGAGCAACAAGGAGAAGGCGTGCTGGCAGGCACTTCAGGTGCCTGTCTTGAGACATGCTTGCAGCAACTGTCAGCAGAAGGGCATCAGCCAGATGTCTGCTGGGGCTCACATGTCCAATGTGTTCACCATGCTCAACAGCAGGCTGACATAACTGGTTGCTGCAAAGTCCAGATCTTTCACTTGGATCATGTCATGCTGCCTGCCAGACCTCAAGGTTCACTACTGTCAACCCGCTGCCATGGCACAGCAGAGTCCTTTTCATGCTCAGATGACAAATGCTGAGCAGTCCCGCTGACATGCACGCCCATGTGCAGGGTGCCACACAGGCAAACCTGGGAGCACTGGCCCAAGTCAACGGTCTTGTCACAAGTGATGAGCTTGGGATCTAGCAAGGTGAAGGTGCAACGCACCCTCAAATATCCAGTCCTGCCGCGCCTCTAGCTCGTCCACAGATGACTGCAACAGCTGCCGGACACGACGGGCAGCGGCTGCGCGCCCTTTGTTGGTGAAGCGGGAGCTAAGGATGTCAATGCACAGCGGCTCTGAGAGGTCGCCCACATTGTTGCCAGGTTGGCGGTAGATGTCATGGCGGTTGAAATCCCCGAGCACTGCTGCAGCTCCAGGGTGCTCTGGCGCAGCATTATGCTGCTTGGTGTTGAGTACTATCCAGCAGAGCTCTGTCTGAATCCTGCACCAGCAAGATGAGGTACATTCCCTTGACATTGAGGTTACCTATACAGTGCAGCAGGCTTTGCAGAAACACAGCGAAAAAGCGACATGACTGCACGAAAAGTGCTGCAAGAGTAGGCACTGTGGGGACTCGCAGGTGCCTTGGATGCTGTCGACGACAGTGTTTACATTTGCCAGCGCCTTTCATCAGGCTCACCTATGTTTCCTCCTGCCGATTGACAGGTTGCTGGGCTTCTTGGCCTCGTAAAAGCCCACAGCATGCAGCGTCAGCTGCCCCACACAACTCTCCAGGCGGCTCAATGCATTGTTTATGTCTGCGTCAAGTTGTGAGATGAGCTGCTGCTTCTCCTGCAGCCACAAGGTTGCAGGCCGGTTGAGAGGCAGACTGCATTCCGTAACAGACCACAAGGCCAATTGCTGCTGCTGAAGTCGGGCCTTTCATGCCATAAGCTGCATTTATGATACCAGGCTTGCTGTGGTCAGTCCAGCACAAAACCTTCCAGCCAGAGGCCTGCCTTCAATAGCAAATTGCACCTGAATGCAAACTTGCCTGCAGCTTGTGCTCCAGCTGCTCTTCTTCACTGGCCTGCTGGATGTTGTGACTGGGCCTACTGCGCTTCTTGGCTATTCTAGTCTCCTCTAGGGCAGCATCAAGCTGCTCCTTTGCCAACTCTGCCTCTGTCTTCTCCGCCTGCCACTCCACAAGCTGTACCTGGCTTTGCTGGATCTCCTGAAGCAGCTCCTCAGCACCTGCAAAGAAACATTTCAACACAAGCTCAGTCCCCAAGATTGAAGTACACCTGCATGTACCTGATCAGGTGCGACTCGTAAGGCCAAAGCTGTGAAGATGCACACAACTTGGTCAGTGGCAATGCAGCTGTGCTGCCCACATGTTGGGCGTGATGTGGATTTGCAGCCTTGTGCCTGCGCACCATGGCCGGTGTGCGCAGCTCATCAAGTCGAAAACAAGACGTAAGCCTGCAACTCCCACCTTGCCCTGTCCAGATGAAGAGGTAGTCTGTTTTGCCCCTTCTGATGTGCAAGTGAACATCTGGAAAATCCCACTCCTGCCCCAGCCAGGGAACGCGCTGCACTGCGATGACGGTGCACTTCTCTGGGGCAAAGTGCACCTGCAGATGCTCGCAGGCTTGGGCAGCTGCATCATCTTCTGCCCTGAAGGTTGCCCATTCAAACATAGGAAGGTCTGGCAGGTGGTCGCCGCCGCTGTGCGGCCCCTTGTTGTTGTAGTCAAAGTGGTATCCCAGTCGGCGCTGAATCTGCCGAGCCTTCTCTGAGATTGCTGTGCTGGGTGCGACAGAAAGGGATTTTTTGTGTGCTTCTGGCTGTGGCGTCAAGGTTACCACCAGCTGGTTGAATGTCGGCGTCAAGTTCACCATTGTCTGGTTGAGCTCCATGAGCGCTGCCGTGTGTGCCGCAGAGGTAGCCATGCTGCCTGCAAGTCAGGCATGCCACTTTGTTGCAAGAGTCAACAAGCAGATAGACTCAGACAGGCTCTGCGCTTGGATGTGGAGCCTGTGTAGCCCACTCCTCCACTGGCTCAGTGCACAGCAAGCCTACTGCCTGCAGCGAGACTCCATCCATGTGATGAGGTCCTTCTTCCAATGGCCTGCTTCAGGGCTACCAAACTTCACCAGCAGCAGCAGCATGCCAGGCCACGCCTCCCAAGCCAGGCCTCTTCTACAGCCATCAAAACAGCAGCCCATTTGCCCACACCCATCCCAAGTTGATCATGGCCCGATGCCGTGACTGCACCCAGCCCCTCTTGAGCAGAAGCTCTCCTGCAGGCCGTTGCAAGCCTGTGCATACCCAGTCAGAAGCTACAACCCAATGGGCAGCTTATAAATTTGCCTGTCGCTGCCTCTGGCACCTTCAGGACATCCCCATCTGGTCAGCCAGCACAGAAGCTGCAGCCCACTTGAAAGAACCAATCACAAGGTGATCATGCCCAGGCCTGGCCATGACCCTGGTGTCCCACACATCACAAGAAGGCACAGCACATGACTGCCATGGTGGCCTTTTACCGTGACAAGCAACTCAGCAACCTTAAGTCGTCGCACTTACGGCGCACTGCAAAGAGCTCATGAGGTTTGCATTTCCTGGGCGCTCAAGCTCCCAGGCATCCAGACTTAGTGTCAAGGCATCACCACTCGCGCTTCTTAATCCCTGCAAAAAAGGCTGACTGAAAAGACTGCTTACTCTGCAGCCCGATGGTGCAGCCCTGGTAGGGTGGACAGAGCAGGTCCTGATGTGCCCTGCATGCCCAACCTCTAGGGCCTCCGCCAGCCCTGGTGGCAGGCCCCTGGACAGTGCCTCCCACAAGGCGCACCCCTGCTGCCGCACGCCATGCAGGACGACACCTACAGCCCTGGTCGTAATCCTCACCTCCAGCCACCTGTTGGTTTTGGAATCTCTCCAGCTCGTCCTTTGCCCGCATGTATATCTTCTCGCGCTTTGGTGCCAAGTCTTCATCCTTTTCATCCAGCCATGCTGTCTCGGCCTTTTCCACAGCTTCCAACAGCTTGGCCTCCAGTTGCTGAGCATCCATGCCTGCAGCTACCAGCAGCAGGAACTTCCCAGATGGTAGGGTTAGCCTCTATGTTCTTAGATGCAGTCAATGCAGAACATGACACTGACAGCATGATGTGCGCACCTGCAGGGCTGGTGTGGAGGTGCTAAGTTTGTTGCTGCCAACTGCTTGCTGACGACAGAAGCGTGCTTGGTGGTAACAGTTTGCAACTGGCAGAGACCTGGAAGGTGCCAAAATGCAACCACAGCAGCGTTTGCCTCAAATCTCGGAACTGGTGATGATGATGATGATTTAAATTTAAAGTCCGTAGCCTCAATGCACGGGCATAGGACTATGATCATTTCATCCTACCAATGAACTTTGCTGAAGGTGTAGGGGTACAAAAAGAAGCAGTACAGGCATATCAAGCAGGTCACTGTACTTGGCTGGTAAAGAGGGAGCTGGCGCTCATAGCAGGCCTTGGCACTGTGCTGGGCTTCATCACCACGTTGGACTGCTAGCTGAGGTTGCTGCCCGAAATGCAAACACCCTGGATCCTGTATGGCGCAGGGGGGGGCTCAGCCCCCCTGACTGGCTTGCCACGCCCTCTCAGCTCGTAGACTTCGCAGTCATGAGAGAGTTATGCTTGGGTATGACTGTGACCAGCAGTCTTCCCCTCGCAGGGCACCAGGCTCCAAGGCGGCACACCCCAAGCAACAACTCAGCATGGGGACCTTAGGGGAAGACAATCATGTGATGAGTCTAGCGCATTGCTATGAAATTGGGGCTCTAATCAGCAGCTGGTGAGCTGGGGACACATCACGGCACATAGAGGGGTCACCCAGGGTGTCTGTTCCTCATTTAGGCCCAGATGTGCCCCCAGTGATGCCCAGCATATTTGCGTGCTGGAGCAGTGCTGCCCTGATGTATGTGGCCACTCGGCTTGGTGGTTGTTCAAACAGCGTTGCCAACGACTGCTGCTGCTCCGCAAACAGGTGGCTGTGAGCAGACCGGAGGTCTGCAAGTCCTGGGCAGTGTAGCAGGATATGGCTTTCATCCTCAATCTCATTCGGTGACCCACAGATTCGGCATGTCCGGTCCTCTCGCTTGAGCTGGGGCAATAGGTATCGCCCAGTCTGTACGCGCAGCTGGTGGCTGCTGCACCTGATGCTGGCATAGGCTCTGCGTAGCCTGAAGCCTCTGATCCTGGTCAGGTATGTCTGCATGGCATAGGCCGTGTTGGGACCCCGCATCTGCATGTAGGTGGCCACGGTGGCGGCCTGGCAGTCCCTGAAGCGCTGCTCATGCTGTTCCTTGCCAGGGGCTGTCTCTGCGCTGCCATGTGCCTGTAGTGCACAGAAGGGGGCCAAGGAGAGGTCGCGGTACAGCGGCAGGTAGCAGACGCCGTCATACATAGCCCATAGCAGGGGCTCCTTCTGAAGCTTCGGCTTGAGGTCCCAAATGCGTTGTCTGAACCTGTCCACTTGCCGCTGCCAATGCACTGCCAGGGGATATCTGCCAAACTCAGCAAGTGCAATCAGACTGTGTGTGTGGCAGTGGATGCCAAGCAATCTGCGCAAAAATTGTGCATGCAGAGACTCAAGCTGCGCTGTGGCTTGTGTGCCTGCTCTGTGGTCCCAGAACCAGACCTCACAGCCATAGCTCAATATGGGCAGCACCAAGGCATCAAACAACTTGCAGATGCGGCGCGGGCACGTCAAACTGATCTGTGCACAGCGCCTGAGCATGTTGTTCATGGTTTTACGCGCAGCTTCCAGGTGCTCGCCAAGGGATTTGGCAAAGCCCTCCTTGGTGGCTTCAAACCACAGGCCCAGGTACTTGAATGAATCCGAGCGCGTCAGGGGGTGCCCACTGTATGTGAAGGTGCTGCATTCTTGGCGCTGTGTCTCAAACACCACCACTTCCGTCTTGACCAAACTGACTCTGAGCCGCCTGTTTTCACAGAATATCTGTAAAGCATTCAGCAATCGTTGCAGTCCTTCTTCACTTGTGCTCATGAGCACCAAATCGTCTGCGAAGAGCAGCAGCGGCACATCATGAAACATGAGCGTGGGTGCATGGTTTCCTTTAACTTTGCGCATGACCTTGTCCAGCACATCGATCAGCAGTCCAAAGAGGAGTGGGCTGAGGGGGCTGCCTTGCTGCACTCCTTGCAGGCACCTGAATGCCTCAGATATGCCCCCTCCAGCCCTGACCGCTGCCGAGTCTTGGGCGTACATGCTTTGCAGGCAGCTCATGAAGTGTCCACACACCCCCAGGTTTTGTAGGACAGCCCACAGCACCCCGCGATCCACTGTGTCAAAGGCCTTCTCAAAATCAACAAAGCAGCAGAAAAGCTTGCTGTTGTGCCGCCTATATTTTCTTACCAGAATGTTCAGTGTGCTCAGCTGTCCAGCAGTGCTGTGGCCCCTGCGGAAGCCAGCCTGCGGTGGTGCTCTGAGATTGAGCGCTTCCGCCCACCGGGTCATGCGCTGCTCCATCACTGTGGCAAATAGCTTGGCCAGCACAGGAACGACCGTGATTGGCCGGTAGCTGTTCATGTTGAGAGGATCCCTCCGTTTTCCCTTGTATACTGCAGTGACTAGGCCAGTGCTGAGCGACGTGGGATAGGTCCCCTTGAGCATGCTGGTGAACAGCTTGGCTAGGCAGTGTTGCATGTGGAATGGCCCATGCTTCAGCAGCTCTGCACTCATGCCATCGATGCCAGCTGCTTTGCCAGCACTCAGTTTGCGCAGACCAGCCCGCACATCAGAAATGGTGCAGTCAGCATTCAGGAAAGCATCTGTGCCAATATGTACTCCTGTGATGGTGTCTTCAGGGAGCAGCTTTGGGACGGCAGCAGATGCGGGATGGCTGCCCAGCACCTTCTGCATGTGCGCAGCCTGGATGGCACTGGACAGCGGGCACCCAGGGCGCCTGCGCCACCCTGCTATGCGATGAAGATCCGGCAATGAGAGGTGATCCATGCGGCGCATCTCGTTGGTCAGAAACTGTCGATATTTGCGGCGTCGGACAGCCCGGTGCCTGCATCTTAAACTGTTAGCAGCAGCGTGGTGGGCAGTCAGCACAGGAGCCCTTGCTGCTGCTTTCCATTCACGCCATGAGGCCCAGCATTCTGCATCAAACCACACCGGAAACTGGCGGGGTTTCTGGCCCCTTCCCTTCTTCAGGGCAAAAGTCTGCACAGCAGCGTCAGCCAAGCATCGTGTCATAGTCAGGACCCCAGCCTCTGGGTCTGCACAGGCCGCATCTAGCTGCTGCTGGTCTGCAGCACACAGAAAATGCTGCCAGTACTGCTCCTCCCTTTCGGCCTCAAACTTCACAGCAGGCACTTGCAGACACCCTGCCGTTGAGTGGGCTGGCTGGTCAGCCTGGCCATTGTAGGCTGGGGGCTCCTGTGCAGCAGGCAGCCTGAACCGTGCCATCACAGGGTGGTGGTCTGAGCAGCTCATGTATGGTGTGCTTACTTTCTGCAGGACTTCAAGCCGCTCTGCCCAGGGGTAGAGGGCTGACGAGGCCATGTGGTAGTCCAGCGTGGTGCGCACCACACGCTTGCGGCCGCGCATGAAGGTGGTCCTGCCAGTTGGGTCGCCATGGACTCTGCCATTGAGAATGAGCAGGGAATTGTCCTTGCAGAACTGCAGTTGCTGGCGACCTCTCCTGTCTACTGCATGGGGGCACTCATTTCTTCTTTCTGGCACGTGCTCTGGCAGTTCATCTAGAGCCTGTACAGCATCAGGGATTTCAGGGCCCTCCAGCATCACATGGTCTGGCAAGGTCCCCGTGTGGGCATTGGTGTCCCCACACACCCAGAACTGAACACCTCTGGGCAACTCTTGAGAGAGTAATCTCATGTCTGCAGATAAATCCTTGAAAGTGGACAGATCTTTGTGCTTGTGGCCTGGGGGCATGTAGCATGTGGCAAAGGCAACGTGCTGAGGGTGACTGGCTTGCCTCCCGACCTAATTCCTAGGTCCAAAACCCTAGCGCGCCAAAGTGCCCTAGATCGACCTGCATGCAGCACTACCAGGTACCTTCTGCTGAGTACAGCAGCTACATCAACCATGTCATCAGCCTGGGGCTGGCTGAGGACTGGATTGCACAACTGCGTGCCAGCTGCTCCCCAAACAGCCCCCCTTCCCTCAGAGCGGCCATTGATCAAGCCTGCAGACATCTGTCTGGACTGGTGGATGATCTCCAGCCAGTGCCGGCCTCTGCACATGGTGTGCACAGTTTAGAGAGTTTGGGCCAGCAGAATGGAGCACCAGTCCCAGAGGCAGCATTTGGCTTGGCAGCAGCCATGCCTAACACTCCTCAGGAGGAAGCTCGAATCCTGCTGTCCACGCAGAGAATCAATGTCCGTCATGCTGTGGCTAAGCCACAGAACACAGTCCAGGCTGAAAGGTCTGCTGCCAAGCTCTGGAAGGTAGGCGCCGCATGGCCTTTGATCCCGTTCTTCATGGCGCCCTTGATGCTTCCAAGGCACACGTCACCCACACCCACCCAATCCTGCAGAGATACTGTGAGCAAATGGCGTCCCCTGATGGCGACCTCATGTCTCAGGCCAAGATTCTTGAGTTCTCAGAGTGGCTTGTGGATGAGGCAGTGCAGCAGAATGGGGCTCGCTACTCGTTCAGCAGTGTAGGGTGAGAGGTCCCTCCACTGCTGTGTCTGAGCTGCGCTCATGTCCTGCCCTCCCCAACCTTTGGCCTGGTGCATGCAGTGATTATCTATGCCACCTCAAGGAAGTCCGCAGAGAGCAGTACTCACAGGGCCGCATCACCTCAGATGTACCTGCACCCCTGGAGATTCAGGCAGTGAGAGACTTAGTCCGTGCACGTGGCAAGGAGATGCAGGCTGAGAACCTCAATGCGCAAGTGGCAGCTCAGGTGTGCATGGGTCTCCCTGTTTTGAGGGCGCTGTCGGTGGCCTGTGGTGGGCTGGCAGCGGCCTGGATCAATGCAGCTGGCTTCTTTGTCCTGACCATGGCTTCCAAGCTGCCATCGGCCAAGAAGTATCAGCGCTGGGTGTTCTCAGAGTTGGCTGAACAGATGACTGACATGCTTCCTAGCTCTGCTTTGTTCATCCACTTGTCTCTATCGGATTCTGTGTCTGTCTTGAAACATCCATCAGCTCAGCTGGCACAAGTCCAGCTGCTCCTTGTGACTTCCACGCGTCAAGTTGCTGCTCTGCAGGTGGATGCTGCACTGAGCGCAGGGCAGCTTCGTCAGACCCTGCAAACAGCTTTCCAGCAGAAGCAGTGGCAGTGGGCCTACCTGCTGAGGATGGCAATGACTTTCATGCCAGCCACACTGGGCCGCTCTGATGACCTGCACAAGCTTCCCTGGAGCTGCCTGGCACTGAGGACGCAGGATCATGTGGGCCCAGTCCCCTCTGTGGCAATCCTCTTTGGTAGCATGCAGGGGAAGACTGTGAAGCCTGGGCAGGTGGATATTCCTGGTGTCGTCAGGTATGCACAGTCATGCTGTCAGACGCAGTTGGGCAGTGTGTTGCAGTGTGTTCTCAGTTATTATGCCTCCTCTGCCACAGGTACCGAGACCATCGCATCTGTTCTCAGGCAGCGCTGGCCGACCTGACTGTCGCCACCTTCCACAGGGGCATCAAACTTGAGGATCTGGGCAAGTACATTGTTGCAGCCCCTAGTATGCAGGGGAACCAGCCCATGAGCGGGGAGACCCTCAACGTTCACCTTCGGCAGGCTTTTGAACTTGCTGGTGAGCCAGTGCCTTAATGCTGCAGCTTTTGGATCATGGCTGACGGTGACATCTGTGGCTTGTTGCATGCAGGCGTGCCCTGTGGCAGGCTTGATGGGTACTCAGCTAAAGGTGAAGTCAGCCACAAATCCAAGAAGCATGGTGTGGAGGCGGCTAAGAGCGTGGGCATCAACAAAGCAGAGATCAAATTCGCAGCGAAGTAGGCACCTCAGGTCATGCTGTGCATTCTGCACAGTATTGTCCCGCAGCTGACCGGTGTTTTTGCCTTGCAGGCATGAGTCTGACACCACAGACCTGTATTGCATCTTTGACCCGGACACAGCCCAGAGGCTGGCTGGGTGGGGACGGGACTGGCAGGACAATCATCGTTTGGGCCAGGCTAATTTCAAGGTGATTGCCGCCAGTGCCAGTGCTTCTCATGCATGTCACAAAATTTGGGGGAGGGGGGAACTGATCTGATTGTGTCCTGCAGGCTGATGAGCATGTGCTGGACCGCATCATCCCAGGCTTGACAGTGCTCCTGCGCCGAGCTGGCATGCGATGCCACCCAGCACATCCTTTGCTGGCGTCCTTACGGGCCATCGACCACCTGCGGCAGGTGTTTGTGCAGAACGCCAGCTTGAGAATTCAGTCATATGGGGACCAGTGGCTGCGCACCATCCCGCCAGCGGCCAATCGCCTTCTGCAGAGCGCTGTAGGCAAGCAGCTGCGGCAGGAGACATGGGACAAACACGTTGCAGCTGAGGCCATTCTCAGCCAAAAAACAGAGTTCTTCACCAACCCAATGGTGAGCGCTGCAGCCCCTAGGTGTCATAACCAAACATGCATTGCTCTGAACCTTTGCCCTTCCATGTCGCAGGCTGTCTTCTTCAAGGCGCTGAGTGGAAAGGAGGCCACGCCTATGCCTCCTGCCCCTGTGGTGATGCTGCCTCAGGTGACTCTTTTCGGGTGTTCAGCCCCTAGCATCTGCCAAAACCATGCCGTGGGTGCCTCTGGCTTCACAGGCCAGCTATGGCGTTACTCTGCCGCCTCAGTCCCTCAGTGCGCCGGGTGCCCCGGATGAGAGGGACTCCCTTTTGCTCGAGAAGCAGGTGTGCAGTCGATTGCCTTTCAGCTTGAGCGCCTGTGTATTGGTCAGACATTTTCCCCTTGGGAACTGCAGGTCTGGAAGCTCTCAGATTTTCAAACAGTCCCAGAAGTATTTGAGGCATTCTCCAAGGTCTCAGCGGTGCCTTCAGAGATCCGCAGGTGGCATGGCAGCAAGAAGGAGGCAAGAGCCAGCAGCATGGCCTTCTCAAGATTCAAGAATGGCCTTGCTGCTGAGGTCAGGAACCGCATGGATGCCCTGGGAAGCACCATGGCAGCTGTTGTCAGGGCCTTAGAAATGGAACGTGAGCGCATTTCCGCCACCAGGACAGTCAGCTCGCTGCAGCAGCTATGCAGCAGGTACAGCAGTGACTCCAGGCTGCTTGGCAAGCGCAAGCAGAGCGGCTGAGCATGCCTTTGATAGTTTGCTGAAACATGCAATGACGAGTCCTACCGCCATTTAAATGAACATGTCACTCTTTTCTGCTGAAAGTCATGTTCCGTTGAGCAGTGTCACATTTCATTCAACAAGTGAGAAAGCACTCCACAGACACGCATGCTTCCCACCAGGGCAAGCCCCTTGAGGCCTGTTCTCTCAGACTTGCCGTGATACCAGGCTTGGTCTACATACCTAATGTCACAATTTCCCTTGCAAGCATCTCGGAGACTGGATTGAGTGGCACTCATCGAATCATCAGATTTACTAGGCTGCAACATCAGCTTGAGGTGGTATAAGTGGCAGCATTGCAGGCCAAGGCCCTGATCAGGGCCTGCGGGGCTTAAAGAAGGCTCAGTCAAAGGCAGGTCCCTCTCCAGCTGCAACACAGCATTGTCTCAGGGAGGACCAGCTCAAAGGCCAGGAAGGCAACATACCTTTCGTCACCACATGCTGCAGCAGTATCGCCCTGGTGAAACAGGGAACTCCAGGTGGCTTTGGCCAGTCCGCCCTCCCCCAGATTGGGGTGAGGCCATCCATGTGCCACCTCCCAAGACATCTCCACATCTCATTGAGACACAAAGACACAAAGGACATAGCCTGCCAGGGCCTCAGCTGCTGGCAAACATGCAGTCTGCCCAGGTGCCTGGAGCAGACTCATGAGCTTGCTGAGTATGCTGGGGTGATTCCT
This sequence comes from Asterochloris sp. CNOR1, assembly GCA_963969365.1. NCBI lineage: Eukaryota > Viridiplantae > Chlorophyta > Trebouxiophyceae > Trebouxiales > Trebouxiaceae > Asterochloris > Asterochloris sp. CNOR1. The sequence continues at coordinate 87,598 of OZ017750.1, forward strand.
TGTGTCCTGTGTGTCCTTTGTGTCGGTGTTTTGATGCGCCATCAAGAGCTCTCTCTTGGCTCCCTTGCCCTTGACCCACTGGTCCATCATGGGCTGGGGGGGGCTCAGGTGTTGTTACCAGGCCTGGTCAACACATATAAGGAATTTCGAAGAGGTCAGTCGAGTCACCCTGCATCTATGGATCTGCAAGGCAGATCTATGTGGCCGGATAAGCCAGACGAGCACGGGTACCTGCCTTATCACCTCAAAGGCCTCGAAGTTGATGAGCTGACAGAGTTGATTGAGGGCTGTGGCTTCCTGAGCGATGCAGGAGGTAGTGTGAACATCTCGTTCATTGCTGACTCCATGCACCGCCGCATACTGATCCCAGCTAGCGATCAGGAGCGAGGCCTCAGGGACATCAGGCTGACTTTCACAGCATCCTGTCAGCCACTGCCCAATCTGTGGTGCGACATGCTCCAGCCTGAGCCAGTAGCTTGAGGGGAGTGTTGAGGAGCTCAGTCAGATGTCTTGTGAGGGCAACGCACAAGAGCTCAGTGACGGCGTCGCTGCCAGGCGGACAACCTGGAAGGTGAGCTTGAAATTCAATGGCCAGTGGACACTGCTCTAGTCTCCTGAATGGCTGAGGGCCTTCAGTTGCACCTGTGCATCCGTCAATGTTCCACCTGCTCCGATGGCTTGCTGTTGCCGGCCTTTCTGCAGGTGACAGCATGGAGCGAGGTCGGCGGCCCGTGCGTGCGTGGCTCCTCAGAGTGCTTTCCTGTCACTGGGGTAAACGCTGTCGCAGCCAGCCTGCGCCGTGCTGGGCGGCCGTTGAGCTTCAAACTGGACACCTGGGGGCATGCAAATGAAAAAGGCCTGCCTCTGCTAGGATTTGTTCCCTGCAGTCAGCGAGTAGATATCCCCTTCCAGGCTCCAGATGTGCCTGTGGGAGGCGTCTTCAAGTTTGCATCGCACTCAGCAACAAGGCTGCAGCTGCCAGGGCACTACAGGCAAGGACCCATGGCTGCAAGTATCGCTGTGGTACTGAAACTGAGTCCTCTTGACTGTACTGTGAGGACTGGCACGGCAGCACAAGCATTGCTGCGCTCCATGCAGGGTTGACACCCCTGGCAAAGACCCCCGGCTTGTTGTTGTGGGACCCCTGCTGTTGTCTGAGCTTCTTGAGTACCCCGAGACAGATCTGCCTCTCTGGAAGTTGTTTGACAAGGTGCGTGCCGCTGCTGAACGGCGTCGTATGACCTTTACACTGCTCCTTCCATATGCCCACTCCTTCACAAGTTTCCCCTGCCAAGGCAGGAGTACCCACAGCGCTACCTCTGTGGCATTTCTGGTCAGGTGTTCAGGTTTTCTGGCAGCCGGTGGCAACTCGTTGAGGAGCTGCAGGTGCAAAAGGATCTGCAGAATACCCTCATTGAACTTCTGGAGCCTGCAAGGTTGGTCACAGATCTTATAGTAAGTCACATTTCACTGCTGAAAGTCATATTTTACCAAGAGGTGTAACATTTTACTCAGAAAAATAGATTTTACTCCACAAATCACATCTCACGCAGGGGGCAAGCCCGCTTGAATGCTGGCACCTTTGAAGCCACGCCACATGAGCATGTGCCATATGTGAGACCTTGCCTCTCTGCATCGATGCAGTAGAGAAACCAGAATCTGTACTGGACCCTTCCGTGGCTACAGCCCAACGCTGCCCCCTGTTCTGCTGACATTCTCTGCCTGATTTTCTTGTGGTTTGACCCAGACTTTGAACTGGCTGGTCTCCCCTTCTTGAACTCAGCCTTTGTGTGCCAGTTTCCTGGCTCAGCGAGTCACAATGAACTGCTGAAAGTCAATTTTCTTACTGAGTGGTGTCAAATGCCACTCAGAAAGTGAGATGTCACCCCACAAAATCACGTGTCATCTTGTGGTGCAACCGCAAGCAGCCCCGCTTCGGCTTGGTCTTTTGCAAGGTCCTGAAGGATCAAGGCGCTCTGGTGCTCACCCAAAAAGGTGATGAGTCCAAGCTTGCCACTGAAGTGCTTGCTAGTGTTGCTCAACAAGACCCAGCGTGTTGTGTTGGCTCGTCCCTAGCCAACTTTGATGCATGCAGGAGAGCCAGAATTCATGAAATGGGTAGACCTTGCAAAGCATCTCAGTGACACCATCTACTCCCAGCTGGACTCCTTCTTCAGGGCAGTGAAAATCAAACTTCAGGAACATGAAGAGGCCAGCGCCGCCCCTCTGTCATTTTCATACACATCAATCCGGGCAGGCCTGAAAAGACGTGCAGCTAGGTGCGCAGATGACGAGGTGCTCGTTACCAGAGACACTGCTAAGGCTGTGCTTGCTCATTCGTACCAGACCCGAGAGATCAAGCGTCAGATTTGGAAGTGCTAGGTGCAACTAGTCTGAACCTGTGCAATACCTTGCATCACCAGCGACGCCAGCGCCCTCCCTCTATCAACATTTTGTGAATTTAGTGATTTGAGACCTAAGATGTTGGCTGAGATAAATATCAGCAGCAGGTTGTTGGACTGACATGCATGGCCCAGCCACTGAAATCACCAAAGTGAGGAGGGGGTGGGCCCAAGCAAGCTGTGCAGTCAGCACTGTCCTCGTTGCAACTGCTCAACTGATAGGGCGCAATGCCTCGGCTGTGTCATATGCTTGTTGTTGCCTTGCCGTGCGTCAATGGACTGTCTGCTTACTTAGAGATTTTCTATCTGCCTCCGTAGCAAGGGAAACTGTGATGCCGTCCACGCGAGTCAGCCGCGAGAGGCAGGATCGCAATTTTGAAATTGTGGTCAATCACATCAACAATGATCATCAAGCGCAGCAGCCTCTATTACACAAAAGTTCGTGACGACCTTAAGCAGGCTCTTGGGCACAATATCAAGAAGTACTCAGGCACCTTTCACTACAAGCCAGGCAACAACCATGTACACTTCCTCGTGATGTCTCAAGTGCCCAAGTCCAGAGCAGTCATCAAAGCCCGCATTGCTGCCCCCATGTCACTGGCAGCCCTGTCCAAATGCTGCAGCACCAATGCACTGGCTCACCAGCGAGATCAAAAGCCTGCCGAAGGTGTACATTGAGGGTCTCCCCGCTCATAGGCTGATTCCCTTGTCTCTGCAAGCGCGCTGGCTGTGAGTGATTTCGACAAGATGATCGGCCATCGGCAACAGAAGGCAGCAGAAGCAGTGTGACTTCTACCTTCCAGAGCTTTGCAGCAGCCCTCTCAGCATTGACTGTGTTCGGTGGCTTGGCCGCACAATGACGGGCATTGATGATCTGGGTACACCGCAGCATCCGGGCTCTCTGCTCAGGAGTGACAGCCATTGCTCCTTCTGAGAGTGGTACTCCATCCTGCTGGATTCTTGTCTCTAAGCTGGAGTCACCAGGGGTAGAGACTGGCACTGGCTGAAGATCATCCACTACCCCTGACAGGTGTCTGCAGGCTTGATCTATAGCTGCTCTCAGGGAAACGGGGCTGTCTGGGAAGCAACTGGCGCTCAGTTGTTTTGTGTAGTCCTCAGCCAGCCCCAGGCTGATGACAGAGTTGATGTAGCTGCTGTACTCAGCAGAGGGGACCTGCAACTGCGGCATGTCTAGTCAGTATAGGGCACTTTAAACGCTCTAGGGTTTTGGAGAAGACAAGTAGAACCTCGCGCAGGGTGTCACATAGCCTGTGATATACTGACGTGTTTACAGAGTGTCACTTGGCCTGTGATCATATGATCTTAATTAGGAAACGCAAGGGAAAAGCTGCCAGTGAGCAGCCAGCCCTAGAAGAGTTCGCACAATCTTGGCACATAAATCTCTGCACAGGAGTCGCGCTCCCTCCTCACCCTGGTCAGGTGCAATGAACAGTGCCACTGCCAATTGTGCTGTGCTATGAAGTTCAATTGAAACTGCTAAATCAGTCTCAGGCCACTGGCAGTCAGCCGCCTGGTGAGCTGCACCTGAGTCAGGACGGCCCCTGCAGGTACCCGAGCCTCGTGGTCCGCCTTCCACCATGCTGTCCCCACAGGCTCATGCTCGCAACTGAGCAGATCTAGGGCCTCCCAGGCCCTCAACAGCAGCGCTGCAGAGATCACCTTATTGGCAGGCGCAGCACAGGAAGGCCGACAAGAGGTGGCGCCTGGCTGCTATGAATATGCTGGCCACTCACGCATGCAATGCCTTATGCCTCATCAAAAGGACACACAGATGGGTGCACCTGCAGGCCTGCAAGCCCATCCTCAAGCACAGTCTGTTGCTGAACTGCGTGGTCAAGGAGCGTGCAGCACAGAGCCGCCTAAGTGAGTCAATGTCAATTTCAACATTTGATGCAGAAAGCACGATGTCTGCTCTCTTCTCCATCAGGTCAGCAAGGTGGCACTGGCTCCAGGTGCTTGTCTTGCAGTCATGTACCCGTGCAGGGATCCCGGCAAGGCAGCAGCCTGTCAGCAGTGGCAGCGGTGGAGAGTAGCAGGCCAGCAGGACGATGAGATCGAGCTCAGGCCAGCAGTCAGAGCACACCCAGGTTGCCAAGGTGTGTCTTGTGGCTGCAGCAGCAGCCGGTGTCTTGCGCATGTGCACTGCCCAACAAGCCAGGTCATCAGCTCATTGCAACTGTGGCATTGCGCTTGATGCTGACAATACGCTTTGTCTTGCAGCTGGCCAGACACAGCAGAAAAGGACGCACGCCATACAGGATGGCACTCATCAATGGCCTCCGGTCCAATCGTGAAAAGGCCAAGGGCGCATGCCGCCTGATCGAGCGGCTCTTTGGCGGCTCCTGCGTCAGGTTGGAGAATGGCACGCTGCTTCAGGGCAGGGTGGCAGCCAAGTACGCCCTACTATCTGGTCTGCACGATGCCACGCTCCACACTGTCGCTATGGCCATCCTATGGTTCGAGGAACAACAGGCACAGCCATGCAACCTCTTGAGCAGCTGCCTGAAGAGGAAGCGCGAGTGAGCCCTGCTCCAGCAACAGCTGCGGCAGGTGAGCTCTTAATGATGTGGGCCCATTATGCCATGTGTGTACCATTGCAAGTCCTTGTCTTAAGCAACAGGGCAGGCAGTTGCTCACCTAAGTGTCCTGTGCGAGCTGAAGTGCGAGCTGCAAGCGCGCTGCAGAGAGCACAAAACTGCCGCGTTCATTCTATCAGAGTGTCCCCCGTTCTTTCTGGCTGCAAGCTTGTTGGAGAACGCTGCTGGCCTGCATGAGGCTGAGATTGGTTGTCACATGCCTGCAGAGGCCCTGCTGCCACCGGAGGGCCCAACGCCTGGTGTGGGCGTGAGCAGCAGTGGACAGGGTGAGTGGCAAAATTGCTCTTTCACTTCTGCAATCCCAACATCTGTCAGGCCGGCCTCGGCAAGAAGCGCTTTGGCGCCTGCTGCCATGCCAGCAACCACCTCTCCAGTTACCAGAGGAGCCGCCACCTGGCGTAAGCAAACAGCAGGCTTTGTGAGGGCCTCCAGCAAAGCAGAGTCCCTGCAGATTGCTGCTTTCTGCTGTGGCAATGTTGCATCGGGTTGAAGACTGCACCCTGGACTGAGCGCAAACAGTCTGGAGGCGCATTGCACCCATTGCTCTGCTCTCCAGATGAACCAGGGCATGCCGCGAAGCACCAATCTTCAGGACTTTTATTCAGCACTCATGATGATGTACACATGCAGCCCTAGAGCTGCTTCCTGCCTGCACAGCCACGCCTGTGCTCCCTGCACAGAAGACAAGTTAGCTGTGCAGCGCACTGCATCACAGGTTTGTGGGCAGCAATACTGCCCTTCTCTGTCGCCTCGCGGATCCAATCTGCACAGGAGTAGCAAGTACAGCACGGGGTTCAGCTGGCCTGTACATGATATTGCATGCAGGACATGCAAAGGAGCGTAAAGGCCATAGCAGCGCAGGGCAAGACGCCGCACAGAGCGCAGTTTGCTGCCTGCTCACTGCTCTGCCCTGCTCTCTGCAGGGGAAGAGGGCACTGCAAAGCAGCAGAACGGGCCACTGCAGACATTGTCCCCTCTGGATATTGCCTACCGTGCTGCAGGGGGGAGTGTGGAGCAGGCTGCATCGCAGGCCAAGCCTGGGCCGCCGTCAGGAGGACGTGGGATGGGGCAGGCATCGCTCTTGCCCCCTATGCGCCCTCCTCCAAGATTACCTCAGCGGCCTGTGATGCCTCGAGGCTCTCAGATGCCCAGCCTTCCTCCATCAGGTGGAAATCACTGGTCTGTAGTCTGCGTTATATCAGCCTGCTGACGCAGATCAGAGGTCTGTATCTGTATGTTTTTGGGGTGTTGCATTTGGAGTGGCATATCCCTTGCAGTGGTGTTATATCTGCCTGCTGCATGATGCCTGGCCATATGCGATGGCCCTCTGTGAGCGCCAAGCAAAAGTGTGACTGACAAGTTGCTGTTGCACAAGCATAAACTTCATGACAATTTATGTAGGTAGCGACAACCAGCAGGCAGCCTTCCTCGAGCATCTGACAGACTTCCTCACAATCCTGGTGATGTCCATCAGTGTTGGTCTAGGAGTCTTCACGGGATTCTGTTTGGTCTACAACTTCTTTGAGGCCAACCTGCATGTCGCCATCCTGCAAGCAATGTGGCATCAGGCTTATCCTCCCTAAAGCGTGCAGCCTCCATGGCAGCAGACAGAGTCATGAGCGAATTCAAGTTTGAGCTTGAGCAGGCAGAGAAGGACGACACCCGGCTTGTGCTGGTTGCACACAGCCATGGTGGCATGGTGACCCAGATGTTGATGGAGAAGGTACGCCGGCAACCTTGGTTCGAGGCGCTCCAATCATGTTTAATCATCGTTGGTATAGGGAACCCTAACATCATTCCAAACATTGGCAGAGTGCGGGTGTACCAATACGGCACCTTTAGAGACCCAGTTGTTGGGCTACTTGAGCCTCTGTCACGCTGGCCGGCAGCGATGCGCTTTTGCCCTGAGCTAGAGTCGCAGGTGGCAGTGCACATGGGATTGCCAGTACAGTTCGCATTACATCCAGCTTGGCATGAGGCTGTTGTGTATATCAAGTTGTCTTTGTTGGACTCTGGATTCCCAGCTGTCTAGATGTCCATCATTGTTTTGATATGTATGTATACATATAGCAATATTGGTGCCGCATCATCGACACATCAGTTTGGCAATGTGTCACCGCTGTACATACCATCAGATGCTGATTGAGCTGTTGAAATTGGCTGTTTTGAGAGCTGAGCATACTACATGTGGGAGACAGCTTGAAAATGTTCAAGCAAGCTCGTAGCTCATTATGCATAACAAGCTGACAAACATGTACGGCGCAGCCATTGCAAGGCATGGCTGCTTGCCAAATGAGGAAATCACGGTTGTGTGGCTCATCCGCAACATCCTGGCGCATGACCTGCCTGGCCAGAAGAGCTGCTGCCAGACCCCATGACACGGAAGCTGCCCAGGATCCAGGCGTCAGAAGTCGATGTTTGCCAACTGTTGCCAGACCTGTTGGGTTGCAGCAAGGCCCACTTCATTGAGGAGGTGGTGACCCTGCTCACCAATCTGAAGTGCTTGGTGTCAACCCAGGGCCTGGTGGCGGCAGTAGCAGCTCAGCGCCCACTGGCACCCGCAACAGCATGGCCTCTCGAGGTGGCGCCAGTGTCTCAGCGCCCAGCAGAGGCAGCCTCAGCGCAGTGCCCAGAGGCACAGCCTCAGCCTCTGTCAGCAGTTTCAGGCAGAGGATGCATATCACTCGCAGCACAGTGACCTTTGCCCTGCTGCCAGCGCCTCCTTCCACCCTGGCATGGCCCCTGAGGCGCGCTGCGTCTTTGCAAGCCGCAAGGCTGATCACAATGCGCTGCAATAGTGTTCCACGGTCTGGACTCTGCCTGTGCAACTTCTGATATTCTGCATGAATGATTGATGTTCAAGCATGCCTGCCATAAACATCACCGCAAGGCTTATTTACATGGAGCTTGCATGTGTGCCATGGGGCCAAGAGCTGGTCAAGCAGCTGAAGCACAGGAGGGTGGCAGCTGAGCATGCACTTGAGCCTGAATGGCTCTTGCAAGCAATGTGAACGATCATACAAGTGCACACCTGCAGACTAGGTGGATGCTGTGTGTCACACAGAAACCGCGAGAGGCATCAAACCCTTGCTGTTTCTTGTTGTAACATTTGGGGGGTGACGGCATGGCCAGCAACATGTTGGCATGCTACAGGGCGTCACATGGCCTGTGATAATGTGACCTATGTTGAACCACTGGTCAATGCCTTGATGTAAAAAACTCAATCAGCCCACCTTCCGGCGGCAGTCACCTCCGTAGCACCTCTGTGGTGACCACGACACGTACTGGGCCGCTCGTTCGGCATCCTGATGGGTCTGCATGAGATCCCACTCCCATGTGACTTTGTTATTGCCCCCCTCCGCTCTCGCGGCCACACACCGTTGGCCCATGGTGATCTAGGCACTGTACTGTGGCTGCCCACATCTCGGGGTGCTGCGGGGAGGTCATGTCTGGACTGTTCTTCCGTGCCATGGGTGCACTGGCGAAGCGACGAGGCCTTGAGCTCACTCACAAATCCCCTGCTGCTAAGGCTGCTCGGTTGAGCAGCACTGCCAGACAGCTTGCCAACACAGCTAGGACCAGAGCTGAGCGAGGACAGGCTCCCTCAGGCGCCAGCTGCCAGCACCCAGCCCCAGCAGGCTCACAACTGCCGCAGGACAGGACACTTGCTCCTTCACAGGAGCTTCCACCGCTCTCAGCAACACGAGGCCCCTCGCAAAGCAGCCCCAGCAGCAAGTCCACCAGGTAGGCTGCCACGTGGGCTGCTGCCAAATCTGGCCTGCTGTGGTGCCCCTGCCCCATGCTGGCCTCCAGAGACTCATCGAAGAGAAGGTGTAACGCAGCTGATGTTCATGCAGGTTGCTCAGTGCACGGCCCACCACCTGCAAGGCTATCTTGTTAGGCTGGTGTGCGCTGCAGCAGGGTACCAAAACTGAAGTGGCCGCGCAGCCATCGTGGAGGTCATGCCCAAGAAGTCTTCCAGCCTGTGGCCCTCAGTCCAGCAGCTCAAGCTGACCATTTGATGAGCGGGTCAGGCGCCTTGAGGGCCAGGACCAGCAGCGGTAGGCAGCCTTTGCAGACTACCTGCTGCAGGTTGGAGAGGGGAGGAAGCCAGCGGTCCCAGACATTGGCCAGGATGTTGACCGGCTGAAGGACAGCGTGTGCCTGCCATGCGACAGCAGCATGTCAGCCTCGGTGCAGCGTGTGTACGGCACGTGCAGCAGCGCTCAGACCCACAGTTCCTCATGGAGCGCAGCATTCTGGCCCCGCGAAACATAGTTGTCAAGGAGGTCAACAGCTACATGCTGCATTGCTGAGCCGGCCAGATGTGACACGAACAGCTCTGGCCGCAAGGACAGGCACTGTGCTGCCCATTGTGCTGCGTGGAAATCTATTGTGGACTTTGATGAAGCCTCCGTGATGCAACATGCAACGGCCATGGCCCCTTGCAGATTGGAGGCATGCGGCATTGCGAGACATGCTGTGGGTGCCGGTGCCGGTGCCAGCGAGCCCTCCCTGACGCGTGACGCTGCTAGCACGCAGCGAGCACTGCTATGCCCGCGCAGATTTTGTCCTCACCGCTGACCACGCCGCTGGTGAGGGACTTGTGTCCGTGGAGGTGCTGTACAGCATGACCTCAGACAGCGTGCCGCCCAACATCACCAAGCTGAAGGCGGGCTGCATGGTCATGCTGAAGCGCAATGTGCACATGTGTACAAGTACATGGGATTGGTTTAAGGGGGCCAGGCTGATTGTCAGGGCCTTCCAGCTGCGCTGTGTAGATTGCGAGGTGGCCAGTGGCGTTCACAAGGGCAGAAGGGCGTTCATCCCCCGCATGGTGTTCACCAGTGATGATGCGTCAGACCTGCCCCACACACTGCGCCGTAGGCAGCTGCCCCTCAGGCTGGCCTGTGCTATGACAGTGAATAAGTCACAGGGACAGACCCTCTGCAGAGTGGGGGCTGTACCTGCCTAATGACCTGTTCAGTCATGGGCAGCTGTATGTGACTTCTCCCAGGGTCACCTGAGAGGACAGCATTGTGGTTCTGGCCAAGAGTGTATTCCACCATGACAAGCAGGGCAGCCTCTAGCAAAATTTGTGTTACGAGGAGGCCAAATATGTTACATACCTAAGCCAAGATCAGGCACTACACATTGATCTCTGTACTTTTGAAAGCTAAACAATTCATGGCTCCAGATGGCCCCCTTGAACAGCAAAACAAAATATCAATGTGGGTGCTTTAGCAAGCCTGACCGGCCAGTCATGTATGTTCCCGCGCTCAGTTGCACCGCTGCAATGTCATGTATGCAATCCAACCACGGCAATCCACAAGCAATGAGCAACAGGTCAGAAGCCGGTGCTCTGAGACTTCGTGACATGGCAAAGATGGACATGCATGTCAGGCACTGGACCAGTGTTGCAGCATCACCTGATGCTTCTGTGTCTAGGCTGCAGTCCTTGCTACAAACACAGCTGAGACTGGGCGCTGAAGAGACCAAAGCTTTCTGATAGAGCGCTGAGAGCTGCACCGGAGCAGCAACTCACAATGGGCTGCACGCTGCTGGCCTGCCATGGCCTGTGGTCTGCTGAGCTGCAGGCACATCATAGAGCTGCCACTATGCATCTTACTTTACTTTACTGCACGCTGCAGCAGAAACAGATATGCCTCTTCGTGGGGTGTGCTCGGACCTGTTCCCAGCCCTTCTCGAGCTCCAGCATCCGCTGGGTTACCTCCTCAACAACGTCCTGCAGAATCAGCATCAAGTCAGCTGTGAGCAGATAGGCATGCAAAGTCCCTTCACCAGCCTCCTGCAGGGCAGGCACCACTAGCGCCATCAACAGACAAAGTTGTCTGACCCCCTGGTTCACCTTGTTGCAGGGTAGGCAACTTGGGTCCAGCATAGAGTGCCCACCAAGCAGTTGCCTCCTCAGCAGCCCCGGGTGGAGAAGGCAGCAAACTGTTGTTGAGGCAGGGAGAACACATGGCTGCCCCTGGAGCTACCCCTGGGAGGTCAGACCGCGTGTAGGCTCAGCTTGAAGCCGACCTAAGCATTGTCGTCAACGTCTGCACCTCTGCATGGCAAGCAGTGCAGGCATTGCATGGAGCACCAGTCAAGCATGTGTCCCCGCCGCTTTTTGCTTTGGGCCAGGCAGTGTGGGGTTGATGAAGGCAAGGGTGTACATTGGCCCTCGAAGGGCGCAAGGATGATCCCCTGGCATGCAACTTCAAGCCAAGACATAACAGTTGGTCCATGAACAGGTCCATGTGCAAGGCAGTCACTTTGTGTGGGCATCAAGTCCAATCCTGAGCAGAACAAGTAGAGTGCTCACGTGATACTCCTGCTCCCAAAAAAGACTCACAGAGCACTTCACCAGCACCTTTGAGCACCCCACAATGCTCCCGTGGCAACCAGCTGCTCTGTGGAGATCCCAGCCCCAGACAGAACCTCACAGATGATTCCAATGCACAATTGAGCAGCCCCACAATGCAACCTGTGAAGTTTTGGGAATCCTGGTCTCGAGAAATCCACTGAGTGAACAGCCTTCCTTCAGACACTCCATACAAAACAGCTGGTTTTCTACCGTCATCCCAGTGCCCAGCAACAGACACGCACAATCTTGGGTACCTGTGAGCACCCTGAACGCTTGAGCACGTTGACAAAGTCCCGGTTTGCTTTCTGGACCATGTCTGGCGACAGCCTCACTCCACCACTCTTTCTTGCCATTGCATCGTCCTGCCGTACCATGTCCTTGGGCTTCAGCAGGCTGGGCCCGCCAACAAGGTACCTCACGACTGCAACCTGCATGGATAGCACACAACACATGGATAGCACATCATGGATAGCACACAATTTCAGAGCCTGTGCACCAACTTTCTCAGCATCGATCCTAACTGAGGGACAGGGGTCGACAGCAATCTGCAGCATGCCCCAAAGGGGTCCCTCCACACTGGTGCCTGCCTGGCCACAGTGTTGCAGTCATGACCACCTCCACTTGACATGCTGAGCACCCTCAACGGCCACCTCCCTATATGGTGTCCTGCGCTCAACGTGCTGCATGCAACCACAACGCACGTCTGCATGGCAAGAACAGCCTTGCCCATACTTCTCAGAGGTCTCAAAAGCAGCCTTGTTTATAGTTTTGCAAGTGTCTCACATGGGGGTGACTCCTCACCGCTGTTAACCTGTTTGGCCAATGGTCCTCTTTCAGCCACACCCAGGAAAAGTGACAGCCGCACCCAGGACAAGTGAAGGCTGCATTTGCATGGCTAAGAGGCGTTCCAGCCCTGCATCTGCATGCACCCGGCATGCTGAAAATGCCAGGACCCCTAACAGAGTACCAAATTTGCAGATCACTCAGCTTGTCAGCGCACCAAGATGAGCACGTGTTGGCCGGCGCAGCAGTCTGCGCACTGGCAAGACAGGGTTGGGGGCAGACAGAATGGTAGGCGCTTCAGCTGCAGGAAGGTGCACTGTGCGAGGCATTTGAGCTAGATGACTGGGGTCAGGCAGCAGCCAGGCGATTGTGCACACCCGCCAGAGGACTCTTACCTGCCGTGTGTGGTACACTGCATAGTTGGCTTTATAAGCGGTGGTCAGCACCTTCATCTCGGGGTCTTCTGCAGAGCCTCGTGACCATTCGAAGAAGACCTGTCAGCAGGCAGCTCTGGTCAGGAAGAGCCGGCATCAAAGAGCTGCCATGTGGCTTGGAGCAGCTGCAAAGCCATTGCAACTCTTGAAATATTACTGGTGACTGACGTCTGCAGCTTGGACAGGTCCACCCAACTTCTGGGTGACCTCCGGGCCTAGCTCCTCCAGCACCTGTCCGCAAAGATTTCAGCGTGAGCACAATGTCGTCCTCAGGGCCGAAAACAAGGTGAGTGCCTATCACCTTTCGGCGCAGGCCCTTCAGCTCCATGATATCGCCAGAAGTCTGCACTTGAGGCATGTTGATTGACTGTTGCGTATTGGCGCCGTTTTTGCCTGACCTATAGTAAGCCATGTGACGCCTCAACAATTCCTGTGAAACCAGCAGCTGCGTGACAGCCTGTCACTGACAGGCCGCCGTCTCTCAAGCCATCCCTGCTGTGCTTCTCGCCGAAACGACCCGCTGAAGTGCTCACCTTGCAGGGGTGAGCCTGCATGTTGTTGGTGGGCGCAATGGCACAGCCTGCTTTTGTGCACGTCGCTTTATAAAATTCAGTTTGATCCCAGGCCTCAGCCTGGCGCGCCTGCCTGTGCACTTATGCATTGGACACAGGAGCCCTCTTAGGACGCGTCCCCCAGCAGCGCTCTTGGGATGGTGACCCCAGCTTGTAGGCATGTGCACAACTTTGAATCATGCTCCCTTCATCTGCTGATGGATGCTGCTGTGTGTCAGTCTGTTGTGACAGCGATGTATTGGTGGTGACAAGTGCTGACATGCCCTGATTGTTGGAAGCGCGCTTCTACTGATAGCGGCAGGCCACTGCCTGCAGAAGTCCATCATATTGGCCTCAGTGCTGACCCTGGGGTTCAGCTTGCTGCACTGGGCGTGCTGTCCACTGTCGCTTCCACAGTTTCTCCCGTACAGCTGAATGCAGACAGACAGAGAGGCCTTTGGGTGAAGTGTGGGAGGCAGGCCTGGATGCCCCTGCCTTGCTACAGCCCCTGCACTCTGTCGAGAAAGCCCCGCACTTCATGCATGCAGGCTACCATGACTGCAGTCCAGCTGTTTACAACAGCAACCCTGCAACCATGGCACACCTCCCTGCAGGCGCCGCTCAGAATGACACCCGACCTCGAGTCTCTGAAGGCTGATACCAAGGTCCTGCGGGGCAAGGTTTCGGCCAACAAGTTCTTAGAGGAGGATCGTCAGCTGCTCTGGGACAAGCGCTACCGTGACCAACGGACCTGAAGGCGGTGTCAAGGGATGGGTTGCGGCGCATGGGGCTGGCAGAATTCCTGATGCTTGTCGGTGTGATGCAGGCATGACCATTACCATTCACATCCTCAATCAAGGTCAGCCAGTGGGTACCGTGGAACATGCCCCTCCGCTGACAGTTGCTGAGGCAGAGAGAGGGCTGCAAGATGAGGACATCAGCTGGATTGGAGTACTGCAGGCTGTGGGTAGCACAGTTCGGCTGCCACCGCAGCATGACCTGGCTGATGGCGCCGCGTTCGAGCTGGTCCTGCACCGTCAGTCAGGTGGGCAGTGATACATTTGCCAACATTCATGGGAATCTCAGGCCACAGCTCAGGATTGCAGGTGGGCCACCTGCCCAGTCTGATTGCTTGGAGTGGTCTGTGAGAGGAAAGACCTGCTGGGCTGGTAGTTGTGGGGTCAAGTAGCACTATGGCATCCAAGTGCTGGGCAGTGCCTGGATGACACATTGGGACTGGGCCTGGTCCAAGCCCGCAGGTGAGATCCTTTGCTGGGGCATGGGACATGATGTCACATTGCTTTGACAAGATTGCAGGCCTTGTCCAGCACAGCACATACGCAGCAGCAGGCAGCATGCCTTGTGTGGGACGCTGTCCAGGGTGCTGATCGCCACAGATGAGATGCTCTGGTGCTCTGCTGCACTTGTCTGCATCACCACAGCTGAGGGCAGTGGGGTGCCTGCTGCTTGAGCAGCCTCTGGAGGTGAGCGTGTGCACCAGGGCTGCAGGAGGCGCTGACGGCATGCAGCGCACCCAGGGAGGCCCTCTTCAGGGTGGCCGCCTTGCTAGACTCAGGTTCTGCATGACACAGGCGGCTGGAGGTGAAGATCTCAAGCAGGGCTGCAAGGTGAAGGTCGAGTTCACAGCCTGGCCAAGGTACGCTCACAGTTGGGCCTGGGCCTAGGTGGGTGACCTGGTTGTGATGTTTGTGGCCTGGGTAGCACACATCATAGTGGCCTGAGCTCTCAGGTGAGATCATGATGCCATCTTGTGATGGACGAGACATCAGGGAGAGGACATGTCTCGGCCTGGCCATGATCAACTTGTGAGGGGTCTGGGCAGGTGGGCTGCAGCTTGTGAGCTGGCTCACATATTGGACACTTTCCCAGGGACATACACCCATATCTTTTGGCAGGCCATGATGTCTAGTGGGAAGGGTGCCTGCACCATGTTGTCGATGCTGTCTTTGGCGGCCAGATCATGGGCACTCCTTACAGCTGTTTGCTGCCAGTTGCTCTAGGTGGCTGACCTGATGGCTGTGTAAGGGGCCTGACTTCTAAGGCGCAGTCTGGCATGCTGCTGCTGCTGGTTGTGTCTGGGTGGGCTTATTGTGCACTGAGACAGGTGAGGACTTGGTGTGATGGGGGCTGCACAGGCGGCTCAGTGCAAGCATCTTGGAGCAAGCTCCGCCTGGGATATGGCCTGCGCTTCAGCATGTACTCCTCACTGCTGTGGTCTTGATGGTGCAGTGTCAGTTCTTCAACTCTCCGAGCAGGAGTGGCTCAAGCAGCAGCTTGAGCCTCCAACATTGGTGGACAGCGTGCGGGCTCACAGGCAGGACGTCAACAAGTATACGATGGCCCCCTGACAGTGACACCATGGAACGTCATGGCTGCCATCTGCAGCCACTTGGAGGCTGCAGCCACTGAGCCCCCTCTGGAGCTCCCGCTCAACCAGAAGATGTGGCTGAACCCAGGCAGCAATACGGCCGCCGTAACCCTCTTCATCCAGATGGTCACTGGGTGCATCAGCCTTGCTTTCATGGCTGCTTGATGCTCGCCAACAGACGGCATCGCAACAAGAATTTGGCGCTAAGTCGATGCCTGTTGCCACCCAGCCTGCTCAGCTCCCAACACGCTTTGTGTTCTCACTGCAGGTGCACCCCAGGTCTGCTGAGCAGCAAGGCTGAGCTCACAGGGCCGACCAGGCGCTTCATATGGCACGACTTGCACCCTACCTCATCAAGACGTGATGGCTCTGTGCCAGGGGTCCACGTGATTTCTGCCAGTAACAGGCAGGATGCAGACAGCAGCCTCGGGCCAGCAGCAGCTGGCGGGGTGACAGCAGCTGGCGGGCCAGCATCTGCCGCTGCAGCGGCCGTGCTTGCACACACCACCCCCTCTGAGCCGGGGCAGCCCCGTGGCATTGTTGAAATGATGCTTAAAGCTCAGGGGACGCCAGAGGTTCCACTGGTGGCCGGGGAGATTAACCTCCCTGCGGTGATCCCACTGTCAGCAGAGCAGCCTGCGCCAGATGCAGCTGCGTGCTGGGAGGCTCGCGAGAAAGGTGGTGCACTTTCTTCCTGGATGCTCCCCGCTGCATTGCAGCAAATCTGCCCCAGCATGCTTTGAGAGGCTGCAGTCCTCAGGACAAGCCTGCAGCTTGAGATCTACATGCAGGTGACTTTCATGACGTCAACCTTCCAGGCGGGATTGTCTCACAATTAGTGATGGACAACAATGTGGATGTCGTGTGCCAGCTGTGGCTATACCTGACAGGGCAAGTCGCTTACTGCAAAAATCTTGTCACTTGGAAGTTCCAGCTGCTGCAGCACCATACCTTGCAGCAACGTATGGCCAGTGTGCCCCTGTGACGTAGCCCTGCTGCTCTGTAGCCGTGCTGCAAGCCACAGCACACATACCGCTGTGTTGGCTAGCACCAGCAAGCTCTTGTTCCTGCAGTTTCATGGTCCGCTATGGCGTGATCAGCACAGGGCGCACGTCATATCTGTGCAAGGTCTCCAGATCGCACCGCCCATCTCCTGGGACAGCACCGATCCTCCCCTGCTGGCAGCTCTGTCGTACATCATGACACTTGTGTGGGACGATCAGGACAAGAGCCGCCTTGTGTTCTCATCAGGTCAGGGAGAGTCCTGATGTGCAGTTTGTTGTTGAGATGCTCTTCTGGCGTGCAGTTGAGCACCAACCAGATGGCCTTCGGCTGAATATATAACTAAACAGACCCTATGCATGCAGGCCACTGTGCCATGCTGGAGCAAGCCCCTGCAAGCCAGCCGTCTGCTGTGTGCGCTTCGTTTCACTTTTCAAGCTGCAGGTCCAAAAGCCGTCGCGCTGGAGCAACCCTCTAGAACATGATATGGCTGGCGGCTTAGAAGGTGCAGTAGCGGGTGGTCGGCAAGGACGATCAACGCGCACATCACGTGCAACTGCTGCAAGGTGCGCCCGCTGACTCGCCCCCCATCAATTGTTGCTTGGCAGTGCTCAGTGTGGCTCAACGCTGCCAATCCCATGCCATCAGGGCTAGCACAGATCAGAATTGGCGGTGCTCTGGGTCACACCATGCCTGGCAGGCACTCTGTCATTGCGCTTGCAGGCAAGGCAGCAGCAACCGCCGGAATGGGATGGGTCACAACAACAGAGCCAGCAAGCAGCAGTCAGTCACACAGCAGAGTCAGGCTGAGCTGCTTCCGTCGCTGCGCAATTGCCCTGCGGAGAAGCTGGAGCTGCAGAAGACGCCATTTGCCTATGGCTGGAGTGGACACCTGTGGCGCGGACGCTCTGGCGGCGTGGAGGTGGTCTACAAGTTGGCTCGCGTGAATTTGCTCAGGGGCAGGGTGGGTGACCAAGGGCCTGTCAACGTGAAGCTGACCAGCTTGCGTGACAATGTCACCTGCAGTACATAAGTCGCTCTGGAACGAAGTGCCTGGCGCCTCACCTGCTTGTGACTACCACTCCACTGACAAGCAAGCAGCAGTGCCCCATGAGCGCCTGACAGCCAACACAACATGCAGGCTTTGCTGAATGAGGTCACTGCAAACATCCGGCTGATCCGTCTGTGGAGCAAGCATGTGCTCAGACTGCGATACTGGGGCACGACCTGTGACAGCAGCGTGCTGGTGCTGGCCACAGAGCTGCTGCCAGGCGCCTCGCTGGCGCAGCACAGTTCAATCAGTCAGGAAGCTGTGGAAGATGCCATGGCTGCGCTCAGCGCTGTGCATTCTGCTGGCATGCTGCACGGCGACATCCGCGCTGACAATGTGATGCTACTTCAGAATGGTGTGCGCCCCTGTGCGCAACTGGTAGATTTTATTTTTGCACAGGACGCAGGGGCTGATCAGATGCGTCAAGAGGTGAAGAAACTTAAGCAGCCGCTAGACAGGCATGCTTGCATTCCAGCAGTGTACTGATGTGATACACGACATGGACCTCTCTGTACCTCGCACTTGGGATACTGTACAGAACTGTCAATTTTGCCCCAGTCTTGCTACATTAACAATCTTGCTACATCAAATGTAGCAAGATTGGAGACAAAATTGACATTACTACAAGTCATTTTTATCAGATTTAATCTTTTCTCAACATCGCGGCTTTCCCCTCTGTTCAACAGAAGGACCTGAATTGTGAAAAGGCATGCGTGGCTTCTGTGTATGCAAAATTCTGAAGTTTCTGTTGCGGGGTGTCACATGGCCTGTGTTACCCCAAGTCATCGCTGATGTGACGAGGAGCCCATGGGCAAATGCAGCAGTCCATGCAGTATGCACCTATCAGACTCAATATGTTGAGATCTCATATCATTGCCAAACTGTGCAGTGTCCCTGGTAACAGGCTCAGTGCCACAGTCAGAGATGAAAGCTGCACCTGCACCCATAAACTTCTTCTTCAGGAGGTGACTGCCCTGCCAATGCCCCTGAGTTGCGCCTGTGACTCCCATACAGCTTGAGTGCAATGCTCAGGCGTGCCTTTCAATCTGTGTAGGGCCTGCGCCTTGGCCAGCACCTCCAGGAAGCACTGCAGATTCAGACACCTCCTGCAGATTCACAGCCGGCTCTGGTCGCCCTATTTTTGGACCGAAGCACCACCTACATAGCAGCAGTACTTGGAGCCCTAGCTTCAGGGTACCTGGCCAAACAACTATCTGTCCCTCCCTACTGCCGCATAAAGCTTGCCACCAGCCATTGACAGGGCAGAAGTGCGCCAAGGCCGCTGCCTCCTTTACACCCCCTGCTCCATGCACATGCAGGGCAGCGTGGGTGCCGCTCGACCCTGCCTGGCCCCAGCAGCAGCTGCTGGCGGTGCTGCAGAAGCTGCAGCCGCAGGTGCTGCTGTGGGCGCCTGCCAGCGTTTCTGGCGGCAGAGGCCCTCCTCCAGCGGCCCACTGCCCAACCGGCGTTCGCACAGTTGAGGTCGCCAGCGGCCTGCTTGAGTCTAGGGCTATGTCTCAGTCAGGCCCCTGGGGCTCAGCTCCGACACAGGAAGCAGCAGACCCTGCAGGGAGAGAGGATGCAGCAGGCGCACTGCCGCAGCATGCTGCGCTGGTTTCGGCCTGGCAGGCAGCCACGCATGGCGGCGCCGCGCTGCCCTTCTGCTACGTGATGCTGACCTCTGGGACCTCTGGCAGTCCAGCCGCAGTCTGTGGTACAGAGCAAGGTGCTTTTGTATATTCTTCTTATTTTCTCTTCACCCCTTGTGCATGCACTTAAGGCTTGATGAGGACAGCACATGTTGCCAGCACTTCAGCTGGCCGGTGCCGCCTGCTTTTGTCACATTTCTTGGCTGACTCAGGACAACTGTGCAGATGCCAGCGGTCTCAATGGCGTATGCAGGCATCCTGAATCGGCTGGAGTGGGCTCAGGAGCAACTTCCCTTCCAGCCAGGCCATGTGCTAGGCATTAAAACCTCACCCTGCTTTGTAGACTCTGTCTTTGAGACCTTCGCCCCCCTCCTCCTTGGTGAGCCTGAATCCTGTTTACAATCTTGCAGCTCAGTTCCAATTGTCTCTAGTCCCACTCACCCAAGTCAACTCTGGTCCGAAGCAAGCAGCGGCAGCTGAGTCCTGCCTGCTTCAGCGTAGGGCTGCCATGAGGGACAAATCATCGGTTGCGCCATCATTCTGATCAGCTTGCGCATGACCAAGATGGACACACCATGTGTTTTGGAACACTTGGATGTCCAATCTGCCTTCCAATGATCCTGTCAGATCCCTAATGTCTTCACGTCAGGGCTCTTCTGAGTGTGGCCGCTGCTGGCTGCAGGAGTGGACGCCGTCATCCTGCCACACCCTGTTGTCGCAGACCCCAGCCGTCTGCTGACCGCCCTCCACCAGCACCGCGTCACCCACTTCACAGCTGTCCCAACCCTGCTGCAAGCGCTGGCCTGCCAGGCAGCACTGCCAGCCGGCCTGTCGCCGCGCCAGCAGCCTGCTCCTGGTGACCCCCTGGGCTCTGACTTCCACAGTGCACTCGGGGCGCAGCCGAAGGCCACGCCAGATGCTGTGCCTCCCATAGCGCAGCCTTCGGCTGGAGGCCCTGCCTCTGGGCGGGAAGCAGCAGCAGGGCAGCAGCCCAGGCCAGAGCTGGCGTGCACAACTCACCTGGGCACTGTCGCTGTGCCCTGTGGGCCATCTTGCCAGCAGGCCACACCAGATGCTGTGACTGCCATAGCGAAGCCTGCTACCTGGGTGCTGGAAGCAGCAGCACGGCAGCAGCCCAGGCCAGAGCTGGGGCCCACCACACAGATGGGCTCCGCTGCCGTGCCAGGCAGCTTGACCGCCCAGCCGCTGAGCCTTCCTGGCGTCCGGCCCCCGAGCTCTGAGAGCTCAGAGGCAGGGCCTGCGGCACAGGCCAGGGCAGCTGTGCTGCCGTGCATGCGCCTGCTGGCCTTCAGCGGGGAGCCCCTGACTGCGGGCCTACTGGAAGCGGTGCGAGCCCTAGTGCCTGCCAGCTGCCGGGTGGTCAACCTCTACGGCAGCACAGAGGTGGCCGCTGACTGCACCTGCTGGGTGGCAGGTGCCCCAGCAGGGCCTCTGGACCCGACTGCTGCACTGACAGAAATCAGGCTCCCGTATGCTGCCCCATCAAAAGCGCTCGAAGGCACTCATGTGGCTCATGAGCACGCTCATGCCGCTGTTGATGGGGCTGATGAGCGCCCACATGATGCTGCTGGTGGTGCAGCAGCCTCCCTGCAGACAGCAGCAGCTGCCCAGCTGACCAGGCAGTTGACAGCAACGATCCCTCAAGGAGCACAGCAGCGCCCAGAAAATGCGGCAGCTGTGGTAGTGGGTACCACCTGCAAGCCAACAGGAGCCGTTGTCCCCTGCGGCTTCCCTATCAGAGGCATAGCTGTCTGGGTCTCCCCTGTGGCTGGCATCGGCGGTGGCCCTGTCGGTGGCACGGGGGACCAGCAGTTGCCTCCTGTGCCTTCTGTGTTACCATGCGGATGGGAGGGAGAGGTGTGGGTGGCTGGCGCTGGCGTGGCCAGGGGCTACTACAGGTGATCCCTGCGCTGATCTGCCCTGGGAAGTGTCCTGTTGGGTTGTGTGCAGCGTCTGCCTTGAGGGGTGCCCTGTGCTCTGTTTTGCCCTGGGGCTGCCGTGAGAGGCTGTCTGC
This sequence comes from Asterochloris sp. CNOR1, assembly GCA_963969365.1. Taxonomy (NCBI): domain Eukaryota; kingdom Viridiplantae; phylum Chlorophyta; class Trebouxiophyceae; order Trebouxiales; family Trebouxiaceae; genus Asterochloris; species Asterochloris sp. CNOR1. The sequence goes on from OZ017750.1 coordinate 108,885, forward strand.
AGGCGTGCTGCAGAGAAGCATGCAGCACATGGTCTGCAGCCTATCTGCGCATTGCAGAGCTGCTACAACACAGCTGTATTGCTCTCATTGAGCAGCCGCCTTGTACAACGCAGCAGGGGCAGAGACCTATGACTGAATGCTGCTGACTTTGTGCTGTCTGGGAGGGTCCCCTTGAGTTCTGCATGATCCCACAGGTCCAGCTTGGGAGCCACGCTGCTGTGACCCAGCAGTGGCTAGGATCATTGCCTGCTCGCTTCAAGTCATATGCAGCTTCAGCAGTCTGGTGCGGTGCTGAGCAGCTGTGCTTTTAATTCTCTGCAGAGATGAGGCTGCAACTCGCAAGCGCTTTGTGGGGGTGCCAGTGGCACACCTGGCGCAGCAAGGCAGCCATGTGCTGGGCTTTGACCAGCTCCAGGCGAATGGCAATGGGCTGGTGCCAGCGTTCAGGTACGCTGCTGCCGAGGGGGCCACCGCTGCTTGCGATAGTCACAGATCAGCGTGCAGCCCATCAGCACTCTTTCCTTGCATGCGAGGTCAATTTCAATCAGCATCCTCCAGCGCCTTGTCAGCCTTGCAGCAGAGATGGCTTTTGGGACCTGAGTGGCAAGGTTGCACAACAGATTCCCTATATCTGCAGACATGGGACCTGTGTTCACGCACCGGCAGCGGAGTGGTCCTGGTTTGCTTCCTGCTGACGACCATGCGCAAGCCTCCCTGCTCAGCACTGGCCCAACGCCATGCACAGCAGTGTCAGGAGCGCTGAGGTGTGACTACTTGTTCTGCCTGCAGAACTGGGGACAGGGCACTCATCACAGAAGACTCTGGCCTGGTCGTCATGGGGCGCCTGGATGAGGTTGTCAAAGTGTCAGGTGTGCCTCGACCTGACTGCGGCCGTCAGCTTGCAGGGCAGCACTGTCTGAAGCAAGACGCCAGTCCTGTGCCGTCTGATGCTGGCATGAGCTCTGTGTCGCTGGTGGGGCCAGGCAGGTCTTGTGGTGGGTGTGCATGCCCAGCAGGCATGCGTATGGACTAGGGCACTCATTATGTGTATGGTCGCCAGCACTGCCTACAGGGTCGATGCATGTAGACATTTTTTAAAGGTACTAACAGGTGCTTGCAGGTGTGAGAGTGGATGCTCTTGAGGTGGAAGCGGTTCTGTGCAGCCACTCAGCTGTGGCCCAGGCTGCCGTCAAAGGAGTGAGGGCCCTGGCAGGTGCGGACTCTTCAGGGGACTGCTGCCCGTGAACACGCAGGGTGCATATATGTCCTTACTGATAAGCCCTGTCCTGCACATCGCAGCTGCCTTGCCTGCACTTGCAGAGGGATGGGCTTGTCTCACCGGCCGCTCTGCACACACCTGGTGTGGCCGGCTGCAGGAGTCAATGCAGTGTTTTTGCTCCAGACTGATGGCACTAATCATAGCCAGAAGCCGTTTCTGTGTTCATCCAGAACCTGACAGCAGTCCAGCTGCTGCGCCCTGACACAGCGCTGGAAGAACATCATGGGTTGCAGGCTCACCAGGGAGAGCACAAAGCGCTGCAGATGCGTCAGCACAACCCGCTGTCATTCATCCATGCAAAACCACCAATGAACATGACTTTGGCGCCTGCTGTCTGCAGGCATGTGCCTGGTTGCCTATGTTGTTCCAGCACGGGGCCAGTCTGCCAGCCACCAGATGCAGGGACAGGATGGCAGTGCCCACCTACAGCAGGCCCTGCTGGGCTGGTGCAGAGAGCGCCTGCCCGCGGCAGCAGTGCCTGCATGCCTGATGCTCGTCCCAAGCCTGCCGCTGACAGGCAGCGGCAAGGTGGCCAAGCAGGAGCTGCCCCCACCGCCGTTCGCAGCGCCCGCAGCCTGCTGCCGAGCCCCGACTGAGGACTGTGCAGGGCACAGAGGTGCACGGGGGCGCTGCTGCAAGCCTGGCAGGGACAGGACCAGGCCAAGCTGAGCTCCCCAGTGACTCACCTGCCTTAAGCCGACCAGGCCAGGCTCATCAGCTGCTCGGCACGGCTGGGATCACCCCAGGGGCTTCCGATGCAGGGAAGGCTCACCAGCTGCTTGGCGCTGGTGGGGGCACCCCAGGACATTCCAGTGCAGGCGAGGGTCACCAGCCCCAAGGGGTTGCTGGTGCCAGCGCAGGAGGAGCGGAGGCAGACCAGTCTGTGCAGTTCCAGCGCCTGGACCCGGCCAGTCGACCATCTGAGGGTCAAATTCTGGCGGTCTTCAGGTGCACATGGAGCCGCCCCCCAAGAACTGCACCCAGGGTTTAGTATGTGTATTGCTTGAGCCAGGTCCTGGCTTGCATGGCCAGGTATATGCTTTAGCCACAACCTGGCATGCACAGCCAGTGGCCTGCATGGGCCATGTTTTGGCATGCACCCTCAGCCCTGGCCGATGACGACTGCTTGATGCTCTCCACTTTTGTGACAGGAACGTGACTTGTGGGCTGTGCCACGTGACTGTTTGGCTGTGCCGCACTTCTGGCCCCTGTCCAGACACCTTTGACTTTGACCACTCCCGCCATGACCTGCATGGGCTGATACCCAGGTCCCAAGCTCCTCATTGACAAGCAGCCCAGTCCACTGAGCAGGAAAGCACCTGCAGCAGAGATGATGGGGGCTCCTGATGCCTGCCTGTCTGCTGCCACCTCTCCTCCTAATCTCCATCTGCAACTTCATTGATTGATACCATCATGGCCACAAACAGTGATGCTGCGGTAGCCCTTGACAGCGTGGCCAGGCGCTTCTCCTGCACGTAATGCATGACGCTTTTGCACCTTGTCATCGCAGCTTGCAAAACATTTTTTTGGTTATTCCGCAGGTATCTCCTGGGGCAGCCGCGCCTGGAGCCAACCGACAGCTTCTTGCACTGGGGCGGGGATAGCCTGGGGGCTGCTGTGGCGGCTGGGCGGCTGGGGTGCGAGCCCCGCATGGTGCTGGCCTTCCCAAGCGCGAGGCAGCTGGCGCAGCAGCTGCAGGGAGGTGGGGCAATGTCCTGCACTCCAGGCCAGAGCCTGCAGTTCCAGCTTATGTGTGAGTGTGTATGAACGTGTGTGTGTATGCATATGCTTGCTGCATGTGCTCCGTAATTGGTGCAGCTTGCAATGGCAGGGCTGCACCTGAACTGCCTACAGACCCTGCAGCGCAGCACAAATGGTCAGGGGACACAATGCCGCAGTTGAGCATATGTGCAGCCAGCTTCAGAGCGCTGTGCACGGCAGCAAAACACTGTGGGACTGTGTCAGCAGTGTGAGTGGACAGCTGCTGCAGGCTACAAGCTGGTCTTGACTTTGAGGCCAACAGAGTTGTCCACCAGCATGTGCAGTGCTTGCTGCAGGTCATGCGCCGCATGACGCCACCGTGCAGCGCGCCAAGCGCAAATGGGAAGACGCAGTGGGGCTGGCAGCCCCGGGAAGCCTTTCTGTGGGACATGCACCCCCAGAAGGAGAAGGCAGCAAGCTAGCCCGTGACGCAGGACCAGGGGGTGGCCCTGCCAATGCTGCTGTGGCTGGGCTCGTGAGTGCCCAGCAGCCAATACTTGAGGGCTCCCCAGGGAGTCGCAAGGCAGCGTTGGTGGGCGCCCCTGAGCTCCCTGAGGCGGTGCTCACCTCTGAGCAGAGAGCACAGTGCATGCAGCTGCTGCAGCAGGCAGAAACTGAGGGAGCGACGGTTGTGGAGCGTGGAGGAGCGCGGCGGCTTGTGGGACCTCTGCGTGTCCACCAGCAGCCTCAGACTGGTGAGAGCTGAAGTTTTGTGGAAGGGCATAGGCTGTCATATGCTAGAGGGTCTGCTCATCAGACAGTTCAGAGCCAGCAGCTCCATCCAGCTGTTGCCATGATTCGCCATGACTGATCCTGCATACTACCATTCCGGCGGCCTGCCGCAAGGGGTTGGGGTGTGTGTGCGTGCAAAGTACCCAGGCCACCTCAGGCTCATCTAGGCAGGTGCTCTGTGTCGCAGCTGCAGCAGCGCTGCAAGCCCCAGCTGTGCACTTGCCTGCAGGCACTGAGTCCTTGCAGAGCAGACCCTCGCTGCATGGCAGCATGGGGTGCCGCTGGCGCCGCAGGCTGAGGGGGTGTGTGGACGCTGCCCCTGTGGCAATCCTGCTGGACGATCTAGCATCCCCTGCAGGTGAGCACGGCAGAGAGGTGAAGTACTTTGAGCAGTTGAGTGGCATGCACTTGCAGAGGGTAAGCGTCTGGCAGCGGCAGGAGCGTGGCAGCCTGCGCTTCTTGAGAAACCAGCTTGGTGGGTAGGCAGTGTTCTCACTCTACAATGCTGTGCTGATTGATTGTTGTGCAGCAGAGTGTGCATCAGATGCTCAGCGTCTTCAGGACAATGGAATGCCCTGGTTTTCAAAGCAACCCTGTCTAGCCCTGCAAACACCTGTTGCCAACATGTGGCAGGTCAGGAGCTCTGGGAGCAGATTATTAGATCTAAGGTACCCTTTGTTTACCTTGTTGTGGGTAGACCTGCAGACCACATCTCCTGTTTCCTTCCTCACAACAATCCTTCCAGAACAGCTGCATCCACTAAGCAGCACATGCATGGAACCTTCAAAAGCATAAGTCAGAGGTTGGCTGTGTCTGGACCTTAAGCAAAGCTCAAGGCCGCAGCTCCTGCCTTCTGCTGCGGCAACGGGCGGCAGGCATACTCAGTATCCCAGCAGACCATAATTGACCAACTCAGATAGGAGTCCTCAATGCATTTCTCCTGCTGCTGCAGGGTGCAGAACTGAGCCCAAGTGGTTTGCCTTTGTCTGCTCCCACGGCGGTGACGTGGTGTGCCTGCAAGGGAGCACAGGTGGCGTCTTGTGGGAGAGGGTGCTGCCTGGATCGGCTGATGCTGGCCTGACAGTCACTGCAGATGGGCAGGTGGGGCACCGCTCTGTGCAGGTTTTTGTGTCTCTAATGAATGGTGCAACTTGGTAAAGCCAGTATACCCATTTCCCACCAAGCTGACAGGCCAGCACAACTGCCTGCAACAGAATGCGTTTGCCCAAGGCTCCTTCTCACCAAGGGGTCTTGGAAAATGGTAACAGCATGTGCCATTATAGGCATGATGCTTGGTGCATACCGTCAGTCTGAGGGGTGATGTCTGGCTGCAGGCGGTAGTGGTGGCTTGCAGCGATGAAGCGCTATACTTCCTGGCGCTTAACTCTGGAGAGCTCCTGCATCGCTGCAGCACAGGCAAGGCTCTCCTGCATGTGTGTGCCTGACACATGCAGCAAACAAAAAGCTGCACTTCCTGGCAACTCTGAGGAGCTGCTCCAGCGCTGCATCACAGGCAAGGCTCCTCTCTGTGTGTGCCTGTGCACCCAATGCATGCAGCAATGAAGAGCTGCACCTCCAGCCGACTTGGTTCTGGTTAGTTGCTGCAGCATACAGGCACGGGCAAAGCCTCTGTACCTCTTCAAGTGCATCCATTGCACCTGTCGAGCACCACCAGCTTCTGCCTGTTCAGTTGAACGCTTCTGCCGTGTCTCGCTACTGTGTAAGCATCCAAGTGCAGCAGCATCCAGCAGCTGCTGGCCCCGCGCACAGGAACGCATGCTGTGTGCTGCAGGTGGCGCCCTGAGGGCTGCACCAGCTGTGGACCCTTGGGCCGCCCTAAGAGGTGGTCTGGTGTGGCAGGCCACGCATGGGCAGCAGCTGCTGGCGCTCTCCTCAGCAGGTTGGCCTGCATCCTGTTTTGAGGCTTGCCTTGCAGGTCCTGCACCAATCACCTGATCAGACTCAGTGATCGCTGCACAAACTGGGCTGTACTCACCCAGGCGGCTTCAGACCTCTGCTGGGCCTGCAGGCTTGCCAGTACTGCAACAGGACATCAGGGAATCGGCGTCAGCCACAGTAGCGTTCCATGATGGGCAGCGCCTTGTTATTGCTGGAACTCTGGGCGGCACAGTGCTGGCATTCCAGCTGATCGATGCTCAGTCTCCAAGTCTAAGGTGCGCTTGATTTGCTGTCCATGTGTTGCACAGGCACGCCACACATTTCTTCCAACGTTGCGGCCTTCCTTGCTATCCATGTCCACATGTGGTTGCACTGATATTCATCAAGCCATAAATATCTTTCTTCCAACGTTTTGCGGCCTTCTTTGCAGGCTGCTCTGGCAGCAAAAGCTGGCAGCACCTATCTTCAGCACACCAGCCACATCAGAGGCGCATGTCTACATAGTGACAGTTCAGGGGCAAGCCCATGCCTTTGCAGCAGGAAGTGGAAGCCTCCTGTGGGCAGTGCACCTCAGCTCACCAGTTTTTGCACCTCTAATGTTTTCTGTTACCAACTCGCTCCTCATCATTGCAACTCAGACACAGGGCATAAATGCCCAACATTGCCACAGTGGTGCACACGCTTGGCATATATCAAGACCTGGACAGCCTGTGAGCTCAGCAATCTGTTGTTTTCCCGGGACACAGCCTGCAGCATCTGCTTTTTGCACCAATGCAGGCCTGCTGCAGATCTTTGAATATGATGCAGCAGGCCTGCATTTGGGGATCGCAGTGCAGCTGCCAGAAGCATCCTTTTCAGGTTCCCTCCCTGTTTCAAATACAACTCTACTCTCTGGATGCAGAGATGACTGCCTGTACTATCTGTCATGTGAGCTTTGAAGATTTACTCGGGAGATGAAGCTAATATATACTAGGCACTTCGTTCTGCAGAGACAGGCCTGGGGTGACTACATGTCAAAAGCAACTGCGTGACAAGCTGAGCCGTCTCAGTACACAATGTTCAGGGTCGGCTGGAGCGGTGCGTTGGTGGTCAGTCTTTCATGGCATCAGGCATGACACAGCGGCCTCATTTGATGCCGGTGGGGCTCAGAGCAACATCACGCGGAGGCTTCTGCAGGCTGCGCATGGCAATGAAGGTGCCAGCTGGGTTGTCCACTGGCCAGCAGCTGCATCGCCATGTCTCAGGGTAGTAGGGCTTCAGCCGCTGCACATTTATTGAGGCCTGCAGGACATGGCTAGGTGTCATGATTCATGTGCAGCAGGGAGGCATGCAAAGACAACCAGGCTTGCTGCTGTGTGGGTTCCCTTTAGAATTGGACTTGATGTTATTTTCATAATCATGATAACCAATGTTTTTGGGACTCTGCACACAGGCAGCAGCAGACCTGGAGGGCTGGGGGCTCATATCTCCACAATGGCGCATTGAACAGATCACTCTGCTGGCACAGGTCCTTGCGCACACAGAGTACATCCTCCTGCAGCAGGCAAGAGGGGGCTCAGTACCACAAGATATCAACATCAGCCATGTGGCAGTCTTGTTCACTGCAGAGACGTGCCACAAAGCACAATGTGTCTGAACGGGAGTCTCTGCCGATAGTATGTACATGAGAATCTCTGCCAATAATATGTACACTGCATGTCGCCGGCCCTGTCAATGGCCAGGGCCTGCTTCATGCGGCCCAACAGCATGCCCAGAACATCACGCATGCACAGGCCAGCTCATCCTATACCCTAAACCCTTTCAAAGCTCCCTGTTGCAAGACACTCATGTCTGCAGCATGCAGCAGGCAGTCCCTGCTCTGCAATGTCTGCCTGCAGATTGCACAACACATTGGTCATTGAATCCAACCCATCGCCATTCACAAAGCCTCTGCTGTCACCCATCGATACATACAGCAAGCAGCCTCTTTCATTCTCACTGGCAGGGGCTGCTCCACGCCGCCCACCACGACCGTGCCCAGCGCGCAGTAGCCCACGGGTGGAATGGGCTCCCACATTGTCACAGGGCTCTGCCCGTTCTGGCGCCACACCAGGTGGAACTCTGCAGCGGGCCTGATGGGCGCGTTGTCTCCCTTGTGGCTGTCGTTGCGGTACACCTGCGGCAGAGAAGGGGATCATAAAGGGGCGGTCCAGGAAATGTCGACGGAGCGCTCTGCAAAAGCAGCAAGGCGACGATGAGAGCAGCCATGATGCTCGACATCATACCAGCAGCCCTCGCAGCTATTGCAAGCGGCAGATGCAGCAGCTCCTGTGCTGCATGCCGCTGGAGAAGAGAGGAAACGGGTGGCGGTAAATGATGATGTTGCCGCTATCATGTCAGACATTGACTTCATTCCATCTCATTTCAGGCCTAGCACAGCTGGTTCTGGGCTCCAGACACGAAAGGCGTTGGCACTGGCATTGGCACAGTCAGGGGTCTGAAAGCAGGAATTAAGCCAGACGGTTTACACAGCAAGGGGCCCATTGAAGCAGCATGCTTGGCTCCACAAGCCAATGTGGACATTGATGCACTGAGTGCCTCACCTGCACTGGCTCCGCCGGTGGGTCAAAGCCCAGGGACACAACGTGCCCCAGTGCTCCATACCCTTGAGGGGCAACAGGTAGCCAGTACGAGGGGGCGCTTGGGTTGGACCTGCACGCAACACAGGTGGGGGCCATGCAGCTGAAGTTCAGGAGTTTGGGCCTAGGGTGTACCCTCAGAGGTGACAGATCTATGCAGCTGCTCGCTGGAAGCACAAGCTGCTTCATCACACAGTGGCTGAGCTGTGAGTGACTGTAGTCTTGTAGGGGACCTCCCAGGCATACCAGACAGCAAGCTGTGTCATATTGGATGCATGGCCATACTACCTGGTCATCGCTTCCCACATCAGCGCCCCGGTGCGCATGGCAGCATAGCATGCCTCAGCTTGCACTTGAAGTGTCGCTTGTGTTTCAAGCCTGCCATCATCTTTCAATTCGCATTGATGGCAACTTGTGCACTAAACAAGCTGCCGACAGCCCAGCAGGCCCAATCACATGTGCTGGACCACACATGGTCAACATGACGTTATTTGCAAGCTACTGCTGGCCACAGCCCTCACAACAGACAATGCTTTGAGCTTTGAGTATACCACAAATCACTTTGGCACACCAGAGCCCCATCCCTCACAGCCTATCTCTGCCCACCTGTCAGACCACCAGGCCGGCTTGAAGTCCATGGACAGCAGGGTGGCCGGCATCTCCTGCTTGGGCAGACCCTGGGACGGGTCCTGCATCGCGGCGTGCCTGCGTGCCCAGCGAGCGTTCTCCTTCATGGGGTCGCTGTAGTACTTGGCGCACACCTTCTGGGCGATCACCTTCACCTGGTCAGCCTGCAGCACATAGGAGGGATGCTGGGCCTGCCTGGTTGCGGGCCCATTGCGTGCGAGATCTCCTGTGCACAATGCGCACTGGTGTCTGAGCTGCACCAGGAGGAGACGGCGAGTAGGCGGAACACATGGCCCCTCGTTGCAGTTGAGCGTCTCTTCAGGGCCCCCACATGCAGCATAGTTGCTGCTCTCTGCGAGCACCCAGAGCCAGGCTGAGCAGCTTGCCTGCTGCCGGCCCTACCTGACACTGAGGCAAAAGAGCATTCTGGCTGATCAAGCAATGCTGTAGTAGCCAGGCGCAAGTTGACAAAGCCCATGCCAATGCCTGAGGATGCTTGCTATCTGCGCATAGGCTGCCAGTCAGCCTGCACACCCTCTGCTGGTGGTCCTGCCACTAGTGGTTCCTGCTCTACCACTGACCTGCGGCGTGTTGGGGAAGCAGCGCAGCTCGTGGGCAAGAGGTTCCTCCTCCTCGTGCCCCGGCTTGCCCTTGCGGTGCAGCCAGATGCGGTCGGGGTAGGGCAGGTCGCGGTACCCCCACTTCACCTCGAGGGACAGGAGGTCCTGCAGGGGTACAGGGGTGGGCACATGACTCTCTGCACCAGAGGGCCTGGTGGGTTGCCAGTCAGAATTTGTGGGTTACAAGCAGGGAGTCAGGCGTCAACGAGGGCTGCACAGCAGTTTGCCAGCTTGTACAGGCAAAATCAGGGGCATCATGAGAGAGGCCTTCATGGCAGGCACACAGTGCAGGGTCCTGCCTTCCAGGGAACCCCTGGCTGGTGAAAGGTACTGGGTGCTGCAAGCACTGGGCCATGCCCACGTGTGTACTGCAAGTACAGGGCAGCCACATTCTGTTGCAGGTAGAGGACAGGTGCCCATGTATGTCCCGCAGATACAGGGCCGGTGCCCACAAGCAGACATCCTGTCTGTGACCAGAACGCACTGCGTGGTTGGCAAGGGACCCCACCTGCCAGGAGACGGCCCAGGACACCTTGGCTGCCGGCAGGTCGGCCATGCTGGTCGGAGGCTGTCCCATCTCAGCTGCCCTCTGGATCTCAGCAAAGCCGGGAGCCTTCAGCTGCATGATGCGCCGGTTGGTGAGCACCACCACGTGCTCCTGCACAGCGAGCAATGGTGTTACATACCGGCATGTGCGCCTGCTGCATGTGGCATGCATTGGCCACCATCAGGGTGTACCGGGTCAACCCCACTGGTCAACAGAGAGGAGAGCATAAGCGCTGCTGGCAGATTGGGGCCTCTGGCTGAGTTTGCTGTGAGCTGAAGCTGGTGCCCATGCAACTGGCTGCCAGCAGCCGTGCGTCATGTTTGCATAGCCATGTGACAAGTGAAGCACAAGACAGATGGATGGCCCACCTCAGGTAGCAGCATGTGCTCCTCGTAGGCGTCCATGTGGAAGCGGGAGCGCTGCCCCTTGCGGCGAATGCCCAGGCCTGAGGCCTCCTGGGTGCGGCGCAGCAAGCCCTGACCCACCTCCTCGATGCGCGCCTGCAGCGAACAGGGGCCAAGACTTTTGGAGCTGTAGCCTGGCTGATGGCGTCTGACTCCCCGCACAGAGGCTCGACAGCTGAGGCCTTTGGTGCTGTTCTGCTCTGCCACACTTCTCACCCCCAGACATTCTGTGCTTGCAGCAGCCCGTAAGGCTGCGCAAAGCGCTTGCACCTTGCTTTTGCCTTTGCGACTGCATACGAGAAGCAAAGCAAGATAGGAGAAACAGCAGGCAATCCTCTTGAGGGCCGAAATGAGCCAGTGCTGGCCCACAACCAGAGCTGAGTGCTGCACTGGTGCCAGACACAAATTACCACTCACGACCAACCTGCTTCTCTCCATCAGCCCGCACGAAGGGCTGCAGCTTGCAGTCCCCGCCGATGGCGCGGGGCAGGCGCAGCCTGCGGGCGTTGGACCTCTGGCGCCCCATCAGGTTGTCCTGCACGGCTCCAAAGCCCTCGAAGGTTGACGACATGAGGTCTAAACCCCCGCTCACTGGCTGGGCCACGGCGCCGATGATACCCTTGCCCACGCCCTTGACAAAGCCTGCAGGTGGTGGAGGTGAGCGTTGCCATTGCTCGCCCTGGCCGCACCCAGCTGGCCGTGTCAAAGGGCCTGTTTAATCGAGATGGGGCCGTGCAATGCCTCTGCTGTGCAGCAAGTGCATGCAGATGTGCACATGCCCTTGACACAGCATGCACGCTTAGGTGGGTGAAGGTAAGGGAGGAGGAAAGGCCTTTTACGACAAGTTGGGGTCAGTACATTGTCCCTGCTGTGCACTCCAAGCATACAGCTACTTTATCAATGGTTCCAGTGGGAGGCCAACCACGCAAGCCAGTGAAATACTTTTTGCCAAGTCAGGAGCAGTGCAAGCACACCAGCACAGGCCAGAAGCTGATCTCAGAGACATGGTGCAGCCAGGAAAACCGTTCTGCTCCCTTCTGACCGATAAGTCAGTGTAAGCACAGCCAAAAAGGGCAGAAAGCGACCCCAAGGGCAAGATGCAGCCAGGCAAGCCATCCTGCATTCTGCCGGCACCCAATGCTGTGCAAGCACAGCAGAACAGACGTCGGCTGCATGGGCAGGGTACAGCCATGACTGCAGCCAGATGCTCACCTCCAACCCCCTTGCTCTTGGCACCTTCCACTGGCTTGGTGACAAGCCCTGTGAAGCCGCGGTAGATGCCCATTCCAAAGGCAGCCCCGCCCTCCACAATGCCGTCATTTATACCCTCCACAGTTCGCTCCTGCAGGGGGGTTTAGGGTTCAGGATCTTGAGGGGTTGGGAAGCAGCGTCAGCTGTGGGTGCACATAATGGCAATGCATGAGCATGAGCTTTGCCTAACCGCTGTTGCATACTCCCCTCGAATTGATACCCTGTCAGGAGCCCATCGGCTTCAGGGCTGCCACTCAGGCTGGTCAGCTCAGGCCGTCTTCAGGGTCTAAGGGTACAGCTTGAATGCACCTGCTTGCACGTAGTCTGGCTATGGAGAGCCAGGACTCACCGAGCGCTGCTGAGCCCGCTGCACTGCAAAGCGGTCGTCCAGCGCTGCACTAGCCACGCCTGCACTTAGGGCCCCCAGAACACCTGAGGCCCCGCTGAGGACGCCAAAGTTGCGCAGGAAGCTGAGGGCCACGCCCATCAGCTGGTTCTGCACAGGCAGGGCAGGTCAGGGTTGAGGGAATCAGAGGTTAGGATTTGGTCTGCCAATGCTGCAGGTGCTGACTTGGGCCTCATGCAGGCTGTGCAGGCACAGCCAGCACAGGTTGCGACTCCTTCCACGCAGGCCAAGCAAGCAACTGGCTTGTAGTACAGAGGGCGGTGGCAAGGCAGCCAATGCTGCAAAGGATGTGCTGCCCTGCATAGTACCTGTGCCATGCAGACCTCACCACAAAGCAGATCGTGGGCTCAAGATGGAGTGGGCCTCTGTTTCATTTCTTTGCAGCCCGCGATCATCCTTATCCAGCCCTTGATCATCCTTTTCTGCGGCAGCAACATGCTGGGGGCTCTGCTGGAGACTGTGCAGCCCACCTTGACGTTGCGCCCAATCTGGGCGATGAACACGCTCCAGAGCATGGAGGCGTCCTCCATCTCGAAACCCTTGAGGGTGACGGGGATGTTCTCAAAGCTGGCCATGTCCAGAGCCCAGGACAGGGCGCGCTGCTCCTTGGCCCACCGGGGGCGCGCCGTCAGGTCGCCCCGGAAGCTGCAGGGGAAGGTGAGTGGGGGTCAGCTGACTCCTGAACCCGTTTAAGCTCAATCAGCCAGAGCTGAAAACATCAGCTTGTTCAAGGAGCAGGTGCTGCTCAGCCCATAGCAGCCTGAGCTTGTGGCTGCCTGTGAAGCGTACAGCAGAGAAAGTCTGCCCTTCAAAGCTGACAGGTCTGCAAAGCATGGCTGCCATCACAGTGTGGCCAGCACAGAAGCTCAACCGCCAGGGCCCCCTTCCTACTCCACAACAAGAAAGGGTGGACGATCTCACATGGCTGAAAGTACACTGCAGGCAGCGCATGCAGCACGATTGCGTGCTGAGCTGCCAGCAAGGGCCGTCTCCCCTCTGACAGCAGGTTTGAATAGTCACCAGTCTCACCTGACAAGGCCCCCTAGGTCCGCAATGGACACAAGAGAGATGAGGACGGGGACATCAGTGGCTGCCTGCGCCTGCTGGGGGCCGCTGCCTGATCCCAGGGAGGCCAGGTCCAGCCTCTGTACCATGTCCACCAGGCGCCACACCAGGGGCTCGCTCACACTGATCTGCAGCAGGGCACGGGCAAACAACTGGGTTGAGTGCCAGGATGTGGCATGCATGCTCATGGTGCCTGCTCACAGAGCTCTGCAGCGCAGCGGAAGTGGGTCAGCGCTGAGCGCAGAAGAGGTTTGTATGGACTTGAGAGAGAACTACCCTGCCTTGGCAGAGCAGCCTGAGAACATGCCAGCTACTGGTTGATAACGTATGAGATGAATAGCATGTTGCACGGCCATGATCACCGGGCCTCTGTAGCAGAACAACTCCCATTTTCATCATCATCTCAGAGAGAGACCAGCTTCTACGACAGAGCCCCCACCACAAGAATCTTTCACCTGCAGGTCGCGAGCCATACGGAAGGAGATGAAGGGGTAGTAGGTGTGGACGCGTGCCTGCCCCGGCTGGCTGACCACCGTCAGGCACACCAGGGGGTGCACCTCGCTGCCATCCCGGGCGTCCACTGGAGCCAGCACCACCGGGAACCTGCAGGGGGACAGATGGGGCAGGGTGATGGAGCTAGGGTTAGGGCAAAACGGGCGCCGTCAGTCAAGGAGTGGAGCATTTGCAGTGATGGGAGCCTGCAGCAGCAGCCTGCAGCACAGCCTCTGTGACGTTATCTTTGCTGACACAGAGCTCAGAAGGCCACAGTGTGCCTGTTGCGAAAGCATCCATGTGAAAGCATGTGAAACCGTGTGCAAGCGCCCAGCCCAAGCTGCCCACCTGGACGCAAACATCTGGTCGTCGATCTGCACGCTCTGCACGCTGACGCGTATGCGCTGGAAGCTGCCCTCGGGGCCGATGCCCGCGGCAAACTCCAGCCTGAGGCCCGCCAGGGAGGCGGTCAGCAGCTCTTCCGGCTTGTGGTCCACCAGGCTGATGTCCAGCAGGCCGAGCGTGACCGTCACGTACAGCGCGCGTCCGCTGGCATCGTCCATAGCTGGGGCGCCCAGGGGGCCAACGTCGGACGTGGCACGAGCCTTGCCTGCAGCGTCAGGGTTCATGCATGTGTCGAGACAGAGTGCTGCAGATCTGACAGGGGCGCCCAGGGAACCCTCGTCTGACCTGGGGAGTGCCTTGCCTGCAGCATTTGTGCACTTGAGTGCAGTGGCCAAGACATGGGTCTCCACGGCCTTAAGCGGGACGTGGCACGCGCCTTGCCTGCAGCGTCAGGGACAGTGCATGTGTCCAGCTGAAGGCGGCAGCTGAAGCATGATTCCCAAGGGGCCGCCTCTAAGAGGCGGCTGGTGCCTTGCCTGCAGCAGCAGGGTAGGGGCTGCGCGGTTGTGAGGTCATGGCGCAATGCAGATGTACAGCGCAGATGTACAGCACAGGCATTGACCAGGCCTGCAGCAGCAGAAGTTTTGATATGTCAGTCTTGCAATGAGGCAAGGGGGCATGACTTCCAAGCAGGGCAGGTGCTGCTCACGCAGCTGCACCAGAGACTGAGCAAGTGCACGCCACAGGGGTGCAGCATGGCCCACAACGCCGTTCCAGTCAGCTCCTGTGCTCAATGGGGCTGTGCCCACAGGACTCCGGAGGAGCACAGCTTATTCCTTCTTTTTTCTTCTCTTCTTTCTGCACTTGCCTGGAGTAATACGCAGCACGCGGTCCATCTTGCCACGGCCCAGGCTGCCGCCACCGCCGCCAAGGCTCTGGATGCCTGCAGCTGACACCATCTCCTGCTGGTGGTCAAGCACCTGCAGGGGGTAGGTGAGAATGGACAGACGATACAGCAGGTCTGACTCCGCTGCAGCGTCAAGCAATGCTGGTGCGCCTGCTGATGCAAAGCCCAGGTCGCAAGCCCTGCTCCTCTTGAACAACTCATGGCTCCACCTGGCTCTGGTACGGCGGTCACAACCAACCTGAGTCTGACATTTCAATGTTGAACCTGCCTCACCTGCACATTGGCCAGACGTGGCTCCACAGACAGAGCAATTCGCAACATCTGGCTGCTGCCGCCATGCTGGCTGGCGTCGTCGGTGAGTGCCTTAGGGTCTGGAGGGTCCAGTGGGATGCGCTGAGGAGCCTGCTTCCCGTATGACTCCTGCACCTCCACCTGCAGGGCAGCCAGAGGCAGGACGTCAGGCGCTGCCTGCCGACCTGCACCTAGGGAGAAGAAGTGGCAGTCACCTAGAGCCAGAGAAACCATTGCAGGGCTGAGGCTCATATGTGCTGTAGCAGGAAGCTCTACGGGGCAACTGTTGTTGCCACCGGCAAAATTCCCAGATCATTCTTAGACATGGCACAGGCTTGGGAACAAGAGAATTTGGTCAACAACCAGACTGGCAGGTAACATCTGCCAGATGTCATGCTGCCAGTGCTGCAGTCACCAAGCTTGACAGATCACATCCCATCAGCACATCTGGGCAGCTGTAGCAGCGCAGTACCTGCATGGGTTACGGTAAAGATGCACAGTACTGCTCATGACAGGCCACACATGCATGTCCTTTTCTTCCAGAGCCATCTGTCAGTTGGAAGCTGGCACAGCGATGGATCTGCTGCAGCCCAGAGGATGGAACAGCAGATGCCCGGCAGCTGCATGCCTTGCTGATGCTGGTCAGCTGTCTCCAGCAGGGTGCCCGCACTGTTGCTGTGCACAATCTAAGCGCCCATGAATGCCAGACCATTCTCAGCGCCTGATCAGATGGTGCCTGCGTGCCTTTGAGCACATGTACAGGACAGCACCCTGCGACAGGCAGCATGATCACGCTCACCGCTCGCCGAGCCCGGCCGTCCAGGTGCTGCCACGCAAACCCAGCTGCAGAGAAGGGCGGCAGTGCCTGGTAGGGCAGCTCCCCTGCACAGCAGACAGCCAGCTCTCAGGTCTCAAGCCCAACAGGCAGGCTGCAAGCTTACCATATAACACAACAGTCCGAAAGCTCTGGGCTGTGAAGTCCAGGAGTGCAGCTTCCATGCTTTTGGTACAGCAGTACCACAAGCGTGTCACAGCCAGTTCTTGGGATTGTCGGCAGCGCTGTCCTGCCAGCTCTGTTCTGTGCATCAGGCTCATCTGGCTGCACATGGCAGATGTCCAACAAGGTGGCCCAGTACCACTTGTGACACCATTCATGCCATTTGTCACCTTGCTGACCTGCACGATGGACCAAGAAGCAAGAATGATGATAAAGCATGTCCAGGCCCCCGCACCTTGCCGCATCGACTGGCGGTAGCGGAAGGGGTGAGCGGTGCGATTCTCAAGCAGGTAGGGCGGCTTGGGGGACACGCTCTCCAGCACGAAGTGCATGCACCCGGGGCTGCACAGCTCCAGGGAGAAGCGCAGGATCACCATCTCCACCTCTGGGGAGCTGCCGCTGCCCTGCTGCTGCTGCTGGCTGTCCCCAAGCCTGCAGGGCATGCGGAAGAAATGAAGCATGGAATGGTGCACCTGAGGTGTGGATAATGCACTGCAGCCCAAGCCTGGAGGGATATTGGCAAAGCTGGAGCATGGACTTGTGCTGCCGTGCATGGCAAGCAGCCCCTGAGGTGTGCACCGGAGCCCCAAGCCTTCACAAAGCAAAATGGAAGGGTGGGAGTGTGGACTTGTGCTGCTGTGCCAGGAGAACAGCACCTGAGGTGTGCACAGTGCACTGTGGCAGGCTGACAGCAGCACTGAGAGGTGCGCCTTGGCGACGTCTGTGCAGCTCAACTGCAGCGTTGCTGGCTCAGGCGCCCCCGATGTTCGTGGGCAACCAGCTGAGATTGGCATCGACACC
The DNA here is from genome assembly GCA_963969365.1 of Asterochloris sp. CNOR1. NCBI lineage: Eukaryota > Viridiplantae > Chlorophyta > Trebouxiophyceae > Trebouxiales > Trebouxiaceae > Asterochloris > Asterochloris sp. CNOR1. The sequence continues at coordinate 125,927 of OZ017750.1, forward strand.
ATGCTGAGCACATCTACTTGGAGACCAAGCAGCCAAGCCACTATGCTGACAGGCAGCTGAGCTCACTAGTGGGCATGGCACTGGTGTGATTGGGAGATGCGCTTGGCCACGTGCCATCCATGCCGTGCCACCGCTTTACTGACAGCCTTTGCTGACAGGCAGCTGTGCTCACTGGTGTGCATGGCAGATGCGCATGGTCGTGTGCCACGGCAAGCAATCTGTACGCTGGCAGGCACTATGCTCTCACTGGTGTGCATGGCGGATGCGCTTGGCCACGCGTGGACCATGCAGCTCAAAAGCCGGCCCGGTGCCCGTCTGAAGAGTGCTGACAAGGCGCAGGTAACCCCCATCTCCGCCCTTGCCGTCACCTGCATGCAGGCAAGTGCTGCTTGCCACAGGCTGAGGGATCGCAGTCAAAGGCAGCGCTGCCACCTGCGTGCAGGCAGGTGCTGCTTGCCACATGCTGAGGGACTGTACCAACAGGTTCTGCAGCAGATGCCATGGAACATTCTTGACAGGAGGACACATACACAACGCTGACTGATCTTGGACCCAACAGGGACATGTTCTTGTTTCAGGGTCTCTGTCTGTTGCCATTGATTCTGAAGGCTCAGGCTGGGATAGAGGCAAGTCAGCCTTACCCTGCTGATCCTTGCTTGGCACCCTCACAGGAATGGCCACATGCTGGTCGGCCTTCCCGGCTTGGCCAACCTGCACCGAGTGGCTCCAGGGGGCCGACAGGTTGCTGCGGTCCTCGGGGGTGAAGCGTAGGCACACTGCGCGCTTGTCGGTGTGCAGCGCCCAGTGGAGGGGGATGCCAGTGGCACCTGCATGATAGCTCCATGCATCACTGGTACGCACACGCATGCTACACAGTTGGCACGCGCGACCTACCTTTCATCTCATCCTAAGGCAAGCAAACACAATCCCTACACCAGCACCTACTCCAGCTAGGGCAGATACTGTGCATCAAGCTCCAATGGTTTCTGCTCCATTTCACATAAGGCAGATGTCAGAAGCTCCGGCCAGTCCAGTCCCTGGCAGTCAGACCTGACACTGGACACAAGCTGTGCCAGTCAAGACTCTGACGGCCAGGCTTGCCTGAGGACACAATCCCTGAGACACAGCGGGGGACGTGGGGAGCTGCCAAACCCCGGATCCAGCCAGCTGCTTGCTGGTCAGGCGTCTTGTGGAAAGGCAGCATCACTACCTACCTACAGCCCAGCTACTGAAGGTAGCACTGTTGTATGCACACAATCCCCCGGTGGCAGCCAGGCTTGCCTGCAGGTAGCTCCAGGCTGGACTGCCAGTCCAGGCCGGTGTCAGGTAGGGCGGCCCGCAGCCCCGGGGCACTGGCTGTGGCTCGCACTGCTCCCTGCTGTCTTTCCCTGGCGGCTGGCAGGGTGCCAGCGGACTGCCTGCCCAGCTGGCGGGAGACGTCCTGTGTGCTGGCATGCATCAGCTGCAGGGGGATGCCCGTACGGTTGGACACCACCGTGTGGTGAGCAATGCGCAGGGCCTGCAGCACAGGCACAGTGCTGGGGTGAGGGGCCACGGTCTTTGACAGAGCCTTGCTGCCAGGCCAGTCTTGTGGGGGTGGTACCTGGCCTGCACGTCACTGCACAAGCAGCAAAGTAGCTGGCAAGCAGGGGCACAGTGGCACACAGCAAGCCTGGCAGATGGGGTCATCTCAGGCACAGCTGAATAGCCTGTCAACACAGCACAGCCACCTGAAAGCATCACAATGCACCTCGGCATCCGTCCCAATGCTGGACGTACGGCAATTGCACTGTTGCCAGCGCCAGGGCTGAGAAATAGTCGAGCCTCCAGTCGCCCCGAGAACTCACCAGGGTGCGCTCAAAGCCGCGCCCGACCAGCTCGGTGCGAGCGACCACCTCGTGCACAGTGCCCCACTCGGGGATCTTGGCACGGATGAGAACGGGCTGCGTGTTGAAGTCCTCCACTTCCGAGCCCACGCTGCCGTTCTCCAGGGGCAGTGGCCGCGTCCAGCCAGACTGCCCCACCTGCGGCACAAGGGCAGCACATCGAAATGCTCCGCACACTCCGAAGTGCGGCCACCTCTGCTGGTGGAAGAGCAGCCTGGGTCTGCCCATGAGGTAGGGAGGACTGAACTTATGAGCTGCCAGTGCAGGTGGCAGCCTGTGCATTGCTGACAGACCGCAGGATGCCTGTGATGCCATACAGGCACCGCTGCCTGGAAACATGGTGACCATACACAGTGGCATCTGTCATGCAGCAGAGCAGGGCAAGCAGCCAGAGGGACATGGATAACTCTGAGCAGGCCCCAGGCCAACCTTGAGGCAGAGCCCAAAGTGCTGCTGACGCTCCCCCTGCTGCTTGAAGGCTGCCAGGCGCTGCATGGGGTAGGTCATCATGGACACCTGGCCAGCCTCCACTTGGCGGGCGCCTGGCGGCAGGTCCTCGGCCTGCTGCCTGCAGGTGCAGCAGAGCATGGCTGCGCACTGTCCCGGCTTGGGTGTTGTTGGTTTTGGGGGGAGGGTGCATGTAGGTGCAGGTCTGGCCTGGGGCATTGTGGGCCTCAAGGGCACAGGGGCCCACCCCAGCTGTCTAGGTGCACACTGGGGGCCAGAGGGGCCTTCATGACACGCACAAAATCATCACCAACACTCTGTATCTTCTGCACCCCAACATCATCCTAAACAAGCTCGGTGTCCCTTACAGCTGACTGGCATGACCTATGTTGTGAGTCACTGCACAAACCTGCCTGACAGCAGGATGACGCTTTGATCAGCTGACCACTCCAATGGCTCTTCCGGTCGCTTATCAGGAAAAAAGTGAGTTGGTCAAGCTTCCGCAGCCCTTCCCCTCACCTGGGTGCTGTGTCCATGATGCGCAGCTGAGCGCTGTCAGCTGCCTGCTGCAGGCCGCCCTGGGCACTGCCCTCCGCGGCCTCCTTGGGTCGGGGAGGGGGCTGCGTGGCCACCACCACCGCAGCCACCGGCAGGTTGGTTGCGTTGACCAGCCACAGGGGGACGAACATGCGCACCAGCAGGGGCGCCCCCATGGCCACAGCTGCCCCTGGGTCCAGCTGCTGCTGCTGCAGGGCAGCGCAGCGCAGGGTTGAGATCACTAGCAGGGGTATGATCAGTAGCAGAGGTATGATTGCCCATGATACAAGGTCGAGCTTGAGGCAGCCTCTGCCCAGTCAGTCAAGGGTGCAAGCAAAAAGAATGCAATTTGCGCAGCGGGCTATCAGGCGATGAAGCCACAGCAATTCACCCGCATGTGCAGGCAAACACGCACCCAGGCAGCAGCTTTCGGTGAAGTTCAACGCCTGAGCCAGAAGACGCGAGCTGTCTTGGGTCCAATCTGGTCACAGGCTGCCTGTGTGTGCATTGCATTGTTTGATCTATGAGCCCCCTCACCTTGTCGTTGCCCTCCAGCATCCAGGCGTCAAGGTCAATCTCCCGATCCAAGAAGATTTCCTGAGGCAGTTGCCCGCCAGTGGACACGTTGAACTTTTCGGGCAGCTGCTGCCGCCCAGAAGACACTCCAGCCTACAACAGGGATTAAAAGCATGTCGTGCCCTTCCCTGAGAGAGTGGCACCAGTCTTTGCAGATTTTGGGGGCCGCACTGGCTGGTCAGCAGGGCTGATGTGTATGACCTCCTGAAGAGTTCTTTTCCCTTGACCACAGGGATATTGGTCTACCCTGCAAAGCACAGCACGCACAGCCAAGGCTGCATGCTCATCAGACCTATTTTTGTTCAGGCGGCACATGCATCCAGCAAGCCAAGCCTCTTTTTCCTTAGGTCAACCAGAGTCAGCTCTGTCCGCGCTCTGCCTGACCAGGGCTAGCCACAAAGAAATACACGAATGCCCACCCGATGGGAGGAGTAGCCCTCGCTGATCAGCACAGGGGCATCCTCCACCAGGTCGTAGCGGTCGGGGTAGAATTGCAGGGACACTGCACGACGGGTATCGGCCGAGTAGATGTGGGCGCGGCGGCCGCTGTCCACAGTAGCGCTCTGCCGCAGCACCAGGTCCACACCATCCTGCAGGACAGTAAAGGAACCTGTTGGCAGGCGTAGGTCACATGGCAACTTGGAGGCCCCACCAGGGACGGTGTGCACAGGTCGGCTTCATGCTCTGTGAACACTTGCCATGCAGATGAGCTCAATTGACAAGCATCTCTTTGCCAATGCCTTGCTGCCTTGAGAGCATGTGCAGCAGAGGCAAATGAACACGGCGGCCACTAGAAACTTCTTCATCTTGGCAGCAATTGGAAGCATGCAGCACGCTTTTGCCAGGGATTTTGCCCCAACACCAAGCAGATGCCCGTACCAGGCCTCTGGCCACATCATGCAGCAACAGGCTGCAGTCAGGCAGGGAGGTGTCCACCTCCTTAAAGCTTGCCCCGCACACATGCAATGCAACTGGCCTGTATAATGCAGCAATTGAATTGCAGTCAGGCAGGCTGACACCTACCTTGGGCTTCTCCCAGACCAGGTAAGTGCCGGCCACCGGCAGCTGATTCTCCAGAACCAGGGGGGCAGCTGCCACTATTTTCCAGTCGGTCAGGGGGTCATACTCCTGGCTGCTGCTGGGGAAGGTGTCAGCGTCCACCGTCAGGCTGAGCCAGATAGGGCTGGCGGCCAGCTTGGAGGCCAGGGTCTTGTTGTCCTGGCTCACTGCGTCCTTGCCTGCAGAGCAGTGCTTTGGGTGAGGGTCAGTGGTACCCTCATAGCCTGCGGCAGTCAAATCAAATGCTTCGGGGGGCTTGGCCTGCCTTCTACAGGGCACAGCTGCAAGCCAAACAACCTGCCTTCTGCACGGCACAAGGCCCAGACCTGTGCTTATAGTTGGCCAAGGTTATTGCGTCTGAACACCACATGCACAGCACACCACGGCCGACAGGCAGCCAGAATCACACTGTAGTCCCACATAAAGACTGCAGCCTGGCTCACAAGCTAGGCACCAGCAAAAGACAAGGAAAATTCTCGCGGAGGCTGGCTACAAGATGCATGCTAGCAGAGGGGTGGCACACTGAGACTGCTTTGCCATACATCCACTGAGTGGTCTTGAGCCCCGTTTGCATGCCACTCAGCCTCCTCAACACTCCCAGATGTGAAGCTGGGCCACCAGACCCTGCCTCCTTCACACTCCCCAGCCCAAAACTGTCTGCACTGCCCACTCACCCTTGGAGGTGGCCTCAGCCGAGGGCGGGCAGGCCACCAGGCGCGTCATGCCCTCGTCCATTGCGTCCAGGCGGATTGTGTGGTCCCCCTCGCTGGCACCAATGCTCCAGCCGTGGGTGTCCGGGTTCTCGGAGTCCAGCACCGGGCGCACCTGCAGGGTCAGCAACCATGGGTGTCTGGGTTCTCTGAGCTCAGCACCTGTTTACTCAGCCGCAGGGCCCGGCCAGCTCGGCAGTCAAACCCTTGTCCAAGGTTGGCACAGGTGCAAGCTGCCAGGACAAGTGGTGCCGCAGCTGGTGGGCATCCCCACAAGACAAAGGCGCAGCACCTGACTGTGCAGGTCCTGCAGTGCAGCTATCAGCCACTGCCGTTCTGCAAGAGGAAAGGAGCTGTGGTCCCAGCTTGAAGTGCAGCGTGCAAACGAGACCTGTCCAGCTGGCATCAGGGGGCAACTGGCTTGCAGCCTCAGACACTTCAGATGCCAGGCCGCATGGCTGCTGCCATGGCATCGACCTGCAGCACTCGCGCAGCCAAGCAGGACACTACTGCACCAAGGGCATGGTGCACCAGATAAACTTACCTGCAGCTGCTTCCCTGCACTGCGCCAGCCATAAGGCACAGACAGGGACTCCCCCGGCTGCACAGTGCCCAGCACGATGCGCTTGCCAGGACGCTGCTGTGCAGCTGCAGCCATCGACCTGCAGCAGCAGACAACCGTGCCTTGGTGACATGGTCGGCTCAGTACAGCGGCTTGTGCAAATGCTGCTGGCAGACGAAAGACGTTGCAAAAGACCGTCCAGCATTTACAATTTGAAGTTCAAGCTTGCCACAGGGCAGCGTCTGTGCCCCGGCTGCATGAAGGCACTGCCTTTTCTTTTGATGCCCGAGGACCCACCTGAGGGATGTGGTGCGGCGGCTGCTGTTCCCCTGCAGTTGAGCCGCGGGAGCGGGCCTTGCAGAGGACGGCGTCGGGGGTGCTGACCCAGCCAGGGACTCCCGTCGCCGGCGCAGCCACCGCCGCCGGCGCGTGAAGTCGCACAGCTGCTGCTTCTCTGCGCCCTGCAGGGGGCGGGGCATGAGAAGGGCACGTCAGAGAGCTGGGCACCAACACTGGATTCCCAGGCATGGCTGCACCCAGAGACAGAAAGCCCTGTATCACTCAAGTTTCACCCTTGGGTGGACCATGCCCACTTGGAACCTCAGGGTCACGATCGCTTTCTGGAAGGCCAAGGCAACAAATGTGTTCTCAACACCTCTTACCGGCAGGGGTGGCCAGTCCATAGCCCCAAAGTCGGGGGCGTACATCCACCCCTCCCTGTCCCTGTGAGGCCCCGTCTCCACTTGCCAGGGGCCTTCCCACTCCCAGCCTGATGGAAGGAAACCCGTACCAGTTGGTTGTTGATGGATGACCAGCACAGAGCTGGAAGTTGAAGCATTTGCTTTTGACAGTGCACTGTGGGTCGTTATCAGCACAGGTGTCATTGCGCTTGCGTGGCTGCATGCTGTCTCACATGGGCAGCGGCCCGCTTTGTTTGGCCACTGTCTCGACGCAGACAGGCAAGAATCTACATGCACAGAGCCGCCAGAAAGAAACCTCTGCCTCCGACCTTCTGGGGGGTCCACCTGCGGGAACTTGTGCTGGCTGCCAGACCCGTCCTCGTTGCGTGCAAAGCGCTTGCGCTCTGTGGGCAGCGTGCTGGTCCAGCCCCGCACCGGGAAGAAGCGCTGGTGCTCCCACACCTCCTCCTCGACAGCCTGGCCCCCGCTGGCCCGCTGCAGGGGAAGCAGAACGGGTGGGTGCAAAACAAGTCTGTGTGGGGAGTCTACATCCACAAGCAGGTGGGACAGCAGCAGCAATTTTATTCTGGAGGCATTCTGTTGACCCCGGGCTGACTCATGGGGTGAGCCAGGTTTGGAGCGTGGCAAGCACTGCACCCAAGCAGCGCCACTGTGATGTTGTGAGTGCACAGCAGTTTGACAACATCATTGGGCATCAAGCTGCCTATGTGTGTGACTTGCCTTCTGAACTGTCATGCTCCTGAAGCTCAAACTGAGCGTAGCTGTGCCCACACCATCCCATCCAAAGAAGCATCCGGGCAGAATGAGCAGCCCTCCTGCCTCAAGTCAGATTGTTGAAGCCCAGCATGATGCACAGCCCTGTTGCAATCTGTTTTCATTCTTGCCCAAGACATCAACCAGTGCGCACACCTGCTGAACCTCAAGACAGCCTAGACAGACTTGTGAGGTCACTGCAGATTGCTGCCCAACAGAACGTCAGGCCTTGGCCAAGCGCTTTCGAGAAATTCGCTGAAGAGCCTGTCCAGGCGGTGCTGCTTGTACCAGGGACAACACATGCCCTTGTGTTGTCACTAGCACAAGCGGTCCCCCTGGCCAGGAACAGCAGCTGCCTGTGCCTGCACAGTCCTGGAGCATGCTGCCCCTGCGGACCGTTTGAGATGTCCAGCCATGCAGCCACCCTACCTGAGAGAGCTGGCGCTGCATCTGCAGCTGGTGGGATGACATCGAGCGCGCCTGGCGGGGCAGCATCTGCCAGTCCTCCTCCGGCTGCTCCATGATGCAGATCTGCACACAGGGCACAGGCAGGCCATCACGGACTGGATTAAGAGGAGCGAGGCAGGCCACACCCCCGCTGTCAATGCTCCTGTAACCCAGGATGGGTTATGCCGCAGGCAGCAGCGTGCTGCTTTCAAACTGCCACCCTGCTGTCAGGGGAACTCTGTTAGGTCTGCGCGTGCCTCGAGACAAGGCAGCAGCTTGAGTCCACTCAGCCTTGAGACTGCACAGCGCATTCTCTCGACAGCACAGGAGGATGGCACAGCCCACACAGAGGGAACATCTGCCCCCTGTCCAGGAATAGCAACCCATCGCCACCCCTTGCCCTGCCACCACGCTTAAGGGTGGTTGTGGCCATCCACTAGGAGCAGCTTGTTGAGCCCCGAGCGATACAAGAGTGCCCATTGCCATCCCAAGATTGCGGAGTGAGACCAAGGGCTTTGCACTAGGTGCCACCAGGCCTGACACCTTTGTTTGTGCTCATGAATTCCGGAGGCCTGCACAGAGCATGGCAGCCCACCCCTTGTCCTGCTGCTGATGAATGCAAAGAGCGAGCACAGAACGAGACAGCCCACCTCCCACCCCCTGCTTGGTGGCGTTGATCGGAAAGTTGCACACCTCCCCCTGCTACCCTGCTCATGATATCCCAGAAAGCATGCACAGAGCAAGCCAGCCCCTCAGCTTGCTGGCATCAATGGGAGAAGCAGCAACCCACTTCCACCCCTTGCCCTGATGATGACCAATATATAAAACAATAGTAAACAAAGCGTGCACAGAGCGAGGCAGCCCACCTCCAGCGCCAGCTTGGTGGTGTTGACCAGCTGACACAGGGACCGCAGGACCTCGTGCTTGACCCCCTGCCGGAAGTTGCTCTCCAGGGCGACTCCGCCGTCCGCCAGGCGCACAGGGGTGACTGTAGCTGCGGTGGCCTTCTGCTGGCGAGAGCCCTTGAAGTGGGTGGCACAGGGCAGTCAGCACTCATAGTCAGGCTGCCCTTGCAATTGGAGTTGGTTATCTTCAAGGTCTCCAAAGTCAAGTTGCCCTAAACAGTTATGAGTGACTCCTGTACAGGTCAGTTGATGGCCCTGCCACTTGAATGACAACCAGCAATCTGGGCCCTGTACATAGCATCAGAGGCGTACCGCAGAGATCTTCTTCCCTGCCGCCTGCCCCCGCTGCAGACCCTGCTGCGAGAGCACCACCCAGCGGCCGTCAGGGTCCACGCGCAGGGCGCGCTGCCCTGCCGTGCTGACGCGCTCGGTCCAGGCATCTGTGTGGATGGAGCGCTCATCCTCGTGCTGCAGCGCCAGGGTGTAGCGCACAGACAGGGAGCCCCCAGCCTGGCCCTGCAGGCCAAGTGCAGAAATGATCAGCAGGGGCAAGAACTCCTCAAATAACTACCCTTGAAGGCAAAGCACTGGGGCCATCACTAGCAGAGCAGTTCTGCGACAAAGTTGATGTTTTGCTGATTGTTGCAGTGTTTGTGTAGGGCACCCGCGGCTCGAGACCATACGACTTCAAAACCACAGGACGATGCACGACACACAATGATGTATATACATGTTGACAGCCTGGGGACAATGGTAAATATGGCCAGGGTATCTTGGGCTACCCGGGAACCAGCAGCAGTCAAGGATGCTGCTGCAAACTTCTGCTGGCACACTGACATCAGGCCATGTGCATGCCAGGCTAATTTTCTATCAAAGACACCACCATCTTGACCAAAGAATGCCACTGACCTTCTTGGCCTTCAGCTGGAGAGTGGCACCATAGGTGGCGTTGCTTTCCCAAGCCTGCATGTTGAGGTCTGCCTCTGTCTCGGCCAGCACAACGCCCCTGCCAGCCTCTGCAGCCGTGTCCAGGAGCTGCAGCTGCAGTGTGCCAGACGAGCCTGCAGGAAAAGGTGAACAGCAAATCCTGACGCACGCTCCTTAAACACCCAGATGTTGCTCTGAGGACACATGACAGGTCCTTCATGCACAACTATTGTGGAGCCAGCCTGCCAGAGACAGGCAGCCAAAAGATGTCTGCACACTGCTACTGCAGCTGGCACATGCACAGGCCTTCCAAAGGCCGCATGGTGCGCTACAGTGGTCCTCAGGCAGAGACCACGCGTTGGCTGACCACGTGTGCACAATGTACTGCAGCTAGAGCATCCACAGGCATATGCTCCATACGCAGCATGCTGCCCTGTGTGTTGCCTCACCTGCAGCCCCTGGCAACTGAGCAACAAGACGCTCCGCCCATACAGCCTCGCTGTTGTCGCCGACACGGACGGCCCTTGTGCGGATCCTTGAGGTCTCTGCAGGCACAGGTGGTCATGCGCTGAAACACATTTGCGAAGGCCCACACCGGCCCTGATGTTGCGTGGTGCTGCAAATGTTGCTGAGAACAGCACCCTTAAACTCTTGAACACATCAGTGCATGGCATGGGCAAAGAATCAGGAAGTTCCCATTATTATGTGTTTTCAAAGCAATACTTTCCAACAACCATCATTGCAGCGCGCCCTGCACTGCAAACCAAGACACCGTTCCTACCTGTGCAACTGCCTCAACCATTCAGATGTCTGTCCTTGAAAACTGTCTGCTCAGCATACAGGGCTCAGCCACATAGTGCTGAGCAGCCCTCACCTGAACCATCTTTGTTGCTGCTATCAGCCCACTGCAGGGAGCAGAGCAGCTCGTGGGGCGCCACAGCAGCGGTGCCGCGCCCCAGCAGGACCTCGATGCCGGTGGCCGCCATCACATCGACCATCAGCAGCGCTGGTGGCTGCGCTTGGGGCTGGATGGCCTGCGGGAGGTCGACATGGAGCATGGTGAAGCACAGACCAGGACCAGATCTGAGCCATTGCAGCCTGTCCATGCCAGACAGGAGCCAGGCGTGGGATGCACAAGGCTTCCAGTGCCAGCAGCAACCAATGTGCTGACAGCACATTGCTGGTGTCCATGTAAATGTAATGAGCACAGAGCACAGAATGTCGGCGCCCTGGCAATCATTTTTGCTCATAAGTATGGCCCCTGTCCCACTCCAGATGGGCAGGTTCTTGCGCCAACTCCCCCTAGGAGAGGAGTTCAAAGCTCAACCTGGGTGTTTGTGTGGTTACATCATCCTGGACGTGTCAGTGTCAGGCGCACCTGCTGCTGAGAGTGGCGCATGGGAGGCCGCGTCATGGGCTGCAGGACGGGGGTGGCCTTGTCGATGTCCAGGTCAGCTGTCACCCTGAAGAAGGGAACCAGCACAAACGTCAGCTAAGCTCAGATCAGGTCAGATCGGGGAGGCAGTGCGGGGAGAGCCATGAGATTGGAGGGCAGCTCAGCAGATTACTGATCTCTCCACCAGAAGCAGGCATCAATGCAGCTGCGCGAGCAGACCACTGCTCCACTGCCAGCTGTGCCTCCCCACTCAGAAGCTGGGCACAGTTGAAGAGACTGGTCAAGAAGTCACAGGCGGTTTGCACAGTCCAGCTCCAGCTGTGCCTTCCACTCAAAGGCCTATAAAAGTGAGAGGGACTGATCAAGAACTCACAGGCGGTCCCCAAAGTCCAGCTCCAGCTGTGCCCCCACCCCCAGCCTGTTGTGCACCACGGTGTGCAAACTGGAGGCGTCTGCCGCCGCCAGCTGGCGCTTGTAGGTCTCCTTGCCCTGCACCGCGCGCAGGTCCTGCCACTCCTGGAGGGCGGCCACGAAGCTGCTGGCGGCGGCATAGGCCAGGGTCAGGTGCAGGGTCTCGCTGGTGCTCTTCACGGTGAGGTAGGTGCCTGGGGAGACGCCATGTGCAGCCTGCAGGTGGTGAAGGAAACTGCTGACGCTTCATTGAGAATGAAAGCAACAACTCCTCCCCTGCAATCCCTGTGTGCAGGCAGGCATCTGCGGGCTGCCTGTGTCTGGGCATCAGGCTTTGCTCCCGCTGCAAACAGACATCAGGATGCCACAGATCTGCATGCAGGCCAGAAGTAACCCACAATCATGTGGATTGCCAGCAAGTTGGCAGGCCACCATGCCTGAAAGCCAGGACACACTGTGACAAACCGTTCAGACCTTGCATTCTGCAGCAAGCCTTGCATGACAAACTCGTGCTCAGGTCATTTACTACATAGAGAGAAGGGCTGTGAGGCAGTGCCCACCAGTGAGCCTGGGTTCATGTCCAGCTTCACGATGAGGTCCCAGGGCTCCAGCACCGGCTCCCAGGCAGAGATGACGGAGTTATACGACCAGGCAGACGTCTTGAAGCCCAGGTAGGCCTGCAGTCAGCAGCGCTCTGCCTGGCAGTCAACAGCACAAAAAAACCCGGAGCACAAAGGTGGCAGCTGATGGACCAGGCAGAGTACTGAAACCCCAGGCAGCTCTGGCAGGGGCCGTCTTGTGCCTGGACAAATGGCAAGTTCAACAGCAAAAAAAGAGAGATCTCCAAAGTGGGCATGGTAACATGTTCCGCAACACCATAGTGGAGGTGGTCTGTGGCGGCCCAGTCCCTGTCAGGTTGATGATTTGTGAAAGCGCTGCATTCAGAGCACCCCACCTGAAGGACGTTGCCGGACAGGCGCCGCAGCCCCGACTCGACCTCTCCCAGCTCCACTTCCAGAAGCGGGCGGCGCAGGGCGTCCCGCAGCAGCAGGCTTGTGTGCCCAGTCCTGACCACCACATTCAGGCTCTGCTCCTGCAGCGACAAGGGGAACCCTGAGGCAGATGTGCACAAAAGCATAATTTTGGAGTTTGTCTAGAAGTGCAGACTCCAAGTGTCAAGAGCAGTACAGCAGGCCATTACAAACCTTATAAGCCAAAACCTTGCTCTCAGCCACATCCAGGTCATACATGCAGTACATCAACCAGTGTGTATTGCCTAGCATGGCTGCAAGGGGTACAGCTGGCGGGCATCCGATGCCCTTCCCTGCTGCTGCCCTCTTCTTCACACCCCCTGTTCACTCTGCAGCATGTCAAAGATTAGAGCTTGGCCAGACCCTTCACCTTCTGGGCCTGCTGGCGCTGCTCCCCGGTGCCCTCCCCGCCCTCGTCCAGCACCCTGAGCCGGTACATGTCCTCAGGCTGGGGTGGGGAGGTGGGCACCGCCGCCAGGAAGGTCCCCAGCCTGTCATCCCCCAGCCATGCCGCCAAGGGCGCCCTGTTGCGGTGAGCGGGCAGCAGCCAGTTGGCTCTGCCAGTGTAGCCTGGCTGCCGGCCCACAGCGTCGGCTCGCACGCAACGCATGACCTTGGTCGAGGGCACCTTGCGGCCGGCCGTTGCCACGAAGCCCATCGCAACGTATCTGCAGAGTAGTGGCCTTGGGGTCAGAGCAGGCAGTAGAGGCAGCAAAGGGGCCAGCCCAGCATCAGACAGTCTGGAGGCAGGCATCGTGTGCACAGTCCCATGTCAAAGGCTGGCACAGTTGCAAGGCTTTGTTGGGCTGTGCAGCTCTGGCTGCTGAGATTGTTTTCCCCCCTGTGTGACAGACGGTGTGTGATAACGTGTGATGAGCAGCAAAGGCTCCAGAAGGCTCCTGTGAGTGCGCCACAGCCCCCAAGGATGCTACAGCAAGCGTGCTCAAGGCTGACAACACCGCTGCACCGCAGGGTGTTGGGGTTGGGGGTTTAGGCTTTATGGTTTGACGCAGCCCCACCCTGGCATGGGCACAGCCTTCCAGATGCACAGGCGCTGGTCTTCGCGGGTGTGCTCGTCCATCCACACAAAGGCAAACCCACGGGGCTGCGTCAGCAGAGGAGTGCCATCTCGCTGCCCTGTGCCATCGGTCAGGTCGCTGTCCTGGATCACAGTGACCCCCTCGGGCGGGTCATAGCCTGTGACCAGGCAGTCGCCTGCAGAAACAAAACAAGTGTTCACGTGACAGCTCCCAAGACGGCAATGTGACAAGGCAGCCACCTGCAACAAAACAAAATGAAAGTGTGTGTGTCTCAGCTCACATGATGCACACCATGCACAGGCTGCTCTGGGGCTAAGTGACCTAATTGGCAGCACAACGGGAACTCTGTTACTGCTGTGCTGGTTCCTTTACAACCTGTGACCAGGCAGGCACCTGCAGAAACATGAGGCTTCTGTTGCTGTGTGCAACTCCCATGATAATGCACAGGCTGCTCTGGGGGTATCAGTGACCAGGCAGCCACCTGCACCTAGAATGGCTTCTGCAGCTGATGTACAGAAGGCAGTCTGTCCCCTGGGTCTGTGTTTGGGCACTCTGCGGGACAACCGAGGGCGCGAAGCTTACAGGGATTGATGATGTTGGCGCGAGATGTCCCTGTTGTCTTGAGCACCTGATAAACATATATTCCAACTGCAGCCAGCTCACTGTTCCTGCAGGAGATCCAACCTGGTGCAGGAACAGCCATTTCTGCACAAGGAGCTCTCCTACCAACTCTCGGTGAGCTGGCTGCTGTCGAACACATGTCAGTGTGAGTGCAGATGCCTCAGCCTTTTTGAGGCATGGGCCTCACTTGCGGCAAAGCTGGGGAGCACTGACTTGTGGTTTACTCACATGTTATGGAATCAGCTTGGGCAGTGTCCCTGCTCTCCTTCTGTGGTCTCAGCAACTAGCTGTGTCAATGCACTCTGCTGGCAGAGAACATCGCAAGTCGCCATGCAAGGGCTTGCAGGGCGAACTGCTGAAACCCCTGCCACTGGTGTGCCACGAGGCCATTTGAGGCAGACTGCTGCCAGTGCGCCCTGAAGCATGCAGGCAAACAGCACAGCAGCAGGGCATCAAACTCGCCAACTGCAGTGGCAACTTCGGAGTGACTGCTGAACCCCAGCCAGTGGGTGGGCCCATCATTTGGACTGCATGTGACATCCAGTCCTGGTGTTGGGGCCGTCCCTCTGCGCCCTGCTGGGAAAGAAGAAAAAAACCCAGGCAGTGTGCACGAGGACAGGCCCAAGACCAGGGCGAAGATTGCATAAGCCTTACCAGGGCAGGGGGCAATAAGGACAGGCGGGTGGCACAAAAATGGCAGGGTGCACAAGGACAGATAGCCAGCACAGGTGCTTGGCTCCTCAGTGGCCAGCTGGCACATGCCTTAGGCAGGCAGGGTGCACAAGTACCCAACCTAAACCCCAGACCCTGCCCAGCTGCTCGGCTTTCCATGACATCATGGTCCCCAAGTGCTGGGTGCCAGCTCGCAGTAGCCAGCTGGCATCCAGCAGTGGACCACAATGCAATGGAGCATATGCTGCGGGTTGCACGACTGGTGTCCATATGTCGCAAAGGGTACTGTCTCAAGTGAGCAAACTTGCAATCAATGGGATCATTGAAATGAAAAGGAGTAGACCATGAGGCAGGTTTGTATCTTGGCTGGCCACTAGATCTCCAGAGGCCTGCTAGGCTCGCCTGGATTGTACTGGCCGCGTGTGGGTGCCTTACGACCTCCCAAGCCAGCCTAGAATGCCTTTGAATATCCAGTGGAAGCCAATAGCAAACTACCACCGACATAGCCATGAAGCAAGAATTGCTTGTGCACTGTCCGCAATGTCAGAGCTAGACACATGTGACAGAATTGTCACATGTTGTGCCCAGCAGTCACAGCAGCCGGCTGAACAGTAGTGGCTGGCAGGCCGCAGTCAATCTCGCGTCAGTTACTGCTGTTCAGCCGGCTGCTGAAGCCAGGTGTCAACAGTACGCGTATGCACAGGCACAATATGATGTGTGGCCTGCCATAACACGAGATGGGAAGTGCAGGGATGCTTGGAAGGGGCAACACAAAGCCCTTTTGGGGTCACCCCACCCAAGGGTATCATCAGTGGCACGTACTGCGGTGGTTGGCCCAGGCAGCACAGGCACTGGCCGGCCTGCCTGGAGCAGCCCACTATGACAAGTACCAGTCTGATACCATTGAGGAAGGCCAAGAGGTCCCCAGGCGCGTTCACACAGCGTCCAAGCAGTGCCCACAGACGCAGGGACTGCATGGCCTGCCATGGCACCACATGGACTGCAGGGGATGCTTGCAGGGACAGAGACAAGAGCCTTTGGGGTCACCCCACTCAATGGTACCAGAACTGGTACACACTGCATTGCAGCAGCTTCAACCGCTTAGGCAGCCGGTGCCTGTGCTGCCTGGGCCAGCCGTGCGCTGCAGTCATACCCAGTCTGGTACCTTTGAGGAGGCCAGAGAGGTCCCAAGGCGCATCGGCTGAGCATGCCACCAATGGCCTCAGGCACATTGCAGTATATAGCCTGCCAAGACATGACACGACATGGACACCTTTTTACTCTATCCTGTACATGAAGCTGCACACTTACATCCGACTGACCCGACCTTTTGCACTGCTCTGGTGCAGGCTCCCACAATGTCGCCTGCAGAGCCCTTGCACACCGTCTTTCAGCAGCACCAGGATCCCCTGAGCAACCGTTCCCTGAATGCCTGCTGGCCAGGTAGCAGCAGTCATGCAGGGACATGCTGCTGAGGGTTTGCTGCTCGCAGATAGCTGCCACAGATTGTGTCTGTGGATTCAAACATGACCGCACCTGCGTCCGAGACTCTCAGGCGCTGAGCACTCCTCGGCAGTTCAGAACGCGAAGGCTGAGGAGTGCTCAGCATCTGAGGATCCAGACGCCGTGGCAGCCACCTTCACCTCCACAGACACAGGAGTGGCGCAGGGCTGCGTGCAGGGGGCAACACAAGAGCCCTTTGGGGACACCGTACTCAACAGTATCATACCTGGGTACTTCGGGCAGTGCTGAGCCCAGGCGGCACAGGCATTGGCCTGCCTGGCACTTACCACAGCCTTCAGCACCATCTTGCTACCTTTGAGGCACGCCGAAGAGGTCCCCAGGCGCGATGACTCAACCCTTTGGGGCCACCCCACACAGAGGCACCAGACTGAGTCAAAGTGTGGTGGTGGCACCAAGGAGCACAGGCATTGGCCTGCCAGGCACCCATGAGTGCCAGCAGGCACCCATGAGTGCCAGCTGGCACCAAGGCATGTCAGCAAAGCCGGTCCCTGTGCTGCCTAGGACTAGCAGAATGCGGTGGTTCCAGGTGGCCACCTCTGAGGGGTGGGGCATGAAGAGGTCCCCAGGCGCACTGACTCGCATCCAAAGCAGTGTCCACAGGCACAACCTGACTCCATGGCCAGCCGTGACACGACATGGGAAACGCAGGGGAGCTTGCAAGACAAGAATTGGGTTCTGGTCTTGCAAGGCCGCCTGCAGTTCCCATGGTTGGGGCCACCTCACTCAATGGTATCAGGAGGCTAGGGAAATTGGGGCAGTGGCTGGCCCAAGCAGCACAGGCACTGGCCTGCCTGGTACTTGTTGCATTGGCTGGTCCCATGCAGGCAGGCAATTGCCTGCATGGGACCTGCAAAAGGCAACACGTACCAGTTTGGTACCATTGAGGGAGACCGATGAGGTCCCCAGGCGCCCTGACTCAGCATCCAAGAAGTGACCACAGGCACATGTCGGATGTGTGGCCTGCTCTGACAAGACATGGGAACTGCAGGGGCAAGGCAAGAGCCCTTTGGGGCCACCCCAACGACAATGGTATCATCAATAGGGGACATACTGCAGTGGCTGGCCCAGGCGCACAGGCACTGGCCGGCCTGCCTGGAGCAGGCCACTTCAACAAGCACCAACAGATACCAGAGGGAGGCCACAGAGGTCCCCAGGCCACTTTAGTAAGCATCCCAGCAGGCAAACCTGAATGTGTGGCCTGCCATGACAAGACATGGGACTTGCAGGGATGCTTGCAAGGGCAAAACAAAAGCCCTTTGGGGCCACTCCAGTCAATGGTATGATGAAGATTGGCACGTACTGCGGTGGCTAGTACAGGCAGCACAGGCACTGGCCTGCCTGCCTGGACCAGCCAGCCTGCTGTGGTTACTAGTTTGGTACCTTTGAGAGAGGTCAAGGTCCCCAGGCGCGTTGACTGAGCATCCAAGCAGTGACCGGAGGCACAACCTGAGTGTGTGGCCTGCCATGGCACGCCATGGAGACTGCAGGGATGCTTGCAGGGGCAGCACAGGAGCCCTTGGGATCACCCCACCAACACTTAATGCAATGGTACCAACACTTGATACAAAAGGCGGACGTCAGCCATGGCAGCACAGGCACTGGCAGGCCAGCGCATGTGCTGCTGGGGCTGACCACATCCTGTTCACCACAGCCGCAAGCACCATGGTGACACCTTTGAGGGAGGCCAGAGGGAGGTCCTGGGCACATCTGTTCAGCACTCGGCTTGTATCCAGGTCTAACAACAGGTAGGCAGGTCAGAGGCTGAAGTAGACTTGGGCCCGATCACTGAATGGGAGCACTTTGCCCTAGATACCGCGCCGCACCCAGAGCATCATCAAAAAGGATGACTGAGAGTTGTCCATACATGCATACCAGCCTGCAGCGTCCTGCCTTGAGGTGCTGGCGGTACTTAGGACAAGACTTAGCAGTGGTCATCCATACGCAGCAGGCCTGCAGCTCCTGGCCAGCAGAGCGACAGCTCCTCAATACCCTTTGAGGTTCTTGATCCATTCATGAAGTGGCTCACCAGATGCACCCATGAGCGTCATAGATTGCGCGAGAGCAGGCTTACCAAGAGAGACATAGCCCTGTGGGGGAACGGGGCGCCAGATGCCGGCCCCCTCCTTGGAGTTCCCCCGCACCGACTTGTCCCACCAGATGCGCCGGAAGTCCACAGCCGTGGCCTGCAGCCGCCGCTTGGACTGCGTGCGCAGCAGCTGGTGCCGCGTCTTGCGGAAGGAGCGGTAGCTGTCGAAGCCGACAGCCTTGGCGGGGGTGGCTCGTGGGGACAGGGCTCCCTGGGCCGCAGCGCCTGGCTGGGCCAGGGCTGCAGGCGTCATGCCCAGGGGGGAGCGCAGGTCCAGCATGGGGCCTGCAATAGGCAGCAGGGCATCCTAAAAAAAAAAAGTCAGAATGCTGCAGTTTCAGGTTTGAATGCTGCAGGCGTCATGCCCAGGGGGGAGCGCAGGTCCAGCAAGGGGCCTGCAAGCGGCAGCAGAGCATTCTTTTTCGACCAGATGAGTTAGAAAGCTGCAGTCGCTGATCTGAATGCTGCAGGCGTCATGCCCAGGGGGAAGCGTAGGTTCAGCATGGGGCCTGCAAGAGGCAGCAGGGCAACCTTGTTGAGAAAGATGAGTCAAAGTGCTGCAGGCACCGGTTTGAATGCAGCAGGCGCCATGCCCAGGAAGCACACTGGTTACTGGCGACTCTCTAGGTGGGTTGGAATCTCCTGCGCCTTCTGGGCAGCCAAGGCAGCTTGCCGCACAGCAGCAACACATCATGGGAACAGCATCGCCGACCAGATGCATACTGGAGCGTCCCCACTGGACCAACAGCTAACTTGCACGCATAGACCTGCCGTCAGAAGCAGCTTTGAGCCTGCTTGGCAGCAGCTTGACAGCAGCTACCAACAGAAGGAGGGGCCACCTGGGCAGAGCCACCTCAAAGGTTATGGGGCCCAGCTCCAGGCAAGAGCATGTCGGGTGGGGTGGCTTGGAAAGACCCACCTGCAGGCTCTCCATGATGCTCTGCTGAGCCCACCAGAAAGGTGGCGGCTGAGTTGTCGACGCACCACAGCATTGAGTCAGCCAGCTTGCTCTCGCTCTCCTTCTGGGACGGCTGCTGCCGGCCGGCAGTGGTAGACAAGCTCTGCCCCAGAGCAGCCTGCAGACAGGCAGCATGTGCCTTGAGATGTGAGTGTGCACAGGGAGCAATCAGTGTCGCACTCGCACAGCACACCAGCAAGCGCCAGCAAGGCAGGCTGCAGTGCATCCAGGAGCAAGCATGGCTGGCTCCTTGGTACCTCACTTGTCACCCCTGCAAGCTGGAGCTGGCTCTGACTACCCAAAGCATCTGCTGCGCAGCATATGCACAGGTCTCAGCAATGGCAAAGGGCTGCGACTCATGCCTCAGCTCACCTCGGTACCTGCTGCCTGGTGCAGGCAGACCATGGCAGTCAGCGAAGGGGGCCTCATCGCCGGGAGTGGCGATGCATCCCAGCCCCACATACTGGTCATGCGGCTTGGGCTGCCAGAGAGTCAGACCCCGGCCGCTCCATACCTGAGTGTACCCAGTCGGGTATGTCACCAGCCCACTGTTGACAGCCACTGCCAGAACCTGCACACAGTGACACAATAGATGAAATAGGTGGCACTGGCCTCGCCCATCTGAGCGCAGACCTGAGACATCATGCGAAATGTGGAGAGGTGGTCACAATTTTCATTCAGCATGCTGATGGGGCAAGCATGCTTCAGCTTCTTGCACAACTCACATCAGAGCAGGGGCGCAATGGTAGGAGGTGCCTTCAGCATCCAGTGTGCTTGCACCAAACTGCTGGTGGCTGGGGAATGCATGCTCAGGCGTGAGTGAACATGAAGAAGAGCCGCAAAGTGCCCCATTGCTCAAAGAGCAAAGTGCAGGACGAGGTGGTCAACAGGGAGAACAACGCTGCAGCACATATATGCCCACATTGAGCCAACCTTTGAGGGACAAGTTCTCCAGAACACTAAAGGCAGAACAGGAACAGAGTAGGAACTTCTTCAAGGGGCAGGGTGACCATGCCACATGATACTTGTTAAAATGCACACACCTGGAAGGTGGGCTGTGAGCCCCCAGCGGTGATGCAGTCGCCCAGGATGGCATAGCCAATGGGGGCCTGGGGGGCGCCACACGGTTATGCCCCGGTCGCTGCCCAGGACGTGGGCGTCTGTGCAGGCCGCCGCTGAGCTGCGGTGGTCCCGGCTGGTTGGTCCACAGCTGGGTGAAGCGAGTGCATTTTGCTACCGGCCTGCAGACAGGACACTTCATTTTTTATGTGGGCTGTGAGAGGGGGGGGGGGGGGGGGGGAGGGGGGGGGGGGGGGGGAGTGCATGTTCTGCCGACGCATGATGTGCCAGTGCTAGATTTGGTGTCAGTCCCTGCCGGAGGGTTGCAAGCCAGAAGGCTGCAGGTGCGACCAGCCGCCTTGTGTAACGCCTCTTCCAAACCCCCTTCTGTGGGCTGCCACACGAGCCAGGCCAAATATTCTTCTGTCAGAGGCATCTTGGTCTACACTGTCAAGATAGAGGCTTAGAGGGTCATGTGCCTGGCCAAGCTGGAATCCAAGCGTCAAAGAAGTCTGCGCCGCCGAAAGGACACAGAATTTTGAACCACTCACTGGTCGGGAGATGGCTGCACCAGAGGCTCCAGCACAGAGCTCTGCAGGCTGCCCACCAGCTCCAGGATGTCGGCTGACAGGTTCAGCCGCAGATCGCTGATGGAAAAGTTCAGGTCGCCCACAGGGCCAGGATTCCGCAGGGACATATCCACTGCGATGCGGCAGGGCTTCCAGGACGGAGCCGCGCACCTGGCTGGCACCCTGGTGGGCAGTCTGCACGGGCGAGGAAGGAAGCTTGTGTTCAGGCACATGGAACCACCGAGCAACAGCAAGGCATCTGCCCAGGATGGGCACCTTGCGCCCCAGGCCACGCAGCCGTACTTTTGGTGAATGCAGATGAACACTCAGCCCCTCTGGTAGCAGTGTCCCTGATAGGCAGGCAACATTCGCATTGACGCCCAAAATCCAAATCTCAGTGACAATCACCTCCTCAGCCTCAGAATGGGCCTGCGCCTCGCTCAGATTGATCTGGGTGGCCACCTTGAACCCCCGCAGCTCTGCATGGGCCGTCCTGCTCATCCCCCTCCACCCTGTAGCGGGCTGCCAGGTCCAGACTGGCCGCCAGCATGCGCACAGAGTGCTGCTCATGCTTGCGGCGCTCCTTGCTGACGGCTGCAGCCTGGCCCTTCAGGTCTGCCTTCAGCAGGTCAGCCTCCTGCAGCAGCAGGGCATCAGACCACTCATTGCAGTTGTCTCCAAAACTTGCAGCTCGGTGTGCGTCCAGCACATCAGCCTCCTGCAACAGCAGGGAATCAGGCTGCAAACTGCAGCTTTGTCAGCGGGATTGCAGCCTGGTCTGCCTTTCAGAGGGCAGACCACTGCATGGTGCGCTGAGGCAACCTGCTCCCCTTGTGCGCTCTCCCCACCTGCTGAGCTGCCTCAATCTCCACAAAGCGGAGGCCCATGCCCACCGCCTCCACCTCCAGCAGCAGGGTTTTGGACTGCAAGGTCTGAGCAGCTGCGGCCGTCACAGCGCTGCGGGCGTCCTCCACCAGGTCCGGGGCCACAGCTCTGCCGCGGCCGCCCCCTCTGGGCATGCCAGACATGGACTTGCGCAGGCCTGCCGCTCCGCCGCTCACGGCGCGGATTGTCCTGCAGGGGGCACAGTAGTGCGGTGGTCTAGAAAAGTGGAGATGGTTGCTTGTTGAGAGGTTGTCTGTCTAATGTCTGCTGGTGTGCTGTCCAAGCTGTCCAGAATGTTGAGGGGGCCCAAGGACGCAGTGAGATCCGGCGAGGTCACCAGCACCAGCACTCATCGCTCACTGGACCACACGACACACTAACATGAACACGTGCCACTCAATGGCAATGCACGACGATGTGGACATGTGCCTTGCAAATGACGGAGCACCACACCGGCCAGGTCATACAAGATGCTGTCCCCAGTGTGGCTTGGACTCAGCTCTCCCATGTCTTGTAGATGATCTCCCAGGCATATCCGCAAGAGGCAACTGGCCTCCAGCCTTGAGTTCACTTTGCACATGCTGCCATGGCAGACCACCAGCATCTGGTGCCCACCTGCTCATACCAGCCCCAGACTTCAATGTGGAAGCCAGGTGTCCCAGCGCTCTGCCATCCTCTGACTCATCTGGGTCCGCACCCTCAATGCGCTCAACATTGTCTCCAGGGTGGGCGATGAGCTGGGCGCCTACACACTGGCCACAGGACCATCAGCTGAGCCAACTACACACCTGGCCAGAGGCGGCAGGGCTGAGCAAAGTGAGACGAAGACATGACCCAAGACGACAGCTGATGAGCTCCAAAAGTGCCACCTTGCTTTGATGTCTCCTGATGGCCCCCAGGGCATGCACTGCTGATGCTGCACATGCAACACAGGCTGGTTGACTGAGGCACTCACCTGCTGCCAGCTGGAGGCACGCTGACAGGGATGCGGCGTACACGACCTTCACATTGCGCAGCTGCAGGGTGCGCCCGCTGCCAATGAGAATCAGAGGCAGAGGGTCGCTGGCGACCAAGTCCTGCAGCAGGAGGGCTTTGCAGGTTGTCAACGCGTCAAAGCCTGCTGTCACTGAGGCAGAACAGAGCAGCAACAGCAGCGCTGCTGCTCAGTTCTGCCTGGCACCACAATGACCAAGTATTGGGTCCAGTTGCATGGCTCACAGCCTTTTAAAACTGTTTGCAGCTGAACACAGGAGCAGCACATGCCAAGCTCAGGTGGCTTGTTACTGCAGCTGCTCACAGCGCCACTTTGCGCAAACAGCTGCAGTCAGGTCACACCTGTGGCAGGATGATGCGGTGCCCCTGCCCATCATAGACCAGATCCTCGGGGCTGCCTGGGGCATCTGCCAGCAGCCGAGACTCGGGGGACAGCCACATGTCGCCCTCCGCCCGGTGCACCTTCCCTGCAGGCCATGCTTAAACAAGCTGCAGTATGGCAGGCAGTGCAGCTTGTAGGCACCTGAACTTAGTTTTGGTCGGTCTGCTGCATCACGGGAGATGGTCAGCTCTGCAACCCATTCGTGACCTGGCTCTTCGGAAGGTCTGTTGCTTGCATACTGACGGTGCTCTGCCTATGTGTGAAGTTGAAAGCCACTGGATCGGTCATGTGACTGGCTACGGTCCAGCAGCAGAAAGGGCTTCTCAAAACATCGCTGGCCACTTACGACAGTCCAGCAGCCGAAGAGAAACCCATGGAATGCAGGCCTGTAGACTCGTGTGAGTCTGTCCATGCAGCCCAGCCCTGCTTCTGCAACAGACTTTGTTGAGCCACCAGCAAAGCAGTAAGCTGGTCAGCCCACCTTGCAGCAGGAGGTCGCTGCTGGTGAAGGGGATGGGGGTCACGCCGCTCATGGCAAAGCCTGGCACAAAGAACTTGGTGACCGCCAGCATGAAGCTGACCTCAGCCACCACTGTGGGGCGTTGCAGACGCAGCGTCAGCTTCTGCTGAGCGGCGCGGGGCTGAGCCTGCAGGCACAGGAGAGGGCGCTCGGAACACAGCTGGCCAGAGCCCTTCAGCATGGGCAGCAAGGCTAGTGGAACCCTGGTGTGAGACCCTGGCAAGGGACTTCGGCACGCTGAGACAACAGGTGGGCCTCAGAGCATCATGCATTGACGCACTGTGGGAGAGAACATTTCTTTGTGGGTCAGGTTCCTGGCCCTGGCATGCATGTGTCGCACAGCCCTGCTTTACTGCAGCATACAGCGGCCACACACCTGCATCTCCAGGGTCAGGAAGGAGGGCTTCATGAGGTGGGCAGGCAGATCGGCTGCGGGCGGCCACTCCGCCTTGTCGTCAGCCTCTGCATACCCGTCTGGGTTTATGTGGGCACTGGAGATGACGAGGGCATGCTCTGGGGGTACCCAGGGGCGCATGTCTAGAGCCTCCACCTAAAAAGATTTGCAGGGGGGCATCGTCAAGTTTTTCATGAAGAATGCTCATGGCATCAAACACTAGCGGCTCAGGAGGATGACGGGAGCTTCTGCAAACTCAACATATGGTGTTACAGCTGGAAAGCAGCCTTCCAGCCTGTAAGCCATTGCGCAAGCAGACATTGTCAGGCAGTAGCACTCAACATAACATGCATACATGACCTATGCAACGAGACAAGAAAGTAGAAAATGCCGCACACCTTGGGCAGGGACAGGGAGAGGAACATCTCCCCTCCATAGGTGGTGCGGTAGGTCAGCCACAGGCCGCCGATCTGGAAGCGCGCCAGAGGGGCTGAGACGGAGTCGTCCCCCTCCACCGAGCGCAGCAGCTCCACCTCGGCCAGCCCCACCGTCAACTGCAGGGGAGGTCCTGTTCAGCATTTGGGGCCATCCGTCTGGACACTGTGGGACTTGACAAGTGGAGGCGCTGACACATCTACGGGGCGAGGCAGACAGGCTGAATGGCCAAGTCAGACGACTGCCCTGTTGCTGAGGTGGCCAATTGATGCATGGCCCCAACTCCCTGTCAACAGAACCAGTCTGTGGACCAAAGCACACTCCCCACAGGTATCTCCATTGCCTTGCAGGAGGCAGGTGTTGCAGCCAGCAGCCCTGCTGCTCTGGCACCTACCATCACGGGGTATGCCACCACACAGCACATCAGTCCCAGGACTGCCACCACACATGATTCCTTCCTGCGGCTTGCAGCTGCCACTCCCAGATAGAGTAGTCTGCATTTCCAGGAAAGGCCTGCCTGTCCAGTGCATTGGGGTCATCTCATACAGCTTGCAGCTTTGGGCCCCGTTACCCACTCCAGCCTGCTTTGGAGCCAGGCAGATGCTCGCAGGCCAGCCCGCAATGGCGGGGAGGCCCCAGCTATCGGATGATGTTCCCAGCTGCAGACCAAGCCTTTTCCAGGATGAAACCACTGACAGTCCCAGAAAATACATCTCTCTTCCACTTCTTCGATTTGCGGGGGATCAAATGTATGCATTACCCACCTGGAGTCGCAGGCTGCTCTTCTGAGAGTCTGCGCTGAGCGGAGCCCCCTGGTCCCCTGTGCTGCGCGTGCTGGCCGCCCGCTGGAACTGCTGCTGCTTGGTCAGCTGCTGCTCCCCCTCCTGCTGCCTGCCTGCACCCTCCTGAGGCTCCTCCTCTGCGCCCTCACCGTCCTCTGGTGAGGCGGCCTCAGCCTCAGGCTGCGGGCGATAGTACCTGCAGGAGAGCAGCGTTGCATTGCGTCTGACAGCGCGCTGGCCATGGCGGCCCACACGGTACATGGCTCAGGGCCAGGCAGGTGCTGCAGCTGCCTCCTGGGAACCTGCAGGGGGCCGTGCAGACAAGCCTACTTCTGCAGGTGCGTAATTAACCTACAAACCTGTACTTTGCATCCGCAAACACTCAGAGCACCAATCGTCACGCTGCCTCTCTGAAACCCAAGATCTCAACCCGCTGTGCAGCCACTGCAGCACCTGGGGCCCATCGAGGATGTCGTTCATAGCAGCCTAGCAGGCAGCCGCCCAAAGCTTGCCAGACACACCCATGCCCTTTGTAACCCCTCTGCACAAATGTCCTGCTGCAGAGCCCCTCAGCGCTGCCATCAGCCTACCTCTGCAGCCACCGCGCGGCCTGGGGCATGCGCTGCGCCTCTGAGAAGTTCTCCCCAGCCATGGAAGTAATGAGGCCATACTCCGCCTCTGACAGGCTCGTCTTGACTGAGGGCACGTCGATCCCCACATCCACCGCAGGGATGTTGTGCTGAGGGTCATACACTGCGCGCTACAGCAGCAGAGATAGTGGTTTGTCAACACACTGTGCTTCTGGTGCAGACCAGAGCAGAGCAGAGCAGAGCAAGCCATGCCAGTGGTAGCAGCCAGCATGGGAGCCCAAAGAAGCCTCCTGGTGCTGCGCTGAGCAGCGACCACAAGAATGACGCTGGGCACTCAGAAGTCAGTGTTGCAACAGGGCTTGGCTTGACTGCAGCGCTGCTGATGCCAGCCAGCAGACATGGTGTAGGGCAAACAGGCGCCCTGCAACTTTGCAGACTAATCAAGCAGCAAGCAGTGCAGAAGCAAGCAACACTATGCAACCAGCAAAGACCCCACCTGCAGGGTGATGGCCATGCCGTGGTCATACTGGCGGATCAGGTTGTCGCCGCGGCGGCCGTCGCAGACAATGACTGCGCTTAGGTCTTTGAGGGACAGCAAGTCCTGCTCCAGCAGAACCGCCTGCAGCAGACCGGCAGAGAAGGGTGTCGCCGGCTTGGCAGAGGTTTGCGGCAGCTGCTTTTGCTGGTGTGCACAAAAGGCTCCCCAAGAACAAGAGGCACACATTACTGCTGTTTGCTTCTCCTGTCTTGGCCCCAGGATCTGCTTTCAGATTGTTTTGGTGATCAGTAATCTATCAGGTAGAAGCAAGGGTCTTACACTAGTTGAGTTGTCAAACACATGGCTTAAATGCTGGTGCAGGTGCTGAAGGCTTGCAGGTAACATCATGGCCGCAGCCTGCCAGGCTGTCAGGGTGCAGTGCAGGCAAGGCAGCACACAGTGGACGCCAACCCTGTACCCATCCCAGGGACTGCCATGTCACTGGCAACAGAGCTGCACCCTGGCAGCGGCACTTCAACAAGCCGAGGCCGCAACATGCTGGCTTGGGTCACCCAATGCGGGCTGCACAATGGTTTGTAGCCATTGCAGCCAAGCCAGGCCTGTGAGGCGCCACCCACTTCCTCACCTGTGGGTCCTGGCTGCCCGTCCCATTGGCCCACTCCAGGCGGTTGTGCAGCGTGAAGGACCCCAAGTCCACCTGCAGGCGGCGGCGTGCTTGCCCACTTGAAATCTGAGGGGGTGCAAGGGGGTAATGGTGCCCCCTTCAGCAGTGCTCTGCAAAGATCCAGAAGGCACAGACGCTGAAGTCACACAGCGGGTTTCCAGCCTCATTGTGACACTGATCTGCTGCAGGAAGTGCTGCAGGAGGTGCTAGGATGTGCTGTCAGATCTGCAGAGGGCGACACTCTGAGCAAGAAGCTGCCCAGAGCGTGGTCCTGCCCTGCCAAGACGTCTTGGACTCTCACTGCAGATGAGTCAGACAGGACAGGAACCTGGCGCCGACCCTTCACAGCGCAGAGCTTCAATCCCAAAAGCCCACCTGCAGACTGTCAGAGCTGTCTGAGTTGCGGGGCATAGTGATGACGGGCGCCTCCATGTCGATGTCTAGCTGCAGGATCATCCCCATCTCCTTTTGCTGATCATCCAGCTGATCCTGCTGGCCGCTGCCAGCTTTGCCGCTGCTGACACCTGCACGGCTGCCGCTGCCAGCAGCCTCCTTGGTGGGTGCCTTCTTGACGCCGGCGGGGTGCTGCGCGTCGTGGGCCACGGCCACTGCTGCGGACTGTGTGATCTTGTTCTCCTGCTGGTGGGCCCACTGTTCCTCCAGGGGCAGTGGGCGCAGCGCCAGCAGCACCGAGATGTAGGCCAGCAGCTCCTGCAGGCAGAGTTGAGAGTGCAGGAGGTCAGCGGGGGGGGCTTGAGATGTTTCTGCCAGACACACCCCTGCAACATTGCGCATGCACATGCACACGTTCTGATCCAGTCAAGTCGCTGTTCAGCACCAGTTCAGTGTGGGAGGCGAGCACTGGTGTCGGCTGCAGCTCATGGCGGGCAGGCAGCTGTCAGATTCCTTGGGGGAGAGGGTGACATGGGTGAGGAGTGCCATGGCATTCAAGAGCTCAGTGTGAGGACAATCGCATGCTGTGTCCTCGACGCTGTCTCCACACTTGCCAGACGGCTTCCCCATCTGACTTTTGTACAGAATGGGTTGAACTGGCAATCGCTGGCCATGTTTGTAGCCGCTCTTATGTACACCCACTGAGCTGTGGGTGTGTCTGCTGCAGACTTGCTGCCTCTATCACGGTGCTGTACTGGGGCTGCAGCCCCACCTGGATGAACCTGTTGAGGAAGATAAAGTCCAGCTCGGACAGCTTGGCCTGCAGGGTGGCGAACTCGTAGCCTGAGGGGACGCGCTCGTTCCCCTCAGCCTCTTCCCTGGTGTGGGTGGCGTACTCCACGGTGACCAGGGACGTGGCTGCCCCCTTGCGGAGGTCGCACCAGGTGCGGTAGGAGTGCCCCTGCAGGGGCACAGGTTGGGGGGCGTGACTCGGGGCACAGCCTGGCTGGTCAGCAGGGTGAGGGTGTAGGGCGCATGCAAGGTTTGCACACCGGCTGCAGTCAGCTTTAAGCTAATGTGCTAAATGAGGAGGCTATGCAGAGGTACCTGTCAGTGCTTCAATAAATCAAGTTGAACAGCATCAGCATTTGGTACAACATGCCATGTGCAAAGCTCTCTGCAAACATTGCAGTCCTGCATTGGCTCTGTGTGCAGATGATTTACCCAGGGGTCCAGAACATGGCACACCTTTTCCTACAGCATTCCTCTAGGAGTGGGCCAGACCCAGACAGTTGGGGACTATTGCAGGTATGAAACAGCTGTAAACACCAGCCATCTGGGTTGGGGCCTGGGACAAGCTACGCTAGTGGTTGCAGCGCAGCTTGCTGTGCTGTAAACGCTGGCGTACCTAGTCGATGGCCCAAACTTCATGGCTTGGGGTATTTGCAGCTCCCCACAGCTGTACCATCCAGACCAACCCGATGTTGTTGGTTGGTTACTCATGCAGCAAGGCTGCAGTCAGATGCTGTAGCATCGCAAGCGTCAAATCACAATCAGCCTTGAAAGAGGCGTTTCCAAGCCAGATGGCCCCATTTGGTGCATGGCCTCAGGCCTTTGTCTCAATGCAGTCAGGAACAGCCCTGTAAGAACAGGTCTGCCTCCAGCCACGAGCTTCTGCTGACTCAGCCAGCACATTGCTCTGTAGGCACCAAACCCAAGCAGAGGACAGAGGCATATTAGCGAACGGCTGTGGAAGTGTGACTCCTGTCACACTTCATCAGCGCTGAGGCTAGCATGCCTCCTGGCCTCATCCATAGCCTAGCAAGTCTTGCGCCCACAGTGGCTGTCATTGGCTGTGTGACCAGCCAGCTCAAGCTGGCAATAGCTCATAGCAACTCACCATCAAGAGGGCCAGAGGGCCACAGCTTGAGCTGGCTGTGGCCCTCTGGACTCTGAAGTGCTGTCAGAAAGCTATGTGGACGCAGCAGTGGCAGCCAGTGTCACGACATCTGCGTGGGCAGTCAGGGCTACGCATGTGCTGCAGAGCTTCCAGCAGATGTGCTTTCTGGCCAGTTACGCCACGGACTGTTAGGGTGCCAACAGAAGCTGCTCTGGGCGCAGCAGTGCCAAGGGATAAGCATGCATGCACATGATCACAGCTATGCATGTGCTGCAAGTGTCTCTGAAACAGTTCCAGGCTCATTGTGTCATGAACTGCTTGCTGTCAGGAAGCTGCCCTGGATGCGGTAATTTCAAAGACATACATAGATGCACATTGCCAGAGCCATGCATGTGCCGCCAATGAGCCTTCAGGCTGTTCTGAGTGGGTGATGTGGGGGCCATTTGGTACAGTGTGTTGAGCTTTGCAACACAGGCATGCCTGAGTCAACAAGCATGTCAACAGCACAGCAAGCTGCTCTCAATTTGCAGCGCCTAGGACTGGGAAACGTGAGTGGGTAATTGATGACCTGGCTGCAGATCTCAGCAGGATGTCGCACCTGCGAGACACGGCATGAAGCAGTAGGCTGGGTATAGCATTGCAGAAGGCTTGATGCTACTCATGGCAGCCGCACTGCCTCAAGAAACCCCCAGGCCAGCAGTTCGAGGGACGGTAGAGCCTCAAGCAGCCGAGCATCGCTCTGACATATGCCAGCCAGTGCTGGTGCCGCAGCTGGTGAGTGCTGCGGTGGTCCTGCAGTGTTGTGCCTCCAAACTTGTTGGCGGCACATGACAGTGGACCATCGCAGCCCTGGACAGCTGCTGTACCAGGTCTGCCTGAGGGCACATCAGTGCGGCAGCATCCCGACGCAGCAGCATGACTAGGGGAGGTGTTGCTCCTCACCAGCTCTCAGACACAGAAGACCAAGCCTGCCAGACTTCAATGCCAGCCTTACATCCGTGCAGACCATGGCTCCAGGGCGTGCCTGTACGAGCTCAGCATGTTCATGGCACCTGTGAATGCTAGTGAGTATGGCACCTGTTCTACAATGCCTAAACCGTAATGCTGATGACTTGCAACTATTACGCATACACAACAGCTGGGGTCGGCACGGCCGTGGCTCAATAGGCCATTTGAGACAGCCTGGGCAGATCCAAAGTGCATTGCTTGCTGGCATTGGACCATATACAAGCACTCAAAGCAATGCTTTGCTTTGGGGCTTCAGACGTGGTGCGCACCCAGCATGTGATGCACATCGTCAGCGTGCACTGGCAGTTGCCATGCAATCACAGGGCTGAGCTGGTCCCTGGCATGTCCCAACATGCACACAGGTGGTACCATTGAGTGGCTGTCAAGCCTGCACGCATGGCTTGATAGCCACCTTGTGGTACCACCTGTGTGCATACTTGCACGCATAGGGCTTCAGACCCTGCCGGTGCATCACTCGTGCAGGCATCTTGCCATGCACCAACACATGGAAGGCCCCACACACCACCAAGCCTGCCATTTCAGGACTCAGCATTGACAGGGACACGGCTGTGGCAGTGCACTCCTCAGAGTAATCGTGCTGCGCTGGAAGCTGTCTCCCATTTGCAGCAGGACTCGTCTGCAGGGGTGCGGGGAGCACCAGCTGCCATACAATCAGGCCATGTCCCTCAACTTGTGCTCAGCGCAGACTGCACGGGCGCACTTGCGAGCTCGGTGCAGGGAGCCTCACAGCCACCCAGCTGGCTTTTATGTGACACAATGCATGGCTGCAGTTGCTGACATAGGCAGAGCCCACCAGGTATACTGACAGGACCATGACTGTCTAAAGCCGGCTTGAGGTAGGCCCAGGCAGTATATGCTGCCGAAGCTTGCCAAACTGCAGATCCACAGGTGCACAGCCACAGCACCCAAGACTCTGGGCTCCTGCTGGTGCCGGAGAAGAACCAAGTTCAGCTGGCAGGTGAGCAGCAAAAAGCATTGCAGCACTGGTATGAGCTGGTTGCAACTGCATTACAACCAGATCATACAGATGCTGCATGACCTGAAGCCCCCCCCCCACCCCCGATGGATTCAAGGTCTGGGCATAGCTGGTGTGAGCTGGTCGTGGTATATTCTGAAGGCTGTGGGTTTATTGGCACCTGCAGGAGTTTAGGGCCTTGTGTTCTGTGGCGACATGTTGTTACAGCAGCCTGAAAGCCATGTGATGCCACCTCCTGCTTCTAGCAGCAGGGTCTTTTGTTACTGCGAAGCTGGTGCTGGCACCTTGCATGGTAATAAGTTTTTCAGAATGCCGCCGCATCACAAAGACACACCACCATGCAGGTTGCTACCCCTGGCTCCACAACAACAAGAGGCCTTGCTGGAAGCAGCAGTGGATGGCAGTTGGTATAGCTGTCCAGCCGCTGCAACACACCGTCACAGCACACACAGCCTCAGGCCTCTGCGTGGTGCTGAGCACTTCCTAGTTTCAGGTGGCAGGCAGAATTGGAAGCGCTGGTGGGAGCTGGTTGCAACTGCATCACAACCAGATCGTCACCCGTGCGGCCAAGCCTGTAGCCCCACGCACTTGCCAGCTGATGCGGTATCTGCATAACGCAGTACCATGCACGATGCCATCCCCAGCTTCACAGCAACAAGAGACCTTGCTGCTCAAAGCAAGGATTGGCAGTTGCACATGGCTGTCATGCTGCTGCAACACCTTGCCACGGCACACAAGGCCCCAGCCTCCTGCTAGTGCTAGAAGACCCTCTCATTTCAGCTGGCAGGTGGGCGCCTATAGGTCTGCAGCACTTGTGAAGAAACTGGTTATAATGCAGTTGCAACTGCACTGCAATCAGCTCACACTGATGCTGCCAAACCTGAAGGGGCTCCCACCTGCCAGCTGATCCAGCATCTGAAAGACTCACTGCCATGCACATTGCCTTTCTCTGCTTCTGGCAGCAAGACCGTAAGAAGCAGAGAAAGCCACAGCATGCATGGCAGTCCAGCTTCTAGAACACGTTGTCGCAGCACACAGGGCCCTGGGCTCCTGCTGATGCTGAGCACCCCCCAATTGCGCACTGTACCACCATTAGGTCCCACCTGAAGTCACCCAACCCTGCCAGCTGGTGTGGCACATGCAGAGCTCACCACCATGCATGATGTTGTTTACCTTCACAGCAACAAGAGGCCTGGCGCTAGAAGCCAATCCAAAAACAGCATGGCTCACTTGCTGCAACAAGTTGCCACAGCACACAAGGCCCCAGGCTCTTACTGGTGCTGGCAACTCTCCAAATTTCATAAGGGACTGCAAGCAGCTCTCGTCGATGCTGCCAGACCTGAAAGGCCCTCCTCAGCCCTGCCAGCTGATGCGGCACCTGCAAGACTCCCCAGCTCCACAGCAACAACACGCCTTGCTGCCGTGGCTGGCATTCGGCATGGCTGTCACGCTGTCGTGATACGTTGCCACGGCAAGGCCCTGGGCTCCTGCTGGTGGTGATTAAGCCCTAATCTCAGCTGGCAGGTGGGGTGCAATAGGTTTGGCAGCACCGTGGGAGCTGTTTGCAATTGCATTGCAACCAGAGCGCCACCAGTGATGCTTCGCCTGAAGCCCTCCCCATCTTCCAGTGGATGCGGCATCTTGACCACTCATTGCCATTGCATGATGCCGTCCCTAGGTCCCACAGCAACAAGAGGCCCTGCTGCTAGCACTCGATGATGACGCGCAACATGGCTGTCAAGCTGCTACAGCACGCCGCTGCAAAGCACAAGGCCCCAAGCTGCTGCTGAGGCTGAGCAACCCGACGATGCCACCTTGTACTGCAACCAGCTCCCGCCAGTGCTGCGTAGGGCCGCCCACCTGCCAGCTGCTGCAGCATCTGAAAGACTCACCACCATGCAGGATGCCATTCCCAGCTCCACAGTAACACAAGCCTTGCTGCTGGAAGCAAGGAACGCTCAATTGGCATGGCAGCGGATTTGGCTTCTGAGAGACTCACCACCAAGCACAACGCCATCCCCCAGAGACAGATGCTTCACAGCAAGAAGAGGCTTTTCTGCTAGGAACAGAACACCACATCCGAGAGAGTTACCATCATGCAGGCCAAAGTTCACAGCCATAAGAGGCCCTGCTCGTAAGAGCGGAGAAACACAGCCAGCTGAACATGTCAACTGCACAACTCACTGCCATGCACGATGCCAGCTTTCCACACACAGCAAGACACTTGTTGGGTCAGAGTTGTCTGGCATATTGTGTCCTGGCGATCCGGCATCGTGTTGCAACAGCTTCACGGCCATGGTCATGAGGCCAGCCCCAGCTCACACGAACAAGAGGCCTTGCTGCCAGAAGCAGTGCATGGCATTTGCGCATGGTTGTCCAGTTGCTGCGACACGTCGCGGCGGCACACAAGGCACCAGGCTCCTGCTGATGCTTGGAAGCCCACAACTCAACCTTGTACTTCATGTAGCTCCCACCAGGGGCCCCCACCTGCTAGCTGATGCAGCATCTGAGGGACTCACCGCCATGCACGATGCCCTTTCTCTGCTTCTAGCAGCAAGACCTCTAAGAGTAGAGAAAAACAGCGCCGCTCATGGCTTTCAAGCTTTTCCAACAAGTTGTCACAGCATACAAGGCCCTGGCTCCTGCTGGTGGTGAACAACCCCCCATCGCACACTGTGCCACGACGAGCTCCCATCAGTGCTGCCAACCCTGAACCCCTCTCCCCAATCTCCCAGCTGATGCTGCAGCTCATGCTGCATCTGAAAGACCCACCACCATGCAGGATGCCATCCCCAGCTCCACAGCAGCAAGAGGCCTTGCTGCTAGAAGCCAGGGCTGCCATGGCTGCATGAAGATGTCTCCAAAGCAGACAAGGCCTCGGGCTCCTCGTGGTCCTGAATAGCCAGCTTAGGATTAGCAGCACTGGTAGAACTTGGTCACATTGCATTGCAACCAATCTCAACCTGTGCAGCCAAATATAACAATCCCGACCTGCAAGCTGATGCAGCACCTTCAGGACTCACCACCATGCACGATGCCATCCACAGCTCCACAGCAACAAGAGGCCTTGGTGCTAGAAGCATGTGGCAGCCATTCACATGGCTGTCACGCCGCAACACAATGCCAGGCTGCAAGGGACGGCGTGGACGTGCAATCTGCCAGACATGTGCTGAGCCTTTTGCTATGTGCAAAAACAACAACTGTGAGAGCTTGCAGTTTGGCAGGGCACGACTGCTCAAACAGGGCTCAGACCTTACTGATGCAGAACGGGTGCTCTAAGGAGTCTCAGATCCATGTCATATCACTCACGGCCCCCCTCCTGTCGAAGCTGGGAAGGCACCGCAGCCACAGCCTCAATGAGGCAAGGTCAGGAAGCCTGAAGGGCAACCTTGATGACATCCTTGCAGCGCCACATCATGACACTCTGCATTCTGGAGGGGTCCACTCAATGTATACATTTGCACTGACACAACTATATCAGTGCAGATGTGTTCTTCAAGTGGAGCTTCCATCTGCAGGCTGGATGCTGCGCAGAGGCACCACTCAGAGTGCTCCTCCCGGTGCCAAGCTGCGCTCAGGAAAGCCACAGAACAGCTTCAAGCCATGACTCAGACTGCCTCTGCGAGCCTGCTCACAACACAAACCAACCCAAGCTCTGCCACTGTCGGTAGGCACTGGACGATCTGGGGTTCAAAAGTGCAGGCTTGACACGTGCACAGCCCTGGATGGAGAGTCAAGCCAGCCAGCATTCAGGGCTGGCTTGACTGTCTATACAGGGCTGTGCTCGTGAGCATGTATCACTTGACCAATTGCACTCTGTACCTCTGCATGTTGTAAGCCAAGACACCGCAACTGATTGTTGACCCAGGAGGATTGACTCAGCACCAAGCCCTTGCATATTCAGCCCTTGCTTGTTCAGAGATGTCGTCACCAGTAAACGCTTCCCAGCACATAATCCTTCCAGGGCTGATAACAACCCTCGAATGAAAACCCACCTCCTGCATGTGCCCACCTCCCTGAGCCCTCCATACCCGCCACAGACGACATGCCCAAATGTGCCCAATCAAATTCCTGTGCCCACAGCTGGTAGCTGCCTGTACAACCTGCACAGGCCACAGGCTGCCCATCCTGCGACATGCAAAACCCTCTCAGACCCTTCCCCCAGACCCCTCACCTCCGGCAGCTGCCCATCCTGCCCTCGCAGGTTTCCCAGGCTGGCGGTCAGCTTCATGGTGGAGGGGTGGATGGCCAAGTCAAAGTGCACCGCCTCCATGGACAGCAGGGCTAACGGGGCCGCCTCTGCAGCCTCGTAGTCCATGCGCGCCTCCAGCTTGCTCAGCTTGACGGACATCTTGAAGACTGTGCGCTGGGTGCCGCCCTCTCGCATGAGGCCAGCTGCAGCAGAGACTTGAAAAATGTAAACCCTGGGGTGATCAGAAGAGAAGAACAAATGTTGAAAAAGGACAGGGTTCCCTCTGCCAGCATCATCAAAGGGTGTCAGAGTTTCTGTGTGTCAGTACCATTGTGACAGCACCTGCAGCAGAGCACAGGCATGGATGCACACGAAGTCAACGCTGGACTGCCACTCAAGCTCTGAAGAATTGTAAGCAGCAGTGAGTCTTGCTGTTGAGGACGGCCGCACAGCAAAAGAAGTGTGGAGTCCTCACTGGCTGAAGCACAGAAAGCAAAGTTGACTCTCCAAAGATGTGCAGCTGCATGGCAATTGTGAGCATATCAAAATTGATGACTGTGGTTGCCACTCTGATGCAGCAGCAAGATCAAGAGCAGTCCTAACAGGTCAGCTCAAACAATGTGTGCCTTCCAGCGCCACCTGCTGTTGCATCAGGGCACAGCACAGCATGTTGCTACCCGCAGCTCAAGCCAGCGCAGACACAGCATGCACATCCTTTTGTCAACCAAAGGACTGAGAGAGCAAGGCATGACTTGGCAGCTCAGGTGCCTGCAGGCCCCCAACTCAGCAGCCTGATGCACAGCAGGCTTCTGCCTGGCCCGCAAGCAGCCACAAAGGACCGGTCATCCATCAGAGCCCCAAGGCTGACCTGCACCAGGCTGCGCAGACGGAGCCTTGCTCAGCTCGGATGCCTGCAGGTCTCTCTGCTCGCCAGGCTCTTCCCCTCCCTCATCGCCCCCCGTCTCAGTTCCCACCGAGGCTGCAGGGGCATCCACCGGCTTGCGTGCCAGCGCGGCGGAGAGGTCTGTGCCTATGCCCATGAGGGCCCCAATGGTGGGGCGGTTGCAGAAGAAGTACAGCGTCGTCAGCTGCATGTTCAGCTCCCCATCCACGCTCGTGTACCTGAAGGCCACATCAGTTGCATTGCAGGGAGGGTGTGTGGCGCAGGCGCAGTTTACTAAATGGCCTACCATCACTGTGCAAAACACAGACAAGTCCAGCTGTGCCTCCTGTTGCCTGGATGTGAAGCTAAAGCATATATAAGCTGTTCTGCGTCAATGCAAGCAAACCAGGTCCAGGGCCTGGCCACCAGTAATACATTCGCACAGCATGCTACACAAAAGCATTTCAGAGGAGCCAGCAGTGCCCTGCCACCCACTCAACCACAATTGATGCCACGGCCTCCTGTCACAAGCAAGCCTGGCGCACTCACTGGGGGGACTCCGGCTTGAGCGCAGCATACTGGATGGTCCAGGCGTGCTGGAACTGGCCCCTGCGCTGCTGCAGCTTCCTGCGCTCCTCAGTGTGCTTCACGCGGGTCTGACGGTCCACCTCGGGGATCTCGTCAGGGCCCTCCGCATCCTCGAAGCGGTCCGCGCCCGAGGGGGTGCGGCTCAGGCGCCCGCTGCAGCAGGGGCCAGGGGTTCAGGCTGTTGTCTGGGAGGCAGGGATGGTGATTGAGAGGCAGGGGCAGTACCCCAGGAGAAGGGCTCAATACAGTTTTTGAGGCACAGGATGGTGTTGGGGAAGCCAAGGTGGTGGTTGAGGATGGTGGCTGAGAGGCAGGGTGGTGTGACACTAGCAGCAGGAGGGTGAGCTCAGGGGACTGCAAGCAAGCTGTTTCCAGCCTTTGTCTGCTGCTGTCGGTGCAGGCAGAGGGCCTCTGCATGAGATGGCAGCCCCACAACCACAAATCTGCTCATGAGGCACAGCTGCATGTTTGGCAGTGGCGCCTGTGGCTGCAGGGTGCACACCCACAACTATAATGAGATTTGAGATGCAGGCTGCTCTGACCTGGAGTCGACGGAGCCTCCCCTCTGCAGATCAGCCTCTGGCGCAAAGAATTCATCCCCTCCCACAACGGCCGGGGCCTCAGTGGAGCGTGCCAGGTACCCATGCTCGGGGCACACGGTGCCCACCAGCAAATCGGCAATTTCAAAATTGCCCACCGCCACGTCCACCTGCACGGGGCCAGGCGGCATCTGATTGGAGGCAGGAGCAGCCTGACTGTGTGGCTCACAGCACAAATCACTTGCTGTGCTTCCTGCCATCAGTGGCAGGCACTGCCAACAGCCAGGCCTCACAAAAGCATGCAGAGTGAGAGGGTGTCCCTGGACTGCTGGCCTTGAAGCAGCAGGCTGCACCAACGGCCCTGAAGCACAGGGCTGCACCCCACACTCCACAGTCTGGACACACAGTGTTCAGGCAATGCAAAGGACTGTGGTTCCAGAATCCATGCATAGCAAGCTATGCGTCTTGATGAAACGGTTGAGCAGTTGATTGTTACAGTGTCCCCATAGCATCTCCAATTTCCCATATCTAGGCGAGAGAAATGCATGTGGACCTGATGTTTGTCTGCTGGCCATATGCAGCACAGCAGCATGATGCAGCCAAGCAAGATGGCGGCTCACCTTCATGCTGCCTGGCCCCATGACGAGGGTTGTGCTGCCAGCAGAGGCACGCACAGCCACCAGCGTCTGCTCGCCATCCACATTCACAATGCCGCTGCTGCCGTCAGGCGCCTTGCGCAGGGCAGCGCTGGTGGCCGCCCCCTCAGCCTCTGGCCCATCCAGGCCCTGCAGGGCAGGGATGCAGCAACCAGTCTACAGTTACCAACTTTAAAGGTTCCTTGTGCATACTGCAAGGCACTATGAGCACAGACACGCTGCTAATGCGTCAGCATTGATGCAAAAGTAGAGGCAGCTAGGCCCAACATCAGCAAGCAATCAAGCACTCTTTGACAATTTTTGTCTCAACACCACATCTGGCATAAACACAGAGGCAGTGGTGGCAGGCAGTGCAGAAACGCAGCAGGCCACATCAGGAGACCTGGTGCAGCCCCACGGACTTGGCACACAGGATGCGTGGCAGGCCGTACAAGCCTGACAGACCCCAGCAAAGCACGCCTCTCAGCAAACAGTGCACTGAGGCCACAGGTGACCACATGGGCGCTGGTGGCAGGCAGAGCAGAAGTGTAACACCCTTCCCGTCAGCATCCCGCAGAAGCCCACCTCAGGCGGCCACCAGACATCTGTCGGGCGCCCGCTGACGATGATGGCCAGCTCACCCAGCTCAGCGCTCAGGTCCAGCGTGATTGCAGGCTGCTTGGCTGCAGGGTGAACAACCCGTTGTCAGTGAGTCAGTCAGATGTTCGGGAGGAGGGTTGTGCACACTGCAGGGCTGAGTCAAGAATGTGCAGGTTGAGTCCCGCATAGCAACCTAGAGCTTGATGAGATGGTTGGGTTGAGGGGCGTGCACACTGAGGGGTGAGTCAAGGGCTAGCACAAGTCCCACAGAGCTGTCTCGAGCAGACCCTCAGTTCTTGTGACGTTGTGCATGGCCAGGCTTGAGGCTACTCATGGCAGCCTCACTGCCTCAAGAAACCCCCAGGCCGGCAGTCTATGGGATGGTAGAGCCATTTGCAGCTGAGCATGGCTCTGTTACCTGCCAGCTGGTGCTACTATTGCAGCTGTTGAGGGCTACGGTGGTCTACCGCCATGTGTCTGCAAACTCTTTGCAGACAGATGACAGTTGATTGCCCTCGAAAGCGCCAAGCACCAGCAGAGAGCAAATGGGAAAGTGTGTGGGCCTGGCTACAGATCCCAGCAGGGTTTTGCACCTCTCAGACATGGCTTGATGCAGCATGCTGGGTACGGCATCTGCAGAAGGCTTGAGGCTACTCATGGCAGCCTCACTGCCTCAAGGAACCCAGCAGTTCCAAGGTTAGCAGAGCCACATGCAGCCCAGCACGACTCTGACATCTGCCAGCTAGTGTTGGCAGTGCAGCTGTTGAGGGCTGCGATGGACCACTGTCATGGGTCTGCAACCTGTTTGCAGACACAGGACTGTTGACCACCGTAGCCCTCAACACCTGCAACACCAGGTCTTACATGAGGCATATCACTGCAGGAGCATCCCAGCGCAGCAATATGACTGGGGGAGACGTTGTTCCCCACCAGCACAGAACTGCCATGATTGGTCTTCTGTGCTGATGAGAAACAACGCTTCCCTTCACTAAGAGCCAGCTTTAGGTCCATACAGATCATGGCACCAGGGCGCGCCTGGACCAGCTCAGCATGTCGATGGCGCCTCTGTATGCTAGTGAGAGCAGCACCTCACCCGCAACGCCTGGATCATCATGCTGATAGCATCAGCATGTATGGCAACCACTATGCACACAGGAAAGCTGGGTTTAGCACGACCATGGCCCTTGAGGTCCAGGCCATTTCAGACAGCCTGCATCTCCTGGGGCATGGCTGTGCCGACCCCAGCTGTCCAAAATGCACTGCTTGCTGGGTGCAGACCAAGTACAAACACGCAAAGCAATATTGTGCTTTGGGTTTTACACGTGGTGCGCGCCCAGCATGGGATGCAGTTCTAGCATGCCCTGGCAGTTGCCATGCAACCACAGGGGGTTGAGCTGGTCCCTGGCATGTCCCAACATGCACACAGGTGGTACCATAGAGTGGCTGTCAAGCCTGCACGCATGGCTTGATAGCCACCTTGTGGTACCACCTATGTGCATGTCTGCTCGCAAAGGGCTGTAGACCCTGCCGCTGCATCTCTGTTTGCAGCATTTTGCCATGCACAAGCGCGCAGAAGACCCTATGATCACCAAGCCTGCCATCAAAGGACTCTGCATTGACAGGGACATGGCTGTGGCATTGCACCTATGGAGTTGTCTGTGCTGCAAAGGCGAGATGTGCCCCGCTTGCAGCACACGATGTCTCAAGAAGTGCTGAGAGCAACAGCTGCGGTATAAAATATGCCGTGACTCTCAACTAGTGCTCAGAACCTTTGGTGCACTTTTGGGCTCTGTGCATGGAGTCATTGGCAACTGTGAACACCAGGAGCCTTGCAGCCACGCGGGTGCACAGCCACAGCAAACAAGGCCCCAGGGTCATGCGGGTGTTGGCAAGCCCCACGAATCTGCATCGCCAGCAAGCAGCTCCAACCAGTGCTGCCAAGCCTAAGCCCCCCACCTGCGAGCTGATGCGGTGCTTGGTTACTCATACTCACCATCACGCACAATGCCATCCCCGGCTCACAGCAACTAGAGACCTTGCTGCCAGAAGCCTTGCAAGACATGTGCATGGCTGTCAAGCTGCAGCAACAAGTTGCCACAGCTCCCAGGGTCCTGCTGGTGTTGGGTGATTGCCAACTGCCAAGTCTGGAGGCGTCCCAGCCACCCAGCTATATGTCATGCAACATGCATGGCTGGATCTGCTGGCGGACTTCCTGGCAAAGGTACAGCCCATCAGGGGTACAGCACCTGAGCAACACCTTGTCCAGGGACGTACAGGTCAAGGCTGGGGGCAATCTGCGATCTGACGTAGTCCTTGAGGATCCACTGCCTCAGTCATGGCAGTGTATCCTGAAGGACTGCAATCAGATCGCAGATTCACAGGTGCGCACACCCACAGCACACATGGCCCCAGGCTTCTGCTGTTGCTGAGAAACCTGATTGAGTTCTAAAGCATTGAGGAAGCTGGTTACATTGCATTGCAACCAATTTCCACCGGTGCTGCCAAACCTAAAGCCCCCCCACAAGCCAGCTAGTGCGGCACAGGCAAGGCTCACCACCATACAGGATGTTGTCCAGCTTCACAGCAACAAGAGGCCTTGCTGCTAGAAGCAATGAAACATCCCGGACGGGTATCAAACTGCTGCAACATGTCGCCACAGCACGCACGGCCTCAGGCTCCTGCTGCTGCTGAATGAACCCACGAGTTCACACTGCACTGTAACCAGCTCCCGCCATGCTGCCAAAGCTAAAGGCCTCCTCTGCCAGCTGATGCAGCATCTGCAAAAATCACCGCTATGTACGATGTGTTTCTCTGCCTCTGGCAGCAAGGCTGCTAGAAGCAGGGATGGACACGGCATGCATGGCTTTCAAGCTGCTGCAAAATGTTGCAACAGAAACATAAGGCCTCATACTCCTGCTGGTGCATGACTTCACGCTGTACAACAAGCAGGTTCCAGCAGTGCTGCCAAACCTTAAGGCCCCCACCCACCAGCTCATGCGGCCTCTACAACACCCACCACCCTGCAGGATGCCATCCCCAGCCCCACAGCAGCAAGAGGCCTTGCTGCTAGAAGCAGTGGATGGCATTTGGCATGGCTTTCCAGCTGCTACAACATGCCGCCACAGCACACAAGCCGGGGGCTCCTACTGGTGCTGAACACTCTGGCCGATTTTCAGCTGGCAGGTGGGGTGGAATTGGCAGCGCTGGTGGGAGCTGGGCGCAACTGCATCACAAACAGACTGTCACCAGTGCTGCATCGCCTGCACCCCCTCCCCCCCCCCCCCCCCCTCATCCCAAACCTGCCAGATCATGTGGCATCTGAAACACTCACCACCACGCACGATGCCGTCCCCAGCTTCACAGCAACAAGAGGTCTTGCTGCTAGAAGCTGAGGAACAGACGAGGAGCGTAGCTGTCAAACTGCTGCAACAAGTTGCCACAGCACACAGGGCCCCGTCCTGCTGCTGATGCCAACAAGGCTCTCTTCCACCTGATGTTGCCAGTGCCTCACCTGCAGTATGTGCAGCTGCTGCCTGGGGGTCTTCCCTTGATTCAGCACCTGCAGAAGGACATGAGGCAAGTGAAGACAATCTCGTTGCCCAATGGGCTGGCTCCTCCCAACACTTTCAAGATGCGGATATTGAATATCGCGCCGAGCACAGACGGCAGAGCCAGAGAAGACAAGGCTTGACACCCAGTGAGGGAGGGCTCTGCATGCAGCTTCGCTGCTGGGTTGGCCACAGCAGTGACAAATCTCCACAGGACAGATTGTGACTTGCACTGCAGCATGCTTGCTCCCGGAGCACTGAGAAGCAACACACCAGTGCAGCACAGCTGGCCACCTTGCCTGAGGTCATGGAAGGGAGCATAAGCAATCGACAACCCGGTGCACCACAGCTGGCCAGCGTACCTGAGGTCATGGAGGATCCCTCGTCCCACTCCGCCATGTCCAGTGGGGAGGTGGGGTCCCGGTCCTCCGTCAGGTCCTGCATCGTCTGCTGGGAGCGCAGCAGGGAGGCTGTCCACTCCACTGCCTGCAGCACAACCAAGAGGGTTGCAGGCCACAGCCCGACAGCTGCAGAGTGTGACATTGAGGGCAGCAGGGTGGCTGCCCACTCCACTGCCTGCAGCACAACCTACAGGGTTGCAGGCCACAGCCCGAGGGCTGCAGGGTATGGCATGGAGGGCAGCAAGGAGGCTGCCCACTCCACTGCCTGCAAGATAGCATGTTGGACCGTGGGCTGGCAACAAGATGGGGGCAACGTGCCAGCCGTCAGCAGGCTGGGTGTCCATTCAGCTGCACTGCAGCAAGGCAGCAGCTGCGACACGCATGGCCCTGCAGACCAGAGAATGCAGCCACTGCCGCCGCTGGCGATAGTAGGCAGGCCGCAAAGTACACATTGGTGTCACCAACATGAAATCTTCTGGTTGCAGGATTGCTGCAGGAGCCCCCTCTGCACGCCAGCCCACCTCATCAGCTTCCTGGAACCTAAGAAGCACAGCGTCCCGGTCCTCTGCCACCCTGTCCATGTCCAGCTGAGGGGGCAGCAGCCCGACTGCATTAGCCACGCCACCCACCACGTCTGGGGGCAGCTTTACAATGCGCCTGCAGGGGGACACTAAAGCATTTGTCAGCAGCCTGTCGCAGACCTGCACCAGTGGGTTGCCCAGGTCGTGACTGGGCCGCATGCAGCCAGCAGGGCCTGGCGGCAGCAAAGACCGCCAAGCAGGAGATTGCGAGCTGATGGTGATCTGCGAGCGGGGGCCAAGCCTGGCTGGTCAGGCAGGTTTGGGTTTAGGGCTTACGTCTAGGACTCATGCTGGGCACCAGCTGCGGTCAGCTTTTGGCTGACGTGCTGAACAACTAGATTGTGCAGAGGTGACTGTCAGTTTCTTGCACAAATGAATGTTGCAACTGGTCAGTGTTTCAAGCCATGTGCACAGCAGAGAGTCCCAGCACCGCAGTCCTTCATTGGCTCTTGATCCAGACAGTTCACCCAAGTGCCAAGATGTGGCATTGCCAGCCATCTGGGACAGAATTGGTGTCCGCAGCACAGCGCAACATGCTGTGCTGCAAGCACCAATCCCAACCCAGAAACAAGATGTTGGCACCAGCCACGCCCTGTCCATGGCCCCCAACTTCATGGCTTGGGGTGTGTAGAGGCCCCCGGAGCTGTACAATCTAGACAAGCCTGACACTGCTACTCACTGATGCAGCAAGGCTGCAGTCAGATGCTCTGGCGGCACCGGCGTCAAACCAAGGTCAGCCTCTATAGAGGCATGTCCAAGCCAAACCCATCCCATTTTTGTGCACGGCCTCAAGCCTTTGTCTTAACGCAGTCAGGGTCACAGCCCTGTAAGAACAGGTCTGCCTCCAGCCACAGCTGCTTCTCACTCAGCTAGCACGATGCTGTGTAGGCACCAGCCCCAGGCAGAGGAATGAGGCGCAATTGTGCAACAGCTGTGGAAGCGTGACGCGCACAATTCGCACCGTCGACGTGAAAGCGCGACTCCTGTCACCCTTTGTCGGCTATGGTGCAATCGCGCCTCCTGGTCCAGAGCCTTGCAAGCCTTGGGCCAATGTGGCTATCATTGGCTGTGTGGCCAGCTGGCTCAGGCTGCCAGTCCAGAGGTGCTCTGTGGGCACCAACCCCAGGCAGAGGAATGAGGCACGCTTGGGCACAACACCATGGAAACCTGACTCCTGTCACACGTCCACAGCGGTTGCGCAGGTATGCCTCCTGGTCCAGAGCCTTGCAAGGCTCAGGCCAACTGTGGCTGTCATTGGCTGTGTAACAAGGCAGCCCAAGCTGGCAATTGCTCCTGGCAATTCACAGTCAAGCGATGTTCTGCAGGCATCAAGCCCAAGCAGGGGGATGAGGCACACTTGCGCCACCGCTGTGAAACTGTGACAGGACTCCCACCTCATGAGCTGGGGCGCAAGTGCGCCTCCTGGTCCAGAGCCTTGCAAGTCTTGCGTTCACAGTGGCTGTTGTTGGTGTGTAGGCAGCCAGCTCAAGCTGGCAGCTGCT
Organism: Asterochloris sp. CNOR1; assembly: GCA_963969365.1. NCBI lineage: Eukaryota > Viridiplantae > Chlorophyta > Trebouxiophyceae > Trebouxiales > Trebouxiaceae > Asterochloris > Asterochloris sp. CNOR1. The sequence continues at coordinate 170,715 of OZ017750.1, forward strand.
CATAGCAACTCACAATCCAGAGATGCTCTGCAGGCACCAACCCCAGGCAGAGGTAAGAGGGACCCTTACCCAACAGCAGTGGAGGCCTGACTCCTGTCAAACCTCCACGGCGGTTGCGCAAGTGTGCCTCCTGATTCAGAGCCTTGCAAGCCTTGGCGCCATTGTGGCTATCATTGGCTGTGTAATCAGCTGGCTCAAGCTGGCAACTGCTCATAGCAGTTGACGGTCCAGAGATGCTCTGTGGGCACCATCCTCAGGCAGAGGAATAAGACATGCTTGCACGACACTTTGGAATGCAACTCCTGTCACATTTCCACAGCAATTGCGCAAAAGTGCCTCCTGGTTCAGAGCCTTGCTTGGGCCCACTAAGGCTATGATTGGCTGTGAAATCAGCCAGCTCAAGCTAACAATTGCTCATAGCAAGTCACAGTCCAGAGATGCTCTGTAGGCACCAGCCCCATGCAGAGGAAAGAGGTACACTTGAACACAAAAAAGGATATGTGCCTATGTGCCTCCTGTCTTACTCAGTCAGCTGTGCCGCCAGTGTGCCTCCTGATTCAAAGGCTTGCACGCCCTGATGGCTCTGATACCTGCCAGCTGGTGCTAATACTGCAGCCGTTGAGGGCCGCACAGCCCAGAGTCCTGTGTCTGCCATGAGTTTGCAGACACATGACTTTGGATCACCGCAGCCCTCGACAGCTGCAGTACAAAGTCTACCTGAGGGCAGATCACTGCAGGAGCATCCCACTGCAGCAGGATGACTGGGGAGGTGTCCTCCTTACCAGCTCTCGAGCCTGATGCCCTTGCACGCATGGATTGACAACCACTTTCTGCCACCATCTGTGTGCGCGATGACCATGCCAGGAACCAGCTCGATCCTCTAGTTGCATGGCTGCCAACCTCAGCTTCACAGAAACAAAAGGTCCTGCTCTCAGCAGCAAGGAACCCGCCATCTGCAAGAGCCACCACCATGCGTCAGGCCGTCCCCAGCTTCACAGCAACAAGAGAGCTTCCTGCTAGAAGCTCAGGCACAGGCTGCAGCACGGCTGTCAAACTGCTGCAACACATCGCCACAGCACACAAGGCCCCAGGCTCCTGCTGGTGCTCAATGGACCCATGACTTCACAATGCAATGCACACCAGCTCCAGCCAGTGCTGCCAAACCTATTGCACCCCACGTGCCAGCTGCCAGCGGAGTTTTATATCATGTAATTAGAAAATTTGGCCAGTCGAACACAAGGTCCAGGCCATTGCAGACAGACTGGCTCTCCTAAGGCATGGTTGTGCTGACCCCAGCTGTCCACAATGCATTGCTTGCTGGGTGAACACCAAGTACAAACATGCAAAGCAATGCTGTGCTTGCGGTTTTCACATGTGGTGCGCACCCAGCATGTGATGCACCCTTGGTGTGTCCTGGCAGTTGCCATGCAACCACAGAGGGTCGAGCTGGTCCCTGGCATGTCCCAACATGCACACAGGCGGTACCATAGGTTGGCTGTCAAGCCTGCATGCATGATTAGCCACCTTGTGGTACCACCTGTGTGCATATTTGCACGCATAGGGTTTCAGACCCTGCTGGTGCATCACTCTTGCAAGCATCTTGCCATGCGCCAACACATCGATGGCCCCACCACCACAAAGCCTGCCATCACAGGGCTCAGCATTGACAGGGACATGGCTGTGGCATTGCACTCCTCAGAGTAATCATGCTGCAACTCAAAGATGTCTCCCAGATGCAGCACAGTGCGCTGCGAGAGGTGCTTGGGTGCAACAGCAGCCACACAAATAGGCCACAACTCTCGACTTGTGCTCAGCGCAGACTGCACAGGTGCAATGGCAGGCTCTGTGCATGGAACTGCGGGATGCCATGTCCAGAAGCCTTGCAGCCACCCTGCTGGTGGTCACGGGGACGATACACGGCTGGACTTGCTGCTAGAAGCAGGAGACGACCTCATATGGCTGTCGAGCTGCTGCAGCACACCGCCGGAGCGCACACAGCCCCAATCTCCTGCCGGTGCTGAACAGCCCCTAAGCTCAGCTGGCAGGTGGGGCCCAACAGATTTGGCTGCGCTGGTGGGAGCTGGTTGCAACTACATCACAACCAGATCCTCGCCCACGCTGTCAAGCCTGGAGCCCTAACCACCTGCCAGCTGATGCGGCTTCTGTAACCATGCGCCACCATGCACAATGCCATTCCCAGCTTACAGCAACAAGAGGTCTTGCTGCTAGAAGCGATCGACGACATTCTTGCATGAAGGCGTCTCCACAGCACACAAGGCCTTAGGTTACTGCTGGTGCTGAAAAGCTAACCAAGCTTTAGCAGCCCTGGTGGAACTTAGCCGCATTTCATTGCAACCAAGTTCCACCTGTGCAGCCATGGCCCCAACCTGCCAGCTGATGCGGCACCTTCAAGACTCACCACCATGCAGGAAGTCACTCCCAGCTCCAGAGCAACAGAAGGCCTTGCTGCTAGAAGCACTGGATGACTTTAGGCACGGCTGTCAAGCCGCAGCACAGTGCCAGCTTGCAAGGGACGCCGTGAACCTGCCAAACAGTTGCTGAGTCTGCTTGCTGTGTGGAACAGCAACATTGCAGAGGCCTTGCAGATCGGCAGGGCAGGGCACGATTTGCACAAACAGGGACAACCCTGGGCCTCGCTCATGCTGAAGGGGTGATCTTGACACTCTCAGACTCATGTCAGTACCAGCCTGGCCCTGCTGGTGTTAGCATGCGCCAGACGGTCTGCCAGGTGTTGGCAAGTGCAGCCTGCCATTGTCACACAGCTGGTTTGCTAAGCATTCAAGGCCTCCATGTCACACGAACAACCAGAACTCTCATGCATCTGAGCAACCAGACACGGCCTAGAATGACTGCGGCGACAGGTCTGTCACCTGCTGAAGAATCCCACATTGCTGAAGGATAAAGGAGACCTGCCAACACGATGCCTTCCCTAATATGCAGCCCAGAGAGGGGTGTCTGCTGCACAGAGATCCGAGTTGCCCTCATGCCCATTGACATCAACTGTGGGTGCCTTGCTGGTAGTCTGACAGGGGTGTCCAGCAACCGACTGCTAACCCTCAACACCAGCTGCTGACTTCTGGCTCCTGCTACATTGACAGTGGATCCAGAGCAGCCCAGCCCACAGGTGGGTCACATTGCCCACATCATCACCGCTGCTGACAGCGCGAAGGCCAGCCTGCACAGCAGTCCACCCTCTAGAGTCCCCACCCACCTGTTGCTCCAGGCGTTGACCGTGCGCGCCACACTAGCAGCCCCCTCCCGCTCCTGCAGGTAGAGCTTGCCGCGGTAGAGGGAGGCAAAGTAGCGCTGCCACTGGGCAGTGGAGTACCCGATGCCCCCCCAGGTCAGAATGCGAAGGGAGCCCGTCCTCTCAGGGCGCAGGCGCCAGGCCTCCAGGCTGGCCGGCTGCTCCTGCTGCCCCTGGGCGCCCTCCTCAGCAGCTGCAGGGCAGGCAGCTGGGGGTGTGAGTTTTTGGGGCAAAGGGTTCAGGGTTTAGGGATTCTTGGGGCGCAATTGCCAGACGTCCAGGCTGGCTGGCTGCTCCTGCTGCCCTGCTGGACAGCTGCAAAAGCAGGCAGCCAGAGCTTCCAGCCTGTTTGGGCAATTCACATGTTCCTTGGCTGTGGGTACCCGTGCAGAGCAGTAGGGTCATGGATGCCTGCGTCTTGCGTGAAAAGCTGTCCTTGCCAACCGTACATGCAAAGTAAGTGTGGGTGGTGGGCTGGACTGGGAGGGCAATATGGTGGTGAGTTATGAGCAGACTGGCGGCCGCTGCATTACAGGCTGTGATGCAAGTGTTGATCTCTATACTGGAAGATGAACAACACTGTGCAGAAGCAGCCAGCAACAAGCAGAGTGCAACTTAGACTGAGACCTTGGCAAACAGGCTGAACAGTGACATTGGGGGTGTGCATGCAACTGAGTTCAGGCAAACTTTGCGCAGTGATCGCCCACCTGGCATAACTGCTTCAATGGCCCTCATGACACGCCCGATGCGGGCAGGACTGAAGTAGAAGCGCAGTTGGGGGACTTGCAGCTGCAGGCGAATGGGTGGCAGGGTGGGATGCGGGAATCTGGCAGCCTGCAGGGCTGCTGAGGTGCCGCAGCGCTCCAGCAGGGGGATGAAGACAGCCGAGCCGCCCAATGCCACGCCATCGGCCTCAGCGACAGCCTGCAGGGCACAACCGTGACAGCTCCTGACTTGGACTCCGTATTGGGCAGGTGAGTCTGCAGCCTGCAGGGGCATGATCCTGGATGCGCTGCTAAGGGAGAAACGCTTTGGTAAGGCCAAGCCTTCCCACCAAGCGGCAAGACTGTGTGGACAGGAACCCCAGCAGCAGTCCGAGTCAAGCTGCAGCGCTGTACTCCATAGACCCCGCCCAAAGTTCACAAACACAGCACAACTGCATCCCACTCCATGTTGTTTGACAGGACACCCACCTGGCCATTGGCCTCACTGACGCTGATATGCCAGCAGGGTAACAAGTGTTTGCTCATTGGCTCCATGCAGCGCAACCCCTTCAACACCTCACCTGGCCAATCGCCTCGCTGACGGCTGACCCCTCGGCAGGGTCAGCTGTCTGCTGCTTGGCAGCCTGCTCCTCCAGGGCAGCGAAGGTGAAGTCGCCGTCCACCACGTATGCTGAGATGTCACGCCCCTTGAGGGTCAGGCACTCATACACTGAGGCCTCCTCCACTGGCAGGGTGGCTGCCAGGCCGGTGTCGCTCTTCAGCACAAAGCGTCCGAAGTCAGCCACCAGCATCAGCTTGCCTGCAAACAGCCAGGCATCTGTAAGTGAGGCAGCAGATTCTGTGCAGGCAGATGGTTTTCGAGAGGATCCACAAGCGACGCGCACATGGCCAGCACCTGCAGCGGATTGCATTGCTGCAGCAAAGCTGTGTCCTACTGCCTGTTGATCAGTGTCTGGCAAGCTGTGCTGTTGTTGCAAAGCCACGGCTGTGGCTCAAAAGACATGGCGTCTGCGCAAGGACAAATGGACGTCTCCTGGGCCACAATGGGGTGGTAGATGGCGACAACAGCAGAAGCCAGGCATGGAGCAGGACTCAAGACCTGTCACCAGACTGACAGGTGCCATGTAGCATATTTGTTGGGGCAGCAGTGCTCCGCCCACACGGCCCCTCAACACAGCCCTGCAACCAGCACCAGCTCCAGGCATCTGGACCCCTCTTCCGTCATTGCTGGCTGCCGGCGGAGCACAGCACTCTTCACCGGAGCCCAGATGCGCAGCCAGCAGCCCCAACAAGCAGCACCATCAACCCTCTCTGCACAGCTCACCTCGTCCATCGACGGTGGCCGGTACAGGGATGGCGATCTTGGGCGCGTCCAGCTCGAGGGACAGGTCCAGCCGGGGCTTTTGGCGGATGGCAGCCGCCAGCTGCTCCGCTGCAGCCTTGCGGGCACGCTCCACCTGAGCAAGGGCCTGAGCACCCAGCGCTGACAGATCCACTGCCTGCAGTGGACGGCGAGGGGCTGGGTCTAGTCATGCTGAATCAAGCACTTTTGCCAGGGTGCACTGCTCAAAAAGCCAGGGCCTCAGCATGCATTGCTGATGGCTCCACTGCCTCGCAGCACCTGAGGAAATGCTGGAGTTACAAACGGAGACTGAGTATCCTTGGAGGTAGAAGGGGAGTTGAGGAGGGGGAAATGCTGTGCAGCATGCTGGAAGCCACAAGGGGGAGTGAGCCCTGGCACACAGCTGGGCTATGCTCAAGAGACAGACAAGGGCTGAGAGGTTCCTTTCCTGGGCATCCAGCTTTGAGAGGCCCACAGCCTGCAGGGCAGGGATGGGGCTTGACATGACTCCTAGCTGCGCAGTGAGGGGTGCATGAGGGCATGCTAGGGGCAGCGTGCAGGCGGTGGGTTTTGTCACGGAAGTGAGGTCCCCTGCCTGGAGGAGGAAGGTCATGTGCAAGTAAATAATGTCAACCTGTACAGAGCGGCTCTGCTATGATCAGCCATTCAGGCTCAGCTGGCTTTGCAAAGGGGCTGCAGGAGGAGACGCGTGCAGCGCCACTGCGACACGTGCACCCTGCGGCAAAGCATGCTGCTGATCAGCTCAGCCTGGACACAGTAGGTACAGGAGTGGCTGACTGGCATGGCCCCCACTTGCACTGGCCTCAAGATTGCGGAGCACGGGTGGCCTCACCTGCCCCGTTTTGAAGAAGGCTGAGACCTTCTGGATGGTGCTGGCGTTGTAGGTGACATAGCTGGGGCTCAGCCCTGCCCGGATGACGGTGTCCGCGCTGCCATCCTGGGGTTTCTGAGTGTACCGCACAGTCAGTGCCTGGCCGCTGGCGGCAATGCCCTCCATGTCGGTGCCTGCAGGAGCAGCAGGGACATCAAGTCTGAGCAGTCTCCTCCTGGTGGAGTCATGTCACGACTGGCAAGGAGGACCCTGTTGAGCAGGTCATGAAGACATGCAGCAGGTGCTCATCTGGGCAGCACATGGGACCAGAGCTGAGGCTGCTGCTCAGCACGCAGCGTGGATGGGCGGCACCACACCCTGGCCAGACTTGTGAAGGCGCTGCACGCAGCTCGCCTGACCTTTCAGCAGCTCATCTGGCCGCGTCACACAACCAATCCCAGGGAATAAAGCAAAGATAGAATGTAAGTGGCTGGAGGGCACAATCTGAAGCGCATTTGGCCCTGACAGGCATCGACACTGTTTTACTTATGCCAGACCTTACACCCTTCAAGCAAGAAAGAATCCCAGGGCACCCACCTTCCAAGGCCTTGGCGCTGACAGACCGCTGCATGGACACACGCCGCAGGTCGGTCCCGGTGCGGATGAGCGTCCCCTCGGGGGTCACGCAGCCCATGGCCTGCACCGCCGCCACCACCTCCAGGGTGGAGGGGAAGACTTTGACTGCGGACTTCAGGTCGTCCAGGGCAGCCCGCAGGATCTGCTGTCCCTGAGGGTCGGTCAGCACCAGGGCGGCAGAGCCTACGTTGACGTTGAGCTTTGTACGCAGGTTATAGGGCGTCTCCTTGCCTGCAGAACCAGAGTGGGATGTGTGAGACCATCACAAATTTGGGATGTTAGCCTGAGACACACGATGTGGCAGGCTCTGAATGCTTTACAACGGCCAGTACACTGCAGGTGAAGGCAGTCTTCGCCTGCACAACATGAAGCTGTCAAAGCATGTATCAGAGGGCTGCGCTGTAGCAGCAGGCAACAGCTCCAAGGCTGTCAGGCACACCCCATCACTGCTCAAGCTGCTGGATGGAGACTCCCTGCCGGCTGTAGGCAGCCTCTAGGGGCCCCGGCAGGGTTCACCACGCGACTCACCAGCCTGGATGGCTGCCTCCTGCTCGTCCACCAGCTCCTGAAGCTTGGCGTAGTCCTGCTCACTCAGATCACCCTTCAGCTCAGGGTCCTGGTCCGGGTCGCCCTCCTGTCCACCCTGCAGGGTTTGCAGGGCTGTGAGTCAGCTGCTTCACAGCACAGTGTTGTGGGCCACCGTCTGCTGTACTGTGAGGCAACCCCATTGACAGAGACAACCTCCAAGGGATCAGCTGGGGATGACAGCACAACATGATGGGGCCCTGACAGCAGGAAGCATGCAAGTAGCTTCCCCTATCCACCCTGCAGAGCATAGGGGGGGACACTGCTGGTAATGCATGTAAGGGAACACTGATGGTAATGCATGTAAGGGAACACTGATGGTGGTAATGCCTGGGGGTGGTGGCAGGGCCTGTCAACATGTAGGAGCCACATGGGGAAGGACAAAGTCAGCATTCAGCCTCCATGGCTGAAGGGTGCATGGTGCCACAGCGCGAACCACGTGCCAGCCCTGCAGAGCTTTGCAGGGCTGGGAGCCAGCTGCCCTAGACCCACAGTCTTGTGGACCATCATCTGCTGTACTGTGAGGCTGTACTGTCAGGCACCCAATGAACTCAAAACACCTCCAAAGATGATCTGGGGATAACAGCACAACATGAGGGGGGCCTGACTGTAGGGAAGCATGCAAGTAGCTTCCCCTGTCGGGCTGCATGTGTGGCATGACATGGAGCTGTGCTGTGCCCAAAACGCTCTGCTAGCAAGGGCAGTATTAGGTTCAGCAGGCTGCCCTGGGTTTTGCTGAGTCACTCAGCTGATGGCTCATGCCAACAGATACATTGAAGTGCATGGCAGGGACTGTACAAATTCTGCATTTTTGGTGGACGCTGCCCAGGCACCCTGCGGGGCCGACCTTGTTGCCCCCGCCAGTGAGCCAGCCAAACCATCCAGATCCCTGCTGGGCACGCTTCTCAGCCGCTGCTGCAGCCGCCTTCTTCTTGTTCTCTCGCTCCACCTGCATGACACAGACGCAGAGTGAGGGGCGCACACAATAATAGCTGCACACTTATGGAATTCGTGAAGTGCCTTGCGTACAAATCTTCATTTGCACGAACCGGAAGCCATCAGTGCTGACAGCAATTGCATGACGTGAAGTGAAGCAAGTCAAACAGCTTCCAGGGATGGGACATTGTGGCCGTGACGCTATTCAATAAAACTTTGGTTGCTGCTGACTGGCATAGGAAGGCTGCTGACTGGCTTAGGAATCTCAGACAAGTTGGCAACTCCCTTGGCCTCAGCATCAGGTAATGCTGAACACTCTTGGCACCCGCTGCTGAAGACATGTGGAGCCTCAAGATGTACTTGTCTACAGGTGCTGCTGCCATAGAGTTGCCATCATGTCTGAGATGCAGGCAGCACTCTTAAGCCATCTTCTGGGCTATAACTGGAGTGGTCATCTCAGCAGTGATGGCAGCCCTAACATTGTCTGTCTGTTGGCCATTGTTACTGGCTGGTTACATGTCCTCAGGAGACCACAGTGCAGAGACCTGCATTGTCAACGGCTGGTCACCTGACCTCAGGAGTACAGTGTGCAGAGCACTTTGAAACTGTTGATTGGTCACCTGGCCCCTCTGAATGACACCGTGCAGATACCAGTCTGGGCACCAGCTAGGTGTGGATAAGCTGGCCAGCACCGACACAGTCCAAGTGGGACACCCAGAACCACTGAGGCAGACCTCCCAGTGGTGCTGGGTGTCCCAGTAAAAACTGTGTCAGCACTGCCAGCTTGTGAGCGACACGCACTTGCTCACGATTGCTGACTTGCAGGACAGCTGCTCCACTGGATGTACTTGTCAAGCAACATTGATGGAAGAAACGTCCAGCAAATACAAAGACAACCATTTTAAATGTGTATCTTAGACGTTCTTCCATCAATGCACCTCAAGGTCTGAATCCAGGCACAGTATGGTCTGGGCTGGATGCAGCAACGGCAACAGGTAGATGCGCCGTCGTCATGAACACCAGGGACAACTTAGTTGGAGGGATGAGCACACGGATGTTGCAGCACCGCACTGTAATCTTGCGCAGTAACTTCTGCTTGTGCTGATGCCCTCTGCCTGACTTGAGTGCTCTGCACAGGCTTCTTAAATCCATGGTATGTCTTGCTGTATGCCCCAGAACCCGTAGAAGAAGGCAGGGGCTTGACTCTCTCAGCCGAACTCAGTCAGCGGCAACTGGGAGCCATGACGGTGAGTTTGCATTAGGTCATGCAACCTCACATGTATGACCTCTAGTTGCTGCTGAGTCAAGTCAGCATGCATGTGAGGTTGCACATGATGGCTGTAGCGATGTTGCCATAGTGACTGATCTGGTCAGCCTTGTGACGACTAATAGTTTCTGGGACCACATCCCTGTGTGGCCATCTGTGCCACCTCACATGCATGCTGAACTGACTCACAGCGCAGTTGCTGTAGTAACAGGGCTGTGTGGCCTTGTGACAATCGCTGCACTCATGGGACCACAGTGTTGCCCTCTGCTGCCACCTCCTCAAAACAAGCAGACACCTGGACTTACTGCCTGCAGCAGCGCCACGCAGGTCCAGGGGCTATTACAGGCGCCAGACATGTGCCACAAGAAAGAAGCCAGCACTGCAGAGACTGATCTCATCTCAAAGACGACCACACTACTCATTGAGGTGTATGCAACAGAACTTACTCACTACCCCAATCACAGTATGCAGGTGCCAGCATGCACGCGGCCTTGGCCACTGAAGCCCCCAGCTGTGGTATATTAGTAGCGGACCTTTGTACAAGACAAAGTGCTCAAAAAATGGTGCCCGACCTGAAGGGCTGCTCGCCAGTCTGCCAGCTGTGCACCTAGTGGCGGTGCAACAGCTGTCAGCAGGCCTGGCTGACATGCAGAGACTGCTGCCCTCAGCATCTGCAGGCCAGGATCAATCCCCACTGCGTGTCTGCACTACCCTCAGGATGCCCAGCCACAGCCAAGATGCAATGCTCATCCAGGGGTGCATGCCAGCCCTATCACCCAGAGGCTGAGCTGGTCAGCCTTGCACATCACAGCAGCGCAGACATGCAATGCCAAAGAGCTGCAAGTGCCACAGAAATTGACCTCTGGTCCCATGGCAATTGCACCACCTGGAACCCCTGTCTGCACCGCCACTTTTGGTGGTCATTGAGAGCACTATATTGGCCTGTGCATGGTGCCAAAGCAGCTTAGACCGCAAAGTGCACCCAGAACATGCCTGCAGGCCGCCGGATGACGCAGCTGATACCAAAAATCACTCAGGCTGCAGAGGCTGACTTTGCATTTCACCCTGCACAACCCCAACACAACAATCTGTTGCCACCTTTCTGATGAGGTGGCACTGAGCGGGGCTCCAGATGTCGCAAGCTCCAGCATTCAGACTGCAGAAGCTCACGGTGCGCTCAGCCTTCACAAAGTTAAACACAGCATTGTATTGCTACCTGTCTGCTGTGTCAAGAGCCATCTTGGTGAAGCTTGATGTGACCTTGACCCTACCATAGCCCAAGCACCAATTTCCATGCTTGCCTCCAAAAGTGGCGACAGACTTGGCTTGGTGCAATCACACAACTTTTGCCTTTCCTTAGATGACTGCATGAAACCTAGTGTCTCCTGACAGAAGCCAGCCAGCCGTCTTGCTGGCCCTAATGTGCAGGTCAGTCACAGCCATGCTTCCCATGGGCACACCCCAGCATCCCTGCCAGCATCCCAAACCCTATATCCAAACCCTAGGCACCTTGAGCTCGGTATCCCCCTGGTAGCCCTGCCTTGAACGCAGCTAAGCAGCTTGGATTCTCCCTGTAGGTCTCCTCAGGCTATTCCACTCACTTTGGAAGCATGATGTCCCAGCTACATGACGCGGCGTGGCTTGTGGCGCGCATTCCATGATGCAGAACCAAACAGACAGCGCAGTTCTGCAACAATGGATGTGCCGGTGGAGGTCCTAGCCAATGCAAGCCTTGCAATGGAACAGAAGCTGCTTGCCACCCACACCCACCTTTGCATGCGCCAGCCGTCGGAAGAGCAGGATCGTGGACTCCGGCAGGTCGCGGTCCATGGCCGCAATCTCGTCGTCGCCGCCCATCTTGTCCTCCTGGAGGCACCTGCAGGCAGGAACAGTGCCAAGCAGGTTGCACACGTCTAGTAAAGAGGCACCTGCAGGCAGGAACAGTGCCAAGCAGTTTGTGCACAGATTGCGAGCTACAGTCAAGCAGGACCAGGCCCTACAAGATGTGCTCACCACTGCCTCCCAACACCCCACCTACTTGAAACAGGGGACGCACTTACGCCGCGGCTTCGCTCACCAGCATTGCAGCTGGATTGTGCTCATGCAGAACCTCTGTCTCTGGGCTGGCCCCTGGCACGGCAAGCTAGCCCCATCTGATACGGAGAAGCAGTGTACTTGCCATGACTTTCCCATCAAGGTGGCACCTGGACCATATGCATGGTCTTAATCCCTGGGCGGGCACCTGGCACTTTATGCCAGTCCCACCTGGTGTAGAGACAGACGTGTTGTTGCCATGACTTGCCCATTGAAGTTGCAGCTGGACATGCCCATGTAAGACCAGGGGTGGCACCTGGCATTGTGAGTCAAGCTCACCTGATGTACAGGGGGATGTACTCCCGCCGCAGCTTGCACACAGTCTCCAGCTGCTTCCAGTTGAGGCTGCGCCCCTGCCTGGAGCGCGTGACGGCTGCCGCCGCATAGTGCCACCAGTGCACAGCGCTCCTTCCAGGGCGCACGCGCCCCACAGGGCGCAGCATGCGGTTGGGTGCGCGGGCAGCGTAAGAGGAGAATTCATCCAGCAGGGCCTGGAAGCTCTGGTACTGAGGCTCTGCAGGCATGGCAGGGCCCAGGGCATATGCATGATGCCAGCTGGTCACAGCAGGGCCTTAAACAGCTTTACAGCAATGACCGTGCAGGCAGGGCAGGGTTCGTCACAGGAGGGCCTTACAAGCTCAAAAGCTGGGACACTACAGGCAGGGCAGGATAGCACTGGTCACAGCAGGGCCGTGACAGCTCTGGAGCTGGGACACTGCAGGCAGGGCAGGATACACTGGGTACAGCAGGGTCATGACGTTTTCAAGGCTGGAACCCTGCAGCAAGGTCAGGGTACCACTGGTCACAGCAGGGCCGTGACAGCTCTGGAGCTGGGACTCTGCAGGCAGCGCAGGCTACTACTGGGCACAGCAGGGCCATGATAGCTCTGGAGCTGGGACACTGCAGGCAGGACAGGGTAGAGAGTGGGAGCTCTGCTGTTTGAGTCCAGCGTGGCTTACTGTCTCAGCAATGGCCATGGCGCTGATCTTCAGAGGCAGCAGCGGCATGTGTGCTTTTTGGGGGTTTGCTACGCACAGGCACCTGCACGCCTCTCCATAGGGCACACCGTCCTGTAGGACACTCTGATGCAGTGCCTTTGAACTTGGGTACTGAAATCTTATCACAGGCAGGTAGGGACAAGCAAACTCAGCGTGCATGACTGGCTGATTTGGGACTTTGCAGCAGAGCGCTGCTGCAGGATGCATGCTGCGGCAGCACTGGCTGGAACATGCCAGTAACACAGGCGTCCATTGCACCCTGCCACTTTGCCCTCGCAATCCATGCAGCTCCCCCGCTCATGGCTGCATGCCACACAGGCAGGCAGGCACGGAGCCAGGCAGGCGCCCTTTGCAGACTCACTCGAAAGCTGCAGGGAGATGCCCTGCAGGTACAGGTCGGCCTGCTGGATCGCGTCGGACTCGTCCCGGCGCACATTCTTGCCGCGCCGTACGTAGGTCAGCTTCCCGTCGATGGGCTTCAGGATGTAGGCCCGCTCCGGCTCAGGCAGCTTGCCTGCATGGAAGACTGGCAGAGTCATCTTTGAGGTTGGCCAGCTCGTTTAGGAGTTGGCCGCTCCATGTATTGCTCAGCACCTTGAGGGGGGCCCAGGCAACTTACAGCACAAACGCGAGGTACTTTCTGGTGTACACACTCATGCTGGCTGAAGATGCAGGCTCACCCCCAGCTCAGGCACCTTGCATGCAAGATACACAAGCCATGCAGCTGCATGCACTGGCTGGCAATGTGGGCTTGGCAGCTTACAGTGCCAAGAGGTCTGCAGCGGTGGCTAGCAACCAGCAGGCACATGCACCCTGGGGCTGGCCTGAAGCAAGCAGAGAGCATCTGCGCAATGCCAGTACAAGAGTAGCTGCTTCAGGATTGTGAAGGGGCATAGTGGGGCTGGCAGTGGGCTGTTGATACCTCCCTGCAGGCTGCCATATGCAGATGTGACACAGTGTTGCAGGCTAATGGAACAGGCCAGCCCATGAGTCAGCACACAAGGCAGGCGCTGGTACTGACTCTTTGTAACCCAGACTGTGTGGCACAGACCCACCTTCCTTGTACTTGGGCGTCTCTGCGGCCTCAGCAGCAGCAATGCCTGGCTTAAAGAGGACGTCCCAATCGTAGGCCAGCATATCTGACCACTCCTTCTTGGGCTTCCAGAGCTCGCCACCCACATCAAAGTACAGGGCAAAGCGGCGCAGGTGGGAGGCCTGTAGGTCAACCATGGGCAGGAACTAAGCATGCTCTGTGAGTGACAAGCGGGTACAGGAAATCCTGGCACAGCCCCTCGCGGAGCTGGGGTTTGTGGGCTGGGGACCAGCGATGGACAGACAGATGTTTGAATCGGGGAGACTGATGTTCAGTTACCCGCATGTGATGTTATGATGGCAGGCAGGACAGAGAGCCCAGGGGGTGGGATATCGAGGACTCCCAGGTGGGTTGGGGAATGCTCATGTGCAGAGCTAAGGCATAAATGGCAGCACTGTGCAGGTGGGCTACAAGAGAGATCAAGAAGGTGGCTGTTCTCACCTTGCGCAGCATCTCGAGGGGGTTGTCCTTGACGAAGGCGGGCTTGCCAGCCTCGTCCACCGTGTGGGCGCTGAGCTGCTCCAGGGTGAGCCCGCAGGCAAAGGGCATCTCAGGGTTGCTGGTGTCATCCTGCAGGGGCAGCGGCCTCCAGGCTCAGCAGGGGTGAAGGAGCAGCACGTGTCATCAAGTCCACTGAGGCAGAGCCCCACTGCTGTGTGTAACTGTGGACACCTGATGCTCAAGCAGGGTAGGGGGCTGCCCACCAGGTACGCAAGGGGGCTCCGCAGCTTTTGCTCAATAGCTGTGCAGGCTATTGGCCGCAGGCGTAGTAGCACTCATCGAGTGGTACAATGCAGACCCTCTGTATTGATGCAGAGTTTTTCTTTTGGGGTGCCTGCACCATCATCTGCAGGTTCCCACAATTCCCCAGCTGTCCACCTCGGAGCAGACCTTGATGCATGGTGGTTTGACAGAGCAGGTGAGACGATTTGACTCCTGGCTGCTGGCAGCAGCAGACTCATACTGGACTCAATTGCCCTTCTCAGAAGCATCAAAGCAGCACAATACATTTCTGGGTTTGCCAAGTGACACCAGTAGACCCTCAAAGACCATTGCAGGGCCTGCATCCTAGCTTGCCGCTGCTGACAGCAGTGCAACACGAAAGCCTTGCCAGCATGCGACACCACATGGCTCAACTTGCCTGCGGCGAAACAAACAGCGATTAGAGCCCAGCCCACCTCGTAGCGGATGTGGATGTTGGTGATGGACAGCTGCAGGTTGCCGATCACAGTGTCGATGATGGCCTTCAAGCGCCCGCCGCTGGGCCCACCCTCAGCCTGCTTCTCCAGCTTCAGGTGGTTCTGCAGAACATTGCAGCACTGTGGGTCCGACAGTAAAGGCGTCCACTGGATGGGCAGGTGAAAGACAGCTTCTCAAGTTTAAGGTGGTGCCGCATTGGCAGGCAGCGCAGAGCAGTTGGGTCATGCGGGGCAGATACTTATGTGGAGTACACGCGGACATAGCCCCAGGCAGGGATTGGCTGAGCATGCCGCAGCGATGTGGGGTTTTCTGCTCTGCAGCTTTGGGGAGCGGAGTGCTGGTATGCAGGCAGCGGGACGAAGGTGACTTGGAGAGAGCAGACCCACCTGGACGCTGGTCAGCTCTGCATTGGCGATGCGCTTGCGCTTGGCTGCCAGCTCAGCCTCAGCAAAGTCCTGCAGGCAGGAAGCTAAGTGTGGGCCTCCTATGCTGTAGAGGGTTTTCCCAGCAAGCCCATGCAGTCGAGCTCAGTGGGCTGCAACAGCCCGACTCAGCAGACAACACACCCCAGCTGCTGGGCAGGCAAAATTGCTGCAGGCCCACCAGGCCCAAGAGGATGCCCATGAGATGCATGCTGTTGCAGGCATCAGCGTGGAGCAGGTGATCCCAATGAGGAGGTGCAGACCCACAGAGGGACCTGAGATGCAACAGCCCGACTCAGCAGACAACACACCCCAGCTGCTGGGCAGGCAAGATTTGCTGCAGGCCCACCAGGCCCAAAGAGGATGCCCATGAGATGCATGCTGTTACAGGCATCAGCGTGGAGCAGGTGATCCCATTGAGGAGGTGCAGACCCACAAAGGAACCTGAGCTGCAACAGCCCAACTCAGCAGACCACACTCCCAGCTGCTGGGCACGCAAGAACGCTGCAGGCCCACTTGGCGAAAAGAGGACGCTCAGGCTGGTACAGGCATCAGCGTGCAGCGCATGAGCCCGATCAGGAGGTGCAGACCCACAAAGGAGCCTGAGCCACCACCCAAGGAGCATGGCATGCATATCTGTGCAGGGGGATGCAGCATGGCAGGATGTGGGCATTGTCAGCAGTCACCTGGTTCTCATCAGACTCTGGCCCCTCAGTCTCGACGCGTGGGCCTGCCAGGACATACAGGCGGTCCATTTCCACGATGACAGGGGCCCGCCCCAAGGAAGCCCATGGCACCTGCAGCAGGGGGCGGGCAGCGGAGTGCATGAGTCTAGTGGTGTCTTCTGCAGGTGGGAGGTTACCCACTTGCCCTTAGCTGCCGAGCCAGATGGGCTGCCGTGCCAATGTGGAAATGTGAGCTCATACAGAGTACGAACAGACCAGCATGGCAATTACTGCACAGGCAGAGGCATCAAGCACCACAGCCCAGGTGCACCTGTGCAGATGCCTGCCCTTGGCTGCAGGGCCAGATGGGCTGTTGTGACAGTGTGGACATGTGAGATCACACAGGTGCAAACAGCATGGCAATCACTGCAGAGGCAGTGGCGTTGGGAACCCCAGCCCAGTAGCACCTTTGCAATTGCCTGCAAGCAGAGGCAGGCAAGCCCACCCCAGCAAGATGCAAATTCCCGGGGAGCCCAACTAGCCTGAGCAGCCCACAAGCAATATGAGCAGATTGGCAGCTCATTAATCAGGCAACACGTGGGCAAGGCTGACCTTCAGCGTGAGCTTGCCCAGCAGCCCAGACTTGACAGTGATGGGCAGGTTAAGATCGGCAAGTGCCTCTGGTTTGAGCTGCAGGTTCCTGAGCTCCACATCGCCCTTGAAGACCGAGATTTTCAGAGACTGGGGATCCAGGCCATAGCAGTACTTGCCCAAGTACTTATTGAGGTAGAAGGCCACCTGCCCCTCGAGCATGGTGCCGGGTGGTGGCTGGCAGAGCCGTCAGACAGGTCGCTACACTGGATCAGGTCTCAAGTGGGGATGGAGCTGCGAAGCAACAGCTCCCAATTGCTGCAAGGGCATCGAGCTGATGATCTGAGGCTCCGGGCATGCATCGCTTTGGCAGAATCAATATGTGTGTGAATGCTTCTTTAGGCAGAGGCTCATGTTTTTATATTCCAATAGGTGACAACCTAAGTTACTAGTGCAGCTTGCCTCAACAACAGGCTTTTACCATGTTGGCAATTGATGTAGCACCTGGCCATCAAGATCCTATAGAGAAAGGTAAACAGGTCTGGCTATTTTGTCTTTTATAGAGCTTCTCAGGAGCTCTGTTGGCTCCCATATGTGCCCTCAGAGGAGCCAGGCGGGCTATTGAAAAAGCCGGGAGGCCTGAGGGCAAGAAGCTAGATCTGTCTGCCTGCATGCTGCAGGCAATGGCGCAGCCTGCCAGGTTCACGATTGTCTGTGCAGGACAAGCAGCTTTTGTCTGTGGCTTTGCACATGAACGCTGCTGCAGAGTCCTGCTATCAGTCACTCTGGGCTGCTGTCTTTCTGAGGCTCACAGCCTGCACTTTCCATGTTTGGGCTGCACTGGTCTGCTGCCTCCCCTGAGGCTGATAGTCAACACTGTGCTTTGCTGCGTCCTGCGTCCTTGCCACAAACTGCAAGGGATGTTCAGCTTCTGCTGG
Organism: Asterochloris sp. CNOR1; assembly: GCA_963969365.1. NCBI lineage: Eukaryota > Viridiplantae > Chlorophyta > Trebouxiophyceae > Trebouxiales > Trebouxiaceae > Asterochloris > Asterochloris sp. CNOR1. The sequence goes on from OZ017750.1 coordinate 188,307, forward strand.
GAAGACCAGTCTTGCCTAAGGCAGGGCCTGCTGTTGGCGCTCTTTTAGCTTATTCAGGCAGATTGATCTCACCATGCTGCAGACAGACCCAGCTGGGAGCAGGTGGCAGGCAGGTGCGACAGCTTCTGATGCCGCACTAAACACTGCTGGCAGGGATGCTGCTGACGCCCCCAGCTCGCTCCTGACCCCCTGTACCTTGACACAGCCATGTCACACTGAACAGGTCAGCCTGCAGTGGCTGCAGCAGCCATGTCGTGCAGCACTACATGCTGTGCTCCAATGCAAGGCTTGATGAAGTGATGTGTCTGCAAGTTGCTGGTGTCATGTCACTCCCACACTGCCTCTCAGCGTCATGCTTGCCTGTACAGGAGATCACCGCTGTGGTCTGCTCTGCCAGGGTGGCAGCCGCATGGACACAGTGTACTTCCAGAATCCACCCAAGCCAGCATCTGAGATACTCCAGGCATTGGCAGCTGCGGGCTCCCTGGGAGCGCTGAAGGGCTGCAGATACACCTTGACCGGAGGGGATCAGCTGCGTCTACATCCTTAGGGTGCCAGCGACAACAGCAGGCAAGTCTTGCTGAGCAGCTGGCACCAGTCAGTGATCTGCAACACAATCAAGCAGGGTGTGCTGTGCATCTTCAAAGGGCAGGCCATACAGTCTAATTGCTGGGGCATAATTGGTGCAGTGGGGTGCTGTTCACGTAAGACCTGGAGGTGGCCTTGCAGGCTGCTGTGTGTCAGGTCCTGCTTCCGCAACAAGTGAGTGCAGTCAAGCCTGAGACTGCGTATGGGCAGCTGCTCTGCTGGGCTTGATTAGTTGAAGCAGCAGAGCTGGCAAAACCCTGATCTGAAACCCCTGATGATGGAGCGCCTGCATGGACCTGGAGGCGAGTGTGTGCTGTCAGGGCTGCAGGGTCCTTGTCTGCCCCATGGCTGAGGTGATACTGCAAGGGGGGCTTGCTGATGTGGTCCCCCTGCTGCAGGGGGCAGTGGAGATCGTCTAGCACAGCTTGAGCTGCAGCAGCAGGGCTTGGAGGTAAGATTGCGGCAGATGGAGCTAGCCAGCCACCATGCACCGAGCCCGACCCAGTGAGGGGGCAGACACCTTTAAGGCAAGGAGACAACATCATCTTGGGAGTCGCAACGAAAAGGCAGGGAGTTGCTGGTATCAGTGGCACCTTCTTGTGCAGCCTGCAGTGGGCTGCCCACAGCTGATGCTGCAACATGGGACTTGGGTTGTGCTTGCAGGTTCAGAGGAAGCACATCGGAGGAGCCAGCAAGAACCTTCCCCAATCTTCCAGATGTCTCTTTAGCCAGCATGAAGGCAGTGGTGACGCATCTGTGGGAGGTCTCGCAAGTTGTCTGGGGCCTGCTTTCCCCTGCAAGATGCGCAGAGCAGTGTCGAGGTGTGTATCTACATGACGTCATGTGTCTGCAATTCAAGTCTCCTCTGCAAGAGCTGTCAGTTGTGTGGTGGCCCAGATAGGCAGCTGCAGACATGCCTGCCTGCCTTCACAGTGTGCTCGCCTGTGTAGCAAGTGACCTTGCTGCTGCAGGCGCACAGTAGCAGGCATGATCACTTGCAACAGCTTCAGCAGAGACAGACGCACCTCAGCGCAACATCACCATGCAAAACTAGCAGGATGATCAGCTCAAGGATGCAAAAAATATGCAAACTGATGCAATCAAGCTACATAGAAGCTGCAGAAAGCACTTGTCAGGAGTTTGACATACAGTGTACATACAGGCTGTGCCCACAGACATCTTGCCAGAGAATGCCCGTACATTTGGCAGCAGTACAGGCTTGAGGCCTGCAGACGTCCAAGCCAGAGACTGCCTGCACAACCTCATGCAGCTGGTGGGACTGGCGGTGACTGCCTCATTTGAAATACTAGCTGATCTGCAGGTGAAGATGCATGCATTGCACCTGTCTTGCTATACATCCAGGCAGATCTAGAGGGGCCCTTCTAAGTCATCTGGCCCTTATGTCCTACAGTGGATGTTGGCTGATCATGGTAGGTTGGGATTTCATCAGATGAAGTCCTTCATGTAAGCTTCAAGGACGTTCCCTGAGACTAGACACTGCATCTAGACGCGCTGAGCAAGCCAGGGGTCATTGAGAGCTGCAGATGCGCTTAGCTGCTTGCACACTGGCTTTTTCACAAAGGACTTAGCTGCTGCGAATGCTGCAATGTACCAAAGCCCAAGACATGGGACAGGAGCTCGCCAATCAAATGCATGTCTGATAATGTAGTGAAACAATTTTGAGAGTCAAGAACATCATCGCCCCAGCAACTGAAGGAGAAGCCAGGAGGCAGTGCACCTGCATCTGCTGCAGCCACACTTTCCAGGTCCAGCAGCATATAGCAGTGCTTGTCAAGCTGAGCTACATTACCCAGCCGGATGTCACGGTGCACAACACCAGCCTGATGTAGGAGCGTTGCGGCCTTGCAACAGCAGGTGGCGAGCGCTCGCACATCCTGCAACAGAAGGTGGCTGAAGGTCGGACATGTAGCTGCCAGGATGCATTGCCGCCAGCACTGCCATAGAATTGGCAAAGCTTTGTCCAAAGTGCTTCGTACTGGCACTGGCAGACTGACCCACAAATCTCTACCTTTGCTCACCTCTTCATTGTCAAAGTCAGGGCGGAACCCAAGTGGCCCAACCAGCACCTGATAGGTGGATCTGTGAATTTCTGGTGCTTGCTGGGCCATGACCAAAAAAGTTTTGGCCACATTCCGCGGAGTGTGTGCCGCCTTATATGCACGCAAGATGGCCTCAAAGCTCGTCTGCGTCTCTGCAGCAAATGCCTTGAACTTGGGGATGACCTTCAGCACAGTGTTGCCCTTGATGAGCAGGTACCTGAACAATCACATGAGGATGCTTCAGGAACAAGCCAGTGACACTACAGCGCTTGACACGGAACATGCACACGACCTGATACCCGAAAGAGATGATGCCTTCATTGACCACCCAGCACAGTCTGCTGGACTCCTTCTGCAAAGTTCAGCAGACAAACACACCTGTCTTTGCCCCTGTTGACCTTCACACCAAGGGGCAGACGGCCATCCAGCACTGGCACTGACTTGCCCATCTTGGCCAGGAGAAAGAACGCTCTGACAAGCGACTGAATGAAGATGCAGCGCTGGCGAACATGGCCAAGGTTCAAAATTTTTCCAATGGGCATCAGCTGCACGCAATACATGAATGAAGTTCAGCACACTGCACATGGCCAGAGCTCCACAAGTGCTGGCCAATGGGGAATGAGGAGGTGTTGTCAACATCAAGTATGCGGGAGCATACCATGCAATACAGACCTTTAATCTGTCTGCTGAGACCCACTGCCACTGGAAGCTCACGCCCCCGCAGCATACGCCAGCAAGAACTTCACAGGGCTATAGTGCATGGCGGTGATTGGCTGGCGCATTGCGCTCAGGGCATTGATGGCATCCAGCAGGCTCAGATGCCTGTGTTCGCCCATCAGCATGGTGCAGTGTTCCACTGTAACAACGGTGTCAGGGCGCGCACGCAGCTTCAGAACCTTGCTTACGGTGCTGTCCTGCATTTTTGTCTCAGCGAAAATAATCTCCAGGTATGGCTGGATGCTGCTGTGGTCGCCTAATGCAGTGAACACGTCCAGAACAGCACCAGCCACAAACAAGGCGACTGTCATCTTGCAATGGCCACTGAATGGCTTGCGCACGAGACGGCTGAAGGCAGCTGGCAAGTCTGAGCCATCTGTGCCCACCAAATACTTGTTTGCGGTGATGCAGTACTGACTTATAATGGTCTGATGGCATTCTGCTGTGACTGGGATCAGCAGAGGGCTGTTCTCTGGGAACAGCACTGTCTGCAGCGCCCGGGGTGTGGTGGGCAGCTCGGGCAGCTGTTGGGGCGTCAGCTGAGTCGCCCACCGGTCAGACTGCTCACAACGATCACCACACTGATCATCTGTAGCAGCAGGCAAAGTCCTTGCTGAAGATCTTCATGCAACATACACCCCTTCCAGACACAATTGTTGGGCTTAAGAACTGCATGTCTGGCAGCAACATCAGCATTTAAACATGGCATTCACACACACCTCGGCGAACCCTCTTGCTGGGGTTGGCTCCTTTGTCACTCTCGCCGCCAGCTTCATGGGCCCACTTGCCTGCACAGAGATGTAGTGGTCCTGTTGCAGTGCTTAAGGTGCCAGTATGTCATGATGCAATCACCAAGGTGGGTGCCCTCTAGCTGTCAGCCAGTCTTATGTCAGGAAAAGGCTGCCCAGGGCATGACACCCAAAAGTCCCCCTGCAGGTCTGGTAAGCATATGTGGTCTAAATGCGAGTCAAAGGCTGCCTGTGGTCCAGCAGGCGGCCCAGCACCCTCGCCGGGCACTTGCAGACAAGCTCAGCACAGCAGGTGCTAAACTCACCAGCTGGCTTGAGAGCATTCATTCCTTCACCGTGGCTGCAGTTCACCAACCATTTGAGGGACGCCGCCTGCTGTCAGACATCAAGCAGCCTGACTGCTAAAGCACTGAAAAAGACATCCTCAACACCAGACGCTGCACTCAGATTTGTTACTGCAGGCAGGGGCCCGCAATCGGTGCATATCTCACTTGTGAATGCAGCTGGCAGCTCGCATCTTGCAGGTCCTGGTGACAGAACCCTGAACCCCAGATTGCCTGACCATGCTGTCTATGATTGCAGACAATGCCGGTTCCAGCCAAGAATGCTCACCTGCCAGCTGCGATCTAGCTTTAAAGAAGAGTTCAGCAGGTGGACGGCGGCAGCACATTGCACCCAGCTCTGCTGTGGTTAGACCGCCCAGACCTGCGTTGGTATAGATATAGCCTGCTCCCAGGTGGGACGTCAGAACTTGAAAGGAAATGCAGGGTGGACCAGTGGAGGAGTGTGGGACGAGTGTGGAGAATCGCCTGATCTGCCAACAATCTGGCCAGACTGAGGAAGCTACCCAGCTGCGACTTCGAGAGGTTGATAGGAACGTAAACCTCACAGACAATTTCCTGCAGAGGCGGCATAAGCCATCGACTGTGCTCATGCATTCGAGTTGAGCATTGAGGCTGTAAACTGCTGGTTGCTGCTTGAAACAGGTGTACATGCTGCCACTCTTTGTTGGTGGGTTTCATCCTACAGTTGAGGTCAGCTCCCCTGCATGGCTGTGCTGACGGACAGGTGGGTTCTGCTTCTGGAGCCAGGCATGTGGATTGGTTACCTGTTCTGCAAGCATGTGCCTGTCACCTTTGCTGGATCAAGGGTGGCAGATCTGTCCGTGCACTTCCCCTCTTGCCAGTTCTGCATCACAAGTCAGCTCTGTCAACCTTTGCTGGGGGTGCTGCTTGTCTCCGCTGCTAGTGACTTGTGCAAGCCTGAGACCATGGCTGCACCTGACCTGTGCAATAGCTGCACTGTTGCCCTAGCTAGGTTTGTTTGGCCCATAGGCAGACACACTGCAAGTCCTTGCCCAATTTGAAAAGACCTTTCATGTCTGCATGGTTGCAGGCAGTGTCCATGACGCGCGTGAGGTGGTTTGCGGTGCCATCTGTGACATCCCTCTGTCACCCAGCAGAGCAGGACTGGTTCTGCACTCCAGATGCCACCATTGCAACCACTGGAGCCCTGGCTCAGCTGGTCCTGACTGAGGCAGGACTGCCACCAACAACCACACTGTGGCTGCGGACAGGGTGTGGCTGGGAGAAGGTCAGCAGCCTTGCAGCACTGCCCCCCGGTGACCTGGCAGTCAAGGCTGTGGTGGGCGAGTCAGGTGGGCCACGCTGTTTGCATAGCCAGGCTGAGTGTGAGGGTTTGTAGATGGTTTGGCAGTCAAGACGAGGCAGGCAGGCTCAATTTGCCAGGGTTGCATGGGAAAGCTGCTTGCATAAGCGCAACAGCAAAGTGTGTGTACCTTGAGAACGCGTTTTCTGGAGTCGCGCCGCCAGGTGTAGCAGACGCCCTGAAGCCTGAGCCCTTATAGGTGAGGTTTGACCTGCTGAGGAGCTTGAGGTCTTCTGTGGGGCACTCTAAGGGGTCCCTCCAAGGCATAAAGATGCCATGAAGCAATCTGACAGGTGACAGGAGCTGTGTTCCCTCTTTGCTCGCTGTTGTAGTAGCCAGTTGACACTAGTCAACCCCATTTTGTGCCCGGCATCACTTGGACGTTTGGCTGCTCGTCAGGGGTCTCCTGCACGCTTTGCAACAGCAGGCAATGCGCTGTGCAGGCTGAGCTGTGCGGCTTCACGCCTGCAACATGCACAGTCTCTCAGCTGGACATGCTGTGAGCAGCGTGTATGCTTGCAGGTGCACTCAGCACAATACTGTCACGCCAAGCAGCAACAGCTGGTCTCAGCCCTCACGGAGGTGAGCGACGTCAGAGAACATTGTCGACCATTCTGGCAACAGCAGGTTTCAGTGATTTCCACTGACACCAGGTCCTTTCCTGCAGAGGGCTTTGATGAGTTTGTGAAAGCTGTGTCATCTGGGCTTGTGGGTCAACTCACAGAAGCTGTGACAGCCATCAAGAAGGAGACTTTGACACTGGAGGCCTCATCATGCACCAGCAGCGACATGAAGTTGGCTCTGGACCGCCTTGGCTTGACGGCTCGCCGCAACCTGCGTCTGCCTTGCTGCCTGGACCCGGCCCCCTCCTTGATGCCAGCCGCGACCCGCAAGTTTAAAGAGACTGTTGTCTTTTGACCATGCGTTCTTGTTCTGGTTGATTGGCTGGCCCCTTGTTGCAGGTGTAATGATTGCTTCTTTGGTCCGCAGCTGGGCGGGTCCTGAGACAAACCCAGTCAACGTCGCAGCAGGCGTCCGATGGCTAAAAGACTACATTACCCTTCCTGGGCAAGATGTCGTAGCCATCACTGCCTCTTCCTATCATCCAAACCTGATTGCAAGTTTCGTGGAAGCCAGAATAATAATCTCTGGAAGCAAGACAGACTTTCTGGTGATGTCAGCTAAGGTGGGTTGATACCTCACAACATCCACACAACTGCACATGCCTGGCGCAATGTCTGACGCACGCATTGGGTGTCTGTTGCTTGCTCAAAAAGTGTATCTTGAAATGCAGTCCTTCATTGCAGGCGGTGAAAAAGTTGCGGTTGACGCCAGGCCAGCAGCCAAACGAATTTCAGCTAATGACAGTGCTTCGCTACATAGCAGGCGTGTATGAGTCAAGGACTACCATGCGCTTGGCAGGTGAGAAGCTGTTGATGTCTCCAGAGGCATGGGCTCCTGCCAAATGGGGAGCACTTGCTGGCCATTGCATCTCGTGTTCAGCTGCAGCCCATTGCTGCAGGCCACTCCAGCTCCTGTGCTGCTGCTGCAGAGCTGGGTGGCCTAGGCTCCATGTGGACCCAGGTGGCTGCCCAGGCCATCGCCGTTCAGCGCACGCGCCTCATTGACTGCGATGATGGGAGGAACAATGAGGTGCCAGTCTTTGGAGGAGACTTCAACGACCATCTGATACTCCACCATTCTGGCAAGGAGCTGCACCTGATGCAGAACGACCCCACCCCTGTGGACCGGCGCCTGGCTGTAGCTTGCATGCGGCACCTACTGACTGGGACAGCAGCCAAGATGCCATCGGGTAAGGAACTTTCTGCTGAATTAAGGGCGCAGCCCAGCATGCAGTGGCCTTTCTCAAATCTTATTCATAGGCCTGTAGAATCTGTACAGCTGCTCACAATGTCTTGCAGACGATGGCGTGGAAAAGGAGGCGGAAGAAAGCGGCGAACATGTTGACGCAGCAAGCAGCAAGGATGATGAGTTGTTGCCAGATGCCCCTGGCAGCAGCGAGGATCAGGATCAGGATGGGGGCCCCTCACGAGAAGCTGACAGGGACGCTGGTGGCGCTCTGGCCAAGCGCACCACCCGGTCAGCTGCAGCCAAGCGCACCAGGCAGCGTCTGGATGCCATGCTGGGACCTCAGGTGGATGCTGTGTACAGCGCAACATTGAACAGGCTGCTACGCAGTCCAGAGGGATACAAATCACTGGGCATGTCTGGTCCACCTCACAGCATTGAGCACACGCCATTCAGTGAGCAGATCAGATCTTGGACCATTGTTGCCACCAACCAGGACCTGAAGTGAGGGCTGGTGGCAGCAGTGGTCCAAGACCTGAGGTAATGGCTCATCTGAATGAGTACCCTCAGACTTCCCCTCATAGCTGGCTACTTCAGCTTGGCACATCCATGCGTCTGGGACCCATGCAGGGCCTCTTCCCCTAATCTGATTGCATGTTGTGCAGTCGTGCATGCATGAGGCTTTGTTAGTCTTTGATGAACCAACATGTAAATGAGGAGCCCTGCACCTCTGCAAAGATGGGTGCTGTGGTCATGGTGTGCAGAACAGCATGACAATTTCCATCATCTTAAGCTGATGGCCAATGCATTTTGCAGTGCTGCTCAAAATGTCATCGGCAAGCAGACCAGATGGGCAAGCTGTGGCGAGGCGGCAGGCCCACTGTGGCATCCACCATCTGGTTTCAAGCTATTCTGACAGGCCAAAACCAGAGATTGTGTTACACGAGGTTCTTGATTCTCTGATGGTTTCCACTTGAAAGTTTGTCTCGAGTCAGAACATGCTGAGGGTGATGCATGCATGCTGTTTCATAGCTCACTAGGCAACTAAATTAGGTTGCTGAAGCACAGTGTTTGCTTGGATCCACAATGAAATAAATGAACAGCAGAAGCCAGATCGAGGTTGTTCCGTATGCACAGGTGCTCATGGGGCGCCGCTGTGAAGCAAAGCAAAAGGCGCCTGCACGCGGGAGAGTTCCTGCCTGGGCATGCAACAGGCTGGGTGTCTCCTGCAAGATCTCTGACTGTGCAGGCTGGGCAGCGACTGTCCCAGGCGCTCCCTTGGCCCTTCAGGATGAGCACCTGCAACTCGGCAGGTTGCATCTTCTGGGCCATTCCAAACACCACCCAACCGCCTCTTGGGCAGCAAGCATGCCAGCCTATGCCTCCTCCTCTGCGTCCTTGTCATCCCCAGCCAGCATGGCCTGCAGCAGCTGCCCCATGGCTGCAGTCTCAGCAGTCCCGCCCTTGCCCTTGCTGCCCGCGCTGCTGCTGACAGTCAGGCCGTCCATGACAGCGGCGTCCAGCTTGAGTTTGCGCTGGGTCATGCCTAGAATGGCCTCGTCCACCGTTTCAAGGGTCACCTGCAGCAGCACACAGGGGAAGCTGATGTTGTGAGCTGCAGCTGTGTGTGGATTGGCCTCATCCACAGCTTCAAGGGTCACCTGCGGCAGCACACAGGGGAAGTCGAGGTGATGAGCAGCAGCTGTGCCGATGCCATGTGAAGGACCAACTGCAGCATCACACACAGATGAAGATGCTGGTGTGAGCAGCAGCTGTGCCCACACCCGCCCCAAACTTCACCTCAAAGAGACACCTGTAGCAGCACCTGCAGCAGCACCTGCAGCAAGCTGAGACGTGACCAGCAGACCTGGAGCCTGTGTACGGCCCAAAACGGTCATTCATGGCTTCAACAGGCATCTGCAGAAGTCCACGAGAATGTTGTTGTTGTGACTGTTTTGTAAAGCTGACAGAACAGCCTCCTCCACAGTGTCAAGGGTCACTTGCAGCAGAAGGGTCCTTAACATGACCTTTCAGGAGCTGCGCTGTGTCGAAGCCATGCTCCAGGTAGTGTGCACAGTTCAAACACATTGCAGGCAGCAGCAGGACGCAGCAATGGAGTCAGAAGCACTGCAGGCAGTCGAGTCCATCAGCAAAGGCCATGGCAGCACAAGCTGACTGGCAACCTATGCTCAGGGGTAGCAACTTGCAGCACTGCTGGGCCAGGCGCAATCTGGGTGGATTCAGGGCCAGATGGCCCCTTTTTACACCCATCTCTGCCATTATCTGGACTAGCCCAGCTTCAAGTTTGATGGAGGATGGAGCTCAGCAGGACTGTGATGTAGCAATTGACCAGGTAAACAGTCTGCATGCTCCCCAGTGCTCACCATGCGGTACACAGTGACCTGCTTGGTCTGACCTAGCCTGTGGCAGCGATCCTCAGCCTGGCGGTCAATCTGGGGATTGAAATCTGCAATGAGGCGGCCCGGGTGATCAGCAGAGAGGCCCAGATGTCTTATAAGGAGGTGCGCATGTTCAGCAAACAGGCTGGGACACTGACAAGGGGCTGAGATGTTCATCACAGAGGCCAACATGTGCACAAAGCAGCCCAGGTGTACAGCAGCTCAGATGTCTAATAAAGAGGCCCGCAGGTACAGGCAATACACCCAGATATTCAGCCAAGGGGCCCAGATGTGATGGCAGGCTTGACCCTGGGTTCCCGCTGGAGCAACATGGACCACAAAGGCACAATGCCTCACTGTACAACATCTCAACATGTGCACCATGCAGGAGTTGACAGCAGTTCAGAACAGGTGCCAGCATTCGCTGTCAAGCATGAGCACCTGGCAGACACTGAGCGCTACAGGAACACCATCCCTGTGTTTGAAGCAGGGTGCATGCTAGGAGTAGACCTCCATTGAGCCCTGGTGCACAACAGATTCCTGAGCTCGCCAGGAGTCCATAAGTTGACTCACCACAGTCGTGAATGATGACGGTGTCAGCTCCAGTAAGGTTCAGGCCCTGCCCACCAGCCCGCGTGGACAGCAGGAAGGCAAACACGCCCTTGCTGGGGTCATTGAACCTGCAGCCATGCTGCAGGTCAGCCTGGACTGCTGGGGGAGTCATCCCTGCAGATGCCCAGCCACACACTGGTCGACTGTGGCCAGGTGCTTGACCCCAGCAGGACCTGCCATGCAGCATACTAACATCATGCAGCCAGACCAGCCATGCAGGCACTGAGGCTCAGGCGCTGCCAATGCAGGACCAGTGACATCAGGCGCCAGATCCGACCGCAGCCCCTAAGTACAGCAGGACCACACTTACAGACACTAAGTGATCAACTACGGTCCCCCAGGCACTGCCACAGCATCGCCTTGCCTGCTGCCTGGTGACTTGGTGTTCAGCATGCAGCCACTGCAAGCACCAGCCAAGCGCACAAACACTGACTGGTCCACTGTGGCCAGACGCTTCGCGGCAGCAGTGTCCAGCCGGCAGCCACTGCAAGCACCAGCCAAGTGCATGGCCACTCACTGGTCAACTGTGGCCAGACGCTCCGCGGCAGCAGTGTCCAGCCGGCAGCCACTGCAAGCACCAGCCAAGTGCATAGCCACTCACTGGTCAACTGTGGCCAGGCGCTCTGCTACAGCGGTGCTGCCGTCCAGACGCAGGTAGGGCAGCTTGAGCAGGTCCAGCAGCCACTCCAGGATGTCCAGGGTGGATGTCCACTGGCTGAAAATTAGAGGCCTGCACACAGGTTGAACATCTAGGGGTAAGGGGTGCGGGAATGAGATCCACTCAACACGACTGATGGCTAAAGGCTCTAGGACAGTGGCAGCATTGCCTTCTGGTGCTCCAGCCTACAGACATCCACTGGCTGAAGATCAGGGGCCCACAGATATCCACTGGCTACAGATCAGGGGCCCACGAGGGCAGGGAATGCCGGTACAGCTTCACAGTCTGAAGGCAAGTCCGGTCCAAGAAGCAGCAAGCCCAGCCCAAGAACCAAAAACAACACTCACTGACAACAATCAGCACAACCCTCACTTGTTGCCCTAGGCCCTCAGCTCATGTCCCAGGCAGGCCCCTCCGTCTCTGCAACATTGACTGCATGGTTGACTGCAGAAATGACTGCTCAACCCACCTGCTGTCCTTGGCCTTGAGCTCCAGCAGCATGTCCCGCAGGCGACAGCACTTGGCGGAGTCAAACACGGCGTCCTGGGGGAGCACGTACTTCTGGAAGTGCTTCTTGTTGCCCAGGGCAAAAGCATGGAGGCTGTAGTCGCTGTAGGTCATCAGCTCTTCACGCACCTTGTCCTTGGTGGCATTGCCGCCAAACACCTGCCTGCGGCACAGCACTGCCAGCATGTTGGTCAAGAGTGTTCCTCAGATCAGAAGGTTTGAGTAAGAGCCCTCAGGCTGGCAGCAAGTTCATGAGCAACAGGCGGTGAAGTCAATAGACTCTTGCTGAGCATGCACAGCATGACACTTGTCCTGGCTGTGGCTGCCCGGCCACACGTCTCAGAAGCTGTCAGGGGCGGCAGGGCAGCATAATTTACCATGCTGAGATGCTGACATGGAACTCAGCTGCATCCCTGACCTAACCCTTGGGGATGCTCCAACAACTGCCCGCCTCTAGTGCGATGACAAGGTGGCAACCCCTCCGTGCGCGGAAGGCATGACTACAGGGTCAGCTACATCAGGTCTGCAAAGACTGCTATGCTTGTGTAGAAGGCACCCACCTCTGCCCAACAACAAAGAGAACATGGGGCCCCCCTTTCACCCCGCCATTGTTGATTAACACTCAGGACTACGCTGCTAGCAGGCCCAGTGGGCGGCCACAGCTGCGGATGATGGCAGCGACCGGCGCATGAGCTGCACGCAGGCTCCACTGTGGCAGCAAGTAGCACTTGGAGCACCCTGCACACACACAGCCCTGCCAGCACAAGGCCAACCCCCCTGGACTCACTTGCTGAAGGCCAGCCGCGCCATCGCCTGCACCTGCTTGTCTGAGAAGCGGTGGCGCACCAGCAGGGGGTGCTGGGCGATCTTGCGCAGGTGGGTGAACAAGTGGTTGACCCGCCGGCTGCCCAGCTTCTTCACCAGAGCATGCCCGGTCGCCGCACCGCCACCTGCACGATGTCACATGCAACCTGTTGTCATAAGGCAGACAGGCCTAGTCTGCACCAACAAAAGTGCTGCGCAGGGTAAGCATCATGATCCCAAGACACCTGGTGCGCTTCTGATGCAGCCCTGGGCTAGGAGAAGCCCCCTAACACGGCACAAGCCCTTGCAACCAAGTGTCTCGCAAACAGCAGGGACACCTTCAGGCTTGTATGCCTTTTCAGGATTTCTTGCCATATAGGCGGCCATGTGTCTCGATCAAGTGTCCCAGGCACTTCAGTCACATACAGGAGCCCCCTTGGGACAGTGTGCATGGCCCCAGTGGCGTTCAGCAGGGTGCCGACAGCCTTGCACAGGCCCCCACCTGACAAGACCCTGAGGCATTGTACACATCCCTGAGGCATGTCAGGAAGCTCCCACCTGCTGCAATGCATTCTCTCTGCACAGGCTTGCCAGCAAAAGAGGAACCCACAGTAACAGACACAGGCAGCTTGCCTGTGTGCGTGATTGGGCATCGCATCTCAGGCACTTCCTCGCTTCTCATTCCACTGCCAGCACACCTGATCCCCACAGGGAGCACTGCCAGGTCAAAATGCATGCACAGATACCACAGCCAGAAGTCAAGGGGCCCAATCCTCAGAGTGCCTTGACATGTTGACAGTCAGGCACCCAAAGGATGCCCTTGACACAGCACCCTCCAAGAGCACCCACCTGCAGCAGTGGCTTCCCTGCGGATGTCCGAGAAGGCCTGCCTGTACAGATCCCCCTGGGCCTCTGTCATGGACACCTGCTCTGTTCGGTGCTGCTTGGCTGTCAGCTGCCCGGCCACCTCGCTCTTGAGGCGCCGCAGCACAAAGGGCGCCAGCAGGTGCCTCATGCGGTCAGCCAGGCGGGCCACCTCCTCCTCATCCTGCAGGCAGCTGTCAGATTTGCCAGCCAGCCAAACACTCAAAGCCATGCAAGCAAGCCACGAGCAGGAGCCTGTGACCCATTGGTGCAGGGCAGCTGAGGGACAATGCTCTGTATACAGCCTGGAGCAGGGGTCTGATTTAGGGCTGCAGGCCAGTATGACAGCAGGCATGCCCAACACCTGACACGCATATGGTCAGACCTGACGGGCATCAAATTGCAGCTCGTCCTCCGCCTTGAACAGGTCTGGAAGCAGGAATCGCAGCAGGTTCTGCAGCTCCTGGAGGTCGTTCTGCAGCGGCGTGCCTGTCAGCATGATCCGCCGCCGGCAACAGGCCGCCACCCTGCACAGCCCACAGGGGAGAGAGGGTCAGGGTGGGGGTTACCTCAGCGATACTTTTGCTGCTGACAACCACGACGTTGTGCAGCCCTGCCTGCCACACTGGGTCCAGATGTCCCACAGCACAGTTCCCCAGGAGGTGTGCTTGTGAAGCCTGCTGCAAACTGCAGGATTAGAATTTGGGGTGGTGTGTCTGTAGCCCCTTGCCAGGCTGGACGAGGAGCCAGAAGGGTTGCTGTTGCTGCAGCCTGCTTCAAGGCACTGCAAACCCAAGTGAGCTGCTGCTGCAGAGCCACTGCATAAGCACAGCCTTTGCGTTCCTAACAGCACAGCCACCCCCAATTACTGTGTGCACAAACGTGAGCACCACCTGCTCGCGTGCAGCTCCTGCATTGTTAACAGTCAACCCTTGCCCACATATGTGAGAAAACATTTGCGCAGCCTTTGCATGCAAGAGGCTCCTGCCTACTTCACAGAGCACCTTGTCAACAAGCTAATCTACTCACTTGAGCAGCCTCTGCGTGCGGGAAGCCCCTGCATTCTTGACTGCATGGGCCTCGTCCATTAGGAGGTGAGACCACTTCCACTTGCGCAGGAAGGTCCTGTCCAGCTGCTGCTCCGTGCTATCCTGCAAGGGCCAGCAGGGATCAGCCTGTCATGCAGCTGCATGCAGGCTGAACTGGTAGTCACATGGGACTAGTGCCCGGGCGGTGAAGCTGCTGGAGGCATGTCGAGGGTTGGTGGGGAGACCTCCTGACATGCTGAATGAGAGACGCAGTCAGATGCTGGTCAGAAGCAGCATCTGGACAGAAGCAGCATGCGGCAGGTTACCTGGCAGGGCATGAGGCATGCAGAAGACCTGTAGCAGGGCCCAGCAGACAGGCGGGCACCAAACAACAGGCTTCACCAGCACTCCTTCACGCACCCGCTCGAAGAGGGTGTAGCACGTCAGCATGACGTTAAAGGGCAGGTCTGGCGCCTCCACTGGCGGCGTGGCAGGCTTGGGTCCTTCCGGGGATGTGAGATCCACTGGGGCAGCCTCATCAACCTCCTCATAGTCAGAGTCTTCTGAGTTGTCCTCTGGCTCAGAGGTGTTCCCATCAGCCTTGGCCTCCTGCGCCCGCCTGAAGATTCAAACATGGTCAAGTATAAGGATGCTTGCCGTGGGGTCGGGGCTATTGGGGATGTGTGCATTTTCCAGCGTAAAGAAGGTCATGGTTTTGGCCTTGGTCTCCCACTGGTGCTGCCTCTCGTCCTTGTAACTTTCTAAGATGTATAGGCCAGGTAAGGTGGCCCTGAGTGGCTCTCAGTTCCACAATCTTCATCTCTTGACGAGGCAGTACATTGACTTGACCACTGAGGGAGCCCACCTCCAGGAGTCCAGCTCCTGACGCAGCACAGCTCGGTCCTTGCCATAGTACTTGACCACCTTGAGGGAGGGACACCATCGCTCCAGCTCCCTGCAGCACACAATGGTAGGATTGTAACAGCATGAACACCCAGACCCACAGCTGCAGCAGAAGGCAGCGCAGAGAAACCATTTAAACTTGCTGCTTGCACCTTGAGATGCAGGGTGGAGGTGACCTGCGGCATGTTGGGCAACTGCGCGACCCCAGAGCACAGAGCCTCAAAAGACAGAGCAGCCTGTGTTGTGGAGCAGCCGTTGCCACAGGGCAGCAGCCCTTGCATGCAGGCCTGCGCCAGCACCGCACAGGTGTCCAGCTGTGGTGCCCACCTCTCCCAGTTTTCAAGGAGGGAGGCTGGTACCACCACAAGGTGGGGGCCTGGGTCCTTCTCAAGGTGCTTGAGTACACCTGCAGTACACATGAGGCAGTCACGCAGAGTGCAGAAGGACCAGCCTGGGTAACTGTATGCTGCTCTTGAGGTAGTCGACTGCCTCTAGATGCTGACCACACTGCATTGTGCTGGTGACGTCAACAAGGCTCAAGCTGGACACTTGAGTGTGCTGAAAGCTCCAGCAAAATGCAGAATTGCTTGGCATACAGCGTCACGTGACCGCGTTTTGAGACTGGACACCCGAGTATGCTGAATGCCTTGCCTCACTCACCAAGGAAGCAGATGGCTTGCGCCGTCTTGCCCAGACCCATCTGCAGGCAGGCGGGGAGCACTGCTGATCATTGCAAAAGCTGTGTTGTGGGCATAACAGGACAAAGCCAGGCAACAAAGCTGAATGCAGGCACCAGCTTTTGTGGCAGCCAGCCCAGGAGCGAGCCACAAAGCATAGCTGGGGATGGGGCTCGGGGTTTTTTGGGGGTTTACAGGGAGCCAGCTGGGTTCACACCTCGTCAGCCAAGATGGAGCCTCGGATGTTGCTGCTTTTGAGGAACATCAGAAAATTGACGCCAACAAGCTGTAGGGCAACAGCATCCAGCTCAGTCAGCTTGTTGGCAGAAGGCATGGTGCTGTGCTTCAAGCACGGCACACTCAGGAAAGGCAAGCAAGCCACCAGCTGCCTTGCAGCGCTGAGCCGCATGGACTGCCCATGTCATGCGTGAAGGCAGCAGGTCAAGCCGACTGCCTGCCGTCTTGCTGTTTCTGGCAGTGCGGGCCCTCGAGACAGCTGAGCAAGCAAGTCACGTACTGCCTGCAGTGCTCTGCTGCATGGGCTGCTCACACAGTGCCTGGAGGCACCAGACCCATCTAGGCAGTGCAGCCCTCTCTCCCTCAAGTCATGGCACCAGCCCACCTGGTAGGGTTTGAAGAACCTGGCTGCCTCCCCGCAGGCAGCCACCAGGTCCTTCAGGGTCACCAGACTGGCAGGGGCCTCCTCAGTGGCCCCATACCTGCAGCAGACACAGCATCAGTGAAAGCGAAAGGCCACTGCAGCCCGTAAACAGCACAGCGGCACCTCTTGGGCTGCCAGCAGTTCAAAACAGGCCCAGCTCATTGCTACCTCCCAGCCAGCACTGCCCAGCAGCCGCTGCAATTTCCCACCAGCCTCTGTTGCTGGCACATGAATTACCACAGCAACTCCCCTTCCCACCTGTCCCCATCGTTGGAGCCCAGCTTGGCGGCCAGGGCTCGCGACATCTCCTCACACCGCTCCAGTACGACATCAACATCCTCCTCCTCCATCTCCTCCCCAGCCTGCTCCAGCTGCTCCATGGCACCCTCTGCAGCGGGGCCAGGGGACATTGATGAGGCAAAATAGATGCGGCAAGTGCTGCTGCAGCTACTGATTGCTGTCCGCGTCCCTTTATTCACTCATTGATCGCATTCAGCTGCTTCATGGCATCCTCTGTTGAACTTATGATCATCCACATGTTTTATAAACCCGGCTGCAAGATAGGTGAGGTTGCAATGTCATGGCAGCATGGATTAGTGCACAATGACCAACTCTCCAGTCTGCTCAACAGTGCACTCTGGCCAGAGGGCTGCTCTGTCTTGGCACTCCAGGCCAGCCCTGGCGCGCCCCCTCCCACAGCACTTGTCTACCGATTGCCTTACTCTCACCTCTGCCAGTCAGATCCAGGTCCACTCTCATGTGCTTGGTGGAATCTGCAGCCTCTCCGGCCTCCTCCTCCTCATCTGTGTCAGACACGGTGCCATCACTGATGGAGTCAGGGTCACCCTGCAGCCAGCACTTCACCATTCAGCAGCAGCAAATTCATGCAAAGCAAAGCCAAAGAGAAGCCTGCATGCATGCGCTGAGAGAGCAGAGCTTTGCACCGGCCTCCACGAGCACAGAGACACAGCAGTGTCGCCCGCTATCTGCTGTGAAGTTCCCCACACAACGCTGCCTGTGAGATTTGTGGCGCAGCCTGTGCACACCCTGCGTGTGCATGCAGGCTCTGCTGCTGGTTGCAGGCCAGAATCAACTGGATGGCAGTAAATGCTTCATGTAAGCGGAGACAGGCTGCATTCAGTTGAGGGGCCGGCAGTCCCGCCTGTGGGCTCAGCTGCATCATGCTGCCAGCTGCGAACAGAAGCAGGGCAAGCCCTGCCTACGCTGCACGCTTGATATATTCTTGGCTGCAGGCACAGGCCCACACTGGCTACCTGAGACCCTAACCCCCCAACCCAATCAATGCAAAGCCCAGAAACTACCATAGCTACACCAAAATGTCAGCCAGACACCAAGTGCTCCTGTATCCTCAGCACTCAGCAGTCCAGATGATCATGGAGATGATGAGAAGGGATCTCAAACAAGATGGGATGCATGTCCCGCTGGACCCAAGCCCAAGCCTCAGGCATCACACAGCTGCCCATCTGGCGTCCCAGGAGAGCCTGAAGCCTGCTGCCTATGCTACACCAAGCACTGACACCGCTCCTCATCCCCCTCTGCCCTGCACCCCACCCTGGCTGCCCACCGTTGGCACTGCCTGCCCATTTGCTCCCTTCTGGCGTTTGCTGGGCTGCACCAACTCCTCCTCCTCCTCATCGTCATCCACAATGAACAAGTCCGCGTTGTTCGTCTTCACCGTCTTCACCGGCACAGCCGCGCTGGGTAGCGTCTGCGAGGCCTGGCCTGCACCGGTCTGGTACCCCATTGGCCTCTGCTGGTACCCAGAGAGGTTGTAGGGGGGCTGCCAGGCCTGCCCTGGCGGCAGACCATTGTGCTGAGGCACCATGGCGCCGGGCTGGTGTGTCTGGCGCGACTGTTGTGCAGGGTATGCCGGGTGCGGCAACATCGACTGGAGGGGCAGGTGCGGCAACTGAGGCCGCTGCGGCCAGGCTGGCAGGCTCCGATGCTGCTGCTGGTAGCCGTTGGCTCCCTGCGTGGCAGCGTCAACAGGGGATTCAGGCTGCACTGCCAGACAGGCAGGCTGGCCTTCATGGCCTAATGTCAGGGCTTGGTCAGCGCCAACAGGGATTCAGGCTGCAGTGCCAGACATGCAGGCTGGCGTTCAGAGCCTGGAACCCAGAGAGTTTCAGGCTGCACTGCCAGACACACCATACAGAGCCTGGAACCAAGAGGACTTCAGGCTACACTGTCAGACCCGCAGGCTGGCAATCAGAGCCTGAAGTCAGGGCATGAGAGTGCGGAGGCACGCAGCTGGTGGACTGCGCCAGCGCTGTGCCGATGGTGTTCAGGGCCGGCAGCGTACGAGGGGGAGCCAGTCCCCCTCATGGAGCTGAGTGCTTGCCTGCATCCCATACGCCGCCCCGCCATGGCCTGGCTGTCCTGGCCCGCTGCCGGGGAGCCCTGGAAGTGCTCCTGGCCCAGGCACAGCGGTGCGCAGCTGGGGTGCATGCACTCCAGGGAGGCTGGCTCCACCGTAGGGGCGTGGTGCTGCATCTGTGCCCCTGGCTGCACCCTGGTAGCTGTACTTCAGGAATGTTGGTAGGGAATGCCCGCCTGCAGCAGGGGCATGGAGCCTGTAAGCACAGAGACAGGTGCCCGGCAGCAGTGCAGGGGAGCAGTGCACGCAGCACCTGTCAGCTTGGGCGGCTCCGAGGCTTTGAGGCCTCCCAGCCTGGCTTGCTGGGGCTGCACTAAACTCTGTGGCGTGCTCAGCTGAGGTGCTGCAGGGGGAGGGGCAGTGCCCTGCTGGCCTGCGCCCATCAGCCCAGAGATCTGGGGCATTGGCTGAGCATGTGAACCATCCATCTTGGACTATAGGTGAATCTTCGTCTGGAGGCCCACCAAGACCACAGGGTGTGTATCAAGCAGGAGAGGCCAAATTAGACAGAAGGATCATCTGTAGTCTGCGACCAGAGCCTCTGCAGTAGTTTTCCGCGCCCGACTCTCTGCCTGCATCCTATCTGAGTCTGTCTAAAACAACTGCCTTGACCAGTCACAGAATTTGTGCAATCAGAAGCAGATTCGGCTGCAGAGCATGTCTGGAGAGCAAGCCACACAGGGAACCCCAGACCTGACAGGAGTGTGGCGTGTGCTCAAGCAGGAAGGCTTGGATGGCTGGCTGCTCACCCTGGGCATGCCCTGGACAGTGAGACAGGTCTGTCTGCAGCTGCAGATTTGGCAGCTGTGTATGTGCTCACCCATAACAACATGCTACAGGTGGCGCTCCGGTCTTGTGTGAAGGCCACAGACATCATCAGGCATTCTGGGACCACGGTCCGCATCGTGACTGTGAACCAGCTGGGGTCCTGGGGCAGAGCCTTCCAGGAAGGGCGCCACACGTCCCAGGTGCAATTCATCTGGGGGATCTGTGCACCTGCCCGAGATGCCCTTTGTGGATGCTCAGAACTGTTTGGCAGGGCACATGGCATGCCCCATCAACTGCTGCCACCGCCGAACAGTGCATGCAGCCAACATGACCAGCTCTGCCACCTGCTACTGCATGCCATGTCGAGGTCTGCTGATGTTCTGGTAGTATGAAGGCAGCCACTCTCTGTGCAGAGGCATGCCAACGGCAGTCTGCACGATGTCATGCTCAGCTCCACTCCTGATCTCAAGGAAGATGCAAGCCCGTCACTGGTGCCGGGCCGGCGGCGGCTTGCAGATCTGTCGTGCCTGCCAGGCTCTGAAAGCCTTTTGCTTGCGTCAAACACAATCCCAAAGGGAAACATCTTTTCACCTCGAGGTGGCGGGTTATGAATCCATCAATATCAGCAACGGTCCCTACCTCGTGCGGCTGAGGGCAGGCTCACTGGCAGGGGCCACCGACGGCTTGGTGATCTTTTGTGCTTGCCAGGCACTGAGAGCACCGATCAGAAGCCCCCTTGACCCTGGCTGCAGCGTGCGGCCGATGGCAGGGTGTGCAAGGCCACCTCCTGCTGGGAGGGGCGCATCCACAAGGCCACCCTGCAGTGCGAGCGGTATTCTGTGGAGAGCTGGCGCCTGCGGGAGGGCAGGATCATGGCGGTCCGCAACGATCTGCAGATGGCTGACGGCCGCAGGGCCACGCTGCTCTGGTTCCTGGAGCAGGTGGCTGTCCCGAACAAGCCGCGGGGCTGCCTGCCATGTGAGTTCGCTGGGGGCACTGCCTCTGGTCACCTCCTGTCACTGTGGGAGTCTCCTTGTCATCCTGGCCAGGCTGCAAGTCTCCCTGCCATGGCTGCATATGCCTCATGTCAGGGCTGCTGAGCGCCCCTGGGGCCCCTTCCTGTGCAGCCAACTGTGCCATTAGCAGGCGCTGCAGCTGACGATAGGCCTCCCTCCTGACTGCGTGCTGATCTCACAGTTGGCTGATGCTGTTGACATCCGGCTGCAGCCAGGAACACAATCAAGAAGGATCAGAAGCGGGTGCGGCATGCCACCCAGAAGGACAATGGCAACTTGCTGGTGAGCAGTGCACCGCCTTGCCATGGCTGGTGATCACTCAGCGACGCCCTCTGCAGCACAGAACTCCACGCCTGATCTGTTCCCCCCTCAGCAGTCACGGTCAAGGTGGCATGCACTATGTCGGCCACAGTCCCTGCCTGCGACGCTGAGCTGTGTCGCGCATGCTGTGCAGCGCCTGCTCCAGGATCTCAGCAAGTGGGAGACACCTGCAGGTGACATCTGCTTGCTTGCAGTTCAGCTGTGCTGGAGCGCCATGCTGTGCATGCTCATCTCCTGAGTGCTTATGTTTGTGACTGACGTCTTCTTGCTTTGTACATGCAGATACCTTCATTCCCATGGGAGCTGCAGCTCACAAGGTGATTAGCCACTTGTGCTTCCATCATTCAGATCTGTTGTGTCTGCTTTGCCATGCTTTGCACAAATATTCCCTAAAGCCTGAGGCGGCTCAGGACCATGGAGAGCCTCAGATATCACGAAGCACCCACGTGCCAGCCCTGACGTTGTTCTGGCGCATGCGCGGGTGTGGCTTGACGTGGAATGCACGTGCCTCCCTCCTGCAGGATTTTGATGCCGGCAGCACATCAAGCTTCAACCTCTCTGAGGCTGGGCAGCCCGGCCACGCTGGCCGTCTGCGGACACATGACTCTGTGGCCTCAGCAGCGCCCTCAGGTAGGTGGCCCATGGCAACGCCTCTGTCACTGACAGCTGCCTGCTCCATCATGGCTTTGCTGCATCGCCCAAGAATTGCCTGCCAGCATATCCGAGTCTACATCCCCTGCTCTCTGCTTCCCCGCGAGCATCCTGAGGGAGCATTTTACTCCTCCTCTACTGCCTCCTCCCCAGAACCCCTGGAGGATGTTTTTAATTGCTGATTGCCGCATCTTGCAGGCCAGCATGGCCCCAGTGCAGAGGCTCAGCCCGACATGCTCCAGGAGGCAGCAGCTGCCAGCAACTCCCACCCGCCGACAGACCAGGCCGGGCTCGGGGAGGGCACTGCACCGCCTGGGCACCTGCAGCCCAGACTGGGCGAGGACGCAGCACTGCAGCAGGCCAGGCTGGGTGAGGGCGCTGCACCGCTGGGCCACCACAATGCTGGGGCGGCGCCGCAGGGGAGCGCCCGATCGCTGAGGGTGGGGCACTCTCGCACGGGGTCTGACGGCCTGCAGACCACTCCGCTCAGTGCCAGCAGGTGGGGGCCTGCCTGCAGCAACGTCCTGTGCATTAACTATGTGTGCCACCACCTTGTCTGAGGCCAGGCCGCCCGCCGGGCAGGCTTTCATACACGTGGGCAGGCGGCTACGCCTGCCAGCACTGTGAGGCCCAACTCACCATCAGGGCACACTTGGTGCAAAGCACCCACCTGTTCTGCCTCTGGCAGAGAAGCGAGACGCTTGGTTGTCAGCCAACCTGTCCGCGTGCCCCGCAGAGTCCTGGTGTAGCACAGCACTGGTCTGCTCAGCCTGACTCGCCTGCCCTGCAGAATCATGCCGCGGCCAGCCACACTGGAGGAGTTGCTGCTGCGCCAGCTGAGGGACTTTGCCGAGTGCTCAGGGCTGGCTGATGTTGTGCCTGTCGAGGCGACCCTGGCGTCTGCAGAGCTGCTGCAGATGGGCGTGGAACAGGCTGAAGAGACCAAGCTCAAGCTGCAGGTAGTTGCCATGCTGGGCGGTGGGCTTCAGGCCGTCTGCTTCGTGACTACGAGGGTTTCAGGCAGCCATGCTCCCTTATCCAAGCTCAAGCTGCAGGTGGTTGCCATGCTGGGCATTGGGCCTGTCACCGTCTCTTGTGTGGACAGAAGGGTGCTGGGCAGCCATGCTCCCCTGTGTTTCGCCCTGCAAGGGAGCATGGCTGCCCAGCATTGCCCTGCAAGGCGTCTGCACGCGTCCAGCACAAGGAGACTGCTCACAAGCTCTGCAACAGGATGGCATGTAGTCTTGTGGTTCTGCAGCCAAGGAGTTAGGGTTTAGGGTGTGGGCGCTCTGGACAGACCTGTGGCAGCGGTCATGCCTGGCTCTGCGCGTGGCAGCTGACAGCTCACCAGCCGGGTGTGCTGCCCTGAGATGGGTGCTGGCTGCCGTGCAGGAGCTTGAGAGAGCCTGCAGGTAACAGATGTAGTGTGTTTGGTTTGCATCATTGCCGGGCATGTCTTGAGGGCTTTGCCATGCTGAGGACTTGTCACATGCACCTGCAGACCCTTGAAGCGGCTCAAGTACCACCAAGGTTTCGAAATCTGTTGCTGCACCCTGATTTTCCACAGACATGAGATTGCCAGCTATCTGAGGACTTGGGAGCTGTAGCTGGCCACTGATCACTCCTGCTTTGCTGCATGGCCCCTCTTCAAGCACCTTCCTGTGCTGACCCATATCATTGACTATTTTGTTCCCAGTGTACAAGGGAGCTGTAGAGTGCCCCATCAATGTCCAATGCATAGTGAACTACGTGATCATTATTGTGCTTGACTGCTCAATTCTTCACAACATCAGACACGAGAGGTCCCCATATTCTGCACAGGCTTCATCACTGTAGGGGCAGCCGTACTGGCAAGCCCATGTCGGCACTTTCAGGCGGCAGGCAAAGCCTTTCAGCAGGTGTTGTGGTGCCATGTTCAAGGGCATGAGTACGCTGCAGTACTTTCAGGCAGCCCCTGTTAGCTTTTCTTGCACAAGTGTCCTCGTCCCAGGACCATCCTTGCTGCTGGCATACATCATCCATGGATGTGGCCACATCTAGGTGACCTTGCTGAGTGGCCAGAGCACAGGTATAGAGTGGGGCACTTTACATGCCAAGCAGCTTCACAGCTAGCATATACTGCTGGATTCAATATACTGGGGGATAGGATGGTTCTGAGCAACACAAAGCATTTGAGACAGGTGGTTCTGAGCAAGCCAAGGCATTGAAGGCATGTGGTTTTGAGCAACCCAAAGCAGAGGAAGGGAGGGGTAGGTCAGGGCAAGGAAGGGCAAGACAGCAGCTCCCATTGGGTCAATGATGGGCACTGAAGTCGTGGTACTAGACTTTTTCACTGGATGTCTTCCCGAGTCAGGCTCATGGCAGTGTCCATCACTCCCAAGCTGCTGCTTGATTTGGGTGCAGGCGACGAGGCGCCGTCGGCTCCCTCGGTGCACAGCACAACTTTGCATGCCTTCTCAACATCGTCCACTGCCGGCTTGGCGGCTGCGGAACGGCCAAGGTCCCGCAGTGCCAGCTTCACCAAGACCCTGGCTGTGCTGGCATGGGCCACTGCCAGCAAGAGCAGGAACAGCGGCAGATAAATCAGCCTGCAGGCGGAGCGGATGCCAATGTCAGGCTGCATGACTGTTCAAGGTGGAGGCCTGCACGCCTGCCGCTTTGTGCTGCATGCGAGCCAGCACCTGCGTGCAGGTATGCAGTCTGTGTGGCACCTAGCAGGCACCCCAGACAGCAGCTGTGTGGTGGCCAGCCGTGCATGTGACAGCCACCCATCATGCCAAGCAGTCCTGGGGTGTACTTGCAGGCCAGGCAGCTGTTGCAAACGTCTCACCACACCAGCCTCCACGGCTGACCAACATTGTCCAGGGGGCTCCCATAGAGCGACGTTGCCACCTCATTCCTGATTTCTATTTGCAGAAACCTGGTCAGGACCAACGCAAACACCAGAATTCGGGTCGCCACGAACCTGCACAGCCACTGCACAGGTGAGCAGTGGCCACTGCCTGAGCCAGCGCAGGCTGC
Source organism: Asterochloris sp. CNOR1 (assembly GCA_963969365.1). Lineage (NCBI taxonomy): Eukaryota > Viridiplantae > Chlorophyta > Trebouxiophyceae > Trebouxiales > Trebouxiaceae > Asterochloris > Asterochloris sp. CNOR1. The sequence goes on from OZ017750.1 coordinate 213,186, forward strand.
CTCCTCGCCAGGCGACAGCGCACCTGCAGGCTGCGCAGTCCAGCTTGGCACAGATGAATGTCAGTCCCAACTTCATGCTTGATGTTTAGCTTTGCGTTGCAGGCAACGCACTGAATGACTGTCCAGGCTGGACTCTGCATCTTGAATGTCAGCCAATGCGGCAGGCAAGTGCACGTCTGTTGCCTTATGTGAGGCAGTGGCCGTCATCTGGACGCAGGCAGTGCTGCACAGGGCCGGTCGGGCAGACGAGCGGCTGCGGATTGCAGGGCACCACATAGGCAGTATGCATATGCAAGGCGAGCCTCACCAGACTGCTGCTCCTGCCAAGATGAAGCCAGCCCATCTATGCCGGGTGGGGTGGCGGCTCCAAACACGATGTGCAATCAGAGCCGCATAGCTGGGACCCTGCACTGGTGACCCTGTCAGCACAGATTCTTGAACCACTTCATAATGCTGCTCCACAGGCATGCAGTGCCTGCCACACAGGGTGCAAATGACGCATGTCTCTCCCCAAGCGCTCAGAACAGGTGCCAGCAACACCCCCTTGGCCAGCACATCTGCAGCCATGCCTGTGCAACCGCATAGGCCACACACAGAGCGCCTGAGCAAAGAGCATGCCTCACATGGCCGACAGCCAGCCATGCAACCATAGCAGCTCCCACGTTTGACAGCCTTGTGAGTACCAACGACACCTAGGGCCAGCAGCTGCACACCTCCAGCATCTGTTGTATTCGTGCAGCATTGAGACTGCAGCCTGCAACTTTCTGCAGGCAGCCCTTGAGGCTCCACCACCAAGCCTTGTGAGCAGTATCAGTGATGCACAACAGCAGCCACCCACCTCTAGAGACTCAAATGCCAGGAAGGTTTGAGTCATAAGCAGCATGGGCTGCAGCGCGCCAGTGTCGAAGATGGTGAAGACGACCAAGCAGAGCGTGGCCGTTGTGCCCAGGTGATGCAGTTGGAGGGTCCACTTGGGCCTGCCGGCAATGCGTGGCTCAGCTCAGCGTACTTTGTCTTTGGCAAGACGCTTCCTCTGCCCAGGTGGTGCAGCCAAGATAGTGCCTGCTGTTCTATTTGACAATGCTTTGTGTGCATAGTAGCTTGTGATGAAGCGCCAGCAAGTTGCAGCGTCTGCAAGCAACCCGGTCTGGTATTGACTATGCAAGCAGTCCTTTGCATGTGACTGCCGCTCAGTGGTGCCCAACACGACGCCAGCCTAACAGAGGCTGCAGAGTGGCAATGGTAATCAGCGACAGCGGCTGTTGGCCCCGCAATCCCTCACTTCAAGTCAGCATTGCATCTGTTGTGTGAGACCTTGATGATGTTGCAAAGCTCACCTGGAGTGCGCGAGGTCCCACAGATATGCTGCAATGAGCAGGCAGGTGACTGCCAGCAGGTTATGCAAGTCTGCTGGGTCCCTGACTGCCTGCGTCAGGAATATGAGACGCATGCCGCTGATAAGCTGCAGCAGCAGGGCGATGCTGCTGACAACCAACATCATGATGTGGCTGATGAGCCGCCGCTGCTGCTGCCAGTTGAGCTGCCTGCGGTACCACGAACTCCTGCAGGGGGAAAGGGGGAAGATCGGTTAGCCACACCCAGACTGAACCCAACACCGGGAGAAAGTTCCTCCTTTGAGTGGATGTGCCCCCAAGCACGTCTCTGCAGGCTGTCAAGGGCGAGACAGGACTGGCAGCCGGCAGAAGCAATGCGAAGCCATGCATGCATATGCGAGGAAGGAGAAGGCAGCTGCGAAGGGCATGCCTTACCGCTGCAAGGCTTGATCCAGGACTGCTGAGGCGACGAAGATGGCGCAGAAGTAGATTGGCATGTTGGGGCTCATGCCCCACCATCGGTGCGGGTTGTTCAGGGTGGCCCTGACTGCTGGGTCCATCTCTGGATCCTGCACAGCCTTCTGACATGTTGCACGGTCCCCTTCAAAGGCCCCTGCTGCCTGCAGAAGATGCTCACCTCCCACTTAGCTAACACACTCGACAGCTGCTTTGCCTGCCCAAGTGATCCCTGTTCCTAGACTGGGGCTTCAGGGCCGCCTTACAGCTCCAAAATGTATCTGACGTGTTGATGAAGACACAAATTCCGTCAGTGACTACCCGGTCAAGGGGGAACTAGTTGATTGTGTCAACCTAATATCACAGTAATTTGAGGGGGTTTGAGGAGACTTTCGATGGCCCTGGAGGGCGTACACTGCAACTCCGTGGTCTCCATTAATGAGCGTGATGTTCACGCAGCGATTGGGGTCATTGCTGCAGCTGCAACGCACGTGACAGATCACCGGGAGAGGGCAAACATGGCATCAGGTGCCCCAAGCCACATCCAGTCACACGTATGCATGCCAATGTGTCAGGATGCTCAGGTGCAGGCCCGAAGTACAGCCAAAGTGCCGCATGGCGCTTTATGCCAGCTTTTATGCACAAGGCCATGGCAGGAGGAGACCTGTGCAATCAGAAGGCTGCACAGAGTTCGAGTGATTGCAGAGAGGCAGATTGGCCAGGCAGAGTATCCTAGTTACTAGTAGTGCTCATATATATAAGTGGTTGGCAATGCGCATCTTGGTGGTCTGGCTGCCCTTCTTAAGAATGCATGCATGAGGCCATCCACTCCAAAAAAGCAATACATGAGTATATACAAGTGGTTAGCAAAGCGTAGCAGGTTGCCCTTGTCCACAGAATCAGCCATCCAGCTATCATTGAGCTCAATCTGCAAACAAGTGTGTGCTCTCATCTTTGCAGTGCAAACAGTCATGTGCTGTGGCAGGTTCGTGTGCATTAGTGCTGTACCTTGTGACGTGCCCATGCAGACACGCCGCCAGTTGTCAATATTGACATTAGTGCACTCGAACACATCTGAGCTCCCAAACCTGACGTGCAGGCAGACAAGCGCTGCGGTATGCTTGCTAAACGCTGCAGACCCTCCTGCTGGCTGCACAGACAGATCCCTGGCTGACAAGCAGATTTGCAAGCTGCAGCATGGGCACCTATAGGATCTTCTAGGGGTCATTCCAGCTCACTACACACTATCTTAGATGGCTCATTCGGGTGCCAGTTGGGGGCTGTGCGCCATGGTCTCCTCATGCATGCAACGGGGACTGGTGGCTTGTTGGTGATAGATCTAAGTGTCACAGATGATCAGCCCTCTTCATCTGTCGCAGACAGCCACCAAGAGAAGATGCAAGGAAAGCTGCAGTCCTCAAAGCACTGGCTCCAAGATATTCAAGCAGTCTTTGCGCAGCTTCTTTGCCAAGAGCAAGCATATCTTCTGCTGCAAGCTAAGCTTGGTCTGATGCTTTTCACGACGTCCTGCTTGACATCGTACACGCTATTGCCACTCCCGGAACCTAATCGTCCTGCCTGATATCCTCGTTTCACCAGCGAACATGAGCTCAATGCCGCACTGCCTGAGACACCTGTCTGCACAGTCCCAGTGGCAGACAATCATACATGCCAAGCGGCGCAGGCTCAGCCTTTCTCCCGTATGCCATGCCGCCAGCACTGCTCCCAAGCAACGTGGTTCGAGGCAGCTGGCTGAAGCACACAGACCAAAGAAGGTGGCTGAATGTTTGGCACCTTCTTTTGCCAATGCAACATGGCAAGCTCACTCGTGGCTTTGTCTGCATGTCTGCAGGCCCCACCAGTCAGTCCAGCACACAAACAGCAAAGTGCCGGCCAGCACAAGAAAGCTGCACCTGATGCACAGCGGCTCAGCAAGGTCATGCTCCAACTGGTCATTGGGGTTGTGCATGCCAGGAGTGTTCCTGACTGCCATCCAGACTGTTTACTTGCAGGTGCTGGCAACAGCTGGGGTGGCCTCACGGCGTGGCGCTGAGGACCTCATCTTGCAAGGCAAAGTGAAAGTCAACGGAAAGATTGTCAGCAGCAATGTGCCAATTACAAGGCAAGACAAGGTGTGCCACTCAGTACTCCAGTCCCACAGCCTTCCTGATGTAGTCCCTGTCATTGCTGCTTCCGGCGTGCACTTAATGCCATGCTCCACACCTTTCATGTACAAAACAGAGCAATCTCACAGCAATGGATGCTCTGGGCGTCCTTGAAAGGAGAGCCTGCTGGCAGGCATTCATTGCATCAAGTCAGTAGGCTGATGTCTGTGTTCCTCTGCGCTGCAGCTGCTGGTGGCAGACAAGGCTGTAAGGCCCCGCCTGACTCAGAAGACCTGGGTCTTCGCCGTCAACAAGCCCAAGGGCTATGTCTGCTCCAGTGCGCCAAGTGCTGGAGGTGGGTCTGCCCTGGGGAAGCTGAGGGCGCACCACTGCCTGCCATGGCTGGGCATGGCATACCTGACGAAGCACCACCGCCTGCCATTGCTGGGCATGGCATACCTGACGAAGCACCACCGCCTGCCATTGCTGGGCATGGCACCCTTGCGCAGTGGTGGCATGGCTGCACAGCATGCGCTGTTGCCCTGGGTGCTGATTGCATGCCCAGCATGATTGCAGCACACAGCAGTGCTCTCCATGCCAGGTGTTGCCCAACCAGGGTGCGGGATGCCACTTCGCAGTGGGTTCACGAGTAGACATTCCGCACACCCCTGTGGGTTCCCCTGTGTTGCCTGACATTCCAGGCAAGATCTGGCTTTTCGGCACTGACGTAAGGCCCCCATGCAGCAGTTTGCCGTCATCCAAACGCAGTCACGTACAGCATGTCCACCTCTGCTGCCTGACACCTCATGGATGCACTCCCTTGCCTCGTGCGGCACTGTGCAGCCTCCACCTGGCCTGCAGAGCAGCGCACCCCCCGGCGAGTTGTCGACTTGCTGGACCCGTGGGTCAAGGAGGAGCTGGAGAAGCCTGACAGGCCAGGGCTAGGCAAGTGGACCCCGCCCCGCCTGTTCACTGTTGGGCGACTGGACGTGCAGACGCAGGGGCTCATCTTTGTGACCAACAATGGTGAGGGGTGTGCCCATCGGGGGGGACTGGTGGTGTGGCACTTTTGCGCCGGGACCATGCAGTGGGCGCGTGCATACAGGCGCCTCAGGAGTGCAGTGCAGCAGAGATGCACGTGGAGCACCTCACAGGGGCAGTGTGCCACAGTGTGTCAGCTGCAGGCTGAGCTCCCTGCCCTGTCCTGTAGGTCAGTGGGCGAACCAGGTCACCCACCCTAGCAATGACGTGCACAGGTGCGAATACAGAGCTCCATGTGTGCGCCTGCCCTGCCTTGTAAGTGCCCTGCTAAATTCTTGAGCTCGCGGCACTGGGCTGTTTCCAGAAAGGCCTGCGAGCTGCCAGCTCACTGCAAGCAAATCAGCTCTGTGTGAGCAGGCATACACCCTACTGGAACAGAGCTGCTTCCATGCGGCAGGGAGTACATTGTGACCACAGAGCAACTGCCCACCAGACGGCAGCTCAGGGACTTGGAGGTCGGGACGGAGGTGGACGGCGAGCTGGTGCAGCCAATCTCTGTGCAGCCTGAGACCAGCGACCCTGCCCACAAGAACAGGCTACGCATCATTGTCGCTGAGGGACGCAACCGTGAGGTGTGGGCTGCAAGCTGAGGAGCCGGACTTGCCTGCTGCAAGCAAAGACAAGCTGTGCAACAGACCGTGTCAAGGCTAAAGCACAGCAGCAGGTTCCTGCGCTGCCTGTGGCCAGCATGTTGCCCTTGTTGTTCTTTTAGGTGGGTTGAGGAGTTGGAAGTGACAGCAATAATAAACTCTGCTGCAGGTACGGCGGCTGGTGGCTCATGTTGGTCTGGAAGTTGTCCGCCTCAAGCGTGTCAGAGTGGGTGGGTTTCGCATGCCCAACGACCTCAACATTGGCTGCTACAGGCTGCTGAAACCCCATGAAGTCAACCGTGTCACAGACAAAGGTCTCCAAAACAACCCATACAATTGAAGTCTGTGTCCCGTTTGAACGTCTGCCAATGGCCCTGCTCCTCCCTCTTCTCAGCCCACCACCGTTTACACTGGAATGAGCGTCAGCAGGTGCATGGGTCATGCTGCACTCTCCACTGCACTGCTTTGTAACCTCTCTGCTTCTCTGAAGGCTGTGCTGTAAGGCAAGAACTCGCTGGAGTGCATGTCCATGGCCTTGAACATGGCGCTGGCTGCCGCAGGGATGTCAGCTATCTGCAACAGCAAAAGCGAAGGCAGTGAGGGGCCACACAATATTGTGAGGTCCTCTGGGCATTCTTGATAGCAGATGGTCCATGGAGATCAAAATCAATCAAGGACACACTGCAGCAGATGCCGGCTGCAAGGTTTGCCAGGGGCACCACCCCAGCTCACAAAGACCTGCGAATCTAGGCTGGTGGGCGCAAGTGTCAGCGTGCAGGCAGTTCTAGCAGAGCGCAGGGCGCTGACCTCATCCTTGGTCAGCTCGCGCATGAACTTGGCAGGGTTGCCGCCCCACAGCTGCCCCGCAGGCACCAGCCTCCCAGGCGGCAGCACGGTGCCCGGCTCCAGCACTGAGTGGGTCTCCACCAGGCAACCCTCCATGAGGATGGACTTGTCGCCGATGATGACCTGGCAGACAGGACAAGAAGGTGGCAGACAGAACAGGAAGGAGCTGCACCTTTCAAAGTCTGAGCTGCACTGTGTAGTGCTGGCTGGAAGATAGCAAGGGTGTGCTCAAAAAGGTTGTGGAGTGGGCATTTGCTCTCCCTGACACTGAGGGTTCTGAGGGTGGGAGCCAACTGTCTGCCAGATAGATGCTCTCGGACCACAACTGCCTGGTGCTGGCTGTGTGCTGCCTCAGGCTTGCAGGCCCACCACACTGCCAAGGTTCTCATACCTGGCTACAGTGGCTTCTGTTTTGAAGCAGGCAGCTGAGGTGCATACAGGACAACTGCCAGGGGAGGTGCCCAAGCCACCATGTGGACCGTCAGGACGTCCACATGCACAGCTGCACAGTGGCAGTCTATGAGCAGCAGGTGGGGCCTGCCTGCGGCGCTCTAGGCAGGTGCCACCCTGGCTGGTGTCACCCTGGCTGTGCTGTGGCCTGTCTGAAAGATGTGCGCACCTCGTCCTCGACTGTCGCGCTTCGGATCATGCAGCCCTTGCCAATGGACACATAGCGTCCAATGCGCGTCGCGGCGCTCAGGCCTGTGGGGGACGTCCTGCAGAACGCACAGACAGCAGGTGAACTGGCGAGCCACTCAGCCCCTGCAGGGGAGTGATTCGTGGCAGCAATCAGGCCGGTGGAGCACGTCCTGCAGGGCGAGAGGCAGGCTGTCAGTGGACTGACAGGTGAGCTGCCCAGCATCTGCAGAGCAGTGATGTGCATCCAGGTAGACAGAGGGCGTCCTGCAAGACGGGCAGGCTGGCTGCCATTGGTGCGGGCGGCCACGCTGTGTGGTTGCCCCACCTCCCCCCGCCAGGGGCCTGCTGTTGCATGCACCTAGATGCAACATATGAGGTGCTGTACCCATATGAATGGACACATGTTCTCAGCGTGGTCCCCAGGCACTGCTTCTGGACTGCAGCGGGGTCCCGCAGGCTACCAAGATCCTGCTTCCTGCCTGCAGGGCCTCCACAAACACAGACCAATTGTCTGGCAAACTTAGGCTTCTAAGCAGGGCAAACATGAGGAGCACTGCAGGTCCTCCTTGAGGCCACTTGGTTGAGTGTGAAGCAGAAGCAGGACGAGTGGTGAAACAGGAGCCAAAGCTGCACAGCTGCCACAGCACAAGATGCGCTCCTCAGCAGACTGCTGCAGCGGCGTGCATTGGCCTCAGTCGCCAAGCACTTCTGCAGCCCAGCAGACTCCATGTGAGGTCTCCTCTAACTAATTGCCTGCTCATGTTGAGAGAGGCTGTTTTTGTTCCATTTGGGATGTGAGACTTTGCGCAGGCAGCAGTGCGCGGGCGCCTCCCTCATGCAGCATCTGGCAGCTTGTTGTTTCATTTGGGGATGTGAGACTTTGCGCAGGCAGCAGTGCGCGGGCGCCTCCCTCATGCAGCAACCGGCAGCAGGGTGGGTCAAACCTGCTAGACACATGTCAGACGGCATGGAAGCTGTGAAGAGGGCCGTCAAGACAGCGCTTGGCGCCCAAAGACCCAAGTGCGTGCAGCGTCACAGGTTCAGATGCAGGTTGTCCGCATGCTGGTGCCGCAGGGGGCACTTGCAGAGCAGCAAAGAGCCCCACCTGGCGGCGTGAATGACTGTGCGATCCTGGACGTTGGAGAAGGCGCCCACACTGATGTGGTTCAGGTCACCCCTGAGAACGCATCCATACCATATCGACACCTGCACAGCAGTCAACAGGGAAATGTAAGCAGAGCTGGCCATCCGGGCCACCCACTGATATGTGGACGGCCGTCACCGCCCTGCATACCAATGCCAGAAATGGACAACTGTGTCTACAGGCTGCTGCTCCTCCCAACCCAATTCAAGCACAGTGTAATTTCGGCTTTGCCACAGCCAATTCAGACAGCCAGCTTGGCAACAGGCGAGCTTCACTGTGTGCAGCAGAGAGAGCCAGTCAGGCTGGCGGCCATCACCTCAGCACCCCTCACCTTGTCAAACAGATCCACATCTCCAACAACCACTGCATTGGGAGCCACCCAGGCATCTGGCAGCAGCTCTGGCACCCGGTTGCCAAGGCAGATCAGCTGCCGTTGCCGGCAATAGGGCTCATCCTCTATGTGCACTGGAGAGCGCAGTGCGGAGCTATTGCTGATTGACCTGCATTGCAGCATTCCATCAGGACACTGCAGTGGCCAGATGACATGGGACTGCATCAGGAGACTGCCAGTGCGCTGCGCTGATGTGGTTGTAAGTGCAGAGGCAGATGCATCTGATCGTGGGTGATGCTGCTGCGAATGGCATCCTGGACACAATCATGCAGGCTGCAGGATGCAGGGCAAGGGGTGCTCACCTGATAGAGACTGGCAGGTGTTGTCCTGCTGATGGCAGGGCAGCAAGGGCAGCTGGGGTGCAAGTCAGGGCACCAGTGCCCTGCTCGATGTGCCCACAGACGGCCTGTACGCGCTTCAGGAGGTGCCTCCCTCTTCGCAGGCCTGCAGACATTGCTGCATGCAAGCAAGATTCAGCTGGAAGGCAACCCTTGCCAGACCCTGCAAAAAAGCTGATCAAACTGATTTGGCTCTGTGGGCATCTGGGCTGCTTTCCAACTCTCGATCTGTGTTTGATTACCTCTGACTGCGATTTGACAGGTCGCACTGCAGCAGCAGGACAGTGATCTGGGCCAGCTCTGAGGCATGTTCTTGACCAGGAGTGAGTATGACAGAGGGGTTAACACATTCAGTCCCGAAGGCAGGCTGTTCCAAGTCGAGTACGCCATAGAAGCCATCAAGGTGGGAGGCACCTTGATTGTGCCTGTGTCTGTCAACCTGGGCTCTGGCAGGACTGCAGATGCTATAGTGCGCAAGGTGTTTGCGCTGAACTTGATGTGCAATGTACCAGTGGCAGCATCAGCTGTCGGCCTACGATCACAATGTGGCCAATCAGAGCCTACAGCAGCTGAAGTGTGGCTTTCAAATGCTGCAGCTGGGGTCCACAGCCATTGGCGTGAAGACCAAAGAGGGTGTGGTGCTCTCGGTAGAGAAGCGTGTGACGTCAACCCTCCTGGTGAGCGCCACATTCCAAACCGGGGCCTGCACACTACAAAGCTGCTCTGCCTACTATGCATGGCTGTTTGGCTCATACTTCATGACTGAGCTTACTGGGGAGCCCAGCAGCACTGCGGAAGCTTGCTGAGCACAGACAGCTGCTGGGTGCAGGTGGCTGGGCTGGACAGCTGCCCTGCCCGGCAACTACAGGCTGGCTGTTCCGCCCGACACGCTGTGCCTTGCTGTCCTGCAGGGGGCCCACTACCAGGCTGCTCAGCTGCAAAGCTGCACTGCATGACTGAGTGCCACTTCTGAGACCGAGCGTGCCTGCAGGAGCCCACCAGCATTGAAAAGGTGGCTGAGATTGATGAGCACATCGGTGTGGCCATGAGCGGGCTGACAGCAGACGCCAAAACCCTCATAGACAGGGCGCGGGTGGAGACGCAGGTGGGCCTGCACTCTAGAAACTCGGGTTTGGGGTTGTCCAGTCTTTGCTGCAACTGCCTCAGCCTCCACAGTCCATGTGATTAGTGAACAACCCTGGCCACAACATTGCAGCCTGAATCAGCCGCTGGACACAGCTTTCGGGGATGCTGGCCAGCTTCGTGCACCAGCACCACTCGTGAAGAGCAACAGCCTGCCAATGTGTGGGCTTGCCAGTATCTGCAAGCAGCGCCTTCTGCACTGCTGCACACAAACTCTTGTGGAGGCATCCTTTGCACGATGGTCGTTTGAATGTAACCACAAGCTGACTTTGCCCTGCTCGCTTCAGAATCACCGGTTCAGCTACAATGAGCCAATGCCCGTGGAGTCCTGCACCCAGGCTCTGTGCGACGTGGCCCTCAGTTTTGGTGACTCTGACCAGGAAGGGGGTATGGTGAGCAACTGTCAAATGGCTCAAGGCAACAGCCTGCTTACCGTCAGGTGTCTGTTTGCACACCTGCTGTCCTAACACTCAAGCCAGCAAGGGGCTGCTGATGTCGGTCACCTTGAAAGGCAGCACCGCTTTCTGCCTTTGCCGGGGAATGGCTGTCTGCGCATCCACACCAGCTGACCTAGAGCCATGTATGCTGCAGAGCCGGCCCTTTGGTGTGGCGCTCCTGCTGGCTGGCTGGAACTCGGCAGATGGCCCTGTACTGTGAGTGCTGCCAGCCCAGTGCCAAACATCTGTGCCACCCATCAGGCAGCGCGCTGCTCCGCCTGCGTACCAAATCTCGTGGATCTGCACCAAGTTCAGAAAGTGTTTCCTTCCACCCTCCGCGAGGGCAGTTGCAGCTGCAGCGGCCACCCACCATTCTCCTGCCCTGCCTGCAGCTATCACACAGACCCATCGGGCACCTTCGTGCAGTATGAGGCAAAGGCAATAGGCAGTGGCAGCGAGGGAGCGCAGACAGCGCTCCAGGAGGGGTACCGCAAGGACATGACCCTTAAAGAGGCAGAGGTCAGACAGAGGACTGATGATTTTGGACAGGACCTTGTCTGGACCGGGCCTCATGCCTGCTGTGCTTTCAGTACTGTCAAGTGGTCCGTATGCCAAGCATGGGTCTGCTGTTCGCCTGCTTGGTGCACTCAGACTTTGGCCCAGCTGCGGCAGGTGCCTGTCATGGGGTTGTGGCGTTGCACCTGTTGCATGCCCTGCGGGAGCTGCTGCTGCCTGTCTTCAGCTTGCTGAGCAGAGGGGAGGGGGAGGGGGCCCTGGGGGTCAACGGTCTGCTGGCGCCATGAGAAGACATTGACTGCTACCACATGCTCACATTCCCCTCTGCTGCCCACAGATTCTTGCACTGACCACACTAAAGCAGGTCATGGAGGAGAAGGTGGGCAAACTTTTGAACAAGCTGCAATGTACTGGCAGGCCAAGAGATCAGGATGACCAGCTGACATGCAGGTCACGCCTACAAATGTGGACATTGCTACCGTAGCTCCACACTACAGATTGTACAAGCCCTCAGAGGTTGAAGAGGTCATTTCTAGATTGTAATAAGCAAGCAGTCATTGTGTTGGGGACTGACAGCAACACACAGCAGATTCATGTCGTTTGTGAGGCAGAGCCCTGAATGGCAGGGCTAGGCAGGCTGCTGTGCAGGTGCTATAGTTTGTTTGAAACATTGACTTAGGAGCTTAGATATGCAGGCGGCTCAGACGCCTGCAGTCCTCTTTCTCAGGAAGACATACACCAGGAAGCGCAGAACGACCAGCATGACTATCAAGATGACTGGGTCCAGCACCAGCCACAACTTGCTGTCTACATTTTGTGTTAGTCCAATGGTAGAGGAAATTGCGTCAGGAGGTACAGCCACACAGGCAGGGTTTGACTGGGGGTTTGGTGCATCAAAGCTCTCCATCACTCCTGCAGAGGAGGGAGCCAGAGTCGTAGGCACAGGGACTTAAGAGAGAGGGAGCTGCAGTGCTCAAGTCTTTACATGACAGCACAACAGCCACCACATGCAGAAGCACCTCACCTGACACGCCCGGGCGGGTGCAGGAGTACCTGCAGGCAACACACAGAGCTCGGCAATCTGGTCAAACATCTCAGTAAGCTGGGCTAGGTCATGCAGTGCAGGATGGCATGGCTCACAGTGTCCGGCCGCTGAACTCTATTCTTGTCAGCAGTCCTGTAGCCAAGCATGGAGGTGGTCAGTGGCCAGGCAGCACTCAGCAGCAGATGTGGCCCACCAGCACGTGGGCTGCTACAGATGGCAAATGACAGCGACTGATGGCAAAGCCTGCCAGGGAGCAGCCGCACCGGCCCACCAGCAGCGCGCTGCACAGCGTCTCTCACCTAGCCCATAAAACACGAAGCTCAAATACTTGATCCAGCTGATCCAGACCTGCACGTGCACCAGTCAAGAGTGAAAGGCGGCCAGGCAGGTATGGCGGGCCTGAAGTGCTGGTTTGAAGCTCTAAGCTCAAGTCCCAGTACTTGCAGCTGCTGGCCTGCAGATGATGCTGCACTGAGCTGCTCACCGGTATTGAGCGGACAAAGTATCCTGCTGTCAGCACCATCGTCAGCATGATGATGGCTGCAATGGTCTGCGCACTGCAGAGCAGCATTGAGCACTCAGTGCATCCACTAAAGCTGGGCCTAACACTTGGGTTATGGTCCCGCAGGGGGGGGTGAGGGGGGGGAGGGAGTTTCTTTGGCAGATCAGACCAGGTCAGAGTAAGAAACAGCTCAAGGGTTGGGCATCTACAGCTGCGCTGAGCAGCACTCACGTCTTTGGATCCATCAGAATGGTCCCGAGCAGCAGACCCCAGGACTGCGCCACCAGCATCGTCAAGAGGACAGTGAAGTAGTTGCAGAAGAACGCTGAGGCAGAATACCGCAGCCCTGAACATAGGGAGTCAAGCATTAGTGACACCGGTGGAGACATGACAGCGTTGCGGAGGCATGAACAGGGCACACCCGCAAGCAAAGGCTCACAGGAGCAGACAGACAAGGGCTGCACAGCCCCGCACCCACGCTACAGGCGAGGCTGGCGACTGATGCAATGTGCGGCTTGCACGGTGTGAAGCATGCTTGATCAGTCTTAGGTATGCTGGATCAGTGCGCTTGCAGATGTAGTAAGAGAGGCATGCATGTGGGTTCTCCGAGGCAATGAATGACATAATACCATTGTGAGCTTGCCCATGAGGCCCAGACCCACCTCCAATGAAGTACACCAGCAGCAGGAAGATGGTGGGGATGGACAGATCCATGGGCACATCAGAGCCAGTGCGAGCGAAGAAGAATGCACTCAGCCTGCAGCAGCATCCGCCACTGTGTAGGCAGGGGTGCTGCAGGCCACACCGCTGCGCACTGTGCTCCGTGCCAGCTCACAAGCCACCCAGGCAGGTTCTGGAAGCATCGCTGAGGATGCTGTGAGAGCAGCTGGCGGCACTATCAGGCCAAAGGAGCACGCATCAATATGCAAAGCATGCGCCATGGTTGACATGACATGCCTTGTATGCACAAAAAAGCAGTGTATGGGACGCAACGGTGTTTGATACAAACAAAGCTCAGCACAAGCAGGGCTGGGTTCTGCCGGCTAGAAATGCAGAAAACTTAATGCCCACAGCTCATTCTGAGCAGGCACAGGCATCACTGAGCGCAGCTTGCCTGTACATTCCTGAAGCCCGCTCCTTGAGCAGCATCTGCAGGAGAGCAGGCACGCTCAGCTGCAGTCCAGCCTGGCTGCAGGCAATGCGCATGTGGCTGTGCACAATGCAAGCACTGACGCCCGGCTGAACACAGGAGGCTGCAGAGCACAGGCCTGTATAGCGCTGCCTGGAGCTGGCTGCTAGCTGCTGAGCCCTTGGCCTTGCATCAGCTATAGAGGCAGGCATAGACAGGGGCAGATCAGATACCACCTCAGCCAGTGGCTCACCTTACGCTCCTCTGGCATCACAAAGAGCGCCACAAACAGCTGGCGGAATCCCTGCAGGCGCAGCACAGCCCTCAGCACAGGTGCAGCAGGGTTGTCAGGCGCTGCGAACAGCAGGCCAGTACCCTGCAGGCTGACCACAGCTCCCTATGAAGGCAAGCACCAGGTTCCTCAGAGACGAGTGTTGGTCGGCCACCCTATCCTGCGATAACCGATGACAATGGCAGGCAAAGAATGATCTTGCAATACAGCACCATCAAGCATGCCTGTGGGACAGCCATGCAGTCTGGCAAAACCCCATACAGAGCAAAAGTGCGCCCCCCATCAACCTCACCAGGAAGAGCAGCTCGAAAAAGAGCAGTCCCAAGGTGTCGGTGGCTGCTGAGACTGTGTCCTTCTGGGCGCGCTGCAGGCGAACAGGGACATGGTGAGGGCATGTACAACCCCACAGCTGCAGCTGCGCTCGCAGCGCTGTGCCTAACATGCTCGAGATGGTTGTGGTTCACAGGACACAGGGTGGGGGCATGGGGGACGATCCCGCAGCTGCAGCAGCGCTGGCCATGTTGTGACCAGCTATGCAACAGGCACACTATGGGTGCGAAAATGTTGGCATTGATGCCTGGCAAGGCGGTGCAGCTGGCGGCTGGCCTTGCCTGCAATGTGCCAGCCTCACATGTGAAACAATCTGCTTGGAAGTGCAGCTGAGCTCTCCCGCTGTTGAGGCCAAAAGCGGGCAACACCAAATCTGGTTGCTGTAGATCAAACTCTTTCTGCCTGCTTCAGACCACAACTTGCTGCCCAAAGTGTGACATGTGGTTGCCTACACCAACAAGACTGACCTGCAGCCAGAACAGCCCCGCCAACACTCCAATGATGATGAATTGGCAGAAGTCTTGGGTGGAGAGGGTCTGGAAGCGCCGCGTTCGCACACACCTGTATCACAAGCAAGTAACAGAGCATCAGAACACAGCTTAAGTAGAGCGACATGTATGGTGCAGCGTACAGGCTGGTGCATCCTCAGAGCGATACACTACAGCTAGGGCATCCTGCCTGCTATGGCTTGGGAGACCTCACCGAGTGAACAATATGCGCAGCTGCATAGGGTAGCTGGCACCCCAGCGGCTGCCCTTGGCCTCAGTCAGGACCTGCCCTTGTGTTGCAGCCTGCAGCAGCCCACAACAGGGCTTCACTACCCTGTTAAGAGAGTATGCCATGTGGCAAGGGGACATGCAGCTCTGCAGCTGTGATGCGCCTGAAGACAGGCAAATGCCTCAGGTGCACTACAGTGACGCTGAGGGCTCCACCCAGCAGCTGTAGCAGCTGTGACGACTTCAAAGACAGCAGACACCTCAGATGCTCTGCAGTGAGGCTGCAACACCCACTCAGCAGGCTGCAGCGCCTCACACCAAGCAGCCCTTAGCTAGAAGAGGGGCCCAGAGCAAATAGCACTTGGTGAGGAGAGGGTCTGGTAAGACTTATTGCTCTATGCAGCAGGTGGTGCTGTTCCAAGACACATTACACCCCCCAAAAAGCAGCGTGCAAGGCTCAAGCCTGAATTGGCAGTGTCTACAGCAAACAGCCTGAGACTGCTGGGATCTGCAGCTTGAAAATGCATGGCCCCACCATCCTCAAGGTCTCACCTGTTCCTTCCTGCCTTCTAGCAGGGCATCAAGGTGACCATTGGCATAGCCATTGGCTGACCCATTTGCAGACACTTGAGAGCTGCCTGCGCCCAGCTGTTTGGAGGACTTGAACTTGTCTGCAGTCAACACAGCAGTCTCAGTGTAAAACGAAAAAGGTGTGCAGAAGCAGAGGGACTTGCAGACCACCCTGAGTCAGTCCTCAGCACGCATCACATGCAACAGCACAGGCATGTAACGCTTGCCCAGCACATCAGCATGGGGGTCAAGCAGTGCGGTGACATGCAATGGTGCTGCTGAGCAGGCAGAGCACCCAGCACCCGCTGCCTCCACTGACGGCTAGAGCAGAGCAACACAGCCTGCGCAGCAGGGCATGAACAGAGCTGATACGAGCCCGTAGCAGCCCTGCCTGGCCTGCTATGGGAAGCTGCAAGCCTCCTCAGCCTCGTGGACACCCTGATGTTGACAAACGATGACACCCTGAGGTACACAACTCAGACATATGCATAGCTTTCACAGTACTGGCCAATGCAACAACTAGCCAGCCTTGCTGGAACACCAAGAGCTTGTTCAAGACCCCCCTCCCCCCCCGCCGCGCACCAACCCTACACTGCTCATGTTGGAGAGTCTCATGTTTGTGGCTCAGCTCGATTCACGGCAGACAGGACTCCAGAACTTGCCTGCCTCCACTGAGGGTCGCAGCAGCACCACCTCGCGGTTGGAGGTGCTGGGCACATAGCCATCTAGGGCATGCTGCTCCAGGTACTTCTCACTCAACTGGATCAGATAGGCTCTGCTTTCCTCCCCATTTCTGCAGGGGGCCAGCAACAACGCTTTGGAGCATTGCCCTCAGCTGGATCAGGTCTGCTGGGCGCACATGTACAGTGCACGAGATGCAGCAACAATGTGGGGCACCATGAAGACCGTGATCTCAGGTGGAGGGCTGAGAGGCCCCATGCAGTGCTGCGCCGCACACCAAGCCACTGAACAATGCAGCAACAGGCTTGATTCTGCTGCAGCGAGGCCCGGAGGCGCACCTGTCCTCAGTGTAGACATCAGAGCTGGCAATGTCCAGGATGAAGTCCGCCACATTGACCTTGTAGGGCAGCGTGTACCCCAGTTGGTCAAACCTACAGGGTGTAAGCTAAAGATTAGGGGTTCGACAACAGTAGGGATGAAACGGAAGTGGGAACCAAAAAAGTTGACATCTGGCAGATCCCAGAATTGGCACAGTGTGCCATCAGAGAAGCTGTTTGCAGCAGAAATTTAAAGAGGTCTGCTTACCACTGGTCCACATAGCTGGCCTTGCCATAGTACAGAGCATGACCCTACACACAGGCATAGCAATGCATGAGTAAAGCGTGAGCAAGAAACCTTTCGTATTTGCATGCCGGTGGGAGCACTTCGGCTACAGGCCTGGCAGCAGCCAGCCACATGCACAGCTGCTTGTGCTCTATAGGCTGGGCACCAGCAGGTCCATGCAGCCACTGAATGTGCTGGTCAGCAGCAACACAGCGCATGTTTGAATTGCTACCTTGCTGAGCAGCAGAAGCTTGTCGAGCTGCTGGAACAGGCGGCTAGAGGGCTGGTGGATGGTGGTCACAATTGCCCTGCCGCCCTTTGCCAGGTCTCTGAGGGTTGAGAGTAAGTGCATGGCTGTTGTGCTGTCCAGGCCTACAGACGGCAGTGCTCAGTGACTTAGCTCGTGACAACTTGAAGCCTTAAGCTGATAAAGCAAGCTGAGCAGTAGCTGGTGTTAGACAGCACGTCGCAGTGCCAGGTGACTGAGCTTGTGAAAGACGCAAAGGCTAAGTTCATGAAGCATACTTGACAGCAGCTGGTGCCCACAAAGTGGTGCAGGCCTCACCACTTGTGGGCTCATCTAAAAGCACTAGGGAAGGGTTGATCAGTAGTTCATGCCCGATTGATGCCCTGCATGCAGCAACAGCAAGATGAGTGCCGCTGGTTACCAACATCCAGCAGAGCAAGTCAGGGGACAGAGGAATCACTGACTGCTGGAGTGTGGCAGCACAGCCTGAGGGCGCACAGCGTGTGCAGCTCCCCAGCGCACTGGGAAGACAGTTGCTGCTGCCAATGCTGAGAGAATTTGCCGACATTGCAGGCCGCAAACGGCTGGGTCCACAAAAACAACATCGGTGGCTGTCCTGACATGTCGGCAGCTCAAGGCGGCGCAGGGCGCTCTGGAGGGCAGAGCAACCCACCTCTTGCGCTCCCCTCCACTGATGCCTTTTCTGAAGAAGCCACCTGCAGCCGGAAGGCAGACATTGAGCCGCAGTGCGGAGCAGTGCAGTGCAGGACGCCAGGCAGCATCATCTCAGCCTCGACCACTGCTGGGAGGCTGCTGACAACGCAGCAGCCACCAAAACATTCAGAGGTTGGGAAGCAAACTTGATATGAGAAAACCCTGTCCAAACCCTGCCTCACCCACAATAGTGTCCTTGCAGCTGTCCAACCCCAATGCCCGAATGACTGTGAAGACCCTCTCCTTCTTGGCTGCCTCACTCATGTGCCGGGGCAGGCGCAGCATGGCTGCATAGTACAGCGTCTCATACACTGTCAAAGACTCATACAGCAGGTCATCCTGCAGGCACCAAAGACTGGCTGATCACTATGTGCTGCTGGCAGCTCACAACTCAAACACCAGATAGCATGTGCTTGCCCTGCAGATGCTGGGACCCTGCTGGGGAATGGGTTGCAGATGCTAAGACGACCAATAAAAGAGCTCAAGGCAGCAGACCATGCACATTGTTGAGGCTCAGGCATGGCAGCAGACTGGAGGCATGGCATGTGGTGGACACAGGCTGTGAGAAGGCCCTCAACAGACTTGGTATGGCTGACAGCACATGTGCAGGTCACCAGACCTGCATCACAAACCCAATCTGGCGTTTGTGCCGCTTGGTCAGCTGGCCGCCATTGAAAGTGATCTCTCCAGAGCGCTTCATGGCCCTGCACATGCAGTAAGCAGGGCTGAGTGCAGCATGCAGGATATTGAACAGCGCCAAGGTGATACAAGGGATGTGGGGTCAAGCACAACATGCAGTGTCACAAGGCACAGCAGGCAGTGTCAACAGACACCGCCTACATCCAGCCCACATGTCCTGGCCCCACCACATCAGCACAAGGCCAGCAACGCATGCACCACTGGCAAGCACAGCATGCAGCAACTACAGCATGCAGCACGTCTCCTGGGGGGACCACCAGCAGCACAGGGGCCACCAGCACTGTGACCTGGCCAGGTGGTCAGCGTCGGCAGCATACACATCCCACAGGGCACTCACTTCTGAGCACGTGAGCCAATGATGCTCAGCAGGGTCGTTTTCCCAGACCCACTGGGCCCCATGAAAGCTTCCACTGCAGCCAGACCAGACATAGACTGTTCACATCCTGGCTTTGGCATGCAGCACCAACAGTGCTCACTCTGGCAGCTCTGCAGCCTGCTAGGATGCATGATCTCATGATGCGTCGCGCACAGCACATGCTTGAACAGCATACAGCGCAAGTTTGCCCCAGGATTGCCCGGTTTGTTTGGCACAAACTGCAGCCTGCTTCAGTTAGAGGCAGTGTTCAAGACAGCCTCACCTTCGCCTGGCCGGCAACAACCATTAATGTTGAACAGGATCTGCAGCAGCAGACACATGGGCACACTGCTTGGGGGGATTGGGAAGAAGCAGTTGTGCCATCAACAACAGATCTGGTGCCAGAGTAGTGCAGCCGCGCCACATCCACCCTCAAAGGGCAGCAGCTCCTTGCCGGCAGTGCATGCATGCATGGAGAGAGGCCCCCACCACACACACCAACCTGTCGGAGTTCTGGGTCATTGCTGTTCTTGGCAGCCTCTGCCTTGCTGGCCTCCTTCCCGCTGCCCTTCTTGCCTGCCCCCATGAAGGGCAGCTTGGGAAATGTGAAGCGGGGAATGCCAGGTATGATGTTACCGCCTGTGGGTGCCATGGAGGGCACGAAAGCGTCCACATGTGAGTACCTGCATGGCATGGCATCCATATACCAACCCTCAACACACACACAGCTCATACAGGTAGTGGCCTGGCAGGTGTGTTGTAGCTGCATGCACTGCTGGTCACCACACGGTTTGCTATGAGTAGCAACCAGTGTCGGCTGAGTGTGCCACCTGCGCAACCAGACATGCTAATGGGACGATGCAGTAGTGCCTGGCGTGCTGTCATGCATGCCAGCAGCGCACGGGTGTTTGACAGAGGCGACAGCCATGACATCAGCTCCTCCCCCTTGTAGACACTCACTGGAGATACAGCTGCTTTTCCCTGGGCACATCTTCTAGCAGGTGCACATCGCCGCCCTCTGGGTTTCCAATGGTGATGGTGTGTTGCAGAGGACCTGGCTCCTCATGCCTGTGTGAGTCGCCATTCAGGCTGAGGCTGATTCTCCTGCTGCTGTTCCTGCTCTGCAGTTCCTCTGGAGACACCTCTATGCTGGCACCACGCTCAAGCACCATTTACTCGGTGGCCTCAAAAGCACGAAAGTGCACTGAAAGGAAAGGGACAAGGCCTTTTTCCTGCCTCTGCACAGATCAGCACACGACTTCGTCAAGCCTCCTGCTCAGTGTTGGTCCCAAATGTGCTGTGCAGGTCCCTGCTGGCGCTACGAATTCAGATTCCTTATATATAAACAAAAAGCAGTTGCACTAAACAGCTGCAAAACTCAGTGAGCGGGGGGAGAAGGGCTCAGGAGGACCTGGCAGGGCTCAATACTTGTAGTCTGCAACATGCAAGCTCTCTCCCTTTGCGCCGCTGCTTTGGTGCTGTCCCTTGGTGGCCTCAGAGTTGGCCTGAGCCCTTGCAATGAATGCGTCTGCACCAGCCTTCAGGTTGTCATCCTTGCCCCCCCATGCCTTCAGAGCACTCGCCTGCACGCGACCCCAGGGTCTCAGCATAGCACTCAGCACGTGCTTCAGCCAGGCAGCTGGCTGGATGGGCAGACACCAGCACAGCAGCTAGCAAGGGGACATCACCACAGCAGCTAGCGACTATGGCAGATGGCTGGCCTACCTGTAGCGCCCGGCCAAAGGAGAAGGATAGGTTCCACGGCCTGCAGCATGGCAAGCTCGTGGTCAACATTCCATGATCCTTTGCCGTGGAGATCACAGCCACCTCAGCTCAGTACACTGGCACTGTCAGGGAGCTAGGCAGCTCCCCATAGGTCACAAGCCCCACAAGCTGCAGCAGGGAGTGATGTCCTGCTGCTGCGCAGGCAACAGCCAGCATGCTGTAGCCCCTCGGGCAACTAGGAGGCTCGCCACAGGGGACAAGCCATGCCAGCTGCAGCTCTGCAGGATGCCTTACACTGGACAGCAATGGCGTGCAGGGAGTCAGGTCACTTGGTCCCAATGTGAGGGCAGCATGTATGACCCTTGATAACACGTCAGATCAGGCTGCCAGCTCACCTTTTGGTCATAAGCCTGTTCATGGCATCCAGCACGATGGTGGCATCCTCCTCAGACTGGCCCCCTGACAGGAAGACGACACCAGGCACAGCCGCCGGCACCGTTCTCTGCAGGGCCCGCACTGTCAGCGTGGCTGCCTCCACCGGGTTGGCCTGGGGCCCGCTCACGCCTGCAGGGCGACCAAGTGCTGCAACATGAGCAGTGCTAGGCAGCTGCAGCATTATCGTAGCCAGTTGCCGGCCAGTTGCAGTAGGGCATATGCCAGCTTCCTTCCCTGGCAGCGCTATCGCAGTGCAAGCCAGGCATTCTTGCAGCCTGCACTAGGTCTGCCTGCAAACTGCTCACGCCTGCAGAATGCCAGGCTTGAGTTGTTGAGGTCCCGCACAGCACACTCGGGGCCCTCCAGCAGAAGTGTCACCAGCAGCCTGGGCTGGAGATGCGATGGTGCCAGCTGCAGAAGTGTTTGGTCAGAAGCGCCTGTGCTCTAGTCCATGCCATCCACACAGACCCAGCAGTCTGCGGCATGACCTGGACACAGGTTGTGTAGCCGCTCCTAATTTAGCACAGGACGTGAGCGTAGCTGGACGGGTCCTTCACTCCTCTAGTCATCACAACAGTCTGCATTGGGGCAGCATGCATGCCGACTGATGGTGGTATTGCAGGCCAGCATGCAGCCTCAGCAGCCAGCTGGTCTGCAGAGCGTGCAGACCTGCGGCATGCTCCTGCAGGCATGAGAGGGGTGTTTGCTGCGTGCCGGAAGACCCACCTGCCAGGACCATGTTGGGTTTGAGAAGAGTTCCCTCCAGCAGCACATGATGGTCGCTTAAGGCCTTGTATACCGCTGCCAGCACCTTTTCTGTGACGGCTGCACACCTGCACGGCAGCCAGCAAGCATGATGGACATCCCATCTGAACAGCATTATGTAGAGCAGGGCTGCTGCCCTGTGGGGCAAGGCGTCTGCCACAAAGGTGGCAGCAGTCAACAGCACGCCACAGCACTGGGCTGAAGCCCATGCTGTTCCCTGTAAGAGCTGTCACCTGTGAATGTCGTGGGCGCCATCTGTGAGGATTTCTGGCTCCACGATGGGCACCAGCCCGTTCTCCTGGCAGATCATGGCATACCGTGCCAGGCCATAGGCATTCTCATGGATAGCCTGCAGCACAATAAGGCTCAACATTGAGGCCAGCTGGAAGGTACGGGCAGCTGAGGGCAGCATCTTCCTTCAAGGTTAGCCAAGAAGGGGGAGGCTGCCAGGCATATCTGCCCTGCATGCAACCAGACGAGGGACTTAAGTTGCCCAGCTTGTTGGCATCCAGCTCCCATTGAAGGAAGCACCCACCACAGAAGGCGGCAGCAACACAGGGTTGGTTGCTGCAGAGCTCACTAGGTCCCAACGGCACATATTGGTGACCTTGGATCCCACCTTCCATATGGCATAGTGCGCATCATAACATAACTCGCCATTGCTGCTTGCCAGCTCTACAGGAGGACACCCTGCCCTCATACAGTGAGGAGTGCCCGCCAAGCAGCACAACCTGACAGAAAACATAAGTGGCAGAGCTCACCAGTTCTGAGGGACAGCCATCTGCAATTTTGAGGACCGCCCTCCACTTGGCAAAGCGTGCCCCTGCCAGATAATAGGCTGCGCAGCGCTTGCCCAGGTCGTCCAGCCCTTGAGTGGTGGTCTCCCCATCTGTGCCAGGCAGGACCACGACGCCCTTGTCCACCTGTAGGCACGCTGTGGATTGTGAGAGCAGCTGACTGGTGCAGCAGAGTGCGCAGGGTGGCTGCGTCTGCCTCTGCTGGGCTCCAGGGGTGGAATGACTTCCACCCATAAGGAATGAGTTTGTTATGGGTGACACTGGGCCAGGCAACACTGGGACCCGAGAACACCCAGTCAGGTCAGCACTGCATGCATCTGAGCCTCTGGGGGGAGGAACTGCAGCATGCAGAGGCTTTGGTGTGGGCGTCTGGCTGGTCCACAGGCTGAGCAGCTTCACTGCCTGCCTGTGGCGCAAGTGTTTTTATACAGTCAAGGCAACCTTTGCACCAGCAGTGATGTCATATCGCTAGGTGGCATACGGTTCACACCAGGGCCACAAAACCAATGCTGCTCTGAGGCCGACGAGATGGCTCCATAGGCACAGATCTGTTAACCTCCGCCCTTGCTGTGAGCACTGCTGGCACCTGGGCAAAGGCGCTGCTCAGGAGCAGCCATGGTGTGCACTTGCCGCCCTGCTGGTACCAGGCAGAGGTGCTCCTCAGCAGCTGCCATGGCGTGCACTGTGTCCGGTGCCGCCGCACTGCCGGCCTTTGGCAACTCTGCTGTTCAGGAGCAGCCATGTCGTGCAGCTTGTCCAGGTGCCGACCTTGATGCCAGGGATGATGTTCTTCTCCTTGAGGATCTCGACCAGGAGGGTCTCTTTGGAGGACTTCTGGTACAGCGTCTCCTCAAACAGGATCTGCAGGGCCACAGGGATGCACTGCCTGCGTGTAGGGCGCTGAGGTATATTCAAGCATGCTGACGGCTTATGCCAAGCTGGGTTTCTGGCGCAGGAATCCAGAGGCATCCCGCAGTGCAGTGCGACCCTGATGTGCATTCTGCAGGCACAGCAGCCATTGGAATCTGGCCGCGATGCCACTGCCTGCTAGTCAGTAACAGCCAACAGAGGCGCTGCTGCCCCCCTTGCGCCACAGAATGAGCAACAACAAGGTTCACAGGGACCTTTGCACCATTAACAGCGCTGCTGAGTGCACATTGCACCCAGATATTGGCACCGTATGCAGGGCAGTCCTGTCGCGCAGGCAACAGGGTCCCAGAGACGCCCCAAGTACCCAAAGCCTTTGAGAAAGAACATGACCATGACTCATGTCGGCGCACCACTCCACTGATGTACTTTTCCACGCCCTGAGCAGTGAACAGCATCTCCCTAAGAGCGCGCCTTGCGGGCTCCTCATTCACCACGCCAATGCTGGCTAGCTGCAGGCAGCATACAAGGACGTGGCCCCAAATGGCGGCAGCTGAATGCTGCTTGCCTGAGTTAAAGGCAGGAAGTGGCAGCAGCGCCCACCCTCTTGCCAACAGTCCCTGTTGACTCATCAGCAGCCAGAATCTGCAAAGAGGCAGCAGAATGTTAATGATAGCTTCCCTCCTATTATATTCCGGAGCTCAATGCTGCCTGAGAAGTCTACAGTCTGAAATTGGCAGGCAAGAGCTCAAGCTCACTCCTTTCCCGGTTTGAATCAGTGCAGCTGCGTTAGCAACTAGCTCAGAGCCATACTTGTTCACAGCAGCATTGCCATGCGTATGAGACATTGCTGCACTGCCTCCTGGATCGCAGCTGGTCTGGTGAGCACAGCGATTTGGTCCTCGACCTACAGGAGCTTGCCTGACCAGCTCCCCTGCGACTGGAACACAACCACGTACAGTTTGCCACCTCTATTGAGCCCAAACCTACGTCACACCCTGACCCCTTGATGCCCAAGTTGGGCCACAGGGCTGGTCAGCAGCACGGCATTCATGTTTTTCCCAGCACCCCCAGGCTCGGTGTCAAAGCCATTTGTGCTAGCCTTGATCCTTCTCCTCCTATTTTTGAGCTTATCGGCAGATTGGACGTCCAGTGAGCACCAGCAGCTGCAATCAGAGCAGGCCTTCAGCGCACAATCGCCACAGGCAGCTGAAGGTTTCAGCAGAGTGAAAGACCAGGCACGCTGCTGCTCCATTGCTGCAAACGCCCTGCATGACTCACGTCACACAAAGCTGACATCTCCCAGTCGCAATGCACTGCAGATCATCCAGGAGCTGTCAGTGTCCAATGAGCTGTTGGAGGTCAGTGAGCTCTGCTGCATGGGGTGTGTGCAGACTGACCATGATGAGGCTGTGTCAGAACAGCATGCTCACTGCAGCAAGGGTACTGGCACCAGCACGTGGAAGTCCCCACATGCGCCTGTAAACATCAGCATCTGACCTTGCTTTGTCTTCACCCTGCAGCGTGAGCTCCTGGCCCTGCGGCAGCACCTGCTGCACCTCAAGCGGCATGCGCGGGTGCACGGGGTGGAGGCCAACTCCACCTTAGGGTCTCTTCTGTACTCAGACAAGGGGGAGGCAAGCACAGCTGCCAGGGTGCACAAGCTGCCAGCTAACAGCAGCGCTACATCTGGGCAGGAGCAAGACGTCCACCCAACAGAGGCTCTGCCAGTTGATGTCAACCCAGGCAAGCCTCAAGATCAAGGTGAAAATGTACAACAGGCAGTTGATGAAGCAGAAGCCGTCGATGCAGGCTTGGTAGAGAGGCCAGCCCATGGCAGTAGAGAGCATCACCACACGCTGGGCAGCAGGAAAGAGTTGCCTTATGACAACTCTGGTCGCAGGCAGACTCTGAGAAGACAGCGGCCCACTTTGAGGTCATTGCTACCTGTTTAGTTGGATGTCCCTGCCTTATCATTGTATCCCTCCAAACAGCCATTTCATTGTGCCACAATCTTATGTTCTGTCTGCTGAAGATCTTGAAGCGCATAATTCAGGGCTTCCAGAGCTTCTTCATCAGACTGTTCGTCTTCAGCTGATGCTGGACCATGCAGCATGTTTGATTCTGGGTACAGCTTTTGCAAACTGGCCTCAGCTGCTGTGACAGCACGGTCCACGCTCAGATGGCAATCTGGGGGCTCACAACATGCGACATTGCTTGGTGCGACTGCTGGGTCCACTGCCAGCTGCTGGGAATAGTACAGAGTCAGCAGGGCGTGAGGTTTGTCTGTGTCGCCCTCAGCTTGTGGTCTTGTCAGAGTGGCGACAGCCGCAGACAGCTTGCTGCGGGCACTTGGTCCAGCCTTTGCAGGTGTGGAAAGGTACAGCACAAACCTGCACACAAACAGGGGATGCAATGTGGACACTTGCATTTTGAGCCCCATCAGTGTCACCAGTGCAGCATGCTTGCAGAGAGCGCTCACCTGTTGGCAGGGCTGCAGCAGGTCGCTGCCCCGACCTGCACCACTCTGACGGCGTGCTGGTTGCCAGGCAGAGCTCCTGGCGGAATGACAGCCACCAGCTGGGACTGCCCCTTCTGCTGGCACCAGAAACGGGGTGAGGTGTCTCCTGTACACTCTGATCAAGCAATGACACATGCAGCAGCAGCAATTGCAGTGGGGGCATGGCAATCAGGCCCTGAGCAGTTTCTGGACTGCCACGTGCTTTGAGTGGTTGAAATGTTGGGCACCAGGATGATGGTACTAGAATGGCAGGAGCTCTCACTTGCAGGCTGGCGTCAGTGATGCAGACGGCTCTGCAGACTACAGACTTGCTCCCAGCACCAGCCACTGCAGGCTCTACAGGGTCTGCGGCTGGCAGCAAGGGGCACAGCAGGTCCCCGCTGCCTGCAAGCGCCCGGCACTGGATGGCCTGCGCACAACAGCAGCCTGCTGTTGGGACAGCTTGCAGGTGCTGCTGTATGGCTCCTCAAGGAACACACATGAGTGTGCAAATGGCAGGCTGCTTCCTGACTTGAGTTGGGCAGCCGCCTGCTGTGAGCATTGGCCGCTGAGCTTGCTTTCAGCCATGAATCATGCTTCAAACTGGGCCTGAAAGTGATTGGCCAATGCCTCGACTTTGCTACGTCAACGCATGCTGCCTGCTGAGCTTGTGCTGCGAAGGAGGGACACAACAGTGGGACTGGCAGTGGACGCCCTGATGCCTGCTGCGTGCCCGGCATGTGCTGTCTGGTGGGCTGCACCAGTGACAAAGGCAGCAGGGCTCTGTGCTTCTGCCCACCTGGCCAGTGTCCAGCTCCACCGCAGTGCAGGCCTCAGTCTGTGAATCCTGGCAGATGGCCTTGATGGGCTGCTTGAGCACATAGACGGCGCCTGCCACAGCAGCAACCCTGCAGCACGCAACACCACAGTCCAGACATGCTGTTTAGATGGCCCAGCACAGGCTTGCTGTGTCCAGGCAGCCCCAAGCAAGAAAGCAAGCTGCACATGTCATGGCACACCAAGCACTTGGCCAACCTCACATACCTCGTATCAGTGCATGTCCCCAACAGTCGCCGATGTCAAAGACACCCCAGAGCCTGGGACCCCAGCTCAGAGTACGGCTTTGTACTGTACCGCAGCGCGGGTTTCCAGGGCGGCCAGGACAGGTGGCTTCGGGGGAGCCCTCACACAGAGAACCCCCGTGTGCATATGCTCATGGCAGGACTGGTGGCTTCTGGGATAGCCCATGCACAGAGCACCCTCCTGTGAGCGTGTTGATGGCGGCACCTGACTGGTGGCTTCTGGGGAAGCCCATGCACAGCGCACCCCCCTGTGAGCATGTTGATGGCGGCCCCTGACTTGTGGCTTCTGGGGGAGCCCACACATGGTGTCCCCTCCCGTGAGCATGTTGCTGGCGGCACCTGCTGCCGTCAACATGAGCCAGGCCTAGCAGGCACCCAGCACTGACCTGCAGAAGGCTTGAGGCAGCTCCCCGCAGCCGTACAGGGGGGCCAGGAAGGCCCCCGTGCCCGCCCCATACCGCTCCAAGCTGCCAAACTGCTGGCGCAGGACCGCCAGGCCTTCCCGCGCCGACATACACTCTGGCGGCTGGAGGCGCGGCTGCGCACTGGATGCAGTGCCAGGGGAGTGCTGCAGATCAGACCTCCCTGCAGGCAGAGGGGTGACCCTGGGCAGCATACAGCTATATGTCAGGACACAGCCGGAGCAGGTGATGCCTAAAGGCACTGGCCACTGCCACAAGGTGCCACATGGGGGACAGCGCCAGGGGCAGGCTGCGACGCAGTGCTCCCTGCAGGCAGAGAAGAGGCCCCCACCATGGCTTGAGTGCAAGAGCTAGAGCCCAGGTGCTGCCGGGGAGCGACAGCCATTGCCAGCAGGCCGAGGCTCCACTTTCCAGGTGTGCCTCTCTGACCGAGACCACAAGGCCCTTTTCCCTCCTGTTGCTGCAAGACTCTAGCTATTTGAGCTGTCCTTTGCCCTGACAGTGGTGCATGGCATTGCCGTCCAGGCAGATGTGCACAGGGACAATCACCTACTGACAGCCACACAGCACAGTGCAAACAGGGTGGGTACAGGACCCTACCTCCAGGGGGAGGTGCAGCTGCAGGCTGCTGCTCTGCTGGTGGTGCCCCCTGGTCTGCCTGTGCCTGCTGGAGGAAGGGCGCCTGATCGTGGTCTGCTAGGAGGATGGCGTGCAGGATCAGTTGGCGCAGGCTGGCAGGCAGGTGCTCCAGCTGGAGCAGCCCCACCATTGGCCGGTCATCAAAGGAGTCCTACAGGCAGAACAGGTGGACTCGGAAGCTGCACAAGCCTTGACAGCTGCACCGCTGGCCGTTGAACCACAGGAGTTTGACAGGCAGCAAGGGCAGGTGAAGCCTGAAGCCTTCGCAGCTGCATTGATCGACCATCAAAGGAGGTCTGCAAGCAGGGAGAGTGGGCTGCCCTGCCCGGTCCAAGCCCCGGTAAGGGCAATGTGCAGTGGACATGCATGACCTGCTTCCTGGTGCTTGAGCAGCACTCACGGACAGCAGTCAGTGCATCAGTTGCACACCCTTAGGGCACGTAGAGAGCAGGCTGTGCTTGGTGACTAGACATGCGCTGCTCAGCTCTGAGCAGCCCACTGGGCTCCCCTCCTCGACTGCCTGCCACGCTGAAGCACCAGTGCATACCACCAGGTGGTCACCTTGAGCCTGCCGTGTCCTTCCATAGCCACCGCCACATTGCTCAAGAAGCGGGTGAGGACCCGTTTATCCTTCAGGGCCACCAGGGCCTGGTCTCTGAACACATCAGCCCTGGATGCAGGCACGCCGCAAAGCCCGTCTGGCGTCCAGATGTAGCTGCAGGGTCAGCAGCTTGGCTGAGGGGTTGACTTGGGGTCAATGCAAGCCCAGGATGGAGACATCAGCTTGGGCATCACGCACGCTGCACAGCCCTTGTGCTGTCCAGGCAAAGCTGCAAAGTCAGTGACTGGTCTGGAGGGATACCATCGTGTGGTGCAGAGCTAATCTGAACAGAGCAGCTCTGGAGGCAGGCACGCTGCAGAGGCCTCCTGCTATCAGATATCGTTGCAGGGTCAGCAGCAGGCTTGGGGAACAAATTCGCTTGCTGCAGGGCCATGGAGTAAACACATCAGCTCTGGAGGCGAGCATGCTGCGCGGACCTACTGCTGCCAGGCCAAATCTGCAGGGTCAGCAGCCGGCTCAAACGGGTGACGGGAACTCATGCAGGGCCCTTTTGCCTGGCACATTGCTGCTTGCAGCAGTCGCCCTGCCTAATGTTGGACACTGGCAGGGAGGAAGACCCTGCCCGGCACAGCGCTCTGCTTGCAGCAGTGTCCCTGCCTGAGGCCCAACAGGGGCAGAGCTGCAGAGGCTTGGTCAAGCTGAAGCCCAGCCTTGTCATGCATGTGGAATGCAGAAAGCAAGCTATGACGGCAGCGTTCAAGCGCGCTGCCAAGTAACTGGCTTGCCTGCCCTGCACCAGGTTGAACTCCAGGTAGTTCTGTGCCCCAAATGTGATCAGGGCATCAATCAGCTTGGAGGAGCAGAAGACAGCCTGCAGAACGGCAGTCGGGGAGTCAGAAGCAGCTGCTGCTGCACCAATGCTGCCTTGCAGTCCTTGCTGCCAGGAGCAGAAGGACAGGCACCAAACAATGCCAGCATGCAGCATGAGCATGTGGCCCTGGAGCACTACACCTCCACTGCGCCACCAGCTGCACCTCCACATCAGCATGGGGGTGCAGCTGACCGCTGTCACCCTCCGTCGCGGCATGACCAGCAGCTGACCTTGGGTGCGAGATCAATGCTGTACTCTCGTGAGGGTCCAACAGCAGCCACATCCTCACAGTGCAGCTCCACGTGAGAGTAAGCGCTGCATGGCCAGCTGCCCAAGGGTCGGGACGCTTTGCCGCTGCCATGCTGCTGTGCAAAGGCGAGCAGCTGGTCCAATGTCAGGCCAGCCCAGGCACTGCCATAGTGTGGGGCACCATCCAGGTGCAGCACAGACTTCCCTGCCTTTGCTGCAGCTCTGCAGATGTCGCAGAACAGGTCGAGCCCAGCAGCAAAAGGATGTCACTAGCATCTGAGACAGCGCTCTGCAGGTCACCATGCCTCACTCACGCTGCTATGATCGACTCTGGCAGACCAGTCCCATATACAACCAGATCAAACTCCTCAGGTTCCACCTTCATGGTGCTGCTAGCTGCGTGGAGCCAGGCAGCAGATCCCCTGCTGGGTGTGGTCAGCACTTGATGCCGGAGTATGGCTTGGGAACTCTCCTCTGACACTTGGTCATGCAGCTGGGCAAGAAGTGTCTCTCAGGTGCACTATGACCAGGATTCGGAGTAGATCAGAGGTCACAGATGCAGGCAAGGGATTGCCTGAGCTGTGCAAGTTCCACTCAAGTGCAGTGATATGAGCTATGGCTGTCGGGCAAGAAAGCAAACCGAATCTTGGGGATCGTGAATGAAAGTTTCAGCTAACAACTGGAGACTTGCTCAGCCGCTCTGCCAAGCAGTTTACAATCACTGCTGTACCTGCTGCATAGCTGCTGCAGTGAGCTGACTGTCCTGGTGGCAGGGATGCGCTCACGTTCCAGTTCTAAAGCCCCAACCACAGCTGCCACGGTGCTTCCCAAGGCAGCCATCCGGTTTCTGACCTCAGCAGCAAGGCCGTTCTTGAATCTTGAGAAGGCCTTGCTGCTGGCCCTGCTTCTCTCTTGCTGCCATGCCACCTGCGGAGGTCTGAAGGCACCGCTGAGATCTTGGCAAACGCCTCAAATGCTGCTGGGACTGTTTGAAAATCTGAGAGCCTCCAGACCTGCATTTCACAAGGGGAAGGTCTGACCGATACACAGGCGCTCAAACTGAAAGGCAATTGACTGCACACCTGCTTCTCGGCCAGAAAGCAGTCCCTCTCATCTGGGGCATTCAGCACACTGAGGGACTGACGCGGCAGAGCAATGCCATAGCTGGTCGGCAAAGCCAGAGGCACCCGTGGGATGGGTTTGGCTGATGCTGGGGGCTGAAGACCAGAAAGAGGCACCTGAGGCAGCATCACCACTGGGGCAAAAGGCATTGGCGTGGCCTCCTTTCCACCCAGCGCCTTGAGGAAGAAAGCCTGCGACATGGAAGGGCAAAGGTTCAGAGCATGCATGTTCAACTACAACACCTAGGGGGCTGCAGCGCTCACCGTTGGGTCGGTGCGCCACAAATTGGTGTCGCTGAGGACCGTCTCAGCAGCAATGTGTCTGTCCCATGTCTCCTGCCGCAGCTGCCTGCCTGCGGTGCTCTGCAGAAGGCGACTGGCGGCTGGCGGGATGGTGCGGAGCCACAGGTCCCCATATGAACCAATCTTCAAGCTGGCATTCTGCACAAACACTTGCCGCAGGTGGGCGATAGCCCTCAAGGGCGCCAGCAAAGGATGTGCAGGGTGGTATCGCATGCCAGCTTGGCGCAGGAGCACTGTCAAGTCTGGGATGATGCGGTCCAGCACGCCCTCCTCAGCCTGCAGAACACAAGTGGATGAGTCCCCCCCCCCTTCCCCAAATTTTGGTGATTTGCGCGAGAAGCACTAGCACTGCAATGACCTTACCTCAAAATCAGCCTGGCCCAAACGATGATTCTCACGCCAGTCCCGTCCCCAATCAGCCAGCCTGTGGGCTGTGTCCGGGTCAAAAATGCAGTACAGGTCTGTGGTGTCAGACTCATGCCTGCAAGGCACAGCACTGGTCAGCTGGGGACAACTCTGTTCAAAACGCACAGCGTGGCCTGAGTTGCCCACCTCGCCGCCATCTTGATCTCCGCTTTGTTGATGCCCACGCTCTTAGCCGCCTCCACACCATGCTTCTTGAATTTGTGGCTGACTTCACCTTTAGCCGAGTAACCATCAAGCCTGCCACAGGGCACGCCTGCAGTGTAACAAGCCACAGATGTCCCCGATAGCCGTGTCCAAAAGCTGCAGCATCAATGCACTGGCTCACCAGCAACTTCAAATGCCTGCCGAAGGTGAACATTGAGGGTCTCTCCGCTCATGGGCTGGTTCCCGTGGCTGCAAGTATCGCTGTGGTATGCAAACTGAGTCCTCTTGGCTGCACTGTGAGGACTCGCAGGGCAGGACAAGCACCGCTGCGCTCCATGCAGGGTTGACACACCTGAGGCAGAACCCCAGCTTGTCGTTGTGGGACCTCTGCTGTTGTCTGAGCTTCTTGAGTACCCTGAGACAGATCTGCCTCTCTGGAAGCTGTTTGACAAGGTGCGTGCCGCTGCTGAATGGCGTTTGCATGACCTTTACTCTGCTCCCACCATATGCCCACTCCTTCACAAATTGCCCTTGCCAAGGCAGGTATACCCACAGCGCTACCTCTGTGGCACTTCTGGTCAGGTGTTCAGATTTTCTGGCGGCCGGTGGCGACTTGTTGAGGAGCTGCAGATGCAAAGGGACCTGCAGAACACCCTCATTGACCTTCTGGAGCCATGCAAGGTTGGTCACAGATCTTACCATGCCTTGTTCTCAAAGAGTGCCTGCCTGCACGTAGTCCCTTTGTTGCTCTGCATGGCCTGCATATCTGTGTTGCCCACTGGATGCTGTGTGACATGTCTGTGCCCACCTCTGCAGTTCCATGATGAAAAGCTCACTCTGGCCCTTAAGAACCTGCGAAAGGCCAACTTCATCAGCAGTCTCAGGTGACTGCAGTCTTGCAGCTGGCAGATGCTCAGGTTGATCATCACATGGACGCCAACCCTGACCTCCTGGGCATGGAGAACTGCGTGGTGAACCTGGTGAGTGCTCTCACCATGCAGAAGTGAGACAGCATGGGGGTGACTGCAGGCATGGGCTGCATTGAATGTTGATTCTGAGCTCACCTTATGCAGGTCACCGGCCTGCCGCGACAGGGCTTGCCTGCAGACTATGTGAGCAGGTCAGTGGGCTATGAGTGGCCCAACTTTGATCCAGCAAACCCTGGGCAGCCCCTCAATCTCGATCCAGACGCTGAGCGAGAGTTCAGTGACTTCCTGCCCCAGATCTTTCCTGTGCCAGAGGAGCGAGATCTGCTGCTGCGGTACCTGGCTATGCTATGCTTGGCAGTCACCAGGAGAAATACGTGGCTATCTTCACTGACAAGCGCGGAGGTAGGCTGTTGCTCACGCTCCTATGTTGTGCAAGGCAGTTGACATTGTTCCTGCGCTGCTCCCCTGTGTCTGCCATCATGATGTTGCTCTGCTGCTGTAGGATTCAACGGCAAGTCGACTCTACTGAGATTGCTGTGCATGGCCATGGTGGACAGGCAGTATGCTCACGATGCCAAGCCTAAGCTTTTCTATCAGGCAAAGTTCGACAGGGACATAAATGAGGTGGGCATCCAGAGTAGACTCAATGCTCCCTGCATTCGCGCTTCTGACGTTGGCACCTTGCTCAGCCAAGGTCTTGCTGTCCTACAGCACTCGGAGGGCTGCCTGCCGTTTCACAGGATACGCCTGGTGCTGGTGGAGGAGCCAAGCCCCGACAAGCCTTTTGACATCCCTCTGCTGCTGGACATGTGTGGTGGTTGCTTCAACCTGACGTGCGTGCTTTGCTTCTATGCTGCTGTGGGATGCTGGCATGCATGTTGAGGCATTGATCTTCAGATGGTCCATGCAGGGTGAGAGCTTGTGGAGGGAGGACCAGGGACAGCTTCCGCTGGCACGGCACCCCAATCCTTGCCTGCAACTGGAACAAGCTGCCTGCATTCAGTGCCAGCAAGAACAACCAGGTGAGCTCTGGTGGCTGTCATTAGCAGTGGCCCATGCAAACAGTGGCCAGGGCTGAAGACATCATGCATGTGCATGCCTGTCCCACCTGAGCAAGATGTATGCCAGGCTCCTAAATGCCTGGTTGTTGCTGTGCCACTTGTTTCTTGTGTCACTTTCATCACGTTGCTTGACATCACGAGATCCCAGGGTCTTGAGGCATCATGTCTGAATGTAGGCTTTCCAGGATCGCCTTCTGTTCTTTCCTTTTCGTGCACGCTTTGTCAAGCAGCAAGAGATGGACAAGTACACCCATGAGGAGCACACATTCATTGAGAAGCCTGGCTTTGGCAGGGAGCGCTTTGAAGTCTGGAAAGTGCACATGCTGGCCCGCATGCTCAAGGTGTGTCTCTGCTCTTTTGCAAATCTCTTCAACAGGGGCATGTTTGCCACGAGAAAACACTGAACCTCCTGTCGCAGGGTCTGCAGTCATACAGGGCCGGCGGGCTTGGCGACCTGCCACCAGGCGCGCTTCAGCTCAAGAGCGAGCTGCTCAGGGAGAGGGACATGGCGCTGAAATGGGTTGATAACATGATAGAGCCCCAGCGGAACGGCAGATTCTCTGACAATCGCCTGTGGGATCTGTATCAGCTTCAGGTGCCTCACGAGGACATAGAGGGCTGGCAGCTGCGGGTCAACAGCATAAGCAAAACTGCTCTAGCATGCTAGAGCAGAAGCGTGGGAGGCGCAAAGAGCATGCCAAAGTAAACGGAGTCTCCGCAAGGGAAGTCCTTTAGCACTGGTCACTGGTCGAGCATGCGCAGCGAGCAGATCAGGGCTGGCGCAGCCCTCGCAGCCCTGCCAAGTCCTGTGCTTAAATGCTGGCATCTTTCAAGCCACGCCACATGAGCATGTGCCACATGTGAGAGCTTCGCCTCTCTGCATTGATGCAGCAGAGGAACCAAAACCTGTCTGAAGCCTTGTGTGGCTACAGCCCAACACCGCCCCCTGTTCTGCTGACCTGTTCTGCCTAAATTTCATGTAATCTGTCCCAGACTTTTGATCTGGCTTGTCTCCCTTGTTGTACTCTACCTTTGTGCTAGTATTATTGCTCTGCAAGTCACATTTGACTGCTGAAACTCACATTTCACTGAGTGGTGTTAGATGACACTCAGAAAGTGACATGTCACCCCACAAAATCACATCTCACCTTGAGAGGGCAAGCCTGCAGGCTTGCCCCCAACAGACTACACTTGAAACACTCTTGGTCTACATGAATTGAAGATCTGCATTCCTGCGTAACCCTGTCTCTCTGGGCCAATCAAACATTTGTGGCCAGTCATTGCACAACAATGTTCCACTACACTTAGACTTCACTTGATGATGACAACCTGAGGGAGCTGTCCACATCAAGACATGTGGTAGCTTTTAGAGCTGGACATGGGCTACATTTGATTCCCTGGTGGCGAAAGAGGACCTTCTGGGTCCATGAAAAAACTTGCACAGGCGCACTCTTTGCACCTGTTACAAATTTACACAATGTGGCATAAAACGCGTATTTCACACCTGTGCTGTAGCATGTCAGTACATGTATTCCCAATTTTATCTCTGAGACAAGCTTGTGTCATCTGGCCTTCATCACATCAGCAACAACAGCTGCCGGCAGATTGTATGTGACACATGTCCTTGCTGGCGCACGCCCAGCCATCCATCCAGGAGGTGGAAAGTCCTCAAACAGATTGATAAATGCCTCCTCATAGTACTGCTTCAGCTTGGTCAGCGAAAGGCCGCCAGGTCCAGATTGCAACTTCCTGATAGGCTCCAGGAGTCTGAGGCGACGAAAGTCAGGAGGGTGTGCCTCCAAAAACTCATGAGCGACCATACGTTCCTCACGCAGGCTTCCATTGGGCCCTTGCAGGTACTTCATGGAGCGCTCTCGCTGGCGAGTCTGCTGCTCCTTTGGGAGGGCTCTGAACTCCTCCTCATCATAGGCAGGATTGCGAATCAGGTCGCCTTGCACACGCCTTGACACAGTGTTGGAGCTCGAGCTCTTGATGAACACCCTCGGCAAGTCGGACTTGGTGCATTTCACACTGTCTGCGGCAGCTTCCATCAGACGCTCATATTCCTCATACGTCTTGCATTGAAGTTCTGGAGTGCCTGCCTTGACAGCTGCTGTGACCACTTGCACTGGGCCTTGTCGTCCAGCGCTTTTCCTGAGACCTCCATGCGAGATCTCCCAATCTCCACCGCACATGAACTCCACTGTCCTGTGCCCAGGATCCTTTGGGCGGTGATTTGCATGGTCGTTGTTGTTCACGTACAGTGACCGGTAGTCGCCAAGCCCCTTCAGGCAGCTGGTCCAGCATCTGCTTTCAACTCGTTGAACAATTTCACCTCCACAAAGCCAGTCTCTGTGCCAAATATGGGTGCCATGGAGACAGCAATGCGGGCTTTGACAGCGCTCTTGGTCTTGGGAGCCTCAGACATCACAAGGAAGTGTATGTGGTCATTGCCGGCTTCGTGGTGAAAGGTACCTGAATACTTCTTTATGTTGTTTCCAAAGACATTTTTCAAGGCTGCCACGCTCTGCTGCAAGACCTGAGGCAGCTGGTCTTCGTTGGTGGTGATGTGATTGACGACAACTTCAAAGTTGCGCTCCTGCAATGGCTTCTTGCCGCTGCCTTGCTTGGAGTTCATTGTGGCCTGCTTTCCCATGAGTGGGATTGAAAAGCTCTAAGTAGGCACACAGGCCCAAGCTCATTGATGTGAGCTTCAAGACTGTCAAGAAGCATTCCAGTGGGCATGAGCACCATGACCAGGGTCTGTCGCGGAGCAGGCCTTTGGGTCTGACGCCGTCTTGCAGGGTGTTACCTGACTTACTTTAGGTCAAGATATCACATGCTATGTGACACCCCGCAACATGTCATCAGATCGGCATACCATGTGCTCCTGCATGCCATCTGCAGGCCAGGTTGGCATTGATGCCTTTGCCGTTGCTTTAATAACACATTGCTCCTCTAGTGAGAGGGGCAGGCGTGCATGAATTGATTTCTGACAGAACCGTTCATGCTTGAAGGCATTCCTGGCTGACACCTGCTTCAAATTCAGATGGTCCACAATGTCCAGGGCATTGATGGTGGGCCAGAGGTTTTTTGTGCCGGCTTGCAGCTGCTCATGTATGCATCTCCATAGTGTGGACTACACAAAGCTGGGCAAAATTTGCAGGGGGCACAGGCCTGTGACTGGTTGATGCAGCACTTGTTGAGACCTCCTCAGAGATGCTGGGCGCACCGCACAGAGCTTGATTCCAAATGCCGCACATGGTGCAGAACAACCCATGCAGCCTCAATATACCACTCATGCGCACATGGGATGGCTGTGCGAAAGTTCATAACTTCAACGGATCCAGGCATGCTGCAATGCGCGCCTGGCTGACAACTTCTTGTCTAGCAGCTGTTGCACAAAGTCTATGGCATTTTCAGAGGGTTGACCCGCAATCTGCTGCAGCTGCTCATCTAACATCAAGCCAATCTGATGCATGTCTGACAAAGTGGTGTACCTCCTGTCCGCGGTCAAGGTTGTGGACCTCCAGCCGGTCAGAGAAAAACCTGTTGGGACCGGGCCCGCCTTTCGTTTGCCGACTGTCTCCAAGTCAATGACCATGTAAGCACGCACGCCCAACTGCACAATGTTGTCCATGCGAAAGTCGCGGTGCACAATCTTGGCTTTGTGCAGGACCCGTGCAGCTTTGCAGCAGGCACATGCCAACGCATGCAAATCCTGCGGACAGACACAGCATCATTTCAGAGCTGGAGAGATTTGTAAGTGTACAGGCAGCTAGTGGACAAAACAAGGGCACACGATTAGCCCCACCGACAGGTAGGCAGGCTTGGACAGCAGCAGCATCAAGTGCCTGCTAGCCTTGCATTTACCTGCTCGTCTGTGCATGACGCAGAGAAGCCCAAGGGCTTGACCTCCACCTCGTAGCGGTGCCTGCTCAGCTTGGGCGGCCGGCGCGTTGCTATGATGAACTGTGGGCTCTCCGCTGCAGCCTTGTTGGCAGCTGCATAGGCGGCCTCGATGGTCTCAAACTCTACATCATTTTCCTCTGAGAATTTACTGAAGTCGCGTATGACCTTGTGCATGCCATTGCCTAGGACCAGCAGGTACCTGCAACCACCAAGTGGTTTGTTCTGGGGCATCATGCTGAACACAGCGCATGCAGAGCTTTTCACGCATGCGGAACATTTCACCATGCCCAAAGTAACAACTTGCAAAGACATGTTGAATGCAAGCACTTCGCAGATGTTGGCTCTTCCAAGCAAGATGATGGCATGGAGGAGACAGCATTGTATGGCAGCAGAGAGGTTTCGGCATACCTGCGGCCACCATGCCCCCTGGCGATCTCATCATACAGCATGAGGCGCTCGCCAAGCTCAGGCACACTTCTGGCCATGACGACCATGAGGAAGTATGCGCGCACAAGGCTCAGCGTGAGCTCGATGCGGTCAAGTTGCATCCTCAGGTTAAGAAGTCTGCCGATCCCCAAGACCTGCATCTGTGGCATGACAGGACACAGGTAGCTACTGAGATTCACCTATGCTTTCGAGCTGCGCACCAAAGGGATCCAGACTGGTGGCTACAACTATGCTGACAACTTTACAAGTATGGAAACCTCTGATTGCCCACAATTTTGCAAGGGGCATAATTGATACTGCCAAACCTGGACGCAGAAAGCACTGTGCACCAAAGTAAACACAAGGAGCTCACCTGTTTGCCAGCTGCAGACATCCAGAGCCATTGGAACTCAGATCCAGCTGCAGCATACGCCAGAAGGAAGCGTACTTCCCCATAGTGCGCTGGGTCCAAAGGTCGCCGCTTGCGCTTGAGATCTTTTATGGCGTCCTCTAGCACACAGAACTTGTCCTCGCCAAGCAAGAGAGTGCACTTGTTCAAGGCCACAACAGTGTCAGGCCTGAGTTTCTCCCAAACTGTCTTGCTGCTTGCTGCGCTACGGTGCTCTGTGCTGTCAAGCGTGATGTTGCAGGTAAGTTTGTGGGAGCTGTACTCTTCCAAGCTCTCAAAGACCTCCTCAATGAACTTAACTACATGAACAGAGGTGTGCATCTCTGAGTGACCTTCCCTCCACTGATGATCCAGCAGACTGGTAAATCTGACCACCAACGATGACCCATCTGCTTGCTTCAGCTGCTGCTCAGCGGTGAGTGGGTACTGGCGTTGTATTGCGTGGTAGTACACTGGGGTGACAGGAAGCTGAATATCAGGCTGAGCAGGAAACAGCACCGCTTCCACATCGTTCTTTGAGCTGGGCAGCTGCGGCAGTGGCCCCTCCAGGTGCTTCACCCAGATTTGTGAATGGTCTAACTCCTGAGACCCTGCAGAGGAATGTGTGGTTGTGAGTCTGTTGAAGCAGTATTGGGCTGCGCGCCAGGGCACAAAGCTTCCACACATCCATGTCTTTCCCAAGATAAATGCAGGAAAACCCTGTGCAGGTCACCTGGCAGCTTTGCTGACAGACTGCAAGGCTGAGCAAAGCAATGCAGCACGCTCAAGCACCTGCGCGCTGCCTCTTGCTTGGACCCGCTCCAGTGCTGCTCTGGAGAGAGCTGACTCAAGAGTGCAGCCCTAGGGACCGGCAGCATATTCTCATAAGAGAATTGTCCATCCCTCACCCTGTGAGGTCTCAGGATGCAGCATGCTCCAACTTTCTGGCTACACGCTCAAAATCATGAAAAAAGCAGCCTGCGCAGCCACTCACCATACCAGACGTTCACCTGCCTCAGCGCGCCAACAGCTTGCTGGACCCCAGAGATGTGCAGTCGGCAATGCAGAGAGGCATCTATGACTTGCATCACACTTCAACAGCAGCAGCATGATGCTGGGCTGCACCATCAAGCGCTGCCCCTCTGCTGCAGCACCCGCCAGGCCAGCCCTTGATACCGCCCACTCGCAAACGACCACAAGGGGCGCCTATGCACTGGCCTTTGCAAAAGAGTTGCAGGTGGCTTCACCTGTCAGCGGGATGTCACCTGCAGGCTCCTTGGGCCATTTTGAGCCTGTGCCTACCCAGACCAAACAACGTGTCCACCTGGACTTACCTGGCGTTGCCAGTGACCCCTCGAGGCTGTGTGCCTCATGCTACAAGTCCTTGCCCACTGCAGAAAGCCAGAGGTGCTCCCCTCTCACACCAACCACTTCCACTCCACACTGCAGACTCATCCACAGGGTGCAAGACAGAGCAAATCAAGAATGCTTGAACACCTGTGCGTGGCTTCTTGCTTGGGCCTGCTTCGCCATCTCCCACGCTGCCAGCCTCACGGTCCCGTTTGCCTGCACAGCCGGCACCTTCTCAGGCAAATAGCATTGCCTGATCTTGTATTCTGCTGTAATGCAGTATGTGGCAAAAGCACTTGGTGTCATGCTGCCTGCCTCCGCTACTGGACATGTGGCAGCCACAGGCAGCCCTGCCCAAGGCCTAGCCCGCTCTCAAGTAAGGCTCTGCACTTAGATTGAGCAGCCTGTGCAGCAACTCACCACATCATCTGCTCACTGGCTCAGTGCACAGTCAGCTTGCTATCTGCAGCTGTGGCCCCCAGCCAATGAGACGCTGCTTGCATTGACATGCACCAGGGCAACCACACACAGTGTGCCGCTACACATGCAGGACATCCATCAGCCTTGGCGCCAGTGGTCCTTGCATTCTATTTTCCAAAACTTCTCACCTGGCCAGATACCCTTGGCCTCAGTGAACAGCAAGCTTGTTACCTGCAGCTGGACCCCAGCCATGCAATCAGGAGATGCCTCCGTCAACACACATGAGGGCTACCAGACGTGCAGCAGTAGCAGGCCAGGCCTGCGCCTCCCAAGCCAGGCCCCTTCTGAGGCCATCAAGACAGCAACTGCCAGCAAGCAGCCAAAAGGGGCGCATGCGCTCTGTCCTCTGAAGATTGCGTTGTCGATACGGTGCAGCCACCATCCAACTGAAGATAGGACCATGTCGCCCTGCCAGGCAGAGATGGACTCCTGGGCAGGTCCAGACCGGGTGAGCCAGCACACAAGCTGCAGCTCACTTAAAGACTCCCATCACAAGGTGATCATGCCCAGGCCTGGCCATGACCCTGGTGTCCCACACATCACAAGAAGGCACAGCACATGTTTGCCATGGTGGACTTTGAAATGAAAAGCAGCTGAGCAACCTTAAGATTTCGGCACTGTAGAGAGCTCAGGAGGTTCACATCTTCTGGGCACTCAGGCTCCAGGGCATCCACACTCAGCGTCAAGGCATCACCCCTCACGCTTCATGATCACTGCAGAAAAGGCTGACTGAACAGACTGATCACCCTGCAGCCCAATTGTGCAGCCCTGCTGGGGTGGCTAGAGCTAAACCTGATGTGTCCTGCAAGCCCAAGATCTGGCGCTCTTGCCAGCCCTGGTGGCAGGACCCTGGACAGTGCCTCCCGCAAGGCGCACCCCCTGCTGCCGCACGCCATGCAGGTCAAATCTTGCAGCCCTGGCTGGGACCCTCACCTCCAGCCACCTGTTGCCTTCGAAAGTTGTTCAGCTCCGCCTTTGCCTCCTCCCACCTCATCTTGAGCTTTGACAATCTGATTGGATCCTCCTCAGCTTCAAATGACTTCCAGGCCTCCTCCACTTCTTCCATCAGCTTGACCTCCAGTTGTTGAGCATCCATAACTGCAGCCACCAGCATTGGGAGAGCTTCGAATGATATGTTGCTTCCATGTTCTCAGGCGCAGTCCAGGCAGCATGAGGCAGTGAAAGCAGGATGTGCGCACCTGCAGTGTTGGTGTTGAGGTGCTCAGGATTCTTTCTCGCTGCTGACAAGAGGTTGCTGTCAGCAAGGTGCTCAGGCTTGCATCTCGCTGCTGACAAGAGCTTGCTGACAGCTATTGAGCTGTGCTTGGTCTTGACAGTTTGCAGGTGACAGAAGTTTGCAATTACAGAATTGAAACCAGCAGCAGCCTTCTGCGGATTGCAAGGGTTTAGGGTCTCCTATAGCACTGCAAGGGCCTTCCAAAGCCTCGGTACTACTTTGCCTTCCGACCTAATTGCTAGGTCAAACAACCCTAGCGCGCCAAACCAGATCGACCCACCCCTTCATGCAGCACTACCAGGTGCCATCTGCTGAGTACAGCAGCTACATCAACCATGTCATCAGTCTGGGGCTGGCTGGGGACTACATAGCACAACTACATGGCAGCTGCTCTCCAAACAGCCCCCTTCCCTCAGAGCGGCCATTGATCAAGCCTGCAGACACTTGTCTGGAGTTGTGGATGATCTCCAGCCAGTGCCGGCCTCTGCTCCTGGTGTGCACATTTTAGAGACTTTGGGCCAGCAGGATGGAGCACCAGTCTCAGACGCAGCAGTTGGCTTGGCAGCAGCCATGCCTACCACTCCTGAGGAGGAAGCTCGTATCCTACAGCTCACCCAGCTCATCAATGCCCGTCATGGTGCGGCTAAGCCACAGAACACAGTCCAGGCTGAAAAATCAGCTGCCAAGCTCTGGAGGGTAGGCACTGCATGGCCTTTTCTCCTGTTCTTATGGCTTCCTTGAGGCTTTCAAGGCCATGTCACTCACACACATGTGGTCCTGCAGAGATACTGTGAGCAGGAGGCGCACCTTTACCCTGATGGCGACCTCATGTCTCAGGCCAAGATTCTTGAGTTCTCGGTGTGGCTTGTGGATGTGGCAGTGCAGCAGAATGGTGCTCGCTACTCATTCAGTAGCGTGGGGTGAGAGGCCCCTCCACTGCTGTGTCTGAGCTGCGCTCACGTCCCACCCTTCCCAACCCTTGGC
Organism: Asterochloris sp. CNOR1; assembly: GCA_963969365.1. Taxonomy (NCBI): domain Eukaryota; kingdom Viridiplantae; phylum Chlorophyta; class Trebouxiophyceae; order Trebouxiales; family Trebouxiaceae; genus Asterochloris; species Asterochloris sp. CNOR1. The sequence continues at coordinate 255,724 of OZ017750.1, forward strand.
CTGGTGCATGCAGTGATTATCTATGCCACCTCAAGGAAGTCCGCAGAGAGCAGTACTCAGAGGGCCGCATCACCTCAGATGTACCTGCACCCCTGGAGATTCAAGCAGTCAGGGACTTGCTCCGTGCACGTGGCAGGGAGATGCAGGCTGAGAACCTCAATGCGCAAGTGGCAGCTCAGGTGCGTACCGGCCTGGTCAGAGCGTCTTGTGCAAACAGAATGATGGCGTGTCTGACCCCAGCTTGTTGCTTGCATATCCAGGTGGATGCCGCACTGAGCGCAGGGCAGCTTCGCCAGTCCCTGCAAGCAGCTTTCCAGCAGAAGCAGTGGCAGTGGGCCTACCTGCTGAGGATGGCAATGACATTCATGCCAGCCACACTGGGCCGCTCTGATGACCTGCGCAAGCTTCCCTGGAGCTGCCTGGCACTGAGAACGCAGGATAATGTGGGCCCAGTGCCCTCTGTGGCAATCTTGTTTGGTAGCATGCAGGGGAAGACTGTGAAGCCTGGGCAGGTGGATATTCCTGGTGTCGTCAGGTATGCGCGTTCAAGCTGTCAGACGTAGTTGAGCTGTGTGCTGCCGTGTGTTTTCACTTGTATGCCTCCTCTGCCACAGGTACAGAGACCATCGCATCTGTCCTCAGGCAGCGCTTGCCGACCTGGCTGTCGCCACCTTCCACAGGGGCATCAAACTTGAGGATCTGGCCAAGTTCATTGTTGCCGCCCCTAGCATGCAGGGGAACCAGCCCATGTGTGGGGAGACTCTCAACGTTCACCTTCGGCAGGCTTTTGAACTTGCTGGTGAGCCAGTGCATCAATGCTGCAGCTTTTGGACACGGCTGTCGGTGACATCTGTGGCTTATTACACCGCAGGCGTGCCCTGTGGCAGGCTTGATGGGTACTCAGCTAAAGGAGAGGTCAGCCACAAATTTAAGAAGCATGGTGTGGAGGCGGCTAAGAGCGTGGGCATCAACAAAGCGGAGATCAAGATGACAGCGAGGTAGGCAATACAGCCCATGGCATGCATTCTGAACAGTATTGTCTCCAGCTGGCTGACCATTGTTGTGCCATGCAGGCATGTGTCTGACACCACAGACCTGTATTGCATCTTTGACCCAGACACAGCCCACAGGCTGGCTGGTAGGGGACGGGACTGGCATGAAATTCATCGTTTGCGCCTGGCTGATTAAGTTAGGGTCACTGTAGTGCCAGTGCTTCTCACAAAATCACCAAAATCTGGGGAGGGGGGGACTGATCCGATTGTGTTCTGCAGGCTAAGGAGGACGTGCTGGACCACATCATCCCAGGCTTGACAGTGCTCCTGCGCCAAGCTGGCTTGCCACCCTGCACATCCTTTGCTGGCGCCCTTGAGGGCCATCGACCACCTGCGGCAAGTGTTTGTGCAGAAGGCCAGCTTGAGAATGGATTCATATGGGGACCAGTGGCTCCGCACCATCCTGCCAGCCGGCAGCTGCCTTCTGCAGAGCGCTGTAGGCAAGCAGCTGCGGCAGGAGACATGGGACAAGCACGTTGCTGCTGAGGCAGTTCTCAGCGACAGGAATTTGTTGTTCACCAACCCAACGGTGAGCGCTGCGGCCCCTAGGTGGTGTAGTTAAACATGCATTGCTCTGAACCTTTGCCCTTCCATGTCGCAGGCTTTCTTCTTCAAGACGCTGGGTGGAAAGGAGGCCATGCCTATGCCTTTTGCCCCGGGGGTGATGCTGCCTCAGGTGCCTTTTTCCGGTGTTCAGCCCCCAGGATCAGCCAAACCCATTCCATGGGTGCCTCTGGCTTCACAGGCCAGCTATGGCGTTCCTCTGCCGCCTCAGTCCCTCAGTGCGCTGAGCGCCTTGGATGAGAGGGACTCCTTTTTGTTCGAGAAGCAGGTGTGTAGTCAATCGCCTTCCAGCTTAAGCGCCTGTGTACTGGTCAGACTGTACTTCCCCTTGTGAGCTGCAGGTCTGGAAGCTTTCAGAATTTCAAACAGTCCCAGAAGCATTTGAGGCGTTCTCCAAGATCTCAGCGGTGCCCTCAGACGTCCGCAGGTGGCATGGCAGCAAGAAGGATGCAAGGGCCAGCAGCACGGCCTTCTCGAGACACAAGAATGGCCTTGCTGCTGAGGTCAGGCACCGCATGGCTGCCTTGGGAAGCACCATGGCTGCTGTTGTCTGGGCTTTAGAACGTCAGCGCCTCCCTGCCACCAGGACAGTCAGCTCACTGCAGCAGCTATGCTGCAGGTACAGCAATGATTCCAAGCTACTTGGCAAGCGTAAACAGAGCGGCTGAGCAACCCTTTGATTGTTTGCTGACCTGCATTCACACCTACCGCCATCTACCTGCACAGGTCACATCTCTCTGCTGAAAGTCATATTTTACTGAGTGGTGTATCATTTTACACGTAAAGTGACATTTCACTCCTCAAAGTCACATCTCACGCAGGGGGTAAGCGCTAACCTTAAAAGGCTTGCCCCCCACAGGTTACACTTGAAACACTCTTGGTCTACATGAAGATCTGCCTTCCCACGTAACCCTTTTCTCTGGGCCAATCAAACATTTTTGGCTAGCCACTGCACAACAAAGTTTCACTACACTTGGACTCCACTTGAAGACATCACCCTGAGGGATCCGGCCTCACCAAAACATGTCATACATGTGGTGGCTTTTTGGACCTGGCACTGGCTACACTTGAATCCCTGGTGGTGAAAGAGGACCTCCTGGGGGCTTGTAAAGGGCTGCACTTGCGCAATCTGTGCATCTGTTACAAAGTCATACGGTGTGGGTACGTGGGTGCGCTTTCCACACCTGTGCTGTGACATGGTATTCAAATAACTTCATGATCTTGTAAACAAGCTTGCATCATCTGGCCTTCATCACATCAGCAAGAACAGCTGCCGGCAGGTTGTAATTGACACATGCCCTTGCTGGCGCGCGACCAGCCGGTCACCGTCACGGTCACGGTCACGTGCTTTGCTCGCACAGGGCAGGTCTACCCTTATCTTTTTATAGGAACACGGCTACCCACCTCCTGAATGGAGGTGGGTAGCCCTCGAACAGATTGATAAATGCCTCCTGGTATAGCTGCCTCAGCTTGTCAATTGCAAGGTTGCCACATCCAGATTGTAACTTCCTGACAGGCTCAAGCAACCTGAATCGATAAAAGTCAGGAGGGTGCGCCTCTAAAATTTCATGAGCGACCACCACTTCCTCTCGCAGGCTTCCGTTGGGCCCTTGCAGGCACTTCGTGGAGCGCTTCTGCTGGTCAGTCTGCTGCTCCTTTGGGAGGGCCTTGAACTCATCCTCATCATAGGCAGGGTTGCGAATCAGGTTGCCTTCCTTACGCTTTGGCACAGTGCCAAAAGACTCCTTGGCCAACACACTCTGCAAGGCGCTCTTTGTGCAACCCGCACTCTCTGCGGCAGCTTGCAGCAGACCTTGGCATTCCTCATACGTCTTGCATTCAAATTCTGGAGTTCCTGCCTTGATAGCTGCTGTGGCCACCTGCACCGGGCCTTGCCGCCCGGCGCCGTCTCTGGCGCCTCCATGTGAGATTTCCCACTCTGCACCGCACATGAACTCCACTGCCCTGTGCTCAGGATCCTTTGGGCGATGATTCGCATGGTCATTGTTGTTCACGTACAGCAACCTGTAGTTGCCAAGCCCCTTCAGGCCGTGAGCCGGTCCAGCATCTGCTTTCAACTCATCGAACAACTTGACCTCCACCAACCCACTCGTTGTGCCAAATATGATTGCCATGGAGGCAGCAATACGGGCTTTGACAGCGCTCATGGTCTTGGGAGCCTCAGACATCACAGGAAATGTACATGCTCGTTGCCTGGCTTGTGGTGAAGAGTGCCTGAATACTTCTTGATGTTGTGTCCAAAGACATCCTTCAGAGCCGCCATGCTCTGCCGCGAGACCTGAGGCAGCTGGTCTTCAATGATGGTGATGTGGTTGACAACAACCTCAAAGTTGTGGTCTTGCCTCTTGCCGCTGCCTGGATTAGACTTCATCATAGCCTGCTTTCCTATGGAGTGAGATTGAAAAGCTCAATGTTGCCATTGATCCTCTCGCTGCTGCCTTGCTTAGACTTCATCGTAGCCTGCTGTAAGAAAGCAGCCAGCTCTGTCTGCCTGAGCACAGACTAATGCTGAGCAGAAAGGACTGGCACGCCCATGCAAGCCCCTCCCCCGTTGAGTTTTGGTGAATTTGGTGGTGCTCACCTGCCAAAACCAGCTGTAATTGCCAGGAAGATGGGTAGCACAGATTCATGTCAAGCAGAGCAGCCCCCTCCCCTGACTTTGAGTGAGTGTGGTGGTGCTTGCACAGTTCAGCTCTGTCTGCTTCAGCACAGACTGAAGTCAATCAAGAAGGATTGGCGTGACCGTATATACATATATGAGCCCTCTTCTCCTGTTTCTTGGTGTTCATGGTGACAATTACCTGCCCAGGTCAGCTTTGTTTGCCCTAGCACAGATCGATGTTGAGCAAAAGGGATGGACATGAGCACATGAGCCCCCTGCTCCCCTATATTTTGGTGATTTTGGTGATGCTCAGACACTGATTCACTGTCAGTGCATTGCTTCCCACACCACTAAGTGTGGAGGGGGGTGGGGCAAGTCTTGGTCTTGTAAAGCTACGCTTGCAACTGCATCTAGGAGTTCCAGATTAGTCTGTTGAGCGCACGCATCTGGTCTGGGCCGAGCTGCTGGAGATAGGCATCTCAGCATCACATCACTGAAATCACTAAATGTTGAGGGAGGAGGGTGAAGGCAATGCAAGGATGTCACTTTAGTGTAGGGGCTCTGCAGTTGCATCTAGGAGTTCCAGATCTGACTCTTGAGCCCACCTGTCTGGTCCTCAAATCGAAAAATTGCAATGACACTGGTTCTGGTAAAAAGCTGCTCGTTACGCTCATGCTGAGCTGCACGCTCTTTCACCAGCCTGTTGATTTCCTTGTGCTGGGCTCACAGGGGGCCAGCCTCTTCAAGCTCCTCAATCTCGCCCTCCACCCACAAACAGAAGTTCAGCAGCACCTGTGAACTCTGGATGTAAAGGTGCCACGCAAGTTCTTTCCACCTCATGAACTCTGGCAATCCTGCACTCATCAAGACTGGCTGAGGGCAAGCTGACACAGTACACAGTGGTTCAGCTTGTGCAACACTGGCAAGCCTTCAGATCCTCACCTGGCTCAGTGAGCACCAATGCGTCTGTGCCTTAGTTTATTCACTCCTTCACCTTTGCAATACACTGAGGCAAAGCAGGGCTGCTTGGGGTTGCACCACACAAGTCTGGCAAAAGCCTTGCCCAGCAGGAGAGGATTGTGCTGCGACAGCAGCGTCTGGGCATGAGTTTTCCAGTCAGTCAGAAGGAATTCGTCTCTTCTTTGCTGCCGCAGATCTGCATGGCCAACGACACACAGTCACATCAAGCAGACATTTGGCATGCGCATATGAGGCACACCCCTCCCAACATGAGCCCCCCCTCACCTGCTTTTTGGTGATCATAGTGATGCTCAGACACACCAGCTCGGTTTGCCTTAGCACAGATTGATGTTGAGCAGAAGGGATGGACATGAGCACATGATCCCCCTCCCCTGGATTTTGGTGATTTTGGTGATGCTCAGACACTGAAACTTCAGCACAGACTGATGCTGAGCAGGACAATAGCGTGAGGACATGGGCCCCTCCTCCCCTGGCTTTTGAAGACTTTGAACAACTCACCTGCCCACTTAACAAATCACATCCTCTGCTCACCTCAAAGTCCTTCAAGCGAATGCGTGATGGGTGTGACACTGCTGCTGATGCCTGAGCACTCGGCTTGGCCTGAATCTCCTCCTCCCGCTTCCTTTGCAGGGCAATGAGAGATGTGGGCCTGCAGGAGCCAAGGCCCTCGGTGAGCGGGAATGCCACTCACACACCTTCTGCGCCTTTGCTGCAGCTAGTGCCTCCTCATATTTTTGCTTCGTGATGCAGTTGCTGTCTGGGTCCTTCTCAGGGTCTGTCAGGAGGTCCCACCCCTTGCAATTGTATCTGCGCGGCTTCATGTGCGGCACGAAGTGTCCCCGCTGGTCACTGAAGTGGCGGCAGGCAGGGCAGCGTAATGGCATGGTGTCCAGCGAACAACGGGGTGCCGGTCAGGAGGGCAGCTCATTTGACCTTTTCACGAATACTTTAGATCTCATTATCACTCAAGAAGTCCAGGTGGGGCATGAGCACCATGACTGAGCTCTGCCGCGAAGCAGGCCTTTAAGGTTCACGCCATTGTCGCAGGGTATTACATAGCCTAACATAGGTCATGCTACTTCCGGCGCCAAAGCGCAACGGTCATCAACATGCCTCGAGTGGTGCAGACTTCTAATGATGTTATGGAGCTCAAGGGCCTGCGCAGAAAGGTGATAGGCACTCGACCCTGTCTTCGGCCCTAAGGACGACGACTGCGCTCACGCTGAGACCTCTGCAGACAGGTGCCAGAGGAGCTAGGCCCAGAGGTCACCAAGAAGTTGGGTGGACCCGCCAAAGCTGCAGACGTCAGTCACTGATACAAGTTTTGAGGAGCCACTCATGCCTTTGCAGCTATTCCGATGCCACATGGCAGCTCTCTGATGCTGTCCCTTCTGACCAGAGCTGCTTGCTGACAGATCTTCTTCGATTGGACACGAGGCTTTGCAGGAGACCCCGAAACGAAGGTGCTGCTGGTCGCTCATAAAGCCCACTTTGCGGCGACCCACAAGCGGCAGGTAAGAGTTCTCTGGCGGGTGTGCACAGTTGCCTGGCTGCTGCCCGACCCCACGCACTTAGCTCAATTGCCTCGCACAACGCACCTTCCTGCAGCTGGAGCCCCTACCATTCTGTTTGCCTCAATCCTGGCTTGCCGGTGCGCAGACTGCTGTGCCGGCCTGCACGTGCTCATCTTGGTGCTCTTGACAAGCTGAGTGACCTGCAGACTTGGAACTCTCCTGGCGTGTTCAGCATGCCTGGGGCATGCTGATGCAAAGCTAGTACGCCTCTCTTAGCCATGCACAACGTATCATTCACTTGCCCTGGGTGTCGCTGAAACAGGGTCACTGGCCAGGCAGGCAACAGCGATGAGGCGCGTCCTTGGGCCACACAGGATGTACATGTAACACATTAGCGACTGCATGGACCAGGCTGCATGTGAGACTTCTGCAAAACATGAACGAGGCTATTGGTGCCATGCAGACCTGCCTTCTGGTTGCGTGCAGCAGATTGACTGCAGAAGTCTGTATGTTGAGGTGGCCATGGAGGGTGCTCAGCATGCCAAGTGGAGATGGTCAAACCGCGCCAGGCAGACACCAGTGTAGAGCGACACCTTATGGGGCATGCTGCAGATTGCTGTCACCCCCTGTCCCTCTCAAGAGATCAATGCTGACAAGGTTCGTGCAGGCGCCATTACTGAAACAGGGGTCTACCCATGCAGGTTGCAGTCGTGAGGTACCTCGTTGGCGGGCCCAGCGTACTGAAGGCGGAGGACTTGATACGGCAGAATGCTAAGATGGCAAGGAAGACTGATGGACTGAGGCTGTCGCTGGACATGCTCCAGAAAGCACACCAGGACCTTGTCAATGTGCTCAGGGATTCAGGATGCTCAAAGGTACCCAAGATCATGCGTGTCTCTCTCTGGGCACTGGGATCTCGGCAGAGAATCTACTGTTCCACACGATGTGTCTGAAGGAAGGCTGTTCACTCAGTGGATGCTTCAGGACCAGGGTTCTCAACACATCAGCTGCTTGCACTGTGGGGCTTCCCAAGGGTGCGTTGGGTGGTGAGGTTCTTTGGGACTGGGATCTCCACAGAGCAGCTGGTTGCCATGGGAGCACTCTGGGGTTGCTTAGAGGTGCTGGTGGATCCTCTAGTCTCTTCTGGGAGCAGGAGAATCAAGGGAGCGATCTACTTGTCTGCTCAGGACTAGACTTCATGCCCAACATGATGCCTGCCTTGCACATGGCCCTTTTCATGGGGCCAACTGTCATGTCTTGGCTTCGAGATGCATGGCAGGGGATCATCCTTGAGCCATTTGAGGGCCAAAGTGCACCCTTGCCTTCATCAACCCCACACTGCCTGCCCCAAGCAAAAAGCGGCGGGGCCACATGCTTGACTGGTGCTCCATGCAACGCCTGCACTGCTTGCCCTGCAGAGATGCAGATGCAGTTGCTTAGGTCGGCTTCAAGCTGAGCCTGCAAACGGTCTGACCTGCCAGGGGTTGCTTCAGGGGCAGCCATGTGTTCTCCCTCCCCCACCAAATCTCTGCTGCCTGCTCCACAAGAGGTTGCTGAGGAGGCAACTGCTTGGTGGGCACTACATGCTGAGCCCATGCTGCCTGCCTTGCAACAAGGTCGACTAGGCGTCTGACAACTTTGCCAATGGATGGAACTACTGCTGCCTGCCCTGCAGGATGCTGTTGAGTGGACTGTGCATGCACCTCTGCTCACAGTTGACTGGATGCTGGTATGTCTGCAGGAAGTTGTTGTGGAGGCAACCCAGCGGGCGCTGGAGCTTGAGGAGGGCTGGAAGCAGGTCCGAGCACACCCCACAAAGAAGCATATCTGTTCCTGCTGCAGCGTGCAGTGACCTGGATGCATAGTGGCAGCTCTATGATGTGCCTGCAGCTCAGCAGACCACAGGCCCACATGGCAGGCCAGCAGCGTGCAGCTCATTGTAGGTTGCTGCTCAGGTGCAGCTCTCAGCATTCTGTCGGAAAGCTTTGGTCTCTTCAGCGCCCAGTCTCAGCTTTGTATGCAGCAAGAACTGCAGCCTCGACACAGACACCGCTTCCTTTGAACCTGGCCATCTGCATGACAGGACAGGACCATCCCCAAGACCATATTGCCAGCCATGACTGCTGCAGCATGAGCTGATGCTGCACATAAGCAGTGCCTGACATGCATGTCTATCTTTGCCATGTCACAGACTCTCAGGGCACTGGTTTCTGATCTGCTGTTCATTGCTTGTCAGTTGCCGTGGTTGGGTTGCCTATGTGACGTTGCAAATTTGCAACTGACTGCGGGAACATACAATACTAGCCAGTTGGCTTGCTGCACCACACTCTGACCAAATTTTGCTGTTCAGAAAAGACCATCTGGAGCCAGGAATTGTGTAGCTTTTCAATGTGCAGAGATCAATGTGCAGTGCCTACGGAGCAGGCCTCATATTTCACGCCATGTTGCGGCCATGTTGCGAGGCGTCACATGGCTCAATTTCGGTCACAAGAAAGTTTGTGGTCCGCTCTGCGCTCAAGGGCTTGCCCTCGCCCTCGCCCTCGCGCTCGAATGGCAGCTCCAAAACTATCCAAACAAGCTCAGAAGTTTGGCCAGTGGTTACGGGATTATGCCCAACTCTTGGGCGCCATTGGTGGCCGAGTGGCTGTTGCAGCCGCTGGCATAGCCTACATCACCGCAAGAATAGTGGGGCTCACCAGCGAAGTGCAAAAGGAGCGCGAACTGAGGGAGCTTGCCGTTCAAGCAGCTGTGGCCCAGGGGGAGGCCAAAGCTGCTGAAGCTGAGGCCAAAATGGCGGACAGACTCTTTGATGCGAGCTTTGCTGAGGAATTCAAAGAGTGGAGGGGGGACAGGCTCAAGACAGGAAACACAACAGATCAAACAAAAACGCTTGATTGTTTTGATGTGCAATGAACATCTGGAAAGCATGCAAACCCCTTCACAAGTGCATATTCCAGAAGTCTCGCTGCGCGACAGAACCTCTAGCCTGTTGCAGGGGCAGAGTGCTGCCAGCGGGTGCTTCACTGCCTCTCGGCCATTGCCCAACATGGGCAGAGCTGCACCTGGGGTGCAGGCAAGCTGAGCATTCATGCATCTCCAGCTGCTGCTGGCACCATCAGCCTGTTGCAGGGGCCGAGTGCTGCCAGTGGGTGCTTCACTGCCTCTGGGCTATTGCCCAACATGGTCAGAGCTGCAGCTGGGGTACAAGCAAGTTCAGCAGTCAGCATTCATTCATCTCCAGCTTCTGCTGGCACCATCAGCCCGTTGCAGGGGCCGAGTGCTGCCAGTGGGTGCTTCACTGCCTCTGGGCCAGTGCCCAACTTTTGGGGCTGCAGCGGGGCTGCAGGCAAGCTCAGCATCCAGCCCATGAATTAGGTCAACAGATGTGGTGCATGCAAATGTAACAGTGGACCAATTCAGTCACAACAACAATTCACTTTCTCTGGCAACCAGTCAGCAAATCAACCTCATATGACCACACTGCCCAAGCCCGGGCAGATCATTCAACATGACTTTCGAAACACAGCTCGCTCCGCATCACCAAGGGGCCAGCCCATCAAATTGCTTCAGGTCTGCTGTTACATGATCCCTACAGCATTGGCAAGCAGCATTGCTCACATCCATGTGCCTTCTGCAGTGGAACATCGAGCGGGGCTACAAGCTGCCAGACATCATTGCACAGATGCAGCAGGTACAGGCGGATGTCATCGCATTGCAGGAGATAGACATTGGCTGCAAACGCTCTGGGAGTATTGATACAGGTGAGGCAGAGCAGACCTGAAGAGCATCCTGCAATTGTTTCAGGGCAGGCAAGCAATCCTGCAATGCTGTCCATGGCGGGCAAGACATCCTCAACGCTGTTCGTGACAGGCGGGCATTGCTGGCCTGCAGGCGTGGAGATTGCAAAGGCGCTCCAGCTCAACTATGCTTTCTTCTGCGAGTTTGAGGAGCTGGAGTCGCCCAAAAGGTCTCCAGAAACGCAGGCAAGCAGAGTATTGGCAATGACTATGTTTGCTGACTGAGTTAGCTGCAACGTGAGGGCTGGGTTGCTATTGCTTCAGACAGTCCCAAAGCATGAACTTCTGTTGTCTGGGCCACCAGCCAAACCTCCCCGCACAACAGCAGCAGCCAGCCTGGAAGGATTGCCATCTGTGCAGGGTGGTGGCGTTCATGGGAATGCGATCCTCAGCAAATTTGATATGCAAGACGTCAGGCTGGTGCGACACAAGTGAGCAGGGATTGACTGCAGGGGACTTGAACAAAGAGGCAGACTGCTGAAAGGGGGGGAGCAAGGAGAACTCATTGTACAGGCATGCGCATTGTTGGCTCCAGCACAGTCTTCGACACAGAAGGCTGGGTTGCAGAGAAGCCTCGGGTGGTTCCTGAGAGGGCCACCTCACATCATCTTGCATCCTCGCCTGTTGAGGTCGTTCAAGGCCTTGGCATGGGCTTTAACAACCTCCCAGGTGGAGCTGCTGGCTGTGTCTGGCTGCCCTGGCAGGGACCCTGGTGCTGCAGCACCACCTAGCAGACCTGGCACCCCAGGCCCTGGCCCCAACCCTGCAAAGCATGGGGCCAGTCACACTCCACGGCTGGCCTGTTGCAATCAACTGCTGAGGAACAGGGAACATGCGAAGCAATGGCTGCATACAAGGAAGACTTGCATGTGCAGCCATGCCTGCCATCAGCATGCGATGCCTGACCCTGGTGACTGCCAACCTCAGCCAGTCCGATGATGCATCATGGGCGGCAATCAGACAGTGTTGTTCAGCAGCATGCTGCACCACTCGCCTCTGGTGCAGTGGTGTGGGGTGTGCCCCACATGGTGGCCCCATCTGCCTCCTGTGAAGTAACAATCATGAAGCGCACCTGGCGCCTCGTCGTCACCCACCAGCTCCATGACAGAGCCAGTCTCGCTGGGCCGCTGTGCAGCAGCTGTCTCTGCTGCCTGGGCAGCGGCAGAGGCCTCCTGCACGGCCTCGTCCGCCCGCAGCTTGTCGTTCTCTGCCTGGATGGCTGGGCCGGGACTGCTGGGGTAGACTGTGGTGCCATCCCAGTCTGGCGTCTCTGAGCTGCCTATCAGCCAGAAGCAGCTGCCTGCGATGTTGTGCCCAGCCCGCGCATGGGCCAGTATCCGCTCATATACCTGACATGGACACATGAAGGGTGAGGTGGGACCAGGACAATGCTGCTCCTCGGACCAGACTCACTGAATATGCTGGACTGACCACAGCATACAGGCGTTCCATGGCATCACAGCATGCGGATGGACATAAAATCCCAAAACTCTCTGGGCTTGCAGCCATGCAAGCAGCTAAGCAGAGGTGTTGCCCTGTTTTAGCCACGTTATTGCTATTGTGACATCAGGCACAAAGAGCTTTGGTACAATGCTGGAAGTAGCTGACCCTGTCATAGAAGGCAACCCTGACAGCCCCATCTGGCGTCTTCCCAAACTCTGCGACCACCAGGGGCTTCCTGAGCTGCCTGCTGCACAGGTCCACGTGGCAGTTTATCCAGCGCCGGGTGAACTGCCACTTGCGGTCCTCGTCAGCTTGCTTGAGCCAGTGGTCCGGCCTGCATCGTAGCCGCAAGGAGTGAGCACACCCTCCAGTGGTCCGGACTGCGCCGTGGCCGCAAGGACCGAGCACACCCTCCAGTGGTCCGGCCTGCGCCGTGGCCGCAAGGACCGAGCACACCCTCCAGTGGTCCGGCCTGCGCCGTGGCCGCAAGGACCGAGCACACCCTCCAGTGGTCCGGCCTGCATCGTGGCCGCAAGTACTGAGCGCACCCTGCAGTGGACGTCCCACCTGCACTGGAGCCGCAAGGAGTGAGCACACCCTTGCCTGCACCACGTGTGAGCTGGCTTCCTGTCGAGCTCCTGCTACAGCAAGCACCTCAAGCCTTTGAGATGCTGCACATCAGCGATGCCTCATGTGCCAGGCATTGCTGCTGCTGCAGACAGCCCTGAGCGGGTGCTAGGCTGCCTGCAGAGCGCCGGGTGTGAGCTGGCTTCCTGCTGAAGTTTTGCAGGCACGCTGCGCTTGGCCATGTCACTCCGTAGGGATGCTGCACTTCTGCACTGCATCATGTGCTAGGTGCACTGCCTGGGTGCCAGAGGCAGCAGCGAGCTGGCCAGCCCAGCTGGGGCAGCACCTTCCTGTAGACAGTCACTGCAAGACAGTCTTGCAGGGTGGTTGTGACCACCAACTGCAAGCAGGTGAAGGGCATAGCCCACCCAAGGTCGAGCTGGAGTTGACAGTGGCCCAACTCTGGTTGGGACTTGTAGCCAGCCCAGTTTCTGGGTAAACGCAGGCTGCAACACAGGTTGGCAGAACTGACTTGTATGGGGGAATGACCACTGCAGCGTGCTCTCAAGCCAGGCCGAGAGGTGCTGGGAGGCTCACCAGCAGTGGATTGTGGTGAAGTCGATGTGGGGGCTGGAGTGGTTGCGCAGAAAGTCGCAGCCATTCTCCATTGCGTTGTAGGGGTTGTCATTTAGCAGATCTGCAGGGCAATGCCCCTCTATGCCTCAGCATCAGCCTTGGCAAATGGCTTCCATTCCTCAGCATCAGGGCAAAGGCAAATGGCATCCAGTCCTCAACACCAGCTCAGGCAAATGGGCAGGTGGACTGGCAAGTGGGAGTGGCCAAATGTCACAAGACACATGCCACGTCAGTTGCTTGCTGGAACTCTCTGGTCTCCCCTTTCTGCCAGTCCTGTCCCCTGCCACTGGCCTGTGGCCAGAGCTGTCCCAGGTAGCTCCCTCACCAGGCAACAGACACTGCTGGGGGAAAGGGGAGGAGCGAGCGACCTCATCCAAAATGATGAACAACTTCAGCAAACCTCTGCCCATTTGTCTACTGCCATTGGCCTGCGGCCAGAGCTGCCGGGGCAGGCCAGGCTTTCAGCAGGCAGCAGACACTGCACCTGGGGGGTTTAGGGTGCAGGACTGGCACATGGCTGCTCACACCACCACCCTACAGCTGACCTGGAGTGGAGCTGCCCAAAAAACCCTCAGCGCCCACGGTGACGAGGTGGTTGGGGTCGATGCTCTTGAGGAACTCTGCGGTGGCATCTATCCAGCCCTGCAGGCTGCTGCCTGAGTAGTCGCCGTCACAGCGCGGCTCGTTGGACAGCGACCACGCAAGAATCGTGGGGTCGTCCCTGCAACAGACCACTGCTGGTGCTTGGCTGCATGCCTGCTCACTCGCACATGCCTGCAGCTTGCAGTTCGCGCATGCATGTTCAAGTTGCACCATGACGCGCATGCATGAAGACATGCCAGGATGGTGGGCTCGTCCCTGCCCATGCTGACGCATCATGGTGCAACCTGAACAACAAGACACGCCAGAAGGGTGGGCTTGTCACTGCAAGGACCTGCTGCTGGTGCACTTGCAGGCACCTTGAGCAGCAGGGCTTGTTTGCGCAGGTGCTCACATGGCATGCGGTGACGAAGTCTACGCTGAGCACGCAGGATGGCTACTTGCAGGGACATTTGCAGTGTACAGCAGTGGTGTCCTCAGCTAGAGACCATCAGCCTACCTGTATGGGACCCCTGTGTAGGTGTTCACTCTGCTTGTGATGGTTGCCTGTGATGCAAAAGGCCTGTATCAGCACCTGATAGCAGTCGCTGGCAGCACAGGCTCTGTGCATGTGCAATCCCAATCATGCAAAGGGGGCAGCTGTGGCATGGCATCGACACAGTGTGCATGCAGTGCCTGCCCATGCCAAGCACTGGGCCACGTCTGGAACCTGCGCACGAGAAAGTTCTGGAAGACGTCCTGACACTGCGGATCTGCATAGAAAGCCTGTGCTTTGGGCTCTGTTGGTGGCTCCACATGGCGCCGTTGGCAGCTCCACCTGTCACACAAGCAGTAAGAAAGCTTGAATCCCTCGCCACATGTTGCATTTCAGTGACCAATACACCCCAGTAGCAAATGTGCATTGTGGGGTGCATGCCTGCAGCACTTGAGTGCCAGGACACAAGCCGCCACACTGGATAGCGATGACTTTGCATCACAATGCCCTGCCTGACACCCACAGAGCAAGTGGGATGCAGGGGTCTGGAGCAGCGTGACCCCTCACCTGACATACTGCGGCATACCCCCAAAATGGTGCCAGTAGTTGCTCAAGGCCAGTATGAGGCGCAGGTTGCGCTTGCCTGCCTCAGCGATCACATAGTCCAGCCCCTTGAACACCTTCTCTGAGAAAACACCTGCATGAGGCATGAGGCACATGATGCAACATGTTGCAGCACCACCTCGATCTGAAGCTTTGCGGACAGAAACCATTTGCACAACGCAGGTAGCGCTGGAAGGAGCCCTGCACCTGTATCAGGGCTGCCTGCATGCTGCTGCTGGCTATCAAAAGCCACCTGCACCCAGGCAGCCATCATGTGCAGGTCTATCCTGTGCAGGTCTGGGTGCTGCAAGACACCGCATGCAAGATGTAGCTGGCTCTAGGACGAGCCCTGCACATGTGTCAGGGCTGCCCGTATGCTGCTGCTGGCTCTTGAGACCCACCTGCACCCAGAGAGCCATGTGCATCATGTGCAGGTCTGGGTGCTGCAAGACACCGCATGCAACATTGTAGCTGGCTTTGAAACCAGCCCTGCACATGTGTCAGGGCTGCCCGCATGCTACTGCTGGCTCCTGAGACCCACCTACACCCAGAGAGCCATGTGTGACATGTGCAGCTTTGCCCCAGCCTGAGGTCTTGCGTGCATGGAGGCCACAGGCAGGTCAACAGCTGGCCAACAGTTCAGCGGAGGCTATCTGCAACTGCAGCTGGCTTTGGAAAACACGCCTGCAGCAGGGAGCCATCTGCACATACTTATTCCTGCATCTGGGAATTTCTGACTTGCTCATAGACAGTGGTTATGAGCCTGGCCGCTGGAAGGCCAATGCATGCTGCAGCTGGTTGGGGCCAGCTTGTCAGCTCTGTGCTGCAGCTGCCTTGGCAGAGCCATGCCCGGCACGGTAATCAGCACCTGCTGAGCCTGAAGCTGCTGGAGGGGCCGGCGATCACCATTTGCTCACTTACAACCAGACTGCGCAAGCCTTGCTGCTCAGCTCGCTGCTCAGCTCGTGGCAGCTGCAGTGCCAAGGCCAGGGGGTATGCTGAGCATGGGGCGCCAACCCCGACTGCACTGGCCTTACTGCCCAGCACTGCGCCGAGTGCAATGCTCAGCTTAGGGTGCGCACCTGCCTCTGGCTGCAATGCATTCCATTCTGAGCCTTCTCCAAAGGCCCAGGTCCGCAGCACTGTCAGGCCAGCCCCCTTAACAGCATCCAACACCTCGCACACCATGGGCTGCATGTTTGCCTCAGCCGCTCTGGTCTGCATGCATGTGCAGGAGCACTTGGCTCTGGAAGGCAAAATGGAGCTAAGAGTGAGCAGCAGAAAATAAACATCGCATGACAGTGTCAGCAGCCAGCATTTGTGGTCCTCTGTGACTCACCATGAGCCAGTAGCAGTTTGTTCCAGCAAATACAAAAGGGTGTTCATCAAGCTGAAACCGCCTTCCATCCTGCAAGCCACCATACACACTTTGTATTCATGTGGCCAATATATTCAAGCACACATTGGCAAAGCACACAGGCAGGTCGCTGCCATAAGCTGCTGCATGTGAGCGTTGGGGACTGTGAGGGCATCGATCTGACCTTAGTGACTCGTATGAAGCTCATCTGTACCTGTCGTTGTGCTGCCTGTGCACTGCCTGGCCTCGGTCAAGCGACATGAACATTGACGTTTCTACTTCCAGTCCAGCATCCTCCCATCTCAGACCACATTATGTGCAGGCTTGCTCAATGAGTTCAGCCTGCCTGCAGGATGCACCCGGTGGACTGGAATGACCAGAAGCATCCCATGGCCCAGACAGAGCCGCGCTGGGGGGAGAGGGCTGTGCTCGCAGCAACTGTGATCTGCCCTGAAGGGCCCCTGCTGTGCTACTGCCTGCACATGGAGGTGAGCATGCCCAGCAATCTGCCTGACAATGTGTGCACCGCTTACGTCAAGCTGGCCATTTGCAGACTGAACACCGATGTCTTGCTTGCAGGTGTTCTGTGGCATGCTGGCACGTCTGGAGCAGTTTGCAGATGTGCTGCAGGACAGCAGGGAGCAGGTTGCAAAGGTATAGCCCTGCACGCTAGTGCCATCATTGCAGCCTGTCATGACGCTACCATGCCTCCTGATAACACCTCCGCTGCAATCTGATGGTGTGGTTCCTCAAGCTCACAGCTGTCAGGTTGACTCAATGCAACCCTCAGATCTGGGTCTTGCAGGGCCAGCACCGACAGGCCATCCTAGGAGACCTGGTGAGTCTTTGCCCTGGCAAGCCGGTCTTGACCGTCACTCTTCTTACCACCTTGGCTGGCTTCCTGCTGCCCGAATGCTCCAGCATTATGCTGGACTTCACTTGCCTCATGAGGGCCAGCATCCAGCTATGCAGCTGCCTGTACCTGTCAGAAAGGACAATGCTTGGCATCAACTTTTGCGCTCACGGCCCAGCGCCAACTTGCATGATGCGGTGGTTGCAGCATGCTTGGATCTCTGTGCATGGCTGCCCTACAGAACACCATGGCTCATGGCGTGGCCCGCTTGTCCCCCAAATTCAGCCGTGACAAGATGCGCTGGCTGTCCCTCGGCCAGAGCGAGGCAGGATTCTGGCAGCGCAACCTCTTTGATGTTCAAGACCTGCAGCATGCCGCTTCATCGGGCAGCGCAGCCCCTGACAGTGCACAGGCAGCCCCATCGCAGCACAACAGCCGCCTGGCTTGGTACGGCGTGCCTGAGGCAGCGTGCAGGGAGCTGCTGAACCCAGGTTCGATGCAAGTGGTGGTCCACTCTTTGACCACGCTTGCCCAGCTGCACCATGCCCAGGTTGCAGGCAGCTTCTCACGTTTGCTAGTGCTGCTCGACCACCACTTGGCAGCACTGAACTCGTGAATGCTAAGGCGGCTGGCTGAGAGTAGACAGCTTCTGTGCTTGCAGCGCCCCCTGATCACCATGACCTCTGGCATGCAGGTTTCACAGACCCCTTTCCTGTCAGCACAGTGACTTTGGACAACCCAAGCTGGAGGATAGGGGGATTTTCTTTCATGGCCGGGAAGCTTGACTGGTTGCTTCTGCGCAATCTCAAGGTGGAGGGCACAGACATCGGCAACCACGATTACAAATCCAGTGATCACAAGTGGCTGGCAGCCACAGCAAGCTTTGTATGAATTCATTTTCATTTGCATTCCTGGAAGTTCAGCAGATCAACGTGATTTTGGGCCATCTGCATGGCTGTCATACCAACTGACATGCTGATGAAATTCACATTTTCAACATGAAATGAGCAAAGCAACCTGTGATTGGACCAACGGAGGGGGATCACTGGGGGTCATTGCACCTTTTGCTGTTGGCAAACAAACAATAGGCTACGTCGCTCTGACAGTGAGTAAATTGCACATATTCATTGGCAGGCCTGGGCGCACTGCCTGTGACAGATTCAACAGGTCCTTCAGCATTACACTAGAGAAGTTTGTGACCTCTGGTTTCTGAGCGGGAATGTGGGAGCCTGGCGCCTGGCCCCCCAGCTCCTCTCATACAAGATGCGGGGCAGAAAGTCCTTGTACGGATCGCGCTCCCGCTCATCCAGCAGCCACCCAATGGCCTCTTCACAAGACGCCTGCAGTGTCCAGCAAGTGGTCCAAGAACTTTGAGATGGCCTTCACAGGACGCCTGCGCGCCTGCCCACGGTAGTGTCTGGCATGATTTGCCATCTGTGCAAGAGGAGGGCCAGGTAAGACTTGAAAGTTTCACTCTTTTGCCACAAAGGACCTGAATGCTCAGGTCTGCTGCCTGCTATGTCTCAACAGGACCCACTGGTCACAGGCTCTATCCCTGGTGCAGCCCAAAGCATGCACCAAATGGGCTGCTATCAGCTGCAGATGTTGTAGACCAGCCCAGATTACACAACACAGGCCACTGTCTGCCTCAGGCAACAGTGCATAGCTGACCTTGGTCTGGCGGTTTGGTGCAATTAGCTTCAAAATTGTCGACCAGCCCAGATTGCACACCACAGGCCACTGTCTGCCTCAGGCAACAGTGCATAGCTGACATTAGTCTGGCGGTTTGGTGCTATTAGCTTCAGAATTGTTGACCAGCCCAGATTGCACACCACAGGCCACTGCCTGCCTCAGGCAACAGTGCATGGCTGACCTTAGTCTGGCGGTACAGGCTGTCGCACTTGCCCCTGTCCTCCAGATCCTCTGGCCGCGTTCTGATGGGGGCCTGGAATCTGAAGTAGAAGCGGGCAGGCAGCTTGGGCACTGCAAGGGGCTGGACAAAGGTCTCGTCCATGTCCGTCATGTTGGCCACCCCCCTGCAGGACAGCAGTTTGTGTCACACATGCAGACCGCCAGCACCTGGCTCTGGCATGCTGGCCCTGGCAAAGCAAGACATCTCAGGGGTATCAGCTGCAACTCACTGGCGAGCCGCAGGGATCTGGGTCTTTGCCCTCTGCTCCAGCTGCGCCCCCACAATGGGCAGCGCCCGTAATTGCTTCGGGTCGAGCAGAACCTCCACAGCATCCTCAGAGCCAATCCCGCCAAAGGGCACAATGGTGGCCCCGAAACGGGCAGCCATGCGCACAAACTCAGAGCGCTGGGAGGGCCAGAAAAGCTGGTACTTCTCCCCCTTGTTCTTGTAGGCCTGCAAGGAAGTTTGTGCCTTTTACAGTGGGTTGTCACCAAAAGCAAAGCTTGATTCGAGCATCTATGAGCTTTGTCATTGTCTCTGGCAACCATCCATGAACGGCGCGTCACACATGCTTGTGGCACAACAGCTTGAGAGTGCTGGACCATTCACAGATTATGGGAACCTCTTGCCTTCTGTCAGCCGGCCTGCAGGGGAGCGGTCACTGCCAGCAAGCCTGTTGCAGGATACAGTTGCAGCATGCATTCACCTGTTCTCCTGCGAGCGCTGGAAGATGCATGATGAGGGTAACAGCTCAACATGATAACCAAATGTAGTCAGGCGCAATTTCCACCCCTCCCCCGGCCCCTTTCCACCTGTGTGCTGCAGGGATCGGCATTGCCATCTGTTGACATCTCAAGGAACAGATCAGCAATGATGGCCTAGCAGCAGGCTGCAACCTCCATAAGATTGGACAGCTTCAGAAAAGTTCCTACTACATCACCCGTACAGATGACACCGCTGGAGGGCTGCCCCCAGTGATACCGAGAGCTGCCTTGCCTAGCAGCTGAGGCCATCACGAAAGAAACCCGCGGTGGTCTCACAGTGTGGGGCGCCTACCTCTCTCACGCCGCCAGGGTACAGCAGCACAGCCTCCCCATTCTTGAGCAGCTTGAAGAAGTTTTTGCCCGTGACAGGCACAGCCCCAAAGGTGCTCATGAAGCCCTTGAAACCAGATGTCTGGGCGTCACCCTCCTTGTTGTCTTGCCCCAGCCCTATGAAGCCCTGCAGGCAAATGGTGGCTGTCTCAGCGTGGCTTGCAATGTCTGAAGACATGTCACTGAGCATGCAATGTGGTGCCTGCAGCATCAGCAGGAGTGGCTGTGAGCCTGCCGTGCTAGCCTGGTGAACACTCGCTATTAATTGTTCTGTACATGGCCCGCTGACCCCCTGCAGGCCTTATGATGCCATCAAGTTTTATATGACACCAAGCAAGCACATGACTGGCTACTGGTTGGGGCACTCAGAAAGCTGCTTGCCTCAGCGCTGCCATGATTTCCATTTTCAGATATCTGTGCTGAAGCACATGAGTCGCAAACCTCAGATGCTACAGCCTGCTTGGCAGCTGACTTGAAGGCGCAAAGAGCTCTGTGCTTACCTGGAAGACAGCTGGGTGAGCAAGGCCACGTGGGAGGATGTCCGCCTGGGTGACCAGACCGTCCAGCATGAGCCCGGTATCAAGCGCTAAGGTCTGGTGATTTCCCACAAAAATGATCGGCCTGCATGGGGGCAGGCATGAGCGATCAGTGCCAGCACTGACTACCTGGCCCAGCAAGTTGGGTGGGACACAGGTGTCAAAGGGTCTGGGGTTCATCAACCATCTGGGCAAGGCTGACATTGAGGTGGTGGCCCCGGCAGACACAGCTGGCAGGGGGTGTACTGCCAGCAGCGGCGCACAAGAGCTACAAGCGTGCCATGGCCGCTGCTGGTAGCTGCACCATGCGAGGTTTGGTGGTGGTGGAGGTGGGGCATAAAAATGTAACATGGCTCTGAGGGGCAGCACTTTCCCAAAAGGGCCCGACAATCATGCAGCCGGTGGACGCACAGCATGCTTTGGCCAGCCAGCACCTCCACACGTGGCCTCAATACCATGCAGCCTGTGGCAGCGCAGCATGGCAGGAGCCGAACATTGCCTTTGCCGCTGGAAGCACCCAAGGCATGTAGCCCGCAAGAAGCGCAGCAAGCTCAGCATCCATCACATGAGCTCCAAAGGCAGGCAGCTTGAGGAAGTTGCAGCCTTGGCCAGCCACATCACCTCCCCACATGGAGGGCACACAGCCGGTGGCAGTGCAGCATGGCCCAACCAGGCATCACCACCACAGCTTCGTTTTGAAAGCATGCAGCCCGTGCCCACCTGTCTGCGGGGAGTGCGCCCAACCCCTGGACCACAGTCCCATCCTCTTGTGTGGAAAAGAACACGGGGCTGACCAGGGAGCGCAGTGTGTCCAGCGCCCTGTAGCAGCAAAGAACGGGATGTGAACAGCAGGGGAGGAAGCGGCTTTCAATGAGAAATACGGGGCTGACCAGGGAGCGCAATGTGTCCAGCACCCTGTAGCAGGAGAGAATGTGAACAACAGCGGAGGAAGCGCATCTGGTGTGTCAGCACCCAGTCCCCTGTCCCCTGACCCCAGCAGCCTGCAGCATGAACACACATCACCTTGACACCACAGAGTGAGGCTGTCAGCACAAGGGCACCATACGGTTCCACACTGTCCCCTCTCCCTCAAGCTGCAGCAGTGGCCTTGACATCACAAGTTGAGGCACAGGGGAATCACATAATTCCACGTTGTCCAAGCAGCAGCCACACAGCTGTGCAGCTTTGCACCCCAAAGCAGAGGTCTGAGGTGGTACATGTTTTTGCTGCAACAATGCACAGTGCCAACTTGGCATACAGGGAACCTCAACAGGAGTGCGCTGTGATGTTCAGGCTGTTCAGCAATTGTGTCCTGGCCATGCTCAGGCCTGACTGTGGCCCCTACCGTCCCATTGACTGGCATCTCGAACTGTGCAGCGCCCAGAAGGTGCACAGACTCAGCACAGTCATCCCACAGCACTGAGCTGCAGCTTGGGCTCACCCTTCGCTGTAACCCCGGACCTCCCCCTTCGTCGGCATCTCGAGTGGCGCTGCAGTGCCGAAACTGTCCCGCTGCCGCTTCTTGAGCGGGGCGGTGAACCTGCGCTTCTCAACGTAAAACCCTTCGTCTCGCAGGATGCCTATCAGGCTGACGCCTGCCTCTTGCAGCAGTGCGTGGCTGGCTGCAGGCATCTCCTGCAGGCACACAACATGTCAGGGGTCTGACGCCTGCAGCACAGCACCGCTGGCTGTGGGCCCTTCTGGAATCCATGCGGCAGCAGGGTCTGAATGCTGAGTGTCACATCAATTCTTCCCAAAGTAATGCCTGTGTGATGCTAGTAGCAGGGCAAGAATTGCAGCTGGCACCTCCTGCAGGCAGGCAGCAGGTAGGTATGAGAGACACCATCATTGTTTAGCCCGCCACAGCTGGGGCTCAGAGGGCTGACCCCTGGAGCAGGGTGCGGCTGGCTGTGGGCACTCTCACAGGCATGCAGCAGCAAGGTGGATGCTCACTGCCTGCCGCAGGGCTTGCAGAGATACCAGCTCTCCTGCAGGCAAGGAATCTAGGTCGCGGACTACGCATGGGCCTTGCTATCTCAAGCTGGGCCCTAACACCGGCAGCCAGCAGTCCCTGCAGCTACACAGCAGCAGGCCCGATGCGTCATCCGCTAGGCGTGGGCGATGGACATCTGCTGCAGATGCGCAGCAGCAGGGTGCGCATGTTCCATGCTTGCAGCATATGGAGCAGCAGCACGACTCGTCTAGCTTTAGCAGGGGTGGCTGGCATTTGGCATCTCTCAGATGTACTCGTCCTGTAGGCGTGCAGATGCCCGGGAAACAGCGACTGTTGCAGCAGGATAGGCCTGCCACACTGCAGCATCAGCGCAGCAGTGGCCCACCTTGAGACGGCTTCGCGGCAGCAGGCGCTTTAGGCGGGGGCCCTCCTCAGCGCTGGCCAGCAGCAGGTCCCTCCCGCCCGTCAGCAGCAGCACCCGCTGCTCCAGTCGGCTCAGCACAGGCTGCACCTGCAGGCGCGCATATTGATGTGGGCTTTCTTGGAGCTTCGCAATCTGGGACATTCCACGCAGTGCTGCACTTTCTGTAAATGTGTGTCTGCTTGTGCTATCAGAACAGCACCCAACCAGCCAGCCTGCCTGTGACATGGTTGTTTGAACTCTCTGAAATGCAGAGAAGCCCTGATGAGTACATTGAGCCAGGTAATTAAGCCGGCGCAGCTGCAGTCAAGTCGCAGGTGGGTCTCAGCCATGAAATTTGAGCTGTGGACTGCAGCCCTCTGCGGATCCCTGCAGAGGCTGCCAACATGGATGGTGCAGCAGCACTGCCTGCTGCAGCATGGGCATGGATTGCATTTCAGAGGCTTTTCAGAAGCTTGGCGCACCTGAGGAAGTTCGGAGGCAAGCAGCAGTGTCCACCTGAGACATGTGGGATCAGGGCTGCTCTTGTACACATGCACCAATCCTGCCCTCTGGCTCAGGTGGCTGCAAAGGGTAGCTCTGCCTCACAGCTCCCAAGTCCTGCTGAGGCAGTGAGCTCGCAGCCCTTGCCATTTACAGCGGGTTGCACAGCCCTGCCTGAGGTTGCACTGTGGCATGGCTTCCCACCTAAAAGGCGGGCACCTGTAAGGCCCGCCACACAGCAAAGCAGAGCAGGCCCTGCTGGCCTGCTGCCTACCTGCTTGTTGCCCTCCCTCAGCAGCTCAAGCTTCCAGGCCAGTGTCGGGGCTGGCAGAATCTTGGCCAGAGCAGACAGCTGGGGAATCAGTTTTTGAAGGTTGCGTACCAGCTGGGTTGCCTGCAGTTTGGCAGAAGAAGGGGTTGATGTCTGCAAGTGCAGCTCACCCTGAATGGGCGGGTAGGGGCAAGCCAGAAGGCAAATCGCAAGGGTAAAGCTGACCTGATCTGAGAAGGAGATGTTGGTGGGGATGCCCTTGGCTGCTAGCGCGATGGGGTTGCCCAGCACTGGAGACAGGCACAGTGGCAGCAGCTCGTAAAGCTCCTGCAGCAGAACAAGCAGGACTTGCAAAGGTGTAGAGTGAGGCAGTGAGCGCCAATGCCCAAGCAACAAGCAACCTACAAGTTGTGCTTTGATGTCCAATACAACTGCCACAACTGTCATAGTACTCAAGATGCAGCTGCATGCTTGCAGTGCCTCACTTGCAGGCATAGCCCAGATGCAGGAAACAGTGGGCGTGAAGTGCAAACGAAGGTGCAGAGCAGACATCAGTCAAAGTGCAGGATGCACTCACGTCAGGCAGCTGTGTGAGGAGGGGCGCCACAGTCGGCCACACGCTCCGCTCGTAGCTAGTGGCGGGGTTGACGAGAATAAGCCTGCATTGCAAAGACTAGCGCAGAGTGAGGCCTCACAGCGCCGGGGAGAGCTCAAAGAAACAGTCAGCATCTGCACTTACGTCAAAGTAGTCTTGTGCTGCATGTCTGTGTATAGCCTCACAGCAACAGAGAGCTGTAGCCACACAGCAATGACAGCCTCACAGCAGCAGGAAGCTCAGGGCACTTGCAGCACCTGTGCCAATGGGATGGCACCATTGGGCTGCCTGCTTGCTGACCATTCGCGTGCAAGCCTGCCTGCGGCCCAGCCCACTGACATTGCCTACCATAATAACGACCACATCCCCCACCACCACCATCACAACAGTCAAGCCCACCTGTCCACCAGATCTGGTCTGCGGGCTGCAACTGCAATGCTCGGCAGGGCCCCAAAGCTCTCGCCCAGCAGGTACACAGGGCGCTCCACCGGCGCTGGCAGCACGTGCTCCTCCAGGTAGGCCCTGCAGCAAAGGCCTGCAGTGGAACGCCTGCATGTATCTGCTGGGCAGCAGGCTTGAGTGTAAAGGAGGTGCATACAGAAGTGCTGGGCAGCACAATTGACTGGTAGCAGTGGCCAGCAATGCTCCCTGAGGGCAGGCCATACTCAGGCAGCCCTTCCCTGCCCCACAAACCCACGGCCTACATGAGAAGGGTGGCTAGGATAGAGCACAAGCTGCAATCCCCAGAGCTGCAATGTGTGCAGGGTAGAGCCTCAAGTGCCACAGGCCCTGCTGCCCAGAACAGACAGCAGTGCTTCTGCAGCTGGACCAGGCTGCTAAGCTGCACGCAGCAGATCTTAGTGAGCAGGTTCAACAGGCCCTGATCCTACTGAGGCAGGCGCTGCAGCGTATCTGTGGGTCATACACATGGCACCAACAGACTACATGGCGTCGAACTCTTGACGAGATGCAGCATGCTCTGCAACGGCGTAGGATAGGGAAGCCATCCTCAGCACTGAGAGCTGAACAAGCAGTCTTTGCATGAGCTCACTCACTCTAGCAGGTCCACAAGCCCCTCAAAGGGGGTGCGATCGCTGATGGGCACGCTGAAAGCGCGCAGGTCAAAGGCCTGCACCAGCTCTGGGAACTGCCTGGAGGCTGCCATGCCGGTGCCGTCGATGCCGGGCACGTAAAGCAGCAGAGGCAGTGTGCTGGGATCAGGGTGCCCCACCCCAGTGTAAGGCCGTATGAAGGTGGGCTTGGCATCTGCACCAGCAGGATCACGGGGCTCGGCATCTAAGATTTGTACAGCAGCAACACCTGCCAGTTGCTGCCCATGCGGCACATGAGCATACATTGACAGCAAAGCATGCAGCAGACAGTGACGCCGCAGGAGCTAGGTCTGACAATATGCCAGACAAGGCAGAGCAAGAGCTGTCAGCTTACAAGGAGCCAGGCCACTGGCTGCAGGGAGGCACTATTCTGGCTGCTGCAGCCATCACAGTCAGCCTTCCAGGTGTGGGGCTGCAACTGAGTGTCACCTGCTGCCAGAGCCTGCTCTGTCAGAGTGTCCGCTCCAAGGCCTCCTGAGCGACTGGACTGCTGCTGCTGCAGCTCATCTGCTGCTGTCATAGGTGGGACGATGGGAGCCTGACTAGCCTGGTGAGCAACGGGCACAGCAGGGTCGGTGACAGGGGTTGCCTCAGCGCTGGACACGTGCATGCTGCCTGCACCGTTCTGGGGGGATGGAGGCCTGCCAGCAGTGGCGACCAGCCATGCACCATCTCTTTGAACTGTGGAGGACTCATTGACAGCCTGGCTAGCATGATCTGACTGCTGTTGTGGCACAGCAGTGCAGCTCGCTGTATGCTGCCTTCCTGCACAGCACATTCGCAATGCTTTGACATCAGGGCACTCTCTTTCACGGCAAGCAGAAGAGAAACATACTTTGAGCTGCTTGTGGCTTCTGATGTCGCCGATATGGCTTCTGCCCAACCAGTCTGATGCAATGCTGCCCCTGCAGGCCCTGCAAGCTAGGATGCGACATACTGAGCAAAGCAGACACAGGGTTGTGAAAGACTTTTTGGACGTGGCTTTTGTAAGAATGCAAATGATCACAGAAGCTTCAGACGCTTGGTTCCTTCTGCTAGCAACTGGATAAGTGGTCTGTTGATGCACAATGGTACATGTGTGTTTTCAAATTGAAAATGAAGGGCTGCCTTCGGACTGCATGGCTACAACGAGGACAACCTCAGGGCACCGGGGGTGGCACAGCTCTGGGTTCATAGCACCTGCTCAGCACAATTACTCGAGAGAAGCGCTTGCGAGCATGTTTGGATGGGAAAGCCTGTTGGTCTGCCATCATGGCATGCAGAGACCTCTTTGACCAGGCTCTAATCACGAAGTGCCGGGTCTGTTCTATGTTGCTGCACAAACCCAATGCAGAGATCCTTCCAGCAGTGCCAAGGTCTGGGATATGCAGTGGCATCTGCTCGCCCAGCGCTGACAGTCGCATGACCACTCCCAGAGGTGTGTCACTGGCAGAGCTAGCTGTTGTGCCAAGCAGCATTGCAGAACCCATGCCATGCTGCAGCTATACCACGCAGACTGGTGGACACGCTCAGCCTGCCAGATGCAGCAAGCAGCGCATTGAGTCTGTTATCTGGTAGTGACTGCTGGGGCCAGGAGATCTATTGCTGTGTAGTGAGTGCGGCAAAACAGCTGATGTTGCGACGAAGACCCTTATGCTACACCACGCATGGAAGGGCACCAGGGCTGCCCACAGTCTGAGCAGACACTGAATGATTGTTGTAAGCTGCATCCCAGGAAGACCTGCGCACATTATGATTGAAGTATGCCAGCAGCCGTCTCCCATGAGCTTCTGGCATACACTTTCACGACGGCTGTGATTTCACCCAAGCCGAGAACGTGGGATCTCACAACCACGACTTGCTCACAGGCACGCCCTGGCGCCGGTCGCATCCTCTTTATGCTCTGACTACCTTTGACTCCACTTGCTTTCTGGCCTGTAGTACAGCGCCGAGCAGCAGTGACAGACCAGATCAAGCGCCTGCAGCCTGCGGCCAGGAGCAGAGACGTGCGACGAGGCCACAAAGTCCTCTCCCCCGTTGAAAGTGCCTTGCCGGCCTATATTCCGCCATTATCAAGGAGTTCTGTGGACGCGAGAGCCACCCTCACAATCCCATTGACGGCAGCCAGAGTTGGAGCAGTCTCTGTGTTGAACAAGGATTCCTGTCTTTGGGAACCCTTAAGCTGGTGAGCAGGCCTAAAAGGCTCTCTCATGGGCAGGAGAGGTCCTTGCTTGTAGCATCCAGGGTGCAGCGCTGCTGGTCTGAATTAGCTAATTGCGCACTCAAGTTTCGACACATCGCCATGCATTTGAAGCATCTTGGGAGGCAGAGCCGCCACATCAGATGTTGGGCTGGCAGCAGTCAGGTGTGCCCTGCCAGACAGCTGCGTGCTGCGCTGCAGGTGCAAGGTCCCCCCCAAGGGACACTAACGCAGGCATGCTCCACATGCGACAGGCCTGCCTGCTGCTGGCATGTGCCCTAGCGGCTGGAGTGCAGGCGCAAACCAGCAGCGGCGCCCCCGCGCCAGCCAGCGGGCAGACCATCATCGTCAGCCAGCCCGTTTTCCAGACGAACATTACCCTGGCGCCTGTGAGTGGCAGGCGCAGCCCAGTGGCCCATGGCCAGTGGCAGCCTCTGAATTGGGTTCTGTGGGGCTGCGGACAGCACTGTGGCGTTGCAGGTGTCAGATCATGCCTGAAACTTTTTAGTCCCTGTCGGCGCAGCCTCAGCGGTCCTTACAGGTTGGACCTGTTTTTGGACAGATCGGGCTTTCAGTTGGCCAGCCCAAGACGCTGTCTTGCAGGACATGTGGACGGCTGTGGCTGGCAGGCGCTCACACCGCCCTGCTGTGCGACCTTCCCCTGCAGCAGGCCTGACCAGGCGTGGCCGTCTATGCATGCTCTGACCATACAGGCTGTCACTGCTGTGCAGCCATGTTCTGGTCGCTCACAGCCCACAGCCTGGCAGTACGCCGGCAGCTGCTTGAATTTTGGTCGGATGGTGCCATGAGGTTTTATGTTCCAGATGCTCTCTGATGACTGGCTGGACTGCAGGCGTCAGGGACAGCTCCCACACCCACCCTTTTCACCCTCCCCTCTTTCAGCCTCTATTTTCAGCCTCTCTTTTTAGCCCACCTGGGAAGTTCACCGCTGCCTTGCAGTACACCAGCAGCCTGTTGGAGTTGAGCTTCCTCTGTGGCATGAGGCACTGCAGCTCAGATGCCTGTCTGCCTGCCACACGCTGCCCAGCTTTACAGCTGAGCTGTGCTGCCCTGCAGTATGCTGACAGCCAACAGTGATCAAGCTTTCTGGCTTGGGACCTGGCAACCCAGAAGCCTGCCTGCCTTCCAAGCTCTCCAGGCCCCGTGATGTGCTGTGTACCCCTGCAACAGGCTGGCATTTGCAGGATCAAAGCTTGCTTCCTGGCATGGTCCTCAGCAACTCAGGAGCCTGCCTGCTTTGCAAGCTCTCCAGCCCCCATCATTGTGTTGTACTGGGCTGCAGTACGCTGGCAGCCTGCTGCCACTGAGCTTGCCTGCGGCCAAGTCGCAGCAACCCACAAGCCCTGCCTGCTCTCCTCAGCCCCTTGTAGTCACACAGTGCTGCGCTGTAGTACGTTGGCAGCCTGCTGGAGCTGAGCTCAAGTGCTGACATAGGCATAGCAACCCACATATAGGCTGCCTCTCAAGTGCTCCAAGCCTTACATAACGGTCTGTGCTGTGCTGCAGTCTTTCGGCAGCCCAACAAAACTGAGGTTGTGGGTGCTGGAAAAGGTCAAGTGCACCCAAGAGCTTAACCCCCACGACTTTGTGTCTCCCGCTCTGCAGTACGGTGGCAACCTGGTGGTCGTGTCAACCAATTCCACCAACTCCAGCACTGACCCCAACATCAACCTCTCGGCCCGGGTCAACTCCTCAGTCAATGTTGGGATGTACTGCGACCCTGGCTGGCTCAGTGCGGATGGGGGGACCTTCACGTACCCCGAGGCAGGCGACTCCATCTATGCAGCAAGTGAGCCATTGCTGTTGCGGGGGTAGCCGGAGGAGAGCAGCTGAGCGGGGCTGCTCTGCTGCTTGTCAGGAAGCTACCCGTGTCAGGGATGGTGGATGAGGCACACGGCACGCTTCACATGTAGCCAGGGAGCAGTGTGCCTCATACATGATCAGCAACTCCACTGCCATTGCTGAGGTGTTCGACAGGCTGGACCACAAGTTTTGCGTGAAGCGCGGCCCCTGATGGGCTAGCCTGCACACCCCAGACGCAGGTGCCTGCATTGTAAGCACCACTGCTCATGCTTGCTAGCATGTTCGTCATGTGCAGTGGCTCTGTGACCATGGACGCTCATCCCCTGTTGAGCGCAGCAAAGTGCTGAGCTCACATGTATGCGCAGCTTGTTTGCAGACGATTTTGTCCCTTCTGCACTCCTGATGCGCAGGGATTGATATAGATATTGATATGGATAGTATGGTACATACCCAGACAGATCAGGGCAGCACATCACATTGTGATGCTGTCCCGAGGGTGTGGCTGAACTGAGGCGGCCCTGTGCTGCCGCGCCTTGCAGACATTGAGGCTGGTAACAACACCATCCTGATCTCCCCCAATGACGCCTACTACCGCCCCACGACCTCCTCCACCAACGTCAGCTCCGCCAGCCTGGCCGCCTACAACCCCTACTTCATCTGCTTGGTGAGCGGTGCTCAGTCAGGCCTGCTGGAGTGTCGCATGCTGTCATGTTCAGGCTAGGGTCCGCCCACAGCTGGCAGGGAAATAGGTTTGTGCACATGGGGTGCGCGTTGTTTGGGTCTGGGGCGAGTGTAGGGCGGGTCAGATTTTTGGCCTTGTGTAGGAGGCCGCTGCAAGACCACATGTGTCTGTGGCCGTCAGTCCACCATCATAGGGCAGGGCAGCGACGTCCTTTCAGCAGCCATGCCTGCCGTGGCCTGCAGTGAAGCCCCCTCTAGAGGTGTGCATGTCAGGCTGAAGAGATGCTGTCATGCCCTGGCAGCCTGGCTGCCAGCCTTCCTGACCAACTGCATTGGCGTCTGCAAGACCGTACCTATGCAGCACGGTGCCTGCCCTCCAGGACCCTGTCACGGTCTGCCCTGCAGATCATCAACACAGATGTTGAGAAGACTGCTTTTGTCACCTTCGCCTCCAACATCACCAACACCACGGCCAGCCTGGTCATGTCGGAGCAGGCGGCTGCGGTGACCATCTTCAACACCTGCTGCAATGATACCAACTCCTGCGCTGCCTGGAAGGCAATCAACCAGGCCAACGACGTGACCATCTACTCAGACATCTGCCACATACCAGGGCAGATCTGTGATTCGGACGGTGCGCAGCTTGTCGGATGCCAAGATGTCCATTTCATCCAGTCTGGGTTGCGCTTGTTGTTCCCGGTGACTCTTTTTCTGCGAGGGAGCTAGACCTCCCAAGGGGTGGAACATAGCTGTGCTGAAAGATGTGACATCATCTGTCCCTGCAGGCCACCAGCTCCCAACTTGGCGTTGTATCTCCCCTTCAGTCTGGTTTTTGCTTGACATTCCCTGTGACACTGCAGCAAGGGAGATATCTGCTGAGAGTCCTGATGTCATCGGTCTCTGCAGGTCACCTGCTGAGGGTCGACATGCACAATTTTGAGCTCAACTGCAACTTCCCTTTGACAGCCCTCAGCCAGTTCAGCCGCCTGCAGTACCTCCAGCTGTTTGACAACCCCAACCTGAAGGTGTGCCGTCACTGCGCTTCTGAACGCCAGGCCCCTGATTGTGCTGTTGAATGTGGTGGATTCTTCTGATTGCCCTAGCAGTGCAGACAGTGAGTGCGGCTCCTCCTCAAGCAGGCTCTGAGTGTGCTGGTCAACAAGTTCTGGGCCAGGGCTTGCAGCAGACTATATAGGATTTATAATCACCCAGTCATGTGCCTCGTTAAGGCATGCGCCATGCACTTCGTGCCACCCCTGTGCCTTGGCCCCCAAGTGGTCATGGCCCTCCGGTGACCTCCTCACTGAGTGCCATCGCACATCTCCAAGACCCTCAAGGAAATCACTAAACCAGAAACTGCTGCCTTACATACCACAGAACAGCTGCAACAACACTGGATGTGTTGTCCTGCAGGCCAACTTCACTGCGCTGATGGAGGCCCTAGCCAACAGCACCACAGTGCAGGTGGTGGGCCTGCAGAACTCCAGCGGCATCACAGGCACCTTCCACGATCCGACCATCTCCAATTTGACCAGTCCGATCTGCCAGCTTGCCCAGGTGTGCACTGGTGGCCTTAAGGATGGGTTGTGGGCTGCCTGCCCGTTATGGCTGGCAGGTGTCGTGCTTGGTGAACCACTGCTGCTCGTATGCAAACAGTGCCAGACATCTTGGGGTCCTGCTTGTGCCAGAAAGTGCATAGGCTTGGGTGGTCAGCCTTACCTGGCTGCTGACGTCAGCCATGTAGCACGAATACCTTCAGCCTGCTTTGGCATGTTCGTCCATGGACTGCCTGCACATGTAAGAGGCCTCAAGTATGGGCTGCAGGCTGCTCTTGCTCCTGTGCAGCTCACTGACCTTGTGCCGGTCTCTGTGCAGCGTGAACTGCTGTACCTTGACGTCTCCAACAACAACCTGACGGGCAACATCCCCGAGTGCCTGTTCCAGGGCAACAGCACTATGGCTGTGCTCCACCTTGGTGAGGGTCCACACATCATCAACTGCCTGTGTTGACCAGTCTGCATGCTGCATCAGCCTGCTTAGGCGGTTGCAGCTGCACTAAACAGCATGATGCGCCTTTGACTCTGTCACCTGCAGCAGCAGCTGTGCCTATTCGGCATGGCACATGCAATGCACTGCCATCGATTCGCATGCTGGGGGTGCTTGTGCACAGATGCACGATCAGCTGTGCTCTGGATGCCTGGTGGCTGTGCAACACTTCTGAACACCCATTTGAGAGGCCAGGGGAGCACAGCCATGCTTCACCCCCTGGGAAGGAGAAGCCCATGCCCTGCCTGCAGACAACAACTTCCTGACAGGGACCCTGCCAGATGTGTTCCTGTCCAACTCCACCCTGGAGACGCTGTCCGTTGAGAACAACAACCTCACAGGTGGGGACTGCCGCATGCTCACAGCAAGTGTCAGGGTCTATCGGTCATCACACTGTAAGCAACAGCTGCCGGCCATTCTGGCGCCCATGACCCCAGATATGGCCTCGCATGAGACTGACAGTCGCGGCACGGCACGCGTCAACTGCAGTGCAGTGCCCTTGCTTGAGAAGCCAGCGATGGTGCCCGCACAAGAAGCAGTCTGCTGCGGTGTGGCCTCCGCCGTCAGCAGTGCCCTTGCCTCTGATGACACAAAGATAGTTAGCACAGGACCATGCAGCATGTTTTCTTTTGGTTTGTGATCTTTTCTTCTCTTTATTGATGATGCTCGAGGGGATTGCAGGTCACCAGATGCTGGGTGTTCAATGTTTGTTGCCAGCACAGATGATCATCCGGGAACCAGCAGGGCAGCACATTGGACCCACTCAGCCCCTGCCGACTCCAGCCAGCAGCACAGCACATGCCCTGACTCCTTGTGGGGGCAGGGCTTGTGGCTGATGTGGTGCACACCCCAGCACACGAAGTGCGCCACAGAGGACATGCTGTCCCTGCACTGTTTGAAGGGCTGCAAGATTGCTTCTGTGGTTGTCTGCAAGGGCTAGCCCTCCCAGCCTCAGTGCACCGCGGGGTTGCACCTCATTGCTGCCTGCAGGGCCCATGCCTTGCAGACCAGGGTTGCTTCTGCTGCCGCCTGCAGATGCTATCAGTCCCAGCCTCAGCGCACTGCAGGGCTTCACCTGTTGCTGCCTGCAGTGGCCTCAGCGCACTGCGGTTTTGCACCTATTGCTGCCTGCATGGGCCATACCTTGCAGACCATCAATTGCTTCTGTCGCTGCCTGCAGATGCTATCAGTCCCAGCCTCAGCGCACTGCAGGGCTTCACCTGTTGCTGCCTGCAGTGGCCTCAGCGCACTGCGGTTTTGCACCTATTGCTGCCTGCATGGGCCATACCTTGCAGACCATCAATTGCTTCTGTCGCTGCCTGCAGAGGCTATCAGTCCCAGCCTCAGCGCACTGCGGGGCTTCACCTGTTGCTGCCTGCAGGGGCCATTCCTTGCAGACCATAGATTGCTCCTGTCGCTGCCTGCCATTTGCCTCACCCTCAGCGCATTGCAGGACTGCTGCTGTTGCTGGCTGCAGGGAGCATTCCTCCCAGCCTGGCCAACTGCAGTACCTTTGTCACTCTGGACCTGACCAACAACTCGTTCTCGGGCACCATCCCCCCAAAGATGGGGGACATTCAGACTCTGACCTACATGATGCTGTCAGGCAACCGGCTCACAGGTGGGGCACGCACTGCGGCAGCATGTGCATGCTATCGCATCAGAGAATTCTCGAACTATGGGCACTTGAGTTCTCCAAATGCTGGATCTGCTGTGCTGCCTGCTGTGGAGGAGTGTGCCAGCAATCGAGGTTTGCATGCTGGAGAGTAGCGCTCATGAACCCTAAATCTTATAACCTGCACCACGGACAGAGCTGCCTGTGAATGAGCGCTCACTTTTGCTGCAGGCCAGCTGCAAGTGTGCGTGCCTTGCCCCCTGACGCGCTGCACGGCAAATGCAAAGGAAAGCGCTTGCCTGCCACCACTGACACAGACCCTCATGCTGCCAGCAAACACTGTGCTGTGCTCCCGCAGGGTCAGTCCCCAACGACCTGGCGACAGCCCCCAACCTGCAAGTTCTAGATGTCAAGAACAACAGCCTATCTGTGCTGCCCACCTCCTGGTACACTGGCTCCCCCAACATGGTCAACACCAGCCTCATCAACCTGCGCATCTCCTTCAACAAATTCACTGTGAGTCTGCTGGGGTGCTGCAGCGCTGGTTCAGCTGCCGGGGGTTAGGGGTGTTGCAGTGTTGGTGGAGCTGTTGGGGAGGGAGCTTGTGACGGCCTTGTGCCAGCAAGTGCAATGTGTGTCTGCCATGGGTGCTGGCAATGCCTGCATGCCCCTCCTGCAACTGAGGGTTTTTGAACAGATATTAGACCTGCAAACCAGACCTGCAGTCAGTTGTGGGGTGGCAAGCTTGGTGCCAGCATGTGTAATGTGAGTCTTCGTTGTCATCATGACTCCTGTGTTGCAGAACACAGGCAAAAGCTCTGCAACGCGTCTGCCATTGGCCCAAACGCTGCGCAGCGTTTTATTGTCATGCATACAGATGCCTTCAGCAGCCTGCCAGGCTATAGATAGCTCAGGGAGCTGAGAGCCAGACTGAGTCTGTACGTGGCTTTCTTAGTTTCTGCTGACTCTTGAAGGCACAGCTGGGTGGCAGCACCCGCATGTAGAGCAATCCAGGCTGCTTCCAGCGGGCCACTTCTTTTGCATAGTTGTCCATTGCCAAGACGTGTTGTCAACACCTCATGGGAACCATGAAAGACACTTCCTGCTGAGCCCGTCAATCTAAACTGAACATCATGCTGCAGGGCTCTCTTCCTGCAGCCCTCGCTCAGCTGCCTGAGCTGACGTACTTGGTCGCCAACTCCAACAACTTCAGGTGGGCACCACCTCACCAGGAGCTGAGACCCACAGCTGTGGCCTTGCATCAGGGCTGCATGAGCCCCTGCCTTGTGAACACATTTCTTTGACACACACCGGCATGGTTTCTTACAGGAATCCTTGGCAGCAGTGTTGGCACTCTGTATGGTGCTCCTGTAATGCATCTGTCTATCCACCTGGTATGCCTGGCATGGCTCTCAGCTTGGAACAGCAGAGGCAGCGCTGTGTTGTGTGCTCCCAACACGCGTCTGCCTACCTGACACTCCTGGCAGGGGAATTTGCTACAAAATCAACCCACCACAGGGTCCATGTCTTCACCTAGCGCTCACATGCATCGCTCCAAACCCTGAACGCTTGGCCCTGCCCTGCAGCGGCTCGCTGCCAGGTGTGCCTGGGGAATTTGCCAACCTGCGTGTCCTCAACATCTCAGGCAACTCCATCAACGGCACAGTCCCCGCAGCGTTGGGCGGTGCTGCCATGTTCAAGCAGGTGAGCTGTGCTGAGCCAGGCATTCTGCCCTGCTCGTTTTCTGGAGCATGGCTGGTTGTCGAAGCAGTCGCTCATGTCGGCCCTGGACCACCACGTGATGGGCCTTTGATCAGGGCTTGGTATACCCCACCCCACATCCCAAACGTGACCACCTGCCAGCCGCCCAAGTGACTGGCTGTCAGTGACACTGTGCCAAAGTGGGGCTGACTGTCCTGGGTGCTGTGCAGGCTCCCATTGTGTACGCCGATGGCAGCACCAGCCAGCAGGTGTTTGACGCCTCCTACAATCGGCTGACAGGCAGCCTGCCCCCCTTCCTAGCAAGTTCCACCGTGCCCTCCTTCATCAAGAGCGAGATCTTCCTTCAGGTGTGCTCAAGA
The DNA here is from genome assembly GCA_963969365.1 of Asterochloris sp. CNOR1. Classification (NCBI taxonomy): domain Eukaryota; kingdom Viridiplantae; phylum Chlorophyta; class Trebouxiophyceae; order Trebouxiales; family Trebouxiaceae; genus Asterochloris; species Asterochloris sp. CNOR1. The sequence continues at coordinate 291,593 of OZ017750.1, forward strand.
GTCATTTCATCGCGCTCATTCTGTGAGGGTCTCCAGAAAAGCTGCAGAGATGCCGCCAGTGCTGTCCAGCAGCCCTGTGAACAGTCATTCTGTGGAACTTGTTCTGTGCGGGTCTCTCAGCAAACTGTAGAGATGCGGCCAGTGCTGTGCAGCAGCTCTTCCGTGCCCACTGCGCTGCAAACATGTCACGGAGGCGATGCAGCCTTGCCACCTCATGGTCGGCATTACTTGCAGGGGGCGACAATGGCATGTCATGCCAATTCCTTGCGTCTTGTGAAGGGCCCACATTGTCCCAGTGGCACCCTGCATATCCATTTCACCAGCCTGCTGCAGCAGCTTGGCTGCACCTCCTCCCACGCTGTCCCCTCCCCATGCCAGTAGACTTCCTGCCTGCCTTCAGGGCAACTACTTCAGCAGCTCGGTGTGCAACAATGAGAGCTTCTCCTACCTGGGCAGCGGCCTGTGCGCAGGTGAGGCTCCCCATGAAACCCTGGATACTGAAGCCGGAACCCTAGAGCACACTGCCTGCCGCCCTGCTCTCAGTTCCTTTGTGGCAGTTGGGGCGACCAGGTGATGCTCTACAAAGCTTACTGAACGCCTCATGCTGCCAGGTGGCTCAGTGGGTCTGGGCCCACCTGCAGCCTCTGCCTGCTGCTTGTGCCTGCTGCTTCTGCGCCACAATGGGGCAACCCTCCCAGCACCACACAACCTGCAGGGCTTACTGATATAGTCTCTCTTACTGCCTGTCTGTCTAGTACCACATCACTGAAAGGTGCTCAGAACGCCTGCAAGCTCCAGCTTGCAGGCTGCCACAGTCCCTCTGCAAGTTTCTTGGTTTGTTGTGTCAACAGCAGCCCTGGGCCAGCCCCAGCCCCACTGCCGCCACCAATCCTAAGGCCATAGACTGACACAGTGTCTTGTTCTGCCTGCAGCAGCAAGCCCCAGCCCGGCAGCGACCACCCCTGCCTCACCAGCAGTTGTGGCGCCGTCAGCGCCAGGGACACAAATCGGAGGTCCGACCTCCGCTGGGAGCCCTCCCATCTCCAGCACCAGTACACAGTCAGGGTGGGTACCTGTGAGACCGGCATTCTGCTAGCACTGCATGTGTATGCTCCTCCCTGCTAATTCGACGTCCGGCATCAGCACACGGTCGGGGTGCGCACCTCTAGAGCCCAAAAGGGCCTCCTGCTGGCGTTGCATTTCACATGCTCCTCCCTGCTGATCCCATGTCCGGCATCAGCACATGGTCAGGGTGTGCACCTGTGGCGCCTGATGGAGCGTCTCGCTCACACCGCATGCACATGCTCCTCCACACTGATACTGCACTAAGAGCCCTCTGCGAGCACTGCATGCATGCACATGCAGTACTTGGCTGATGGGCAGTGCTGTTGGACACTGCTGGCTCAAGAGCTGCACAGACTGCTGGCACAAGAGCTGCACAGACTGCTGGCACTGGAGGCGCTTTGCCTCGTCCTGCAGCATCCACATGCTTGGCCAGGCCTGCTCGTCCCCCTTGTTGCCAAAAGCATGCATGCAACGGTCCTCATTGCTGATGCTGTGCAGATGCTTGGCCTGGGCCTTGCTGACGCCCCAAGGTTGCAAATGGAAACCCATGTACTTCGCAGCCCTTGGTGCTGGTATCATGCAAACGCTTGGCCAGGCCTGCTGCCTCCCCGTTGGTGCTGACCATGCACTCAGTGATCCGCAGTGCTGGTATGTATGCAGGGCTGGCTCGCAGCCCAAGTCTGGCAGTGCTGGAATCAGCGGGGGGGCTGTTGCCGGCATCGTGATTGCGGTGCTGGCTGGGGTGGCTCTACTTGGGGCACTGGCCCTTTTCCTGTTCAAGCGGGGCAGGGGCGCCAGCGCCCCCAAGTTTCCCACCCCAAACATCAACCACAGGTTCCAGAAGTTCCAGGACGATCGCGTATTGTAGATTTGCTTAGCCAACTAGTTGAGACAGCCGCAGCACAAAGGCCAATTTCTTGCATATCAATATTCTTGCATATCTAGCATGCTGACTCTCCTCTGCCTCCCCGTGCACCAGTTATCGCCCGAAGGGCCAGAGCATTGCCATGATGAACAGATGCGCATGTACCCAGATGAGCTTTGTTCTCTGAATTTGAGATCTACACCTTTGGAACACTTCAGGAAGCATCACCAACCACAAAGCTCACCATGGGGCTGGCGATGATGTTACTGCTGCTGCTGCTGCTTCACACGGCTGGTGAATTACCCTCAGTGGGGGCGCCCCTGCAGGCACTAATGAACTCTACCAGTGACATGCCTGGCAGCAGCTGCTGCTTCTGAAGGCATTGTACAAGTCAAAATGTGTGGATTTACAAGCTCAAGACACAGGTTGACCAGTGTCCTCACACCAGTGTGAGGGGTGCCGTTGGGACCACTCTCTCCCATGTTAACATCTGAATTGCGCATATAGAAGCTGCTTGATACTGAAGCCTTCCTCCCAGCCTTGCAGACACTCCTTATCACCAGCCTAAAGCAACAAGGGAAGGTGTGCACCTGCAGATGCGCTCTAGATGTGCTGAGCTGCAACAGCACAGCTTTCGAGCACAAGAAAGCAGGCACAAGTGCTTCATTGCCAGGGCTACTGGACTACTTTTAGCGCTGTTTCGCCTGGGCAGGCACAAGCTGCAGCAGCCTGTTTCCAAAGATGGATGTGACACACAAGCAGCCAGCGATCCAGTCAGTCTGCCAAAGGTCAACAAACACATCACTGTGAGCAGGGCGCTGCTCCAGCTCCAGATTTGCAACCAAGGGCCGCATCTGCCAGGCCAGGTCCTACGCAATGCCGGCCACATGCAATCTCTGGGCAAGCCCTGTTACAAGACTGACAGTGCTGCGCAGTGTTGTCACACAGACTGCCCACCCGAGAGGGTCACTTGGCCATCTGCATGGCCACCCTCAGTTTTTACAGCTGATGAATCTACGTCATGTTTTGGTGGTGACTGCTGCAGTCACCCTGTGCCGCACTTCCAGATCATGTGGCCAACCCATAACTCGGAGAGTTGGTGCCATGCCATGCTCACATGTACTGGCTGCAGAGCTGTTCAGTGTGGGAGGCACCACGACGCTGACGCTGGGAGCTGTGTGTAAGATGGCGCTCTGAGGCTGGGTCTGATCCACTGCAAAGGGCTGCTTGCCGACGCAGATCATCTGCCGCTCCATGTCAGGATCTTCAACAGCACCTGGCCAAGGCACAGGGGTGCATGCCTTTCTTACGTTGGCATAATTGTGTGGCTGAGCTGCTCAATCAGCACAGAGACTGGTTGCAGTGATGTAGCAAAAGGGACAATGTGCATGCATTGCTGCGGCATGCCAATGGATGAGATGTCTCATGCGCTGGGACAACCTCACCTCTGTGCACAAATGGTACAGCTGCAATATGTGTCAGGTGCACACCAGCACCCAACCTCCGGGCCTGCATTGCCTGCCCTGTTCAACAACATGCTGGCTTAGCTGGACAAGCGTATTTTGAGATCCATGCACTGCGCCATTGGAAGTGCATGGGACCTATCCAGATTCCTGCGTCAGCGTACCGACCCTGCCATCATCTCCCCTGCAGCTTTGCCTTGAATGACTGCCACCATCTGACCCGCAGCCCGGTGGTCTCCCGCCGGCCTGCTGTTGATGCTGCCTCGTTTCGATCCATGTGGGTCAAGCAGCAGGAAAATGGAACAGGCAAACATCTAAACTAGCAGTCACTGCCGTCCATCTCGGGGTTACATGGGAGTGCGGCTGGTTGTGCTGGCAAAGTGGAGACACTGACTCTAGAAACTGGCCCTTAGCGTTAATGGACCCGGCTGGCCCCTCAGACCTCATGCTGGATCAATTCGTGCTCGATATGTGGAGCCAGAGCCCCAATGGCCATAGTGGCATGCCCTTCAACCTTCCAGCTGAAAATGCAGCCCAGCACAGACAGGAGACCACAGCACCTATGGCGCAGTGGGGTAACCAGCAGCCCTCCCTCCCTGTGAGTACACCCCAATTTAGCATGCCTGAGCGGCAGCTGAGGGGAATAATGCAAATGCATGCACTCTTCAAGCTCTCCTGGGCCCTTGCTGAACTTTGGGGAGGCCCTCGCTGAGCTTTGGGCTCATGACTACGCAGGTGCAGGTGCCAATGAGTGGCATGGCCCCCAACAGGGCCGCAGCACACTCGCCGGCGGGCAGCCTGCCTACCACCAGCAGCAGCGGCCTGCTGAACGACTTGGAGGCCGGAGGACGCAGCAACAGTTTTGGGCAGTTGTATCAGCAGGACGAGAGCCCTGACGACATGACAACGCACCGCGAGAAGAACCGCTTGGCGCAGAGGAAGTTCAGAGCCCGCCAGAAGGTGGGCCTCTGCTGTGGGCACTGCACACAAGGCTGTGTGTCTTGCCTGTGTCCTGCATGGCCCCTTCTGCTGCCCTCAGCTTCGCTGCACTGATCGTATGGCCTGAGCCTTATCCGTTTTATACGCAGCTGCTTGTCCCCCAACTGTGCTGCACAGATCTGCATCATGGCTTGACTTCGAATACCACACAGAGCCTTGTGGCCAGGATGGCAGACCACACCTCAGGCGATTCTGGTCTCTGCAGGAGAAGATGAAGACCAGCCAGAAACAGCTGGATGAGCTGACTAAGAGGGTCAGCATGCTCATGGCAGAGAAGTCGCAGCTGGAGACGCGCAACAGGTGGGCAGATCAGGTGTTGGGAGTTATCCTGCAGGTTCTACAACAGGGCTTCCATCAGCGTAGCACTGACACTCAGCCACCTGCAGGTGGCAGAGCATGTGTGCTGCCTGCTGCTGAGCACGCAACTGCACTCCGTGAGTCACAGCCGCTGTGCTCCATGGTACACGACACCTTTGATGTCAGCAGCTGGAAACAGCGCCTGGCTGCATGCAGAATCTTGGAGGAGGTGGTCACGCTCAACATGACGCATGAGCAGATGCTGCACTGCAATACGGTGAGCCTGCAAGCTCGCCAAATCGGGCTGCCCCATGCATGCGACATGACTCAGCAAGCTGGGGCGGGGCGATCCTGAGATGATTCATTTTCCCCGTCACGTGAGCCCCTTGTGAACTTCGTTAAGCAAGGGATGCCCCTGCTGGGCTGAGCAATGTTGAACACTTCCTGCGCCATCACTGATCAGGATCACGGGGCTGGCTGGTGCCGCAGCTCACTTCTCATGAGCTGCATCCTGTGTCAAGGCAGACGTCAAGGCTGCACTCATGTGCAGTCTGCTGTTCAGGGTGGGCAGGCCGCATGGAATTGCTGCAGCAGAGACAGTCAGCGGTTCCCTTTTTGCCGCAAAGGGTGCACACCCATGGCTGTGACATCAGCGCGTCTTTAGGTCTTGGCAGTAGGGGCCAGACAATGATGCAGGCCTTGACACAACGCAATGAGCACAGTCTTGCCTGCCCGAAATGTGTCTGGGTGCACTGGCCTCCCCTGCTCAGCGGCTGCTTTATGGGTCTGCACCTTGCTGCCTGCTGACGCTGCCGCGAGCGGCAGTTTGAAGGTTTCCCTGATGGGTCTGCTGGGCCTTGTCATGGCTACACTCCCCCCCCCGTCTGGGAGGGTACCATTGCCTGCTTTAAGGCACTCCTGTTTGTGTGCAAGCTGGTGGGTGCTGCTGAAGTCTGTTTTTGTGGGGGGACACACGCTTTGTTGCCTGGCACGCTGTTTTCTTCCTCTGAATGAAGGATGCATGACACAGGGAGTGTCGTGGGCCCCCAATACCAGCCCTGAAAAAATGGCAAGATTCTTGTGTGGCTGCAGGAGATAATGGCGCGTGAGCAGGAGATCTTGTGCGAGGAGTTGGCGCAATTTGTCAATGTGCTGGAGGGGCGCACCGACTTGGGCGTGGCAGATGCCAAGCGGTGGACGCTGAAGGAGTGGATGGCCACCATCTTCCCGGTGAGGCAGCCAGCAACTGGCTGCAGCACGGAGAGGCTGAGCCACCTCCCACATGAGCAGGCTGCTTGCTGGCGCCTACTGGCACAGCCAGAATTAAGGCAGTGCTGGGACCATGGGTTCAGATACGGCTATTACACATGACAGCAGTGAAGAGCCTGTCTGGTGCCGCAGTTGGCCTGTTTCTGGGGCACACCCCGTCTCCAGCAGGGCAGCAGCACTGCTGCCGCATGCTGAAGGACACTCTGCACACCCACGTCCATGCAGAGCCAGCCCTGGCTTCATGGCATGGCCCGCCTCACCGACCCCTGACCTGTGCTGTTCTGACCTGACGCAGAAATACATCGAGAAAGTGAAAGTGCTCGTGAAGCAGGGGATGCAGGACCCGTCCGGCCCCGCCCTGGCAGAGCTGGAGAGCGTGATGAGCATCAGGGTGAGCAGAGCTGCACTCCCAGGAGCACGCCGCGGGAGGCCCAAATGTATGGGTGTGCTGCCAGGCAGACTGGACTGTGCTTAGGATGCGGCGCAGCACTGCAAAGCGTGCATGAAGTCCTCTTGAGTGTGCCTCTATGCATGGCGTGCTGTGCTCATGGTGAGGCGCAGCTTTGGCACTGCACCTGGCAGGCCTGTGAGGCCCCCCTGCCAAGCATGCTGCTTGGGTACCTTGTGTGCAGGCCCGGCTGCGCATCTGCACCTCCGAAGTCTTGGTGAACAGAGCAGCGTGCTGTCTGGGACGATCACTGACATGCTGGGCCCATGCTGCAGCGAGCACATGAGAAACGGCGCGCGCTGTTCAGCTGCTTCTATTGGGCGGTCTACAGCTGGAACTTGGAAGCCATGCAGTCGGCGGGGTCGCCGCCAGGGCAGGCGACCTGGAAAGCCATGCTGGTGAGTGCTGCACGCTGCCGCGGTGGCGGCCCCTGGCCTGAAGCGTATGCAATCCAGCGCAATGCTGTTGACCTGAGAATGCGATCAACATAATTCCAGCAGCAGGGACTGCCCCCGACCAGGCTGCACCTGATCTGAAGCAGCGGCAGGCGCCTGGCGCAAAAGAGAGGTGGAAGTCATGTGACAGGCGCACCCTGCGGGGCAGGCCTGGATGCAGCGTTCCTGTATGGGCAGGGTGCTGTAACCACGCTGGCCAGAGCCATGGTGCAGCACTGCAGGGCAGCGGGGCATCTGAAGCACAGCCAGTGCTGGAAAGGGCGCGGAGCCCGAGTGTTGGCCCACACATGCATGCTGGACACACGTCGAGGGTTCACCATCTATGGTGCAAGCTGGAGCTGCCTGGACACATCTCTGGCCTGTCATGGCCAAGGAGGCCCTCACAAGTGTTGTGTGGACCCTGCCCGCGTGGCTGCAAGAGCGTAGACTGTGCAGCACTTCAGGGGCACGCCCAGTGCACAGGGTATGCAACAGTGGCCTGCCCTGGGTTCAGGACTCCTCCTGCATGAGGCCTGCAGTGCCCAGGCCATGCAAGCACAGGGTGGCTGCTCAGTCAGCCACCTGCCAGCGTTTTTGCTGGTGATTTCGTATTGGTGGTACCACCAACCTGGGCTGCAACTCGTGACTCTGAGGAAGCACATCGTGGTACAGATTCACCTCTCACATTGGGTTCCCGTCGGGTTCAGTTGAAGTGGCTACGTGCTCCACCCGCCGCATCCCTGTGCTGTGCAGGACAACCTGCGCCTCACAAGTTCCCAGGAGACGGCCATCCTTTCGGCGCGGTCCACCATGCTGGACAAGCTGAGAGCCATCGGGCGGCAGCGACGGCAGCTGCTATCGGGCCTGGCCATGGAGCTGCTGCAGACGCCGCAGGTGAGGCTCCACCTCAGACAGGGTCGGGGTTCGCATTCACTCGTGTCGAGCCCGCTGCAGACGGCGCAGGTGAGGCATTGAGTCAGTGGCGGCAGCTTCTGTCAGGCACAGCCACAGAGCTGCTGCAGACGTTGCAGGATAGATACCAGACGATTGCACATGTGGCAACCCTCAGCTCAAGCAGACAAGCAGTCTCTGCAGATAGGTAGGTGATTTCAGTTTTTGCTGTTTTAAAGCTGCAGAGCAGCAAGATGCAGGCCTGGCTGGGCAGAAGGTCAGGTCTGTCCAGGTGGCACTACTCTCCTGGTGCCTACTGCCGTCCAGCAGCATGTGGACAAGGCTGGTCTGTAGCAAACCACAAGTTGCTGATCCCCAGAGACAGGCTTGGCTGCCCTCACTGTCTACGGCGATCAAGTGTAACAAGTGCTGCTGGCGCCTGCCACCTGCCAATGGCATGTGGACCTGGTTCATATTTGCGTCACTTTGGCAGCATAGATGCTGCCCATTTGCAGCCGTTGTGTCTTTCAAGGTGCATGCCGAGGCCAAGCTGGTGCAGCAATCGTCTGCCTGTGACATACCAGCGGCATGTGGACATGGCTGGGTCCGCAATCTGGTGCTGAGGGTTGTGTTGCTACTTGTGCGCTGGCTACTGCTGGCTGTCTCTCTCGGGCAGGTGCAGTGACAGGCCACGCTGATGCACTGGCTGGCTCCCTGCAGGAGGAGTGGCCGCAGTGCCCCTCAGTGCAGCAGCTGCAGAAGAACCTTGGGCAGGAGCGCGCTGCCGTGTTTACATTTATGTACAGTACTTGTGACGAGGTGCGCGGAGCCAGCTGCCTATTGCTGCTTGTTGCACCTGCTCTGCGGTTTTTGTGAGGCCGAGTCCGGCAGAATCCCAGCGTGTGGCAGCTGTTTACTTGTTTCTGTGCATTAGCTGTGCAGATGTGCTGCCAGCTGCGTGTTGTCGTTTGCTGCACATGCTCTGTGGAGTCGGTTGCCATGCTGTGCCTGGCAGCAACAAGGAAAAAAGAAGAAGACAGCACTTGCATGCCTGCAGCGTGCTCATGCCGACCAGCCTCCACAATGCTTGCTGCACATCAAAGTCAGGAGCTTGAACTGCACCTGTGTCTCTGCTGCCTGCAGACGTTGACCAGTGTTCAGGAGGCAATCTTGGACACAGAAAGCTATCCCTGGGCCCCGGACATCTGGCAGATCAGCTGCCTGCTGGCGTCAGCCCGTGGGCAGCAGGACAAGGGGCAGGTGCCTGATCTGAAGCTAGCCGGGCCCGCGCTGGCCTCCCTGCTGCCCCACAGCACAGCCTTCACGCTGCTGACGGAGCCGCTGATGGCCCAGGGGCTGGCACTGAAGCTCAAGCGTGAGTGTGCTGTTGAGATCCTGATGTCCATCACAATATGGGTTTGGTATGGTTGCAGGCATGGTGCATGAGTGTGCACCAGCAGGTGCATGCTGCAGGTTCAGCGGTGAAGCTCCAGCATGAGTGCTGCCTGTGGTAGCTTTCTGCTCTCCAGCATGGGCTCACGCCGCTGTTGGGACCTGCTGTTGGCTTTCACTCCACTTTGGAGCTGCTTGGTTTGTGGGGGTGTCAAGTAGGACTGGGCGGCTGCGCTGACAGGTTGCAGATGTGGTGCAAGCTTTGTGCCCTCAGCAGGGACATGCTGCAAGCCTCACACTGCGGCTCAGGTGGAAGGGCCTGCTGTGTCTCTTTTGGCTTGATCTGCAACTGGTCAGGCAGGCTGCCCTGCTGTGGGAGGCCAGGCGCCAGAAAGGGGAACCGAGTCTGGAAGCTTTCACCCATGAGGTGCGGTGTCACCATCTGACAGCACGCCGACGCTCTGCCGGTCCCCTGCGCTGTGCAGTGGTCAGGTGCTGCTGCTGTTCTCTGAAGCCTGCTCGGCTGGCTTGCTGCAGGCGGGATCCTGAAGAACCCCTTCCAGTTGGTGGTCCCTGCCGCGGCCTTCTCAACCCCCAGCATAAAAGCACTGGAGAATATGTCCCTCTTTGATGTGCACTGCGGGGGCTACAGAGACATCCAGTTCTGGTGAGATCCCTCTGCAGTTGCATCGTTTTGCGTGAGGCACCAGCCTGGTTGCTGGCAGGAGCAGCTCGATTGCAGCTTTTGTGCCCTGTCCAAGCCACCACTGGCAGCTTGCTTGCGCTGCCAATGCAGGGACTGGATGCAGCAGAACCTGCACAACCTGGTGCCGACGCTGCCTCACTGAGAGGCTCCGTGTGCTGGCACCACCCCATCTTTTCACTTCTTGGCCCCATTTCTGGCTTGCAGCAAACTACAGACTTGGTTCACTTGCTGGTGGGTTTAGTTCCTAGTTCGAAGACCCTACATGTTGTGTCTTGTCTACTGATCGCTAGGCGATGTAACAGCAAGTCTCGCCTTTTCATGTTTGAATATGAATTATACTGCAGCTCGGCACAAGAAGTCAGTCTAGTGACACATTGGCCAGTCAGTCAAAGCCATAAAGCCCATGCAGATTTAGATGCCGACTGGAAATCTGCCCAGGGCTGGCATACATCGCAACCCGATCTGAGTGCGCCCTCGACGGTACTGAGAAGGACATTTTCGGGCTTCGTCAGCATGGCTAAGGCCAAGGCTGACACCCAGGCAGCAGCAGGAGCCAAGACTGCTGGCAAGCGCAGGACCACCAAGGCTCCCGCAACCAATGCCAAAGCAGCATCGAAGGCAGCTCCTAAGCGGACTGGTGCTAGCACGCCCAAGGCTGCCAGCGTCAAGGCCACTGCTGCAGGTGTGTGCATCAGAGCTGTGTGCATGTGTTGCCTAGGGTGCCTGGCGTCGCATGCTGTATCTGATGTGCAGCCCACTTGCACGACACGGCAACCCTGCCTGTCTGCTAGGCAGCTGCGTGACCTCTATCGCTGTGTTTCTGTGGTGCAGGCATGAAGGCGCCAGGTTCCAAGAAGGGCAAGGCATCTCTGCAGGTCAGCATGCATGCTGCATGGCAACCGCCAGGGCCCTTGCCGGCATCGCTATTGCGCAAACAGTGCCTTGTCAGTCCCTGCAGCGCAGCCTGCTGGCTTGTGCGGAAGGTGTCCGGCCACCTGCAGGCCTGGTGCCCAGCCTGCCCGCCCTCCCAGCAGCCACCAACGCCTGCCTGGCTAGGCTGTGCACTTACGCTGATTTCCTGAAAGCTCTTGTTGCTTAGCACAGCAAGCCAGCTGCCTGCAGGAGGAGGCGCCTGCCAAGGGGACCCCTGCCGTGGCTAAGAAGACGGCTGCTGCAAAGAAGCCTGCTGCCAACAAGCCGCCTGCCAGGAAGTCCTCTGCTGTGGCCAAGAAGACGCCGGCTGCCAAGAAGACGCCTGCCAAGAAGCCTGCTGCCAAGAAGGCGCCAAGGACTAACGCCAAGGCTCCGGCAAGCAAGGTGTGCTGATGCAGGACTCTGATAGGTTGGCCCAGTATGCGGCACGCATGTCGCATTTCTGGCTTCCAAGTGGGCTCACTTGTGCGCATGGATCCTCTTTGTGGCTTCCCTGCAAAGCTGCACAGCGCTCACTCTGCACCGCAGCGAGATGCGCCTTCTGCGCTGTCGTGCTGGTTGCATGCTCTGAGCTGGCAGGGCAAGCCGCAGGGCCGGGCATGGGCAATTGTGCCTCAGCACAGCAAGCACTTGCTGAATCCCTTGTGCAGCAAGCTTCATCAGCATCTCTGCTCCTGCAGAGGAGGGCTGCAACGATGGCCGCGGTTGCTCAAAAGGCTACAGGCGCTGCTGCCTCTGTGCCCATTCATGTGTACTTGCCTGCAGTGAAGAGCTGCCGCTGTAATAAGGGCCACAAGCGCTGCTGCAAAACCTGACAATCCTTCTCATGCCTGCCTGCAGATGCCAGGAGGGGGCTGCAAACGCCAGGGAGACTTGCATGTGTGCAGCAAGTGTGGCAATGCGTCACACGTGTGCCTGCCCACCTGCAGAAGACTGGCGTCACTAAATCTGCAGCTGCCCTGAAGACCACCACTGCTGAGCAGAAGGGATCTGCCAAGGCCACCTCTGCCAAGAAGCCTACTGCTGCCAAGCAGACACCAGCAGCCAAGAAGGCAGCCACCCCAAAGAAGATGTCCGCTGCCGAGAAGGCCCCTGCCAGACAGAAGACGACAGCGGCGCAGAAGCAGGCAGCGAAGGACAAGGCTGCAGGCAAGAAGCCTGCAGCAGCAGAGGAAGAGGCCCCAGCTGGGAAGGCAGAGGGTGCTGGGGCCAAGGCCCCCGCCAAGAAGGCAGCTGCCACCCGCAAACGGGGACGGGAGGTCACTACTGAGGCTGAGCCACGCCAGCTGCCTGGTGTGGAGCACCACACCCATCAGAAGGTCAGCGCCTGTAGTTTGGGTGCTGTCACTGTGGCACGCCTGGTGTCTGGTGGTAGGTGGCCGGTAGCACTCAGGGGCCCCTGCTAGTAAAATCAAGCACAGCACAGAGCCCCAAGATGTTAGCCGCATGGTGAGTGGGGTCCTCCAACGCAGACAGCAAGCAAGGGGAGTTTGAGACTGGCCCAACTAGGATGTGGTGCTGGTCGAGTCCGCAGCCAGCTTTCTGAAAACAGCACACGCCAAGCTGCTTGGGAGGTTTCAGCACAGCCCACACTGTGTTGATCTGCTGTCAGCTTGCTTTGCGGCCCAGCAAGATTGTCAAAAATGCAAAGTCAACAGGTCATTCCCTTGTGCCAACCTGCAGGTGCCTGGGCACATGTTTGTGATAGGGGATGCCGACTGTGGCCAGTTTGGGCTTGGGGAGGACGAGATGTCGGCGCCTCGCCCCCGGCCGACAGACATTGCGGGGAAGCAGGTTGACACTGCCAAGCTCTGCTCAGTGGTGCTTGGTTGGGAGCCCCGCCTTGCCCCGCCTTGTTCGTGGTTGAGCAACAAGAGCGGCCCAGTGTGCGCCTGGCAGCGCCTTGCTCAGTCATGCATTGATGGTGTGCATTGTCGGCGTGCACTTGGCAATTAAGCTAGGTTTGGCCCAAGGCTTTGACAGTGCACCACCTGGCGCACAGGCTTGGCCAGCAGGTAAGTCTTGTGCTGGCAGCCCCTGCCTCAGCAGTCCTCTGTCAAGAGCCCTGACTGGCACTGCCTGTTGCACTGGCTGTCTACATCGAATCCACAGGCTGGCTTGTGTCGTTGATGAACAGGAAGACCCTTCCTGCTGTCCACGCATCTGTCTCTCTCTGGCAGTCTGCACCAAGTGTGGCTGCACTGTTGCAGGTGCTGCAAGTGGTGACCGGGGGCATGCACACCATGGCCCTCACAGACGACTTCCAGGTTTGGACGACAGGCGTTAATGATGAGGGGGCCCTGGGGCGCCCAACAGGTGAACCCCATGGCTGCTGTGTCTCAGATCCCACACCCAGCTGCTGCATGGTGATTCGCAAGCACCACCCCTTCGATGCCCGTGCAGTGCCTGTGCATCAGCCTGCTGTGGCCCTGCCCAGCCATTGACCTAGCTGCAAGGTCAGAACATTTGAGCTGGTAATAGTATGGCCCATCGCCGACTCTGGGCCAGCACCGTACCGACCTGGACCCCGGCAGCGTGCGGCATCTCACCAAGCAGCTCTCGACTGAAGAGTGCTTATGTGAGTGAACACCTGTGCTGCCTGCCCTGTAGATGGTGATGTCTGGAAGGAAGTGGAGGTGCCTAAGGCGAGCAGCTACACCTGGGGCCGTGTAGAAGTTCCCACGGAGCACGGGAAGGTGGTGCAGCTGGCTGCAGGTGAGCTCTTGCTTTGACTCCTGTCTTCACCTCTTTTGTTTATGCAGCAACAAGAGGCCTGACCAACATCAGGCGTGCCCTTTAGAGTCTCTGGCTGAGAACGGCGACTGCCACACCCTCTGCTGTGCCCTGCCGGCTCACGACTGAGCTAGGGGCTACTAGACATTGGCCTCATGCAGGCTGCCACAGGCTTGCTGCTAGCTACACGCATTGCTCACCTGGCCTAGGCATCCCCCTGCAACAGACAGCCACATGCTGGCTGTGACTCAGCAAGGGGCTCATCACTAGCCTGCTTCAGCCTGTCCCTTGACAGAGCCCGTCACTCATCGGCTTTGTGCTTCACTTGCAGGAGACGCCCACTGGCTGGTTTTGACTGAGTAGTGGCAGCATTAACTTGTTTCTGTTCGTCACCTGCAGGGGACAGCCACTCGCTGGCCCTGACTGAGCAGGGGGCCGTGTATGGGTGGGGCACCTACCGCAACACCCAGGGCGTCTACGGCTTCTCCCCCACGCAGCGCATCGCAGCCTCTCCCACCCTGGTCTACGTCTCTCCTGGGGTCACCCCTGCTGCTGCTCAGCATGACCAGATCGTGCAGATTGCGGCTGGTGAGTCACTGATTGTTGTGAGGTGCTATTGCCTTGCAGGCAGCATGGATGGGCTGCAGCCTGAGTCAGAAGGTTGCCCTTATCCTGTAGCTCAGACCGCTCAGCATGGCACATGCCAGCCTGTGTGCTGGACGTACAGCAAGGTGTTGAGGAATCCTGCACTTGCATATCACAGGCTCTGCGAGACTGGACCTCAATGCAGCAACAAGCACATGCCTGGCCTCAGCCTGCAAGATCTTCTTGGCCGAGCTCCTGAGACCCCCGCAGTCATACACACCACAGCCTCACACAATCTCTCTCTGCCCCCTGCAGGCCTGCTCCTGCTCTGAACCTTGCAGTCTGGTAGCCTCACGGCATTGCAGCACTGCTACCACCCCACAGACCTTACGCCTGACCGATTGATACATCCCCTGTCTGCCTGCCAGGCTGCTGCTACCTGCTCCTCTGTACCCCCTGCTGATCACTGGCCCCTGCTGCATAAGTCTCCACTGCCTCATGCAGGGCAGGCAAGATAAAGAAAGAATTAAACTTCACGATCTGGCCCTGCCAGCAGGCTGTACATCTCCTGGCCACAAGGTCCTCTGCCACTCTGCTCCTACCAACTGCTCAGGCTGTAGTCCTCCTATCGGCAAGCCTTTGTTCCATCAATGAATTCCTGCTTCTTTGCTCTCAACAACGGCTCTCTGCTGCAGGTGACGACCACGACCTGGCGCTCACCCGCGCCGGCACCATCCTAAGCTGGGGCGCCGCAGGACAGGGCCAGCTGGGGCGCACCACTGCCCGCACCCTGGACGCGGCTCGCAGCGAGGACAAGCTCAAGCATCAGCTGCTGACGCCTGCGCCGGTGAAGCTGGTGCGCAGGGGCCGCGTGGCCAGCCACAGCAAGGTGAGGGGTCTCTGCCTTCGGTGATCTGAGCTGCACGCGGGCGCACCTCAAGTAGGGGTGCAAGGCAGCAGGGCTGCAGGGGACCCGCTCCCTTCTGCTCGAATTCAAGGCAAAGGGCATTTTGTACACCCCAGATCATGGCCCACCTGCCTTTTGGCTTGTGTACTGGGTCTCTTCCCCAACCGTCCTGCCTTCATGCGCTGAGCATCAGCCATGCTGCTCTGCAGATGGTGGAGGTGGCCACTGGCAGCTACGGCAGCTTTGCGCTGACTGAGGAGGGGCATGTGTGGGCATGGGGCCTGAACCAGTATGGCCAGCTTGGCATTCCTGGCGAGGTAAGCAATTTCGCCCATCAGTGGGGTTTATTTTGCTGTATGCCCAAGCCGTCAGGTGTGGGCAGGCTGAGGGTCTTATTCAGCCTCTGCATGTCTTGAGTGCAAGCGGGACAAGGGCCAAGAGGAGCTTGCACCACATCTCACCAAACCAGCACCTGCGGGCTGTGCGATAGGCCAGTAGGAGAGTACCCACGCCCTGTGCTCGTCCACGTTCCTGCAAGCAGCATGCCTTTCGAGCCCTGTGCCAGAGAGTCTCCACCTGCACATTACCCCTGCTGCAGGAGCCGTTGTACTCCCCCATGCTGGTGAACAGCCTGCATGGCCACACCATCAGATCGCTGAAGGGGGGGCAGCATCACACTCTAGCGCTGACTCAGGTGGGCCGAAGGAGGCATTTCCATATTGTCGGGGCCCAGTCCACATCTGCCGCTTCAATGTGCTTGTCGATGATGACAGCATCTGAAACCGTTTGTAGATTTGCACCGCCAGCCCTTTCCGTGCAGGACGCCAGGCTCCAGACCCTGATCCTGAAACCCTGCTGCTCTGTAAGCACCGCATCCCCAGCCAAAACATCCTCACCCCTCCTGCCAAGATCATGCAGAGCCCATCTGCTCTGCCATGCAGGACGGCAAGCTCCTGTCCTTCGGCCGCCCCACCTACGGACGTCTGGGGCGCAAGACTGACCTGGACTGCTACAAGGACACAGCCAACCCCACCCCTGCAGCAGTGGAGGGGCTGGAGGGGCACCAAGTGGAGGGCTTCGATGCAGGTGAGCCCATGCGGTTGCTGTCAGAGTTGCACTGGGGTTGCTGTAAGGTTGCATTGACACAGTGATGTGGGCACCAGGTGGAGGGCAGGGAAGCAGGAGAGCGCCTGGGATTGCTGTGAGAGTTGCACATAAGGGCTCAGTGGGCATGGGCCTCTCGTGGAAGCCTGGAAGCAGGTACGAGAGACAGGTTGTGATGCCCCATGCCCTGTGCTGCTGGCTAGGTCAATGGGTTTGCTCTGCATCTTCCTATACAAGGGCCAGGGCAGTAGTGGGGGAAAGTGGGCCTTTACGGGCTGTGCTGCAAGGCAGGAGCGGCATGTTGAGGCGGGTTTTCAGGCTTCCGATGGGCATCAGCAGACAGGTTAACCGTTCTCTGTGGGATCAGACTTCGCTTTGCATCGGGCAGGACATGGCGCTGCTCCTCAGCAGCTGCGATGGCTGCAGCCTCCTGCAGGCTGTGCACCAGCTGCCAGAGCCGTGCTTCGCACCCTGCTTCGGGCACCTCTCCGTTAGAGTTGCACTCTGCAACTGCTGCTGCTTGTCCAGCTGCGTTGAGCATGCCCCTACGACCTCAACCCAAACCCAAATGATGTTAAATCCTGCAGGCATCATGGTGTCGGGGTGCTTCAACCCTGAGGGCGGACTGTGGATGTGGGGAGCCAACACCAATTCCCAGCTGGGCAAGGGAGATGAGGAGGAGGACGAGCTGGTGCCCTTGAAGGTGAGGGGAGCTGAAATTTGTGTTCCCTTGACAAGGCTTTAATGGGCGTACAGGAAGGCTGGCTGAGCTGCATGTGGCGCCATGTGCTTGCCTGACTGGCTGCAAGTAATGTGGCAAATTGGCGTGTGTTGCGCTCTAAGGGTGAGGGCAGCAGAGCACCAGATCTGCCCAGGGCTTTGTGTCCCAGCTCAGGCCTGCTGGTGGTGACTCTCAATTGCACTTCCATTGTGTAAATTGCAATCGGCACTCACTTCAATTTGGCCAGGGAAGGTACACAGGCTGCATACTGAGGCACAGAGCTGCTGGGGAGACTCGTCGAAGAACAGCACATTGCAAGGGTGTCAGAGGGCAAGCTGGTCCGCAGTATCTCATGTGTCAGGGGGGGCTGAGCTGAGCAGTGCAAACACTGGGAGGCAGTGTGGCACTGCTTGCCAGATACGCTTGAACATGCGAGGAGCTGCATGCCTGTGCACAGGCATATGTTGGCACTTTTTTCTCAAAAAGGTTAAGGTCGCGTCGACGCAAACTTGGGTAGTGAGGAGCTGCGGCGCACGCTGCATCCCTCCTGTTCTCTCGTGCTACTGCACCAGCTCTCACATCTTAGCTTCTGGGCTGCACAGGGGGCTTCTGGTCCTGCAAGGCACAGGCCTCTTCTGATCTGTGCAGCCTCTGCCTGTCCTGCGCACCTGTGCTGCTGCTGCACTGTCAAATGCTGTCAGGCAGCTTGCTGCAGTGGCCGCAGCTCAGGCCCCTCATGCTCACCAGCGGCTGCACATGTCCTCGACCAGGCCACAAGAGCGTCTCCTCCTTGCTGGCTGCCACCACCTCAGCACTCAGCCATACGCCTCACCCCTTGCCCCCACATCCTGAACCCTCACCAACCCGCAGGTGCGTGAGACCAAGCGCTTCCAGAACCGGAAAGTCATCCAGCTGGATATTGGCAGTCAGTGGGTGGTGATGCTGACCACAGACAAGGGCGCTGGCGCAGGTCCCAGCGGCACTCAGGCTCCCACCAGTGAGCTCTTCTTGCACGAGCCGCATGCAGCTCTGGCTATTTGTCTGTGTTGTTGATCGAGTGCAAAGCTGGGGGATGCAAACTCTGCCCCAGCAGATTGCTGCCGCCTGGCCATGCATCGTGTTGCCTGCTGGAGTTCCCGAGCTGGTTCCGGCGAGGCTCTGCCCCAGCAGGGTCATAAGCCTTCTGGCCAGGCATTGTGTTGCTCAAGTGTCCAGAGCCTGTTGCAATAGAGCTCTGCCTCAGCAGGGCGCATGCCCTCCCTGCTGCCAGCAGCCATCCAAGGTTCTGACTGGCATGCCTGTCAGCAGCTGGTAGGATGCGATGCGCACCTCTGCATCTGCACTTTTGTTCACACCGTACTCCCCCTGCCATCGCAGCTCATCTCTGCACACCTGCGCTCACACTGCACTCCCCTACCACCACAGCTCAGCACTGCAATCTGGTCCACACTGCACTCCCCTGCCACCATACCCCAGGCTGCTGAGTGCCCTACATCATGCCCAAGGTCCTCCCACACTGGTACCCTGTGCTGGCCGGTCTGCAGGCACTCCAGCTGCCATCCCAGCTGTCGCGGATGGGCCCAGCAGCGCTGCTGCGGACCCGCCCAGCAGCTCTGCTGCGCCGCCACCACCACCAGCCGGCCCCGCCGCTGATGGTGGCGAGGTGCAGCCAGCCGCCGGCCAGGAGGTGCCCCCACCCCCGCCGCCCACATCCGAGGCCCCTGCTGCCTCCACCGCTGAGGGCGCAAGCCTGGCGCCCGCCGCCCAGGCTCCCACTCAGGTCCCTGCCGGCGCAGCGGCCGTGGCGCACCCCTCAGCTCCCCCCACCAGCAGCGCCGCCACAGCTGTGGGTGCGGGGGCGGGCCCCTCTGCAGCCGGCACCCAGGCCGCCAACGGCGTGGCCCCTGCCGCCCCCAGCCTGCCCAATGGCCTGGCTCAGGGCAGCCGTGCCACACAAGTCACTGGGTTCCCGGCGGGGGCTGGGCCCCCGCCGCCGCCGCCGCCACCCACCAGCCTGGGCCACGACTCAGATGGGGTGAATGGTCTGGGTGCCGGTGGCCCAGGGGCAGACACAGGGGCAGCTTTCCTGCTCCAGGATCCCATCACAGCGGAGCCGCTGCCCACGCCGCGGGACAATGGCGTGGCAGTCGGCGATGAGGAGATGGCTCAGGCAAGCAGCACTGAGGCTCAACCTTGAGTTGCTGCCTGTGTGTTGCCGCAGCTAAGGGGGAGGCCATCACTGCTTCAGCACTGTGCCGCTTCCAGGCTTGTTCCTCTTCCTGCCACGCCCCTTGGGATGGCTGCCCTGGGTTTGGCCTTGAAGCTGTACTGTTGCAGCTTCAAGGCGCCTGCCCGTCAGTGCTGCAGGTCCTCTGGCAGCAATGCTGCCAGGTGCAGCGCCTGGTTTAGCAATCACCATCTGCGAGTGGCTCCGTATATTATGTGTTCGCTTCTAGCGGCCTATGGCAGCCTGTGGCTGAAAGCAGCTTTCCCCATCCTGAAGGCTGGCGCTGCCTGACAGGAGGTCTTCTTTTCTTTCTGCAGGCCCCTGTCAGCAACGACCCAGACATTAACTTCGAGGCTGCCATGGACATGGAAGCCACCCAGCCCTATTTCTAGCATCATCAGCCCTTGACTGGACTTGTCATGCTGCCCTGCCTCTCATTAGCTGCACCCCATGTTTGAAAGCATCAAAGCAGTTCGAGTTTCAGACCCAGCAACACCTCATGGTCAGAGGAGCCGCAAAGGACATGATGGCACACTCCCAGGTTCAGTTAGCAGTTTCCAGCAATTTTCCTCGGCCAATGCGCCGCGTCCAGGCAGGAGGCAGGCCTAACCTATGTGCACAGTGTGGCTGGGTTTCGACTTCACATCCAGTTGCTACCGTTATTCACAAGTAGTCTGCACGGCAAATGCATCCTTTTGCATGGAGTGTAAAAATCATCACTTCACAGCCACATTGCTGGTCACAGCTGAAGATGTACATGGTGTCCCAGCCACTTCAGGGCAATGGCGTACAGTGGCAATGTTGGGCTACAAAGCGAGAAAATGGGAAAAGCGCCTCAACACTTAAAAGTCAGACAACCAACAGTGGAGGGACAGCCACCAAACAATGCTGGTGAAACACGTACGGGTAAGCAGGAACAAAGCTATGTCCAATGAGTTTATTGGGTGGTGAAGCTAGCATTCAAAACACAAATTTGCTGGCAGAGGGCACGACTATGGTAGTGATCCCTGGATTAAAAGGGCTGGTGCACAATATGAGCGTGCTCCCACATCCTGCTAGGGCAAACCTGACGATGATAACTCATTTAGCTGGGAGGAAGGGGCTGTCACACCCTGGCTGGCATCTGTCTGGCTGTACCAGATTGGTGTCTTTCAGACTGTGTTAGGCAGTGCTGGGCATGTGCATGGCACACTTCAAGGCTAATGTGGGCAGGGCCCTCTCATGTCTGAACGATGCCTGAGCAGTGCTAACTCTCGGGGTGCGCCACCAGGAATCCCCAGGACGGACTTATGGCCGCAAATCTGGCCAACAACGCCAGAGAACTTCCTTGGGAACCGGCCCTGACAGTTCGTGATCTAATTGGTTTTGTTCTCAGCGCCTGCCCCGAGCACCGGAGCGGGCGGTCTTGCTGGTCGCCACAAAGCGCCGGCCGGGGACATGCTTCTGCCCTGGAGTGATGTTGCTCAGCTTGCGCACCTGCAGGCAAAATAAAACTCAACTAGTTGAACAGGTGCGGCACGGTCAGGCAGCATGGATGGGCAGCCGCTCAACGCACCAAAGGTGCAGGTGGAAAAGGGGCATCTGCAGCCCAAGAATGGGAGCAGCTGGGTTGAGGGTGGGCAGCACAGCATCAATAGTGCTGCTGTAGATGTGCACTGGGCAGGCGACAAGGCCCTCACGCAGCGCAGTGCCGAGAGGCACCTTCTCTCCATGCACCAGGCATGCCTAAAGAAAACTGCCACAGAAGCCAGTGCCCTTGCAGCCAACAAACATGCGGCACTTGGTGGGCAGGCATGCCTGAAAGTGGGGAGTGCAACGCCTTGCATCCTGGCAGCAGGCAGCCATGCTGCTTGCCATCAGGCATGCAATACCATTGCGTCTGTGAGACAGAGACGCCACTCACTCTGTCGAGGAGCTCGGAGGGCACCTCCCTGCGCTTGAGGCACTTGGTGCGCACTGCGTGGGGCGGCAGGATGGCCACTCGCATCAGGTTGCGCCACTTATCCTTCAGGTCAACCTGCATAGGGGGCCACAGGAGTAAGGCGCGTGCTGGGGGGGTGGGGGGGGGTGCACCACATGTGCAGCAGGCGGAACCCTGTGCAACAGCAGTTGACTGTGTTCCAGGTCAAACTGCCAGGTTGCAGGGGATGGGGTGAGGGCTGATGGCTGCTCTGCACAGGCATGCTTCATCTGCAACAGGTGGGGCAGACGAGGCCTGGCTGCGCGCCTGACTGGAACAAGTGAATATTCAATGACATGCAGAGGGTAGGGCCAGCGATGCACGATGACAACGTTGCGCAGTCCTCAAAGGGGGGACTGTGCTGCACGGCAGGGATGTGCAACCCTCCATACTGCACCAGTGTGGGCTCCGCCCACTTTGTGCAGCAAGCACCCCTGGCCAAGCACCAAGCAACCGCGCTGTGTCGCTCACCGCGCTGCGATGCTCAATGGCACGGTAGTTGCGCTTTTTGATGTCGGCCCACTTCCCCCCGCCGCAGGCCTCAACCCCATTGACCAGCGCGATGGTCTCCTCCAGGCTCCTGCAGGGGCAGCACTCGTATCAGAACCTGTGGGCAGCAATCGCATTCTGCAGCCATGCCAGGGTCCAGCCAGCTGCTGCCACAGGTAAAGGGCTAGTGCGAAGCCCGCCTGAGGCTCAATCAGAACTTAGGGCAGGTCAGGGCCACCTTGCAGTCCTTGCACGCTGGCGCTGCCATGGCCCCTGAGATGCCAGGGCATGGGTCCCTGCTGCCGCTGCCAGAGTGCAATGGCAGAGCACAACCACTAGTGCCAGCATGAGCTTGCTACTGGAATCCCTGCTGCTGGAAAGCAGCCGCCATGGCACATGAGAGCAGTGGCTGGACTTCCTAGAAAGCATTCATGGCGCCCCTGTGTGGCTGGACCAATTCGCACGGTCACGGTCACGGTCACGTAGTTGGGTAGTACAAGCTTTATTGGGAACGGTAGCTGAATGTGTCGGAGAGCATTCCCGGTGCCCCTGTGGAGATGAAGCCATTGACAGAAAAGGAAATGAAAAGCATCAGAAAAGGAAAAGCACAGGACCCACCAGGGATTGTGGTGCTTGCGGCGCACGCGTCCTGCCTCAGCATCTGACACATCAGAATCCTCCTCGTCCCCACAGTTGAAGCGGCGCAGGGCAGTGCGGCGGGGGCGTCGCCGGCTGCGGCTGCTCTTGCAGGGGGCCGCCGCGTCCTCATCCCCTGAGCTGTCGGCCCCCGGCGACTCAGAGTCTGCAGCAGGCAGAACAGGCAGCAGTGAGCCACAGTGTAGCAGGGCTGCTTCTCAGGTCGGGGAGGACCAAAGCAGCATGCCTGCCCCTGGCGACTCAGAGTCTGCAGCAGCCAAGATGGAGGAAGGGTCGCCAGTGAGCTGACTTTTAGCAGGGCTGCTTGCAGCTTCAGAAGGGCCAGAGCAGCAAGCCTGCCAGTTAACACCATTGAGCCGAATACTCCCCAGTCTGCGGCAGCAGAGCTCAGGGACAGTCAGCCAGGCAGGCTTGAAGCCAGCGAGACTGCTGTGCAGCTCAGGAAACGGCAGGGTGTGGGCCTGAGAGCATCCTGGCTGCACCATGGGGCTCTTGATGGCAGCAGGCCCCTGCTACGATGTGCAACCCAAGGGGCGCATCAGCACAGAGGGAGCTCCAGCTGCAGGACCCAACCTTGAAGCTGGCAGGTGCAGAGGCACAACCTTGCAGCTATCGGTGCCCCGCCCGCCGTTGGTGCCACACAGCGCACCCTTTGCAGGTGGCAGCAGATGCCGGCACCGCACCCCAGCCTTACCCTGTAGGGTTTCTGTGTCCGTGTAGAGCTCCTGAGTGCCGGCTGCCCAGCTGCCTGGCCTCCTCTCAGACACAGCCCTGCAGGAGCAGCCACATGTCTTCCCATTGTTGCCAGCACCAGACAAGAACTTGATGTGGGCACTGGGTGAGGCAGCGGACTGCTGACACTGCTGCGCCGTCCTTGCACTGCAAGCACCCTGATGTGACGTACTGCAGGAGGTTCCGCCCAGTGAGGAGCTGTCAGCAGGGGTTTCCTGAGGTTGCCCCCTGTCCCACCACAGCAGCTGCCCATACGGCCGGCGGCGAGGTCGCCCCTGCCCCACCACAACAGCCGCCCGCACCTGCCCCACCACAGCAGCAGCGCCCGCTCACAGCAGTAGCCCACAGGGCCACGCCAGCTCACCTGCTGCTGGTGCTGAGCCGCCTGCGAGGGCCCAGGTACGCTTGCTGCAGCGTGCTGGCCCCCTGGGGCACATCAGAGATGTTCCCAGGAGCGGCGCTCAGCTCCGAGAGGGTTGCCTCCAACTCTGAGGCAGGTGCGCTCCCGCTGTGGCGCAGCGTGCTGCACAGCGGAGAAGGGGCCATGTCAAGGGTTGGGGGCCAGTTTTTGTTTGCAAACATCGACACATGTGGGACGACACCTTGCAGTCACGCCTTGAAGCCTGCTGCCATGCCTGGTGATGCGGCGGGAACACGCAGGGAAGGGGCAACCCAAGTTGCGCAGTCCAGTGGAGCACACAGCAAGCCGAATGGACAAAGCTCACTGTCACACCAACTGGTAGCTGGTAGGGCTGAAGGAACGGTGGCACAGCTGGCAAGAGGGTTGTTTAAGCAGAGAGGGGTTGCAAACCAGTCAGCGCGCAACGCTTGGCCCCATGACCAAGAGTGTCAACCCTATCCTACCACAGCGTGACTCAATTTGCTGCACAGCATCGCTTTTGGGCAGGGCATCTATGCGAAAGAGGCCATCTGGCATGTGAGCCGGGTGGTAAGCACCAGCAGTGCAATGCATTGGCCGGATTGGCCCAGGTCAGTCCACAATTTGGAAGCCATTTTGCATGCCCCTTAAGCAGAAAGTCACTTTTGACTCGTGGACCAACCTGGGCACTGGCTCAGGGTCTATCTTCGCCTCTGCAGGCGCCGGACGGTCCCCTGCCATGAGGCTCAAGCTGCAGCCGCTGCTGAACTGTGGCGAGCTCCCCATCTGCTGCAGACATGCCAGGTGAGGGGGTGAGGCCTCTGCCACAGCATGCAACTCTGCACCGCTGCGACTAGCTCTGCCGTGTGGTGTGCAGCTCTAGGAGGCAACCCCTGGGCACAAGACCCCTCCCGGTGGGTTGGTGCCACAGTGTGCAGATGACGAAGGTCCTCACAAACGTAGAGAAGAGCCCAGTCCAGGCGACATATGATAGCCGCAAGCTGTGCAGCTGAGAACATAGGTAGCATGACAGTCAAATGCTGGCTGGCTTCCAGCCTGGCGAAACCGACATGCACATGTCAGCTTGAAAACGGGCAGGAGCCACAGCCTTGTGCACTAAGACAACAATGCAGCATGTCAGAAGGCATAAGGCAGCTCTGCCCCACGACTAAGATGAAGCCTTCAAGCGCTTGCTCACCACCCCAAGGGTCACTTGTGTCCCAGCAGACCACGAAGAGGGGCTGCCTGCAGAGTCTGAGCTGCCTGTGGAGCTCTGTCTGCGCTGCTGGCCAAGGGACTTGGGCCAGGGCCCAGTCAGGCAAGTGCCTGGTACTGGACTCCCGCTGCGATCCGCCTGGAGCCCAGCAAACCCCACAGGGAAGAGCATTTTTGGGGCTGCCATGTCTGGGGTGCCGGGCAGGGCCAGCAGGGGGCTGGCAAAGCCAGCCAGTGACAGCAAGCTGGGCGAGCTGCCCTGCAGACCGCTGCTGCCGCGAAGTGCCGACCCCCTGAGTGCGTCAGTGTGGGGCATGGGCACAGTGCTGGTCTCGCAGCCCGCTGGCCATTGCAGCAAAGCATCTGACGAGGCGTCTGCGCCCGGCAGCAAGGCGGGCAAACCTGCCTCTTGGGCATCTGCGTCTCCGTCAGTTATCAGGCTGTGGGGATGGCTGTCCCAGGAATCTGTGATGTCTAGGAATGGCACTGGGCCACTGCAGGC
This sequence comes from Asterochloris sp. CNOR1, assembly GCA_963969365.1. NCBI lineage: Eukaryota > Viridiplantae > Chlorophyta > Trebouxiophyceae > Trebouxiales > Trebouxiaceae > Asterochloris > Asterochloris sp. CNOR1. The sequence continues at coordinate 316,566 of OZ017750.1, forward strand.
CTGCGTGTGGGTACATGGGGTGCATCAGCAGTGCAGATGCCGGGTCAAAGCAAGCGAGCAGCACGTCTGTGGACCCTGCCGGCATTGCTTGCGATGTGGAGAGGCCAGGACTCACCTCACTGGCGTAGGCTTCGCAGTCCATGGCAATGGATGCGGATCGGGAAGGGGACTGAACAACGCTTGATTAGTCTGTGCGAGCAGGCGTCAGGCCAGGAGCCACCAGCTGTCAGTACATATGGAGAATTGAGATGCTGATGGCATGCATGGAGCAGGGGCCCTTTTTGGTCAATGCGATCATGGCCTCAGTGTCTCTGTACAGCGATCACAGATTCGAATGCGAGGCAATGCGCATAATTGAGTACTGGGCAGCTTGCTCAGCAAATTTGATTAGGTCAGGGAATCTGGCAGATGAAGCGCCGAAATGATCATCGCGTGGGGGTGCTGTGATCTCAGCCTGATGCTGGAGGTTACAAGGACGAGCCTTGCATATCATATGAGGTTGTGGAAAGGTTGACTGTGCCTTTATGCCACAGGATGGTGGTGCACCTTGTGGCAGGGGCCTGCTGCAGCATTGACAGAAGACATTGCAGGTCTTGACATGGCTGGCGCATCATGTTCAGCAACAGAGTGTGGCATCATGAGCCTACGCCATGTGGGAAGGGTACCTGCCGACACATGCCTGAAGCAGCAGCGAAGCAGCAACTTGGGCAGGGGACATATGCTTACAAGATTGTAGCATCGCATGGCTGCCCTGTTGGGACAAATCTGGGCAGAGACTTTGCTGCAGGAAGGCTGCCTTGTGCAACTTTGCAGCCTGATTGTGGCCAGGCCCCAGCAGATACATTGTGTCAGGTCGGCCATATCCATCCAGCTGGACTTCTGAGGACAACTGCAGACACGGCCAGCAGATCGAGCTCTGCATGCCGCTGAATAAAAGGAAAGGTTTCCCAGAAGAAGGACAGGAGAATCCAGCCACAACAACAACGTCATGGCTTCGCATGGCTGATGCCTCGTCGCAGGATCTTGGACAGCTCAGATGACGAAGATGCACACTTCAGGTTGTCGCCCAAAGCACTTGCAGAAGCTGGACTGGAGCAGGCGCTGTCCAGCAGGTACTTCTCACTACCAGGTGCCACGCTTGGTTGTGTGTTTTGCCTGTACATGGTGTTCCGGCGCTGATCAGAGCAAGCACCACTAACGCACTGTGTGTGTGCTGCAGGCATGACTACCCAAGAGCTGTGCAAGAGCTTTCTGCTCTTGTCAGGCAAGGCTACCCATCTCGAGCCACCAAGGCCGCTCAGGAGCAGCTGTTTGACCTCTCGCTGCTGGCAGTGCAGCTCTGCAACGGGTGAGATGCCTGCCAGCAGGCGCACAGCTTTAGGCAGGAGCTGCCAGGCAGGCTGTCCCCAGAGCTGCCATCGCCAGGCCCACATCCCCCCTACCTGCATGTGTCCAGCAGCCCCTGCCCGGTCCTGCTGTCTGCCACCTCACAGATTGCAGCATGCAGCCTCCATGGTTGGCCAGCCATCTCCAGCCTGCTGGCTTGCATATGACTGCCCTGGTGTCAGCCCACTGCTGATTGCCCTTTTGTCAGGTCACTGGGCCAACAAAGAAAACCAACGTTGCAGACTGCTGCATGCAGGCTGCAGGGCAGTGCGCAGGCCCTGATTGGGCTGCTCGAAGCCTGTGAGGCGGTCCTGCCTCAGGCGCGGCGGGCGAGGCTGGCCAGGGAAGCCAGGAAACACGCAGTGGCCCGCAGCCGTGCAAGGCAGAAGTCAGGTGCGCGTCGCAGCTGCAAGCGCTGCATCTGTTTCCTGCTGGTGCGCGCCACCGCCTACAGCTGTGCAAAGCGGGGACCGGCTGGGTGTGGGACCTCTCCAGCAGGATGCCTTACAGCAGAGCACCAGATGGGCACTGCCACAGCTGCAGAGGGCATGCCTGCTGCAACAGTGAAGGCGGGCTCTCCAGGCCTGCAGCTCTAGAGTCTCTGCTGGCAAACAGGTTGCCTCTATTGCTGCGGAGGGCACTGCACTCAGAGACCCTGAAGGACATGCCTGTGGGCAAGCTGAAGAGCTCTGAGCTTGTGTCCACTGCTTCAGAGGGGGCAGCCTCTTGGGACGGCGATGGCATGGACCTGAGCTCAGACGTGCCGGACGAGGTGCTGCGCCACATCCTGTCCCTGCTGAGTCCCCTCTGCCTGGCGCGGGCGGGGGCCTCCTGCCGCAAGTGGCGGCAGCTGGCTGCAGAGGACGAGCTGTGGCGGCCCCACCTCGCGAGGCTGCCGCGCGGGGTCCGCGGAACCGCGGCTGCGGCCGCAGTGGCTGGCATGCCAGGAGCGCGGCAGCAGCTCAGCAGGATCCTGACAGGTGCGATTGGGGTGTTGTCGGGGAGGGTGTCACTCTTGTGTCAGCACACGGGTGTGTAGGGCCTGGCATGTCAAAATGTTCATGGTAGCCTGCCTGCTGCACAGCCAGCGCTGGCATCTGCAGCATGGCGTGGCTTTTGGCTGCTGAGCAGCCTGCTTCTAGGCGCCTTCAGCAGCACGCGCAGCCAGGCGCTTGGAAGCAGCTGACCTGCAGGAAATTCAAACACGCCTGCTGCAAGAGCCAGTGCTGGCTTGTGCAGCCTGGCCTGGCTTGACTGCCCGAACAGGCTGCTTTCAGGTGAGTCCAGCAGGACGGCAGCAGGCTGTGGCAAGTCTTCTTGGTTATGTTGCCAACTTTCATGAGTCAGGGTTTATTTGAGTGTTTGAATTACGCATGTTGGGAAGGCTGCGCAGCTGGTTGCACATGCCAGAGGGGGCTCACGCTGCTGACTGCCTGCCTGCAGAGCATCCTGCGCTGGCGTGCCCGTGGCAGAGCAACCGCATCTGGCAGGATGGCAGCCTGGCTTGGCTCTTGTCTGATGCCCTCTCTGCCCGCAGTCCCTCACCCTCGCACGTGTTTCCCTCTATCCAAGAGGTGAGACCCATCCTGCTTGAACCCAAGCTTTGCTGCTTGTCATCAGACTACGCTGCCCTCACCAGTCTGAGCTGGGCTCTGAAGGGTGCAGGGCTGTCAGGCCTGCAACATGAGTCGGAGTCTGCAGATCTCTGTGCAGCAGACCATGGCATTGAAACTCAATTGACGTCCACCAGACTCTGCTCAGGGTATGCCTAATGCTGTAGGTGGTCAATCACCTGCTGCGGGAGCCAGCAGGGGAGCCATCGTCGTCTGACTCTGAGGAGGACCTTGAGCTGGTGCCCAGCTGCCACGGCAAGCTGTGGCGCGCCAACCTTGTGCCACAGAGCAAATTGATTGGCCCTCTTCGTCATGTTAGCAATTCTTTCTGAATGTGTTCTGCGCCTATAACAACTGATGCTGATTTCCATCACGAACTCGAACAGGGGAGCTTCACATGACAGCAACGAGGGGGGTTCTGGCAAAACTTGCATCAAACTCAGGCAAAACTGGCGCTGCGGCCATGACACCAGCAGCCAATGGTGGATTTAAGCCATCTAGCTGCTCTATACAAAAGACGGGGTTGCTATGACTTGGTGCTGAGATATTGCTGCAGCTTCCTGCCGAGCGCGCCATAGGCCAGGCTGTAGCTGCCTCCAACCAGCAATGTGCCAGCCAGTGTGTTGCCTAGGGTCACAGGGATGAGGTTGTTGAAGAGGATGTCCCAGGTCGTGATGTTGGCGCCCAGTGCCATGCCGCAGGGCAGCAGGAAGCAGTTGGCAATGCTGTGCTCCAGGCCGATGGCTACAAAGGCTGAGATGGGCAGGAAGATGCCCTGCAGCAGGCAAACGCTGCTGTCTGGGCAGCATGGCACATGGCGGCACCCCGAGTGTGCACCATGTAGGCTGGCAATGAAAGTGTAACAAATGGGGAACTGCTGCGCAGTTGTTGGCCGAGCCGTGAGGCCCAGCTGGTTCTGGCCAATGAGCATGGGCCCACGGGAGCAGCCACAGCATACATGCTGCAGTTACAGGTGTCATTACACTTGCTGTGTCACACTACACTAGCTTGCCAGCTGTGAAAGTGTTTATGACTTGTGTGAGACTCACAATAAACTTGCCGCCCAGCGTCTGGGCCGCGTTGGCCTGCCACACTGCCAGACACACCAGCCAGTTGCACAGGATGCCGCGGGTGAAGGCCTGAAGAGAGCACTCACTCTACATATTAGGACGCAGCCTCTTCACACAATTCAACAACATGCATGACATTCCCTCAGACAACACAACTTAGGAAAGGTCTGGACTCGGACGGCAGGCAGCAGCCAGGCCAGCCATGCCTCATCAGCCACTGCAACAGATGCACCACAACAGCCAGGCCTAGCTCAGCAATATGTGTGGATGTCCGCCGCTGCACAGGCCAGACATGCGCCGCTCTGACTGGTCAATGCTGCGCCGTCACCCATGCAGCTCACATACACCCACACCCAGCCGGCCAAAAGGTCACGAGCTGCTGGCATAGCTGATCAGTGCTGCACTGCCACCTAAGCAGCTAACCATCATCAGTGCGATGGCGATGCTGTTGCCTGCAAGACTCTTGTTGCCTGCAATTGATGCAGACGCCCACCACCCTGAGGCTTGCACACCCTACCCTCTGGTCTGCAATGAACTTTGGCACAGTATTTCTGGTGTGGTGTCACCATACCATCACAACAGCTTCAGCACACAGCGCTTGGCGCCCGCTGCATGCGACAAAGGCAGTACCAAAGCTCTCAATCCGAGCCTTACTCTTCTTACTGCCCCAATGAAACAACAGGAAGACCCAAGACCCAGCGGCTTGCCTGCAGCCAGGTGTGGTGGCACTTGTACTCCGCCAAAGCCATAGGCCCGGCAGCTGTCGCCTCTGTGAAGACGCCCGAGGCCACCACCAGCCCGACCAGTGCCAGGGAGCCCAGCAGGTTGCCGGAGTAGGCCAGAGCCCAGTTCCTGAGGACTTGCAGCTGGCTGACCTTGCCCTCGTACCAGGCCACTGGGAGCATGGCTGCGTTGCTGGTGAACAGCTCTGCACCTGCAAGTCAGCACTAGCAGCATCCAGTTTCACATTGCAGGCAGGGCCTGCAGCAAGGGGCCAGGCCTCAGCAGACACAACGGAGGCATGGCAGCCTTGCTGGTGACTTGCTTGCATGCCTGCAGGTCAGCACTTACACATCCGGTGCATGGCTACGCTGTTGGTGCATTGCTCCATGCCTGCAGGTGCAGCACTGACGCCATTGATGCATGGGTGCAGTTATTGTTGCAAGAGACAGTGAGCCCCAGGAGGAGCCCCAGGAGGAGCCCCACACAGAAGAAAGCAGCGCTTACCACAGATCACCACCATGGTGAGCCCCAGGGGCAGGTCCACAACAGCAACAAGCAGCGCTCACCGGAGTCAAGCACCATGGTAAGCCCTAGGGCCAGCTCCACAATGCTCAAAAGCAATGCTCACCACAGACGAACAGTCATGTTGAGCCCCAGGGGCAACTTCGCAAAAGTATCAAGCAGCGCTCACTGCAGACCAGCACCATGTAGAGCAGCAGGGCCAGCCCCACAGTAACAGGAAACAATGCTCTCCACAGGCCAGCACCATCATGAGCTCCAGGGGCAGCTCAGAAGGTATACCAAGCAGTGTGCACCACAGACCACCACTAGTCTGAACCCCCAGGGGACAACCTCACAAAATAAAAGGCAGCACTCACCACAGACCACCACCATGGTGAGCCCCAGGGGCAGCCCAAAGGCTCCAAAAATGATCTTCTGGAGGCCAGGGTTGGTGGCGGCCAGCTCAGGGCAGTTGGCCCCGATGGACATTGCCAAGAAGCCCCCAAAGCCGACATATGCCCCTGCCAGGAGCGCCATGGAAAACGTCTTCCAGGCCGGCAGGCTGGCCTTCTGGGTGCCCATCTCGATGGCCTGCGGTGCAGTGCAGGCGCTGCAGTGCGTGCAGATGGGTTCATGGTGCATGCTGCAGCAGCTGGAGTGCACCAGCCTTCTGGTTGCCCACCTCGTCGGCCTGCAGTGCAGTGCATCGTGCCCCGCGCCAGCTCTGTCTTCAGCATGGCCTTGCATTTGCCAGACAGTGCAGCCACCATCAGGCACCACCAGTGCCCGCTTCTGGACAGAAATAGAAACATGGGCCAGAGGGCGGCACCCGCTTGGACGCTGGAAACTCATGCTCTAGCATTCCGCAGCATTGCATTGAGGGAGTGCCCCTACTTCTATGCTGCTGATTGTTACTGCTCCTGTCAGGAATGCAGTGCTATGGTGCCTCCCCATGGGCTCACATGCCCAGGCTGGCAGCGGTGCAGTGCAGGGAGGCTGCCTGCCACCTACATAAGCCCTGCTGGAGCCCTGCTTCTGAGCTGCGCTCAGAGGACTGGGTGCATTCTGCAGCAGCGGAATGTGCCAACCTGCACAGCTGTCACACACAATGCAGAGAGGGACGGTCTGACCTTGGCAGTGGCAAGGCCACTTGGCTACATCCAGCCACCGCGTAAGAACAGCAAATGGCAATGGCATGCGGCAGCGCATGTGATATATTGGTCTGACAGCCCCGAAGAGCGGGTTGCACATGCAAGCCCTGCCCTGAGCAGGCAAGGCACCGGTGCACATGCTTTCTGCGCATGGCAGCCCAGAAAGAAAGCTTGAACAGCGTTGCCCTGCACACCTTGCTGTAGGTGTCTGCGGGGGACAGCACCCCGGAGATGGTCATGGGGCTGGCAGTCGTCCCACTTGTGGCAACAGCATCGCCAGCCGCTGCAGCCTGTGGCACAGGGGTGGGCTGCTGCTCGTCATCCCTTCCCAGGGGAGCATATGCATGCTGCCATGCCTGCTGCATTGGCGGCCAGGCTTGGTTGCGCTGATGCGCCTCGTGCTGCGTCCTCAGCAGAGCAGCTGCCGCAGGCAGCCCTGACAAAGCCTGACCTGCATGCAGGGAAGCAGGAGTGGTACACAACCCTGCATATGTAGTGCAACAACCCTATCTCATATGTACCTGCAGGCGGGCAGGCCAGAGATGCCCAGCTCCCAAAGTGCTGCCATGCTGGGCCAATGCAAGGGGCATGCCGCTCAGTCACGGAGCAGCCAGCTTCCAGTTCCCGCAGCAGGGCTAAGTGTTGCCTCCCAGCCCTTCCCACAGCACGCAACATGATGAGATCAGGATCAACCTAAAATGGCTGAGTGTGTCATAGCCTCGGACAGGGTTTAGCCACCTGACAGTGCTAAACTTTGCACCAGGTGCTGCAACTTGGGCATGACCACATGACTTGCTTGTCCTGACACAAGTGCAATACCCTTCATAAAGGCGTGTGTTTCAGGGATTGCCATATGATATAAGCTGTTTCCGATGTGCAGACAGCTTGGCCAGCAGCACATGGTAACCCTTCATCTTTGTGCAGGCCTGCATTGTCCACATGTAGTCTGTACAGAGACACGAGCTGGAACAACACAGCTTGCAGCTCGGAACGCCACTACTTTCTGCTTGCTTTCAAGCTGTGTGGGCAGCCAGCCAGAGCCAGTTTCACCCTACAGTTGTGGCCTGCTGGCATCTTGCAGGCTGATGGTGCTTACACCACGGCATCTGACGTCCTCGCCCTTGGACACATGCTCAGCACACTGGATGTCGTGTCAAGCTCTGAGGGATGTGCATTCTTGCAGCAAATGTGGCGTGATGTTGCTCATCAACTGCTGCCCACAAGTGGACGAGCTGCACAGGGGACGCGTGCACAATCGCTGGGGCATGGCCGAGCAGCTTCCAGCTTTTGTCTGCTCGAGCAATCCACCCACCTTTGACAGCAGGTAACCCTGCCACCTGGCCTGGAGCAAACACTTTCTGCAGCTGACATGCCCAGGGCGACGTATGCAGGAGACCGGACATGAGCCAAGACTTGGGGTGGACATACCTCTTGTCTGACCAAACACGTGACTGAAATGGTGAGGTGGCTGACGCAAAAGCAGACACATAGCTGCATACGAGCAGGACTTCTACTGCGTGGGTCATCAGAAGCCCAGCAGCCTCAGGCCAGCACCAGTCTGCCTGGCAGCTGCGCAGGCAAACGGTCGGCAGAGCTGCTGCCTGCCTGTCGCCCTTTGGCGCGGCTGCAGGCGTGGCCGCCCCACAAACAGCCTCTGGCCAGGCTGCCAGGGTCCACGCTGGGTCCGCAGCCCAGGCACAGGGGCTGCTGCAGGAAGAGCTGACCATGAAGACCGCCTGCCAAAGAGAAAGCTGCCACTGTCTGTGTCTGACGTTTCCAGAGCACTGCAGGCAGGGCAGTGTGGTTCAAGGGAGCCTCTGAGAGATGTGATCAGGGCTGTACCCAATGCAAGAGGCAATTGTATGTTACACTTAGGCAGGTGAAGAGGGGTTGGGTACAGGTTTACCACTTGTAGAACATCCCGCTGAGCAGTCAGCTCTGTTTGCCTGAGCAGAGACTAATGCTGAGCTGAAAGCATTGGCACACGCCTGCGAGCCCCTTCCCCCTTGCGTTTTGGTGAACTTGGTGGTGCTCATCCGCCCAGACAAGCTGCATTTGCCAGGCAGATAGGTAGCACAGAATTGTGTCAAGCAGAGATGGACATGAGCACATGACAGGGGCATATGAGCCCCTTCCCTCCTGACTTTTAGTGCGTGTGGTGGTGCTCGCACAGTTCAGCTCTGTCTGCTTCAGCACATGTGTACAGACTGAAGTCAATCCAGAAGGATTGGCATGCCCGCATGAGCCCTTCTCCTCTCATTATTGGGGTTCATGGTGACTATTGCCTGCCCAGACCAGCTTTGTTCGCCCTAGCAAATGATGTTGAGCAAAAGGGATGGACATGAGCACAAAAGCCCCCCCTCCCCTAGGTTTTGGTGACTTTGATGAGGCTCAGACATTAACTCACATTCATTCCATTGTTTCTCAAACCACTGATGTGGAGGGGGGGTGGAGCAAGTCTTGGGCTTGTAAAGCTATGCTTGCAACTGCATCCAGGAGTTCCAGATCTGTTTCTTGAGCACACGCATTTGGTCTTGTCCGAGCTGCTGGAGATAGGCATCTCAGAATCAAATCACTGAAATCACTAAATGTTGAGGGAGGAGGGTGAAGGCAATGCAAGGATGTCACTTTGGTGTGGGGGCTCTGCGGGTGCATCTAGGAGGTCCAGATCTGACTCTTGAGCCCACGTGTCTGGTCCTCATGGCGAAAAATTGAAATGACAGTGTTTTTGGTAAAAAGCTGCTCGTTACGGTCATGCTGAGCTGCACGCTCTTTCACCAGCCTTCTGATTTTCTTGTGCTGGGCTGACAGGGGCCCAGCCTCTTCGAGCTCCTCAATCTCGCCCTCCACCCACAAACAGAAGTTCAGCAGCACATTTGAACTCTGAATGTAAAGGTGCCACGCAAGTTCTTTCCACCTCATGAACTCTGGCAATCCTGCAGTCATCAAGACTGGCTGAGGGCAAGCTGACACAGTACACAGTGGTTCAGCTTGTGCAACACTGGCAAGCCTTCAGATCCTCACCTGGCTCTGTGAGCACCAATGCGCCTGGTTCCTTCACTACTTTGCAATACACTGAGGCAAAGCGGGGCTGCTTGGGGTTGCACCACACAAGTCTGGCAAATGCCTTGCCCAGCAGGAGAGGATTGTGCTACGACAGCAGCGTCTGGACATGTGTTTTCCAGTCAGTCAGAAGGAATTCGATCTCTTCTTTGCTGCCGCAGATCTGCATGGCCAACGACACACAGTCACATCAAGCAGACAATTGACATGCGCATATGAGGCACACCCCTCCCAACATGAGCCCCCCCTCACCTGCTTTTTGGTGATTATGGTGATGCTCAGACACACCAGCTCTGTTTGCCTTAGCACAGATTGATGTTGAGCAGAAGGGATAGACATGAGCACACAATCCCCCTCCCCTGGATTTTGGTGATTTTGGTGATGCTCAGACACTGAAACTTCCGCACAGACTGATGCTGAGCAGGACAATAGCGTGAGGACATGGGCCCCTCCTCCCCTGGCTTTTGGCGACTTTGAACTCACCTGCCCACTTAACAAATCACATCCTCTGCTCACCTCAATGTCCTTAAAGCGAATGCGTGATGGCTGTGACACTGCTGCTGATGCCTGAGCAATCGGCTTGGCCTGGACCTCCTCCTCCTGCTTCCTCTGCAGGGCAATGAGAGATGTGGGCCTGCAGGAGCCAAGGCCCTTGGTGAGCGGGAATGCCACTCACACACCTTCTGCGCCTTTGCTGCAGCCAGTGCCTCCTCATATTCTTGCTTCGTGATGCAGTTGCTGTCTGGGTCCTTCTCAGTGTCTGTCAGGAGTTCCCACCCCTTGCAATTGTATCTGCGCGGCTTCATGTGCGCCACGAAGTGCCCCTGCTGGTCACTGTAGTGGTGGCAGGCAGGGCAGCGGAATGGCATGGTGTCCAGTGAACAACGGGGTGCCGGTCAGAAGGGCAGCTCGTTTGACTTTTTAATGAATACTTCAAATTTTATGGAAGTCCAGGTGGGGCATGAGCACCATGACTGAGCTCTGCCGCGAAGCAGGCCTTTAAGTTTCACGCCTTGTCGCAGGGTGTTACATAGCCTACTATAGGTCATCATATTACATGCTATGTGACACCCCGCAACATGTCGTCAGATTGGCAGGCCATGTGCTCCTGCATGTCATCTGCAGGCCAGGTTGGCATTGATGCCTTGGCCGTTGCTTTGATTACACATTGCCCCTCTAGTGAGAGGGGCAGGTGCATAAGTTGAATTTTGACAGAACCAGGCATGCTTGAAGGCATTCCTGGCTGACACCTGCTTCAGGTTCAGATGGTCCACAAAGTCCAGGGCATCGTTGGTGGCCTAGAAATTTTTCGTGCAGGCTTGCAGCTGCTCATGTATGCATCTCCATAGTATGGAGTAGAGAAAGCTGGGCAAAATCTGCAGGGGGCACAGGCCTGTGACTGGTTGAGGCAGCACTGTTTAAACCTCCTCAGAGATGCTGGGCGCACCGCACACAGCTTGATTCCACAGGCCGCACATGGTGCAGAACAACCCATGCAGCCTCAATATAGCACTCATGCACATGCTTTGAGCCCCTGCAAACTGGTTGGCCGCATACGCAGCACGGCATTACTCACTGGAACGGCACATGTGCTGCTTTCATGGGGGATGGGGTGGGGCAGTTACAGACATGCGTTCAGGTAGGGCATCAAACATACATAGGATTGAAGTCTGATGTGGCTGTTTGAAATGCAGGTGATCTGTGCAACTGTTGCAGGAGCTGACTCACATAACTTGCTTGCAGCTCCTGAGGGTCTAGGAAGCCTTCAAGCTCAGACAGATTGGCCACACCCTCACCAGCAGCAGCACCCTCCAAGACAAGCCTTTGTCTTTTAGCGACAGGCATCACATCTGCATCCAAGGTCTTTGGCACAACTCCTCCCTCAGTAACCTCCTCACTGTCAAACAGCAAATCAATCAAGCCCCAAGCTGCACTGGAGCTGGGCGCAGGATAAACACGTATGGTGTGGCCGTCTAGCCAATAGAACCTGTAGTCCTCCCTGAGGTCTGTCAGCACCACCACAGGTTTGAGCCTGCAGATACAGAGCAGTTTGGTATCACAGGCCAAATGCAAGCCAGGACATGGAACATGAGCAAAGAGATAAAGGACTCACTTCGCTGAATGAATGTTGGCCAGCAATAAGGAGATCTTAGCTTGAGCTGTAGCTGCAGCGTCTGGCTTCTTCTTAAGCTCAAACAGCAAGCGAAGGCCATGCTGCAGCATTTACGAGGAATAAAGGCAACACAAATGACTCAGCACACAATCAACCTGACTGCACAGAGACAGGCTTGCACAAGCTTGACAGCTCAAGTACCTTATACTCTTCGGCCTGGTAGGCCACCTTGTCAACGACGGCCACATCGGTGGTTCCTCGGAACTTGTAGCCGAGCTCCACTTGGTGCGCCCCATCCATTAAAAGCTGGGGATGGTGGTTGGCATCCATGAGGCGATATGATCTGCATTAGGGGTCAACATATGGAGGACAGCATTAAATACATGGTTTGCAACATTGCTATCATGTGACCAAGCTGCCTCTTTACCTGTCTCGCACCTGCATGAGCTTGTTCAAGTGAGGCATGTACCGGTCAGCCTGGGTCTTCTCCAGCCTTTCATCCCAATCAAAAGCTGGCACCTGCCTTGGTGTGACCGAGATGGTGCCATTGAATACATCTAGCTCCAGCTCTGCAGCAGGTCATCGCAGATCTGCATTTGAGCTGTAGATCAAGCATGCGATTGATTTGGGAGAAGGGTGAGCAGAAGGTCAGCGTACAATGGCGTCTTACTTGCGTTGCCCTGAATTATGTTCCAGACTTCAGAGTTAACATCAGAGACCCGGACTGTTTTGTTTGACTCCCTGTCCTCTTTCAGAGCCTCCCTCACAGCCTCCTTTGTGAGCAACATCTGGCGCTGTTCATTCTGAAGACCACCTGCAACACAGGGACCACAAAATAGGCTAATCACACCTATGGCCTCAAGCTCAACACCATCCACAGCTGTAGTGGCAAGTCTCACTTGTGAGCTCCTTGCGCCTCAGGTTTCAGAGTGTCCATGAGTCTCTGCGAATCATACCTGTGGCCTGTGGGTCTGAGCATGTCGCCTGTTGATGCTAATTGGTGCAGAGCAACCCTCTTTGGTCTTTGCTGGCCCCACCAGCCCATCAGCTGACTGAAGTTCCAGTGCCCTCACCTGCTGCAGGTGGCTTGCCCTTGAGCAGATCTCCCCTGCAGGCCGTTGCAAGCCTGTGTATACCCAAACCAAAAGCCATATCCTAACCCTATACAGGCCCTGTCAACCAGCAGGTTGTCTGCAGCTGGACCCCAGCCATGCAATCAGGAGATGCCTCCATCAACACGCATGAGGGCAACCAGACATGCGGCAGTAGCAGGCCAGGCCGCGCCTCTCAAATCAGGCCCCTTCTACAGCCATCAAGACAGCAACTGCCAGCAAGCAGCCAAACAGGGCGCATGCGCTCTGCCCTCTGCCCATTGCGTTGTTGATACGGTGCAGCCACCATGCAACTGGCAATTGGACCATGTCGCCCTGCCAGACAGAGATGGACGTCCCCACCAGGTGAACCAGCACACGAGCTGCAGCCCACTTGAAGCATCCCATCACAAGGTGATCATGCCCAGGCCTGGCCATGACCCTGGTGTCCCCCACATCACAAGAAAGCACAGCACATGATTACCATGGTGGCCATTTCCCATGACAAGCACCTCAGCAACCTTAAGTCGTCGCACTTGCGGCGCACTGCAAAGAGCTCATGAGGTTCGCATGTCCTGGGCGCTCAAGCTCCAAGGCATCCATACTTAGCGTCAAGGCATCACCACTGACGCTTCTCAATCACTGCAAAAAAGGTTGACTGAGAAGAGTGCTTACCCTGCAGCCTGATGGTGCAGCCCAGGTGGGGTGGACAGGTCCTGATGTGCCCTGCATGCCTAAGCTCTAGGGCCTCCGCCAGCCCTGGTGGCAGGACCCTGGACAGTGCCGCCCGCAAGGCGCAACCCCTGCTGCCGCACGCCATGCAGGTCAAACCTTGCAGCCCTAATTGGGATCCTCACCTCCAGCCACCTGTTGCCTTCCAAACCTGAGTCTGCAAGGCAGTTACCCTGAAGAGTGCCTTCCTAGGTGGCGCTGCATGCTGTTGACAACTCCTGCAACCCTGGTGCACAAGCTCACCCCCAGAGGCTGCTCAAGCAGCAGGCACCCCACTGCCCTCAGCTGTTGTTATGCAGACAAGTGCAGCAGAGCACCAGAACATCTCATCTGTGGACTCAGAGCATTCACCAGCCGGGGGGCAGCGACCAGAGCAGGGCCTTACCTGGGGCATGTCGCCTGCAAGCCTGTCACTCACCAAGGAGGATCCTCCCCAACCCAGAGCCACTCACCAAGCGCCCTAGGCTGGGGTGCAAACAACATACCCAGACAGCAGGGCACATCCAATTGCAGAAGCCCATCCCCACCTGTCAAGTCGTCCAGCTGTTTCTGCAGGATCTTGACCTGCTCCTGATATGTGCGCGCATCATCACGGTTCCCCTGTTGCAGCAGTTCCTCTGCCTTCTGGGCGAGCTTGTCGATGCGATCCCTCAGCTCCTGAGCATTAACCATCTGTGGACAACAATGGAGACCAGCATGAGGGGGCTGTGAGGCATGCAGAGGCAGCTATATGAGCGCAACTACAGTCAACACCATTAGCCCTGCTCAAACAGTCTGGTCATGGATGTCCAGGTTCTACCTGTCGCTGCGAGATGGACAGCCTCACCACCCGTCCTCAGGCTTGATATGAGATATGGCTTTGGCTGCCAACATCTAATTTGACTTGAATCAGCTATTTGCTTGACAGCAGCCACCAGGGACAGCAGTGAGGTGCAGGTCGTTTCTGGACAAGGATTTGGCTCCCCGACCTAATTGCTAGGTCAGATAACCCTAGCGCGCCAAACCAGAGCGGCGGAGCCTGCAGATAAGAGTGTACCTGCTAATGAGGATGTGGTGGTGGCACATGGAATGACTTGCGAGGGGCCTGATGCACAGGACTTCAGCACTGAGGATGTGGGCATGCTTCAGAACCAGGTTGCTGACATGCTGAAGGATGGCCTGCACCTTGAGGGTGTTGAGGTGCTGAAGGTAGAGCGCATCAAGCTGAGAATGCGACAGGGAAGACTCCCCCTGTGCGCATACGGGTTGCCCGCAAAGATCAATGTGCCAGTGTACTACGTGCTGCAAGTCAGCTCAAGCACCATCCAGCATTTAACAAGGTTTATCTGCAGCCAGATTTGACCCTTGAGCAGCAGATGAGGAAGCGCCTGGCCATGGGCCGCTTTCGCGACTTGCGCAAGCAGAACATCACCTGCTGCTTCCGACTGGACCGCATTTGGATCCGCACCGACAGCGGCCGGTGGCTCCTGGATAGGAGCTGCTAGGGAGAAGGGACCCATGCTGCCGAGCTCTCCGCGGTATTATGGAACATGCGCGGGGGGCTCAGCAGAGCACACCTGTCAATGCCTGATGCACTACAGAACTTGGTGGCACTGAACTGCACATTCATTTGCCTGACAGAGACCTGGCACGCCGATGGCGAACACCTGCCTGACATGCAAGGATATGTTTACCATGACCTTTTGCGCCCCAGCCACCTACAAAGTGGCAAGGTACCGCATGGGGGTATTGCTGTCTACATAAAGCGCGAGTGGGCTGACCGCTGTTCTGTTTGGAAATGTGCTCCAGATGGCACTTACCTGTGGCTGCATGTTTGCCTGGGGGGTGATCACCCTCAGCACGTTGCCTTTGCCACATGCTACATGCCCCCAGGCCACAAGCACAAAGATCTGTCCACTTTCAAGGATTTATCTGCAGACATGAGATTACTCTCTCAAGAGTTGCCCAGAGGTGTTCAGTTCTGGGTGTGTGGGGACACCAATGCCCACACGGGGACCTTGCCAGACCATGTGATGCTGGAGGGCCCTGAAATCCCTGATGCTGTACAGGCTCTAGATGAACTGCCAGAGCACGTGCCAGAAAGAAGAAATGAGTGCCCCCATGCAGTAGACAGGAGAGGTCGCCAGCAACTGCAGTTCTGCAAGGACAATTCCCTGCTCATTCTCAATGGCAGAGTCCATGGCGACCCAACTGGCAGGACCACCTTCATGCGCGGCCGCAAGCGTGTGGTGCGCACCACGCTGGACTACCACATGGCCTCGTCAGCCCTCTACCCCTGGGCAGAGCGGCTTGAAGTCCTGCAGAAAGTAAGCACACCATACATGAGCTGCTCAGACCACCACCCTGTGATGGCACGGTTCAGGCTGCCTGCTGCACAGGAGCCCCCAGCCTACAATGGCCAGGCTGACCAGCCAGCCCACTCAAAGGCAGGGTGTCTGCAAGTGCCTGCTGTGAAGTTTGAGGCCGAAAGGGAGGAGCAGTACTGGCAGCATTTTCTGTGTGCTGCAGACCAGCAGCAGCTAGATGCGGCCTGTGCAGACCCAGAGGCTGGGGTCCTGACTATGACACGATGCTTGGCTGACGCTGCTGTGCAGACTTCTGCCCTGAAGAAGGGAAGGGGCCAGAAACCCCGCCAGTTTCCGGTGTGGTTTGATGCAGAATGCTGGGCCTCATGGCGTGAGTGGAAAGCAGCAGCAAGGGCTCCTGTGCTGACTGCCCACCACGCTGCTGCTAACAGTTTAAGATGCAGGCACCGGGCTGTCCGACGCCGCAAATATCGACAGTTTCTGACCAACGAGATGCGCCGCATGGATCACCTCTCATTGCCGGATCTTCATCGCATAGCAGGGTGGCGCAGGCGCCCTGGGTGCCCGCTGTCCAGTGCCATCCAGGCTGCGCACATGCAGAAGGTGCTGGGCAGCCATCCCGCATCTGCTGCCGTCCCAAAGCTGCTCCCTGAAGACACCATCACAGGAGTACATATTGGCACAGATGCTTTCCTGAATGCTGACTGCACCATTTCTGATGTGCGGGCTGGTCTGCGCAAACTGAGTGCTGGCAAAGCAGCTGGCATCGATGGCATGAGTGCAGAGCTGCTGAAGCATGGGCCATTCCACAAGCAACACTGCCTAGCCAAGCTGTTCACCAGCATGCTCAAGGGGACCTATCCCACGTCGCTCAGCACTGGCCTAGTCACTGCAGTATACAAGGGAAAACGGAGGGATCCTCTCAACATGAACAGCTACCGGCCAATCACGGTCGTTCCTGTGCTGGCCAAGCTATTTGCCACAGTGATGGAGCAGCGCATGACCCGGTGGGCGGAAGCGCTCAATCTCAGAGCACCACCGCAGGCTGGCTTCCGCAGGGGCCACAGCACAGCTGGACAGCTGAGCACACTGAACATTCTGGTAAGAAAATATAGGCGGCACAACAGCAAGCTTTTCTGCTGCTTTGTTGATTTTGAGAAGGCCTTTGACACAGTGGATCGCGGGGTGCTGTGGGCTGTCCTACAAAACCTGGGGGTGTGTGGACACTTCATGAGCTGCCTGCAAAGCATGTACGCCCAAGACTCGGCAGCGGTCAGGGCTGGAGGGGGCATATCTGAGGCACTCAGGTGCCTGCAAGGAGTGCAGCAAGGCAGCCCCCTCAGCCCACTCCTCTTTGGACTGCTGATCGATGTGCTGGACAAGGTCATGCGCAAAGTTAAAGGAAAGCATGCACCCACGCTCATGTTTCATGATGTGCCGCTGCTGCTCTTCGCAGACGATTTGGTGCTCATGAGCACAAGTGAAGAAGGACTGCAACGATTGCTGAATGCTTTACAGATATTCTGTGAAAACAGGCGGCTCAGAGTCAGTTTGGCCAAGACGGAAGTGGTGGTGTTTGAGACACAGCGCCAAGAATGCAGCACCTTCACATACAGTGGGCACCCCCTGACGCGCTCGGATTCATTCAAGTACCTGGGCCTGTGGTTTGAAGCCACCAAGGAGGGCTTTGCCAAATCCCTTGGCGAGCACCTGGAAGCTGCGCGTAAAACCATGAACAACATGCTCAGGCGCTGTGCACAGATCAGTTTGACGTGCCCGCGCCGCATCTGCAAGTTGTTTGATGCCTTGGTGCTGCCCATATTGAGCTATGGCTGTGAGGTCTGGTTCTGGGACCACAGAGCAGGCACACAAGCCACAGCGCAGCTTGAGTCTCTGCATGCACAATTTTTGCGCAGATTGCTTGGCATCCACTGCCACACACACAGTCTGATTGCACTTGCTGAGTTTGGCAGATATCCCCTGGCAGTGCATTGGCAGCGGCAAGTGGACAGGTTCAGACAACGCATTTGGGACCTCAAGCCGAAGCTTCAGAAGGAGCCCCTGCTATGGGCTATGTATGACGGCGTCTGCTACCTGCCGCTGTACCGCGACCTCTCCTTGGCCCTTTTCTGTGCACTACAGGCACATGGCAGCGCAGAGACAGCCCCTGGCAAGGAACAGCATGAGCAGCGCTTCAGGGACTGCCAGGCCGCCACCGTGGCCACCTACATGCAGATGCGGGGTCCCAACACGGCCTATGCCATGCAGACATACCTGACCAGGATCAGAGGCTTCAGGCTACGCAGAGCCTATGCCAGCATCAGGTGCAGCAGCCACCAGCTGCGCGTACAGACTGGGCGATACCTATTGCCCCAGCTCAAGCGAGAGGACCGGACATGCCGAATCTGTGGGTCACCGAATGAGATTGAGGATGAAAGCCATATCCTGCTACACTGCCCAGGACTTGCAGACCTCCGGTCTGCTCACAGCCACCTGTTTGCGGAGCAGCAGCAGTCGTTGGCAACGCTGTTTGAACAACCACCAAGCCGAGTGGCCACATACATCAGGGCAGCACTGCTCCAGCACGCAAATATGCTGGGCATCACTGGGGGCACATCTGGGCCTAAATGAGGAACAGACACCCTGGGTGACCCCTCTATGTGCCGTGATGTGTCCCCAGCTCACCAGCTGCTGATTAGAGCCCCAATTTCATAGCAATGCGCTAGACTCATCACATGATTGTCTTCCCCTAAGGTCCCCATGCTGAGTTGTTGCTTGGGGTGTGCCGCCTTGGAGCCTGGTGCCCTGCGAGGGGAAGACTGCTGGTCACAGTCATACCCAAGCATAACTCTCTCATGACTGCGAAGTCTACGAGCTGAGAGGGCGTGGCAAGCCAGTCAGGGGGGCTGAGCCCCCCCCTGCGCCATACAGGATCCAGGGTGTTTGCATTTCGGGCAGCAACCTCAGCTAGCAGTCCAACGTGGTGATGAAGCCCAGCACAGTGCCAAGGCCTGCTATGAGCGCCGGCTCCCTCTTTACCAGCCAAGTACAGTGACCTGCTTGATATGCCTGTACTTCTTCTTTTTGTACCCCTACACCTTCAGCAAAGTTCATTGGTAGGATGAAATGATCATAGTCCTATGCCCGTGCATTGAGGCTACGGACTTTAAATTTAAATCATCATCATCATCTTACTCTCATAGTATTTTTCGGCCGCTTCCCCCGCCGTATGCGGATGCCAGGACTCCGCCCCACCTCACCAGCTGTGGCGTGGTTGTGTGCTGCTTCAGCCGGAAGGAGCGGCGGTGGCACCCACAGGGAGGCAGTGAAGCCGAGCATGTGAAGCCCAAAAAGGTGTGTGAGGTCTGTGGCTCTGGTCCATGGCTGTTTCTGCAAGGTTACGCTGAATCCTACAGGGGAGGTGGGCTGCCACTGCCATAGCTGAGGCTGATGCCAATGCTGAGGGATCTAGGGGCGACAGTGATGGGGTAGGAGTGAGATTGTGGAGGAGCCTGATGCTCATCCTGCTTCTGCTGGAGCCATTGGAAGCTTGAGGTGTGTTTCTGTTTGCAGCCTGCTGCAGGCCTCCAGCGCTGCTGCAACTCATTCCTGTATCACTGTTGGCTGCAGTGCTGCAAGTGCAGCAAGAAGTGGATTGATCAGGAGGGCCCTGGCTCCCAGGCCTGGGTGACCTTTGTCAATGGTTTCAATTGTTGCCATGAGGGAGGCCCAGCCCAGTTCTGCAGGCATTTGCTGCTAAGATGAGCTTGGACAATGAGATAGTGGCTGGTTAAACTGAGACTGAGCGAGCCTCCCATTGCAATCCCTGCTGGGTGAGTTGGCTGCTGTTGTCTGACTCCCACACACATCCAGATGCCTGCTGCTGACACACCCATATCTGCTGCAGGAAGAGTACAGATGAAGGTCTACCATGTGCTGATTGCAGAGTGGAAGGCTGAGAAGCTTGATGTGACCAGCCTGTTTGCTAAGGTGCCCAATCTCTGTCATTGCCAGGGCTGAGATGGAGAAGGATGGCAAGGAGCCTGTCATGGTCACCCTCCAGGTCTTTGAAAGGATCTTGACTGCACAGTCCCAGGCCAAGCAGGTGAGCTTTGATGCACAGCGTGCATTGCATCCTTTGCTTGATGCTACATCGCACCAACTGACTGGATACTGCCATCTTGCAGCCTCCCACCCCTCCACAGCAGCAAGTATTGAAGCAGACAGATGACCAGGAGAAATGAGCCCCACCCCTTCCAATGTCTGTACACAGTCCTTTGCATGACAGATACTTGCTGGCACATATTGCCATTGCTTAGTAGTTACACATTGCATGACAGACGTTTACTTGAGCCTCCTGTAGCAAGTGGAGAAAACTCGGGCCCTAAAGGGACCCGCAGAAATGAGTGAGAGAGGAGCCAGAAGGTCACTTCCAACGATATTTGAGGAAATTCCATGGGAGTCCAAATGGGGGAGGTGCCCGGCATCAGCAAAACTCATAGGTTTAACCCCTTAGGGCCCGCCGAAATGACGGGAATATATGGGAAGCCAGGTTGAAACGTACGTTTTGTAAAACTGGACAGTCAAGATCTTCTGGTCACTTGAAAAGCATGCCCCAGAAGCGGGATCCCAATCGCTTTGCTGTGCTGCAGCAATCCCATGATGACACTGATCTCAGCGAGGAGGCAATAAACAGTGGAGGAAATGATTTTTTGTCCAGTAGACTAGAGCAAGCCAGGTGAGGCACAAGAACCTGTCACTTCTGAACATCATTGTGATGCATCATAGAGTACAATACTTGCCTTGCAGTCTTGGTGGCACAGAAACTTGCGACCAGGCAGCAGGCAACACCCAGCAAGCAGCAGCGCAGCAGCAACAGCATGCCAATTGGCGCAGTTCACGATGGCAGCCACTCTTTTGGGTAGACTGCGAAATGTCAGGTCGGCACTGAGCTGGGAGAAGGGCAGGACTGAATGTGCACATCTAAGCTGGCTCAGGTTTGGACTCAGTCTCAGCGCTGCTACTGCAGGTCTGGATTTGAGCAAGGATGTCCTGATTGAGGTACGCCTGTGAAGCATGCCTGCAGGATGGCTTTTGCCACTTCTGGATGGCCCCTTCGTCCAATTCAAATGCTCAGCTGCCTGCAGATTGCCTGCCTCATCACGGATGGCAATGTAGCAAAAGTGGTAGAGGTGAGCGCTCTTTTCATTGTTTGAGCTCTGTCTCTGACCCACTCCATGCCTGCTCTCTCCCACACCAATAACCCATGCCCCTTGCGCAGGGACCCGAGATTGCCATTCACCAGCCTGATAGCGTGCTGACGAATATGAATGAGTGGAGCCGGGAGCACCATGCAGCCAGTGGGCTCACTCAGCGCAGCCGAGACAGCAAGACCAGCCTGAGGCAGGCTGAGGATCAGGTGCTGGCCTTCCTGCAAGAGCACATCCCCAAGTCCGGCACCGCTGTGCTGGCAGGCAACACCGTGCACATGGACCTGGCCTTCCTGAGAATTCACATGCCCCGTGTGGTGGAGCACCTGCACTACCGCATAGTGGATGTGAGCAGCGTCAGCGAGCTCTGCAGGCGCTGGCTGCCCAAGGTTGTGGCTGAGAAGCCCCGCAAGCAGAACTGCCACACAGCCATGGCTGACATCAAAGAGAGTGTCGAGGAACTCAAATTTTATAAGCGGCACTGCTTCAAGCCATAGAGATGCTGAATGAGGTGCTCTTCCCAGACACAAGACAGTCCCTTCAGGGTAAGCTGGGGGCAGCAACACATCCATTGATTGCTTTGAGACAGCTGTATAGAAGCCTTACACGCTAATCTCTTATGCCATGGCAACCAATAATACTAGTGGCCTGTGCCAGACGGTGGAAAGAGCCAATGCATGTGGTCCCCGAATGAATCAACTTCAAATCAACTTTATAAGGCAATCACAACAATGCTCCAAAGATGGTAGGTTGCTCCAAAGATGGTAGGTGGAATAGTCCCACAATATTGAATGAGAAAAAGAGTAGGGCGGAAACTGGTGCGCCCTTCTGCTAGCAGCATGCTACGTCCATCAGATTGCACCACGGAGCTGGCCAGGTGTGCCAGGCTGAACTGTGCAAATGCACCATCACCGCCAGAGAGGCAAGAATCGTTGCTGAGGGCCAGGTAGCAACCTGGGCCCGGCAAGGTAATTTCAACTTGGGTGATGACCAAACGGGGGTTCCTTGTGCATGGGGCAGGAACTCTACCTGGGAGGGGAAGAATGCGGGGCGGCTGGCTCTATCTCATAAGTTGCTTCAGGTCTGGTGGCGCACAGAATGCTGTGTGCCTCTGGCATGCGTGTGGCCAGGAGAATGCAGGCTTGGGCGCTAAGGCAGCCCCCACAGTGCTAGTGTAGTAGGAGCGCAAAACATATGGGGTCGGACACAACACGGTCGGACACGGCGGGGCAGAAGCTTGGGACTTTGTCAGATACACGGCTGATGGCGCGCTGGATAGGGGGACATACTTCCGTTTAAATAGCAGCAGCAGATCTAGCTCTGTTGCCGAGACCTTGCTGAATGGACACTGATTGCACACTAATTGCACACTGGTGTGGTCTTGGTTGGAGGGCAGATTGCGGCAGCGCCTCATAGGCTGGGCAAGTGGCCGCTGGCCTGCTTGAGATGCTCAAAGTGACTTGCGCTGGCGTGCAGCGAGCCTGGGCTCCGCAGGTGGTGCCCCTGCACACACAGAGCACGGCTGCATTTTGGTGTAGTAGAGGCAAGCGTCAGGCAGATGGGATCCTGGGAGACCCATCATGGCTCAGCCTCATCAGGCAGGAAAGGCTCTGAAAGTGCCACTTTTCAGGGATCCAAGCGGCAGGCTGGCCAGCTACTGACCATGCTCTGCACGGAGCATTGCGGTGCACAGCGTTGAAGCCGGAGCAAAGTGCCCATGCGGGATGTGGCAACGTCTGATGAGGCACAACTGGGTGGCTGGACAGCCCCCTCCTTTGAACAGACAAGCAGCAGGAAGTTCCAGCACAAGCAAGAAGCTAGGGCAGATGCGTCCCAACCTCCACTCACCTGCTCTCTGCTCCAGTGGACTCCAGCAATCATGGCAGCGCAGTAAAGGAGAACCCCTGCCAGGGACCAGGAACCCACCTGCTGTGTTCCAGGGTACTCAGCCACCACGGGAGCGCAGTAAAGGGGCATCCCTGCCCGGCAACCATGGCGGCACAGTCAAGGGGAACCCACCTGCTGTGCGCTGGGGGCCTCCAGCAACCATGGCGGCGCAGTGAAGGGGAACCCCTGCCAGGCACAGGGGACGCCCCCCAAGTCTCCTGCCTCCATGAAGTGGTTGAGGAGGTCGCTCCCTCTGCTGCCTCCCATCAGCAGGTCACTTGCCATAACGTCGTGGGGGTCAACAGGTTTGCCGTGCCTGGAGCCCTGCAGCTCAGTAGCCTGCACCATATGCAGCAGGGGTTGCAAGTCTGGGTGTCAGGAGGAGATGCAGCAAGGTTACAGCCAGCTGCTGCTCCTGCTGCATTGGTGGCCACTTGCTGCAGCTGGTCAGCAGCACCACAGTGCACAGCTGCTGCAGCAGAGGGCACTGCTCCTGACTGCAGGTGAGCAGCACCGTACTGCATGCACACAACACCATGCAGCATTGCGGCTTGTCTGCCAGCAGAGCTGCAGTGGCACCTGGCGGAAGGGGAGGTAGTCAGCTCTGGGGCCCTGCACATGAGCCGCACCCCCCCCTTCACACCTTCCTCCTCTGGCACAGCACAACCTTGCACAGCTCCGGCGGCAGCAGCAACACTCTGCCCAGCAGCATTGCACCCAGCAAGTCAGGCACCCATGCTCAGCGGCACAGAGGACAGCCAGCAGGAAGGCTCTGCCCTGCACGCCATGCATGGGACTGGACAGTATCAGGGGCCAGCCAGGCCCACCTGCGGGATGGCTGCCCAGGGCAGACCAGCGCTCAGCAGCAGTGAAGACAGATGGTACGAGGATCTGCACCCACACACCGCAGATCGTGCCCCGCACAATCTTGGAGGCCAGCCAAGCCACCTGAGGAGGGGCTGGCCGGCGCCCAGCAGCACTGAGGACGGGAAGCAGGAACGCCTTGAGCCCATACAGGGTACCCCACACGGAGTTGCTTGACAGCCAAGCTCACCTGAGGAGTGGTTGCCAGAGGCAGGCCCATGCTCAGCTGCACTGAAGACAGGCGTGCCGTCAGCTCCCCCCACTTCTTGTCCACAGGGACAGCCTGTAGGTTCTGCACCTGCCGCAACAGCTCCTCCACCTTCTTCTCCAGGGTCTGCAGCTAGGGCAGCACTGCATTCGTGCACCAGCTGTGTCTCAGCTCAGGCGGCTACAGGTGCCTGTCTGCAGACGGTAGATGAATTGCATGCAGCATCAGCCAGCAGAACCCATGTCCAATTTGCACCACCCACCTCGTGGCACCATCTGGGGTTTCTCATGCACTTCCAGTGAAGACTATGAGTGGAATTCCCCGTGGCCATCACTGATTTAGGGGCAAGGGCCCAAGACTGCTGAAGCCTCTGAGCATTTATAACAATAGCAGTTTCGGCTACTCTGCCTTGCCGGACGGCAGCTAGCAGCTCCGGCACTCCTCCGTCCCCAACACCACTGCGGCCCTGTGTTACTGTGCACATCAGATGAGGTGCACCTTGCAAACTGGTCTGTTGCGCCCATGTGCACCCCCTAGAGATCTGGTGGCAGGCACTTCCACGTGAGCTTCAGGCAGCCAATTGTGAAAAGGGAGTCCACAGGCACTTCACCGGCGGAAGAGGCAGCTGCAAGACAGCACAGGCACACCTGCTTCTCATGACTGAGCTGGCGCACCCTGTGGGCGAGCTGCTCGCACATGAGGTGGGCCTGCAGGCCGGGCTTGCTGGCGCTGGTGGGCCCACAGCTGGGCCCACAGCTGGCGCCCTCCTGCAATAGGGAATCCAGGGAGAGGGTTGGGCTGCAGCAGCCTTTGCCTGTCGAGGCATTGGCTGCAGGGGCTGAGATGCAGTGGCCTCTGCAGCTTGTCAGCTTGTCAAGAGATGGGGTTGGCAGGGGCCCGCGGTTGACAGGCAGCATCAAGACGCTGCCAGACGTGACGGGAGGACAGGTGCCTGAAGGGCCATGTCCAGGGCAGTGCCAGAACCAGTGCCGCAGGGGCTTGCACTGCTGCCCGGTAGGCTTGCCTGGGGGCTGCTGAGTCTCTGCCGCTTGACAGCAGGGCGCGCACGCGGGGTTCCATCCGAGTCGAGACCTGAGGTTCCGCTGGGGCTCAGGGATGCTGAAGGCAGAGCGTCCTGCAGAGGCACACCCCACCTGTCTGGCTGGTGCAGGCAGGTGCTGTCAGGTGCAACGCCACAGCATGCTCCCAGCGTGCCCTGCAGGGCGCGTCGGTAAATTCCCTTGAATGCACCACACATACCGGCTTTGTGACCCTGTATGGGGGTTGGGCAGTGACCCAGACAGCGTGCCTGCCCAGTGGGGTGCACAAGGCACTCGTGAGCTGATGTCAGCAAGTGGCAGTCCTCTCTTGACTGTCCTCTCAGGCTGGGTCACTGCCTGACTGCACACACGCGTGCTTGGGAGCCCTGCACTGACCGATGTCAGGGGGGGTCTGAAGCCTTCGCTGCAGCAGGACCCAGGCTGTAGCGTGCACTGCTTTCTTGTATGACATCAACGAGGCAGGTGCATCCCTTTTACTGCCCTGCAGTGCTTGCTCTTGATGTGACCTCTTTCCCATGCTGCTCGCTTGCCACACACAAATTAGACAGAGGCTTTACAGAGCAGCCCTTTGGCTGACCTGCAGTGCACGCTTGTGCAGGGCCTGCGGCTGCTGCTGCAGCTGCCCCACAGCCACAGAAGAGCTCCTCAGCCTCTTTAGTGCGGCTGCGGTCAGGCACATGTATTTGTCTGCGGTGGCTTGCATGTCGGTGGGGCCCTCAAAAAGAGGCCTAGTCTTGATCGACCTGCAAGCACGCAGCGCCTCACATTGGGAAGAGCTGTCCAGCCAAAAGCAGAGGTGCTGACTAGCAAAGCAGACAGCGCCAGGCAGCCAGTGTCAGGCTCACCTGCTGTCCAGCCAGATCCGTGGGTGACTTCATGCAGCATTTATTGCAAGGAACAACAAGGGAGAAGGCAGGGCGGTCAACACATAATCACCAAAGCCCTCAGGGCCAATAGTGTACCAAGCTGAAACCCTCTACATGCAGGAATCAACAGACAACAGCCCAAACATGCTGTGGCTAGGGTTGCGGAGACCGTTGCTTCTCGCTCCAAAGCTCACATTCAAGGAGCATGTTAGCTTTTGGAGCCTACCCACAACCACCAAAAGGCCACCTCGTGCTGTGGCAGGTGTCCTGGAGGCCTATGTCGCGGCAGAGCGCCACGGCTCAGGAGCACCTTGGCCTGACGCCCAGGCACAGACAGCGACAGCCCACCTTTTGCCGTGGCAGGTGGCGTGGAGGCCGCTGCGCTTCTCTTGCTCTTTGGTCAAGGCAGGCACCATAGCTCTGTAGCTGGAGGCCTGTATGGCCCTGTGCAGCGCTGCAAACAGGTGGGTCGTCAACAGCTCCTGCTTGTCTCGCATGTTATTGTACACGATGGTGACCAGCACCAGATGAAGGTGGCCCTGCAGCAGCACAAGAGCCCAATGAGGAGCCTGTGGAGGCTGATCACAACACTTAGCCCCCTGTCTGGCATCATGCTGGAGGCAGCTCTGCCTCATGCCATGTGCCCACTGAGAAGGAAAACACTGTTGTGCGTTGCCACATAGCTTTAGCTCAAGGTTTAGCTGGAGGTGGCCCTGCAGCAGCACAGTGCCTGCTGGATGATGCAGGCAGCAGCAACAAAGCTTTTCAGGGATCCCCAAGCAGCCACACCAGCCTGAAGTGGCGCTGTAGCGGCACAGCCGCCTTTCTGCATTTGTTTGGGTGTATGATGCAGCATGGTGAGCAGAGTGACTTCTACAGCGCTTGACACCACGATCCGTATTACGCACGGGGTGTTGCACCACCAAGTTGGAGGCTGCCCAGCATCAGCCCCCAGTTCCTGCTCAGCACTGTCTCGACACTATCAGCAAAGTGAGCTTGAAGATGCCAGAGGAAGGCGTTGGATGAGGCACAAGGCCCAGAGGCCACCGCAGGGCCACTGTTGGCACATTGGGTCCACAGAAAGCCTGTTGTCTCTCCCTGAGGCCCACAAGCTTTGGGGGCTCCTCAGCAGCCCAACTTGCACAGTGTGGGGTCCGCTTCTTGGGGATGGCGTGGTTCCAGTGCTTGCACAGCTCAGCTTGCACAGTGTGGGGTCCAGCTCTTTGGGGTAGGTGTGGGGTCCAGTTCTTGTACAGGTGAGAGTAAGATTCCTGGAGCCCAGGACAGCACGCCGTGTGCCAGCATGAACACATGAACAGCTTGGCCTGAAGCAGCTGTCTCAAGATCATGTTTGTGCGCTGTGTTATGCCACGTAGTATGATGCAGCACGAGTAACACATCATCCGGGAATGCACACTACCGAGGCCCTGCCCAGTGTATAACCCAAGCAGTTCCCCCTTACTCATGCAGGTCCCCCTCTGCAGGCATCAACAGGAAGCTGGGGAAGTGAGGTCAAAAGATGCCGCAAAAGTTTGACTGTGGCTGACCTGGGGGATCTCCGTCTCGCCCAGGGCTTGGCAGACCGCCACTTTCACGCCCTTATAGCTCTCAAAGGCGGGACGCCACAGGAGCTGGCCCGTTCCATACGCCTCTAACCCTGTGCTGCCATCCAGCTCCACCACCCTCAATTTTTCGTTCTTCAGGTGTCGGCTGTAGTTATTGCCAAACAGCTCCTTCATGAAAACTAGCGGCATCAGCACGTCCCCGGTCTCCAAGTCCTCAAGCAGGAGATACCTGCAGCGCAGAGCCCCAGCTATCCAGTCAAAAAAAAAGTCCAGCTGGCTGTGAATTGTGAGCCCGTGCCTGTTTGTTGCTCAGGGTCGCCTGCCCCAAAAGCTGCAGCGCAAGGATCTGCAGCAGGCTCTGAATTGCCTCATGCAGCCAAACGACCGCGTCTGCCAAGCATTGCAGAGAAGCACGCATATCGGCTGCTGAAGCATCTGTGTCCAGCTCTCCTCTAGACACAGAGACACGAGTCTGTATCATTGTCTGACTTTCCTGCTCAAGAAGTACCTGCATACCAGCAGGAGGGCAGTCCATGGCACATGGCATGATCAAAAGGCTTGTGGGCAAAAGTGAAATGGCTGCACAGCGGCTCGGAACATGTGTCTGGGATGCATGAGCACTCAGCAGGACACAAAAGCGGCTCAGGCACAGTTAGGAGGTCCCCTTAGCAGCTGACTCTGCATCAGTCAAGGCAATGCCCTCTGACGAGCCAGATATACTCGTGTGTGGAGCTCCATGCCACACTATACATGCCGGCGTACTCTGGTCCTCAGAGGGCTACAGTAACCCAGTCACCAGCAGCTGTAAACCACATCATGCCGCCATGTGTGCATCATGCCGCACATGAGAGGAAAGGGGGTGTTTGCTAAGACACTGTGCAGGCAGAGGCAGGTCTGTTACCACCCCTCGTGAAGCTAAGCAGCAACTGGTGAAGGGCAACTACTCTGATCATTGCATAAAGGGCATGTGTGATAGTATGAATGCCCATTGACCGGGAAGATGCCAAGTAATACGCAACTTGGGAATGCTGCAGGTTCAGGGTCGTACAAGTTCCACCAGGTTGCTCTGCTAATGCACGCAGGAGGCCCAATGCGTATTCTGTGCGCACAAGGCCAAGGGGTCACAAGGTGTTTTGAGGCGCTCAGGCGTGATGGACGTGGAAGCTAGACAGAGCGTGATGGACCACAAAGCAGGTGCCAAGTACAGGCTGGTGGCAACCACAGTATGAAAGTGCCCCAGAGCTCACCCTGGCTCGGGACAACCCCCAATCGGCAGAAAAAATGGTCGCACATTCTCCACTTGGGGGCGCGCTTTGGCATCTCGGACACCTGCAGGCAAGGGCACGGCTCAGCGGACTCATTGAGGGCCTCATGGTGGGGTAGCAATGCCTTGCGAAGGTGGAATATCCAGATACTTACTGATCTTTTTCAAAGTGGATTTGCTGATGCGGGCACAGTCAAGATCTATTGCTGTCCATGTTCAGCCAGCAGCTGTCCAAGAAGAGGTGTGCTGTTCAAGCAGAAGCGTGCACAATTTGGGTCCCTAGCGCAGGGATTCACCTTTCCAGGAGTGCTCCGACTCTCCAGCAGACTGCTCTGTGGCCCAGCCTGCACTGTTCGTGGAATGTCTAAGATCGCTGGCTGCACCGCTGTCCAGGGTCACTGGCCCACTGCCATCGCTATTCATGTGAGGCTCTACATGAACCACACACAGAAGTTATCACTCAGCATCTGCACGGCTGAGTGCAGGTAGCCACAGCACTTTAAAGCATGTCAACGCCCATAGCAGGGCCCAGGCAAAACATGCCACATCATGACTGTACCCTTGGAGAGCTGATCCCTCACCTGAGCACCTTCCTCGCTGTCGAAGGGATCGACTGAGACGTAACAGGCATTTACTGCGATCGCTGCCTTACTGCCCAGTCAGAGGATATCTGTGGGGCGGAGGACTCCAACATGTCTATATTTTGGCCGCTACCTCACTTCGTAAGGCAGAGGCACTCAAGGGGCGACAATGGCTGCTTGTGGGGTGGAGCACCAAAGTAAGTAACCTAGATTTTCGACAGAATGACAACGTGCCCTTATCCTGGCCATAAAGACTCTCATTTGCATCGCCAGATCGAGGAGAAGGTAATGGCTCGCTACAACACCTGCACAGTCAGCCCATTCGGCTGATTATCTCGCACAGCGATGCTTTCAGCTCTCTTCTTCAGATGATGGACCTGTCAGCAGGCATGTAGGCCTGTGCCTGAGCCCTTTTGATGGCTTACAGCTCTGCTTTCATGCTGTCTCTGGTATAGCATCAGCTGGACAGCAGAGAAGACAGTAACACAGCTGGCCACGAGAAATGAGGGCTGCCGCATGGCGCCATGCAGCAGGGGTGACAGGTTTTCGATCCCAACCACGAAGCCCACCTGCAAAATCGGGACACGTCGTGTGACTTGGTACTTAGCATCAATTCTCAACCGTAGAACCAGGCTGCAGCACTCACCAAGTTGGCACACATGAGGCCCAGCACATTGCAGCACCCTGCCAGAGCACAAATGTACCGCCAACCAGCTGTTTCGTGCATCTGTTTGAGAAAAGGCTGTCTGGCCAGCCACTTGGCAGCCTGCAAAAGTATCAGGTCCAAGCTGAGGGGCGGCTCAAATTGCCTTGGTCCAGACACCGGGGGGCCTCACCAACTCGGGGGCTGAGCAGAGCGACATGAGCCATGCCCAGCCAAGCAGGCGCCACTCAAGATCATGCCTGCAGGGCCGCACTGAAGCTCAGGAGCAAGTCATGCAGTTCATCATGAGGAGTCAGCATCATCATTGTCATGCTGCCCTACCAGAGCGCCACAAAAGTGAAAATGGGCCAGACTGACAGAGCTCGCCACCTCGCTCCGCCCAGAGGAATGTAGAGGTAGCGTACCAGCCACAGATTGAAGGAAGAGTGCCAACCTTTCCAGAAGCCCTGCAAAGTTCAGCCCAGACTTCACTGGTGCGATCTGTGAGAACAGACGTCAACTGCAGCCCTCCAGGTGCGACTTAAACAGTGCCAAATCCTTTTGGTCAGCATGCGCTACTGGCACTGGGCAGCCATGATGCCTCACTTGTGTCCGCAATTTAAGGGACTTGCCTCGATGTCATAATTGTTGCAGATGCATCGCTTCATATTTTCTGTGGTGTGGACGCCATCCAGCCAGGCTGCCATGCGGAAGAACCTCCAGATGATGAGGAACTCAAGGCAGGCAGCATGTCTTCAAGTCAGGCTGTGTGATCCTTGTTTGGCAAGCTCAAATCGCCCCTTTCAACATGCTGCTGGTGCAAGTAGCTCTGGAACACATGTCAGCATCTGCCACAAGCACAGCAACGCACACAATCACAGTGCTCAGCTGCAGTGCAGCATGGTGCAGCTGCAGAGTGCACACAGGGCATCATCTGATGGAGCAAGAATCAGCAAGCTCCAGCGACCAGCACCACTTCTTGTCCACTGGATACCTTGGCCAACTCCAAAAAGTCTTATTGCAGACAACTCACCTTGAGCCACATGAAGAGCAGGACCCAGAAGCCAGTCATGCCAATCTGCATTGGCGTGAAGAACGCTGCGAGCAGCTGCTGGCGCCACAGGCTGTGCTTAGCCACAGCATTGGCATAAAGGCAGTGGGTCATGGCTTCCATAAGGCAAAATGCAGCCAGAAGCCGAATGCCATACTTGCAAACCTGCAGGTGCCAAAAGCAAGTTCTGGGCGTATGCAGTGTAGAACTCAGTGCAAGCTGGATGCTTGTGGAAAGCACAGTCTCAGCCTGTTGGCAGCCTGTCACTTTGATGTGACTTGCGCACCTGGGGAAGATCTGGCAGCATGGGGCGCTGCAGCTGAGAGGCAAAGGCATTGAAGGGTAGTATGGGGCCAGCAATGTACAGAGGGGGGTACAACGCATGTGCCACACAGGTGCTGAAGCTGTATGCGCTCCCTGGCAGCGGCTGCTGCGTTCTGACCTGCACGCAGGACGGCGCGGCCACACTGGGTTGGCAGCTTTGGGCTTTGCCACAGCTGTGGAGGGCTTCATTCTTCAGGTCAGCTGTCTCCTCTGCCAGCTGGTCGCTGGCTCACAACAGAGGCAACGACTGAGCTCGAGGGGGTTCACTGCCGCATGATGCAGATACAGTGGGCACAGACTTGCCTTGAGGTCGCTGGCAGCAGACGCTGGGCACGCAGCCTGCTTGTCGTGCAGGCGAGCCCAGTGCAGGTCCATGCCGTAGCTGATCAGCCGCAAGATGAGCAGGTTGCAGCTGATGTGCCACTGCAGGGGGGGAGCTGCCTTGAACGCACTGGACAGCCTGCAGGACATGCCCCCTGTGGGTCAGACATAGATGCAGCCTCCCTGCACAGTATCCTGAAGCATGGACACACTGCCTTACAGAGCACTGGAAGCAGAACACATGTGGTGTGGAGAATGCCAACAAGATTCTGCTGCAGCATAATGCACCTGGAAGCAGGCCCGATGAAGCCATTGTGCAGGCGGGCAGCAAGGAGGAAGCCGCAGTTGAAGCCCCAGATGATGTGCGCCCTGCACGTCAGACATGGGGGTGTAAGAGACTCATCACCCAAAGTTGTTGTGTCATGGCCATGTGGTTAGCTTCTCAGCTGACAGCTGCTCACCCTGCCGTGCGGCCTGCTGCCAGCTGGGACACAGTGTAGCTGCAGCAGATCAACAGCAGGGGAAAGATGGCAGATGCTTGGTGGAGGTATCCTGCAGAGCGCCAGGTGTCCCAGTAAAACATGCAGGAAGAGAACTTCTGACCCTCACCAGTAACAGCCTCACCCATCAGTGAGAGCCCGGTCGTAATGATGAGAGCCTTTCTGCCATGTGGAAGCCCTCTCTGCAGCTGCAACATGGCGCAGACACTCTGTCAGCAGCTGGGCAGTGGTGAGCTGCGCTGTCTGCTGATGGAACCTTTGCTGCCATCAAATTCAAGCTCTGATGGCTTGCCAGATTGCTGACTGCGGCAACGGCTCCAAAGAGGAGGACCATCAACGGCAGGCCTCGTCGAAATTCACGCCACTGAATGTCAGACAAGTCCTGCGGCCATCGGGAGAGGCACTTGTTCAGGCCTGGTTCAAGTGACATGCTGTGCAAAGGGCTGGCAAGCCAGAAATCGTGCGCCATGACCCACCATGTCTCTGCCAAAGAGGTATCCCGGCTGCAGCCCGAATGCTGCTGGCTGCCCAAACGCATGCAGACTCCTGGCGACCTCGCCACTTGTGGCAATGCCACTCTTAGTGCAGTGCACAGCTGCAGCAGCGACAACCTGCATGAGCAGGAAACAGATCAAGCATGATATGGCTACCTGTTCTGCAACCACAGCTGCAAGCAACAGATGTGGTCACCAGGCAATAGATAATAATCTCAGGCCGTGAAAGCTCTGCAGCCATCTAGCAGCAAGATAACTTCCCTGTGACAGCTGCTAGCTGACAGTGATGGACCTTCAGGGTCTTGAAGGCCACTGTGGCATTGCCTGCAGGCTTGAGTGCAGCAGAAGGCCCATTCTTTGACTGCACTTTCTGATTCTGCTTCTTTGGCTTGCAGTGACTAATCTGGCCAGCTGAAGGTGCATGCGGCCCTGCAGTGACATTGGGAGAGCAGCTCGCAATCTGTCTGCTGCTGCCAGCTGCCCCAGCTTATCTGCAGCTTCGGTGCATGCCCATAGGCGGATGCAGTTGCGTGAGCCTCCCAGCAGGCTGTCGATGCCCAGCTGCAGTGCACGAATTGGAGCTTGAGTGAACCTGTCCCAATCTGGTGCCATGAGCAAGGTTGACAGGCCCAGCCTGCTTCGTGCAATGTCCCCCAAAAAGCAGTCCAAGAGGGAGCCCAGCCTGGACGGAGAATCCAGCCAGCCCCTGAATGTGCTGGCCAAAAGCAGCAGCAAAAGGTTTGGGAGTCTCAGGCGTCAGCGCAGCATTGATGACGACAAGGATCCAGACTCAGATGCCAAATTTGAGGAGAACTGGAAGATCACAAGGTCCGAGGAGGTGAGCTGGCTGCTTGATGCTTGAGACAAACAGCTTTCGGGCTTGGGGCTGCTTGTTTTCCTTTTAAGCATCACCTTGTGTGCATGTGCTGTGATTGACTTCGGCAGAGCTGTTGCCTTTCACTCCCTGCAGCACTCAAGCCTTGCTCTGCTGCAGCCGCAACATGGTGGACTGCTCCCATCCTGCAGCAATCAGGGTGCTGCATGCCAAAGACTGTGTCCCGCTCTCTCCTCTCCCTGAGCTTGATGCTGAAGCCAGGGCAAGCAAAGACTGCTGGCGCTGTGACTGATGCTATTTCCAGGGGCTGGTTCTCCATGTGATTAGGCCAGCGCACCGAGTTCAACCCTTTGTTCTGCCTGCAGGAGTCCCGTTTGCAGCAGTTCTCTTCAGCCCTGGAAATGGAAGGCTTGCTCAGGCCCGAGCATGGTGCGTGACTTTGAAGCATGCATACAAGACTGTGTCGGTGTGCACCTTGTGGCCAGGGGGCCAGTGACACGCAGCTGCTTGCAGTGTGCGTTGGGCCGCCACCGCTGTGCCAGCATCACTGCTGCGCAAGTCTTAGGACTTACCTGCCATCTAAGCCATGCCCGGTGGTCCTGCACAGCATGCCATTTGTGGCAGCCTTTTGCTTGGGGCCCATCATACAGCTGGCTGTGATCCGCACCCGCGATGGCACCCGCAATCACAGTGCCAGCATCAGTGCTGCAAGTCCTCGCTCCAGCCAGGTGCACCGCCACCTGCCAGCACGCAACCTTACTCCAGCTCAAGCATCTGCCACCTGACACTGACCTGCTGCACCTCACACTAACCTGTATACTGGCCTTGCTTTGTGGTGCAGCGGTGTTAAAGCAAGCTGCTGGCGTGCCTCCTGTCTGCAGACCGGTATACCCTGCGACGCTTCCTGCGCGCCCGCAGCCACAACGTGGCCAAGGCGCTGCAGATGTTCAAGGCGCACCTGGAGTGGAGGAGGGAGTTTGGGACGGACGAGCTCGACAAGTTCCACTTTCACGAGCGGGACGCCTTCATCAGCCTGTACCCTCAGGGTTATCACATGACGGACAAGCTGGTGAGCCAGGGGCTGTAATGGCTGCTCTTGGGCTGCGTGGGCTGCATGAGCGCTGAATGTGGCAAGGTGTCTGTGATGATGGGTGTGGCAGGATCACCAGCCTGCAGCTCAGGGGTACCACAATATGGGCAACTTATCCACAAAGCAGGCCTTGGCCCTTGAAGTGAGCTGTGTGCTGCCCCAGCAGGGGAGCTGCAGCCTGCAGGGCCGAGGGACGAGGGTTCAGTGGTCTGGCAGCAAAGGTGGCGCCTCAGCAACGCAGCCATTCTCCTGTGAGGGTCAGCAATGTGTAGGGCCAGCTGCCTGTCCCCCCAGGAAATAGGGGAGTCAGCGCTGGCATCATTTTAAGCTAGTATGTTGAATCCAGCTCAACAATCCAGGAGTCTCACAAAACACTCATCATTGGGGGCTGGCTGTGCAGGCCAACATGTATGCTTTGTTGTGTGGCGGGTTGCTCTCAGTGATTTGTTGCTCACTGCTTATGGTGTGGTCTATATTGCGTTAGGCTGCGCACATGTGAGACCATGGCTGAGGAGTTGCTGGGACAGCCCACTTCCCTGCACTCCAGGCCGTCTACATGTTGAAGACAGCACCCGAGTCCCACTGGTGCACCTACCTCACACATCATGTAGCACATCCTTCACATGGCTGCAGGGTCGCCCCATCTACATCCAGCACCTGGGCGCCATCGACCTGAAGCGCATCTATGAGCTGACCACTGAGGAGCGGATGCTCAAGTTCCACGTGCAAGAGTACGAGCGCTGCCTGCATGTCATCATGCCTGCCTGCTCCAAGGCGGTGGGGCGTCACATCGAGCAGACCTTTGCCATTCTGGACGTCAAAGGTGAGCCTGTGGGCTGCTGCTTTGGCTCTGGAGCTGGCCTAGCCTGCCCTGCCTGCCCATGCAAAGGCCCTGGTGTGCCACATTGAGCCGACCTCAGCCATCCTGAAGGTCAAGGTGGCGCTGGCGAAGCAAATGCCGATCCACATCGCTGGAAGGGCATTCAGCCTGCTGGCTAGGCCAGGTCTTGGGCTCCCCCACCCAGCAGGCATGCACCTCTCCTGGAGGTCAGGAATGGGCGCTGGCCAAACACAGGCAGCCTGGCATTGGTGGATGGCACTGGGCCTGCCTTGGGGTGCCTTATAGGGCGAACTTTTGCCATCCAGGAGGTCAAAGGTGGGCGCTGGCTAAAGCACAGACAGCCCTGCAGTGGTGGATGGCAATAGACTGCCTTGGGGTACCGTCCTGGAGGTCAAAGGGTGATCACTGGCAGAGCACAGACAGCCCTGCATTGGTGGGGGTTGCCGGGCCAGCCTCATTCAGCACCTTGGGGCATCGTGTCAAGCAGACCTCCGCCATTCTGGCCATCAGAGGTGGGTCTGCGCAACTTGCATCGTGGCTGGCATCCTGCCTGCTCACCTGACTGTCTGGGCTGATGTTTTCCACAGTGGTGTCAAAGGCGGACAGCGTGCTGCCTCGTCCCCCATGCATTGTAGGCAGAGTGGTTGGCAGTACACTGCTTAGGGCTCTTTCACCAGACTGCGCTCTGCAAGGCAGCAAGGCCAACGAGACCCCTGCCCCTGCAAACCAAGAGGGTCAGCAGCCAGCTCTGGCTGCCATTGCACAGAGATCAAGCACCTTGCTGGCTGCTGCACCACAATCCTGCTCTGCCGTATTGCCTGGGCAGCAGGCCGGAGGGACTCCTTTTTGGGCTCACCAAAATAGCTTGCACCCCTCTAAAGCCAGCCACCAGTGTCTGCAGGTGTGGACTTAGACCCACTGAACGTCCAGGAGCTTCTTCAACTCCATAGCCTTCTAATGTGCACAGTGCATGACCTACACTCCTGCAGTGTGGGGCCAATGGATATGGAGACATTGCTGTGCTGGCGCCCGCATGTTGGCTGGGCCACAGGGCTGCCACGTGCTTTCCGTGCGCTGCCCACACTGGATGGGTCGGCACCAGCCACTGTGCTTTTGCAGGTCTGAGGCTGAGCTCACTAGGTTGTTTGACCAGTGTCTCTGATCAGTTGGCTTCTGCAGAGCCCACCTGACTGGGTCAGTGCCAAAGTAGGCTGCTGTGCTGCCGCCTGCCGACACAGACCTGAGCCACCTAACTAAATGCCCTCTGCTTGCCCAACTCTGTTCACGTCGCAGGTGTGGGGCTCAGTCACCTGACGGGCGCGGTGCGTCAGATGATGAAGAAGATCACCAGCGTGGACCAGGACAACTACCCTGAGATGCTGGGCAAGACCTGCATCATCAATGCCCCCGGCGCCTTCAAGATGATCTGGTCAGGGGTGCAGGGCATGCTCGAGCCGCGCACGCGCGCCAAGATTGAGGTGGGTGCCGCACCCACTTTGAGATTGATGTTTTCTGGGCATCATAGGCTGTCAGTTGACGCCACCAATAATGATGGCGGGCTGGTGCTGCTCCAGGCCTTCAGCACTTCCCCAATCCAGAAGGCCCAGTGCCTGATGCGCAATGTAGCTAGTGCGCTGCGTGCCACAAGGAGTCCCACCTCACCTTGCAGACTCTGCGCTGCTGCTGCAGGACTGACATGCCTTGCCCAAGAATGACTGCCCAACTTTTGAAACACTCACAAGCCCTGCTGCTGATCACAGGGCTGCCTTGGGGAACCCTCCAGGCATGACCACTGCCTCTCCCTGCTATATCTGACACTCTCCAAATGCTGTGTGCAGGTATGCCCTAAGGATTTTCGCCCTGTCCTGCTCAAGTACGTTGACCCGGAGTGCCTCCCCGAGTACCTGGGGGGCACCTCCAAGCACACCCTGCTGGACGACGCGGGGCCCTGGCACGACCCCAAAATAATGGCGGCGGTGGATGCTGACAGCAGACGGCGGCGCGGCCACTCGCGGCAGAACTCGGCAGCGTCCTTGGCGCTTGACGGGCCCGCCGGTGCGGCGGCGGGGGGGCCACAGGAGCCGCCATCTCCTGTGGTGAGAGCTTGGGCTCTCTTGTTAGCACTCCCTTCAGAGCATTGCCTCCTTCAGAGCATTGCCTCTGCACTGGTCAGCAGGCAGTGTGGCATGGCAGTGCCCCACCCCTCTGACTGCCAATCCCCTGCCAGCTGTGCAGTGATTTTTGACAGTCATCACGCCTGCATGAAGTGCACAACATCGCTCCGCAGCTAGAATGTGGGCAGATACCTTAGTGCACTGCCCCCTGCAGCTCTCCTCTGAGCAGCAGCCAACGCTGCTCTGCAGGCGGCGCACAACAGCGCGCTGCACAGCTCCTTCAGCGGGCCCCTTCAGTTGTCAGAGGCAGGCGCCGCTCCATTCGACAATGGGCAGCCAGGACTTGAGATGGTCAGTGATCACTCTAAACGGGTCTGCCACGCTGCAGGCAGCATGCTTCAGTGTGTGGCCACGTGGGCAGCGTTCCATGGCTGCTCAGCTTTGACGGCAGAATGGCATGACCTGCACCTGAAACCAGCCAACAGCCTTGGCAGCTGAGCGCGCTGGCCTGCACCTAGAACTAGTCAACAGGTTTAGCGAGCGCACGCCAAGGCCTGTTGGCTGCTTCTGGCTGGCACTTGCAGGCTATCAGAGCACAGGCTGTTTGTGCACTTCCAGATTGTGGTGGCCAAGACGCACTGTGCTGGGGCCAACATCAGCGGTTTGATCTCGTCACGCTGGCTCCGACTTCAGCAGGACAACCCCGGTTCCGTTGCTGCAGCAGAAGGATGTCTTGTCTGTAGCATGTGTTGCTGTGCTGCACGGCGCTACTTTACTTGAAGCAGGATCCTGCTGCTCTGCTGCTCTGTTGCAGGACCACACCTTTTCCAACACATCTGAGGCGATGCCGCTGCAGGAGAGTGACCATCTTTGCATCTGCTGCGTGAGTCCCACACTGCCTGAACCCAGAGCATTTTGTTGCAGGGCGATGCCTTGTCGGACGGAGACTTCCTGGACGCTCGCAGCAGGGCAGGCAGCATTGGGTCTGCCTCCTTGTACAGCGCTGAGGATGAACTCGGCCCTGGGGGCGGGTCGTCCACCTTCTGGGATCGCTCAATTTTCCAAGATGTGGGTCTGTTGCCTGCTGGCCCTCACGACTTGTATGCAAGGGCCCCGTGGGAATATCTCCCTCCTCTGCATTGCATCCTTCTGGAGCCATGTCAGTGACCTGCTTGCCATCATGATGCAAAGTTCTGGCCAAGGCGCTGATCTCGCATCATCCAACAGGCAGCGTCCCTGCCCACTGATCAACATGTGTCTGTGCCTATTTGTCACGCAACTGTACTGTTGCAGGTAGCTGCCCCAGTACATCTGCATGGTTCAGTCTGCATTTGGCCACATATCAGCAGCCTTCAATGACTAGGTCTGCCTCCATCCTGCAGGTCAAACAAACAGATAGCGCCCGCAGTGCCTATGAGCTCACTCTGGTGAGGCCTGCGCGAGGCAATGCTACAGTGACACCAAGGAGGCTCTGACAATATGGTCATTGTGGGAGTGACTGAAACTCGTGTGCTGTTCCTTGCAGGGGGGCACCAGCACGGCAGACGTACACCTCCAGGATGGGGAGCAGTGGCACACAGGCAAGCGCGGCGACATCGCCACGCCACTGAGAGGGCCAGGGCAGCAGGGAAGCTCCAAGTCTGCCTCAATCATCAGTGAGTGGGAGTTCTGCTGGCCCAATGGTCACCAGGTGGGGTCTGGCTCTGAAGCACTTGCTGAGGGCCTCTGGGCAGCAAGGGAGCCACAAGTCTGCTTCCATGATCCGTGAGTGGGAGTCCGTGTTCCGCTGGCCCAATAGTTGCCTGTACAGTGAAGATGGCTTGGATCATGTGGTTGTTTTGTTCTGGCTGTGAAGCATTCACTGAGCGAGCGGATGGCTCTGGCGCACTCTGCTTCAGCCACCAGGGAGTGCCTGCATGGCTCTGGAGCGTTTGGTGAGTGCCTGCATGGCTCTCAGCACTTGCTGTGCTGATGCTCGTCTGGGAAACTTCCACTGAGAGGAGAGGGTTGCAAGCTGGTCACCCTGGTGGTCCTCAGGCTGATGGGAAGTCCAAAGCTACCTTGTGCTGAGGTGTTGCCCCATGTGTAGACCCTATCTGGCCAACAAGTGTGTACAGCACGCTGTTGATAACTTTCTGATTGGAAACACTCACATGACTTTTCAGTCACTCACATGCAATAAGCATTCCCTTTCGCTTGCATCCCGTATCCCCTTATTGACTCACTCTGCTTGTCCTTAGGCTCAGCCTGCCTCCATTGCGTCTGCCCTGGACATTGAAACTCAGCAGAGACCTGCCTGTATTCTCACACTGCCAGATCTGCCCCACCCTTCTTCTGCATCGTCTTGTAGCTCTGGTGCCAGGGCTGTTGCAAGAAGCGTCAGGCTGCCTCTGTCCTGCAGCTCGGGTGCGGGCGCTGGAGGACCAGATTCCCAGGCTCCAGATGAGTGCTCAGTCAGCATCAGGGCAGGCCCAACAGGCCTTGCCCACACGCCTAGGGGAGGGCACCCTTGTGCAGCGGGTGGACGTCCTCGAAGATGCAGTGGACCTCCTGCTCAGGGCACAGGTGCGATGCTGCAGAGTTTGAAGGGCTTCTTTGATTGTCCTTTCAGTGGACCTCATTCTTCTGTAGAAAGTTATGGGCCTTCTTGCATTCTTTAAAAAGGGCTGCAGGGGATGTCCTGCTCAACACACAGTTTGGGTGTGGCTGGGAGATGACACGGGGGTTGTCGCTGTTTGACACTGATGCAGTGGACCGCCTGCTCGGTGCACAGGTCAGCAGTAGCTGCTGGAAGGGCGCTAGCATGCTGCACTCAGGATGGCAGGGTCAAGCAGGAAGTTGTTATGCAGCTTATCTGTGCTGGCACTTTGGCACAAGAGTCTTGGCAGGGCAAGGCTTTGCATCAGCATGCTGCAAATTCATGTGACTTGCTTAGAGCACAGGGCTCCAGTCTGCCCTTTGATAAGGCTTTGCTATCATGGTCTCATGCCTTGCCTTTCCTTCTGAACTCACTGAAGTACACGTTGCAATGTGCAGGAGGCTCAACTAGAACAAGCCAAGCAGTCAGGCAATAAGGCAACCCACTGTGGCTGCTGCACCATCATGTAGCCCTACCAGAGATGCCCTGTGACTCCAGTCTGCCTCCCCGCCCTCTTGAACGACATGGTCGTTGTATTTGCCCTCCATGTGTGTGGGCTGCCCTCTATCCCATCATGGTCCTAAGTCAAACTGAACCTCTTTCATTTGCATTGCTGTCAACACTGCTTTCATGGACATTTTGAATGTTAAGCGAGGCTCCTCCTGCAATGCTTCAACCCTGCAACACCTGCCATGCTCTGACCCTGCTCTTGTTGGCCCAAGCAGACCAAAAGACACCTGCATGTAGATTGATGACCTGATGGTCTCAGTGGTTCAGGCTGTCTCCGACGGCTCTGTTTGCAGCAAGCCATTGCAATGAGAAAAATGTGTGGTCAATCAGCTCAACCATGTACAAGGAAGCTGCAACAACTGTCAATCGACTGGTACGGCCATTGCTGAAGCAAATATTGAAAGTCCTGTTGCTCAGCTTGCAGAACAGGGTCCTGTGGTCGCTGTGTCCCAGCAATGACCTGAGACTGCATGCCAGTCTCGACAGAGTGATGAAGTGAACCAGGGCCTCCGTGCTGAGCTTGGGATTCTGGATGCAATTCTCCCCCCTTCTTTCACCTACCCGATGTGACAGAGTGGTACCTTGAGGCCTCAGATAGATTTTTTGGCCTTGAGGCCTCAGATAGATCACATTGATAGATCACATTGATTCCTGATGGAGGCCAAAGTGAAGAGCATGGAGCAGCAGTACATGGGGGAGATGCAGGCCTTTAAGGATGCGCAGCGAGGTAACAGTGTGGCTTCCTGGGCAGGATGATCAACTGCTGCATGCACAGGCTGAACAGTCATCTGCCTGCAGAGGAGGCTAAGCTGCAGGAGACAACTCAGAAGTTTGGGCTGCAGAAGAACGAAAACGAGATGGTCCTCCAGGTGCATTGCAGCATGCCATCTGCTGCATGCTGGAGCTGTGGCCTGGCGATATTTGCAGGCCATCATTGCACTGCCATTGCGGTCCTGCACTGTGCAGAATAGCCATCTGATCTGTTGCAGCAACCATGCAGATGCCAGGGGCCAGGCCTGTGCTGTTGCTCACGGAGACAGGGTGGTCATCTCAGGGTGGTCATCTCAGGGTGTTCTTGATTGCCGCCTGCAGGAGCTCAAGCTTTTGGAAGAGGACGCAAATGTTTACAAGCTGGTGGGGCCAGTCCTGGTCAAGCAGGACCTGGTGGAGGCCAAGGCCAATGTCAGTAAGCGCCTGGAGTTCATCAGGGGCGAGATCGAGCGCGTGGAGCAGCAGCTCGCCAAGCTGCAGGACAAGCAGTCAAAGCGCCAGCAGCAGGTAGGAGGGTCTCTGTCCTCCCTGCAGCTTGCTGGGAGCAAGCTAACTGCTGCACAAGCACTCCAAGGAGGCCGCAGCAGGAAGAAGCAGTCCAAATGCCAGCAGCAGGTAGGCATGTGTCTCTCCTCTGCAGCATGCTGGGAGCAAGCCAACAGCTGGACAAGCACTCCAAGGAGGCAGCAGAAGGTAGAAATTGTTCTGACCCCTCCAGTGTCCTGGGAGCACAGCCAGCTGCAGGATGAGCAGGCCAAGTGGCACCAGCAGGTGAGACCATATTCATGTCACCTGTATTGAGCTGTGAGCACAGACACAGTTCTAGATGGTAAGCATCCATCTGCAGGAGGAGCAGGCCAAGCGGCAACAGCAGGTGGGGGCAATCTCTGTAGGTGGAGAACATCAGTCTGCAGGAGAAGCAGGCCGACCGGCAGCAGCAGGTAGGGTCAATCTGTGTCTGCCTATCTCCTGGGTGCACTCATGCACACCTTGAGGCTGGACAACAGTGCAGGAAGGGATCTGAGCCCTGCAACCTGCTGGCAGGCGCCACATGGCCTGCAGATTGGCACCACAGGCAGACAGGTCCTATGGCCAGCTAACAGCTGCGAGCTTTATAAATAGCAAAAAGCTGTTTGCCTATCTCAAGCTTCTATGCCCAGCAGCGGCTGTCCACATGCACAGCTTGGAGACCCTGATCTGCTGCTGAGGCTCTTCATGCAGACGCCGTCTGTGCCATGCTGCAGATGCAGCAGATAGGACAGCAGCTTCAGTCCATGACTGATACAGCCACGGCGGCAGAGCGTCAAGCCGTAAAGGCCTGATGGAATGAAGGACCAACCCGCCCACCCCCTGCTGCCATTTCATTGCTTCTACTTCAGAGTGTCATGTAAAACTGAAACTGTATCATTTGGCGACTGCTTCCCGTTGCACAGAAGTCAGGGTGTCGCATCGAGGCTGTTGGGCTGGGGTGACCCTCTGAATTGCGAACTGGGCCAGAGGGCTGCCCCGTATTCCACACTGTGTCAGGGCTTCCAAAACCTGCAGACAGCAGCATTACTTTGGCT
Organism: Asterochloris sp. CNOR1; assembly: GCA_963969365.1. Lineage (NCBI taxonomy): Eukaryota > Viridiplantae > Chlorophyta > Trebouxiophyceae > Trebouxiales > Trebouxiaceae > Asterochloris > Asterochloris sp. CNOR1. Next base: position 359,518 of record OZ017750.1, read on the forward strand.
GCCCCAGTGACCCTTCGCCTCACAACCTCTCAGCTCGCCTCTTGGCATATTCGGCCTTTTCACAAAGCCAGTGACCTTCACCTGTCAGTCTCGACCTGTCTCACAGCACAACTGCTGTTATGGAGCCATGTGAAATGCAGCAGATTCGATCTGCCGAACTCTGAATTGTTTATCCTGAGAGCCTCTTAGCTCGGCTCTCAGCATATCTGGTCTTACAAAGGCAGGCAGAAAGCAGCAGTCTGAGTTGGGGCAGACCCAGTAACTCGTTGCCTGACAGCCCCTCAGATGCACACTGATGCCTCACCCGGAAGCGCTTGTCTTTCAAAACATCTGCTGTTGTGAAGCCGTGCACTGCCTCAAAGGCACTGCCGCCAGCATCCGTGGCCTCAGCTGAGGAAGCTGCTGTTGGCATGAGGACCCTGGCAGGGTCAGCCTCGACCTGTGGGGCAACCTGCATGGCAGAAGCTTTGTGGGACGGCTCCAGAGGGCCAGCTATGCTCCCTCCTGGGCAACTAAGCATCCCGCACCAGCAGGAGTTGGGCTGCCGCAGACATGCTGCAAGATAATCATGGACGATGAGTGCCTCCAGGACGGCAGGAGCAGTTACCATCAAGCAGCCTGTACGTGTCTGCCGGGCCTGCAGAGTCACATAGCGATTGGCATCTGCTGATCAACAGGGTGGACCTTCAGTCCTTACCATGCAACACATGCACACTTCTGCGGTGTGATGGGCCCCAATGAGCAGCTGGTGACGCACCTCTGCCCTGATTGCATCCAGCTGCTGTTGTAGTCGGCGATGCTGTGCCTCCTGCAGCCGCTGGCGATGCTCCCGCTCTTGGGCCCTCCTCACCAGCTGGCTCTGCCGGAAGCCAACCCTGGCAGAGTTGTGCACCGCCTGCACGGCAGCCTGCAGGGCCATGCACAGCCCAGTTCTGGCTTGTGCACATGCACAACAACGCACTGTGCCTGGGAATGCCCATTGCGACGCATCTGCAGGCCTGATGTGATGTCGCTCAGTTGGGGCAGCCCAGCAAACAGCGGCTGCCACCAGACTGTGACAGCCCTCAGACCACAAGCTCCATATCCAGGTGGCCGAGCATTTGACCTTGTGGCGCCTGCATCTGCCCATGGTCCAGCTCACCAGCTGAAAGCCCAGTGCATCCCTCCATTAACTGCCAGGTCACAGCAATGCAAGCGCAGGATGCATGTTTACGGAGTCTCACGACGCAACAAAGATTGCATTAGGGTTAGATTGAGTCAAGCCTGCCTGCTCAGCCTGCAGCGCTGCCTCCTTTGCATCCTCCAGTGCAGCCTGCTCAGCCTCGCACTCCCTCCTCTCCCGGTACTGCGCCAGCAGGCAGTGCTGGTGCTCCCGCTCAAGCCGCTGGTGCTCATCGTGGGCTAGCCTGGCCTGCGCTGCTGCCTGCAAGATAGCACAACATCAGCTGAAATTGCACATGAAGAAAGGCTGGGGCCTGCCATCCCGCGCATACTGAGACCACGAGCTACGCCATGCCATGCCATGGCTGCCTACACAGCTGCGCATGGAACACGCTTGTGGCGTCCTGCACAGGTTAACTCAAGGTCTCCACAGGGCAAGCCTTCCCAGAAAGGGGCTCCAGTCGCAGCCTGCAGCAGTCACGCAGCAGGGCTCCATCACAGCAGAGGTGCGCACCTGATCAGCTGCAGCCTGCTCAGCTGCTGCCACAGCATCCTCGACGTGCTTCTGGCACCTCAAAGGCAGCAGCTTGTCCTGCAGCTGGAGCTGGGCAGCATTCTGATGGGCCCTGCAGCATGGCATGGGCAGTGTCCACACAACCAACACTGCCCCAAAGTCAAGGTGCATGCGAACAGGGTCTGGCCGGCTTGTGGCTTGAAATGGGTCCTGAAAGAGGCCCAGCCCTCAGCATTATGAGAGCCTTCAACGCTGCTAACACGTGCCTGTGGATGTAGCTGCTGTCCGCAGGCACTGACACTGTGCACAGGCCCACTGCTGTCCCTTAGCAAGGATCAAGGCGGAGCTGGCTTCTAAAACCAGGCACAGGCTGCACTGTGCTAGAATTCGTAAGCAACGGCTGGTACATGCAGAATGGTCGTTCTGCATGCAAGTGCTGGCTCCATGTGGAAGACTAAGGCGGCCCTCTGCAGCATGTCTTTACTGCAAGGTACCAACTTGGTGCCGCAAGAAAGATTGTCATGATACGCAGAATCCACTTACCTGGCAAGAGCAGAGTTTGCCTTTGCGCGCTGAGCCTCTGCAGACTGCGCAAGCAGGCGGCCTGCATCAGCCAGCAGCCGCTTCTGCAGCCCCTGCCAGGCCTGCACCAGCCCCTGCCGCTGCGTGTGCAGCAGCGCTGCCTGCTGCACCCTACAGGAAAGCATTGCGCTCTGATCATACTGAAGCAATCAAGCTTCTGCCAAACAATTGTCAGGTCTGACCAAGAAGCTTAACAGCCAGGAGGCTGCCCTCTGAAGCCCGCCTTTGCAAAGTGCGCTGCTGTGAGAGGTCTGCCGCAGCTGGCCAGTGGGCACAAATCCAGTCAAGGGAGAGCTCAAAGTCTCCTTGTGAGCACTGAAAATGCTGCAGCACTGGGATTCAAAGCATGATCGGCAGAATCTCAAGCCACGCTATTGGACAGTGCTCCAGGCCAGAGCGTGTTTGCTGCAAGCCACTCCTGCGCTGCTGCATGGTGGCCTTGTGGTTGTGGCATGCCAGTGTCTGCCTGCCTGCCTGTGCTCACCACTGAAGGAAGGCCTGCATTGGCTATGCCGATGTCTGCCTGCCTGCCTGTGCTCACCACTGAAGGAAGGCCTGCACTTGCTGGGGAGTCCGTCCCGGCAGCACATCGGCAATGCTCTGGCAGAGCTGGCTCATCCCTGCAGTAGGGCCCCCCTGCTCCTTCAGAGTCAGGCAAAGCAGCCTCTCATCCCCCCGCCAGTCCCCAACCCTGCAGAAACAAGGGGGTGCTGGGGAGGTGGTTATGTTTGGTCCTGCTTGGCATGAGGCTGAACTTCAGACATTAGTGGTTTCTGTGCAATTCGTTCTCAGCCTGTATGCAAAGTCTTGTTGACGTCCTGGAGGCACTCCACCAGGCTGATGTTGACCTTAATCAATATGCAAAGTGAGCGGGCTGGCAGACAATACATGTGAACAGCCTGATCTTCCTGAACACACGTGTGCGGCAGTTGCAAACTGGTCAAGCTGAGCACTTGTGTGCGCGCAAACCTTGCATGCTGCTGCCTCTCCAGGAAGGTTGCCTGCCATGCTGCCATTCTCTGCTGGTGGGACTCGTGCGCCGACCTCGCAGCCTCCAGGCAGGCCTGCTGGGTGTCAGCGCCTGCTGCCCGGTGCTGTTGGCACAGAGCTGCCATGGGGTCTGCATGAAGGCCATGGTCAGCACCATATCAGGGGGCAGACACAGCCTGCATCACCTTGCCAGCAGCATGATGGACATGTCGGGGACAGACCCAGAGTGCAGACACAACATGCTTCATCTTGCCAGCAGCATGATGGGAATGGCGTGTGCCACCTGCAGCCTGCCTTAACTGCCAAGCACTGCAGCAGAGTCCGCTGGAGAATCTTGACGGACCTTCTAGCGTCTGCTCCTCTGCTGGCACACTGGCTTCCTGCTGCCTGGCCTGCTGCACGTCTTCCGCAAGCTCTGCTGCCAGCTGGGCCTGTTCAGCTGCCAACTGCTGCACAGCTGCGTCCAGCCATTGCTTGAAATCATGCAGCTCTTCCCTAGCTGCCTGATGCTGTCCCTGTCTCCTTGCTGCATGCTTCACGTGCTGCAGCTGCAGCAGGGAGGGCAGCAATATATTGAATTGTGTTGGCTGGTGCGCAAAAACCCTTGGCAGGATGGCATAAAGCCTTACCTGGGTGGCCAGGTCGTGCTGCAGCTCAGTCCAGTCATGCCTCTCCCTCAGAAGCTCCACGTACGCTGCAGCCATAGTAGCATGGTGTGGGGTTGTGCTCAGCTGCTCCACACTCTGCAGAAGCTCCGCTGTAGCCTCCCGGCTGCATGCAAGAAATAAGCGACACGTATGGCCTGCGCTCGTGCCTTAGTGGCAAGAGATCACATGTGCCAGACCTACCTTTCAGCTGTGAGCTGTTGGCAAGCTAAGAGCCAGGTTGCCTTGGCCGCAGCATTTTGTGTACGCTTCTTTTGCTGCTTGACAAATCCTTTCAGCCTTTCAGCCTGCAGAGATGGCAACAAGGGGACTGCCGCTCAGAGTGCACCAACTGCTGCCTATCAGAGGTCCCTTACTGTCTGCAGAAGATTGTCATCAGGTGGTCGCGGCAGCAGCTGCTGGGCAGGCATCTTTGACGGTCACCGACAAGTTTGACCGCCATAATTCCTGTCATCAGCAATGAACGGGAGCGATATGCCTTCGTGAGTCCGCAGTCCGTCAGCTTCGCTCAGTGTCTTGTCTTGAGCCCTTTGCCAGCTGTGTCTCAGCTGTGTCCTGGGACAGCAAGCAGCCAGGGTTCTCATAAGCTATGCCTTAGCACTGTCCCTGGTCCTGCATGCAGGTCTCATGGCGATGAGATGGAGCAATACTGGGACCAGCAGCAGTGGGCCAGCAACGAGGAGCTGGGCAGGCCACCACCTCGCAAGCTGGCATCAAGGGACTCAGGCAATATCATGCGGAGCCTTCTCAAGCAGGATCAGACAGAGGATGAGCAGTCATGCAAGACATCTCGCCGTGGCCAGGGTGAGCACCCACCCCACAAGTACCTTCGTCCCTGCGCTGTAGCAGGCCCTTGCTTTGGAGGCAGCTCCTTGTCTGCGCTAGACCTACCCTGCAAACCGTGAGGCTCTGCTCTTGGGGTGCTACGAATTTCACATCCTGCAGCAGCCCCACCCTGCAAGTGCGCCGAGCCCTGCTCTGTTGAGCCCGAGCCAGCTACTGTTGTGCAGCATCCCCATCTTGCAGGCGCTGGTCACCCTGCTTGGTGGTAGGCTGTTGCCCTGGGGCCACTGCCAATTGTTGCAAGCGCAACTCCACCCTGGAGGCACTGATCCTTTGCTGGTTCTGGCCTCATGTTCTGCAGCTGCTCCACCCTGCTGTCTTGCTCTGTGGTAGTCTGTGTCTGGGACCAGCTGCTTGTCTGCAGCATCCCCAGCCTAGCGAGCACCAATGCCCTGCTAGGTGTGATGTCCCTGCCTCAGGCCAGCTCATGTTCTAGAGACAGCTGCCCCCTGCAAGGACTGACATCGCCTGCTGCGTTGGCCCTTGCTGCACAGCAGCTCATGTTCTACAGTAGCCCCAAACTGCAAGTGCTGAGTTCATGCTGTAGTTGGCCCTTCCCTATGATTGGCTGACGCTCCGCAGCAGCCCCGCCCGGCGCCCTTGATGGGTGGTATACTGTGGTCTATGACCATCACTTGTTCTGCAGCAGCATCACCTGGTGCTATCAGGCCATTTGTTACTGTGAAAGGGCTCCTCCCTTGGGGGAGCACTTGCCCCCAAGCACTGAGCCTCTCATCTGTGGCAGGGGTCTCCATCAGGTGCTGCTCCGCAGCAAACCTCTCTGCAGGTGCTGGGCTTCCCCTGCACCCAGTGACTCAGACAGCAACAGTGTAGTGAAGTTGACCTGGGCTGTGTGCGCCTCTGCAGTGTCCAGGCCTGACAGCAGGTCTGCCCCCTATGCCGAGCAGGCAGAGAACATCCCGGTGACCAGGATGCAACATGAGTATGTCCCGCAAAGGCAGCAGAAGGAGGTGCAGGGCAAGGTCAGTGCACCCCCCAAACTGGTCCTGTGCCTTCTCCAGGTGCCACTCCGGCACGCCTGGCATCTTGCTGATGTGTCATGGCGCAGGACTGCAGTGCGCACCCTGTCCCCAATGTTTAGTGGCTGTCTTCCTGAGGGTACGTGTTGAACCCTACCACTCTTGACAGTGACAGTGGGGAGCACCCTGCAGGTTGGCCAGAACTCACAATTTAGCGAAGGGTTTGACCCCAGCGTCTATGCGGCAGCCAGAGCTGATCTGCAGGCCCGCAAGGCAGCCAAGGCGAAGGCGCACACTGGCGCAGGTGGGCTGCATGACCCTGACTGCAGTCAGGTTGTGTGTTGTCTGTGGGGCTAGCGCCCAAATGATCAAGTGCTGTCTGTGGCATGTGTCACACACTCAGCCTTTTGCGCTGCCGCTCAAGTTTCAAGAAGACGCCTACCAAAAGATGCCACTCACATGGCTGTGCTCCTGCAGGGAACTTTCTTGCACACAACGCTTGACCGTGAATCAGACAGTGTACCCCGGAACCCAATCCTAGTTGACCTGCTGCTGCCATGCCTGCCTTTGACATGCTCTCTCATGTTCTTTAGTTGAAATGAGGTCAATGACTGCAACATTCAATTTGATTTCAGCCTGGCACCTGGACAACAGATTTCAGCCTGCTAGAGCTGCCATTTGCAGCCGCCAGATGTGCACCGCTGTCCCTGCTCTCCATAACATAGCGGCCATGCTGCGAGGGGCTTCCTGCATACCGTCTTGCTGCAGGTTTGCTCAGGGGCCTGCCTCTCTGTCGCTGGTGGGAAGGGCCTCGCCGCCGCAGCTTTCGCTCCGAGCCTGAGCTGCTGTCATCAGAGTCGCTGCTCGAGCTGTCGCCTGCACATTGAAGGCTGGACTCAGATTCTGCCACGTGACTTGAACCGCCTGTCACGAGCAGGACCTGCATGCCTGAGAACAGCACACCAGTGTGACGCGACGGCTGGCAGTCTGCTGTCTCCAGAATGTTGTGGATCGGCCTATTGATAGCACCGCTGCAAGCCAAAAGCTGCAGGCTCACTTGAGGAGGAGTCACTGCTGCTGGAGCTCGCCCCACTGCTGCTGGTGCCTGAGCTGTCATCACTGCCGGAGGAAGCGGTGCCGCTGCTGGAGGAGTCACTAGATGAGCTGGAGCTGCTTCCTGAGTCAGAGCTGCTGGAACTGTCATCGGAGGAGGAGGAGTCAGACGAGGAGCTGCTGCTGCTGCTCTTATCCCTGCGCCGCTTCTTGGTGGTCTTGGCCTGTCTAGGCTTGTCCTCATCCAACAGCTCTGAGGGGGCCAGGTAGTGTCGCCGCACCTGCAGGTGTGAGGCAGCGACCTTTCAGGGTGAGGGCACAGCCATCTTGGGCTGATCCTCATCGAGCAGCTTTTTCAGGGGCCAGGTAGTGCTGCTGCACCTACACATGTGGAGGTGCACTACCCTCCAACCTGGGTCATGCCAAGGTCAGAGGCCCAGAGGAATGCTTGGCACTATCATCATCAAGATCCCACATGACAGTGGCTGTGCTGCACCCAGATCTCATCAGCAGCCTTCCTGATGCTGGCCTGGCCACTTGGCAATGAGCTGAAACCAGTGCTGAGGAACTGCTTGTCGGTGCATTCTGCCTGACCTTGGGATTCAGCAGCTGCTGCGTCCTGCTGGGCCGCACATGATACACTGCCTGGTTCTTGCACTGGAAGGTGAAGTGGCCCTTCTGCAGGCAACGCTGGCACACCGCATTGGCTGCAGCAGCAGTGCCAGCACCGGAGCGCGGCTTCCTGAACCTGCATGTACACATCAAAGCTTTGTGACCAGCACCCCTTGCATTCTGCGCCTCAACAGTCACAGACACCATGCCACTCACCTCTCAGTCATGTGGATGCTGCCACTCCCTAGAAGGCTCATTGTGATAGCCTGCCAATCAGATGTTGAGCCTGAGAAAGGCTCTGCCCGAATCAGAAAGGGGGCGTTGCTTGTTGATGAGCGCGTTGCACTGATGAATTCAAGCCAGGTTCATGCAGGGTTCAGACAGGGTTCGACGTCCTCTTCCTCCAGCTCCCAAAGACGAGAGCCCAGAGCCACAGCTCGAGAGATGAAGCGCAAGGCAGCCTCAAGACCTGCCTCAGAGCAAACTGCCAACAAAATGAGCTCCTCCAAGGGCAAGCAGGTGGCAGGGACCCCTGTCGACTCTGATCAGTGGGCACATGAGGTGCTTGGTGCCACTGCACCATCGCATAAGGTGTGTAGGGGTGTCATTTTCCCCTTGGCATGGCCGCAGTTGCATCGGCATCAGATTCTGTGGCGCAACCTCTCTCATCCGCCTTTATCCTCATCTGGTGTCATACCCGTGCCATTTTGTGTGCCTTGCAGCCCGCATGTGCAGGCTGTGAGGCAAATGCATGCCTTGCTGTGCTATGCTGACAGATCTTCACTGCACAGGTCATGACGAGACAGCCAGGCAGGTTCGGCCAGCACCTGCTCAAGGGCTTTGCTGCCCTGTGGAGTGACAGGTAGGTGCACAAGTGGACAGGCTGGCGCTCACTCAGCGCATGAGAGTGTGTTTGCTAGCGAATGTCTCTCACGCCAATGTCATCTCCGCCCAGTTGAGGGATGCCTTTCTGCCTTCCATCTGCTTCTTGCCATAGGCACTGCACAGCACTGGATGTGCAATGCAGAGCACAGGCATACGTTGTGGATCATCTCAACCGTCTCGAGGCGTGCCTGCATGTCAGCGCTGAGCTTGCTGTGATGCCCTGCAGGAGCCAGTTGGCAGACGTCATCCTGAGTGTGGGCAACCAGCAGGTCCCGGCTCACAGCTGCGTGCTGTGCGTGTGGTCAGAGGTGTTCAAGGCTCTGCTCACCCGGTGGTCAGCCCAGCGGACCGACAACGGCGCCAAGGCAGCCGCCGTCACGGTGGACCTCAGTTCAGGAGACAGCCCAGAGGACTTCCTGGAGCTCCTGCACTTCTGCTATGTGGGCACATGCCAGGTGAGTGGGCGCTCTGCCGCGCCAAGCGGCTGTCAGGGCGTGCAGACTCACTGACATATGGCCAAAGTTGCGGCAGCTCTCCTGGCAGGCATGCTGCCTGACACTAAGTAGTAGTTGACCTTACATCGCCTACTGGGCCGATCTCATATGCAAAGTGACAGTCTGTGTTGCTCTGCAGCTTGACTCGCACAATGTGATGCCCCTACTGAGACTGAGCAACTACTACGAGGTGAGCCTGCACCGCCACTACCATGGTAACCTGTTCGCGGACGCGCCTTGCTGGCAGGGTTCAGGCCGGGCAGGCGGCCTGGCTCTGCCACACACCCTGCTGACAGGCCAAGCATGACTATGCTCACATGCTGCTGCTCATGCGCCATTGCTGGCTGGCCCAGGTCACGCAAGCCACTAGATTTGGCGCAATCTTGATGTGGGCTGCGCCCCCAACTGATCTGGCTGGCTTTCATCAGCCACTTGCCTTGCCAGACCCAGCCTGTCTTCTCACATGACCTCTTCCTGCCACAGATCCTGCCGCTGAAGGAGACCTGCGGCGAGTTCCTGTTTGAGCTGCTGACTGCGCGCAACTGCCTGGACCTGCTGCTGGAGCTGACAGAAAAGTACGCGTGCACGCGTGCCCGGCGCAGGCTGAGCCAGCAGATGGCGCAGAACTTTGAGGCTCTGCTGGAGGAGGGTGCGCTGTGGCGCCTGCCCTGTAAAGTGTGGCAGGAGATCCTGATGCAGGACTGTCTGGCGGTGAGCTGCTGACTGGTGCAGGTGACATACATCCAAACATGCATGCTCCCAGCGGTGCGCCTCAGATTTTGTGTGCGGTGCTCGTGCAGGTGGCCACTGAAGCAGGCGTGCTGTCTGCAGTCAGGCAGTATGCGCAGCTGCAGGAGAGCAGTGGCATGAGAGATACCGTCATGGAGAGGGTGAGGCCCAGTGGCACCCTGCCTGAGGAGGTGCTTGGCCAGCCCCACAGATTTGCAGCACAAGAGACCGTCTCGCATATTTGCTTGTTGCCCCGCCTGCCCATATCAGCTGGCACATCATGTGAATGCAACGGGCATGAGGAAAGTTGTGTTGTGCAGAGTGTGCACCTGTCACCATGCGGCGGCAGATGACAGCAGGCAGTGTGCTCCCTGCATGCTAACTGAGCTTGCTGATGTTCCCCTGCAGCTGCTGCCCTGCGTGAGACTACCCCAGATGGGGTTGCCCATGCTGCTGGTCAGCGTCGAGCAGGACACATGGCTGATGAGCCTGGACGTTACCAAGGTGAGGGGCAGGCACTCACACTGCACGCTTGTCTGCTAACACAGCCATCAATTGGTAGCCTTTCCCTGGCTACCCTGTCTGGCTGTTTGGCCAACACCCCCTGCTGCATGATGGGCTGGGCGGACATGGCCCGGCATTCATGCCTCTGCTCTGCTGGCTGCCTGATATTGCTGAACAAACACAGCCTCTGGTGGTGGAGCACTGCATGACTGGCCTTCCGGCCTGTACCACCAGCTCCCCGGCCAGCTGCTGGTGACAGGCGGCTGGGATGATTAATGAGCAGAGCCTTGCTGAGAAGATGCACTGCTGCCTGATATCCCCTTTACACAGGCATACATGCAAGGGTCACTGCATCTGTGGGGTTGGCGGCAAGCACTTTTGGATGCCAGCCGCTAGTGAAGGCACCATGTCTGGCACGAGCTCAGCAACCCTGGCCGCCAGTGCAGGACCACACAGAGTGTGCAAGTCACACGGCGTACATGTGAGGCGGTGGCCTGCATCATATGTGTGCTGCTGCACGCTTGGCATCGAGTAGTATGTGCAACTGCAATCCCACGGGGTTCTGTACTCTGCAGGACTATCTTGCAAATGCCTTCCGGTGCATGTTGCTCACCAAGGAGGGGGAGGCTGCCAACCCTCTGGCATTTGCAGGTGTGTGCTGTCTGCTTGCCTGCCCAGCCGCCCAGCACCACTCCTGGGGCCTGCCCGTCAAGGTGGTGCTGCGCATGGTTGTGTTGTCTGGCCTTGCTGGAGCTGAGCTCCTCTGCGCCTGACTCACCCCTGTTCTGCAGCTGCTGCCTGCCTGCCCGGATGAGCACAGGAACAGCTGCCTGCAGGCCCAGCCAAGCTGCTGACACAACTGTGGCTGCAAACTGGGTAACGAGCTGCATCATGCCACCTGCATGCACTGCTGCAGCCTGCTGCTACTGTCTGATTTGCAGCCTCAACTGGTGGGGCCAACAGGCTGCATGTACACAACCTGCATCTCCCAACCTACAAAAAGATTGTGGACCAGTGACCCTGGTCTCTCCTTGAATGCAGGCTCAGCAGCTGGATCCAGCAGCTCGAATGGGGACAATCTGGCTCGCATGCGGCAGATTACAATGGATCTGCAGGCAAGTCGGCCTGCCATCCCAGTATCCTGTGGCATTCCTAGTTTCATAGCCTCTGCTGATGTCCCTTGCTCTGCCCCTTCAGGGCCGCCCGCGCAGGCCGCTGCCAAGCTTCACCAGCCCCTACCCAGGGTGCCACAGCCTGGGCTTCCTCCTGGGGCGCGGGCGGTGCACAGCGACCGCGCAGGCAGAGGGTGGCCTGAGGGACAGCCCCGCAGCGTACTGGGACAGGGGCGTGAACCCACGGCATTGTAAGCCTGGGCATGGGCCTCATGCCTTGCGCCAGCCTCGCCAGGCGCTGAGGGGCTGCCTCCATGCACTCACCCTGCAACGGCTCTGTATCTGAGAATGTCCATGCCTTCAAGGCTCTGTGTGCAGTGACCACCAGCGTGCTTTGGTGCTTGAACCAAGTGCTGATGGGCTGCTGCCATGCACTTGCCAGCTGCTTTGTGCACTTTGAGAGTCTGTGCTTGTGCATGTCCCGTCAGCCTGCTGCAGTGCTTAAGGCTGCCTCACAAAGTGCTGGAGACCTGCTGCCATGCACCTGACCAGCAAGCCAGTGCATGGGGGGGGGGAGATTCATGCTTTTCTATGCTGTGCTCACTGCACTTTGAGGGTCTAGGCTCTGTATGCCTGCTCCATTGCTTGAAGCTTGCTGAGTGCTTGTGGGTACCGCACGCCTGTGGAGCCCAACAGCCGCATCCCAGAACTGCAGATGCACCCCCCCAAGCATCAGGGGCAATGCATACCTTGTGACAGAGCAACGCGAGTTTGGCCTCGCGGTCAGCTCCGCAACATGGCCTCAGCCCGTCTGTCCCTCTGCAGCAGATGTTGCCCCAGCACCAGACGCCCCGCAAACGTGCTACACTGTTGTCCAGCCGGGGCTGCAGTCTGGCTCCATGTACATCGAGTTCCAGGTTCAGAGCATGCACCCCTCCTCCAGAGGCATTGGCGGCCTAAAGTTCTGGGTGGTGAGTTCAGGCTGCCCTGCCTGCTTGGCATTGTGCTGGGCTCCCACTGTGCACCTGCTGCCTCACTTTGGAGGTCTTGGACGTATATTAGTGCGGAGAGACATGAGCTTGGGCTGGTGGGCTGGGAGCAGCTTCTTAAGGGGGCAAAGAGACTCTATTTGCCAACAAGCTCTTCGAGACCACCTCATGGTCTGGCCCTGTGCAGCAGGAGTCCCTGTGGGAATGGAAGCTGCTGCCTGCCTTATGTTTCCTGTGTATGCAATCTTTGGTGCAGCTCAGGGGACCCCTTGCCTTTGCATGCCTTCAACAGTCCTTTTCTGTTTTAGCAGATGGCGCCTCTCCCTTGTGCACTTGTGCGTGGCAGCTCATTGTTCGTGCTCCAGCTCTAAGACCTAAATGGTTGCAGAGTCTGCCTGAATCCCTGACATGAAAGCAGCAGCCCTGCCGTGCAGGTGAGGAGTCCCAAGGTGGCACCCCGTTCACCACAGTCTGATGTCCTTGATCTGTCGTGGGACTCCTATGGCACCGTCTATGGCAAAGTTGCAAACGCAGTTGCCAATGGGCAGGATGGCACTGTACGCCAGGTGGCTTCACGTACCTCGGTTGGCGGTGAGCGGCTGAGTTGCTGATTGTGGCACTGCCTGGTGACATGTGGAGGATCCAGCTAATGAGCAGCTGTTGATGCGCAGCCCTGTGCTGCCTTCATGTGGCTGCAGCTTTTGTTTCATGCCTGAGGACCTCTGCGTAACTATCATTGGTCACATGCAGCGCTGTGCTTGACGCTGCCTCTAGGTGACTACCACTTGTGTGCAGTGCTCAACACATCTGCTGCATCAAGGCTGTTTGTGGCAAGGTGCATGGTGCTCCCTCTGTGTGGCTGCTGCTATTGGGGTGTGCCTGAACATCTCAGCAGGATCCAGGCTGCTGCTTGTGAGCTGTGCGACGGGATGTTTGCAGGATCAAGGCTGATGTGGGGACTTGCAGGATGCTGGCTCTGGGTGGCTGCAGTGGCAGCTGGTGTGCATGAAGGGTGACTGCTTGCAATTGCATGCCAAGATGTAAGGTGCAGTCGCTGATGCTGTGCTGGGCATGCCTAAATGTGGGCAGGAAGGACTATGACAGCACCAGGTGTCACCTTTTCTGACATCTTGCCCCTTTGAGGTATCATTGTCTGTGACAGCATACATGATGTTTACCTGTGACATGTCCCTGCTTGGCAGCACACAGTACCGTGCCCTGAGCCTGCCCAAGCCCAGACAAGTGAGGCTGCCCTGACCTGCACATGTGCTGTTTCATGCAGATGACATGATCCTGCAACCCCCAACCATGTGTGAGGGCTTCTCTCAGGTGAAGCTGCACGCTGACACAAGGCTTCTGGCAGTATGATGGTCACGACTGTGTGCCATTGGATCTGCAGCATATGCTGTGTCACTTGGGCCCTGCTGCCGCCCATGAACAGGACTTGCTCATGCTGTGATGGCTGGATATGAAAGGCGCGCTTCCCGGCAGTAGGCCATTAGCCCCTTGATGCCCATGCCTACACAATTCAGCCCTTGCTGGATGGGGCTCGTCAGAAGACAGCTATGTCTGCACATGTACGACAATCAAGTCACAACCTGTTGTCTGTGGCTGCAGGGTGATATCATTGGGGTTGGGATCAGGACAACAGGTGAGGTCATAGCTTCCCCTGCAGATGAAGATGTACATGGCAGAGGGGTGCAGCATGTTTTGGATGGCGTGCAAAGGGGAAAATGATGGAACTTGAGGGTTGAACGCAAGGCTGTTGCCTGACCGCAGGGCCAGTGAACACTGCACAGGCAGCTGCAAGTGTTGCGGGGTCGCAGCCTGGCCAGTGACATCTGCAGTGGCAGCTGCAGATGTTGTGGGGCCCACAGCCTGCCCAAGCAAGTGTATGGCGCAGATTTGCGCTGCTTAAGCAGATGCATGGGAGTTGAGCAGTTCCCGCGGAGCAGCTCATCAATTCTTTCTTCACGTCTTTGCTAATGCTATCAAGGGTCTGTGCAGTTGCTTGCAGACAAGGACCTAAGGGTGTGGAAAAGGCCTGTGCTGAAAGCTGCGGGTCTGGCTGCAGGTGGCCCTCCTGTGCCTCTCCGGTATCAGACAAGGGAGGGGCTGGTCATCATCACCTTCCACAAAAACGGTGAGCTCTTGTCGCTGAGCAGCTCACGACTGCTGCAAAGTGTCTGAGGTGCGCTGGACCCTGGAAATGTTGCCATGACTGCTGTGATCTGCCCAGTCACCACTTAGCCCTGCTGTGGGCTCTCAGCTGTCAAAATTTGTGTGTGGTGCTCACAGCATGTGCAATCGCCTGCCTGCAGTCTCAGCATCTGTAACATGTGTGCCCGAAGTCACAGCATCTGCAACCTGTGTGTCTGCAGGCAGGCTGATGGCCAAGCACATGGTGAGCGTTCAGCCTTAACCCAAGCGTTTCAGGAGCTCTGTGCTACTGCCCTGTCACCTCGATCTTGGGCCGTACTTGCCATGATGACCAGCCAAGCTCAAAGCATGCTGACTGCACCATGCCCTTCTGAATAGTGCCAGCTGCAACCTTGATTATCAGCCTTGACATTGCTAATGTATTGGCTACCTGCACCTGAAAAGAGCCTACCTGCTTTGCCTCTGCCCAGCACACGCAGTTGTCAAACAGGTGCACGCCACAGCCAACATGCGTCAGGCTTTCCCAGCACTGCATCACCTGCGCCCCACACCGCTCGCCTCTGCACTCTGCAAGGCAGTGGTGCTTCAAGCATGATGTCAGAGAAGCTTTGGGCGCAAGCCAGCTTCTCATCGCGCATGTGCACCCATGTGCCATCTGGGCGGTGCAGGTGAATGCTGTCTATGCACTCGCCTACGCGCCCGTCTGCCCTGACGTCTACAGCCCCCAGGGCACCAAATCATGGCATGTCATGGTCAGCAGCGGCACGCCTGGTGACTCAGTGCAGCTGCTGCGCCTTGCCCCCACCCAGGCAGCCAAGCCCAGCACCGCTCGTGTCCCTGAAGCGGCACAGCCTGCTGCTCAGCTGGACGCGAAAAGCCAGGGTCGCAGGCGGTCAGGTGCGCACATGCACACCTGCCTGACAGGCATGAGTGTAAGCAGGCCGCCACACCCTATCTGTGGCAAGAGTCAGGGGCAGAGGCAGTCAGGTGCCCCACATGCACACATGGCTGGCAGGCTGCAGTGCAAGCAGGCCAGCATGGCCTGCTGCTCAGGTGCATGCTGGGACTGGAGCAGAGGCAGTCAGGTGTGCCCTGATAATCAAACATCAACCTGGCAGACTACAGCAAGACCACCCAGAGGGCATCAGCATGCAGAGCAAGGCAGCAGCTTTCATGTCTGCAGTAACGGGAGGTGGTGTTTTTCATTGTGTCAGCCAGACATTCAGGCAGCGCTGCCCTGCACCAATGTATGCTCTAGTCCCCCCTGCCTGCTGCCTGAGACATCTGCAAAGGCTTGTCTGCAGTGAGAGTCCCGCATCTGTGCTGATCAGACATCATGTGTGTCAACGGAAGCAGGATCCTGTCCCAATCCGCTGACTGGATCTGCATGCCCTTAGGCTCCCTTCAGGTAGCGAACAGTTCCCACTGTGGCCGACTCCCATTTTGCGTGGTGTGCCCTCGAGAGCAGCACTCTGGGTGCCACCTGTTGACTCTGTCTGCACCTTTCTGCAGCGGTCCTCAAGATGCCGATGAGTCTGGTGCTTCAAGCCTTGCCTTGAAGCAGACATTACCGAGGCTGAGATCACCCGTGTCTATGCCACTGAGCCTCCAGCTCAATCAGCCCTGCACAGCCCTGAAGAGCTGGGGGCACCCCCGGTTGCTGCAGAAGTGAGGGTGGTGCTGCATGTCCTGCAGCTGCCCTCAAGGAGCTGATGATGGCCCCGGAGCTCAATCCTGCTCGTCTGGACCAGCACGGCGGGCACCACATCATGCATGCTGAACATATGCACCGCATGAGGGAGCAGGAGCACCATGCCCTCCTGCGCCGCATGCTCCCTGAGGGAGATGAACCGCGAGAATGGGAGGAGCCCGACGGATGGACAGGTGTGGTGCAGCTGGCCCCATGCTGCACCTGGGCTCCGTGCTATTGATGCTTGGGTCGTGTTTGAACAACTTCATGGGATATGTTGGGCGGCCTCTGCTGGTGATTGGGACCGGTGTTTTGTAGCGGGCACTGCGCTGCACCTGGGATCATGCTGCATGATGCTTTGGCGCTGCCCAACATTGCTGTGGCTTGGTGGCGAGAGTATGTCGCGGTTCCGGGCAGGCTTTGTAGTTGCACTTTGGTGGGGATGGGTGGCGCGTGAGAGATCAGCCCACTGGAGCAGTCAGGTAGCAAGCCCTGTCTATGGAGACCACTCAGCTGCAGCATGCAGCACCCATGTGCTGACCCATGTGCTGGCCAGGAAGCGCCACCACTGAACACAATCAGGCATGCCCAGTTGCTTTTACAGCTTTCCCCAGGTCTGGTATTTCAACGTGACATCACCACTGGTCAATCCTGTGCTGACCAGTTGAGTCAGCGACATCCCTCTGACAGTGCTGGACAGGACATGTCTGTTCCCAGATGGGGACACAGGTGGCCTCCTCCATCTCCTCTGCCTGGGCTTGAAGTTGCTGACCTGCCTCCTTCCCACCTGTCTTGCAGATGAGGAAGAGGAAGACTACATGGATGAGGGCCCATCTGAAGATGAGCATGAGTGGGTAATGACAGATGGATGGAGGGATGTCGAGATAGAGGAGGAGGAGAGAAGACGTGCCAGGCGCACCGGGGCACCACATCATCCTGGAGTGCCATTCTGAAGCTTGTGCAGCAGCTGTGGCCCCTTGGTTGCTTAAGTGTCAAACTATGAAAGGCAAGAGCTTAAGGCCTGAGTATTCACAGGGATCCAGCACCCTGTGCTGTGCAAGTCACGCCTGTCTCAGCCCTGCAGTGCTCTGCCAGCAATTGTGTTGGAGCGGTGTACCTTGTGAAGACCTGCCCTCACCCGAATCACACTTCATGCTGCTCCTTATTGCTGCTGCCATTTGAGCAATACACTGCATTGCAGACACTACCCCCCTCCCCTGCCCGCTTCACCATGTGGCAGCCCTTCAGTCTGCGTGTAAAGCCCATCTGTGAGCAGCTGTAACGTTCAGACGTTTTCCAGATCAAGAGGATGGTGCAGGCAAGCAGGTATGACCATGTTAAAGTGCTGGGCTCCTATCTGTTGCCGGTGTTGATGGAGGCCTGCTGTCAAACACTGCCACATGTCACATCAACACATCAGGCGGGGCACAGCCTGCAGGCTGGATTGGCAGCAGCCATTATCACGTGTGCTGATCTCTAATGCTGCAGGATACTCATGGAGTGGACCTCTGGCATAGGCCTGCTCCAAATTGCGATGAGCTTGCACAATTTTTGCAAGTCCTGTGAAGCTGGCATCTGGGTTGCTAGGTTGTCAACTGGATGACAAGATCGCGCAGATGCTGCTGTGCCGAGTCAATGCAGGGTTCAAGCCAGGGTTTAAAGTTCTGTTTCTTCCCACAGCTGGAAATCACTGCAGAAGCGCAGCTCGAGTGATGAAGCGCAAGGCAGCGTCAGGATCTGTCTCAAAGCAGCCTGCCAACACAATCAGCTGCTCCAAGGTCAAGCAGGTGGCATGGACCCCTGTCGACACTGATCAGGAGGCAGATGAGGTGCTTCATGGTACTGCACCAACACAGAAGGTGTGAAAATGCAACATGTGCTCCGAGACATGGCCGCACTGCGGCAGTTGCATTGCAACTGCCAATGCAACATTGGCATGAAATTTTGTGACGCAAGCTTTCTCGTCTGCCCCAACCTTCATGTGCTGTCACACGTGTACCAATTTGTGTGCCTCGTGGCCTGCATGTGCAGGCAGTGAGGCAAAGCATCAATTGCTGTGCTTTGCTGACAGATCTTCATTGTGCAGGCCATGACGCCACAGTCAGGCAGCTTTGGCCAGCACCTGCTCAAGGGCTTTGCTGCCCTGTGGAATGACAGGTGGGTTCGCAAGTGGACAGACCAACTCTCAGCCAGCATGTAAATTTAGGTTTGCTGCTGCTATGCACCTTCAAGGCACCACCCTGGGGTCGGCCACCTCCACTCCAGCGCAACTGGCACCATGGCCTCCCTGCTGACACAATCAGACAATTTCACAGGCCGATGTCATCTCCCGATGAGGGACACTATTTGCCTTCCGTCTGCTTGCTGTAAGCAATGCACAGCACAACATGTGCAAAGCAAAGCACAGGCACATGTTGTACAAGTCATGCCCCACCCCAACTGCTAACCAACTGATGACTGCCTCGAGCCGTGCCTGCCTGTCAGCGCTAAGCGTGCTGTGATGCCCTGCAGGAGCCAATCGGCAAACGTCATCCTGAGTGTGGGCGACCAGCAGGTCCTGGCCCACAGCTGCGTGTTGTGCGTGTGGTCAGAGGTGTTCAAAGGCCCTGTTTACCCGTAGGTCAGCCCAGCAGACCGGCAATGGCATCAAGGCAACTGCTGTCACAGTAGACCTCAGCCAGGGAGACAGCCCTGAGGACTTTCTGGAGCTCCTGCACTTCTGTTAGGTGGGCACATGCCAGGTGAGTGGGTGCTCTGCCAGGCCAAGCGAGTGTCGTGGCGCTCACCTGCATGAATATGTATGGCCAGAGAGTCAAGGCAGTTCTCCTGGCGGTTATGTTGCTTGACTTGAAGCACTCTGTTTGCCTCATAATAACACTCAAAAGGCCAATGTCATATAGCCTGACATTCTGCATTGCTCTGCAGCTTGACTCGCATAATGTAACGCCCCTGCTGAGACTCAGCAACTACATGAGGTGAGCCTGCACCGTCACTGCTGTGCAACCCTTATTGCAGGCAGAGCTCAGGCTGATGGGCGGCTTAGCTTTGCCACAGACTCTGTTGATGGGCCGAGCATGACTCACATGCTGCTGCTCACATGCCATTGCTGGCTGGTCCGTGTCATGGCCCAGCCACTGCTTGTGGGGCATCATTGATGTTCCCTGGGCCACCAACAGGTCTGGCAGGCTTTCATCAGCCACTTGCCCTGCCAAACCCAGCTTGCCTCCTCACACAACTCCCCCCTGCCACAGATCCTGCTGTTGAAGGTCTCCTGCGGCGAGTTCCTTTTTGAGCTGCTGACCGCGCGCAACTGCCTGAACCTGCTGTTGAAGCTGACAGAGAGATACGTGTGCATGGGCGCACGGCGCATGCTGATCGAGCACGTGGCACTGAACTTGAGGCCCTCATGGAGGAGGGTGCGCTCTGGCAGCTTCCCTGCAGAGTTTGGCAGGAGGTCTTGATTCAGGACTGTCTGGCGGTAAGCTACTGACTGTGCCGTACCGATGCGATAGCTGCTGGCACGGTCTGGTTTCCTGTCTAGAGGTCACCTAGATTGAGGTGAGAGCAGTGACCAGCTTGCCTGCAAAGTGCGGATGGAGGTCCTGGTACTGGACTGCCTTGCTGCAGCTGTGAGCTGCCGGCTGCATGATTACGCCATGACAGCTGCTGGCACAGTCTGCATACCCTCATCGAATTCACTGGGGCTGACCCCTCTTGGGGTTCACTGTGGTTGAGTTGAGTGCTGCAGACAGCTGCCCTGCAAAGTGTGGCCAGAGTCGCTATGTTTTGGCAACTGCCTGGCATAGTCAGGTGCTGTGGGTCTCCTGCACAGAGCTGCACCACTGTGGCAGAAGGGGCTGCCCGAGGGTGGCTTGAGTGCTGCACGCATGCCTGATGCTGTGTACATATGTTTACATGCAATATGGCAACTGCCCTGCAGCAAGCAAGAGCTGTGCTTTGCTCTGCTGGCTCTGCTGCAACAGCACAGGTTGAGAGAGGGTGTTGCCCCACAGTGAATTCACTTCGAAGTTGTTGTTCCATGTGTTGCTGCCCTTCATGTCTCAGTCGGAGTGGGCGCTGGCTGGCATCCCAAGGTGCTAGAGTCGTCATGTCCAGAAATTACCAGCCGTCCTGTGCACAAGGGACCTGTACAGTACATGTAATCCATTGCAGCTCAGACTGTTGCCGGGGCCTGCTCTGCGGCAACGAAAGCCACCTAAAGGCGCTTTTCTTGTGATCCTGGCTCTGAGGTGGGAGTGGCAGGGCAGTCACAGACAGTCACTTGTCCAGCAGACCGGCTGGCCTTGCTGGCCCCTGGCTGGTGCTGGTCACATACAACTAGCTCAAAGTCATGGCATGTGTGCTCCAAGTGGTGCCTCACACTTGTCCGCGGTTTCCGTGCAGGTGCCCAGTGAAGTTGCCGTGCTGGAAGCAGTCAAGGTTTATCATCACTACAACACACAGAGCAATGGCATGAGAGATGAGTGCATCGTGGAGAAGGTGAGGCCCAATAGCCTGAGGAGGTGCTGGCTGGAATTACAATTTGGCAGCATAGGAGAGCTTCATCTGTTTCTTTGGTTGTCCCGATTGTCGTCATCAACTGAACGCAGCGCACACGCATCCTGGAATGGGCAACCCTGTGTTCCGCAGACTGTGCACCTGTCACCAGGCGGCGCCAGATGGCAGCAGGGCGGTGTGCTCCCTGCATGCTGACTGAGCTTGCGGATGTTCCCCCTGCAGCTGCTGCCCTGCGTGAGACTGCCCCAGCTGCGGTTGGACATGCTGCTGGCCAGGGTCGAGCAGGACGCATGGCTGATGAGCCTGGACGTCACGAAGGTGAGGGGCAGCTCGCTTGTCAGCTGACACAGCCCTGAAGTGGTGCGCGTTGCCTGGCTGGCCTGTCTGGCTGTACCAACCCTCCATGCCAGCTGCTGGTGACAGGCTGCCGGGAGAACGGGCCACCAGAGCCTTGCTGAGGAGACGCACTGCCGCCTGGGTATCGCTTGTGCACAGGCATACAAGCAAGGGTCATTGCACTTTGGGGTGTGCTGTGCCGGCGGCCAGGGTTGCTGGGCCTTTGCCAGATGTGCTGCCTTCAGCAACTGTGACAGCAATACAAAACCCCGCCAAGCAGTATCATGCACAGCTTGCAGGTTACACAGCGTACAGCAGAAGCTGTGGCCTGTGGCAGGCCGATCCCCACCGATTTGCCGAAATTGCATCAGGCCTTGTGTGCTGCTGCACTCTCGGCACCAAGTCTTCTGTGCTGCTGCAGTCCCACGCTGTCCTGTGCTCTGCAGGAGTACCTCGCAAATGCCTTCAGGTGCATGCTGCTCACCAAGGAGGGGAAAGCTGCCAAGCCTCTGGCAGTTGCAGGTGTGTGATGACGTCTGCCTGCCCAGCTGCCCAGCAGTACTCCTGGGACCTGCCTGTCATGCAAGAGCTGTGCATGGTGGTGTTGCTTGGCCTTGCTGAAGCTGACCTCCTCTGTGCGTCACTGGTGGCAGCAGGCAGCTCACTATGCTCTCTGCTGCTGCTGCCTGCCAGTCTGCCCTGCCTGCCCTCATGGGCACAGGAACGCCGCCCTGCAGGCTCAGCAAAGCTGCTGACACAGACGGGGCTGCAAACTGACTCCATGTCACCTGTATGCACCTTTGCAGCTTCACTGGTGGGGTCAACAGACTGCATGTAGACAGCCTAGTGCCTCCTCTCAAGTGAAGTTGTGTGGATGATGTTGTATTACATTGGGATGCAGCCTCAGCAGCTGGGTCCAGCAGCTTGGGAGACAGCGAGGCTGGGGACTACAAGGCTCGCATGCGGGAGGTCACTATGCGACTGCAGGCAAGCCGGTCAAGAAGCTCAGAACTCTGTGGGATGCCCGTTGATGGAAATTTTTGAGACACCTCTGGCTGGCAGTCATGTGCCTCTTGCAATTGCATGTGGGGAGTGCTGCATAGCCAGGCGGCATGCAGTTGCTGTGCACACCAGCAGATCCTGCAGAGCTCGCTCAGGAGCTGCAAGCTGCTTGTCAGCCCCTGTTGCCAGCAAGCTTCAGTGCACCAGTGCATGCCAGCAGACCCAAGCCTCTCGATCAAACTCCCTTGCCCCGCCCTGCTTCCTGCAGGAAAGTCGTGTGGCCAACTCAAATGCCGTGACCAGCCCCAATGGTTTGGGGATCTCACACCTTTGCCTAGCTGCCATTTCTCCCATGCAACGTTTTGTACACCACTGCACACCAGGCTGGCTGGACCTCCCTGCTGACTTCCCCTGCCCTGCCCCCGCAGGACCGCCCGCGCAGGCTGCTGCCAAGCTTCACCAGCCCCCACCCAGAGTGCCACGAGCTGGGCTTCCTCCTCGAGCGCGGGCAACGCACAGCGACTGCGCAAGCAGAGGGTCGCTTGAAGATGGCCTGGAAAATTCCTGACAGCCGTGCAACATTTGCCTCGCAAACAAGCTACACCATGGTCCAGCCAGGGCTGCAGTGTGGCTCCATGTACTTTGAGCTCCTGATCCAGAGCACGCGCCCTTCCTCCTAAGGCTTCAGCGGCCTGAAGTTCTGAGTGGTGAGTATGGGCTGCCTCCCTGCTCAGCATCGTGCTAAGATATGAGTTCACACCTGTGCTCATTCTGGAGGCCTTGGGATTCTACTTGTGCAAAGGTGATTGAGCTCAGGCTGGCGGGCTGGGAGCAGCCGCAGATGGGGCAAAGAGACTCCGTCTGCCAACCAGCACCTCAGGATCATATCTTGGTCTGCCGCGCTGCAGCAGGCACAGAGCTGTCCCTGTGCAGCAGCAATCTTTGTGCCTGCCTTACATTTGCTGAGTTTATAGTTTGGCTCAAGGAGTTCTTGAGGAGCGATTGGTGGTAGGGTGGGTCTGCTGACTCCCTTACATCACATCCACAACCCTGCCGTGCAGGTCAGGAATCCCAGAGTGGAAGCCCCTTCATCCCCGTCTTATGACACAGATGAGTTCTTGGTCTGGGACAGCCATGTGCATGCGACCATCAGTGGCAGAGTGGCAAGCCCGACTGCCAACGGGCAGGACGGCCTTGTGCAACAGATTTCATGCTCCAAGCCAGGCGGTAGGCAGCTTGCATTGCAGTTTGTGGCAGTGCCTGTTGACACATACAAGATCAGGCTGATTCTGAGGAGCTTCTCATGATGCTGCCTGATGCTGCCAGTTGGTGGCTGCAGCCTGTGGGCTATGCCTAGGGATCTCTGCGAAATCAACTTTAGTTGACTGAAGCGCTGTGCTCGCCGCTAGGTCTAGGTCTGGGTGACTGCCACTTTTGGGCTGCGCCCAAAGACATCTGTGGGATCAAGGCTGTTCTTGGCGAGGTGCATGGTGTTCCCTCTTGGTGGCCGCTGCTTGGTGCCGTGCCTGGATGTCTCAGCAGGATGGAGGCTTCCATGGGTTGCTGCCTGTTGATGGCTGCTGCTGGTTGGCTGTGCAAGAGGACTTCTGAAGGATCCAGGCTAACTGTTGGGTCTTCCAGGACGCTGCCTCTGGGCTGCTGCAGTGGCGGCAGGTGTGCCTGAAGGAGGACTTCTCATGGCTGCATGACGAACACAAGCAATTCCTGGCGCTGTGCTGGCCATGCCCATGTGTAGGCAAGAAGGATCATGACAGCACCATACATGTCTGTGGCATCTCACCCCTCTAGGACATGTGTGGTGACAGCATACAGGATCATGGAGATCCCCGTCTGGCAGCATACTAGGCATCGCCACCGCCCAGCCCCAGACGATTGAGGCTTTCCTGACTTTCAGATGTGCCTTTCCATGCAGTTGTATGGGATGTTGTCAGTAACATGCAACCCCCAACCACTTGCGAGGGCTTCTCTCAGGTGAATCTGCATGCTGACTCGAAGCACGTACAGGACTTGCTCATACTCTGGTGCCTGGACATGAGAGGCCCAGATTCAGGCAGCAGGTCATCAGGCACCTCCAAGCAAGAGCATCAACTGCCCACCTGACTCAGCATTTGCTGCACAGTGGTCGCAGAAAGAATGCTATGTCTGCACAAGTGCGACATTCAAACTGCAACCTGCTGCCTGTGGCTGCAGGGTGACATCATTGGGGTTGGGATAAGGACAACATGTAAGGATCACTGCTTCCCTCACCTGGGGATCTGAGAACTCGATGCAAGGCTTCTGCCTGATGCATGGCTAGTGAACTCTGCACAGGCAGCTGCAAAGATTATAGGGGCCCCAGCCTGCCCAGTGACTTTCTGCAATGGCAGCTGCAGATGTCATGGGGGCCACAGCCTGCCCCAGCGACTGCATAGTGCGGCTTTATGCTGCTTGAGCCAGCACCTGGGGAGCTGACCAGGCTAGATCAGCAGCCTATCACTGTCGTCTTGACACCCTGTTTGGTAGCCTTCCAATGTTAATAGTATCCTTTGTATTCATAGGCAGCTTGAGGTTGAGTCTAGAACTGCGCTGAAAGCCGCAGGTCTGACAACACATGGTGACAGTCACATGCCTCCTGGGCCTGTTCAGAAACAGACAAGAGGACGGGCGGTCATCATCACCTTCCACAAGAACGGTGAGCCTTTCAGGCTGAGCAGCTCAAGAATGCTGCTGTTTGTCTGAGGTGCATTGCAATCCAGAAGTGCTGCATTGCCTGCTCTGGCTTGCGCAACCATGTCAGCGTCCTGCTGTGTCCTGCCAGGTCATCAGATAGTCCTGTTGTGGCCACCTCAGCTGTGTCAAATGTCTGCAGATCTCACAGCACATGCTCCTCGTGTGCCTGCAGGTAGGCTCATGGCCAAGCACAAGGTGAGCAGGCAGCCCCGACCTGAGCATGTCAGGAGCTCTGTGAACTTGCCTTACCACTGCACGCTTACCTTTGGGCCATACCTGCCCTGACGATCCTCCAGGCTGACTGCATGCTGATTGCCAGTATATGCCCTCTTGGGGACTGCTGGCTGCAGCCTGAGCGTCAGGTCGCTGCATTGCTGATGTGTCGAGGCTGTCTGCACCCTGCCTGCCTGCTCTGCCTGGCAAAACGTGTGCACAGTACCTCTGATCATCATACGCAACTGACAAATGGGTGCATGCCACAGCCACCATGCCCATGCCATCCAGCGTTCAGATCTCTACATTTGTTGGGACCCCACATTGCTCGCCTCCGCAAGGCGTCAGTGCTGCAAGCATCAGCTCAGAGAGACTGTGGGGTTGAGCCTGAATTCTTACCTCGCTCATACCCAATGTGCACCCATACGCCATCTCAGTGCTGCAGGTGGTCTCTGCCTACATGTGTAATGCATGCATGGCCCACAACGGGGATCCCAACGGCCAGTGGCACGTCATGGTCAGCAGCGGCACGCCTGGCGACTCAGTGCAGCTGCTGCGCCCGCCTCCCACCCAGGCAGCCAAGCCAAGCACCGCTCGCGTCCCTGAGGCAGCACAGCCTGCTCAGCTGGATGCCCAGAGCCAGGCCCACAGGCGGTCAGGTGCGCACATGCACACCTGCTTGACAGACTGCAGTTGGAGCAGGCCGGCGCCGCCTGCTGCTCAGCTGCATGCTAGGACTAGAGCAGAGGCAGTCAGGTGTGGCTTCAAACGTCAATCAGGGTAGACCTGGTCTGGCAGCAACAGCCATTGACAGTGGGCAGGCAGCAGCCCTTCTTTTCAGCAGCAAATACAGCGGCGCCTTTATAAATGTCATGAGCCAGACATACGGGCAGCCCTGCACCATTGCCCACTCCAGTCCACCTTACCTGCTACATGACATATCTGCCAGTGCGTGTCTGCAGCGAGGCTCCGGCAGCTGTGCTGAGCTGACACCAGGTGTGCCAGTGCGCCAGCATCCTGCCACCAGCCTGCTGACTGAGTTCTGCTTGCCCTCAACACGTTTTAAGGAGCTACCCACTCCCACCATGGCAGACTTCCCATGTTGGCACGGTGTGCCGTTGGGAGCAGCACCACTGGCTGCTTCTGTAGACAGCTGTCTGCACCTGCCTGCAGCAACGCTCAAGATGCTGATGGCGGTGGCGCTTCAGGCCGTTGCCTCAAATCAGCTGAGACCGCCCGTGTCCCTGCACTGCAATGGCTAACCAATCTGCCTTGCACCAGCTTGGAAGAGCTGGTGGCACCCCTGGTGTTGAGCAGCCAGCACAGCGCCCAGAGTGCATGCAGCTCCTGTCAAAGCAGCAGGTGGCCAATGTCAGAATGGTGACCTGGCATTTCAGATGTGCCACCTGCTGCCAAACGACTTTTCTACTGGTTCCTGCCGTGCAGCTGCAGGGCAGGGATCGGTGACTACTCCTGTCACCTCCCAGTCCCCAGCACCAGCATGGACACCTGAGAAAGCAGGCCGCTCTCCATGACTGCTGACTCCTGAGCTGCCTGCATGCAGCTGCTCTCAAGGAGCTGGTGCCGCACACAATGCGCAACTCCATGACGGGCTGCTGAGGTTACAGGTGCTCCCAAGGACTTTGCACTGAAGTTTGTGCCTGTAGATCTTGCAGCTGCCCTTAAGGAGCTGATGATGGCCCCGGTGCCTCCACCCCAGCAAGACAGGAATCCAAATGGGACAGGTGCGTTGCGCTTGACGCTGCGCTGCACCTGGGTTTAGTGCTGCTGATGGATGGGGCGTTTGAAAATTGTCATGGGATGTCAGGGGCGGCCTGTACAGGTAACTGGACAGGTGCTTTGGAGCTGGCACTGCGCTACTTGATGCTTGGGCTTTGCTGAGCATTGCTGTGGCTTGATGTCATGAGTGTGCTGCAATTGAGAGTGGGCTTTGCAGTTCCGTTGTAGTGGGGTTGGTGACGCATGAGTGAGCAACCCACCAGAGCAGTTACGCACCCAGCCCTGTGGGAGGACATACCCAGCCCTGTGGACAGAGACCACCCAGCTGCAGCATGCAGCGCCCGTGTGCTGGCCAAGGCGCCACCATGGACAGTGGCGCGTCCAGTTGCCTTTGTACCTTGGAGCTTCCAGCATTGCTGCCATTGACCTTGACATGTGTGTAGATGGTCCCGTGGCGATCAGCTGCGCCCCCTCTGAAGGATGCTGAACACGACATGTACGTCTCCAGATTAGGGCCCAGATGGCCTGCTCCTCAACCCTCCCTGGGCTTATGTTTGCTGACCTGTAATCCCACCTCTCTTGTAGATGAGGACGAACCCTACCTGGATGAGGACTCAGATGAGGATATGTAGGAAGACGAGCTTGTGGTAGAGGAGGAGAGATACACCATGCACCTTGCAAGGCTCAGTGCAGGGCTCAAATGAGCAAGGCGGTCAGCCTAGTGAGTCCCTATCTAATCAGTGCACTGGTGTGGACGGGCGCGTTAGCTTTGACCTCTTGGTTGCCTGGCCGTCAAAGATCTGACATGCAGGGAGCTCAACGCCCCAGCAATCAGAGGGGTGCAGCACCCTGTGCTGTGCAAGCCATGTGTGTCTCCAGCCCCTGCAGTGCTTTGCCAGCACTTGTGCTGGAGCGTCAGCCCTCTGGTCTGTGTGTAAAGCCCATCTGTGAGTGAATTGTAACCTTCAGACACGTTTCAAAACAACAAAGTTCACTTGATAAGAGGTCGGCAGGCAGGCAGGCAGGCAGGCATGACCACCTTAGGGTGCAAGCGCCCTGTCCTCCTGAGCTCCAACTCGTTGGCTTATGCTGAGGCCTACAATCAAGCACTGCCATGAGAGACATCCACAGGCGAGGTGTAGCCTGCAGGCTGGAGTGGCAGCACTCATCATCAAGTGAACTGATCTCTTACGCTGCAGGCCACTTCTGAACTGGCCCTCTAGCACAGGGCTTCTGCTGACTGGAAAAGCTTGCATGCTGTTGACAACTCCTGTAAAGCTGGCATACATCTGGGGTTGAGCTCAGCTGAGAAGAGCTGATCTGTTGGACACTAAGGCAATCATGCAGCCTGCAGTGGCAAGACTTGTTGAAGTACTCGACTGCCCTTCTACTTCACAAAGCCTGCTCAGTCAAAGCCCAGGCAGTCATGGAGCAGCATGGCAGCACTTCCACGTACAACATGGAGAGCGTGCTGCGCCAGAACATTGTCAGCTCAGAGTACTTTCGCAGCAGCTGCGCCCAGCTAAACAGCTGGGACGAGTGTGTGGACATGATATACGATGATGTGTACCATGTGGAGCCCTGGATGAGTGGGAATGCAAGAGGCGCAAGCTCAGCCTTTTGCCTGCTCTACAGGCTGATGCAGCTCAAGATAACTGCTGGCCAGGTCCGCCAGCTGCTGGACCACGCAGACTCGGTGTACATTCGCGCGGTGAGTGCTGGCTGCCCTTGCCAGGGTGGTATGCTTTGCTGCTACTTCCCTGCCGGCATGCCTGAGGGCTGCATGACACTGTACACCTCAACGGAGGTGTGAGGCTGCTGCTGTGAAGGTCTTCCATTGCTGCGCTCAAGATGCCTGCGCAAGCTTTGCAGTGCGAACAGCCAACCTGAAGCTACTGTGCTGGCCCCACAGCTGCACAGGGCACAGGAGACAGAGCCCGGGGCTGCTTGCAGATGCATCCCCAGACTGCTGCACAGTGCTTGCCCAGCTCTGACCTTCGTGTGCTTGCCCCTGCAGATTGGCCTGCTGTACCTACGCTATGTGGGGGAGCCCAAGAGCTTGTGGCAGGACTGGCTGAGTCACTACATGTATGATGACCAGGTGCGCCAGAGTGAGTCCCTGGGGGGGCTGCCGTTGGCCTGGGTCACCTTAGCTGGACAGCCCACTGGCGTTACCTTGCCAGAGGTACCCGAACTATGTTTTGTTCTTCTGAGCGGTGCTGGAGGATTCCGTACTGCATTGCATAGGGACTGGGCCTGTGCCTGCACCATGCACATGAGCGAGCGGCCTCCGTATCTGCTTTCGCCCTGCCCCTCAAAGCAGCGCCCACTCTAGCGGCCTCCAATTTCCTGACGCCTGCCCTGCCTCTGTAGCAGCGCTGACATACGGGTGCCCCAAAGCTGATAGTTCTCCCTGATCTCTGCCTGTGCAGGAGATCCAGCCCAGCGGCGAGTCTGGGGGAACAGTCACCTTTGGAGCATACATGCGCGATGTGTTCCTTGATCAGGTGTGCGACCTCTCCTCACGCTGCTCTCTGTTGTCGACTGCATACGCCTCTACCATCTTACAGCACTGTGAGTGGCACCATTGATTGAGCTTGGCAGTGGCTGCCTGCCATGCACTGGCGAGACCTGCTGCGGCGCTCTGCCTGGTCCACAGCTGCAGCCAACCCATCTGTGCAGCGTGTAAGGTGTTGCAGGGTCACGCTCACCAGAGACAGGCTGACGCCGCCTCCCTCCCACGAGCTTGACTGCGTGATGGCCCAGCTGGTGTCAGCGGGCAAGTCACTGCTGCTGACCCGCTGCATTTCTGTCAGCTATGCCAGCCCATGCATGCCACACTGCCAGATTGACCTGAGCTGCGATCAGCTGGGCTTGCAGTCTGAGAGAACCACCCAGCATCATGCAAGCATGCATGGAGGCTTGCTTCAAAGTGTTCACACATTGCCTAAGCTTGGCACGCCCCGGCCGTCTGGCAGGCCGCAGCGCCTGTGAGACATCACACATCCCAACCATCCTGCAAAGACTCAATCCAGCTGACCTCCCTTTCCTTTCCTCTTGCGCTGCAGTACTACTTTGAGACCATCTTCCCCCGCATCCCAAAGCCAGTGCAAGACAGTATGGTGGCCCAGCTGCAAGCTGCTCAGCTCCCCTTCAAAGCAGTGGGCAATGCGGGGCAGGGGGGAGCTGACAGAAGGGGCTTGGACGAGCCAAACCGACGCCCTGCCTCGGTGAAGGCTTCGCTGTCGGTCGCCTTTGGGCAGCGGGCGCCCAACAGGGCGACTGCCAGGGAGGAGGGACGGGGCCTGGGGGCTGGCATGCGGGGCACATACGGCGGCGGCGGGGGGGTGGTTGGCGACGCAGCTGGGGAAGCCCTGCGTGCCAGGTGGGTGACACCAGCTTCTGGAAGTCTGCTGGTGTTGTCGGCAACTAGAATGGGCAGCTTGTTTGAGCACACAGCACTGTGGCTTGGGTCTGGTTGAGGACTGCTGCGGGGCTGACCCATGTGCCAGGTGGGCTTGCAGAGCTGCCAAATTGTGCTGTCAGATAATGGAACAAGGGCGAGCTGCTTCTGGCTGGGGCGTGCAGTTCTTGGCGATGGAGTTGTCTCGGAAGATGGCAGGCCAGCTGACTTACGAGACGGCACGGACTTGGATGACTCATGCAAGAGCAGGGGCAGGCTGCACTGCTGGGGCAATGCAGTGCGACAGCAAGGACATGTTTGAGCAGCGGGTGGGTGATAGCGCGCCACATGCCGGTGTGATATGCACTTCTCCTGTCTTCAGCATATAGGTGCATGGCACCTGGTCTTGAGCAGCTGCCTGGCTTCTTGGATCTGCTGGCAGCAGGAAGAGCAGGAGCGCTGGACCTGTGCGGTTTGGCAGAGTGCTGGCTGCAGAGCAGCGCGGAGTGAGGCAGAGGTGCTCGGCAGCACGTCTGCATGAAAGCCTGGTGTGTTCAGCAGCTATAGCACACTACAGGCCGCCGCGGGCCCCACTGCTAACTGCTGGCCTCAGGGAGAGCACTTCATGTGTCTGTGGCCAGCGCAGCATTTTAGTTCCTGACTGCCTTGCGCAGTTGCGCAAGCATTTTCAGTGCTGCAGGCTGGTTGCTCAGGTACCTGCCAAGGCAGGCTGCTGCAGGGCATCACCTGCGAAGACCACATGTGGGGAACAGAACAGAGTATTCTCAGTGGACTTTACCTGGTCAGCACAGGCGCCTATACCTGGGCACCTGCTATGCTATTTATGCCATGCCGGCATCTCTGCTTCATTGCTGCCCGACACTCTGTTACAGCACCTGCTTGCTGCCTGCAGCTCCAGAGACGGCCGGGAAAGGGATGAGCGTGAGAGGAGCGCATACCGCAGCAGGTGACTGTCCTTGTTCTGAGCTTTTGAGTTTCTGAAGCAGCCTTCAGTGTCAGTGTAGGGCCTGCTTGTACATGACAGACAGCTGCCTGCCCCAGCCCTGCCTGCTGATCGCCATGCTATTACTTTCTGGGGTTGTGGGTGCCTCCTGCTCGCAGCAAGCTTTCCGCTCTGCTGCGTGCTGCTGTGACAGCTTGGAGTCTCGAGGTGCCCTGCTTGCTTCAGGGACCACAGGTGGCCACAGGTGTTCAGGCCCTGATGCTGTGCCTTCCTTGCTGCCTGTGTTGCTTGCAATGGTGTGCCTCCCTTGCAGGGACGATGATCGTGACAGGCGCCACAGCCAGGACCGGCGCCCCCAACACTCAGATCGGGACCGACACTATTCCAGCAGGGATGGCAGCCGCGGGCATGACGGGTACTCCAGCCGAGGGCACCATGCTCGTGATGACAGGTGTAATAGCTATAAGGGCAGCAATGACCGCAGACGCAGCCGCAGTCCAGCTGATAGGCATAGACATAGATCCCACTCCAGGTACTGACAATGATCAGCTTACGGCAGGACTAAAGGGCTTGGTCTGAAGCACTCCAAAAAGTCTGACGCCAATATCTGGACACCATGTATGGACTGTGTGCACTGTAATCAAGGCATCAGTGTGAAGCTTGAATGAGTCTTGTAGTGGTCCACACTACCTTGCAAATCTGAGTGAGACTGGGAGGAGTCTGTTAACATCCTGGCTCAGGTTGCTTGGGGCGCCCCAGCGTTCTGCAATCGCCCTCTGACAGATCTAGACTGTGAGATGAGCATTATATTGCATGCGCCATCAGCAATCGCATGTCAAGTCCTGGCTCTCCCCCCCTCGATTCATCTGAATCTAGGTCACAAGCACAAAAAGCTTGCACAGGCTGCGCCACACAGTTGAGTTTGCACACAGCACAATTCAATCCTGCATTCCAGGCTCCTCAGGCGTCCCCTGACCTCTCTCGTGATCCCACAACTCAAGTCAATGTCAAGTCATGTGATTGCCAGGACTGACAGTGGCACGGCAGCTCAGAGCAAAGGATGGTGCTGGGGCCGGGTTCACCCAGCCAGAGTCAACTGGCAGCGCTCACATGCAGGCCTCAAACAATCGCTGTGTGGCTGCTTGTGGCCTACTAGGACCCTGAGTATCATCACCCCACGCAGGCAAGCTGTGCTCTGACGAGTAGTCATGCGAGGCGTGCATGCTCACGTTTGATTGCACCCTGTTGGCCTGCCATTGGCTGATGCCCTCACGTATGTGCTTCCCAATCAATGAGTATGTGCTTCCCAATCAATGTCACAGCCTCTGCAGTCGTGCTTGACTGTCAGCACGACGTTGCTGCAGTGCAATGGCCTCTTTGAGGCAGACCATACAGACGCACACAGCTGGTGCAGAGCTCTGCTGGTGAGCTCTCAGTCGTGGCTGTCTGCAGGCCACACAAGTCAGGGCCCTCTGTGTTCTTCCGCCCTGTGGTGGCAGCCTGGGGAGATGTGCAGTGGGAGACAGCAAAGGTGTCTGAACGGAAGCAGGCAGCCTCTGGGGTGAGCAATCTCACTGAGCTGTAGTGGTGCTGGAATGCTCCAGGAGCTGGCGCTGGATTTCTGCTTGTCAACCGTGAGCTGCCTGCAAGGCATCTGCCCAAGGCAGCATCAGGCAGGGGAGGCTCCAGATGTGTGCTGAGTGGGCATGGTGGGACCTTGAAGGTGGCCGAGCCACCATAAGTCCCTGCAGCTCTATGTCTGCACAAAGCTGGCAGCCACTTCATCCATCATGCCATGGGATGCCCTGCTGCGACTGTAGAGGAGAGACCGTCTTGTGCCTCCGTGCCCTGCCTGCTGCGGACTCACAAGGTTGAGTTGGGCAGCTCTTTTGATCGGCATTCTCCTGACAACGCTCCTTCCTCTGCATACTCCAGTGTCTCACCTCTCACTCCCCCGCCATGCTGCAGCTGCAACTGCTGAGGGTGGATCTGGGCGGCCTGGTGGATGGGTACACCACCGCTGGGCAGTTTATTCAGATGCGGGTGGGCGAGAAGAAGGCAGGCTTCTTCGCCATCGCGTCCCCGCCAGACAAGGAGAACAGGGGGCCCGTGGAGGTGCTCGTGAAGGACAATGCGCCCGAGACCACCGCCCACGACCTGTGCAGGATTGAGCCAGGTGAGTTGGGGAGGCCCCTACGTGTCTTGCATGTTTCTGCCTGCAATCTTGGCAGGATTGCGCCATGTGGGTTCAGAGGGGCGCTGTTTTGATCCTGCATGCATTACAGGGAAATGAGCAGGTGGCTACGGACCTCACAAGGCCTGCAAAGTTCTGCATTGTCAGGTTCGGGTGTTGGTTTGGAGCCCCCACTGCACCACCTGCAACAAGGCCCATGACGCTTCTCGGTCGCGCCCATTCTGGAGGCTCAGACCTGGCCAGCCATGCAGCAATGCCAAGGCAGTTGCCCCAGCATGCAGGCGGCGGCGGAGCTGGCTGGTGAGAGTTGACTGCTGCTTTCCATACTTCTTGCCCAAGAAGTGAACCAGTGCCCTTCTGTGCTGCAGGGACAAATGTTGAGGTGACTGCAGTGATGGGCAAGGGGTTCCGGCCGGAGCGGGCGCCCGCAAAGCAGTTCCCCACCTGCTTCATCTTTGCCACAGGCTCTGGCATCAGCCCGATCAAGGCCCTGATCGAGAGCAATGAGCTGGAGGTGAGGCTGCATGCTCCTGCCCCAGCAGTGCATGTCGCTGGAGACTGTGCTGCAGGGCGGGAGATGCCTGTTGCCCTCTCAGGCACGTCATTGCCCCAGCCGTGCATGTCCTCAGGGATCTGCAGGGCAGGGGATGTCTGCGGCTCCCTCGTGCACACTTGAGTCTGAACAGCCGGGCAGCGGCCTGCACGGCAACCCAAAATATCCTGCTGGGTCACTTGCTGTGAGGTAGATGATGGGTGAAGCCTGAAGAGGCCTGAAGGGCAAAGAGACAGCTTCCTATGCAGCTGTATTTTTCCTCTGCCCTTTCTTCACTTGATGTCTGCTTGCATTCAACTGGCGCCTGCCAATTGTGCAGACCAGCGAGCGGCAGCGGGTCAAGCTCTACTATGGGACCTCCAGGCGAGACAGCACGGCATATGCAGACTTGCAGGCCAGCTGGAAGGATGACTACGGGGTAGAAACTGTCAATGTCTTTTCCGACGATGGCAAGGGGTACATTCAGAACGTGTTCCAGGAGCTGGAGGGCGACTTCGATGGCAGCAAGACATGCGCTGTATTGGTGGGCCAGAAGGAGATGTGTGAAGCAATCACAAAGTTCCTAGAGTCCAAAGGAGTCAGCAAAGCTTGCATCTTGCTGAACTTCTGAGCAGGCTCCTGGAAGTCTTGACAGGCACTGGGCAGACTTGACTTGCTGACAATATGTCTTTGTGTGTTCATGACCTGGCAGGCCATTTGCTGCTGCCCTTTATCAGCAGAGCTGCCCAATTGATTGTTTTGACTTGCTGCTCCCCTCCCTGCTGCCAGTAAGCTGGCCTGCTTCTTCAATCAAATGAACCATGAAGCATGTGTTTGAGCAATCCCATGCAATCCTAGGGCACCTCCTGAGTGCAGCATGATTGTTTGCTCATCTGGAATCGTGCGTGACGCCTGGCAAGATGCCTGCCATGCTGCCAACGAATAGACTGGGTCAAGTAGGATGCCACTGCTCTGTGCCACCTGCAGCATCACCCGTAACTTGCTCTGGACTCAGCGCAAAGACACACACTTTGCCAGCGCGATGCTAGTGATCAGATGTCCCAGGTGCACTTGGTGGCTGCATGTGCAGCCCAAAGCAGTGCTAGGCAGGCTCACATGCGAAGCCCTCTGTATCAGGCAAGCACAGGGCCAACCCACCTGTCTGCACTGCTCCACGTCATGCTGAAAGACTTTGCCAAAAGAACGGGGCACCTCCCTCTCCTGCCAGGCCAATTTGGAATGGGCAATGTGCAGTTCCAGGTCAAATTGGTCAGAAAATGCTGCACAGAGCTGCTGGGCTTGCAGCTGGTAGTAGTCTTTACTGCCAGCTAGCATGACTGCAACAACTCTCCAGGGCAGCTGCAGCAGCTCTACTCCCACTGCCAGGCCTGCACAGCAGCACTGGGTCGAGTTTGATGGGGCCAGGCATGCTGTGGGGCTCTAAAGCTGATGGGTCTGAACTGGGCCCTGTTGCAGCTGGTCTGCAGGGCTGCTGCTTGGCTGCTGCTGTCCTCTCAGTGGTTCTTTCTGGCAAGACTGCTGCACGCTGATGCCCACGCTGCTTGCCAGCAAAGCCCGACAGACAAGCTGTCGATCTCAACGTCAGGCAAGCGGGCTTGCCTGTGGCAGTCACTCCCGTCCCGCAGTCAACCACAAGCCTGCACCGCCTGCTCCCAAGCTGCTGCTGCTGGGCCAGCCAGTGAACTTGCCTGATGCAGCCCAGCAGCGCCCTAGGGTCAGCTGCGCCCTCCCTGATGACGTGCAGCTGCAGCAGAAGCCATCTAGGTGGTGATGGCAGCAAGTACCTCAGCTTGGCCACGTCATGTGGGCAGGACTGGTTTGGGCACGCAGCAAGACTGTGCATGCCC
Organism: Asterochloris sp. CNOR1; assembly: GCA_963969365.1. Lineage (NCBI taxonomy): Eukaryota > Viridiplantae > Chlorophyta > Trebouxiophyceae > Trebouxiales > Trebouxiaceae > Asterochloris > Asterochloris sp. CNOR1. The sequence goes on from OZ017750.1 coordinate 394,981, forward strand.
TCTGGGTGGTTGGCCACCACCACACTGGAGGCATGGTGAGCAGGCATGTCTTGTTTGCTGCACACGATGCTGCAGGCACACCTCATAAATGGCTGTGCAAGGGCCCCTTATGGCAGCAGTCCACCCGCCCGTCAGCACAGCTCCCCTGTGCTGCACATCCCAGACCTTGACAGGGGTGTTGTCAAGGCTGGTGTTGGCAGCAGCGTTGGCAATGTCAGTACAAGTTGGTCGCAGCGGTGCTCAGGAGGGAACACGTCAGCCAGCTCTCATCGGGTTGCCAGGCCTCAGGCCAGCCCAGATCCTGGCAGCGTACTGCCAACATTAAGGCCCCCAGCCCTCAAAGCCACAGCATCTAGGAACAGGTCGAGCCCTCACCTTGCTGCTAGCGCCGAGGCCAGCCTCTGGCTTGGCAGCGTGTCTGCCAGGCATGCGGCCCCAAACCATGGCAAACAGCCCGTCTCAAAGACAGTCCCTCACCTTGGTACCAGCACTGAGGCCAGCCTGTATCCTGGCAGCATGCCTGGCAAACATGGCCTCCCGGTTCGCATAATCCCCCTTGCCCACAAGGGTGACCTCTGCAGCCAGCATCCTGGCCAGCAGGTGGTAGCCCACAGGAGGGCTCTGTGTGAGCTGCTGCTCGTAGCCCCGCACCAGAAGGTGGCACCTGATCCCTCGCTCAGCGCAGGCCACGGCCACAGCAGCGCAGTGGGCGCTCTGCAGGCCCCCGCAGGTGACCTGCAGCGTGGCAGGTTGCCACAGCTCAGGTCAGGGCAAGCTTTCGCGTTGTAGGCACCTCTGGTGCTCAGAAGTGGGCTGGCAGGCTTCTCAACCCTGACCTGCCATTTGAGGGCAGCTGCTCTTCAAGGGCACACTACGCAATGCTCTTTGATCATTGCCTAGGGCCAGCTGAGCCCTCCCCTGCAGGCAGCCTGTCGGCGGCAGTAGCACCCAGCGCACCACGTGCGTGACTCCTTCCTGCGCCAGGCTGGGCATCAAGGCGTCAAGCTTGCGGCACTTGTTTCCCCCCAGAACTGGGTGCAGCAGGTCGTCTTGCACCACCAGGAAGGAGGCTGCTCCAGAGTCCCTGGACACTCTGCGGATCTGCAGTAGGGGACAAAGCTGTGAGTCAGCATGCCAGTGCGCATTGTGAGGGTGTGGAGCCCTCTCAGTTCAGCAGGCTTGCATTCATACAGCTTCATGCCTGAGCATCTGGCCTCTCCAGCATCCAGTCCCTGCGCAGGAGCTGCTCCACATGGGACGTCGCGCAATAGGTGGCATGGTGCCGAGTGCAAAGACACACACAATAGCTGGCATGCCAGGTTCCACTGGGCCTAGTAACTTGGAGCAATCTGCGCCAAGACCTGGCATACGGCGGCAGCAGCCAGCCACCTTTGCCTGCAACCTGCATAACATCATGTTGTGCCGGGACAATTGACCATCTCAGGCAGATCCAAGAACATTTGTCAGATAAGCCCATGACCTATGTGCATTCGAATTGTTGGACGTTGATTGATTCCCAAGGCTCCTCTGCCAGCGCTCAGATTCATTGAGCAAAGATCGGACCTCACTACCTTCTTCCAGTACCCTGTTTGACAGGGCTGCCTGTACGACCACCTCCTGTCTTGGAGTCCAGGGCAAGTAGACTGAGGTCTGGACGTGGCATGAACATGGTGAGCTCAATTAGGCTGGTTGCCCATGGCTTAACAGCCGGCTGCAGACGTGTGACACTCCTGAGGGAGGCTGTGTCTTTGGGTCATGGGGCATCAATGACTGCAGGTGACTGCCGGTATGAAGGACCTGAACAAGGCAGATCTGCCCAGTGTGAAGCCACCACAGCAGACCAATGGCAAGGTCTCTGACCTGGATGGCAAGCCGCCGGAGGAAACCGACTATGCCAACTACTTCTGTGAGTGCCCCTGTGCAGCAGTGTGCCTGGCCACCAGTCTAGACACCTTTGTGGAACCCGCTACCTGTTGATGTGTCCAATTTACGCCACCACAAAGACAGATGCCTGCTGCTACCTATCAGCCCTCCATTGCCTGGCCTGTGCAACTGCACATGCCATTGACTGGCTGGCTGTGGCCCTTGAGGCTGCCTGTTGTGCCATGTTTCCCATGCGGTGCCGACCTGTGTCTACATCACTATGCAGGCACTTACAGCTTTCTGTACCACCAGGTAAGGATGTCAGGAGCAATCTGCATGATGTCAAGCTGATCACAAGCTTCAAGTCTCCAGCACTGTTGTGCATCCCCTCTGATGGCTGACTGGGTTTCAACTCATGGTCCTTGAGTCCTGGCTTGCAGCAACATGACCATTGTGGGGCACCCATAACATCTGCAGATTCTGTCTTTCTGTGCTTGAGGGTTTGTGCTGGCTCCTGGTGTATGAAGCTCGTGGGCATGCAGAGGGAGGTGCACTGCAGGCCATACAGAAGCTCTGTTAGAGCATGTTATGTCCATGGGTCCATCCTTTCTGCCTGCAGCGCGACATGTTGGAGGACCATAAGAGGACAGGGTCGTACTTCAACGCCGTCATGCAGAATCGGGAGCAGTTTCAGGGGAAGGTGGTTCTGGATGTGGGCACAGGGTGAGGGCCTGGCAGGATATGCAGTGGGGCCCTGCGCCAAACAACACAAAGAATGGCAGTGGGCGTCAGAACATGTGCTGGCTCAGGCAGGTCAGCCCAGGGCAGCAGCCGGCCCAGCCCCAACTGTCGCATATTGGGCCAGCTCCCGCGGGCCGGCTCCTCCCGTTCAGCTGAAGTCGTGGCACCTCCTGACAGCCCACATTGGAGGCAAACGCACTGAGTCCTTGAGGTGGCAGCTCTAATATCACAACTGATTGCCCGCAGGACGGGCATCCTGGCTATCTTTGCTGCCAAGGCGGGTGCACGTCAGGTCTACGCAGTGGAAGCCACATCCATGGCCAAGCATGCAGCTGCGCTGGTCAAGGCAAACGGGGTGAGAGGGTTCAGCCAGCATCTGTGCTGCCATGTGCACCTAGTTGCACCGCCCAGTTGCAAAGAAAGTCTAAGAGAGTCTGGGCTGAACCTTCAAGCCAGATAGACTTCTGAGTGTCCTGCAAGGGTGAATAGGTGCCTACAGCCTCCTTTGTGGCCCTTGATGTGGTGTTGTGTGCTGGCAGCTGGCTGTAAAGCCGCTTCCAGCTGAGGCACATGCCCTATGCTTGACCCCAACCACCTGTCACAGCCGATCATCACATGTGTGAATGGGCTGTCCAGCTGAGGTGTTCCTCGTCTGCCTGCAGCTGGCTGACCAGATCACGGTCATCCAAGGAGTGATTGAGACAGTACAACTGCCTGAGAAGGTTGACATCATCATCAGCGAGGTGAGACTGTTCATGCTGGGCCAGAAGTAGACAGAGGAAGCAGCTGCTTCTGGCAAGAATCTGCTCAGATTTTGAGGGATCTCTTGGTGTGGCATGCGAGGACTTATACCGGGCCTGTGCATTTGCTGGGCTGCACCAAATGTCTGTAGCTTTATCAACTGGTAAAACCAGGTGGTGCTTGCCTCCATCACAGTCTTGCACCTGTTGCAGATGCTTGCAGTGATTGAGCTGTAAAGAGGCTAAGAGTGGCCTTTTCTGCTCTGGATAGCCAGGCCGCTGCTCACTTGTGCACCTGTATGCGCTCGTGCTATTCATATCATGAAAACAAGATAACCACACTCAGAAAGAACATGGTGATGATGTCGATGAGATCTGCGTTCCTGCAGACCTGCCAGGCAACAGGGCTGCCAGACCCAGGTCTGGCCCCAGTCTGTGCACCATAGGGTGGATGAGCCCTCCAGTGGTGCTTGAGGCACCCAAGCCACCAAGGTCACATCTTGTTTCGTCCCGTACTGCAGTGGATGGGCTACTTCCTGCTGCGGGAGTCCATGCTGGACTCTGTGCTGGTAGCACGTGACAGGTTTCTGGCGCCTGGGGGAGCCCTATACCCCAGCCATGCCAGGATGTTCTTTGCGCCCATCCGCAGCCAGCTGGCACACCGCCGTATGGCAGACTTCCAGGTCAGCAATGATTCCAAGGAATCATATGTTTTTGCAGGGTGCAGGACTGCAATGTTGACTGCACCCAGCTGCTTCGCACCCCAACTGCAGCCAAGAGACAAGAGCAATATTCTCAAAGTGTTCCGCTAGCATTTTCCATTCAGTGTGGGGCCTGAAGCAGCAAGAATGTAGGCAGCATTTGCCAGCACCAGGCAGTGGCATACAGGTGGTTGCTGAACCCGCAGCAACTTCATCAGCAAGGGATATTTGTCTCTGCGGGGTCTGCACCAGCTGGTACAGTGGATCTGCGGCTGAGGCTGACTTCAGACTGGAACTTGGCACATGCATGAGGTTGTTTTGAGAGCTTTGTCTGCCTGAGGCCGGCCAGACAGCCTCTAGTCAGCTGAAGCTGCACTCAAAACGCTGATAGCACATTGCTTCCAATCTTGAATTTGTCAGTGTGGCAGTTTACCAAGCTGCCCAACTGGTTGCCTGCTGCCCTGTGCAACCCAGTCTGTCTGCCAGACTGTGACTTCACTGATGAGGGTGCCTGCAGAATTCGATGGGTGGCTGGGCAGAGTTTCTGCAAGACATGAACAACTATTATGGTGTGGAGATGGACTGCCTCAGCAGGGAGTTCAGGGAGGAGCAGCAGGTGACACAAGTCACTTTGAAACAGGAATTACTTGTCACCAGCAGTCTAGTTTGTTACGTACAGAAGGGTTCGGGAGGGAGGAGCAGGTCAGTCATTTGCATCATGGGCAGAGCCCTGCCATGGCTGCTGTGTGATGCCTTTGGTGTGTTTGACAGGGAGAGATCAAGAATGTGCCCCGCACTCTTTGGTACGCTGCGAGCATGCTTGATACGCAAAGCTCTGGTGCTTGGCCCAGGCCGGTCAACATGCAGTCCGGAGGAAAGCACTTTGTTGTGGCCACACAGACACGTGCTACTTTCATGCTCACGATAGCATGCTGCGGCCCTTCTTTGCGCTTTACATCCTTTGCCCCTTCGACTCGTGCTTATGGAGAACTTGCCATGATATGCACGAGGCCTCACTGAAAACTCCAGACCAGGCTGCCATGCCTTCGCTGCCTAAGCGCACTGTTGAGTATGCTGTGCGTTCCAGGGCCTGGGCATCTTGGGCAGAAGCCAGGCTGCCACAGCACAGTTTCCAGTGCTCCACACTGATAAGGCTGTGCTGCCCCGTTCAGGAATACTTTCTGAACACCTCAGCCTGGGCAGACGTCAACCCGCGCCAGATGCTGGGCCCCGCGGTGTGCATCAAGGAGTTCGACCTGCTCACAGTGTCCCAGCAAGAGATTGCTGCACCCGTGGAGGTGAGACAGCTGTTCTGCTGGTCAAAGCGCAGTGTCTGGATGGGGCGTATGGAAAAGATGGAAAGGCAAAGGTCATGCAAGCTTTGATCAGATGTGTGAGAAGGCAGCTCAGGATGGCATGCTGGGTCGCGGCCTGCTGGAGCCTCTTGACGCCCTGCTGGCAGGCCTCTATGGCCTGTCCACTCAGCTGCTGCTACCAGCACAGGCACATGTCCCATGCAGCAACATGTCACTGCTGAGCTCACAGCTAAGCCAGTTACCTGGCTGTGCAAGCTGCTGGTGCCCTGCTGCTGACGGCATGCTGCGGGCTGCTCACCTCTGTTGTGCTGTGTTCAGGCGTCTTTCACCCTGAACGTGCTGGAGCATGGTCCCGTGGAGGGCTTTGTGGGCTTCTTTGACACACAGTTCAAGGTAAGCCTTCAGCAGTGTTACCAAGACACTGTGCCAAGCAGAAAGGACGTTCATCCCTGAAAGCTTTGTGCAACACTGGAGTGGCTTGTGCTGCCATCAGGAGGCTCATGCCCTCTCAAGCAAGCAGACAGTAACAGTTCTACCAGCCTCAACCCACTGCTCTGCCTGTGCAGGGGTCACCCCAGCAGCCTGCATCATACCCCACGCTGCTCAGCACAGCCCCCGACCCCACAGGGGCCACGCACTGGGGCCAGCAGAGCTTCACAGTACACCCAGCCATCGACTGCATGCCAGGGGACAGCATCCAGTGCACCATCCGCATAGTGCGGAAGAAGGAGAATCACAGGCTCATGGAGGTCGAGCTGCACCACCAAGTCACAGGCAGGAGTTCTGCAGCTGTGAACGCACCCAAGCGGGTCTCAAAGTACCACATAGAGTGATCTGCATTGCTGCTCATATCAGGCTGCCCCTGTTTTACAGTTTTAGTTGCATCTGACACTGCCCACCCTGCCCCCGGCCCAGTCCCACCAGCTCTCCGAATGAGGTTCAGCACACCTTTCAGCCGTTCCCTGCACACTGTTCTGAAGATGTTTTGAGTCGGCTGAACGGCTGAATGGATGCAAATCTGACACTTGAATTGTCAAGGAGACAGGCATACATCATCGTGCTGCAGGACCGCTGTGCAGCACTGTTGAGCTCAGTAGGCGGCGGCCACCTGCTGCTGCTGCTGGGGGCGAGTTGTAGGACTGTCCACCTTGAGCTGCTTCATGCTCTGTTTCCTGAGCCGAGACTTTTTACTCTGTGTCGCTATGTGGCCTAGGAGCCACCTCATCCCCTCCTGCAGCCACAGTGTCTTGGACTTTAGAAGGATTCCCAATGGTGGCAGCAAGGCAATCGTGCCCCAATATTGTGGGCAAGCCTGCACCTGGATGCCCTGACTTTGCACATGACATGCCAGGCTCCCCAACCAGTGCCACCTAGCCCTGCACAGCCAGAGATGCACCTCAAGTCCTTCGCCAGTGAGTGCACTGCTGGCGGCAATCTGCCACTGCCGCTCCGGCTGCTCTGTCAGGTCCAGGGCGGCTGCAATGTCACTGACATGCAGCGCGTGCGCTAGGTCCATCTTATTGGCGAAGATGAGCAGGGGAGTGTCCTGTAAGGAAGGTGGAGAATGGTGTCATGCCTGCTGGACTGAAAGTACTTGTTCAGCGCAATTGCAGTTGAGGCTGAAAAGAGATGTATTGCAGGCAGCACACCACCACAAGGACAGCATGGTACACAGATGGCATGGCAGCCCATGTTGAACTTCTGCCATTCGAGGAACCTGACGCAAGTGCACCCTGACCAGCACCTTCTGAAAGTTGGACCTGCCTGCTGCCCCAGGAGCAGCAAACAGCACACTCCCTCACGCTGCTCTGCAGCCGTACACATGTACAGTGGGGGCATGCTCAGCCAGGGGATGGGGCACACCTCAAGGTCTGTGTGCGCCTGCAGACGCTGCACAATCCCCTTGGCGTCAGATAGCTGGGCCTGATCGGCAGCATCGATGACCAATATGACACCCTGCAGGTGACAGCATTCGTTGGTCCCAGACAAGAGCTCAGCCTGTGCTGCCCTGTGCAGGGGCCCAAAGTCAACCATGACACCCTGCAGGGCACATCATCAGTTCGTTCAGGGCAACAGCTCAGCCTATGCTGCCCTGTGCAGGGGGCCAACCACAGGGTCCATGTCAGTGCATCTGCTTTGCAGCAGCTGCAGTCCCAGTGGTCAGTGAGTGGCTCTCAGACAGCAGCTGAGCATCTGTTGCCCTGTGCTGGGCACCACCACTCCTCATGCTGGCAATGTTGCCTGACTGACAGAAAGGCTGGGCTGCACCAGGGTGTTGCCAATTGACAGAAGTCTCGGGCTGCACCAGGCTGTGTGTCACTGCCGTCCCCGTGCTTGAAGGGCTTGCTGCCTGGGCAATCCACTGCTGCTCCTGTTGCTGTGTCCAACCAGCGGACTGGCAGATGTGCTGGGCTGCGGCTGGCTGTGCATGTCTGCCTTACTTTGCAATGAAGCAGCAGTGTCAGGTGGACAGACAAAAGAAGGCCCTCCACCCAGTGCTGCAGCGTTCTGCCGTCCCCAGCACCGGGCATACTGCAGCACACCCAGAAAATGCAAATGCTTCCAGCAGGGCCTCTGATGTGTGGCACCAGGCAGGAACCCCGCCGCCTGTTGGCAGCAGCTGTGTGCCTCGGTGCCAGAAGGCTAGTGTGGCTGCATCTGCTGCACCCTTGGGGTCACAAAGTCTGGGCTGTGATGGCCTTAACCTGCCCATGTCAGCAGCTGCTGTGCCATGCAGGCAGAAGCCCTGAGCTGCACTGCAGAGGCCTGCGTACCGGCACGTCCTCCTGTCAGCACCTCTGCAGTGAAGCAGGGGCTGCACCACAACCGCCAGGTGTCAGCAGTCGTGTCTCTGCCCCACAATGCCCGGGCTGCTGCATGTGTCGCTGTCTGTGCCCCACCCTGGCACGCAACCATAAGCTCTGAGCTGTGCATGCATCCGCGGGAGCCTGAAAGGTGCAAGCGCCATGCAGGCGACAGCGCTGGTGCAGCAGAGACCCGACTACCTGCACGTCATCATAGTAACACTCCCACAGCTTCTGGTACTTGGGCTGCCCGGACATGTCCACCACGGTGAGCATCGTGTTGAGCATGTGGAACCTCTCAACGCTGAAGCCCACTGTGGGGACGGTGTCGTCCAGGCTTCGCTCGGCCTTGAGCGCCTGCACAATGCTGGTCTTCCCGCTGTTGGCCAGGCCCACCACCAGCATGCTGGCCTTGGCCTGCATGTTGGGGGCACTGCGTGGTGGCTCGGCAGAGGTGAACAGGGGTGGACACGTCCGTGTCGTGTACTGGTGGGGCAGGCTGACAGCGGCGGTCAGCAGACTTGCCCTGGGCTGTGTTCTGCATTGGTGCTACCGTCTGGATGCTGTGGCATGCCTGCTGCCGTAGCAGGCGGCCACCTTGCTGCCGCTCACTTTGCCTGCTGCAAGCTGCAGATGCCTCATATCCTGTAAAGCTCAGCGTGTGCTGTTGCAAGCCTGTCTGGACATGGCTGCACTGTGGCTCACCTTGGCAAGACCCAGAGAGATGAGAGCGCGCCGGAAGAAACTGCATGCAGCGTACTCACGCTGAGCATACATGCGTGGGAAACATGGCAGGAGCCAAAACGTAAGCCCCCACCTAAGTTCCTGCGGTGGCCCCATGACTATCAGCTCAAGATCTCATCAAGCTGAGCACAGGCGTGTTTGCAACTAGTTGTCCGGCAGCACCAGTCAAAGCTTGCAGTGCGTCTCCAAAGTCCTCTTGTGGGGCTGTCACAGTGCGAGGCTACACCTCTGCGACCGTTTTCGGTGAACTTCACATGAGAAGGAAAGTAATTCGACTCACCCCTTGCTGCTGGCAACAGAATGCCATCAATGCCGACCACAGTAGGGGTTGCTAGTCGTGCTCAGTCGCAGCAGAGCATGCGATAAGCTACTGCGCCTGCTGACAGGCATCTCCACATTGTGCTAACCCATGCAGCCAGTCGACTGGAAGCCTTGCCAACCATCATGAATGGTCAGCTAACTGCTCATAGGCCTGGCTCCTCTGGCCTGCTGCGCACCGTCACCATTGGCATCCCCTTTGGAGTGACGCACCTGGAGACAGCTGGGGACAATGGCTCAGCGGATGTGGCAGCGGCAGATGCAGAGGTGGCAGCAATCAACAATGCAGCGGCCGCCAGGCGCTTGGGCAGTCCTGAAGGTGGCTGCAGATGCTTCCCTGCTTTCCTGCGGGCTCACTCAATTTCAGGAAGCAGCTCAAGGCTGCCTGCAGCCACATGAGCATGGCTGAATGTGCCTTGCACTCACAACAGCTTGGGGTGCATGGGAATCTCTTGCCGGTGAGCTGCACAGCAGCCTCATGCCTGCAATCAAGGAGCAGCTGTCACAGTCTCTTTTGCTGCACATACATCTAAACAAAGCCAGCAGGCAAGCAGCACAAGGTGTTGCTATGCCGGTAGATGACCTACGCCGCTTCAGGCTCCAGACAGTAGATATGTCTGCGCGCTTCTGGCAGGCCATCCTTTAGGGGCTGCTGGTGCTCAAAGAAGCTCAGCAACATCGCCCAGGTGCCGTGCAGGCTCCCGTGCCTATGCGCGAGTGCTCAGCCATCGTCGCGGACTGGGTGCCAGCAAGCGCAGGCCTGCAGGCTTTGAGGTGGAAGACGCTGCCGGCATGCTCCCCTCTCGCAGCATCAGCAGCAGCAGCAGCAGCCTGCAGCGGGCTTTCGGTGAGGATCCAGATGTGTCCGCTGACACCTTGATCTGATGCACACCCTTACACAGGCCTCTAAAGCGTGTAGGGACATGCCCAAAGCAGCTGGGTTGCCCAGGGTGTCCAGCCTGTAGCAGAGCTCAAGCCCCGTTGCATGGCCAACCCTGCATGAGGCGCTGACATGCCATGCCAGAGCAGTGCATGGGATGTGGCTGTGCCATGCCAGCTTTGAAGTGAGCAGGCACCCCTGCATGGGATGTGTCGGTGTCATGCCAGCCTGTCACAGATCTGGGCACCCCTTCATGAGATGTGGCTGTGCTATGCCAGCCTGTCGCAGAGCAGGGGTACCCCCTAGATTGGATGTGGTTGTAACATACCAGCCTATCATAGAGCAAGGGCATCCCTGCACGAGATGCGGCTGTGCCAAGCCAGCGCGTAGTGGAGCAGCGCCATTCCTGCATGAGATTTGGACGTGCCATGTTCTGCAGACTCGCCGGGGCAGTCCAGCCATAGGCAGATCTCAGGATCGCGTCCCATGTCCGGGCTGCGACCTCATTTCTCAGAAGTGGACCAGGTGCTCGGGCCGTCTGGGTCAGCAGGCGACTCGAGAGCGGCAGGCAAGCCCTCTGAAGGCAGGCTTTGACTGTGAACATGCCTCAGGCTGTCAAGGCCTATCAATTCTGACCCACCTGAGTGGTGCACCTAACTTGAGATGATGTGGAAGCAACAGGCTGGGTCTCTCTTCCCATGTGAAAAGTCTCACCCTGCTGCACTGATAGACGGCCAGCATGTCAGCAGGGCTGCCCTTCTAAGTTGTGATTTGTAAGCTTTCCTGGGACTTCCATGCCAGGCTGCTGTCTGAGCTACAGGCAAGGCCAATCGGAGTTTTTCACCAGCTGTGAGCTTACCTTGGGCTTCAAAGCTGGAATGCTGTCTGAGCCGCTGGCAAGGCCCTTGGAAGCTTGAGTCTGTTTGCAGTTCTACCTGAAGCTTGAGTGCTAGATGCCTGAGCCACTTTGTGTGTGGGAGGGTGGACTGCTACACCTCAGCGATCCACCCATGGGTCTTCAGCAGGCACCACCACAAAGCATCTGGCTTGCAGGTGACGTCACCGAGCAGGGTGACACCCAAGCGCCGGAGCAAGTCTTGGACGCAGCCCGCTCTGCCTCTACTGTAGCAGCAGAAGGCTCACCAGACACTGCTGAGGAGCAGCCTGGTCAGGTAAGTCCTCAAGCTGCTCTGTCTGTGCTGGAGCAGCACACAGGCATGGCAGCCAATGCGGCAGCTGTATTAGCAGGCCCACCAGGGCAGCATCCTGTGCAATGGACCTGCGGCAGCATGCAAAGGGCAGAGCTCCTTGTCATCAAGACCGTGTCTCACAGATGCCTCTTAGCAGCATGCATGGAGCTGAACTTGCCGCCTGGAGCTGAAGATGCTGCTCCGAGTGCTATTTTGGTGGATACCCAGACCCTGCAGGATCAGCAGTGCTGCTGGACAACATGCACATGTTGCATAGCCTGCTGTTGCTGAGGCTCCACGTTGCCGCAATGTCAGGATGACATCCTGCTCTGGCAGGACCATTGATTCAAGGTCCACCAGTGCTGCTGGACCATGTGCTCCCCCTGGTTTTATGTACTTGCCTCTGCAGCAGCTCAACCTTGCTGCCATCCCCGTGATCATGCAGCTTTGCCTGCCTCTGCAGGACCTCAGCCTGCCTGCCACGTCAGGCTCGCATGCTCTGCCAGCCCTCTAGGACCCCCCAAGTGGTGTAGAGGCAACCTGTTTTCCTGCCTGCCTCTGCAGGGTCTCACCCTTGCTGCCATCTCAGTACCCATGCAGCTGTGCCTGTCTCTGCAGGACCTCAGCCTGCCCCCCACGTCAGGGTGGCGTGCTCTGCCAGCCCCTCCAGGCCCCCCAGTTCTCTTAAGACAACCTGTTCTCCTGCCTGCCTCTGCAGGCCCTCAGCCTTCACGCTGCAGCCCACCTGGGGAACTCCCTGCTGTCGACCTCTACAGCGGGTGGTGCAGCTGGCGACCCGCTGTCGCTGTTCTCCTGCTTGCCTCTGCAGCAGCTCATCCTTGTTGCCATCTCAGTACCCATGCAGCTGTGCCTGTCTCTGCAGGACCTCAGCCTGCCCCCCACGTCAGGGTGGCGTGCTCTGCCAGCCCCTCCAGGCCCCCCAGTTCTTTCAAGACAACCTGTTCTCCTGCCTGCTTCTGCAGGCCCTCAGCCTTCACGTTGCAGCCCACCTGGGGAGCTCCCTGCTGTCGACCTCTACGGCAGGTGGTGCAGGCGGCGACCCGCTGTCGCTGCTGCAGGGCAGGCGCCCAGTGACGCCTGCCTGGGCGGGCAGCTTGACACCTGCAGCAGAGGATGACAGCATTGCTTCGTATGCGGAGGAGCAGGGCTACAGCAAGCAGGTGAAGGGCACTTTTGGATACCAACCTCAGGCCTGAAGCCAACAGCAGTTGCTAGGACCCTCTCCTGGCAAGCTGGGCGTTGGCCCTGCTGCAGATCACCTGGATATGGGCTTGGGTTGCACAGGCGTTCTCAGGAGACTGGTGTGCCTGGCCACAACAGAGATTTCAGGGGTAATTATCGTCTCCCTTCTGGTCCCCTGGGCACCACTTTGCCTGCAGATATCTCCGTCCAATTCTGCACAATTAGCATGGCACCTAGGTTCAAGTCTCACCTCCCCACGCTGCCTGCAGGCGCAGCGCTTCCATAAGGTTGTGTTTCACCTCCCCACGCTGCCTGCAGGCGCAGCGCTTTTATGGGGTTGCCCCACAGACAGCTATGCACCCACTTCAGTCCTCTGGTGCTGCTATGCCTGCAGAGCCCGACTCACCTCCATGTTGCAACAACTACCCTGCCTGCTAGCAGGTGTAGCCATCATCTGTTGTCGTGCTGCCTGCAGACCCACAACCACCTTGATCCAGATGCCCGCCGAGCCACACTTGCTCCCTAGCTGGAGCAACCCACCCTGCCTGCTGGCTAGGGTGTTGCTGTCATCCAAGAATCCATGATGTCATCCCGTGTCATGCTGCCTGCAGGCCCATGAGCACCCTGATGCCTACACCCACACAGCCACACCCACTACAATACGCTTTCACCACCCTGCTTGCCTGAAAGCCTGGCATCATCCACCCTAGTGTTGCCTGCAGGCCCAGGGGTACTTGGAACGCTACGATCACAGAGCCACCCCCATGCCCCGCATCCTGCCCCGCCACAGGGCCAACTCCCCGCCCTCCCCAGAGTCTGACGAGCACAACCCCTTTGTGAGGGCAGCTGCCCGCCCCTGGAGCGCTTCCAGGGATCTCGCCCTGCTGCTCAGGCCTGGACAGCTTCTGACCCCCGATGATCTGGTGGTGCTGGCAGAACACCGCAATGCGCAGCGCAACAGGTCCCTGCCTCCCTCCATCCTGCCCAAACCCAGGTAGGGTTTTTCTGCATGCTTCTAGGAAGGCATTCAGTATCTTGATGGGGCGTTTGGTGGACTCTCAGGGGACAGGGCACCACACTACGGAGCGCAACAGGCAGCCTGCTTCCCGTCATCCTGCCCAAAGCCAGGTAGGGGTCCTGCGCGTGCTTCTAGGAAGACAGGTAAGTGTTTGGCAATGGGGCGTTCAGTGAGCCCTCAGGGACAGGGCACCGCAAAGCACGATGCAGCAGTGCCTTGCCTTCATCCGTCCTGCCGAAACCGGGTAAGGTCTTTTGCTGGTCCCCACATGACGACAGAAGGCATCCAAAAGGTAGATGGGCCTTTCAGCGGCCCCCTGGGAGACAGGGTGCCGTAGTGCACCAAGCCTCAATGCCCTGCTTGCATTCATTCTGCTCTTGCTCACATAAAACTGCTGGCTGACTGTGCTAAGAATTGATACAACTTCGCAGCGTCTGTGGAATTTGTGTGGGCCACCATTGTATTGCAAGCCTCTGCACCCTCTCTCTGCCCAACTTGTGTCAAGGTTTGCGCCTGTGCGGCAAGTCGGGCACGACACCTATGAAGGGGGCTCATGCAGGGTCGCGCTATCTGAACAGCCACTGGCCGCCAGATCGCTTTGACACTTGTCCCTGGCATGTGTTCTGTGCCAAAAAGTTTCAGATATTGTGAGGCAGGCAGGCAGGCAGGCAGACATGCCTGCTGTCGTCTGCATGGTGCTCAAGATAAAGCAGGGCAACAGGCGCCGACCGCTGTTGATTGACTTACAGACAGGATCTCCACACCTGTAAGGCAACTGTTAAGCATCCCACTGCTGCAGGTTCATCAAAGTAGACGAGGGACGCATGTCCCCTGCCAATCTGCGGGTGATACGATACCAGCAGAGGCAGTCGGTGGGCATGGTTCGGGCCAAGAAGCTGTCTCAAGCGCTCTTGGAGGCAGCGGTTGGGGTGAGCACTGCTCTGCTGCTCATGTTGCACAGCTCTGCATGCTGCATTGCTCATGGTTGCCCCTGAATTGCTTTGCTCACAGCTCCACATGGAGGCAGAGATGGTTTTTCACAATCAGCACTTAAAAGTCTTGACTGCCAGCCAGTCTAGAAAGTGCCTGACAATGGTCTCGGCAAGGCTGGCCCCGTAGAGCTGCCCTCCGCCAGCTGTCTCTCTGCATTGCACTACCGTTGAAAACATACAGGCAGATAGGGCCTGTCTATGGCAGTATCTGCCAGCTGCCTCCTGGCTCATATGCTGCTGCTGCTGTGGCGCAGGCAGCCGGGGCTGATGATTTCGGTGCCCACCGCCGGCGGCATCCCTTCAGACCCGTTCTGCTGCTGTGGTGCAGGCAGCCAGGGCTGTTGATGAAGGACGCCGCATGTACCAGGCAGGCATTGCTCCAGATGCCACCACTGAGATCCAGGCAGTCATGTGAGTCTGCCTGGTCCTGTCGTGTCGGTACCTCGTCAAGCATCTTGGGGTGCTGCACAGGTGTGCTGTAACCTGGCTGGGGCATGACCAACAGCCCCCTTGCCCAGTCAGCCAAGCTCATGTGTGTGGCACAGATGCCCCTGACACACTTGTCATCAGGCCAACAGCTGCTTGCGTAGTGCAGGAGTGGGACTCACTTGGCCAGCGTGGCCTCCTCCAAGCTAGGGGCACTGCCCCAGCGCAAGATGGCAGCCATGCGCAGCCTGGCAGCCTCAAGACTCATGCGCTCCATGAAGAAGCAGCCCACGCTGTCTGACCCTGCCACACGCAAGGCGCTCAGGAATCTGGCCACCCTGATGCTGTCCCCACGGGAATGGTGAGCAGGGATCTGCTGCTCTGGACAGCTTGATGTTGGTCTTCTGTAGCCAGGCACTGTGAGATTCTGCCACGCTGGCCACCCTGAT
Source organism: Asterochloris sp. CNOR1 (assembly GCA_963969365.1). Taxonomy (NCBI): domain Eukaryota; kingdom Viridiplantae; phylum Chlorophyta; class Trebouxiophyceae; order Trebouxiales; family Trebouxiaceae; genus Asterochloris; species Asterochloris sp. CNOR1. The sequence continues at coordinate 410,366 of OZ017750.1, forward strand.
GCTGTTCCCTAGGGAATGGCGAGCAGGGGCTGCATGGGTGTTTAGTGCGTTGTTGTCGGGCTAACAGATCTGCCAGGGGTATGGTGCTGCGCAGGTTGCCATGTGATCACGCTGATTCTGCATCACAGGGACTGCTCAGCAGGGGTCTGCTGCTCTGAATCGCCGTAATGGCCTGCACCATGGCTGTCGTATCATGCTGCTGCGCATCGATGAGGGATTTGGCCAACCCAGTGAAAAGAGAGCAGGGGGGTGTGTACGCTGCCTCCTTCATGTTCTAATGCTGTGCGAGCAGGCTGCGCTGATGCTGTCCCCACAGAAGTGGCGATCAGGAGTTGTGCCTGGCACAGGTGGCAAGCAGACCTCTGTTGTGGCGACTGCTGTTCTGGCAGCTTGACGCACGGGCCGCACTGATGCTGTTCACCATGTAGAGCTGTCCCCCGCTCCAGGCTGACCAGTCAAGCCCTGTGCTCTGCAGGGACAATGACTACGACGAGGATGGTGAGGGCGGTGGCCACAGCTCAGGAGCCAGGTCCAGCGCTCAGCGCCTGCGCCAGGGCGCCATGTGAGCCAGCTGTGCTATGCAGTTCAGCTGTGCATCTGCATTGAGGCTTTCATCTCTGATGATGCTGTGCCCTTTTGGGTGTCCAGCAAGCAGCAGCCAGCTGCCCTGTGTGGTCAGCTGAGTTGTGCATGGGAGCTGTCCTTGCCGCTGCTGCTGTGCTCTGAGAGGTGTCCAGTACACATAAGCCAGCTGCACTGTCTCGTGGAACCAGTTCATCATGTGCACGAGGACTGCGGCTCTTTCTTCAGCCGCTGTGCCCTGTGGGGGTCCAGCATGGAGCAGCCAATTGCCCTGTGTGTCACGTACTTGCAGGCTTACGGGCTGCAGGTTATGCTGACGCTGTGCCCCACTAGACATGCAGCATTTTGCAAGCCATCTGGTCAACAGTATCAGCTCAAGTGCTTGGGAATTCTCTAGGAATAGACCCTGTTGGGCTTCCAGCGTGCAAAGCATGTGTCAGAGGCCCTGCAAGCTGCCTGACAGTGGTTTTCAGCCAGCACAGCTCTGCCTAGGCATGGCCACCTGGGCAGGATGGGCTCACGCTCAGCACACTGCACCTCACTCTGCTGTGCCTGCCCTTCCTGCAGCTACACGCCGCAGTACGACATCATAGCCCGCGGCTATGCCCGGCGCCGCCGCAAGGAGGCAGAGCATGAGGCCGCCCTGGCAGCTGCCAAGGCTGCAGCCGTCGCGGCCGCCCTGGCCAGTGACGACGTGCTGCGCATGCAGATGGAGCTGGATAACATGCTGGCGCAGCAGCAGGCCAAGGGGGACGCTGCCCCTGAGCCAGGTGGGGCGCTTGTCGTCATTGCTGGTTGGGGCCTCTAGTCATGATGCGTAAAGTGAGGCTGCCTTAGGGACATGTGGCGTGCTTTGGGTTGCGTTGCCATCATACATGTTTCCTGAGCGAGTACTGCAAGGCAGATGCATCCCCCCACCCAGCTCTGCACTTCAGCTGACAGACCTGTGTGATGTCGCGCAGAGTACATGTTTGAGCCGGAGCTGCCTGCTGTTCCAGAGTCTGACATGGCAGAGCCAGACATGGCAGAGCCTGACATGGCAGAACCAGACATGGCAGAGCCAGAGGCCACTGAGGTGGTTACAGATGCTGCTGCGGTGAGGCGCACGCACGTTGAGTGTTGTCTGCCTCTAAGCCACAGCAGAGGCTCTCCCAAGAGGGCTTCCTTGGCACCAAAACAGGTTGCAGCGCGTCATTTGCTGCACATAATACTGGAGGCCTGTCTGCACAGAGATGCTGGTCTCTGCAAGCCAAAGACTAGGCATGTATACTATGGCCCTGGCAGTGTTTGCTGCCATGCTCAGAGTTCTCCAATTTGCAGGGGCAATCCCCAACTGGTTGTGTCTTGAGCAAACGGCTTTTGAAAGGCTAGCCAGGGCTACCTCACCTGGTCACATGGCTGTTGTCCATGCAAGGCTGCTTGCCGGCCAGTTGAGCCAGGTGTTGGCCTCAAGAAAGCAGCTGGAACTGAGCCGCTCCTTAGCCCCCAGGCTGACTGAACCCAAGGCAAAACAGCAATCTCCAAAACAAGAATGTTTTTTGTTACCCTGCAGGAGGCACCTGCCATAGCAACTCAGACCGATGATGTAATGGAAGAAGCACCGGCAGAAGCTGAGCCGTCTCCCCCCGGCCCACTGCAGCGCGTGGAAACGCAGAGTGAAGCAAGCCTGGTACGCGACCAGAGCGGGAAGGAGCTGACTGTGATGAAGGCGCGAGGAGGTAAACAACCACATGAGCAAATGGTTGACAGAGTGCTTGAATGGGTGCAGCAACCTTTGCTGGAAAGAGGGGTCCTGGACACCCCATTCTGAGGTGTCTTCAGTGCTTCAAGCAGCACAGGCCAAGCACTGCACCGTCTATACTGCAACTGAGCAGCCATGACAGGGGCCTGCCAGTGTTCTTTGTGACTGTGCCTGAGCACAATAACCCTGGAGCACTTCAGCATCCATAACCCACGCTTCAGGACTGGCCAGGTGTGCCAAAGAGACCCTGCTGGTGCCAGTTGCTGCCCAGTGCTGTGTGCTGGTTTGACACTGCACCACGCTTCTGCTGTGACATGCAGGCGACCAGGTCAACCGGGTGGTGCTGCCCAATGGCATGACCATCCACCTAGCGGCCCGGACCAAGCTGCCGGTCACCAGGCAGAGGCAGCAGCAGCTGCAGACCGCCTCCAGCAAAGCCTCCACCCAGCTCCTGCAGCTGCCTGAAGGCTCGGGGGTGCCCTTGCGCACAACCCAAGAGGTAGGCCCTGCTCGGCTGCTCACTCATGGCGGGGTGCGCACGCTTCAGCCATAGGGTAGTGCTGAGGGGCTGCTCACTTCGTCAAAGCAGCTGCTTGAAGGCTTTGGGGGCGCATACACACTAGCCAAGAGGTAGGCTGCCCCCTCAGTGAAGGAGTGCCAGCGTGCACCAGCCAAAAGGTTGATGGGCTGCTCAATCAGTGAGGGCAGTTGCCTGAAGGTTTGGGAGGGCGCAGCAGCCAGCAGGTGGGACTGAGGTGCTGCTCACTATGGGGCCCGCCTGGCTGACAGGAACAGGGGGTGCCGTGGATGCCTGGTCGAGCTGCGGCTGCCTTATGGAGTATGGCTCACATGGGGAGGATTGGCTGGCAGGAGTCCATTGATTGGTCCCAGGCTGCAGAGCTACTTGTTGCAAGCCCCTGCATTCATGTTAGGGAGGAGCAAGGCCCTTGCGGGGTGCAGCAATGAGATGCATGAAGTCAGACAAGCGCTGGCTTATGTGCCTGATTTTGTGCACACTTGTGGCAGCTTCCAGCAAGCCCCTCCTCTCTGCAGGAGGCCACTCCATTGTCAACTGCTCAGAAGAAGGCAGTAAAGCACGCACAATCTGATGCTTCCCAGGGAGGCACCACTGAGGCAGGCAGTGCCTTTGGGAAGCGCGAGAGTGAGTTCTCAGGTGAGACAGTTAGGCATGTTGGAGCCTTGTCTTTGGCTGACACTGATGCAGTGCGCCTCTGCCCAAGGTGGCAGTGCGGAAGCCACACTTCTGTACTACTGCCACACTGTGCAAGGGGATGCAACAATTGTCCAAATAAGCTGCCTGCATGGCTGTAGCAAGCTCCACACACAAAAGTTGCGGCAACCTTCAGGCACGACCCGGATAACTGCTGACCCTGAAGTGGACCTCTCCAGCAGTTGTCACTGCACACCCTGTCAGGCCTTGCTCTCAAAGGTGTGAGTTGGCGTGCTCCTGCAGGCTCCAATATGTCGGTCTTGGAGGCCACGCTGAGCAGTGAACCCTCTGGAGAGCAGGCACAGGACCCCTCAGTGCTGAGTGTGTTTGAGACACCCGGGGGGCACCAGGTCATTCAAACCCTGGTTGAGGCTGAAGTGGAGGGCCGCATGCAGCAATTTGTCACCCGCACCGTCGTCACCGCATCTGGGCAGGTGGTGTGCGTCGTGCGGGAGGACAACGAAGAGGTGCGCCCTTCTGCACTGTGTGCCGCCCATCAGCCGCACATCTGCTGCGTGCAGCACCCAGGCAAGCACTGCAGCTCACTGGCTCATTGTCAGCTGCTGGCTCATGAGCCCAGCATCAGTGCTCACTGACTGCACCGCCTGAGCCTTGTCAGGCAGCCAGGCAACACTGCATTCTGCTTGTGGGCCTTGAGCCCAGCATCAGTGCTCGTGACAGCCCACTAAGCCCAATCAATGGCCAGGCTGCACATCAGCGCATCACTCCCTGCAGCCACAGCTGTCCCCCTTGGTGGCAGGAGGTGCGCCTGGAGACCATAGACGTGCAAATCATTCAGAGTTGCTCCGATGGCACAGACTGCCATGCAAGTAAAGCTGCTTGAAAGCTGGCAACTTGAAAAGATGCAGTGCCCACACCTGGCTGTGCAGGTGCTGTTTGGGTACAACCTCTTCAAGGGCCCCCTGGGGCAGATGCTCAAGCAGGCTCCCGTCCCTGCCCAGCAAGGGTCTGGCACTGATGTTTTCAGAAGGGCTTCCACCCAGGAGGTGAGCAGCTCTGGTGTAGCGTCCAGGGATTCAGAGTGATGCCCCTCCTCAAGGTGTGATGACGCCTGGACTCCATTCACTCTGGGCAGCTGAACCTTAGGGTTCAGGGCTGGGTTAGCAATGGTGCCCAGGACATGCCTCCTGCACCCCCCTGTGCAGCCCTTGCAATACCTCAAGGTACCAGCAGCATTTGCAGAGGTGATGCATAGCCCAAGGAGCTTAGGTGCTGCATGGGCTTCCCCTCTGTGCATCACCTCTCACCGCTGGCGCGTGCAGGCGTCGCAGCGCAGCACACGCCTCAGCAATGACTCGGCAGCCAGCCCTGCTGCAGTCATCCCCACAGCTGGGGGCGGGGCTGCAGTCATGGGCCGCCTACGCCAGCAGGCGGCACGTGACAGGCAGGGGCCTCGTGACAGGCAGGCTGTGGCCAGAGAAGAAGCAGCCGTGGGCATCAGCAGCAATGGCAAGGTGTGATTTTGGAGGCTTCTTTGGCTGCTGCACCTGCCGGCAGCCTTGATGCACATGCAGCAGCAGGCATTGTCTGAGCTGTGCAGAGGCTGGCGCTTCCAGAGTGCTGGATGAGTGATGCACCCCACCATCCAGCTTGTGAAGCTCTGCCTGTAGGTGGCCTGTTTGAGGTGTGTTGGGAGCACCGTGCAGTGCTTCAGTCTGGCCTCTGATGCACCGCACTGGCCAACAGGTGTGGCACTCTGCCTGCAGGGAGGCCCTCCAGGGGAGCCTTTGGTAGCCGCCTCCAAGAGGCGCGGCAAGGCCGCTCGGGTGGCACCGACCGTCGCGCCTGTGATTCTGGCGAGGCCCTCACAGCACGTGGAGCCGTTCGTGCAGAAGCAAGAGCCCAACGGAGCATCGCCCCCTGAGCTGCACACGCCGGCCAGCAGGCGCCCTGCCAAGCAAGCCCCAGGGGGGCGCCAGAGCAGGAGTGGGGCGGTAACCCCACCACCGGCCGACAGGCAGGCAGCTGTGGGGGCTGCTGATGCTCTGCTGCAGCGGAAGGCACTGCAGCAGCGCAGCGCGAGCCTGGGTGCTGCGCCAGCCCACCACCAGCGGCAGCAGCAGGCACACCAGCAGCAGGCACTGCAGCGGCACTGCGCGAGCCTGGACGCTGGGCCAACCCACCAACAGCTGCAGCTGGGGCAGCAGGAGCACAGTCATCCTCACCTGCAGCCTTCGCACCAGGGTTCCCAAGACCCTGCCCCTGCCCAGCACCTGCTCCACCTGCAGGGTCCCGAGACAGGGGCCAGTTGCCAGCAGCAGCGCGCAGGGTTTGCTGCCCCAGGCAGGCAGCCTGGCAGGCACGGCCCAATTCCTGGTGCTAGGGACCAGCCTCTAGCTGCAGCTACTGCCTCACCTGCTCCTGCACTGTATGCCCCACCCCCCTCCCCGGCTGCAGAGCTTTTCAGCGCTGAGACCTTTCACATGGCAGGCCCCTCTGACCGCCAAGCAGGCAGGATGGGCAAGGCGGCTGCAGGGCAGCTGCAGCAGGGCCAGGCTGCTGATCAGCAGCAGGCAGGCAGGGCAGCTGCAAGCCAGCAGGGCCTGAGTGGTCCGCCCAGACCGGGGGCAGCTCCAGCAGGTGGGGGAGGGCCAGCAGAGCCTGGGGCTGAGGGCAGCAGCCAGGGGTGGCCAGGGTTTGCCACTGTGGTGCAGCCATCAGATGTGCTGGGCGGCCAGCTGCATGGCGCCCCAACCGGCACGCCCTGGGCGCTGTTCCAGGTGAGCTGCCAATGCCTGTCTGGGCCTGATGTCAGGGCTCGACGTATGATGCACAGCCAGCCCGGCCTTGCAAGGGCTCGACTTGCATGGCTGAGTGTTGCTGCCAGCCCGCCAAGACGTTGCGGCTGCTTACTTGAAGCTTTGCCGAATGCTGGGGCAGCACTGCCCAAGATTGCGCCTGAGCTGCTTCATTGCACCAAGTACCAGGCAGGCGTGCACCTGTTGTGCAGGCCATTGACGACTTTGTGGCGGGCGTGGTGCGTGTCGAGACCAGGACGGAGGAGAATGCAGCTGGGCAGGTTGTCACAGGTGGGTCTGGTACCAAGGGCATAAGATTGCCGAGTGGCCTGCTGTGGTCACCTCTAGTCTGCTCAGTCGTGGGCACCAATGTGGGTCAGTGACCTACTGAAGCAAAACTATTTGTGTCAGTGTCTGCTCCTTGGTGTGTCACATGATATGGTTAACACAGGCATGACCATGGCCAACAAGCTGAGCTGGTGCGGCTGAGGCTGCTTGCTGACACACCTATGTGAGAGCATATTGACCTTCCAAAAGTTTTGTTTGGTGGTCTGCCGTGTTTAAGGTCCCTGATGGGGCCACGTGAGCAGCTCAAGGCACAGCTCTGCAGAAAAGAAGCTGCCGTATGATAGCTTTTCATCTTGCTGCCTGAGGTGCCTGCCCATTGTGGAGGGGCTGTATGTGCAACCCAAGCCACACCTTTGCGGAGCAGAAGCAGCTGAGCTGCCTCACGACAGCTTCCAGTCTCCCTGGCTGCAGTGTGTGAGGTCATTGTAGGTCCAGAGTCAGGTCATGGCAGCCCTGACGGCGCTGTTTCGCGGAGCCTGTCCCCATCAGACTTGGGCTCCTCTGCTGACTCTCTGGCAGGTCCTGAGCACGAAGATGCGTTGGAGCCCCCAGTCAGCAGGCTAGCTGAGGACATTGGGGCACAATTTGCTGAGGAGGGGCCTTCAGAGGAGGACCTTCACCCTGCAGCCACTATAAGGCCGGGCGGCCCTGATGGGCTTGCTGCAGGGATGCGGCGGCCCAGCACGCCTGAGCCCGAGCTGGGCACTGTGGCCATCTTTGATCAGGACTCAGCTGACACGCTGAGATCGCACAGTGAGGTGCGCTCTGCACCACTGTCATGGTTTCTAAAGAGAATGATTGGCAGAGAGTAATGGCACCCTCCGTTCTCCAGAGGGTGAGCCGCAAAGGTACTTACTGTGACAGAAGCAGCAGCCTCAAGCCTGCTGCAAGCACAGTGTGGCCTGTCATGCTGTGAAGGACTGCAGCTGGCTGCTCCCAGTCTGGGCTGCATACATGCACTGAGCATGGCAGCTCTGGCTGCATAGCCCTGACTTTTTGGCCATGCACATGCTGCGCAGGGGTGCACCAACGGCGCAGTGCGTTGGGCTCCTGCTGTGGCTCCTGCTGCGTGCTGAGGGGCCGTTTAGGGTCAGGGTTGCGGCCGCCGTTTGCCAGGCTGTCAGCTTCAAGTTCACTTCACCTGTCCCCTGAGATTTCCTGTACTGGCAGACGTCAGGCCCGATGCGTGGTGTGCAGGTGGGCCCAGGCAGCATGCAGGGAACCTCAACTGACGGCATCTTCACCGACGCTGACTCGTCGCTGGGCGAGCCTGTCCCTGCCTCCTCCGCAACTGTGGAGGCGGGGGATGAGCCCACCTCCTGGTTCCAGGAGGAGCCCCAGGCCGTGCCTGTGAGACCCACTGAGCTGAGGTGTGACCTGCCGAGCCAGCGGGGCCGGCGGCATCGGGGGGGCGGCCGCAGCAGGAGGCAGCCCCGCGGGAAGGTGCAGCGGGGCACAGTGCGCCCCCAAAACTTCACAGGTGGGGTCTCTGCTGAGGGCTGCTGTGATGCAGCCTGCCCACAGGGAGGTGTGTCATTCCAAGGCCCCTCTGGAGCAGGCTCCCCTCCTTAGGGCTGGTGGCAGGGGCACTGGCTCTGGTGCCAATAGCTATTGTCAGGACTGGTCCAGCACACACGTTCAGGCCTATATGGCACAGCCTGGCAGGCAGGGAGGGTGCATGGCTTGCTGAGAGCATATGCTGGTACTGTGCATTTTAGAACGCCCCGCTGCTGTCCATGCAGATTGTCTGAACGGACTTGACAGGGGGATCATCTGCAGCCCCCTGCACCAACCTTCCACTGGCTGAGCTTGCAGCTGAGCTCTATGCCAGCGCCTGCACCAAATGTGCAGCCTCAGTGAGTCATGCGGCTGCGGCAATCCGCCCTTGCTCTGCGCAAAAGCCCCACTCGTGCTGCGGAGCTCAGGCCGGTTTTCGTGCTGGCATGGCCTGCATGCACTTGACAATGGGATGTACAGCCTCTTGAAGCACACAGCCCATCACTGGTCTTGCAGCTGAACTCTGGGCTGATCCATGTCTCAGGAGTGCAGTCATGGATGCTTTGAGAGTCATAAGAAGTGCAGGTGGGGAGCTGGAGAAGGCTGAGTAAGACGCTAGCACTGCCTGCATGCACTTGCCAGTGTTTGTGTCAGACAGCCTCCTGGAGCAAGCCTCCCTTGGCTGTGCTCAGTGGCCACTGCATGCCTTACTCAAACAGGCACTCACCAGAGCACACCCTCGCTCTGCGCTGAGCACCCACTTGTGTTGCTGCAGAGCCGTGGCTGGACCGCGCGTTCGCGGCCCTGAGACGCAGCCTGCGTGCGCCCAGCATCGCGGACGATGGCAAGCCTCTCTGGCGCCATGCAGGGTTTGCCCACGACCCTGGAGGCCTCCTGGGTCACTTGGTGAGCCTTTCTCTACCTTTGTGAAAGAGAACCCTACCCCAAAACTATCATCCTCAGCTGGGCTGCCAGCCCTCTCTGCTGCTGCTTGGAGTGTGCTGCCAGCCTGCCTGTCTTCTGGCTGCAGTTGGGGCCCTCAGGAGAGGTGGAGCACTGCTTCCCGCTGTCTTGGGCGCCCTCGGTGAAGTCCCAACGACCAGTCGGGTACCATGTAGGTCAGGATCCTGAGTCAAAACCAGAGGCCTGGGAGGAGCAGACTCCTCTGCCTGCTGCAGATGTGCAGGGACATGCAGGAGCTCCCTGGCGGGTGAGTGCTGCCTGCGTGGCGCTACAGGGTTACCTGCAGTGTTTTGCTGTTGGACTGCTTGAAGGGCGCGTGGCACTGGTCGAGTCCCCACCATGGTCTGTGCAGTGCATGACGAGGCCAGGCAGATGGAGACTGTCTCTGTGTGTAGCACTGATGTGGCACCTGCAATGTCTCTGGTGCAGCTTGGGGGGCGGCCTGTGCAGCCAGCCACCTTGCTGCCCATTGTGTCCTTCATGCAGAACTCCCCTGCAAAGACAGGCCGTGTGATGGGGATGCCTGTGCCAGCTGGCATGGGCTGCCTGCATCTGTGCACAGCAGGCTGCATCGACACAGCAACCCTGAAGCAACACGTGCAAACCTCTTTTCCAATACCTTGCGCTTGCTGGGAAGCACACATGCAGGGATGCAAGGAAAACCAAGTGTTCTTGTTCTTTGCTTCAAGCAAGGAGAGGCGCCGCTTTTGCTTTGCATGTCTTTGCTCGGAAACAAGAACACAAGCTTCAGGCAAATATTGTATTAGCTGCTCTGTCGCTTTCTTTTGGCTCTGTGCTGAGCAGGGCCACAGCACAGTTCTCCCAAGTCTTCAACCCTGGCAGAACCCTCAGAACCTCCCTTCTGCAGGGCCCAGGGGGCAGCGGAGCCTTCAGCAGCATTCCAGGGGTGTCAGAGTCCCTGGGCATGCTAGATGCCAGCCGAGTGCTGCAGCGAGATTTTGTGCCGCCCCCAAACCCTCCGGATTGGGTGCCGGCAGGAGGCGGCTCCTGGCCTTCAAGCAACTGTGCTCCCTTAGACGCTGGACCAGAGGAGCGGCCTGGTGCGTTGATGTCAGCGCCCTTTTGCAGACGTCCGAATCGGCAGCCGCGAATGCACGCCTTTGTTTACAAGCACCAGACTGCCAGCATGCCTGGTTGCAATGGTGCTTGCGCAGCCCAAAGGGGCTGCGCAGGCTGTGCTTGCACCTGTCCCAGTCTGCGCCCAACACTCTGCAGCTCACCATAGCTGTTGCTCTGACAGCATGATAAATCTGGAATTCAGGGCTGCCCAGTCCCTGTTTCTGTTGTAGCAGAATTGGACCAGCCGTGTTGCTGATCGGGTGCTGCATTGAGGCAGGTGCTTTGCTGGTATGGCAGCAATTTGAGCTACTGTCAGCTGCACCCTTGTGTGCAATGCCGCTGTGTCTATTGTGGCTGCATTGAGGCAGCTGCGCTGCTGGATTGAGTGTGTATCCCGAACTGCTGAAGGCTGCTGCTTTGTGCGCTGACAGCTGCTGCGCTAAGGGCAGATGCAGACGATGCCCCTGGAGCGGCTGGCACTCCTGAGCGGCCCATGGTGGCTGCCTCGCATGCAGCCTTCTTCACCCACTACTCAGCCATGGACTGGCGGGCAGCCTTCCCTGGTGACCCTGACCTAGGCCTGAATCCCTCAGCAGGCAGCCAGCTGACCTTTGAGGAGGTGATTGTAGCCACAGGCGCCTGCAACTTGTACACAGCAGCTTCTGCAGGACTTCCCCTTGCAGCAACACTACCTGCTGTACAGCGCCTGCTTGTTCACATGAGGGCTGCCCAAATGTAATACAGCAGGTCAGGCAGTTGCTGTTCTGGTCTGGGAGCAGTCCACAGCTGCTTCAGCACTGCAAAGGCCTGGGTGCTCAGGAGCATGCTGCACTCTGCGGCTGCTTGCTTTGCAGGCACAGCAACTGGAGGATGCGTGGGAGCAGCACCGGCGCCAGCAAATGCAGCAGGCTGTGCAGCGGCACTCCCTGGCGAGCCAGACATACCAAGTCTGGAGCAAAGGGGCCCCCAGCCCTGCTGCAGAGATGCCTGTGCAGCCTGATCAGCATAGGAGCGACCTCTTCAGCCCAACACCTGCTGACAGGCTCCCAACCATTCGCCCACACAGATCCAGAGCCCTAGAACCAACACATCAGGCGCCGCCTGTGCACACACAGGTGGGCCCACTGCCAGCGATCATGACCAAGGGTTTCAGAGGCCAGCTCCCAGCCCACCCTGCTAGATCAGCTAGCGCAATGCTGGTCCGCCAGCCTGATACAGAGGCCCCACAGCCCCGCTCCTTTAGCGTCATGGAGGGAGTATTCCCAGCGTACCAGCAGCTACCCAGCTTGCTGCCCCAAATTAAGCACAGGCATGTCACGAGGCCCCTTGGCTACATCTCCCGGCGGCCTGTTAATGTCTCCTCACCCCCTGTAGAGGTATGTTGAGTTTGTTGGAGTGCAAAATTGTTCTGTTTTGGGTGGCCCTTGCAAGGCTTGCTTCACTGACACGGGAACACAGTCATACCATGGAGGCTGAAGGGCTGAACCTGCTGCTGAATACATTGAAAAACTCCAGTGAACATGACAGATACATTTGTCCAGTCAAAGAACTTTCTGTGCCAGCATTGTGTGGCAAGTAATCATGATAATTTTGGGTGTTATTACAGGGGTTGCTATTCAGAGGCCTTCGCTTTCCTCTTCTGGCTTCTCTTGGGTGTTCCGCGGGGAGACTTCTTTGCCTTGGGGCCGCCCTTTGCAGCCAGCTTCTCCCTTTCTAGCCTATTCCAGCAGCGCTTGACCTGTGAGTCTGTGCGTCCAGCCATGCCTTTGGCAATGTGGCCCCAGTGCACCTTCTTCTTTCCAGGGTTGTCCTGCACCCACTGCGCCACCAGACTGGCCACTTCCTGATCCTCCTGCTTTGTGAAGGGCCCCTGGTTTATGTCTGGGTCCAACACATTGCACCAGCGCTCCCGGCATTGCACATCTGTGCGTCCTGGCACTTGCTTGGCGAGAGACGTCCAGAAGCCTCTGACGCCCTTGGGCGTGGCTGCATGCGCCTTCAGAGAGGCACACCCAAGAATTAGTGGAGTAGGTCTGAGGACGAGCCAGCCTGCAGCTGTCAGCCACCACCATTGCAGTCTCCAAGTCCTTGCTGGCCTCAGCACAGACCCGGGGCACTAGTGGCCAGTCACATGGCACAATGGTCGACCCGCCAAGCAGCAGCTGCAGCATGCCCAAAATCAGCGACCTCCTGGTCAGAACTTTGTTGTTGGGGCATTGCGTGTGCCAACTTTCTCAGGCAGTCGCAGCACATGGAAGCTCGGCCTCCTGTGCCAACCACTGCCCCTTGATGCATGTGTCTCAGGCAGTGGCAGCAGCCTCGAAGTACCTTGATCAAGAGCTCATCCTCCTGTGCCGACCACTGCCCCTTGGCACGTGCAGAGCCCAGGGCCAGCACATTCTTGTAGTGGTGCATACACTGCTCATTCTGGCGGCCACCCCCAACCTCGGTGGCCACCAGCTGCCAGTTGTGCCCATGCTTTGCAACGGCAGCCTGCAGGACAGGTCTCAAGGTAGGGATGATTGGTAGGGGTTTGTTGGGTTGCGTACCTCTCTGTCGTGGGTTGCGTGCTAGACAGACCATGCCTGCTCGAGTGCAGTCTGCAGTGGAGCCGGCAGCTGGCCACTGCTAGACTGGCAAGTTTGCGGCGGGAGCAGGCGTCGGTGAGCTGGCCTGCTGGTTTGGAATGGCCTGTGGACGCGCACGACAAGGGCAGAGTGTGTTGTGGTGCGCACTGCAGGCCGGGTGGCTTGCACTGCAATGGCAGGCCAGGATGTTCCAGACAGGCACAGTCCGCACCAGAAGGGCTTGAGGCAGTGCAGAGGCAGCAAGTGCACACACAGACAGGGCAGGCAGGGGTTGGCCTGGGAGGGCGGAGAGCTCACCAGCAGCCGTTGCTGCTCAGCCTTGCTCCACTTCCCTGCGCCCTCCTCACGCTTCTGCAACTCTCTGTAACGCGCCAGGCACTGCACCGCAGTTCGCCCTGTGTTGAGGTCCTCTGCCACAGCCTCCCACTGCAGGCAGCAAGTGTGACACCTTCAGGTCCATGTGCTAAGGCCCTCACCCGCAGCCGCCCACAGGATGTGTGATCACTTCCGGTGAGATCTCAGTGCCAGGCAGTGCAACAGTGTGCAAAGGTCCTCAGCCACTGCCTCCCACTGCAATCAGGACATGTGACGTCTTCAAACTATAACAGGGCCAGGCACTGGGATCCTGAGCCATGGCCTTCCCCTGCAGGCAGAACAAGCGACCGTGTCTCAGGTAATGCCAGAAAGGCCTGCTCTGCAGACTGACAACGCGGCTCTAGGCACAGGGCTGCTGCAGAGGCCGACAGCCACTGTTGTTGATGTAAGCAGTGCTTACTACCTGGTACAGAGCAGCTGGCCGGCCGGCCAGCTCAGGACACAAAGGAGTAGGCTCCCATGAAGTACAAGACCTCAAGTGGCCTCACTGAGGAGGCCTGCCTGGCCACATGCCTATCAACTCAAGAGCATGTCACAAAGCAATCATGCTGCAAGCAGAAACTGTCTAGAACAGCTAGAAGTCTGTCTGGTCTCAGAATATTGCCTCTCTGGCACACGCCAGCTGTGGAAGCCAGCACTGCCCGGGGTTTCAAATTGCAACGGCCTGACATCGCATGGCAGAGCACCAAAATTCTGTCTTGGAACAATCTGCCCATATCTGTGCGTGCCCCAGCACAGAATAGCTTAGCAAAGCACCACACAGCACCAGCCGATGATCTTGCCGAGAATAACCAAAGCTAGTGCTCACGCTGCGCTCCTGATACCGCTTGGCCAGCTCCCTCAGCTTCACCTCCTCCTCAGCATTCCAGGCTCCATTGTTGACCCTGGGGCTGCAGTGGTTCAGCCAGTGGGCTCGACACTCGCCGCCACTGTGCCAGCCGAGAACATGGGCCACCTTGCGTTCAAAATGGTCCTCCCAGAACTCACGCCCCCAGGATGCCACTTCTGCCAGTATTCCTGCAGCACCGCCTACACGGTGTGAGGCGTGCTGCCTGCAGCAGCGCGGCTGTGGAAAGCTTGCACAGCAGCAGGGAGGGCTCCAGGATGCAGCTGCAGCTGAGGCCCTGCACCACAATCAATGCAGGGGCAAGGAGACAACAAGGCGCGAGCACGGGTCATGCAGGGAGCAGGTGCAGTGCATCTACAAGGGGCGCACGCCGTGCATAACCAACTCGTGCCACTGCAATGCAGCAAGCCCACATCAGCCATGCCAAGTGCAGTAGCTTTCCCCCACGATGTCCACCAGGACCACAGCAGGAGAACATGATGCAGTGCAACGCCAGTAGCTGAGCACCCGGCCTTGCATGGCACAGCACGGAGGCCGCTCCTGTGGGGGCAGATCAGCACAAAGCTGGCAGGAGCCGGCAGGCTGGAGTAGCCTGATGCCCCTCACTCCCAGTGAGCTCAGCATGGCACATCGCGCAAGGGCAGCTCCCTGCTCAAGGCACTGGCAAGCGGCCCAGGGCCTGCAGAGTGGAGCAGCACAGCCCCAGCCAAGCTTGACGCTGAGCCCACCTTCATCCGGAAGTTCCAGGCCGTCTATGTGCTGAAGCATTGCTGCAAACTGGGCTGGCTGTGTGGTGAGCTGTGCACGCTTCCTGAGGCTGTCCTGCAGCAGTGAACCATGGTGGAAGTGGGAGGCAGATACCTGAAGTTGCATTTAAAGCAAGCGCAGTCTACATCTTTTGTCAGGCTCATGACCACCTTTCCGGTCAGCAGTAGGCACCACAGGGCTGGCAGATGGACGAGGCTCCAGTCTGAGGCTGTGACAGTGAACAGACCCTTCCTGACCGCGGTGACTGAAAGCACGGGCGGTGGCAGTGCCTGAGCAAGGACCCACATCAGCTTGCTTGGGTCCAGCATTCAGTCCCTGGCGTGTGATGCAGCACATTTGGTGCCCGCAGGGTGCAAGCCGAGGCTGCCTCCCCCAGGGGAGATGCATATGAGCAATGAGCACTCACTCTTGCCAGCTGCAACACCACCTCCCTCAGGCGGTCGCACTCCACTTGTGCCCAGCTGCTGTCCTGCCGGTGGGCATGGGGCATGAGCGCAAACACAGTCTGAGCGTCCTCATGGTCGGGGTTGGGCTCAGGATACTCGCTGCCATGCCACCAGAAGCTGATTGGCTGATGGGGCCTCTGGGCGGTGTCCCTTTGAGGGTTAGCTGCACAACAGCAGGGCACAGTGTGACGGCGGTGCAGGTACAATCTGAGCATTCTCAGGGTCAGGGTTTGGCTCAGGGTACGTGCTACTCGCTGCCATGCCACCAGAAGCTGATTGGCTGATGGGGCCTCTGGGCAGTGTCCCTTTGAGGGTTAGCTGCACAACAGCAGGGCACAGTGTGACGGCGGTGCAAGTACAATCTGAGCGTTCTCAGGGTCAGGGTTTGGCTCAGGGTACGTGCTGCCCTGCCACCACCTTTTCATTGGCTGGTTGGCTACGTCAGGGCACTGCATCAGGCAGCTGAGTCAAGACAGTCTAGGCATCCTGGTGGTCAGGGTTGCAATCAGGATGATCACTGCTCTGCCACCAGAATCTGACTGAATGGCTGGGCTTGTGGGTGCTGTCCTCTTAAGGTGCTGCTGCACAGGCACAGGAGGGCACACAGTGATACAGCGTCACAGCAGCGCCCATATGGACGGCTCCTCTATCTTGCGCACCACCCCTGTGAGTCCACACACTACACCAAAGCCTTGTGCAAGGCTGTGTCACAGCAGTGCCAGCCAACTGCGGCACGCATGTATAAACTCATGGAAATTAGCCCGTCTTGTACCTGGCCTGGCGTGACACCTGCAGCAGCACAGCTGCAGTGAGCAGGCTGCACAGTATTGCGCTGTACCACATTCCAGCCTCGCTCAATTAACACCTCATGTCTCCAGCTTTGCAGAGCCACAGAGCTTCAGTAGTGCCTTCAAATGGCCACTGCAATTGAGAGTGCCTGCCCCCCAGGACTGTGCCATCTCCTTTCTGATCAGGGCGCTTCAGCAAGCACTCAACACAAGCTCCTAGAGCAACAGCCAACACTCTACTTTTGAGGCAAGCTCTCGCATGAGTGCGCTGCTGTGCCCACGCCCTACACGCTGCAGCAGCGGCCTCACAATGCATAGAGCCTGGCTTCCCGCACCAGCCCTCACAGCCGTAGACCCCCAGCACGCGAAGCTCACGCATGACTGCGCTGCCGTGGCCCCTGCCCACACGCTCCAGCTGCACCCTCTTCTCGTCAGCCCCTTCGATACCCTGCTCGATCTGGCGACGAATGGTGTCCAGCCAATGGGCTACTCGGTCGTTGGCAGCCAGGGCTGCACGTAGCTTCTCGCGCTGCTGCTTCTGCAGCGCACCAGCAGAGCAGGTAAGAAGGTGGCTGCAGGCTGACAGAACAGAACATGGCCAAGCTCCAGCAAGCTCGAAAACATTGTACTCATGCATGCGATTCAGCTGCCCCCAAATGACACCTTTCCTTGCAGTGCCCTTCTGTAGACAGCATCTGCCCCACCGCACACCTGCAGACGCTGGGCGCACAGCCCTGCCTGCCCAGTCTGCTAAGGCTTGTCCGTTTGCCATGACCTGCTTCAAATGCATGCGACACTCTCAAAACACCCTTGCACTTGCCCTGTCTACAAACTGTGAAAAAACATGTCCCTGCAGACAGGAGCCCTGTACTGCCCAAAAAGCAACACCCTGCTCCCTGTTGTGTTGACAGTGTCGGACCAGCAGCCCCGCAGGAGCACCAGCACAGCTGTCAGCATACAAGTTGGCCTCGCAGAACGTATCCTGGTGCTCTTCTGCAGCCCCCCTGCCGTGAGAAAGCTTGGCAGCCCGACCCCAGGCAACTGCTGCTGCTGCATGTTGCACAGGATCAGCATGACTCTGCCAAGACTGTGATAATGTGACTGGCTGCTGTGACTCTGATACAGTAAGCACCCCAACACGTCCAGCATCATACATGATGACAGCAAGGCGCAGGGGGAGCAGCACCACGCGCAGACCTGGGGTGGCCCGGCACAGTATTTGCAGCACAAGACAAGCAAGAAAATCACCAGGCGATCTAGTCTGCTGACTGGCTGCTCTGGCTCCGCCGGTGCTGCTGTCTCTGCTGGCTGTGCCTGCTGGCCATGAGCCCTGTCCTGGCCCTCCCAGTCCCCATCTTGGAACCTTACAGGGCCCTGGCAAACAGCACAAGCCAATGATGGGCTCAGCAGGTCCCAACCCAGAAGCTTCTGATGCAGTCCCACTGCTTGAGGATGCATGAAGGGTCTACTCGACGGAAAGCATCTCAAGCAGTGCATGCAGCACTTGCATGAGGCATCAAAACCAGGGGATGCAGGACAAAGACTGGGAGGGAAATTGCCACAACCAGTTGCCACTGAACAGGTGCATCGCTCTCATGCTGTACCTTTCGCTTGCCCGCAGGTGTGCGACCTCGCCTGGAAGCTGCTTCGGGGACAGGCTCTGGGGGGCCGGTAGCTTTGCGTTTCCTGCCTGCCGTAGCTCCCTGGGGTGTACTGTCTTGTGCAGCAGCTGCAGGCGCTGCAATAGGCTCTGGCGGGCGGCTCTGCTGGCCATCGGCGCCGTGATCATCAGATGTCTGCAGCATGGCAGGTATCCAGTCCAGGTGGTGCTGGCCTTGCAGCTCTAATGTCCATAAGCGAGCAAGTGATGACCTTGTAGCGTGCCCCCAGCAGAACCCTGAGCTGCTGCAGGCTGTCCTCAAAGCAGGTGTTGTCTTCATCACTCTCATCACTGGAGGACTCCAGAAACTGCGTCCATTGCTCTGATTCCAGTGGTCGCTTCCTCGCCATGGCAGATAAACAGAGAGATGCAAAAGTCCAAGAAAGAAACTAATAACAGCAGAGTCCCTTTACAGTTTGCACTGATCTGACATGGGGCCCAGCCATGGTGAGTCCCGTCAAGATCTGCTCTTGTTATGCTAACCTGAACAGCTTTACCTTAGGCTGCCTGTTTGCTTGTGTTGTTGGGACACAGAAATGCTGCAGCACCTGGTGTGTCATTCAGACGTTGAGGAGTGCATTTTGCAAACATCAGGCTGCCTGTGAGTCAATAGTACTGTTCTGGGGGGAGTTGTCAAGCACTCTGATTAGCTGGGAAGGAATACCCGGCGCCACCATGTTGAATGGGCTGACCTTTCAAAAAGTTGGCTGATAATGCAAAAGCAATCAGTGAGCTTGAGAGACGCTTTCGGTGGTGGCTGCACTCTGGGGATGACAGACAACATGTTGCTGTAGACAGCAGTGAATGCCTCCAGCATACATGCAGCAGCCCGCCGTGACACAGCCTGATCTTGGGGTCCCCCCTCGAGTTGGCAGCAATTCATTTGAGTTCCTCGTTGCCCCATAGCACTGACACCCTTCACGTTCTGATCAGGGGTATAACAATACTTTGCCTGTTGTTTCAAATTTGCTACGACCTACTGACATGTCACTGTGCTGAACATGCCTGCCTGCTTGCGCTGGCAGCTCTTGACCTGCTGCAGCTCAACATCAAAGACCTCACACTGCTTGGCACTGAAGAATGTTGAGGGCCCCGTCGGTGGGCCCAGCTCTGGCGGCACAATGATTCGCCGTTGGCCGCCCACTTTCATGTCTTTAATGCCCATTTCAAAGCCTGCAGTAAGAGAGGTTTCATGCTTAGGCTGCACCAAGCAGGCTTCCACTAACCACCTAGCCGGCAGCACAGAGCTGGAGGGCAGCATTGCCTGTGGCACCCGCCACTGCCTCAATATGCCCCTAAAAAGCACAGCGCTCCTCACCAGGTATCAGACCATTAATGCCAAGCCTTGTGGATGCAGGGCGCCCCTTCTGGTAGGAGCTGTCAATCTTGGCGCCTGACTCGTTGTAGGCCACATAGCTGAAAGTCACCTCTTGCCCATCCTGAGGCCGCTCCCCTGCTCCCTCCTGAAAGTCCTGCAGCAGCCAGACTGGTGGCTGAGCGTTTGCTGCACCGGAGGAGCAGCTGGTCTTGTAGGGCCCATACATGCACTGGCAGTGGGCAGCAATGTCTGGTTCTCAGGCTTTATTCCAGCTACACGGCGGCAGCTCAGTGCCTGGTGGGCAGGCACTACTTCTGCCATGCATGAAGGACCATCCCACAGGCTGCTCACCCGGTAGATGAAGCCATCTGGGTGTTTGGTGTAGCCGTCTGCCACCACCTTCAGGTCAAAGCCCTGGCGCACAAAATTTGGGAACCCATTGGGGCTGTTGTTCTGGCGCTGTACCCGCTTGTTGATCTCTAGCACCTGCAGAGTACGGGCCAAAAGTACTGGACCAGCTGAGCTGCACCTGAGACCAAAGACATGCAAGAGGCCGCTGCAGCATGAATTCTACAGGCAACAGGCAAACTAGGTGAGAAAGCAAGAGTAGCAGTGGCCTGCTGCAGCCCAAAGGCATTTGTTCGTACTATACTGTCTGTTCCTTGCCTGTCTCTGGTTTTGAGAGAACTTAATGACGTCCTGAGGACCCAGCAGACTAGTGACGCCCTCTGTCTGTGTCGCCTGCAGGAGCCGCAGGTCCGCACTGGGTTCATTATGTCAGAATCGTTGCTAAGCGTGCATCATGTTGGCTTCACCTGCTGCTTGGGCAGGACGGTGGCAGATTTTGTTGTTGTGGCTCTCTGCTCCAGAGCCTCTGCTGCTCCCGACTGCGGCAGGTGAATGTTGTCATGACAAGCAGTACAAGCATTGCTGGACAGTAATGAGACAGCAGCTCACTTGATGCAGGCACAGGCCAGTGCATGCCACAACTGCCAATAGTGCTCTCCGGGATATCCCTGGCTCTGACCCAGCTGTGCTTGCAGCAGAGGAGACAGGCGCCTCTCTTGAGGCCGCAGCATGCACGTTATGGGATCGAGGGCCCTGAGAGCAGGGGTCAGCCCTTTTACGTTTCAGTGACTTTGCCAAAGCATGCGGCTGCTGGCATAGTGAGGACTGCATGCTATGGATTGCCTATCTTGTTGGACCATCAGATAGGAATAGATCGAGGCTAAGGCGGCAGCGACTCTCTGTAATCTATGAGCAGCTGATGCTACCTCCAATCCAATTTCAGAGTGTTGGCTGCCATCATTGACTCTGGATTCAAGGAGGGCACCGCTGTGAATAGCCATGCATCAGCCAACCCGGACAGAGGAAGCTGCAGCAGCAGGAAAGTGCCCTAACCACTCTGTCGTGCTGATGCTACACGCTCAGTGTTGGCAAGGGCTGCAGCCTTGCTCACTGAGCCCTGCAATGAGCCTTGCAAGGCGCATGGCGTATTTCTCCTCCTCTACCACAAGCTCGTCTTCCTACATATCCTCATCTGAGTCCTCATCCAAGGAGGAAAACTCGTCCTCATCTACAAGACAGGTGGGGTTGCAGGTCAGCGAACATAAGCCCAGGGAGGGTTAAGGCGCAGGCCATCTGGGCCCTCATCTGGAGACGTATATGTCGTGTCCAGCATCCTTCAGGGGGGGAGCAGCTGATCGGCACAGGAACATCTACACACATGTCAAGGTGAACGGCAGCAATGGTGGAAGCTCCAAGGTAGAAAGGCAACTGAACGCGCCACTGTCCATAGTGGCGGCTTGGCCAGCACATGGGCGCTGCATGCTGCAGCTGAGTAGTCTCTATCCACAGGGCTGGCCCACAGGGCTGGGTGCGTAAATGCTCTGGTGGGTTGCTCACTCATGCGTCACCAACCCTACCAGAGTGGAAATGCATAGCCCACTCTGAAACGCAGCACCCTCATGACGTCAAGCCACAGCAACATTCAGCAAAGCCCAAGCATCAAGTAGCGCAGTGCCAGCTTCAAAGCACCTGTCCAATTACCCGTGGAGGCCGCCCATGACGTCCCATGACAATGTCCAACGAACCCCATCCATCAGCAGCACTAACCCCAGGTGCAGCGCGGTGCCAGGCGCAACACACCTGTCCAATCTGGGTTCCTGCCGTACTGGGGTTGAGGCACTGGGGCCATCATCAGCTCCTTGAGGGCAGCTGCAAGATATACAGGCACAACCTTCAGTGCAAAGTCCATGCGGGGCACCTGTGACCTCAGCAGCCCACCAAGGAGTTGCGCATTGAGTGCGTCATCAGCTCCTTGAGAGCAGCTGCATGCAGGCAGCTTAGAAGTCAGCAGCTATGGAGAGGGGCCTGCTTCCTCAGGTGTCCGTGCAGAGCCTGGTGCTGGGGACTGGGAGGTTACAGGAGACGCCACCAAATCCATCATTGCAGCTGCACGGCAAGCACCAGCAGGAGAAACATTCAGCTACATGGTGGCACATCTCACATGCCAGATCATTATTCTGGCTTTTGCCCCCTTGCTGCTTCGCCAGGAGGTGTATGCACTCTGGGCACTGTGCTAACGGTTCAAGACCAGGGGTGCCACCAGCTCTCCAGGGCTGGTGCAAGGCAGATCGTTTAGCCATTGCAGTGCAGGGACATGGGCGATATCAGCTTGTCAGAGGCAAGGGCTTGAGCCGCAGTCATCAGCATCTTGAGGGTCGCTGCAGGCATGCGCAGACAGAGTCAGCTTGTGGCAAGCAGGGGGAGCTGCTCGCGTCGGCAAATGGAATTCGGCCATGCATGCCATATGGTGGCTTTTGGTACGTCCTGGAAGGGTGCTGAGGGCAAGCAGAACGTAGTCAGCAGGCTGGTGGCAGGTTGCTGCTCCCACTGGCACACATGGTCTCAGCTCAGCTCAGCTGCCGGAGCCTCGCTGCAGACACGCACTGGCAGATTTGTCATGTAGCAGGCAGGGTGGACTGGAGTGGGCATTGGTGCAGGGCTGCCTGTATGTCTGGCTCATGACATTGAATGCGCCGCTGTATATAGATACATATTTGCTGCTGAAAAGAAGGGCTGCTCCCTGCCCAGTGTCAATGGCTCTTGCTGCCAGACCTGGTCTACCAGTTTGACGTTTGAAGCCCCACCTGACTGCCTCTGTCTTAGTCCTAGCATGCAGCTGAGCAGCAGGCTGCGCCGGCCTGCTTCAACTGCAGTCTATCAAGCAGGTGTGCATGTGCGCACCTGACTGCCTCTCGGCCTGGCTCTGTGCATCCAGCTGAGCAGCAGGCTGTGCCCCCTCAGGGACACGAGCGGTGCTTGGCTTGGCTGCCTGGGTGGGGGGCGGGCGCAGCAGAGCTGCACTGAGTCGCCAGGCGTGCCGCTGCTGACCATGACATGCCACTGGCCGTTGGGATCCCCGTTGTGGGCCATGCAGGCAGAACACACCTGCAGCATCGAGATGGCGTGTGGTTGCACATCAAGCACAAGTGAGGTAAGAAGCTAGGCTTGCACCCACAGTCTCTCTGAGGTGATGCTTGCAGCACTGATGCCTTGGAGAGACGACCGGTCTGGTGTGCAAGCAATGTAGCAATGTCAAAGCCGGACGGCATGGGGAATGCTGGTTGTGACATGCGCCCAGTTGTGACTCGCACCCGATGATCAGAGGTACTGTGTACCCAGGCAGAGCAGGCTTGCAGAGTGCGAGTAGCCAGGACA
Organism: Asterochloris sp. CNOR1; assembly: GCA_963969365.1. Lineage (NCBI taxonomy): Eukaryota > Viridiplantae > Chlorophyta > Trebouxiophyceae > Trebouxiales > Trebouxiaceae > Asterochloris > Asterochloris sp. CNOR1. The sequence continues at coordinate 433,080 of OZ017750.1, forward strand.
CATCAGCAATGCTGAGGCCTGACGAACGGGCTGCAGCCGGCAGTCCCAAAGAGGGCAAATACTGGCAGTCAGTATGCAGTCAGCCAGGACGGTCATCAGGGCAGGTATGGCCCAATGTTGAGCTTGCTTTAGCAGGGCAGGTGCACACAGCTCCTGACATGCTCAGGTCGGGTCTCACCTTCTGCTTGGCCATGAGCATACCTGCAGGCACACAGGTTGCATGTGAGACCACCGCACACAAATTCTGACAGCTGGGGAGGCCACTACAGGACCACATGATGACTTGGCAGGCCACAGCAGGACTAAAGGCTGGTTAGGCGAGCCAAAGGAGGCAATGCAAAACTTCTGGAGCTCGGTGCACCTCAAACACACAGCAGCAGTCATGAGGCTGCTCAGCAGGAAGAGCTTACCGTTCTTGTGGAAGGTGACGATGACTAGTCGTTCCCTTGCCTGACTCTGCATAGGCCCAGGAGGCATGTGACCGTCACCATTCGTTGTCAGACCTGCAGCTTGCAGCAGAGCATGAACTCAGATTCACGCTCCCTGTCTGAAAATGGATAGAAAGGATTTCAACAGCAGTAAAATGCTACCAGAAAGGGTTCAAGGAACAAAGGTGGGGGGCTGCTAAGTTGCCAATGCTCAGCTTCCAGCATGCATTGGCTTAATCAGCACAAAACTGCACTGTGCAGTTGCTGGGCAGGCTGTGGCCCCCATGACATTGGCAGCTGCCATTGCAGAGGTCACTGGGCAGACTGGGGCCCCCAAAAACTTTGCAGCTGCCTGTGCAAAATTCACTGGCTCTGCCCCAGGCAGAAGCCTGTTGTTATCTTCTCAAGTCCCCAGGTGAGAGAAGCAGTGACCCTTTACCTGTTATCCTCACCCCGACCCCAATGATGTCACCCTGCAGGCACAGGCAGCAGGTTACACTTGGAACGTGATACCTTTGCAGACATGGCTGTCTTCCGGCGACCACTGTGCAGCACATACTGAGTCACGTGGGCCACTGACGCTCTTGCCTGGGGGTGCCTGATGATCTGCTGCTAAGAAAGGGGCCTCTCATGTCCAGGCACCAAAGCATGAGCAAGTCCTGTACATGCCTTCTGTCAGCATGCAATTTCACCTGAGAGAAGCCCTCGCAAGTGGTAGGGCATCGCAGGACAAACTCATCTGCATGGCAATGCACATCTGAAGGTCGAGATGGCTCCACTACTCTGGGAAATGTCAATGCAGAGCATGCTGCCAGACAGGGAGTTATCACCAGATCCTGTATGCTCTGACCACACATGTCCTGAAGGAGTGAGATGTCACAGCCATAAACGGTGCTGTCATGATCCCCCTTGCCCACACCTGGGCATGGCCAGCACAGCGCCAGCAATTGCTTGTATTTGTCATGCAGCCATGAGCAGTCCTCCTGCATGCACACCTGCCGCCACTGCAGCCACCCAGAGGCGGCGTCCTGCCAGACCACACAACCAGCCTCGATCCTGCAGAAGCCCTCTTGCACAGCCAACCAGCAAGCAGCCATCAAGAGGCAGCAACCCACAGAAGCCTTGATCGTGCAGAGAGTTCCAGGCACACAACCAAGCAGCGGCCGGAGGAAGCACCATGCACCTTGCCGCAAAGAGCCATAAGCCCACAGATGTCTTTAGGCGCTGCCCACAAGTGGCAGTCACGCAGACCCAGAGGCAACGTCAAGCACAGCACTTCAATGAACCAATATTGGTCTGGCAGAGATCCTCAGGCATAGCCCACAAGCTGCAGCCGCCTACAGGCACCATCAGGAAGCATATGGACAACTCCTCAGAATCACCCATGATTCTGTACTTGTCAACGGGGACTGCCACAAACTGCAAAGCAAACGGCCTACCGCCAGGCCTGGAGCCTGAGGCCACCAGCTGCACCGTGCCATTCTGCCCGGTCGCATCCGCACGATTCATTCTGCCATAGTTGGTCCCATTGCAATCCCAGACCAGGGAGGCAGGGTCATCAGAAGAGGGCGAACGGGGCACCACCCTGGGATCCCTGACCTCCAGGGCAGGGTTGTGGTTTGATGTGAGAGACTCAGCAGACAGACTCTACCGCCTACCAGTCCTCAAGGCTTTGATCACAGATAATGAGCTGCCATGCACCACCACACAGGGTGGACTCATCAGATATTGACAAGAGGAAGGAGTGCTGAAGGCATGCAAAGGCAAGGGGTCCCTGAAACCCCCGTGAACAACAAAGCTGCAAACACAGGGAACACAAGACAGGCAGCAGCTGCCAATCCACAAAGCCTCCTGCTGCAGAGGGGCAGACCAAGATATGGTCCTGAGGTGCTGGTTGACAGGCGGAGTCTCTTTGCCCCACATGCGACTGCTCCCAGCCCGCCAGCCTGATCTCACTCCCCTTTGCACAAGTCCACTCTAAAGGCCTCCACAGTCAGGCAGCAGGTGCACAATGGTAGTAGGACAAAGCTGAGCAAGTATGCAGCCCAAACTCACCACCCAGAACTTCAGGCCGCTTATGCCTCTGGAGGAAGGGCGTGTGCTCTGGACCAGGAGCTCAATGTACATGGAGCCGTACTGCAGCCCCGGCTGGACCTTCGTGTAGCACAAGTGCGGGGCATCTGGCGCAAGGCCGTCCCGAGACTTCCAGGCCATCTTCAGGCCACCCTCTGCTTCTGCAGTTGCTGTGCACCGCCCACGCTCCAGGAGGAAGCCCAGACTGTGGCCCTCTGGGTGGGGGCTGTTGAAGCTTGGCGGCGGCCTGCGCGGGCGGCCCTACAGGGACAGGGCAGGGCAGGGGAACTGAGGGTCCCAGCCAGCAGGCGTGCCCTGGTGTACCAAGAATTGCATGGGCGCCATGCGAGGTATGAGATCTTTCAACAATCAGGCATGTCGTTGCACGTTGGGTTGGCGGCCTGGCTTTCCTGCAGGAACCAGGGCAGGGCAGGGCCCAGGCCTGGACCCAGAGGGTTGGGTCTGTTGGCTTACGCTGGTGCACCAAGTCTTGCTGGCTACAGGGCCTGGTAAGCAGCTTGCTGTTCCTGGGTCAGGTCTGCAGGGTGCAGGTGTGCACAGCAACTGCACGCTGCCTGGCAATGCAGCGCGCCCCACATGCAAGACACACACGACTGCCAGCCAGAGGTGTGTGAAAGAGTCCCATCACGTGGACATGCCCCAGAGTTCTGAGCTGGCAGATTGGCTTGCCTGTAGGGCCATGGTGACCTCCCGCATGCGAGTCTCCCGTCCCCTCCCTCGCTGTCCCCCAAGTTGCTGGACCCAGCTGCTGAGCCTGCATCCAAAGGGAGCTCACGATTTACTGCTCAACCGCTTCAATTTGGTGGGAGCACTAGGCTATGCACATACAGCCTTTGTGGTTGAGGCTGCAATTGCACCATACAGCAAGAGCAGGCTGCAGAGGTGCATGCAGATGCCATCAGCTATGTCATCAGTTTGCAGCCGTGACTGTATCAGCAGCTTTGCTGGGCCTGCAGGGCAGCTGTTCCTGTGCTCAAGCGGGCAGGCAGGGCAGACTGGCAGGCAGTAGCAGCAAAGCAGGATTCATGTCTGCTGACACCAATCATGCGCGGAGGAAGTTAGCTCCAGCAAGGCCGAACACCACCATGCACAGCTCCTGTGTGACGGGCAGGTCCCAGGAGTGGTGCTGGACAGCCGGGCAGCAGGTGATCAGCACACACCTGCGACTGCCAGAGGCTTAGCAGCCTTGCCCTCTTTAGTAAGCAGCAGGGACCTGAAGGCATTTGCGAGGTACTCCTGAAGAGCACAGGGAACTGTGGGAGTGCAGCAGCACAGAGGACTTGATGCCGAGAGTGCAGCAGCACGCAACACCTGATGCAAGGCCCGCATATTGGTGGGTACGGCCTGCCACAGGACACGGCTTCTGCTGTACGCCATGTCTGCTGTATGCCGGATTTTATGCAGCGCCCACTCCTGAATGGCTATGCCTTCAGCAATGACAGGCAGCCAGCAGAGCAGAGGCATGAGTGCTGAGGCATGTCCCCACAGCAAATCATGCAGCATGGAGGGTGTTGGTACGACAGCCAGACAGGTCAGCCAGGCAGATCAGCCAGGCGAAGCCTACTTCAGGGTTGTGTCAGCTGACAAGGACGCACTATGAATGGTTGCTCCTCACCTTGGTGACGTCCAGGCTCATCAGCCATGTGTTCTGCTCGACCCTGTCCAGCAGCATGGTCAACCCGAGCTGGGGTAGTCTCACGCAGGGCAGCAGCTGCAGGAGGAACATCCGCAAGCTCAGTCAGCATGCAGGGAGCACACTGCCCTGCTGCCATCTGCCGTGACATGATGGCAGGTGACCAGTCTGCGGAACACGACTGTGCTCATACCAGGAGCCTGTGCACTGAGTGTCAGTTGGTAAGGGCCAGCGGAACAACCCAACAAACAAGAGCAACTCTCCTGGGCTACAGGGTTTTGATCTGACCAAGCACCTCTTCAACCAAGGTGGTACTGGGCCTCACCCTCTCCATGACAGAATCTCTCATGCCATTGCTGGCGGAATCGATGGCAACACCCATGGCACTATTGCTCTTCTGCAGCTGTGCACGCTGTATGTATGTGTCGTATTGCCAGGCTGCTGTCAGCACGGCTGATTCATTGGCCACCTGCACGTATACCGCGCAAGTGTGAGATGCACACTAGGAGCATGCATGCTGATGTGGAAGCTGGTATGACCAGCACCAGCCAGGGGTCCAGCAAGGCCGCTTGTCTGCTGAGCAAGTGACTTCTTGTGACTGCCCTGCCAGTCCCACCTCAAAGCCAGGATCACAACAAAAAGCGTCCGCAGGCGGCTTCATTGCAGCAGAGTGGCCCAAAAATCAGTAAGAGCCATGACCCACAGTCCCACATGTGCAAGCGCAAAGGCCGGCAGCAATTACTGTACATGGCGATTCTAGCACGGTTTGAAATGCCAATCTGCGCCCACTCAGACTGAGATAGGAAAGGTAGCAGCGGGTGCAATAACAACATCACTGTGAGGGGTAGCACCCACTGTCTTAACTCGCGCTGCTGCAGCAAAGCCAGCACAGCAAAAAACATCTTTTGCCTGCAGCAACCTATTTGCCATATTGCATACATACATGTATAAACACAAAGCATCAGGCAGCTGCCCACAGCCTGAACACACCCTCGGGCAGCCTCAGCTGCCACGGTGGTCAAGGCCTTGCCACAAATCCCACAGCTTTTGAGTATTTCAGGCAGCTGCTAGAGTGAAGCAGCACTGCAACACAGCACTTGGTATGTCACTGCCAGGCAGCCAGGCATCAGGACCTCCGGCCATATGTTGCAGGGCAGCTGTCCTCAGCACTCATTCAAGCCCCACTGATGTCTGGGAGGGGTGCACATCCTGCTAGCAGCTGTCGCGACGGAATGGCAGAGCCACTAGCTCACAGCCAGGCACTTCAGCACCAGGACCTCATCTGCACTTGGCAGGGAAGCTCTTTGTACTCACCTCATCCTGGGTGACCTCCAGTCGGGGAACCAAAGCGTGCTAGAGGCTGTCGCATGGGAACGGTGCAGTCAGCAGCTCACCACCAGACAGTCCTGCATCAGGATCTCCTGCCACACTCTGCAAGGAAGCTGCCAGAGCGCGCCCTCCTCCAGCAGGCCCTCAAAGTTCTGTGCCATGTGCTGGATCAGCATGCGCCGTTCGCGCGTGCACATGTATTTCTCTATCAGCTTCAGCAGCAGGTTCAGGCAGTTGCACGCAGTCAGCAGCTCAAACAGGAACTCGCCGCAGGTTTCCTTGAGCGGCAGGATCTGTGGCAGGGAGGGGTTGTGTGAGGAGACAAGCTGGGTCTGGCAGGGCAGATGGCTGATGCAAGCCAGCCAGATCTGTTGGTGGCCCAGGCAGCAACAAGGATGCGCCACAAGCCGTGGCTGGGGCGCATGACATGGACCAGCCGGCAATGGCATGTGAGCAGCAGCATGTAAGCAGAGCATGCTTGGACCATCAGCGGAGTCTTGTGGCAGAGCAAGCCACCCATTCAGCCTGAATGCTGCCTGCAAGAAGGCTTGCTCAGCAGTGACGGTGTGGGCTCACCTCATAGTAGTTGCTCAGTCTCAGCAGGGGCATCACATTGTGCGAGTCAAGCTGCAGAGCAACGCAAACTGTCAGTCTTGATAAGGAGGGTGATATGGGGCCAACATGCTGCTGCCAGTCAAGCAGCATGCCTGCCAAGAAATTTCCTCGACTCCCTGGCCGTTTACAATCTTACAGATGCACGCCCTGTCAGCCGCTTGGCCTGGCAGAGCGCCTACTCACCTGGCATGTGCCCACATAGCAGTAGTGCAGAAGCTCCAGGAAGTCCTCTGGGCTGTCTCCTGGACTGAGGTCCACCGTGACGGCAGCTGCCGCGGCGCCGTTGCTGGTACGCTGAGCTGACCACCGGGTGAGCAGAGCCTTGAACACCTCTGACCACATGCACAGCACGCAGCTGTGAGCCAGGACCTGCTGGTCGCCCACACTCAAGATGACATCTGCCAGCTGGCTCCTGCGAGGCACCCCAGCACGCTCAGTGCTGTTAGGCAGAGTCAAGGCAGTCAAATGTTTACCACTTGAGGTGAAGCATGACTTACGCCTGTGCCCTGCTTTGCACATTTGCCTGTGAACCATTTGGTGCTCGTCAGCATGCAGGTTGTTGGTGCCACTTGCGTTATGTTCGGATGTGGGCCCAGCAGGTGCGGGACTGGTGCATAATGCATGCTGTGGCATAGCAGCAGCAAGAGTACACTCATAGATTTTGGAGCGCCAGCCCGTCCACTTGTGCACCCACCTATCGTCCCACAAGGCAGCGAAGCCCTTGAGCAGGTGCTGGCTAAAGCTGCCTGGCTGTGGCGTCATGGCCTGCACAAAGATCATCTGTTAGCACAGCACAGCACTGCATGCTTTGCCCCACCGCCTGCACAATCAGGCTGCGAGGCGCACAATCTGGCACAGGCATCATGGCAAGAGAGCTTGTGCCATAGGATCTCATGCCAATGCAACTGCGGCCATGCCAAGTAGCAACTAATGCACATATACACCTTTTGTGATGGTGATGGTGCGGTTGCACGAAGCACCTCATGTGCCTCCTGATCAGTGTCGACCGGGATCCCTGCCACCTGCTTGCCCTTGGAGGAGCTGAGTTTGTTGGCAGCTTGCACTGGGGCAGTTCTTGATGTTGCCTTGCGCTTCATTCGGTCTGCGGCTCTGGTCTTCATGTCCTCAGCTTTGAGAGACAGAAACACGAACCCTAGCAAAACCCTGTGTGAGTTGGCTGATTAGAGCTGCTGATTAGAGCCCCAATTTCATAGCAATGCGCTAGACTCATCACATGATTGTCTTCCCCTAAGGTCCCCATGCTGAGTTGTTGCTTGGGGTGTGCCGCCTTGGAGCCTGGTGCCCTGCGAGGGGAAGACTGCTGGGTCACAGTCATACCCAAGCATAACTCCTCTCATGACTGCGAAGTCTACGAGCTGAGAGGGCGTGGCAAGCCAGTCAGGGGGGCTGAGCCCCCCCCTGCGCCATACAGGATCCAGGGTGTTTGCATTTCGGGCAGCAACCTCAGCTAGCAGTCCAACGTGGTGATGAAGCCCAGCACAGTGCCAAGGCCTGCTATGAGCGCCGGCTCCCTCTTTACCAGCCAAGTACAGTGACCTGCTTGATATGCTGTACTGCTTCTTTTTGTACCCCTACACCTTCAGCAGAGTTCATTGGTAGGATGAAATGATCATAGTCCTATGCCCGTGCATTGAGGCTACGGACTTTAAATTTAAATCATCATCATCATTGGCAACATCCCGTGATCTTGTTGTTTGCTTAATAGGCAACTTAGCAACCCCAGAAGCCAGCTTCACAGGAGTTGCTAACATTGTGCAAGCTCTTCGCAACAGGGAACAGCAGCCCTATGCAGAGGCCCACTTCATTGAGTGGCCTGCCGCACGAGAGATCAGCGCACTTGATGATGATCGCTGCCACTCCAACCTGCAGGCTAACACTATGAGCCTGCTAGGGAGTGGCAGTGTCCATTTGACGAAGAGGTGAGTGGCATGGCGCCTGAGATGAGGGACAAGGGGGAGTTACTGGTCTCATGAATTATAGCATGTCGCAGACATTCTCTGGGCAGCAAGAGGCGAGTTAGATCAGCAGTGGGTTCGCTGGCACGAGCCAGAGTCACTGCTTGTTTTGCAGCCACGCATCAATCTTGGCCCTGCATTCAGCAGGCAGGTGCCATCAGCGCTGCATCTTTGTCAAAATGCCGCAGCTCCAGCAAACTCACTTTGTCTCCTTTGAGATGCCGCTGCTGCTGCCTTGTGTGAAGTAGTCCTGCAGCAGGAGGCATTCATGGTCATTTTAGCTGCAGTGTGAGCCTTAGATGCCGACTCAAGACTGGTACCTCGTGACTGCGCTGACTGCTAGCAGGTGGATAAGCGCGCTGGCCACCTGCTGCAGGCGCAGCTGAAGCTGGCCCATAACTGCACAAGCAGTTGTGCACAGCTGCAAGCACTTGGCCCCCCTCCGCACCGTGAAGTTGCGCCTGTTATAGTCGTCTAGCCTCTCCTTTGCTCTCCTGCATGCGATTTCACACATCATCAGCAACTTGCACAGCTACCTCCCAGAGTGGTGACAGCCCTGCAGAGCCTGACGCTGGTAGCTACCAGTTGCTCAGCAGGTGCTTATTTGCAAAGGGCACGTTGGGCCATCTTTGTTGGTCAAGCAACAGCTAGACAATGCCCACGCCTTGCAGCCTCCAGACATGCACGGCCACTTGTCCAGGACTTGCACTCTACCCCACCTGTCCTTATTTGCTGCTGTCCTTTCAACCAGCTGCTTGATCAAAGGAATGTCATCTGCTGCCTCCACGTTTTGTGTCGGTCTCTTTGATGCTGCATGAGTGGATTCCTGTACACAAGCACTTGAGTGTGCGCTGGGAAGATCGCTGCACAGGCACCACAGTAATGCGGCTTGCCTGGGGCCAGGCTACCAAAATGCCAAGCGCAAACAGCATGCGCCTGCGTCCGGCATGCCCAGTTTGCTGCGGCGTGTGCTGTGGCCTGGCATGTGAACAGGCCTGGCATTGCAGCCTGTGGCCTTGCACAGTTTGCATTTGTGTGTTCAGGATTGCAACAGCTTCATGTCCCGGCAATGGCAGATCAAGCTCAGCTTGTTTCTGAAATGTTCCACTTTCGCCCACTCTTGGCCTGCGATGTTCAAGTGGTTAGCCAAGGAGACGCAGACCTATCTGAGTCGAGGTGGAGCACACATTGGTGCCCAGGCAAAGCTCTCTCCATGCACATCTGACATGCCGACCTCTCTGTTGCAGCTAGGGATCCAGGCAACCTAGGCGCCAGCAGCAGCCTGCTCTTCAAGTTTGCCAGTCAACAAGACTTATCACAGTGGAACGTCTTCTCAGATAAAGAGCACGGTGGCAAGTCAGAGGCAGAGCTGCATCTGGCAGATGATGAGCCTGTGAGCTGCCTGTGTTGCACCCAAGGCATGACTGCCAATGCTGGCCGTGGCTGATCCGGGTGGCCTTGCTGATCTGGTGCTCAAGCTGCTGTAATGAGCAGCACGCGGCCATCTCGTTGACAATGAGCAGCTGCTCGCTGCAGGACACTGCCTGCTTCTCAGGCAGGATAGACAGCCAGCTGGCTGAGGCCAGCGACCCCAACGCGAGAATACTCAAGCGCAGCGGCTTTGCCGGCATGAACTCTGAGGTAGGACAGGCTGCAGTGAAGCACGTGCTGTGGTCAGCCATCAGGGATGCTACGCCAGCTGGATGCCTTGCCAGCAAGGCTCTGGCGCAGAGAACTGGCAGCACCTGTGGCATTGCCAGCCAGCGACGGCATCATTCAGTTTTTGATCATGAAGCCATCAGGTGGCAGAAACAGCTGCAGCAGGCCCCTGCTTTGCATCTGTAGTTTCCAGCCATTCTGTGCTTCGTTGCGGCAGAGAGCTTGAGACAGCCTCACATATGCTGATCATCCACCTTGAGTGTCCATGCAGGAGCGGGAGTATCTGGACATTGACACCTATGACCACTTGGTGTTCCGGGTGAAGGGGGATGGGCGCAAGTACATAGCCAGCCTGCGTACTGACAACTGGATCATTGGCGGGCGTTCTCACGACGTCTGGCAGGCCTTCCTCTTTGCCAGGTGGGCTTGCTGCTGCCCACGATGGCCCAAGAGGGTGCTGTTTGCATCTAGCCCTGCAGAGAGGGACAGGGCCATGCTGAACTGCACAGTGCATTGATCACCCAGGCCGGTGCATCCCCACTGGCCCAGCCTCCCAAGCTGCACTGGCCTGCAGCTGATTCCAGTCTGAGGTGCTCACTGGTGGCAGCTGTGCTGCAGGAAGGGGGGGTGGCAGGAGGTCAATATCCCGCTGGATAGATTCCTGCTCACCTGGCGGGGCAAGCTGGTGGACAGCGAGCAGCAGCTCAACCCTCAACGCATTGTTAGCATTGGTATTGCATTGGCAGGTGGGGACAGCATGCGGGATCAGGGGCCTTTCAAGCTGGGGCTGGACAGTATCACAGCTGTGCGCCTGGAGAGTGGCCTTGTTGAGAACGCAAGGGAGGACATAGCCGGAGCGTATGAATATATGAGAACTCATGTGCCCAAATGAGGGACTGCTGTGGGCTCCCGGAGGAGCATGAAGGTCAAAGCTGCATGCCTGAATTGTTCATGCATGCAGCATTTGCAGGTTGACTTCGAAGTCAAACATATCCAGATGCTCAGAGTCGGCCTTGTGGCCGACACTCATGGCGTCTTTGATCCCCAGACAGAGCCACTCTTTCAGGGTGTTGGACTCCTTTTGCATGCCGGTGATGTGGGGCACCATGGAGGTCATGAGGGTAAGCTCTATACATGATTGCAGCTGTTCAAGACACACCTGTTTCATCTGCTGTTCTGCAGAGGTGCTAGCGGCCTTCACAGCACTCCACCCAACACAGGCTGTGCGGGGCAATGTTGACGAGGCTGCCCCACTTGCTGTGCTCCCAGAACACAGGCTGCTGCAGCTGAATGGGTGGCGCGTGCTGCTGCTGCACATATGCGGTCTGCCGCCCAAGCTGGACCCTGCAGCAGAGCAGCTCGTGCGGCAGCAGCTGCCAGATGTTGTGGTCTTTGGTCACAGCCACAAGCATGGTGCTGCAGTGGTTGACAGGCGCCTCTTTGTGAACCCTGGGGCTGCAGGTAAACAGTTTGTTGCCTGAGCTTGCTGGCCATGGGCTTTGGCAGCAGGGGCAGCACGCCTCAGCCCAGCCTGAGCGTATTGCTATTGGCATCCTGCAGGCGCAGCAAGGTTCAGGCTACCCAGGATGGCAGCCACTCTCCGCTTGCCAGAGCGAGCAGCCGATGTGTCACCCTCAAGAGACTGGGTAGAGTTTCATGTCCTGTCCAGCAAAGCGCCGCCACGGTTGACAGCTTTGGCCCTGGCAGCAAAATGCAAGAGAGTCATCTGAGGGCTACAAGGGTGTCGCTCAGCAGCATGGTGTCACGACGGCTGAGCACTGTCTTATAGTGACTGAGGGCTTGCTGCCTGTGGGCCTTCCTTGTGCAGAAAGGCCTCTGCGTGTGTGTGTACATTGTCCCATTCATAACTGCAAGCATTTCATGATGACGATATCTTCAGAATGCAGTCTTTGTAGTGCCTTGCTCAGATATTGTTCGACTATCTTTCGAGTTGTCCTGTGAATGTCCCTTGTGGAAGAGGCTCTCTGAGGGACCATGAACTTACATATCAGGTTGGGGGCAGCAGTGCCTGCTGGCTGATGCCGCCAGGCAGCAAGCTGGCACTCCTGACCGCAATACTAAGTCAGGCTGCAAATGATCAGCTGGAAACAGCGCTCTTGAGGTCTTGGACACATCCGAGTAGCAGCCCAGACACACAATTGATGTCGGCAGCCACACTGATTAGCCAAGCATGGCATGGCAGCTTTACATCACATGTGGTGACTTCTGCATCACATCGGACAGGAGAAGGACTCCTGAGGGTTGAGTCCAGCAGGAATGGCGGTGTCTCGTCATTAGTTGAAGTGCCGAAGTTCCTAGTGTCTCAGGTGCAGCAGGCAATGCCCATTGTCAGGCAGCCAGCAACAGCATGAGCCCCCTTGAAACATCTCCTGGTCTTGGGACGCTCCTTGCAGTCAGCGAACAGGGCAAGCCGCTGCAGTTATTTACTCTAATTGGCGTGCATTATGGTATCATAGCAGCAGCTGCTGTGCTCTGCATGAAAATTGCCTTCAGTGCACAAAAGTCCCAGTGCCTCACAGCATACATCCTGCAGATGCAGCCAGGGGCAGTGAACAAATAGGTAGCACATCAGGCGCTTCATCGAGGCAAAAATGCCCCGTGAGACCTGCCTGTTGGACTGAGAGCTGCCATGGCGGCAGAGCTGTCTCCCTTTCTGCCAACGACATCGGCAGAGAGTCTGCCAACACCACCACCAGGTCCTTATCACTTGGAAACGTTGCCCCACTCACCAGTTAGTGAACCGGGTCACTCAGATGCAGATTGAAAGCGTGTAGGTCAGTTGACTAAAGTCAAATGAGCCAGATCTTAGAGTGCTTGAGTAAGTAAGTGCTTTCCAATAGCTGCTGCTGCTGCTGTGCTCACCACCTAGGCATCCATGGAGGCTATTCGTCAGTGGCTCATTAGTCCAGGAGCAGATGCAAGAGTTAGCCAGTGGCCCCTTGTGGGCAACTGGAAGATACCTGTAGCTCTGTCTGTGCTGTGTGAGTCCATCTCCAGTACAGTTCTGGTTGTTCCTGTTCAACACATGATTGCTTACTGGCGCCGCCTGCTGTGTGTGCTGCAGACGTGATTGGGATTCCCATTGGCAAGCGCCTTATGAGAGATCGTGAGCCTTTTAACATGAGGACCCCCACAGCACTCCATTCAGTCAACTTGTTCATGCTCTCCCTCTACATGACGCTGGAGTGTGCCAAGCAGGTAGCCATGCTGCAGGCACAGGGCTACACAGAACATGAGCTGCCATGTGACCAATGCGGCCCTCTGTCTGGCTTGTCGAGATTCTGCTTCTTTTTTACCTTGAGCCTGAGCTGTGCTTGCATGTCCTAGCAGTGGCGTTTTGCAGCGGCTGGCACGACCAACCAAGGCCTCTGCATTCCCTGAGTGCAGGCTTATGAAAATTTTCGCTGGAAAGATGGGGTTAGGCTGTGGTGCAACCCAGTGGAGAAGGGTCCAGGCTTCAGCGACTCTGGGTATGCAATGGCCCGCATCCTGTGGATCCACTACCTTTCTAAGGTGAGGCGGCCATGCTCCCGCATGCTGTTGCCGTGCACATCCATCCTGTCATGCAGGGCAGGAAGCTGGCCATGTTGCTGCAGTGGGTGCTGTTGTGATGCATCTCAGTGGTACGCTGCTGCCCACAGGCATACGAGTTTGTCGATACCCTCATCATGATCCTCAAGAAAAACAATCGCCAGATCACCTTCCTCCATGTCTACCACCATGTGAGCTTCTGGGCAAAGGCCCATGCCTGCTGCCTGCGGCCTCCACATGAGGACCCACATACCTTTCAGCACTTTTGCAAACATGCTGAGAAGGCCTCTGTCTCCCCTGCTCACAGGCCAGCACCTTCTTCCCTGTGTGGTTTGCTGTGGTGAAGTACGGTGAGCCAGGACTGCTGTGCTGGACAGCCATGGTGCTGACTGCACGCCAGTGTCTGTTCAGCTGGAGGTTGATTAACAGCTCACAGGCTGCACGGCTGGCCAGCTCTGGAGCGAGCGCTCTCAGCGGCTGCTGGGCTGGCCAGGCTGTTGAACAAAGCCTCCTTGAGCTTGTCAGCATCTCTGTACTTTGCCTGACATGCTTCTCGCGTCTGTTGCAGGCCCCGGGGGAGAGGCTTGGTAAAGCTCATCAGCCACTTTGACTTTGCCACCTACCAAATGTGCTGCCTCATCAACAGAGGGGAAGCCCTATGCAATCTGCAGTGGCTGCTCTCAGTGCACAAGACCCCAGGCACAGCACTATTTCACATGGGTGTCTGTGCAGGTTCTGCTGTGCCCTCAACAGCGCTATACATGTGTTCATGTATGGATATTATACCTGGGCAGCCTTAGGCGTGCGCAGCCATGTGGTGAAGCAGATGGTGACGATGTCCCAGATGGTGCAGTTTGTGGCCTTGATCTCTCAGGTGTCCAAACAGTTGTCACTTCTGCTGACGGCAGTCTGCCAGACTTGGTAGCCTGCAGCATGCTGTGGCCTGCACAGGCAGCTGCTCTATGCTTGCTGAATGGTCAGGCTGACGACTTCAGGCATGCCTCACGTCTTACCTCCGCTTTGCTGCCTGCAGAGCGTGTACATCCTGATCATCAAGGATTGCTACCGGCCGCGCATCTCACCAGCAATGCTGCTGGTCCAGTGCACCATCTTCCTGCTGCTGTTTGCAAACTTCTTCAGGTGAGTGTCCTGCCGTCTGCCCCCACGTCTGGTGTTCCTGAGGTCATGCAAGTTGTGTTCCCTGCAGGCAATCGTATCTGAAACCCAAGCGCGAAACACAAAAGAAGACAGTGTAGAGGGACATTGCTACTTCAGCTGCAGAGATGATGTGGCAGAAGCAAACCAAGTCTAGCCAGGGAAGGATTCAAACCTGTTCTGTTCCATACTGAGAAAATAACTGAGGGGATTCGTTTGACTGAAATGAACTGGTGAGACAGCAATTCCCTGCTCTTCTTGTCTGGCGAGGACTTTGGCCCTTATTGACCAGCTGAAGAGGTGGCAGCCTGCCCTGAAGCGAGGTACCTGCGCCTGAATCAATGCATGCGCTCTGACAGGCTGGCGCCTGTGAAAACCTAGTCCTCATCTAGCTCTGTCTGGATTTCCTTGATGAGCTCATCCCTATACTCCGAGAAGTACCCATCATAGCGCTCTATCTGGCCATCATCCACATGCCAGATCTCGCTGCGCTCCTCATCATCACACACACGACTCAGCAGCTGAGAGTCGTGCGAAATGATGATCACACCACCCTCAAACTGCTCAATGGCGTCTGCCAGCGCATCAATGCTCTGGAGGTCCAGGTGGTTGGTGGGCTGCACAGCAAAGATATGCGGGCGCTCAGCACAATTAACACCAACTGATCAGCTGCTTGTCGGACCTTCCTTATGCGGTGGCTGCAGAGAACAGGCAGCAAGCTGAGCAACAGGAGGTCTTGGCAGCTGATGCTGACTAAACCCTCAAACCACCCAGCAGTGTCCATGCCTCAGAGATCCAGGCAGCTGGTGGGCTCGAAAACAAAGCTCCACAACTTGGCATTGCTGCAGCCAGCCGCTTGCAGGAAGCACCGGCTGGACTAGGCCTGAGCAGGAAGGGACATGCACGCGCCCTTTTGAATCTGCTGCGCTCAAAGCCGTCAATCTCATCGCAGACATCTCAATAGCTTAGGCTCCCAGCACCCACCTCGTCAAACAGGAGGATGTGGGGATTTGACAATGAGATGGAGGTGAAGACGACGCGCGCCTTTTGCCCACCCGACAGCTTGCAGATGGGCTGCAGATGATGGTGCCCTGACAGGCCAAAGCGCCCCAACTGGGCCCTCATCTGCTCATTCTTGAGCCCCGACTCGGGAAACTTGTTGAGCAGGTACTCAATAGGGTTCACGTCCATCTCCAGGGCGTCAACAAAGTGCTGAGCGTAGCGCCCGATACGCAGTTTGTAGGACTTGCGGAAGTCGCCGTCGGTGGGCTGCAGGTCGCCTGCATGAGCAGGAGAGATGCAGAGCTGCTGAGTCTTGCTGAAGCATGCACGCACAGCTTTGAGTACTCCTGAGCGAGGCAGGGTGTAGCAGTTTGAGATTTGCTTTCGCTGGGCTGCAGGTCGCCGACAGATGTGACTAGCTAGGCTGCAAAGGCTCAAGGGGTCCACAAAGGCTGCTTGTAAGATTTGCGGACTTGCATGAGTCATTCCTGCTGAGCTGCAGGTTGCCTGCACGGGCAACGACTGATGATCAGGAATGACACTCAACAGCGACGCTGAGAAAGTAGCCCTCACTGTGATGCAGGCCGCCTGTAGGGGAGGAGGATGTGATATAGAAGAGGCTTGCAAAGCACTGACATGCTCGGGTGAAGGGGTCGTAGTGTAGGTCTCTGACTGGCCGGTTGAACACGCAGCCAAATCGCCATCTGGTAGCACTGCATCCTGTGAACAGCTGCCCGGCATGCTGTTTGGAGATGAAGACGCTGTGACAGACTTGGGGGGTGACGCCTTGCTGTGCTGCAGAGCGCAAGGCTCATCTACAGGCCCTTGCAGATGTTCGTGTGTGAAGCTGGTACAGCCTTGTGCACTGCACTGAAGGTGCCAATCTGCGGTGTGCAGCTAGGTTCCCACCGGCACAGACAAGGCTGCAGCCATAAGCAGGCACTGACCTGCCAGCAGGTTCATGAGGGTGGTCTTGCCAGCGCCGTTGGGGCCCACAATGGCCACCCGAGACCCCATGTCCACACCAATATTGAGGTCCTGCAGGAGCATGAGTGCGCTTTGACACCTGTCACACGGAGACAGGCACAGCCTGGGCAGTGCCGGACCTCACATTGCTTCAGGTCCCTGAGAGCAGCTGGCTGGCAACAGAGTACAGAGATGTCCTGGGGTGCCCTTGTGGGCATGGCTGCATGATCTGTGCAGCAAATTTTTGCCCCTTCATCAGAACACAAAAACAACACAGTATTTTTGTTGTTCTGATGGACATCCTTTGCCCTCCATGCTATGTGCACTGTAAGTCTTTGTCTCATCAACCGTCCATTGGATGAAGTGCTTACCTAACTTGAACACCCATGTGTTCTGCAAGGACGCAATGCAAGGACATAACAGCCATGCCTCAGGGGCGATTGGAGTCACCGCAAACATTGCTCCGTACTCATCAATGCACTTGCATTAAGCGGGACTGCAAATTCAACACTCCAAACACCTCCGCAAGGCTTATGTCTTGGGATGGGCATTGTGCAGCCGCGATGCATGACGCTGAGAACAGTAGAAATGCTGAGAGCAAGCATGAACCAGCAGCCCCCAGCCATGATCCAAAGACCTCAGTTCCAGCGGCCAATCCTGATCACATGCGGCAGGGCAACCTCTGTACCAGTCCCCAAGCCTGCCTGGAAGCCTCACCTTGAGGCCAAAGTCCTCCCTGCCAGGGTACTTGAAGCTGACATCGTTCAGCTGGATGAGGGGCGGCTGCAGTTCCGTGGGCTCAGGGAACTCAAAGAAGACTGTGTAGTCGCTCCAGCGCCGTGGTGCCTCTGCTGCAGCATTGCTGTCATCTGGTGTGGGGGCGCCCTTCTGCTTCTTCTTCTGAGCAAACTTGGTGCTCTCTGTCACCTGCAGATTTTATGTTTGAAAACGTGGAGGGACTGCTGCTGCGTGCAGGTCTAGCAGAGGGGCCATTGCAGCTGCTTTGGACTGCACTGCAGATGGCTTGAGTAAACTGAACCGACCACATGGCATTTGAGCAGGTAGGAGAAACTGAGCGGTGCAATGTGTATGGCCAGCAGCCTGCCGCAGTTGTTCTGCGTTGCAGCCCCTGCAGCCCTCAAGCCCTGCCTAACAGCAGGTTGGAGCAAGGCATCCACACATGTGCCCACCTTGTCCTGCTTGGCCTTGCTGCCACTCTTCTTGGCCGCCTTCATCTGCTTCTCATACTTATCTGCAGCCTTGTTCACCTGCAGGCAGGGATGCCAAGCCCTGGGGAATCTGTAGGCGGCCCCGGTGGCCCTGTCCAGCCAGTCAGCAGGGTAGTCCAACCCAGCAGCAGCAGTCAGCTGGCCTCTAGGGAACCACGTGAGCTCACACTACCCGCTGTTGCTCGACGCACTGGAGTGGCCTCCTGCATTCTGGTCTCGATCCTCACAGAATAACATGCTCCGCTGAAGCCAGCTGTGCCATGCTTCAGCAACAGTGCTCCCACATCTCCCCTTACGCTGCAGGTACACTTGATGAGAGGCCAACAAGCACACTACATGTGCGAGGACTGCAAGCCGCGTCTAGCTGCTTCAGGCCAATTCCCAATGCAGCACCCATGCCCATGGTACATGGCCCGTTCCCCAGTGATCATGCAGGGCATGCTGGCGACGCCCCTTAACACAACCTGGCGAGGATGCAGAGGGGATATCACAGTCCCCCACCTCGCGGCGCTTCTGGTCGTACATCTCCTCAAACTGCACAAAGTTGCCGCGGTAGTAGTGCAGCTTGAGGTCATGCAAGTGGATGATGTCTGTGGTCACTGTGTTGAGGAAGTCGCGGTCGTGGGACACCACAATCAGCGTCTTCTTCCACCTCTGCACGCACACATAGTGAATGTCTTGTGGCTCTGAATGACCCTGAAGGCAGCAGATTCTGCCAGCTGGCCCACAGGGCCGGGTTGAGGCCTGTGCTCGGCAGCCATGCCCACACGAATGTGCAGTGGTGGCAGCACAGTCATGGGACGCGATGATCACATCTTGTTTCGCTAGTGCAGAGAGGCAGACAGGAAACGCTGCAGGCTGTGCACAGCAGTGGCTGGGCAGGGGATGAGGCAGCGTGCTGTGAGGCCTGGTGTGGTCTCAAAAGCACTCCTGGCAGCAGCTCTTTGGAGCTGTTGGTGACGATCGTCAACAAAAACCGGAAGGCAGGCGCGCAACGGAGTGACCAGCATGGATGCTTCTTGGAAGTCAGGGTGTCACCTGGAGGTACTCCTCCAGCCACAACACAGCTCGCAGGTCCAGATGGTTGGTGGGCTCATCCTGCAGGCAGGGCAGCATGGGCATGTGCTCTGGGAGGCTTCATGCATGCAGAGCAGCATGGGCGTGTGCTTTGGACAGGTCAAGGGAGGCAGGGCAGCACACAACGGTGCCCGCCAAGCAAGCAATTGAGCCTGGAGCCCAAGGACAGCAAAGAAGGTTGCCCGGCTCAGCTGTCAGGACTCACCAGCAGCAGCACGGTGGGCTGAATGTACAGAGCACGGGCCAGCGAGATGCGCATGCGCCAGCCCCCGCTGAACAGGTGGGTCGCGCGTTTCTGCATGACCTCTGTGAAGCCCAGGCCATGCAGGATCTTGCTGGCGCGGGCCTCTGCTGAGGCTGCATTGATCTCTTGCATCCTCTCGTACACCTGCAGAAGAAAAAGTCAATATGGACTGTCCCCAGCTTACTCAGGTCTACTTTGCTGACCTCTCTCCTGGCCTGTGTGTAGAGCGCTTGCTCTGAACATCCATCTCAGCTGGTCAGGCCTCTGTCATGCTGCATCTGGCAGTGCAGACTTGCACAGGGAAGGCGCGAAGCAGCTAAATTATTTAGCCTCTCCTCTTCTGCAGACTGGCAAACATTGTCAAGCGTGTTTGAAGGCTGCTGTCCAGATGTCTTGCTGCTAGCCAGCAGCTGAACTTCTGTGCAGCGGAAATACACACAATGTGGGATTGTCTGCTCTGGGCACCTTGTTGCGTCTAAGCTGCCGTGCAGCATCATGTCCTGGAAGCACACCTCGAGCAGCCCGTTGCAGGCCACACCTTCACAAAGTCAAGTCACAGCCCCTGGGCCACAGCAATGGTCATTCAGCATTGCCAAACCCCAGACAAAATATGGTGGCACCTTGTGCAGCCTCTCAGAGGCTGCGTCAGCATCACAGCGCCCTCACAGACCCTCTGACTGCAGCAATGGAGTTCCGCAGTGAGAAACCACTGCCACCGAGACTCACCTCGTTCAGCCTCTCAGAGGCCTCATCGGCGTCAAATGTTTTGTCGTCCAGAGTGATGTCCTGCAGCTTTGCATTGATCTCCTCCTCTTCTTCCCGCAGCTCCATCAGCTCTGTGTCAGCAGCCACAACAGCCTGCAGCGCGCTCCGGTCATCGCCCACCACTTCCTGCAGCCAAGGGAGCGCACAAAAGCTAGGCGCAAGCAGCAAAGTTTGCCTGCAGCACGACTTTGCCGACTGCATCCCCTCACTATGCGACATGCGGAGATGGGGTTTTAGAAGCAGGAACGCACAGCTCTCATGTAGGTGTTCTGATGATGAGTGATTAAGATTCTGCGTGCTGGAGGTGGTACGCATGCATTGCATTGCCATCAAGGACATGTCATTGTTGAGCAAGGGTGCTCTCAAGCTCCTCCACTTCATGCAGGCATGGCCAGACAGCAGCTGGGGCAGCTCCAAAGAACAATCACTCCCAAGCTCCATGGTGGCGCCCCAGGTGAGATGTTGTCTGGATCAGCTTTGCTGTACTTTCGATCCACCCACCTCTGACCCTCAGGGAGCTACACCTGCTTCATACAAGCAAGCCTCCCGTTCCTTGCTGCTTGCCACATGCAAGGCCCTGAATTCATGATCACCCTCAGGCAACAAACACAATCTGCATGTTGCAGGAATCCTTGAACTTCCACACTGCTCCGACAGCAGGACACCCAGCCCGTACGGCAAAGACTCCGCATGCAACGAGCAAACGCACAAGCCCTCAGGGTTCCCCACCTGCTCCACCAGCAGGACGTCCAGGCCATCGGGCACAGGCACCTGCCGCCGCGCAATGAGGCGCAGCAGCGTGGACTTGCCCTTCCCATTGGGTCCGACGAGGCCATAGCGGCGCCCTGCTGTGACCTGCAGCAGCGTGCTCTCCAGCAGCAGCTTGCCCTTGGCGCGCACCGACATGTTGTGCACCTGCAGGCAGAGGCATGCAAAGGTGTAATGCTGCTGATCAGCTTCAACACAGGAGTGACGAAGCAGCTGCGCCTCAGAGGAGCGCTGACTCTGGCTTCCACCCCTATGCTGCCTGCTGTGCTGATTAGGCAGGTGCTGTCCGGCGCATTGGTGCTGGGCTTTGCATTCCCCTGCTGCCCTGCCTGATCAAGCAGCTAATGCATTGGCTTGATGCTGCAGGCTTGTCTCTGCATCCTCATCCGTACCCTTGCGCCTCACAGAACCTCCTTCTCTGCCAGATCTTGCATCTGCCTGGCCTCTTGTTGAGTCATCCCCTATTCTTTCACGCAGTGTTTATCCCATGCCGCTGCCATCTAGATGTTGACAGCAGTGGCCACACTCCAGCTAAGCATGATGTCATGTCAGATGACAGGGCCACTGGCACTGGCTGCAGCATGTCCAGAATAAACCACCTGCTTGTCAGGTGTGCTGACAGCGGAATGAATCTTGTCCCGCTGGCCCTGCTGCCCTATCAGAGCACGCAGCTGCCACCAGCTGAGGGCCCACTCAACTACACATATGACATTGGCAGCACACTTTGCCATCCTCCCCAGGCCCTGCTGGCCCCTACCATATGATTTAACAACTTAGCCAGGACAGTGGAGTCACCTTGATGTCGGTGGCGCTCACGGTGGCGTCTACCTCCCCTTGCTGCTCGTAAGCCACGTCGAACACATTGTCGTCGTCGCGCAGCATGTCCTCTTTGATGCGGTGGGCCTTCTCGGCCAACTTGCGCTGTCGGTCAGCCAATTTGCGCTGCTCCCGCATGGTATTGGCCTGCAGCCCAGAGGAGACTGCACCTCACAGCCATGCAACTATCTTGCACAGGCGAAGCTGCCGCGTCGCAAGCTTCATGGCTCCTGCATCAGCTGAGCCTGTGGCAGGCAAAGCTGCATGTTGCCAGCTGTTATGGACGGGCAGCTGTAATTATTCGCCAGCTTGCACTGCTTGCGCTGTGTGTGGGTCTGGAGAGTTAGTGAAACCTTCATAGCAGACTGCATAGCAGAGTGGCTCAGCTTCTCCACAGCTCTGCAGCTCAGCATCTGCGTGCATCCGCCCGAGGTTCCCAGCACCAGCTCTCTGGCGAGCACTCAGGTATGGCTTGGATTCCTTGGACTCCGCTGCACTGCTTGATACATAAATTTACCATCCTTTGTTGGAGGCCCTCTTAGCCGTTCCCGGGCAGTGTCATGCAGTCTGCAGCGCACTGGAGGGGATGCTGCCTCGTTGCAGACGCAAACACCTCAACGCCTCAGCACCAGGTGTCTTGCTGAGTACTGACTGTTGTCAAGAGCAACAAAAGTTTGCTGACCACTCACATGCGGCCTGAACTCCTGGGGCTCCTCCTCTTGGTCCTTCTTTGTGGTTTCAAGCTCGCCCTCACTCTCGCTGCTGGGCAGGTCAATGTCAGCCATGTAGTCGTCTGCCTTCTTGGCTGGAGGCAGGGGGGCCCGCGTCTTGGCAGCGGTCTTCCCGCTGGCAGGCCTGCACAGTGAGTGGTAAGAGGCAAGGGTCAGGAAGAGCTACATGAACGGTGCTGGCAGACACATCATCACCGACTTTGCCACGGTGGCGATATGGCTACATGCTGAGCTGTGGACAGCTTAAGTGGCATGTACTGCAGTCAAACCACACTGAGCCAAGCCCCATGACGCCACAACGCTGGCCGCAGCGGACAAACATGCGCCTGGTGTGACACCCCGCCTCCAGCTGAGCATCACCTGCATCTGTCACAGCTGCAACTCTGCATACATTCGGTGTCTGGGTGTCCTCTCTCCCCCATGACATGGCAGCACAACATCAGGCCCACCCCTTTACGGCCTCCTTGCCATTGGTGGCCTTGCTGCTGCTCCCCTTGAGGCTGCCAGTGCTGCTATCCTTGGTGGGGCGAGACTTGCTGCTGCCGTCTGCATCTTTGGACTTGCTGGCAGGCTTCTTCAGCTTCCCAGACTCTGGGACATCAGCTGTATCCACTTTCTTCGACTTGCTCTTCTTCTTTTCATCCTCCTTGGGCCTCGGCATCTGGTGCTGTCCAAGTGAGCTGGTGGCAGGCCAGAGTTTCTGCAAGCCCCAGATGCCCCTGTGCAGATCCGCAGCAGCTCAGATGGCAATGGTGCTGCAAAGCAATTGTGCTGGCCCTTTTCTGTTTCGGCAGAGTGACAGATAGGAGGGCTTGCAGACTGTAGGTCTGACAATCATCCCTAGAGCTGCACACATTGCCTGTCGGATTCTTGCTGGCAACTGGCAGCCGGTGGCATCCTCAAAGCCATTCAGCATCGCCGGTGCCAGTCTTGACTGAAATGCCAATCCAAACACCAAGGCAAAAACCTCCACCAAGGTGACTGTCCATGCTGTGAGACTAGCCGGTGAAGCTGGCCGAGCTGGAAACTTTGTTTTGCATGCAGTCGGTACAGGCGTGCCGATATTCAGGCGCCCGGATACGCAGAGATTTACAGCCGGGCCAGGGAGCACTCCCACACAAGCGACCAGATTCAGAACACACAGTGGGGGCCACAGGTGCCCCAGACAGGTGAGGAGCAGTCATGCGTTTGCCATGTCTATTCACAGGCCAAACAGCTCTGCTGGTGCAACGCAGGCTCTGGGGTCCCCACTGGTGCTCCCCTGCATGTGCCTGAGGCCCCTGCGTTTTCCAGGGCCAGTGGACGCCTGATTGCTGTGGCAGCACTGTTGATACACCTGCTGTCGTTTGCAGATGCAGAGGGGCGGCCAGACCTTGAGAGGCCTTCCACGGCCCCAGCCAGGACCTTGAGCCCCAGCCGCATGGTGCGCGGCCTGAATGCTGGATCCGGTGCCCATGCGCCCACCTACAAATGCACTTCCGCCCTCCCTTGCGCATGCCAGCTGGCCTGGGCTGCTGCTGTCCTCTGTAGCGGCCACCTGTGCACGCTTGACACTGCAGTGCCATTGGACCAGAGTCTGATGCACAACAGGGTCCTTCCTTGTAGAGCTTGCAAATTGCACCTGGCCTGCAGGCTGGGAATGAGGGCGTGTGGTATGGCACGGGGCAGCACTATGTGCCAATCTATAGGCAGCGCAAAGCCAGACCGCTGCCTGCACAGGATGCCGCAGGTAGGCCCCAGTCAGGGTGACATGACTCATGTCCACACCAGAGCTCACAGGCTCGTGGCGCGCCACACAAGTCTGGTCTTCAGCTGGGCAGGCAGATTCTGTGCACAGGTGGAGCATCCAGCAGTCTGGCAGCATCTCTCCAGCGCAACTGCTGGGGCAGTCAACTGGCTATGCCCAAGGACTAGCACCGACACCTGCTGCTCATATCACGGCCTGCCCTCATAGTCTGGCATGTGCAGGCCTGCTGGTGTTGCATGCTGGCTGCCAGACCCTTACGGGCCAACCAGCTGGCCAGGCTCAAGCTGCCTGCAGTGATTGGCTGCGGTGATGATGCTGGAGGCTTGCTGGAGACATGTGAATTGCAAGGCACCAGTGCTCCTGCGTGCTGATTGCTATAATCTTGCGGCTGATGCTATGGTCTTGCGCAGGCTGCTTGCGACGCTTTGGCTTTGGTGATGATGCTGAAGGTGTGATTTGAATGTTGGGGCTGGCAGTCTGCCCGACAAATTGGCTTGCAAGGCATCAATGCCCCGCAGGTCTTCTGGGTGGGGAGCGTTTCCACGGTCGTGTGAACCCACAGCTGGGGCATGGGCAGCCCCCGCCAGAGCAGTATGATGCTGCACGCACTGTGGCGGAGCACCACAAGACCTGGCACCCGCAGCACAGCCACCTGCTGCAGAAAAGGTGTGCGCTGCGGGTCTCGGCTGCCCGCTGACTACTGTTGCAGCAAAAGCTGTCCAGAGGGACTGCTTCAGCAGCATGTCTGGGGATGGATGGGTGCACTGCAGCCATCTCCCTGGCACCTGCAGCACAGACACTGCTCCAGCCTGGGTCTGCTGCCAAGCCTGAGGCCTGGTCACGCTGACATTGAGTGAGGGCCAGAAGTGGCAGCGGCTCTGACTAAGTCGCTTGTTGAGCACATCTGGTCATAATATTATATTATATATTCCTTGAGTTTGGTTGCTATGTCATATACTGGTTCAGGGGCAAGGGGTGGCCGGGGCGCTGCCTCCAGCAAGTCGTCATACCCAGTCACTGGTGCGGGGCACTGCAGCCCCTGGTGCTCAGCTCAGATCTGCACATGACGACTTCTGTTCAGCAGCAAGCAGCTGACACAGTGGGCCGCAGTGAGTTATGACAATGTGTCTCAGACAGGGGGGCTTGCTGCAGCAGTGTGAGTTGCCATGGCAACTTTGCAGCACATGCAGCTTGGCTGCAGAGCAATTGGGTCCAGCAAATACCAGACATTGGCAGAGACTCAACCAATCTGCCAATGTGGTGGGGGGTTGGGGGAAGGGACAGGGCAGAGGCGGCTGCATCTTTCAAGTGGGCCTCCTCAAGGCCTCCTCTGCAGCTGCATCTATGCTCACAACTGCCCTTCCTATCAGCCCTTGTCACCAAATTTGTGTGTTCCTGGATGGACATCGTGGGCCTGGCAGGCTTCAGTGGAGCCACCACATATGTGTCCCCGAGGTGGACACCGTGGGCCAGGCATGCTTCAGCAGAGTGCCACCATCAGCCGGCCACATGTGTGTCCCTGCAGGGACATCATGGGCCAGTCAGGCTTCAGCGGAGTGCCCCCAGACTCGGCGCGTCCCAGCAAGCGCACCTTTGCAGACCCCATCGCGAAGAGCTACCACCTGCATGGCACCGGGGTGCAGGTGGACTCCCAGATGCCGGCGATGCGCAAGTCCCGGGGGTGGGGCACCCGCCCGCGCTACACTCTGGTGAACACCAGCGCGCGCATTCTCGGAACGGGAGCAGGTGAGGTCAAGGATTGACCACGCTGCTGGCGCTGGTGCTCCAGCACAAGCTACTGCAGCCGTCTGCATCGGGGGTGAGCACCAGCGCATGGGTTTGATGGGAGATAAGCAGGTGTGGTCAAGGTTGCAAATGGGGGCTTGACCGCATCTGTGCGGCGCATACCGTGGCGGACCGTCATGATGCTGTCGCTGACGGGCTGTCTGACGATGCGCCAGGCGGTGCCAGCAGTGTGCTGGGAGCTATGTCCAGGCCTCAGGGGTTTCAGCAGGTTGTGCACATCTTGGAACATCTACAAGTCCTCAGGGTGAAGGCTGTGGCCCTACAGACACTGGCCCCTGTCAATCAGGCTGTCCTGCGTGCAGGGCTGACGGCTGATGATGTGGACCCTTCTGGCAACTTTGGGGGCCACCACAAGATGTTTGGACGCAAGGTGCGCTGCGCTGACATCCCGCAAGGATGCTCACGGCAGTGGCGTCCAGGGTCCATGCTCCAATTCTCCAGCGCTTGCTCTGTTGGAGCACACGGGCAAGACTGACTGCATCAGACAAACTGGCTGGATGGGCAGCCTCAGATGCTGCTGCATCCCCACTCTGTTCCTCTGCTGGCCACCTGGCAGCTACACTGCAGCTTGAGCAGCCTGATTGAGAGCCCACCCTGCTATGCACTGAGCTCGATGCATGGTGCAGGTGGAAGTTGCGCACCCATGTGACCACCCTGACGTGCTGCAGTACCGGTACAGCAAGGGGATCTGTCCACAGGCGTACAAGGTGAGCAGGCCCAGCTTTTGCACCCTACTTGGCTGCACCACGCTCCTGCTCAAGCCACCCACCGTGCTCACCCCTTTGCAATGCCCTGCAGCTGGATGCTCGGCGAACGCCAGCGCCCCAGGTGTCACCCAAGGTGGGCGAATTCCTCAGCAAGGCTTACTACGACTCCCACCAGAATTACCAGCTGAACAGGGCCCATGCTGAAGGCACGACAGAGGTGCTGTTTCACCATGAGCAGTTTGCCCCGTCACGACTGCAGTACAAGTGACCAGCCCATGCAGCCCTGCCCCGATGCCCAGAAAGACCTCTGTACCTGTGCCTGGCTCGCCTGCAAATAGCTGGATACAGCCATGCAGCTGGGCAGTGTTGCTGGCATCAGTCATGCAGCGCAGCGTCTCTCAGCCTTGACCTGATGTATCCCCAGTTGATCACAGCTTGAGTATTACAAAGTGGCCTCACTGATTAGACACAGTCAGACACACACTGTCCCCACTAGCAGGGAGCAGCAAACAATCAAAGAAGCATAGGGCACTGGACAAACACACCTGACATGCCAAAATGATGAGCAGTGCATAACGTTCACACTTTGAGGGCAGCCAGAAAAATGGGGGCTGGCTGCCAGACATTGGCAAAAAAACACATACAAAAGCTAGGGCATGAAGCCAAAAGGCCAGCACTTGGCAGGGGTTGTCCCGGGGGGACATCTCTTGGAAAAACATGTCAGCAAGGAAGATCATGTAGAGATTTCCTGGATTGCTCAACGAAACATTGGAGATGCACATAGCGTGCGCTGCCAAGGCATCTTGCATGGGCCTGACTGACCATTGCTACTGCGCCTTGCACGACCGGGCCTAAAGGTGGAAAACTTGGAAGTCACATAGCTGCCCGGCGCAGCTTGGCTGCAGACTTCAACATGCGTGCTGCCAGCATGGCAGCGCCAAAACCATTGTCAATGTTCACAACAGCCACCCCGGGTGAGCTGGAGACCAGGGCAGAAAGGAGAGGAGTGAGGCCTTGCAATGCGGCACCATAGCCCGCGCTTGTAGGAACAGCGATCTGCAGCACAGGCAGCCAGATCAGTGTGACACTCTGCAAGCAAAGTGTCAATGCCCATGCTGTGTGCAGCTGCGGCCCTGAGCAAGCAGCAGCACCTGCAGGGCACGCTGCAGCCCTGAGGACGCAGCGGCCACAGCAATCGCTGCATGCTGCCCAGGCTGGACTTGGCTGGCCTATGCTGCTTACACAGGTGGCCTTTCTGCAGCTAGCAGGGGTCTCGATGAAGTTGCACTGGGTGCTGCACACAGAGGCTGCACCTGGCAGCCCTAGCAAGGGGTGCATGAGGCTGCTGCTTGCACTGCAACCAAAGTAAGGGTAGCAGCTCACCACAGGGGCCTCTACCAAGCCAGCTACGACACTGGGAAGGGCGCCATCAGTGCCAGCCACCACCACTATGACGTCAGCGGCTCTCACAGCTGCAGCAGAGGTGCACAGGCCATCTTCGTTGGTGCTTCAAAGAGGTGCTCAGAGCTGCACGAGCTATGCCGGACAGGCACAGCAGCTGCTAGCTTCAGGCCTGGAGACTTGCCCTGACTGGAGCCATACTGGGCAGTGCCAGTCAACCTTCAGATCCAGGGATACATGAGGCAATGCTGCTCTATATGTCAATGCGCCCCAGCAATGTGTTGGTGAGACCTTAGGACCTGGTCCAGACTTGCTTTGCAGCATTCACCGGCAAACGGTACTGGGTTTGTTTCTGCACATGCAGGCTATGGTTGGCGCTCCCTGTGGGCCCCCTCACCCCACCTGCCAAGTTGTGGAGTATCCTGTGCAAACCGTCGACGCTCACATCTGGCATCCTGCAGCAGGCAGCGTGATCTCACTGCAGTGCAGTCCAGCATGTCGGCATGCAGCTGCCCTCACTCTGCAGTGCAGCGCAATTCAAAACGTAAGCAGGTCCCTGCAGTCACTCAGCAATGCACCATGTCAATCACTCAGCTGGGCACCACGCAAGCCCTGCAGGCACGCTACTCAGCAGTGCAGCGCGACCCAGACTGCCACCATGTTGCTGCCCATGCTCAGCAGTGCAGCACAACCCAGGACGTCAGCCTGCTCCTGCTCTCCCTCAGCAGTGCAGCACACCCTTCCTCAGCACGACAACCCTGCAGGAACGCAACCCTGCAGGCACGCCAAGCAGCATGCATGGCTGCGGCCAAGCTTGCCTGAAGCTGTAGCAGCCCATGTAGTCAGCCACGACGCGGCACTCCTCGGCCACCCCCTCGTCAGCAGTTCCGGCGGACAGGACTGCCACTGTGCCTGCACAAGGCGTGGCTGCTCTGAGGAGACGAGAAGACTGGACTGTCTTGGCAGAGGTGCTCGCCAGGGCTGACCAAAACATCGCCATATGGCACCAAGCAAGGCTGAGCGTGCCTCTTCCTGTCTTAATGTGGCAGGCTGCAGCCGTCATCAGCAGTCACAGAGGCTAAGAGGTTGCCCTTGACCCCAGGCAGGACGCCTGCCTCTGCTACGCAGCTCTCAGCTTACCTGGGAGCCTCTCCTGCTTCCGCTTGCCCGGCGTCTTCAAAGACAGCACCTGGGCCCGGCGGTTGTACTGAACGTTGGGGACAACCTCCCGGACTTGCAGGTACATCTGCAGGCATGCAGCGCACATGATGTCCAAGCGCATCTTGCCAGCAGTCTGCATGATCGGAGGCGCTTACGGGAATGGGGGCCACAAATGTGCAGCTGTAGCCAGGCGCTGATCAGGTTTGGTGCCCACAGGATAGCCCACAGGGTGGCAGCAAATCAGCAACAGCAGAGAGAACAGGCAACCACAGTACGCAGGGCTGCAGCAAAGCCGCCAGCCAGCAGCAGGATGAGAGCCGGGGCTTGGAGTCCACAGGGGTGCTGCAACACAATGAGCAGCTTGCGGGGGGCAGCAGGCAAGTACAGCCCAGATGCAGTGGAACGCCCTGGTGGTGCAGGACAGGGTGCAGCGCACTTCTTGAGGTATCCTTGTGGCCAGGACAACCGCCTCTGTCTCAGCCATGCTAGTCATGATGGCTGCAATCTGCTCGGGGCTCTTTCCCGGGCCCCAGACAACTTCTGGAGCCCCCGTGCGGGCCACTCGCCAACTGTCAAGCTGCAGCATGGCACGCCCTCTCAGCAGAAGTAGAGAGCACAGAATGCAAAGGTGCAACAATCCAGGTGCAAATGATGCCGTGAAGCCATGATTGTGAGACAGGGCTCTAAGAGCCTTGCTGGCATGTGCCAGGCTGCCAGGAAGCACAGCTTGCCTGAGCAAAGTCTGAGACAGCCTTGTAGCCTGACGAAAATTCTCTGAGCTGCATCGCCGCATGGGTGGCGTCCACTTGCCCCTCTGCCACCTGCACGCAACGGCACCAGCCCTTCCTTACCAGGTAGCCGCAGTGCTGCTTGAAGGATGCAAGCCAGCTGGCCTCAGCATAGCATGTTGCGCACGTCGACTTCGAGCACCTGACACAGGCGTGAGCAGCAAGGTGCAGTTAAGATTGTAGGGACACCTGCTTCAGAAGGTTGACGAGCTGTGGGTCAAGCAGCTGAGAGTTTGGCGAACTGGCTGGTGCTGGTGAGGATGGTTGCTGTGGCCTGTGATGCTGTGGCAGCTCGTGGCGCTGTTGTGGCGGGGAAGTCCCACTGCCATTGAGAGATGCTTCAGTCTCCTGCAGAAGCTGCAGCACGCGCCCTGCAGTATGCAGCCAACAGCTTCAGGCACTCTGCATGCTCTGCGTACAGAGGAGCATTTGAATTCTATGTGGCAGCATCTGCAACCTGGGAAGTGGATGTCACCTTCAGCAGTTGCTCTGCATAGTCTGTGCCGCCCATGGCTGGCGCTGAAGTTTGGCTTCGGCGGTAAGTTGGTTCCACCCAATCCGAGATGCCTTGCAGCGAAAGGCATGTCTTTCCCGCCCCCGAAAGCGAATAGACTGGTGCTCATAGCACAAGCCCACCAGTGAGCCCTGCCGTTTAGACTGATCTTGTTTAAATTCTTGTTCTTCTTGCCAATTTTGAAGACAACTTACAGGCAATCAACTCCCGAACAGTAGACCTCATGTACAGGACGCAGCACCTGCTGCCTGTGGGGACATTCAGGCTGCCTGCTGAGCCATGTCAGCTGAAAAGGCAATACAGGCTGAAGTGGGCAGCTGCAGCTGACAACAGCAGCAAGTCTGCCTCAAACAAGGCCGACAGCCCCAGGTCTGAGGGTGGCAAGCCCAAATTTGGCTGGTTCAACATGATGTCAAAGAAGAGCCAGGCCAATGACGGGAGCAGCAGCAATGCCAGTGCGGAGCAGCCTGCAAGTCCAGCCTGGGGAGGCACTAGCGCAACGGACTGGGGAGGGCAGGGCGTCGAGGAGGAAGCTCGAGGGGATCCACTAGGTGGTGCAGCATCACTTGTGCTGTGCTGGCATGCATACTTTTCCATTTGAAAGGGTGAGAGCCCAAGCCTTGGAGTCCGCCTGTGGTCTACTCAACTGCAGCGTGCTGCCCGGATATGCAGTGCTTGTTCGCATAAAGCTTGCATCCGCTGTTGTTTCACAGGAGAAGTGCTGTCTCAAGGCTGGGGCAGTCCCTTGCATCGCCTCTCGTGCTTGCTGGCACATGTAGGGGATGCCTGCGGCCAGGCGCACTGCCCCTGCACGCCAGGGCACGTCGTAATGAAGGTGGTGCTGACTCATCCCCCCCCCTTGGCGCTCTTGGCTGCAGGGTACGCCATCATGGGTGTCTTTGTGATCATTGGCATTGTACTGACCACCACCATCTTCAGGGCTATAGGTGGGTACTTACCCAAGCAACAGGTTCTGCTTGGCAGTGGTTGTCCGCCTCACACAGAAGCTCCCCTCTCCACTGCCTTGGTGCACCAAGCAGCTGCTCCCCTGCACAGACACTAACCATAGCTGTGCCGCTTGCATCACCTTGCAAGGCAGACAACAGAGAAACCTAATGGTTTCCCTGTGCAGGCTCGTACCGATCCCAGCGGCATGGCAGCAGCGCTCAGACAGCCACAGCGCAGGAGAAGGGGGCCTCCCCCCAGAAGTCACAGCAGGAGGCAGCAGCACCTGGGTGAGCTCCCCTTCCGCATTGCCCAAGCTGCATACCAGACTCCCGGCTGCAGGCAAGAGCAGCTGCCAGGTTGGCACACTGCCGGTCTCAGCCACCGCTGCTCAGTGTGATGCTATGCAGTGTGGCGCTTAGCCCCTGGTGCATGCTGACTTTGGGGAGGCCCAGGACATCTCCCAGGACATCTCCATCAGTCGTGGCGGCCTCACGCCCACTGAACAGTATTGGAGCCGGCAGCAGCCGGTCTACGCGGTCCTGCAGAAGGGCCTGCCAGTGATTCAGGTGCAGCACGACACCCCATGTGCAAGATGTGCTGCAGGCAGCGATCTGGCAAGCAGGCCCAGCAGCACCCAGTGAGGGACCTGGAGGATGGCCCCCCAGGGGGCAGTAGGCACTTCCTGCCCTATGCTCGCCACACAGAGCCCTGGGGACACTACTGGAACGGTGATGATGGGGACGTGGAGTCTGCAGAGGAGGCAGAGGCGGCGCAGCCTCAGCAGGGGCAGGACAGGGATCAGCAGGAGCAGGAGGGCCGGGGCGGGGAGGTCGATGATCAAGAGGCGCAGGTGAGGCGCAGCAGGATGCTGTACAGCACATCGAGACAAGACGGGGCGCAAGTGGTGCGCGGGTGAGAACTGCTGATGCTGGGGAGTTGCAGCCCAGTGCTGCAGGCATTCTGGGGATGAAGCAGGGAGGGGGGAAACCGGGACTGGGGTGTGGGCTTGAAGTGTGGCATGAGGCAGCTGCTGATTTCCTGGATTCTCATCAATATGAGGCTAGCATGGGCGTCTCCAAGCCCCGGGCCATGCGTGAGTGCCTGTGGCTCAGCAGAGCATGAGGCAGGGGCTGCATCAAGACAAATGGAAGGGGGCTTGTGGAGGGTCAGGAAAGGGGTGCTGATGCTCAGGAGCTGCGGGTGGGGCACAGCAGCATGCTGCATGGCATTGCTAAGACTGACGCACGAGCAGGGTGGGCACCAGGGTAGGTTCGTTGCAGTGGGCTCTTGGTGCTCAGCAGTTGCGGAAGAGGCCAGCATGTGCTCCGCTGAGTCCAAGCTGCGCTTCGTTTCGGCTTTCGGCCTTGTGGCTCCAGGGGGCATGAGCCCCTGAATGCTATGTCAGCGAAGGGGCGCGGGGTAGCTGCTGGTGCTCACGAGGGGCAGGTGAGGCCCAGCACAGGGCCTGAGCGGACATGCCAAATGCTGCCTAGTGAAGCATGAGCCAGGTGCAGCCTGGCACGTTAGCAAGGACCAGCATGTTGCACTGAGGAGGCGCAAGTTGGGCACCTCTGGGGCTGAATCTGTGTGGCCCGGTCCCTTTTGTTGAGTCTCTGGCAACAGTGGGAGCAAGGACATGCAATCTCAACTCATGATGCCTGCTGCATAGTAACAAGCTCACAGTCTCCTCACAGGACACTTTGGAAGCGCTGCCCCTTTGGAGCCATTGGTGCATTCTTACTCAGCCCTCGTCAACCAAGGGGCATGCCTGCACTGCTTGCTCCAGTGAGGGCAGCCTCTGCATATGGCCTTGCTTTGCCTGGCCGACACTTCAAGGGAGGGACTGAAGTCCCTTTAACAAATGTCAGCACATGTTGTCTGCAGGCCGACAAGCAGCAGCAGCAGCAGCAACAGCAGCAGCAGCAGCAGCAGCAGGTTGACCGCACACGTGCAGCTCAAGCCACAGCTGCCCAGGCCTCACACAGCGGCGACCAGAAGGCATCGCAGTCGCATGGTGATGAGCAGCCCCAGCCTGAGGCAAGCACCAGTGCTGCTGGCTCGCAGAGTGCTCCAGCTGGCGTAGGCAGCCAGCCCAGACAGCAGCAGCAGGCAGAGCAGCGACCACCTTTACAGGTCTACCGCTCCCCTAAGGCTGTAGACTCAGCAGCAGAGCTGCCAGCAGATGTATCAGTGGGCTCCCTGCGGTGCGTGCCTCATCATTGCCTCCCGCGCCTCAGAGGAGAAGAGCACAGCGCCATGTCCAGCACCAGAATGCAGGTCATTGGACCAGTCACTATCATTGCGCTTGATGCAGGCAGGCATGCATGCAGGCTCAAGTGCACTTGCCTGTCCTGCACAGTGTGGCCTCACTGCACTTGCAAGATGCTGCTGCATGGGTGCTGCAGGAAGCGGGTCTCAACTGCAATGCGGGCGGCGGTGGCGGCCAGCGAAGCCTCACAGCATGCGGCTGCTCACTCTTCAGCAGCAGCCCAGGCTGCCACACAGGCCTCCATACATGCCAGCAGGTGACACCCTGAAGCATCGCTGTGGGCTGCCACTGCATGCCAAGGCCTCATTCACAATGGGCAGCCAAGGGCCAGCGCTGAGGTCGTGAATAGCTGATGGGCCCAGGGTCCAAGTCCTGTTCCCCTCCAGCGTCTGGACCCTTGCTTCGCATGACACCCCTCTCAGTGTTGACAGCAGCATGGCAAAGGCGCTCCACAGCCAATGAAGCTGCCAGAGTCAGCTTCTCAAAGCTGTGGCTGAGGCCATGTGCGCTTCACTGCATTGGACAATGCACATGAGTGGCCCAACCTGCTGCTCAACTTTCTCAGGCTGTCGCTGTGACGTACCACTGTTGTAGCGTTCGTGTGGCTGAGCAAACCGTTGGTCGCCCCTGGCTGGAGCTTTGCCTGCTGGCCGTGCAAGGCTGCGAGGCTTGCGCTGCTGCTCAGGCCTGCATCTGCTGCTGCAGCTCTATCGTGTCTGGGTTGAGTCTGACCATGCAGAGGATGCAAGGGCTGTCATTCCGCCTCAGTAATGCGTGGTGGGGTGAGTGAGCAGCCAATGCAAGGCCTGCAGTGCTGCCTGAGCCATGCGTGGTGGATTTTTGATCAAGCAGCCAGTGCAAGGCCTGCTGGCTTGCATGCAGGGCGGCGGGGCACGCCGCAGCTGCTCAGGAAACCCTGGAGGGTCTGACCGACCAGGCAGTGCAAGGCTTGGAGGAGCGCATCAAGCGAGCAGAGGCAGCTGTGGCAGATGCTGAGCAGGCTGCGCAGGAGGCCTTCGGCTACCAGGACCAGGCAGCTGAGCATGCAGACGTCAGCAAGGCTCACGTCCACATCGCTGAGTCACAGAGCAGCGCTGCAGAGAAGGTGAGCGAAGCACATGCTGCAGAGAAGGTGACTTCACACATGCTGGCAAGGCTCTCCTTGGCATGGCTAAGTCACAAAGCAGCGCTGCGAAGAGCAGTAGTGTGCATTGATGCATGTCATGGCAACTTGGTGCAGCGTTGCAGAGAGGGTAAGCAGTGAAAATCATTCCAAGTCTGCTAAGGAGCCGTGTGCTGCATGAGTGGTCGTTGAACAGGGCAGCGTTGCTGAGAGGGTGGCCAGGGTGCGGTGCCAGTGGCTGGCTTGTTTGCTGCTCCTCTGGAATGAAGCATGATTTTGCCCCAAAGCCTCCCCCAGGCGCCAAACAAAAGTGGCTTTATCTCTTCTGGCTGCTGCACGATTTGGACCCTGCATGTCAGGGCTGCAGTTGGATTACTCCGCTGCTAGATGCCTGAATGTGCATCTGGATGTGTGCAGGCCGCAGATGTGGCAAGTCGAGAGGAGCAGGGGCCCCTGGCACGGGCCACCTCAACCATGCAAGCTGGGTGGCAGCGTGTTGTCCACTTGTGTCAGAATGCCCCGTCGTGAGTGCTGCACAGGGGGACTGCCTGCCGCCAAGCCCGTCTTGCCCTTGAGCTGCATTCTGTTGCGCTCAGGGACTGTCACACAAATCTGGGCATGATGTTGCCAGAACCAAACCCCCTTTTGCCTGGTGCAGAGTGCTGTCCACGTGGTTCAGGATGGTTTGGCACTGGTTGCAACACGCCTGGTCGGTGACTGTGCAGTTTTGCCAAAGTCTCGAAGGCCGGGTCAGAACACTTGGGAAAGGCGCCAAATCGTAACCTCCCACTGAGAAGCAGTGAATGAAGCCAAAAACTCAAATGCCAGCGTCAATAATGCGTTGTCGCTGAAAGTGCGCAACAAACTGGCAGATGATTCATAGGCTGATATGCGATGAATCAAGCTGCTGAAGATTGTTGTGCATCAGTTTTGGGGAAAGTATGTAAGGCCAGGTGGCGGGCAAATGTTGCCCTCTCTGTCAGCATAAAATTCATGCAAGAGGATCTCGCGTATGAGATCCTCTTTTTTGCGCCCGCTGCGTTTGATGCCGTGCTTGGTCAGCAGCACTGCAATTTCGTTATTCAGAGTTGCTTTTCGCAGGCTGGCGACGCGCTGGGCCAGCTCCTTTTCCCTTCCTGCAGGCAGGCCCCGCAGCATAATGCTGCTGGAGGCATACCCTGTGTCTTCTGAGGCTGCCTTGTGCTGCTCAGTCTCTGTCTGAGCCTTGTTGGGCCCAGTCTGATCAGGCGCCATTGGCTTAGTCACTGCCTCGTGAGGAGCACGCTTCTCTGCTGCTGCAGCGGCCGCGGCAGCCCTCGCAGCTGCGCCAGCAGCAGGGGAGCTGCGATCCCTTGATGGAAGCCCAGTGGGGTCAGCGCCTCTGGCAGGTCCGCCAGCTGCAGGGAGCCTGCTTTTCCTTGCCATCATGCCAGAAGAAGGGGAGGCGCCATTCTGCGCTGCCACGCGCACAGCAGGGGAGGCACTTCCGTCCCCTTCCCGCACCCACCGGCCCTGAGGAGCCGCATCCCCCCCTTCTCTCTTGTCCTGCTTTTTGGCTGCCTTGGCCGCCTCTTCAGCACCCATTTTGGGCACCTGGTACTGGCCCCTCTGCGGATCCAGACGCCATGACATGCGCGAGTAGTCATAGCGGCCTGAACCCTGCTCCTGGCCGGGACCAGCACCCTGTTCCCGATGGTGGCCCCCCCTGTGTCCCTGCAGGGCACAGCAAGCCGTCTGTGTCAGCAGATGCTCCAGAAAGATGCAGTAGCATGCTACTGCTGGCCGCCACGTTGTGACAGCACCCTCAGCCATAGGCCATGCATGCACAAACTTGCCTGTCACAGAGGGCTTGCCTCATTCTGGCAGCAGCCACAGACACAAGCTCCCAGTCCGGCTTTGTGCAAGCCCTCAGACCATGCTCAAGTCTGGAGACTGTCTGCCAGTCCGGCCAACCCATCCTGGACTGGCAGTCAGCGATGGCTTGAGGCAGCATATTGGCATCTTTGCAGGGTTGAGATCCAGTCTGGTTTGGGAAAGTCTAGGAGCTCCTCAGCAGCATAGCACAAGCTTGCTCACTTGGCCTGTTGAGCCCCTGGCAGGAGGACCCAGTCAACTGTGGACAGCTTGCCCTACACAGTCCTGAGCGGCTCTCTGGACCCCGTCAGCTTCACCACTCCTGCCCACCTGGCCAGAGGCAGCCTGGCGTCTGTTCTGCAGGGGTGCCCTAGCTGTTTTGACAGCACTTGTACCCAATATCAGCAGACCCAATGAGCTGCACCACCCCTGCCCACCTGGCCGGAGGCTTGCCTCCCTGCCTGCAGTGGTGCCCTGGCCGTCTTTGGGGGCTCATGCAGGGGTGCATGACCCCTCCGTCCACCGGCTGCAGGAGGCCTAGGCAGGGCTCGTGCCGCAGTTGCTGGGCTGACGGGCCGGTCCGTCTCCGAATCATCTGAGTCATCGTCGGCACCTGAGTCGTCCTCCCCCTCCTCCTCGTCTGCCGTCTTCATGCTCACCCCTGGCAGCTCTGCACCCGGCAGTGGGGCTCGCATGTCAGTCATGCTTGCATTGCCACACATGCACACTAACCCTGTAGCTCACATGCTTGTCCTGGGGGTTGTGATTAGTTTTCGGTGTTTTTGTGCTGCCGTCAGGTCAGATTAAGTGAATACGCCAGTTTGTTTTGTGTGAAGGAATTCCATTGCTCAGCTACACAATCTCCAGTGGCTATTATCATTCATGTTGCCCTTACGCTCAGGAGCATAAGCAACAGGCTGAACTAGCATGTTAGAGCCCACCTGTCGTCATAGTGCGTGTCAGTCTGGCCTCCAGATGCATCTGGGATTGGCGATAGATGCGCACCAAGAGCCTACCTATGTCTGAGTCATCGTCCTCAGCATCAGATTCATCAGCCGGCACATCCACTGACAGCAGCTTGGCGTTGCGGCTGGTCAGCACAGCTTCTCCGCCTGCCGCCACGGCAGCCTCCAGCCTCCGCTTGTTGAGGACATCGCGGCGAGCCTTGCGGTCCTCCTGGCTCAGCTTCCCATGCCGAGGTTGGCAGGCATCTTCCAGCAGTTGCCACCTGCAACCCACATGCAAACGACTGTCAAAATTTAGGTCCAGCAACAACATAATGTGCCAAAGCTGGCAGGCCTGCTCCAGCAGCTCCCATCTGCACACCAGAGATGTGACTGTCAGATGCAAACTCAGCGTTTTGAGGAGAGTGGTGCCGGCCCCATTCCAACCCCCCTTCCGGCTCTGCCTCACTTGCTGAGGCAAGCCTGCCCGAGGCTGCCACCTGCACCTACACAGATGTGAGCCAGGGTTGGTGACAACCCCTCCTGGCCGAGGCGCATCCACACAGGTCTCCAGCAGTTACCGCCTGCAAGCCAAAGTATTGCACCCAGGCCTAGTCGGAAGCTTCCGTTGACCGAGCCTCACCCTGCCAGTCTGTTCATCAACACAAGAAAGCAGCACTTGCATGCACAGGGGGCAGGAACCCAGGGCACAGGTCTGCCGCTGAGGTGCACTCAGAAGCACGTAACCCTGCCAGCCCAAAGAGAGCGCAAGCAAGGCGCCTCCTAAGCAGATAGCCTCAACTGTGCAGTCAGTCGCTGCAGAGCACCACACAGGTTTGGGGGGAGGATTCCCTGCGCAAAGAGTCCGTTCTCGGGTACCGCATGCCGGTCCAGGTGAACGTAGAAAGCTCATCCAGCTTCCTGCAGCCCCAAGGGGTGCAGGCAAGGCACCCACCCGGCAGCCGGCCCCGCAGCAAACACCGCCTCTGCAGACCCTCGCTGCAGGGCTGCGCACAGGGTTGGGGGGAGGTCTCCAGCGCCGAAAGTCCGGGCCAGAGGAGCCAGCAGGCGCAGCAGGTAGTCGATCTGCAAGAAGCCACATAAGGGTGGGCTACGCTGTGCTGACTATGCGGATGGTGCTGTGGGTAGCGGTGCAGGCAAGGGCTGTGGTGGACGATGTGAGGCCAGGGACAGGCGGCGAGACCAGCAGGGCCTGATTGGTGGGGAACGCTGTTGGCCTGCCTTGCAGGCAGCTTATGCAGTGACGGCAGGCCGCAAGTCAGCACAACCTCTCTGCTGGGGCTGACATCTCAGGTGTGCGCTTGCCATGCAGGGGGGGGCATCAGGCTGAAGGAGGCAGTGCAAAGCCAGGCTGCCTTGAGAGGGCCCCTGGGAGAACGGGCCATCCAGTGCAGCAGTGTGTAGTTGGGTGGGCAGGGGTCTCCAGCTCGACTGAGTGAGGGGCTGGTGTACCGTTGCAGGAGACTGCAGGACAGAGCACCAGCTGCTGCCTGCTCACCCGCTTGACGGGCGTGCGCAGCCCCCACCAGTCATAGTACGGCACAGTGATGACGGACCACCCAAACAGCTTGAGCAGTCGCCGCCTGCAGCGCACAGCAGAGCGATCTAAGGCCAGCAACATCTGTGGAGTGGCAACGATTCCTGTGCATGAGGATTTCCACCAGGGACCCATCAGACGGGGGGATGTTATCCTTTGTGCTGGCTCACCACTTAGAAGGCTTTCTTGACAAACATGCAACTGACACAATTTTTGAGTCAGTCACGGGGCAGATGACTCACCAGGGGCCAGATGCAAGTGGGCCCTACCACAGCCCACCTGATGAGCGTGTGCCCCATAGGCTGCAGAGTGTTGACGGTGTAGTGGTAGGGCCCGTCCACTTCAATGCAGATCCGTGTGGGGGAGTCTGGCAGGAGTACGATGTCCAGGGAAAAGAGGCCATCCACTGCCAAGTGCTCCAGGAGGTGGGCCACGCCCATGTGGGCCAGGCAGTCGCTGACCTCACGGTGCAGGGCAGACACGTGCACATCCTGCACCGTGATCTTCCACAACCTGCAGGCATGACAAAGGAACTCGGCAATGTGCAGGGCTGACATGTGCATGTCTCGCCCGTGCTATGCCAGAGCCTGCAGGCATCAGATGGGGAGGCGCCAGCAATGTGTGGCTGACATCTATACATCTGCACTGGCTGACAGCCATACCTCAGCACAGACTGGCTCTCTGGTGCAGCAGGACAGGGCACTCACTAGGGCCCTGAGGCTTTGACTGCTGCCCAACAGACAAATCTAGCTTCTTGACAGCACTGAAGCAAGGGCAGCAGAGTACACAACAACAGCTGCTTTACCTGAAGAGGGAGTACGCAATACGCGCTTTACAGCATCCCAAAACGGTCTTGCTTGAACATGCGCAACCTATCCCCTCCACCACATCAGTCTCAGGCAGAGGGCTCCCTGCAGAGACCTAGCGACTGGCCACGCAATCCTCACCTGGCTGCGAGATGCTGCACGTTGAGAGGAATCTGCAGCTGCTCCGATGGGTGCCTGTCCCCTCGGCGCTCTGCCTCTGCCTTCACCAGCATGATGGCCTGCACAGAACACACACCACACCCAAGAGGTTTAGAGACATGTACTTGCCCACGACAACATATCTGCAGCCCTTCAACTCGCATGTGTTGGGCTGCCAAGCGCTTTGGGCATATCAAGCTCTGCCTCGACCGACGTGATGGGCTGCGCTGCACCGCTGGCAGCCACCATATTTAACTGGCAGCACTGCCACGGCTGCGCATTCTGCGCAGTTCAAGCAGCAAACCTGCCGCCAAAAACCCGCCCCTGATCCTGCACTCACTGACAGCGCAGCACAACTTTGACGCTCAATTGACAGACAGGATAGCTGTGTGACTGCCAGGCCACCCATGCTGTGCAGCGACGATAGCCATGTCCCCAGGAGCCAGTCCTGCCACCATCACAAAAAAGCCCCCTGCCTTTACAGGACGAGGCTGAGCAAGGCGGCAGCTCACCTGGAACAGCTGGTGCAGCTGCTTGGCAGAGATGAGAGCGATGTCCACAGAGCCCAGGCGCTCCAGGCAGCGCCTGAAGGTGGGGTTGCTGGTCGTCTGGAACACGCCCAGAGCCCACAGGCTGTTGGCCAGCGATTGAGGCCCCATCGAGTCTTGATTCAGCAGCTGCACAGCATTGTAGCCAGAGCAGCTCAGTCCAGCATGGCATTAATAAGCCTTGTAAGCGCAGCAGCGCACTGCCAGCATAGCAAACCGCTTTGCGGTGTTCCAGCAGCTGCACAGCATTGTAGGCAGAGCCGCTCAGTCCATCAGGGCATCGGTCAGTACTGTAAGCGCAGCAGCGCCATGTCATTGTAGCAACTCCCACTGGCAAATGATTTTGTTGGACTTCACAGCTGCATGAATGTGCGGCTAGCACGGCATGGCATGCCACTGTCAAGTGACAAATGGCTACCTACTTGAGTTCTGTGCGAAGTGGAGCTTCACTGGCACCACAGCGCACTTGACAGGGGCTTTGGCCAGCAAAGCATGCCTTAGCGGTCAGCGCAGCTGGGCCGATCTGCATAAATATGCAGAGCAGACTTGCCTGTTGGAAATCAGACCAATCCATCAAATCACTTGTATGTGGAGAGCTCGCCCTCCCAAGGGCTGCCACGCAGCAGTTCTGCTGCTGAATATGTTGGGCAATTAAGGGGGCACACCACAAGTCTATAGTGGCAGTTCTGTGCTCACCCTGTCAATGGCTGCCAGGAAGTCAGGGACCAGGGGCAGCGGATGATAGCCAAACTTTGCAAACGACCACAGCAGGTTGGCAGTCTCCTGGTCGTTCATGGTGCTCAGCCGGTCCTTCAGGTACCCAGGCTCATCTGTGTCTTTGCCCACCTGCAGCAGGGGTGGTCTCGCTATTGTCAGCCAAGCTGCAGGGATGCACTCAACTGCTCTTGCCCCACCTCCAGCAGTTGCGCAACAATCAGTCCTTGGCCCCCTGCAGCATCTGTGCAAAGCCTCAAGCAGTGGCTTTTGATCGTCTGCAGCAGCATTGCAAGGGAAGTCCAGGTCCACCTGCAGCAGTGGTGCCCACCGACCTAAAGGGGAGACTCCTGGTCGCACATGCAGCAGTGGTGCATAGAGACCAAAGCAGCAGTCCTTGCTGACCTGCAGCAGGGGTGGTGGCACTGTTCTTGAGGAAGTTCAGAGTTTGAGGAGCAGGCCTTGCCCACCTGCAGAATGGGTATTTGCAGTACACTTGGGTACAAATGACTTGTGAGCCA
This sequence comes from Asterochloris sp. CNOR1, assembly GCA_963969365.1. NCBI lineage: Eukaryota > Viridiplantae > Chlorophyta > Trebouxiophyceae > Trebouxiales > Trebouxiaceae > Asterochloris > Asterochloris sp. CNOR1. The sequence goes on from OZ017750.1 coordinate 474,687, forward strand.
GCAGCAGCGGTACACAAATCATGGCGGTAGGCTGAGTGGTGTAGAGAGATTTTCAAGCAGCATTCTCAGCCACCTGCATGAAAAATGTGCGCAGGACCTTTACAGGCAGTGCACAAACTGCCTACATCAGGTGCACGATGCTGAGCGGCAGCTGCCCTGTGAAGAGCTGCTCCCTGCATGGTGCTGGCTGCACACATCAAGTGCACCCACAGCTATGCTTGGGGGTGACTAGAAAGTCTGGTCCACATGCTGGAGCAAGCCATGAGGCACCATGTGGCTGCAGTCGACAGAGGCCTCCATCGATGTGCTCGAAAGCACACCTGAGCCCAGGCTCACTAGTGTGCTTGACAGCATAGCATCAGAGAAGGGCTGGCCTCAGCGATACCTTTGTATGTTCAAGCCCCAAGCACAGGCAGGACTGTGCTGGTGCAACAGACTTGTGCGGTAACAGGCGTGCCCACCAGAAAGTCCAGCAGCTTGGCTGGGTAGTAGCGCAAGTTGGCAAAGCTCCACAGGAGGTTGGTCACTGCCTGGGGCTTCATGGCGTGGGGGACCTGTAGCTTTGCCAAGGTCTCCAACTCACTTGCCTGCAGGCGGCCAAAGCATAAAACAGTTTGGTGGGTAGCAAAGCTCCACAGCAAGTTGGTCGCTGCCTGCAGGGTGTTGGCATGAGCACCTGCAGCTTTGCTGTCGCCGTCACCTCATTTGCCTGCAGGTGTCAGAAGCATGATGCTGAATTGCTGCCCTTGTGAGTGTGAACAGTTTTGCAGGTTTGCCGCTGCCTCCACCTCAATCGTTTGCAGGCACAACCACTGCAACAGCTCTGGAACAAAACCATTTTGGCAAGCACTTGAAAGCACACTAGATGAGGAGCTCGCGACCAAGCTGCCCTGCCCAGGCAGACTGCTCATGCAAGGCAGTGATTAGGGTTGAGGATAAGACATAGGGTTTAGGTGTTACCTGCAGCAGCTCCTCGTTATACAGCTGCACCCGTGTGAAGGCCAGCAAGACATTGGAGAGCTCCTGAGGGCCAAAGTGCCCAATGCGGGCCTTCCAGACCTCGTTCCCATCCTTGTCCTTTGTCCCTGCAGGCAGCAAGCTGCTGGCGTCACCAACCATTTCAGCGCAGCAGCTCAAGCAGCAATCTGCCTGCAGCACTTTGCGTGTGCTTGGATTGCATGCATGTCTGGGCACTGCCAGGCAGCTAAGACAGCTTGCAGGGGACCGCACATGCTCATCATTGCATTCCCCTGTGCTGCATTTGCCTAGAATTGGTTGTGGACATCGGCTGTAACTCAACGGTGCTTTCGAGTGACCCAGCTTTGAACTCACCCACAAGCGACTTGGCACATGCGTCAAATAGCCGATGATGCTTCTTGCCAAGGAAGCCGAAGGCCCACACAGTATTGGCCAGGGGCAGGGGCTGGAGGGTGGAGATCCGCTTGGCACAGTTGTTGCCGCACTCCTGCAGGCAGGGACCAGCAGTGTGTGTCTTCTGTGCAGTGCTGGCACACAGCAAGGCCATATAGCATACTGCCTGATCACTTCAGATACCACTTCACATGTGACACCTGTGAAGGGTGCAGACTACTTTGGGCTGCCTTGAGCATGCTGCAGGCAGGTATGCCACGGCGAGGGCTGCATTGTGTGTGCCAGCATAAAAGACAGCAGGCGCATGCCCCAGCTCATGAATACTGTGTGGGTGCCAGCAATGTGTACCTCTGGAAGAGGCTGAGGCGCATCAGGCTTCAAGCAATGTCTCTGCGGATGCAAGGCAGGGCATTTGCCCAGTCGCATGCGGCCCTGCCCCACCTCTGAGGTGCATGTTGCTGAAATGCGACCCGCAAGACACAAACAGTGGAAGCAGTGACACGTCCTATCACTGAGCACGCCCGGGTCCAGGCAACGTCAGAGTTCCTCTGGGGCAGGGCAAGAGACACATACGGGCCAGGTGGGAGGGGAAGGGGGCTGCATGCAACTCTCATACCCTTGTGGCTTCAGCTGCAGCACAGTCTAGACACCGCCGCTGCCGGCCACAGTCCCTGCAGCTCCACCCACCTCCAGGAACTCATGGTGCTGCAGGCTGAGGCGTGCCAGAGTCCACGAGATGTTAGAGATCCCCTGCCCTGGGAACTGGCTGAGGCCCATTGCCAGCGCGGCGTTGCACAACCTCCACACCGTGTCCTTCTCGTCGGTCAGAAACTGCTTGCCAATGGCCCAGCAGATGTTGCTTATCTCCTGGGGCTCCATCTTGCCAATCGGTTGCTGCAGCACCGCAGTGGGGACACAGGTCAGGGAGGGGCAGCGCCAACACAGTTTGAGCAGGCAGGAGTTCAGCAACTGGGGCACAGCAGCAAAGCAGTGCCTGTGTGCTGCAGCAGTGTCCCTGTGCAGTTGCTCCAGGGCAGCAGGCAGATGGCACACTGCTGTCTCGACATTATGTTCCACGTGTCATAGTTGACTACCACACACGCCGCTCACAATCAGAGCATCATGTACAGGATCTGTCAAGAGTGCTACAAGTCGAGGGCGCATCCTGCCAGGAGCAAGCCATCACACATGAGGCCAGCTGTGGAGTGCAGCTCACCCGCTTGAACACTTTGAGAATGTCCTGCATGCAGGTCCTAGCCTCGGGCCCACCAATGACGCCAAAGGCCCACAAGCAATTGGCCTGCTGCCTGTGGCTGAAGCTCTGCAGGCACAGAACATTGGCTCAGGTATTTGTTGGGCACTTTGAGCACTGGGTCGCCATTGGCATGCCAATCAGCCCACTGCAAAGGCACTGAGCCTGCTGCTGGTGGGTGAGGGTGCGCAGGGTGTGTGATGTCGGCTGAGACAAGCTTCCAGGGCAGTAAGCATAAGTCCGCAAGACAAAAGCAACTCAGGCATTCAGAGGGTGCTGATTGCGACCCCAATCAGGATAAAAAATGCTGGGCAACTCAAGCTCATGCATACACACTACGGCAGCAGGGGCAGCAACACTTAGGGCATTTACTATGCAGCATCAGCCGTCAAGCAGACCGGCACTTGTCAGGAAGGGCAACCTATCACGCAAAAGGTCAAGCGCTCACAGGGGCTATGATGGAGATGTACTTGAGCAGCTTTGGGAATTCAGGGTGGTTTCGTACAGCCACTTTGTAGGTCTGCAGGCATAGTGAACAGCAGTCAGCATGGCAGTTCTTGCACAACTACTCCATTGAGCTGCAGCGATTGTACACAGCAATGTAGCGTGGAGCTGAGTCCACGCAGAGGTCTGCAGCCTACATGCTAACCAGGCAGGCCGGGGGCAAGGCCATTTACCACGTAAAGAGCACAAGGCTGCATTGCAGATGAGGGCACTGAATGCACTTGTCTGCCCCACGTCATGCCTCATTGACTCCAGCCTGAGCTGGCCTTCCAAAGCCACCGACACCAGCAAATGGTGCACGTTTGTCAACAGACACAGCCGCCGCAGCCAGTCTGGCACCAGAGCCAGGCAGGTCATGTCCGCTTGACACTGGAGAAACCTGCCAGGGCTGCCTCACCCGCTCCTTCTTGATGAACCTGGCCAGCCGATGTGCGCTGGTGGACAGGTTGACCTCGGTCATGGTGTGCCCCACATCGCGCACGAACAGCAGCACCGACTCCCACTGCGTGAAATTGAGGATGATGTTGTTCAAGGCCACATTGAACAGCTCCCAGCGAGGGTCTGCCTGCAGCTCCGGGGTCAGCAGCCCCACCTTCTTGAGCTGCTGCGCATAATAGCCGGGCTCGACCAGGGCTGCAGGCAAGCACGAGACGAACACATGAAACCACACTGAGGTCACTGCAGAGAGATCAAGATGGCAGGGTTGGGGGGGCACCAAGGCTTGGCCAGGGCTGCAGGCACAACATAAATTGTATTGAGAGCAAGCTGCCTGACATGCAGGCACAATTTGGATTGTGTTGAGAGCAAGCTGGCTGACATGCATCGTAGCTTATAGCTGCAGGCAGGCACGCCATCCTTCAGTGCGTTGGGGGGGCCGGGGGGGGGACGCAATGATCATGAGTCGCCCCATAGCCAGGCCTGGCAAGGGTCACAGGCAGAGAAGAAGTTTAGCAATTTTATGCAGTCTCTTGCAAGGGGCTGCTGCAGGTTCTTGCTAGGGTATTGCGGAGCTTCAAGGTAGGTAGACAATGTGGTGGCAGGTCTGTGGCATCATGGCTGGCTTGTAGGGCAGGCTGGCCATGCACAGGGCGTGGCTGATCACAGCAGCTTCTGGGTGGCTCTGTCATTGTAGGGTGCTGTCCTGTTGCCACGCGGGCCACAATTGCCAGGCAAGCTATGCAGATGCTGGCAGCTGCAGAGCATTGCCAGCAGCCTCTTCCAGAGCAGCTTCAGGTGCCGCACCTGCAGCCTGACCTTTCCTGCTGAGATGCAGGCATTTCACCAGCACTTCTTTTGAAACCTCAGCAAATAGAATGTTCCTCAAGTCCAGAGGTCTCAGTTCACCTGCGGCCTCATCCTCCCTGCTGACATGCCACTGCGGCATCTTGACCTTCCTGCCACTGCCCTCAGGTTTGTCCTTCCCTGCCTGGTGCTTGGCCTCTGTTTGCTGCCGGCTCTCCTTCCACCGCTTCTCAAAGGCAGCCCTCTTCTTCTGGTCAGCTGCTCTGTCAGCAGCCTGCACAGCAGGCAGTGCAAAGCTCATGGGTGAACATCAGGTGTTAAGGGAACTTGGAGCTCAGAAATCTCTCCCTCTGGATGCATAGCAGCCAAGGTGGCAAGCCCTTAGAGGTGCCTGTGGGTAAGCTTGCTGGAGGCATATGCAGCGTTGAGTATTGTATGCAAGCGGCAAGAGCAAGGCACTAACTGCTCGACCACACCCAGCAAACCTGCCTTGACACGTGCATCTGTAGCTTCAAGAGCCCGACAAGTACGCACACTGCCAAGTTGACGGCGACCACCTGGCGGATGCCTGCTGTGCAGCTGAGAAATGCACTGCTGTCCTGGTGATCTGTGATCCCACCTGTTGAGAAGCTGGAGACTCTTCACGCTTTGCCTCCTCAACTTCCACATCCTGAGCAGGCTTTCGCTCAGCCTCAGGTTCAGGCCCGTCTCCTTCCTGCCGCTGCTGCTGCATCATGGACACAGCAGCCTCACTGTCAGGCTCCCTGTCTCCCTGCTGGTGCGGCTGCACGGGAGCCTCAGCAGCCTCCACCACCGGGCCCACAGCTGGCTGCTGCCCACTCTCAGCGCCTGCCTCAGCCCTCCTTGGGGGCGCCGACAGTTGGCCAGCAGCAGCAGCAGCAGCCTCAGCAGACTGCTGCCCACTCCCAACGCCTGCCTCAACCCTCCTCGTGGGCGCCAACAGCTGCCCAGCTGCTGCAGCAGCAGCCTCGCTGCTGGGCCCTGGCCCTGCAGCAGCCCCGCTGGCCCTGCGGTCTGAGACGAGCGACATTCGCATGGACAGGCGAGTTCGCTTTCGCCCTCGCCGGGGCTTCTGAGGGTCTGCCCCAGGCTCTGGAGCTGGCTGCTGAGTTTCTGGGGGGGCCTGTGGCCGCCCGGGCGCAGGCCTCCCAGGGCTGTCTGGCACTGCCGTGGAAGGGGCTTGCGCAGGCTTCGAAGGGGCTTGCGCAGGCTTTGAAGGGGCTGGCGCAGGCGGCCCAGGGCCTGCAGAAGCAATGCAGGGCATCACGAATGGGCTGCCATGCACACCCAGCCTGGCAGCAGGCGCAGCCTTGACTTGCACACAGGGTATGTGTCTATGGTGCAGCAACCATGGCAAGCCATGGAAGTAACCTGCAGCGGCAACTGTGGCAGCCAGTGCAGGAGGGATGGTCCGCTGCAACCAGGGCAGGGGAAGCCAGCTGCGTGCGAAGATCATGGGCAGTATGACTGGGTGATGGCCCCAGGGCAAGGCTTCAGCTGCTCACAAGCTCCACAATTATGCCATGCAGCCCAGCACAGATCCGGTGCACACTGCCAGCAGCTGCAGGGCACACCAGCTTTGAGCTAGAGAAGCATCGGAGTTTGATGCGCTGGTGATCCATGACTTCTGGGGTGGCCTTTTGCTGCTGCCTATGCAGGGCCAAGCACATGCAAAGCTTGACAGCTGAGTGTAACGCCCCACACCAGGTGACTCATCAGTGATGGCCTGCCAGCAATGCCCCTCTAAGTGTACATCTGCCTGATTGTCTGCGCAGGGCTCGACAATTAGCGAGATGCCTTACCGCTGTCAAATTATTGGGGCAGCTAACAGAGAGGGGGTGGAGCAAGGCCTGGCATTACTGCATCAGGGGACAACTGCCTAGCTCTGGTAGTAAAGTGTGTCGACCCAGTCAGCATTTGCCTGTCCCCGCCCCCTCCATATCCAGGATTGGGCAACACACAGGCAGCCACTGGCTCACCTTTGACCACACGGTAGTACTCCCCGGGTGGGATGCCGCCCTGCCCATACTTGCGAGCAGGGCTGGGCGGGGAGGCCTTCCCAGGAATCTCCAGCTCAAACTCCTCCTCAAAGTACTCCTGCTCGAGCGCCGCCTGATCCTCGTCCTCTGAGTCATAGGCGGGGGGCTGCCCCTCCCACGTCTCCTCCTCAGAGTCCGCTGTGGACTTCTCCTCCTCTTCCTCGTCAGACTTTTCCTTCTCCCATGGCATGACTTTGGAGTCATCGTCAAGGGGCTGCTCCTCCTGCTGGCTGGGGCCAGGCTTGGCCTGCGCCTGCACCCCGCCTGCATACAGACAACTGAGTGAGGCTTCAGATCACAGCCTCTGACTGAGGATGGCCAAATGGGTCTGACCAAAGCAGACCCAGCCTGCAGCCACATGAGCTTTTGCGTGATTGAGTATATCGGGCCGAGGAAGCAACAGGGTGGCTGTGCTGCTTGACGGGAGCAGGCTTTGCCTGCGGCAGCGCTTGCAGCCATGGTGTAGGGAAAAAGTAGTGATTGGTGGTTGGGTTGCAGGCCCAAGTTACAGACCTTGGGTGCAGGCATGCCATTGCTGCACACAAGCGATGCATCCTGGCATGAGCTGGATGCTCAGGCAGCCCTGTCAGCTCCAGACTGCGCCCCACATGTCCCCTGGCTGCCCTAAACAGCTTGCCCACATACTTTTGGCTACTGCAACCCAGACTGAGGCCTGCATGTGTCTTGCTGCCTTCGACATGACTTGCGCACTCACCAGCGACTGGCTCCTGCGACACTGGCGGCTGCAAACCAGCCTCCACTGAGTCTGCCTGTGGCTCAGCTGTGGGCGGCGGCCTCTCAGGCTCATGGTCCACTGTGGGCTCAGCCTCCACTGCAGGTTTGCCCTCGAGAGCCTTGCTGGCGTCTGCAGGTGCAGGCTGTGGGACTAGCTGCTGCTCAGCTGCCTGGGGGCTGCCTGGCGCCTCATCTGAGGCAGTGGGGGGTACAAGGACTGCTTGAGGCTCCACAACCACCTGGGCCTCCGATACGGCCGCTGGCCCCTGGTGTGTGACTGGATCCCGCTCATCCGCCGGGGTGCCAGGAGGCATCTGGACTGGCGCAGGCTTGCCAGCATCACTGACTGGTGCTGTGGCCTGCGCGCCTGCCTCAGGCTTGTTTGTTGCAGGCAGACCCTGCAGCTGGGCCTGCGCACCTGCCTCAGGCTTGCCGTCATCCCCGGCTGCTGCTATGGCCCATGCACCTGCCTCAGCCTTGCCTGTTGCAGGGGCACCCTGCAGCTGGGCCTGTGCACGGTAGCTGCCAGCCCCGGCTGATGGCAGCAGCCCAGCGCCTGTCCCAGCCTGTCGGCGCTGTGACTGTCTCAGAAGGTACTGCCTTCTGGGTATGTCCTCAGACAAGGCCTGTGCCAAAGCAGCTGGGAGCCCAGCAGCAGGAGGCTGGCCAGGTTCCCCAGCTGCTGCAGGTGGTCCAGCGGCAGGAGTGACCTCAGCGCGGACCGTCAAGTTGTCTGGCAGCCGCCCGGGGTCCCGCCCCAGCTCCCGGTACCGACACCGATTCTTGAAGGTGGCCAGCGCAAACCTCAGAGCCTCGTGCTGCACATCTTCGCCGAGGCCTTGTGTGGCAACCTCAGCCAGTTGCATCAGGTGCATCAGCTCCTCATACTCCTCCATGGTGCCCATGGCGATGGGCGGGCCTGCAGGGTACGTCGGCGCATCTGGCTCGACCTCCAGCTGAATCCTCCTGGCCGACGCAACAGCCTGCTTGGCATTAGCTAGGATGGCCTCAGCACGCCAGTCGCCCCGCTCAGCGAGGAGGGCTCTGCGCTGCTTGGGCAGCAGGGCAAGGGCGCTCTGCGAGGTTGGCAGGGCAGGCTGGCTCTGCGGCAGCTCGCTCTTTCCAAGGCCCCCGCCCAGGTTGAACAGGCCGCCCAGTCGATGCATGAGGCGCTCGATGACGCTGCGCTCAGGCTTCTGTTCGGCGGAGGCAGGACCTGATGAGGTGCCGGCGGCCCGAGAAGTGATAGCCGCTGCGACTGTGGCAGCAGCTGCCGCCCTCCCAGCAGCCTCTACCAGAGCAACAGCCTCTGCCACAGCCGCAGCAGCAGCAGCGGCACCCTGCGCTGAGTCGGCGACAGGCGGGGCTGCTATGACCTGCTCAGGGGCCAGCCCAGGTGCCGAGGGGGTACCTGGTGCCTGGCGCTTGTCTGCTGGCAGGGCAGCCTCCCCTGCGTCCCTTTGCAGCATGAGCTCCCCCAAGGGGCTGCTGTCTCTGTGCTGGTGGTTGGAGCGGAAGACCGCATCTTCCATGGCATCCCGCCCCTCTTCCCAGTTCATTTCGCGGTCCAGCACCTGCTCCAGAATCTCCAGCATCTCCAACTGCAGCAGGGGTCAATGCAGCAGAGGTGGGTCGCTGGGGAGAGCCAGAGCAGGTTGTGACAGCTCCACAACCCTCTGTGTGCCATCCTCCTCTCACAAATCCCCTCAAGATCACTGAGGCCCAGGCCCTAGGACCCAACCCTGCTGCACCACTGCCCCTCTGATCTCAACACCTGCAGTAAGGCTTGAGCCCCAGTGCAAGAACACCAAAATGTCTTTGCAGTGCACCCACGGCCTGCTGCCAGCCACTCTGCGATTGCCCTGAGTGCTTCGGCGCTGCAGAGAAGCCTGCTGGGCCTCATGTCTTTGCATTGTTGTAGCACGTGCACCATGCGCTTTTGGCTTCAGGCAGATGAGCTTGGCCCCCAAGTTGACAAGCTGCACCAGCAGTCGCCTTGCCTTCAGCGGTTCCGCAAAGGGCTGAAGTCCTGCCTCCAGCTCGGCACGAACTTTCTGCTTGAATATCAAATCCTCTGCAGCCTCCTTCCTCTTTCTCTCCACCTCCCTGCACAAGACGTTGCAGGGAGTTGCTGATCTGCAGAGAGGCTGCCTCCTCTTGATGCTGATGCTCTGGCAGGCCCTCCTATAGAAAACCCTCTAGGCGTCCTTGTCAACTAGCCTCCTTTAGCAGCATGTGAATCGCAAGGCAGAGACCCCAGAACGAGAGTTGGTGCGGACTCCCTGCACCAGCTGGCACATGAAGGGCGTCTCAGGAGGCTGCCTGCTGATGGGCAGAAGAAGCACGAGTCTCAGCAGGCAGCCACAGCCAGGGCGGACAGCAGCAGAAGAAGGAGGTCAATGGCACATGCAGCGCCGTTGCGGGCAGCTGTGACAGCCTGCAGCACCCCTGCTACAGCTCTTGTGCAGAGGACTGCCAACAAAAAGAGCCCCTGCCTCGCCACACTGTGCACTGTGCACGAGGGGCACCAGTGGCTTACACTTCATGGATGATGTCCTCCAGCTTCTCTCCTTGGATGTATCTATCATACCTGCAGAAAATTCAGGGAAGGGGTGCTTGAGGCACAGAGCATGAACCGACCCAAAGCGGTGCACAAGGACCACACAGCTGCAGGCTGCCCTGCTGCCAAGCGTTGCTCACAAGCCTGGAGAGGGATGCCCACAGCCTTCCCATGGCAGGAGGCAATCCTGCAGAGCTGCAGCCACCCCACACTGGCCCCTCATGCAGTGGCTGTGGCTGTCCCACATCATCATGGAAACCCATCACCATCCACAAGGCAACTGCATACAATGCAGAGCCTCCCTCCTGACCCTTGGTGACTTCTGGAGCACCTTTGGGCGCATGCCCCACAGCAGGTCCCCTGACTCACCCTGGCCCCTTGAGGAAATAGTCGCGGTTGTTCATCAACAATTTGGTGTTGACTGCATCCAGATCCTTCGTCAGGCCTTTGATGTGCATGGGGCGTGTCCTTGGCCCTGCAGGGCTCACGGTGCTGGAGGCCTTCTGTCGTTTGGCCTTCTTGGGTGGCTTGGGTGGGCGCGGCCCGGCTGTCACGCTGCCGGGGCTGATCACAACCCTGGGGGCCCGCCTAGAGCTGGCAGCTGAGAACAGCAGCCCAGCTGCGCCATGGTACAGGATTGTGGGCTGTTGATGGAGAGCCTGCAGGCAGCACAGCACATGACTGGCACCTGTGTGCACCAGGAATGTCCTGGTCATGGCTGTGCAGGCTTCCAAGCAGGATATGGGCCAGGCTCCCTGCAGGGCTGCCAAGTATGGGTGCCACGCCGCAGGCAGGGCACTCAGTGGTGGAGGCCTGCATGGCAATAAGCTGGTGCCTGCAGGCAGGGCTTTGAGGATTGGACTAGGGCCTGAGGCAGGACTGCAGCAGGATGGCCATGCCAAGCCTGCAGGCAGTGAACGAGGCTGAGGTTTCATAGAGACATCAGCCACCTGCAGCTGGCAGCCCAAACAGCCAGACGCTGCACAGCCCGAGCACAGTGATGCTGCAGCGCCTGCAAGCGGCAAGTGGAGTCATGGGTCAGTGTCGCCTCCAGCAGGCCGGCTGCTGTGCAGGGGATCAGCAGGCCAGTCCGCTGCCGCTGAGCTTCTGTCCAGGCCCTGCTGCCCTGTGGCAGAGAACTCAGGGTGGGCAGCAGGGTCTGCAGGCAGGGCAGACAAGGGAGCATTCCTTCTGGCCAGGTGATGCCCTACAGAAGCGCCCGGCAACTTTGCCGCTTGCAGGCTGCTTGACCGCACGCAGCACGTACAGCCTGTCCAGTTTGCAATGTAGCATCTGGTCCTGGTACATCCTGTCCTGTCCTGACTGCAAGGCAGGCAAGCTGTGTAGCTCTGAACTGTCCAGCAGTGGTGGCAGCTGAGCACTCACGCGCAGCCTCTGCTGTGCAGCCTCTGCCTGAGGAGGCCCCTGCCGCATCTTGGAGTGTGCCCCACCTCCCTTGCCGCTGCTGCTGCAGGCCATCAGGATGCAGCTCAGTGAGTGCAGGTGCGCCTTGCGCTGTTCAGTGGGAAACAAACACCCGCAGGAGTATGTCTTGCAGACTCATTGTTTGCACGTTGAGCCATGAGCGTTTCACCTGGCACAGCCCCACGGCAAGACCATCTGAGAAGTTTGTCAGGGACCCCAGCATTGGCAGCTAGGTCTGCCTAAGACTGCTTGTCTGAATACCATCAAGCGAGATCTCGTGTAGGAGTTGCCAAGGATCACTTTGACCTAGATTTCAATTTAGATTTCTCAGTTGACACTCTCACTACAGGTTTGTGCTGGTTGCTGCTGCAGCTGCGACTCTCTCGATGGCTCTGTGGTGGCATACTGTTGTGTGCTCACTGAGCAATTGTCAACAGAGGCTGCAGCCAGACAGAAAGGTGTCAGTAGCCAGCATGAACCAGCTGCAGCAAGGACAACCAGACAGCAGCATGCAGGAGCCCACCTGGCCTGGGGTCACTGAGGTGCCATTCTCGACCAGCCACTTCACCACACTCCCGCTCACATCAGCCTGCAGACCACCTTCAGCGTGAGCGCAGCGCAACAGTCGCCATGCAGCCATACAAGAACTCAGTGGGCACAGTGTCAAGCGTGTACAGTGTGCAGCTGGGACTGCAAAGGTGTCCTTTCGGCAGGCCAACAGCTTAAGCGCAGCATGAGCCTGCCCATGGCCCCATCAAGGACCACATGCGCACAGCATCATGCATGCGATGAGGTGGCACATGTGCAGCTGCTCATGCAAGGCTGCAGTACAGCATCATGTGCAGACACAGCAGGCCCGTTCTGCTTTGGGCCTGGTGTCAGCAGTGTCACAAGCCCACCTCAATCTCGTTCATCAGCTTCATGGCCTCAATGATGCACACGGTCTGCCCGCTGGTGACCCGGTCGCCCTCCTTGACGAAGACAGCCTCGCCAGGGGCGGGGCTCCTGTAGAAGGTCCCCGCCATCGGGGATGTCACCTGCAATTGCACACTGTTGTCACTAACGAAGCAGAGGTGCGCGTGCAGGTCATGCCTGCTGGAGGGCCAGGACTCAGCGCTTGAAGCCACTCCTGAGACAGCCGTGCCAGCTGCTGACAGGGTCGATGCAACTCGTGGGGATCGGCTTTGGAACAGCTGTGCATGCTGCTCTGCAAGGCAGCATCCCCAAGCAGCAAGGCACTGGCAGCTGTGTGGCATGCATCGCCTGCATGCCAAACACAGCTTGCTACACACTGCTGTGCAGGACCAGTGCTGCACTGCGCAGGCAGGCTGCATCGGGCATGCAAAGCACCTTGTAGCCAGAGTCGCCGCCAGCATCTCCTGCAGGCTTGGGCTCGGGAGCCTTCTCTTGAGAGGGAGGTGGAGTGCTTGATTGGGGTGCCTGGGGCGGTGGGCCAGGCTGCTGCATCTGCTGCTGCATCTGCGGCTGCCACATCTGGGGAGGTGCCTGCGAGCAGAGCATTCTGAGCTCTGCAACCAAATATAGGAGCACCCCTTTGCGAGCCTGTACCAGCCGCGCCTGAGGGCACATGCATGTGCTCTGAAGAGCTGGATCACAGCAAGGTATGGAGGGCGGCAAGCCAGCATTGAGCAGGGTGCAGCTGGCCCTGGCACCAGCGAAAACCTGTGGCAGCACTCTGCGAAGAGGTGCACACTGCCAGCACACACAAGGCCAGCAAGGCACGAATGGCAGTCAGCAAGCCCCAAGCAGGCTTTGTCAAGGCTGTGTCAGCAACTGAGCCACCAGCTGAGCACAGACGATGCTCATAGAGCCTGCCAACCCCAGGAATGTACACAGGCGGTCCTGGCTGCATCGCAAGAGGGCACCCTCAGAGGAATGGAGGGCAGCCAATCCGCCAAGCAGAGCAACCAGCACCCTCCCTTCTGCACAGCATGTGAGCTGCCGGCCCCCCTGGCCTGTGCACAGACAGATACTTCGGCTATCTGGCTGAATGGCATCAATGTGTGGTGGGGCAGTCAGCCAGCCTTGAGGTCGTGACAAGCCCCACCCAAGCCTGAGCAAGGCACTCACAGAAGCTGCCCAGGTGTGCGAGCCCTCTGACCTGTGCATAGACTGGCTCCGGCTGCTCCAGTGCCTCCTTCTTCTTGACTGACAGGCTGAATTTCTTGCTCTTCAGCTCCAGCTCCACAATGTCAGTGCTGTGCACCATTCTGCACAGAGCAAAGTCAGTCCAGGTGAGACAGCCCAAGCCTGAGCTTGACGTGTATAGCTACTGGGCACTCAAAGAGGGGCGCATAGGCATGCAGGGAGCGCAGGGGGTCTTGCTGTAGTCACCTGAGGATTTCGCTGAGCTCCTCAAAGTCCATGGGGTTGGTTGGGCCCCCAGTGGCGCCATTGCTGGCAGCAGATGAGGCTGAGGCCTCCTCTGTGTTTGCAGCCCTGCTCCTCACCAGGGCCCTGCCTGAGGCCTGAATCCAGAGTGTATCAATCAAAACTGGCTCTGAAGGCCTGGCAGTGCACCAGATCACATTGCCATGGCTGTATGCCTTACCTTGACAGGTGCTATCCTGCCCAGGCATGGCTGCACTGCAGGCCTCGTCAATGGCGAAGGCGCCTGCACGCCGGTTGGGTGCATAGTTGCGGACTGGGCAGATTGATCGTAACCCTAAAGATCATTGACCGGTCCTCAGAGAGGCATTTCCAACCGCTCAGTGTTGGGGTAGAGTGAGCCTCAGGACACTGGAACACAGGATCTTGGTACACTTAGTGGCAAAGACACATAAAAGCACTACTCCAAATGCGTGAGCTGATGTCTGTCATGCTCTCAAGAAAGTGGTAAAGCTGTGTTACAAAGAGCAGCTGTCATTCAGAGACGACATTCCTTCACATTGAGACCTTGACATCCAAGCATCTGTCAAGCATGGGGGTGCTGCCAACAACACTGCTCAATCGGCCTTCCCAGGAGAGCGGCATTGCATGGGTGTTCATGATAGGTCCGGGAATATACATGTCAGGGGGCTGTCAAGAGTGTGTCAAAATTTGCAAGTGGCGATAGCAGCCACAGGTGGTGTTCAGAAAGGCTTGAGCAGACCCCACAGGCAGTGGCGCTGCACTTGTTTGTGTGCAGCAGTACTGGTTCCTGCCAAGCCTTCTGCCCTGGTCAGCATTATTGTCGATTCTGAATGGGGCCCATGTAGCTGCAGCAATCTGGGGTCAGGCAGACAGCTCGTTGGGTGGTTCACAGCAGTGGGAGCGGCATCCTCAGGTTGCCCACACCAGCTGTTGGGTGCAGGCGCCTCACGCCCTAAACTTCCATTCTAGGGCCCACCAACAACCAGGCCAACGCTTCACTTGATGATGCGGCGCCACTCCCACTCCCCCTGGCCGTCCACCAGGCAGAGCTCGGCCACATGGTATTTCACCAGGGCTGGCCGCTGAGTGATGGTGACCAGAGTGATCCCCAGCTTGGCAGCGTGCTTGTACAGCTGCTCCTCAATGTCCACGCTGGTGGCATTGGTGCACTCATCCAGCACCCCGAACTTTGGGTGTTGATAGAACAGGCGGGCCATGCCAATGCGCTGCTGCTCCCCTGCATCAGGGTGCAGGAGCATGTCAGGCGGACCTGGGGGACGTCAGCTGCTAGTGAACTTGAGATGCTGTGCAGGCAGGCCATGCTGGTGTTCTGCTACTCGTTGATGGAGGCAGGACATCCACTTGATTCTGGTGGTCACAGCAAGGGCTGCCCTTGGGAGCAAGCCAATAGAGGCTGCTGGACCTGAGCTTCGGGAGCTTCAATTCATTTTCATGGGCAGGCCTTTTCCGCCAGAGGCGGCATGCGACAAAAACCTTCAGCTGCCCATAGGAGCATGCTGGGGACGCTCCAGCTGTACAGCACTCACTGTGCCTCTCACCAGTGCAGCCCCCGCAACATACGTCTTTAGCATGCCAGCCCGGCAGCCAGAATAGACCGCCAACATCCCTGCCATGCAGACCACTGTTGTATGCTCACCGAGGGACAGGGTCTCGCCCAGTCGCCACCACCACCACCACCCCGTTCCACTAAACCACCAACATCCCTGCCATGCACATTGATTTGAGATGCTCACCAAGGAACAGGATGTCGCCCCAGTCAGCCATAGAATTCCACTAGACCACCAACACTTTTGAGATGCTCACCGAGGGACAGGGTCTCGCCCCAGTCAGCCACAGAGTTCCACCCACCCTCCCTCTTGACCAGGTAGGACAGACGGACGACTCTCATGAGGTCATCGAGGCGACCCTCCAGCTGCCTGCGGCCCTCCTTGAGGCCCTCGCAGCCCTCAGCTGCCACCGCATCTGCCACGCTGACAGGGTAAATGACCTGCAGTGGGGAGCACAGGCAGAATCAAGATGCGCATTGGCAACTCCAGGCCCGGGCTTAAGACCTTCAGGTGGCAAGGAGGGTTGCAAACACACTCAGTTGCAACAGGGCTCACCGCCCTGGGCCAGGGTAGACGACTTGGCAGCAGTGGGGAAGGTGTGCAAGTTCAAGCAGCAAAGAGGAGCCCTGTGCACAGCCAGAACTGCACAAACCCTTAGCAGTTGCTGCATATGTATGCTGCCAGGGGCATAGCAGCTGGTGGAACTTTGGGGTTCCACAAAGTCCCAAAGGAGCCTGTTGCACAAATCGTGACATTGCAGCAAAACTTCAGGAAAAGAAAAGGAAAGGGGCACTACATGCTGCAGGCGTGGGGGTCCAGAAAGCACCGCCATCAGCTGCTCATGTGATGCTTGCTAGTAGCAGCTGAGAATCTTGCAAGTCCCCTGCCAGCGATGGGTGACGAGCCTTTAAGCGCAGGTGTGCAGAGAGGCAGGCTAGGCAACTGCAGCAGCGGCCGTCATCCACAGCAGCAGGCCAATGCACACACACCTGTTCAAGCAGGGTGCCAATGGTGGTGTAGGGCTTCTGAGGCACGTAAAAGATGTCTGACATCTCCTTGCCATTCTGCTGGTGCACAGGTCTGCGCACCAGACCATCGCTGGTGGGCCAGAGACCAGCCAGAATCCTGAACAGGCTGCTCTTGCCTGAGCCATTGGGGCCTGCACAGAGATGCAGCTGAAGGGTCCAGACAGATGTGTATGATACTGAGGCAGCTCATGCTGCCCAGGATCAAGGCTGCCACCCAGCCACAGTGCATGCTTGCTTCACCAGCGCAGCCCAACGGGCAGCCAACCTCGTCGTGCCCAGCAGCTGCCACACAGCAATCGTCACACCATCCCAGAGCCATGAGATGCAGCACGGCATGAAGATGCGCCAGAACTGACCTGTCACCAGGACGCTGTTGCCGGGCAGGACCTGAAAGGACAGTTCCCGGGCCAGCATCTTGCCGCTGGGGGTCACCACGTTGACCGCCTCAAACAGGATGCCCTCAGAGACGCTGGAGGAGCGCGCCCGGTGCAGCGAGGCGCTCCTCTGCAGGTTCTGGGACTTGTCCATGATCTCCAGCAGCTCCGACACCCTGCAGATAGGAGGCAGGCACAGCTTGCAGGCCGGCTCAGCAGCTGCCCTAAGTCTGTCGCAACTTCTTTTGCAGCTCTAGCGTGGCAGCACTCCCTTGCGACACGCAGCCTCGCTAGCGCTCCAGACAGAGGACCCCGGCCTTCTGGCTACCTGGGATCGTTGGCTGACTAAGTACATGCCGGCGCACAACTGGTGAGGCCCGCCCGATAGCTCGCCAAGCCCCTGTCAGTCACCAGCAGGTCTGTCACTGCACGCACCTGGTGACGCCCCCCGACAGCTCGGCAAAGCGCTTGTTGAGGGCCAGGAGCTCCCCAAAGGCTGTGAAGCAGTTGGAGACCACAGAGGACAGGTAGCGCATGTTGTGCACCAGCAGACCCTGCAGGCAGGACACAGGGGTGCTTGGCACAGGACTCTGCAGCTAAGGTGGGCCATGCTGGTCAGGCTGGGAGCACTGCTGGATTTTCTTTCTTTAGATGGCAGTATTGCCGGCACGTGCCAGCACCACCGTGCATGCAGAACAGAAACGGCATGGGCCATGGCTGGCAGTGCAAGACACAGGCAAAGATTTGTGTGGTGACGGGCAGTCCAAACACAGCGCAGACGTCAACAGAGCATCTGCCTGGGCAGACTCGATTGTGAGCAGCAGTAGCAACAGCTGGGAGGCCCATGTCTGATTCAGGCAGCAGGTCAGCTGAAGCGGTCTAGGTCATGGAAGACTGGAGCCTGCATTCCCTCTTATCAATTTATGCATGTCCTAGCATGGAGCCAAGCTGGCGCTTGCCACGCCTGCCACGTGCATGGGTGGCCCACCTGAACGGCAGGGTCCGAGAAGTTGCTCTGGTGGTCCATCGCATACAGCAGGGTGAGCCCCCAGGTCACATTGAAGGGCAGCTGCTTGGTGAAGAAGTCATCTGCCACAGCATATGGCCACCTGCAGGGAGCGCCAAATCGTGAATTGTCAGGTGGGTTTTGACAGAGGGTTTTGTCTGGTGTACATGAGCCTGAGGCCTGCCACATCCACAGGTGGCCTGTGGATGGCAGAGCTCCCCCAAGAAGGTGTCGCTGGGAGTGTAGCACACAGCAGTGCTAGACACCAAGGGGTGGGAAGGCTGGATGCATCAGGCCAGGGCCTCTGTGCACCACGTCGTTTAAAGCAGAGGCAATGCAGACTATACAGACAGGGAGGTGCCAGGTAAAGGGCACAAGAGATGCATGCATGGCAGTGCCAGCGGTCAAGAGTCAGAAGTCTGTGCGCGTCAGGCCAAGGCCTCTGTGCAATGGCTCACTAGCAGTAAACGGAGTGCAACATCACAGATGGAGCCCAGTCCCAGGTACGAGGCTGGAGGGGTCCAGCTTGCCCAATCATGCTGCACGCAGAGCCACACCTGATGTTGACGACTCTTCTGAGGTGGCCCATCAGGCTGTCATACTGGGCTGCCACTGTCTGGCCCTCCCGCGCACCGCCGCCAAAGAAGGCGATGGACTCAGCGTGTGTGCGCACCCGGGTGTGGATGTTCCTGCAGGTAAAGATTTTACATAGTACATCAGCCACATTTGCAGCACATAATATCTCAAGTGATTCCCATGATCACAGCAAATCAGGTCCTATTAAACAGGAGCTAGCTGACCCCATGGCATGAGCCAGGTGGCTGCCTGCTTGATGTGTAGCCGCTGCAGCCTCTGCTGCCTCCCAAATGTGTCCAGGCAGAACCCAGATGCAACACCTGCTGTACCTGACTGCCAACATGCTGAGCAGCAAGCAGGCATAAATAGTCTGAGATGACATGCCACATTACATGCACATGCTCAAACCACCAGGAGAGGTGACCACACCTGAATGCTCCCTCCAGGAAATATTCCTTCCCTGAAAGTGCGCCGAAGTCCGGTGTGACGCCCCTGAGGATGGCAAAGCCCAGGAAACTGTAGAGGTACAGGATTGCCATGCCTCGCCGGCCAGTCAACTTGTACAGGCGGAAGGTAAACCAGGTGATGTCAACCACAGGCTTCACCTGCAGGTGACGCAATATAGACTAGAAGCCTGCTGCTGAAGGCAACTCAATGGCTTGACGTACAGTGGGAAGGCAGAAACTGAGAACTGTTGTGGTGATGCTGATGGGTGCACAGGTAACATGAGCCTGACGATGAGATGCAGTGGTGACCGGGCGGCGGCACCCATGCAGGCTGGGGACATGTATGAAGAACAGCTAATAGGTGCGCAAGTGGTCATGCCCTGGGAGTTGGTATGCAGTGGTGACCTGGCAACAGCAGAAGGCAGGTGGGGACAATGCAGTTCTTGACTGGACACGGACTCTGCGCGAACAGCCTGGGCTGCATTCTTGCAAGGCAGCATTGGGCCCAAAAGGTGCACAGTGCGTTGTTATCCTGTTGTTATTCTGTAGTAAGCAGACAGCTGCGCAAGGATGTGGCTGCAGCGCTTGCTTCTAGCACAGGTAGGTGCTGCATGATGAAAGCTCCAGTGGGCGGCTCACCATAGTTGGTATAAGCTCTGCCAGGTCAATGCAGAGGCGCTCAATATCCCTGGTCACACGCTGGTCAACGTCCTGCATTCCTGCAGGGGAGTGCACAGACAGTCCAGAGATGCAGCCAGCAGGGGCGGCTCATGCACCAGCTGCAGCACAGCAGTAGCTGCATACCAAGCTGTATTTGACAAGCAGGGGTGTAGAACGATAGGGAAACAGGGTAGGGCCTTAACAAGCTGCACCGCACCTGACTGCTGGCAAGCCAGACAGACAACCACAAGGTGCACTGTGTCCTGAGAGACAGACAGGCATGCTTGGCACCTTTGCCAGCTGCGCTGCAGGACTAGGCTGCATGGCAGGCAGTGCAGGCCAACAGTAGGTGCACAACATCAGGGCACCGAGCTTGCTTGCCTGCCAGTTGAGCCACCGTGTAGAAGGTGTTGCCCTTCAGGTAGCGGGCATGCGCAGCTGCAGTCAGACGCCTGCACAGCAGCACGGCTGCCTTGTTGGGCCTCTTACGTGTAAGTAGTTCAAAAATTGGCATGGTTGCATTGCTATCAATTGACGCTCATGCCAGGGCAGCCTGCGGTGCACAGCATGTGCTGGCAGGGCATAAGGTCCATGCATCGGACAATCAGGGACATATGCTCAGCCATCAGACCCAGACAGGCCAGAACAATGGGCCTGAAAATGAACTGCAGGCGCCCGCTAGGATATCTTGAGTGGGCGGTGCCAGCCGATGAGCATGGCAGCTTCCTGAAAGAGGAGTTTGTATGCTGTCCTGGCCTATGAAGGGCTGTGCTGGAAATAAGATGCAGAGACTGGCAGGCTGAAGGCAGTTCCCTGAATCATGAGCATGCTGCAAGGCCAGCAGGCTTTGCAGACAGCGCTCTTGGTTAAGTGCCCCAGCCTTTGAACCGACCAGAACCGCTGCACCAGCAGAGAGCTTTTTTGAACATTCAGAGGCTCCATTGTGCCTGCTGCATGCATAGGCTTGAAGTCTGTTGCACGCATACAGGCTGACTTGCGCCCTGTGCATAGGCACAATCCTTGTGGTACAACTGCAAACTCACTTGCGCCAGGTTAGCTGTGGTGCATATGCAATCTCACTTGCGCCAGGTCAGAGCCAGGGCATCTGCCACGTGCCGCAGCGTGGGCGCCAGCACTGCCGAGGCTCCC
Source organism: Asterochloris sp. CNOR1 (assembly GCA_963969365.1). NCBI lineage: Eukaryota > Viridiplantae > Chlorophyta > Trebouxiophyceae > Trebouxiales > Trebouxiaceae > Asterochloris > Asterochloris sp. CNOR1. Next base: position 495,016 of record OZ017750.1, read on the forward strand.
GACTGCAGGACTGACAGACCAATGAGGCGCACGAAGGCCGAGCGGTCCTGCCGCATGACGTGCTGCACGGTGCGCCCGTTGAGGGAGGCGATGCGGTCCTGCGAAGGGCATGACAAAAACAGAGACTGTCCGGCTTGGATGCTGAGGTGCTCCTCAATGGCTGTCACAGCGTGCTTGTAGCTGCCATTACATTCCTTGGCCTACTAAAGCTGGAGCGCATCTTAAGTGTGTCCAATGATTGAGAGATGCTGGCAACGAGGTGCAGGCCAAGTGCTGCCCAAGCAACAGGTAGGCTCCTGCCAGCGTTGGCCCTTGAGCATGGCAGCTTCTTCCAGCTGCAGCCTCGCCGCTCTCCACCGCTGTCCTGTGCCACCACTGCCCTGCCCCCTTGTCTGGATGCAGCGCCCCACCTGGAGCAGGGTGCGCATGAAGACGACCCCCGCGATCATCCCCAGTTGGATGACCTGCCCCTTCATGTCGCGCTCGACCAGCTGCCGCCCCACGGCGCTCCACCGCTGCCACACAGTCAGCCTGCTGGGCTGGACCTCCTGTGCAGCCACCTCCGTCTGCAGGGCAGCCAGAGAGGTTGTAAACTTCTGAAAAGTGGGGCTGCCACAAAGGGCACCCCGCCGCAAAGCATTTTGCCTGTGGCCACCTCCAGTTGCAGGGGGGAGCCCGTGGGGGTGGCGCTGCCCTGATACAGAAACGCAGCGCTGCCACACAGTCAGGCTGCTGGGCTGCATTTGTAGTTGGGTCAGCCTGCTGGCATGTATCTCCTTCACAGCCACCTCTGAATTAAAGCCACCAGCGGGGCTCTTCAGTGCACGGGCGCCCTTTTCTGGGGAACGGGCAAGGGCGGCATGGCCATGACCTCACTTTGAAGCAACCTACTTAGCTGCTCCCATGCACCCGGGTCATCACCCTGTCCAGATACAGGGTTCCCTGACCAGCACAAGCTCACCACTTGGTGCCAATCAGTGTCACGGAGGGGAGTCCAGAACACGGTCATCATCCCAGAATAGGGCCACGGCCTTGCCATGCAGCCCAGCCCGCCATGCCGTGCCAAACAGCTTCGTAACGGGGCGTGCGGGCCGCTACCTACTCCCAACCTGGGGCCATGGCCTTTGCTATGCAGCCTGCTCACCACCCGGTGGCGGACAGCGTCGTAAGGGGGTGCCCGCGCCACGACCTTCTCCCGAGCGCTGCCGCTGTCCTCCAGGACGCGGCCCTGGCCGCTGGCAGAGGACAGGATCATGCGCATGCCCTGCAGGTTGGCTGCTGCGTCGCCGCCACGAGCGCGGGCCGCGCTGGTGCCCTCCTCACCCTCCTGGTCTGCAGGCAGCCCACAACTAGGTCAGAGCTTCCAGCCACAGCCTGAGTCTTGAGCGGTTCATGCAACCCTTGCTTGCTCCGGCCGCTCTGTGGCATGGCGACACCATTGTCCCGAGCCAGGCGATGGCCACGCAGACGCCTGCCAGATGAGAACTTAGGTGCTTGGGATGTTTTCATGCATTGCCAAGTAGGCAGCACAGCCCAAAAGCCAGCAGCCTGCCTTCCGGCTCAGAGCTGCTGCTGCCCAGCAGCTCATGGGGGCCCTCCTTGCCAGGCTTTCAGGCTGCGTGCAGTGTTGAGCAAAAGCCAACTGCAGACCCAGAGGGAGTGGTGCCCTGGCCCGTAACTTTGCTCACTTCAACATATGAGCAACACCCTCTGTCTGTGCTGCTTGTATTGCACTGCGGTCAAACACCACAGACAACCATCGGAAAAGGATTCACCTGCCGGCCCCGAGCCGCCGCTGTCCAGCAGCTCTGGTTGGCCACCTTCGCTCTGAGCCCGCGCCCCACGGTGAATGCTCCAGCCCCCTTCCCCATCCAGGGCCAGCACCAGGTCATGGAAGGCCACCAGGGCTGGGCGGTGACTAATCGTGACACAGGTGCAGCCAAGCTCCTTAACCTTACTGCAGAATCGTTCCTCCATGTCCACCTGCAAGCAGCAAGAACAGGGGCGTGTTGGTGCGTGTCTTGACCCCCACGACCGGGGCAGGTAGCCAGGAGTTGGGGCCTGCATGTTACCTGCAGGCAGCGGGTCATGGCCAGTGATGCTGTGCTCAGTGCAGGCAGCCTGAGGTTGAGGCCTGCATCTGCAGGCCCAGGCAGAGGGCCAGATGCGGTGCTGCCCTAGAGCAAGGTGTGTTTCAAGGGCACATGCAGCCAATGTGAGGTGTAGTGGTCGGCCAAATATCTGCAAACATGGGCTCTGTTGGTAGCTGCTGCACTCACTACAGGCATAGGGCACGCATGCGACACTGTTGAATCATCTGCCTGCCGGCAAGGGGAGTCTGAGCTTCAACTTGCCATCGTACTGCTGTAGACAGCCTGAAGCTGAGATGCTTGGAGCCTGGTGCATGTCCATCAGCTCAGAACAGCTAGCAGAAATGACCCGTTGAAACATGGCCCTCCTTCAGTCCAAAGACAAGGCACCGGGGTCCACCTGCTGTCAAGGTGTGCCTGTAAAATCCCAAATTTCAATGCATGCTGCAGGACACTGCCACGCATCATAGCAAACTGCAGCCCAGCTTTCCCTCTCAGGGGGAACAGCCACTTACAACACACGGCAGGTCGCACTGCCAAGAAACCTCTTCTGGTTGGAGGTCAAGGCATCAAGCCACAAGCAGACTAAGCAATGCAGGCCCACCGTGACCCCGCTGGTGCACTCGTCCAAAATGGCAAATTTGGGCTTGTGATAGAAGAGGCGGGCCATGCCCAAGCGCTGCTGCTCCCCCAGGCTTAGCACCTCACTCCAGTTCACCTGCATGGTGCAAATCAGATTCTTCAGTGCTCATGGTCTGGCACTTTCTGCTGCCTAGTGAGGGTCCACATGCCCATGCTCTCTTGCCGAGAAGCTAAAAGCTGCACCACCCTAGGCAGACTCCAGACAGTGAAATCAGCACCGAACAACTGGGCTGGAGGCATGAGCAAGCAGAATCTCCTGCGCAAGTGCACTGCTCAACCCCAAGTCAGCCGCAGTGGAGCCCCCTGGTGGTTGTAACCACCCCCTCCTGGTCAGCCAATCTCGCTGCATGCATGCGTCTCTGCACGCACTTGTGGATGGTCCACCACCCATACGCAAAGGCTGACTCCATATTGAGTTGCTGCAGAACCCACCCTGCGGGTGAGGCCGCCCTCCTGGTCTGCCAAATACTCCAGGTCCACCTCCCACAGCAGCTGGCGCAGGCGGTCTGAGCTGATGATATCGATCCCGTGCTCTGCAGTGAGGCAAGGGCACTGGCTCAGACACACAAGGTAAGCAGGGTGCATGCAGGCAGCACACATTACGCAGCATGAAGTCGACTCTACTCTGTGCTCAGCATGGCAAGATGCAGGTTGCAGCCATGCCAGGTGAGCGCATCAGCACCTGCGTGAGCCTCCAACTAGCAGGAAACAGACATCTGTCAGGCGTGGCCCAGAAGATCTAAGACAGACTGCATACCTGTGAGCTGCAGAGGGTAGATGAGCTGCTCCTGCAGTGTGCCCACTGTCACATATGGCCGCTGGGGCACATAGAAGATCTCGTGGGACAGGCCATCGCCCCCGCTGCTCCCTGGCTTGAGGATGCGCCCCTTAGTGAGGGGCCAGAGCCCGCCAAGGACGCGAAACAGACTTGACTTGCCTGAGCCGTTGGGCCCTGCAGGGTACCGTCACACAATCATGGGCTCAGCACACATGACACACCGCACGCACAGCAGAGCACTGCGGCTTTGAGTCCCAGCAAGGCAGGCTGGTCGGTTGCCGGCCAGGTCGCTATGAAGGAGAGCCATGCTGAGTCACACATGGGCATTGAGCAATCCGCACAAGGATCCCACAACGCAGCAGGCAGATGGACAGTACGTGAGGGCAAGAACTTTAGTCCCATAAGAAGTGTGCCCAGGGCAAAAGTTGGCTCACACATTGTCACAAGCAAGAGCCAGCAAAATTTACAATGCAATGGCAGTAGAGCAAATGCGCGGGGCAGCAAGGTACTTACCCGTGACTAGCAGGTTGGTGCCGCCGGGTACTCGGAGGGTCAAGTCACGCACCAACGTCGCGTTGGCAGGGGTCACCACAACAGCATTCTCAAAGGCGATTTCGTCCTCACTGCTCTCAATGACGCCTGTAGGTTCCTTCCCACCCAACTGATGAGCTGCAGCAAGCCAAGAATGGACTTGAGGTGCTGTGTCTTGCAGCTACCATTGCTGGCAGGGGTCTGATGCCCGCTCAGCTGCTGGGCTGCAACATGCAGCCATGAGTTTTGCACAGCAGCAGGGAGGGTGGCAATGCTGCTCTCTATGAAGCCAGTGGGCTTCTCTGTGCACGGCTGCTGAACCACAGCTACAGCAAGCCTATTGATACAGTGCAGTCTGCTCCGTATGAGGACTGGAAGGTGTCCTCTGCGCAGCTGCGCACAAGGCCTCCATGTGAGCAGTGAGCCACCTCACTGAAGGGTCCTGCGGCAGCCTATGTTGCCCACAGCGCCGTTGACCAGCAGCCGCTGTTATCTGCGGCATAGTGCCACTCCCTTTGCTCCTGCCAACTTTGTAAGACTTGACGACTGAAGACCGTAGAGAAGCAGTGCCCTGACCACCAAGCTCATGGTCGTTTTCTGGATTGGCACCGCGTGCATCCCTCAGACTAGCATCTAGCTCGCTCCAGCCTTGACTCCTCTCAATCATTGAGAGGTCAATAAGCCCACAGGATCCCGACAGAGGCCACACCCCACAGAGGGCATCTGACCTGTCACACTCTTTGTGAACTGCTTGTGGTGGCTCCACCCCACCTGTCCTGCCGCTACCCACATCCTTATGTTATGGCCCCTGTTTGCTTAGCCTGCCCAGAGCTTACAACAAGCTCCAGTGAGCTTCTCGATAACCTACATTGAGCATCTCACCGCTGAGCTTGCACACAGCAGCAACCCGCCCCATGTGGCTGACTACTGCCCACAGGCCTCGCAGTTCCCTCCAAGCTCACTGAAGGCAGCTGTTGTGTCTGTTTGCCCCTGTCAATGCTTTTCCAAGTGCAGTGAGCAGCAGGCTCATCCCCCAGGACCTTGCCAGCTCTCACCTGTTTTGCCGCTGCCAACATCCTTGATAGTGGCCTCCAGCTCGGTGATCCGGTCAGAGTAGGCGCTGAGCTTCATGAGCTTGCGTGAGCTGACACCCAGGGTGCCCAGGGCAGCAAATAGGTAGATCACAACGCTGGTGTGGTAGCGCATGTTGCTCAGCATGTGGGCGCGCCCCTGCAGTTCCATTGCACCGTCAATGGCATTTCGCAGGTATGTGAAACAAAAGCCTGGCGGCAACGCTGATGTGCTCAGCATGTGGACGCGCCCCAGCCTTTGCATTGCCCTCTCGGCATCATGCAATTGTGTGGAGCACATGCTTAGTGATTTCTGCACATAAGCATGGCTCTGCATGTTGCATGCACTCTTGTTGCTGCACACAGCAAATGCCTGCAGCGTGTGAGAGCGCTTCTGAAAGCAACCTATGCCGCCTCAAGGATGCAGGTAGTGATGTGTGGCGAGCACTCATGCTGTCGGGGCAGCATACCAGATGCCAGGTAGCATAAGGGCTTCCACATGCACTGTGTGATGCATGCCAACCGAGGAGTTTGGACGAGTCACTCAGCCAAACATTGTGCCCACCTGAACATTGTCTGTTGGGCGCAGGTGTCCGCTGAAGAAGGGGCCAATGATCAGCACCACTGCTGCAGTAGCGCCCAGATACTTGAGGAAGAAGTCCTGAACAATGGAGGCAGGATCTCAGTGCCTGCCAATCTGTGAACGCTCAGCAGGAGCAGTGGGGCATGACTCTACCCACATACGCATGTTGGGCATCTTAGCAGGGCAGGCTCAAGCTCTTCTCATGAGGCTGCTAAGTTGAAGCTTGCATGGCACCACTCAAGCAGCCAGAATGCCGGAGCGGGCCAACACGTGAGGACTTGCTGGACCTGGCACCAGCCCTAGGTGCAGGAAGTAGGCAGCGTCAGAAGCTGAGCAAGGGGCGCAGTGACACACCTGGACCATGCCAAATTGCCACTGCTTGACCAGGAGGCGCCCGTTGTGCTGCAGCACCTGCCGAAACTTGTCCTTGAGCAGGGTGGCCTCCTTGTCAATGCCACCGTAGAAGGCAATGGACTCTGAGTTGGAGCGCAGGCGGGCCTGCATTTGGCGGTAGGCGCCTGCAAATAGAGCAGGTGCCCAGCTTGCTGTAGGCTTGGCAAGCGCCAGTTTTGGTGCAGGCCAGGTATGCATTCTGCGTGCCACAGCTTGATGCGCAGGCGGGCTTGCATCTGGATGTCGACACCGGCATTCGGAGCAGGTGCACAGCTTGCTGCAGGATTATCAAGGCCAGATGAAACCTGATCTGTGGCACAGCTCAATGCACAGGGGCAAGCCCTGTGCAGCAGGAGATGCTGCCACTTGTTGCGCGCAGCATGCTGCCTGCGCTGTTGAGCTGAGTTGGGCAGTTGTAGCAAATGGCTCACAACACCATCCATTACTCAATGTAGAGGCTGCAGGCAAGACACACTGGGGCCTCTACTGCACCCTAAAAAACCCCACGCTCTCCCCCCAGTGTCTGCTGATGTGTAAGCATGGGCGCCCAGATGAGCTCACTGTGCTTGGTCTTGCCAAGACAAGCAGGCTCAGACAAGCAGCCTGGTGCCAGACAGGACAAGAAGCCTCACGCACCCTCATTCTCCTGTTGGCGCTTGAAAAGACGCCCAAAGTTGGGCGCAAGGACGCTGGTGATCCCACCAGCCCCAATGACGTAACCCAGAATGGCAAGGGTGTACGTGTTTGTTTGGCTGTACTGCCTGAGCTGCCAGGAGTAGAAGGCTGCGTCAATGACGGCATTGACCCACTCCCCCACCAGCTCGGCCAGGCCCTTCGTGAACTTGGGCACATCCTCACAGATGCGCTGTTCGGGATTGGTGATCATTTTGTCCACATAGGGCAGCTTGTAATACACCTGCAGAGGTGGGCAGGGGGCTTGGTAGCTGGCTCTGACTCTGGGAGCTTTGGCTCAGTCTCCACAGACCAAGTCTTGGTAAGACAACCTGCCTACATCTGCAGGAAGGTGCCATGACACAGATTCCAGGGCTTGCAGGAAGTATGGCAGGCAGAGGGTGATGCTACTGGGCCTGCAGAAGGCTTGGTCTGGAGCCTGCATGTTCAAATGGCACAACATTGCTCAGCACAGAAAGCTAGGTTGAGAAAGTGTGCACCCAGATTGGACCAGTGCAGCTGTGTCCACACAGCACAGCGCACAACGTTTCCGCTGAGGGGTGTGCAGGGGGCTGACGTGCCAGACTCCCACATTGTGGGGTGGATGACAGTTTCAAATCTAAGCCTCAGGCTTGGCCTCGTGACTTCAGCCATGCTCTCAGAGTGGGGCTTTGATACCACAAGTCGGCTTGTGCAGAGCCTCTGACCCGACACTCAAGAGAGTAGGGCCTTTGGTGGAACACAACTCCAGCTGCAGTCCAAGCATTGCGCCTGTGGCCACATGGCAAGCACGTTTTATTTGTTTAAACTGCCCCCGGAGTCTCACCATGTTCTCAAAGTAGGGCCTATGGATGCGCTTGGTGAGCACGTCCCGCCATTTGAGCTCAATGAAGGCCAGCCAGCGGCGGGCAGTGGACTCCAGCCCCGCGTTGAGCAGGCACAGCGCCACGTTCTCAACCAGGTTGCGCATGAACAGGGGCACCTGTCGCAGGAAGGCTGCCCGAAAGAGGTGGCCCTGCAGCAAGGTGCTGGAATGCTCACATGGCCGGGCATCACCGTGGCTTGATGAGTTATGTGCCAGGGTGCGAGACCAGGCGCAGGCAGACTGCCCAGTGGAGGCAAAAAATGGGAGCATTCTGACCCTGCGGTACAGCAATGCTTGCCGCGGCCAGGGCAAAGGAGGCTGACCAACAATGGCTGACCGATCTACACTCTAGTGTGGCAACACTCCAAAGTTGATAACAGTGAGTGAGCAGCAGCATGCAAAGCAGAGCTGTCCCTGATGACAAAGCAAAGCGCAGCAAACGGCGTTCACTGCCTCTCTGAACAGCTGCAGCACTTGCCTGCAGCCTCGCAAGCCTGTTGGAGATGGCAGTCCGAGCTATGGCCAGCACAAACAGGACCGCAATGCGCTTGCCAGCAATGGACAGCAGATACCTGCAGGCACCATGACGGAGCATGAGTATGACGGTGCTTGTCTACCTGCTGCCCCTTGTTGCATTTGCCATCACACAAGCCTCCTTAAGCACTGTTGCCACCCTCCTTAGGCACTGGGGCCAGCTGGTTCTGAGGGCCTGGTTATGATCATCTGATGTGCATGCGAGATGCACGTGTTGCTGGATGACGTTGAGCACTGTTTGCAATGTGACTGTGCCATCTCTGTGTAGCCATTCACCAACCTGACCAAGATCTGCAGGGTAGCAGAAGAGCCCTTTCCTCGGCGGCGGGGCTTGGCCAGCTTATTATGCTGGCCACTGCTGGAAGCTTCAGCCCCCCCATTGCCAGCCACAGCCTTCCTGCAGGCAGGAAACCCAATGGCGGTGACCTCCCTGACTCACATCGACCGCAGAAGCACGTGCAAACACATGGATGGGGACCTGTCGAGTGCCAATCAGGGGCAGAAGCCGTGCGTAAGTGACACATGTCAACTGCAATGCAGCAGGCCCACACTGACCTGGGTGCACCTTGCCTCCTGATGCGCTGTGCATCCAGGATGTACAAACAGCTGCCAGAGGCCAGCAAAGCCACGCCAATAACAGTAGCTCCTCTCCTGGTGCCCACCAGGGCCACCAAGCGCCTGGCAGAGTTTCGGGACTCTGCCATCATCATGTCAGGGAAGATGCAATGTGAGAGGTAATCTCACAGTCCTCTGCCCCTTTCTAAGCAGCAGCCCAGCCTGACCCTCATCCTAGCACCATGTGACAGGTTGAAAAGCACGGGGCAGGCTCCGCCGTGTATGCCCTACTTTCCCTTTCCTGCTGCTTGGCCTTCTTCAGGTCGGAGTCAGTCTGCAGCAAGCAGCCCGGCAGTCCCACCTTCTGATCCGTCAAACTGCATCACAAGACGCCATGAGCCTCAAGTAAGCAGAGTACTGAACCCCTCAACCCCCACCATCGATCCGCAATGTGTGCCTCGCCGGGGGCATCGACAACCACCTTGAGTACACGGGAGGGAGTCAGGAACCAGCCGAGCATTGTCCCTGCTTTGCAGGCTGTCTTTGCAGGCGGCAGCCGCCCTGGTCTGCACCATCTGGACAGCGGCAGCAAGGAGCAGCCCAGCTCTTACAGGTCCAGCATCTGCCAGCAGAGCCTCAGGACATGCACTCCTCAGTGCTGCAGCTCCGCAGATTGACAACCCCTATGTCAGACATGCTGCTGCACCACCACCTGGCGCTGCGCTCAGCTCCCCTAGCAGCAGCTTTCCCTTGAGCCTTCAGAGGTTCCCTGGCAGCAGCAGCAATGCCACCCTGCAGCTACAGAACCTGGTGCCATCGGCCTGTGCTGCCTTTGCTCCTTATAACAGCTGTTGGACAGGCTACAATGCGACAGTGGCTGGCAACAGCTTTCTACTTGTCAGCACCTCCAACTCTAAGAGCTGCAGCTCAGCAACAGCCTCCCTAGCGGGTGAGGCACTGTGGTGCATCCCCCCCTGGCTGAAGGCATGAGCGCCACATTTCTAACTCTGGCCGCCTTGCAAAGTGCTTGGCAGATGTCGAAGTGCTTGGCAGATGTGAGATGACGGGGTGATGCCCTGCTGCAGCCCCCAACATAGCAGCTGGCGAGTTTTCAGACGGCAGCCGCCTGGGGGCAGCTGGCGGCACTGCCTTTCCAATTCCTTTCAGCCGCTTGGACGGCCAGCAGACAGTCACAGGTGTTGGGCTCTTGGTGGATGACGACAGGGCGCCAGACGGCTTCTGCACAGGCGTGTTCAAGGTAGGGCTGCTGGTGAACTGAGGAGTACATGGCTGTGCCTTCCTGCCTGGCATCCTCACTGCCTGTCAGCCCTCACCAAGCAAGGTGCTGCAGGTCGCAGAAGGGACAGGGCCGTTCCTGACAACCAGAGCAGATATGACGGTTGGTGAGGGTTTTGTGCAGCTGCACCTGCCCTTCAGTGCACACAATGGCTTTGCCTGCAACTGGTGCACTCCACATGCAGGCGTGGCACCTCTTGCGACCGCACCTGGCCCAGCACCAACCCCAAGCAGTGTTGGCAATGTGCCAGCAGCCCGCTGAGTCATTCATCCTAGTTCTAAGCCGAAAAGAGTTGAATTGCCTGAAGTGTACAGACCCCCAACCGCAAAAGTAAACAACAATTCAGCTGTGGAGGACTCATCCATGCATGTTGTACTCAGCAAGCAGCAGCAGGCACCTCAAAGACCTTCAGGCAGAGGTGCAGGGTCTGTGCCATGAGAGTACGTGATCACTGCTGCACTAAGGGGATGCTACACAGCTTGCGGGCCTCTGCCTTGATCCACTTGGTCCATATGCCAGCAGGCCTGTCAAGAAACAGGGCACAGGCCTGTCGCCAATGGCCCAGAGCAAGCTCGGCAACACGGGGATCTGTGTCAGTCTGGCAAAGTCCACCAGATGCCATGCAATAAAGCATGATTTCGAAATCACAAGTCCCATGCCAGTCCTCCACTGGCAACGTCAGCACTCCAACCAAGTTAGCCTGCTGAACTCTGTCAGGACATCTCAGAGCGCTGGCGGAGCTCAGCTGAGAGCTATCCTGCTGATGTGACATCATCTGTCAAACAGCCAGCAAGTTGCAAGAGCTTGTGCCCGCTGGCCACAGCAGCGAGCAGCATGTCGACACTGAGTGGGCCCCAAGCTTTAAGCCTTTGCCAGGAGCACCGAGGCGCAGACATCCCTTATGAAACCAGGCAAGCACGGCCTAAGCAGCTGCCACATCCCCCTGCAGAATGTAGCTCCGAAAGCCTCAGACGCAGAATGGTTGGCATCCCCAATGCAAGTCAGTCTGCGGGTGCATGGCAGCATATCCAGTGGCCTGCAAACAACAGCAAAAAGACCTATGCCACTGCATTAAGCTGGAGATGATCTCATCATGACGTCCTCCCTCAGGTGCCCTATCAGGCTGCCTTGGTCGTGAACTACAAGGGTCAAAGACAACGGACAAAGCTAGTAGGAGCCCAGTTCTTCCAAAGCGCATGCTTCTGCACCTGCCAGCATTGGTGGGACACAGAGGCAGTGCTGCCCTCATGGTTGTATCCTTGTGCAGGCAGATGGTGGTGACCGTAGGAAGGGAGACACCTGGCGGCAGGCTTGAAGCCGCCTGCAACAGCACTGATTGTGGTGTTGTGGCCCTCCATGCACCAGCTGCTGCATGCTCTTGCCGGTCACTTGCTGCTCTTTGCACACAGCCATCTCACACTCGGCCCTGCCATCAGCATTGCTCCCAAAAGCATGCATGCTCCACACTGCCGCCATTGCAGGGTGAAAGCTGTGGGTCAGCCTGAGCCGTTGCTCAATGGGAGCCCAATAAACACGCTTAGAGCACAATCAGCACTCATCAGCAAGAGTACTGTTTTCCCGCTTCTGATGGCGCAGCCTTCGTCCAAGATGTTGCAGGCCCCTGGTGCTGAAGCATTTGGCTGACTGATTGATCTCTGCAGCTCTATAGCCTTGAGGTCCTCCTCAACCTCTTGCAGAGACTGCCTGCATGATTGATCTCTGCACCACCATGCCACATCAGCAGGACTAGTAACAAATGTGGGGCGGGGCTGAGGGGTCTGACGGTGAATTTGAAGTTTGGACACCACCACTATAATTTCTGCACAGCAAACACTGCTGCAGTGTCTGCCTCATTTCCTTCTGGGATATTAATTCCTGTTTCCTTTTCCTGCCCTGCTCAGTTAGAAAGCAGGCACAAGCAGCTGTCGAGGCCTCTGAAGGTCTGCCTGGCTGGATTGTCGCCCACTCAAGTAGCTTTGGCAGGCCACGACGCCGCCAAGAAGGTTACTTGCAAAGAGCAGCCGTCTGCTGTGACTCAGCTCTTATCAAGAGGCATCTCGGGAGTCCGAAGCCTGCATCTATAGGCTGCAGCAGCCTGCAGCAAAGCGCCAGCAGAGTTACACCATGGCTTCAACCACAGAGGCCACAGCCACAAGCAAGGAGAGCTCCCCAGCGGAGTCTGCTGCTCCTGTGAACAGCAATGGCGGCCCCGAGACCTCTGCGCCTGCTGCCCAGGGCAACCAGCAGAAGGGCAGCAGCCTGTACGTTGGTGATCTGGGCCGCGATGTGTCTGAGGCGCAGCTGTTTGATCTCTTCTCGTCGGTGAGAAGCTGCCTCACAGAACACTTCACGTGGTGTTGTGCTTCACAGCACCTGCACAAGCTCATTGCCTGGCCTGCCTGCTGTGCGCCCTGCACCCACCTGCAGCAGCAGCCCAATACTGCACATGCAGTATCAGCTTGGTGATCTTGGAGCTGCTGTCCTTGGCTGGTGCTGCTGCTGCCAGGTACCTGTGATGAGACACAGGCATGCCTGCACCCCCTGAGCCGGCTGTGTGCCCTGCAGATTGGGCCTGTGGCCTCCATCAGGGTGTGCCGGGATGCTGTGACCAGGAGGTCGCTGGGCTATGCATATGTAAACTACAACAGCAGCGTGGACCCCAACGCTGGTGGGCTGCTGCTTTGCAGCAAGCCGACGCCGCAACACTGAGGCAGTTTGAGCTGCTGTCAGGACAGATGATGCCATTTGAGCTCATGGCCAGTATGCCGAGCACACCTGACAAGACCTGGTACTCCTCCAAACAAGCCCCGGTGCTCTTCCGGTGTGGCGGAGGTCATACAGGGGCCAGAGGCTTTTGCTGCTGTGCCCAGCAGCACGGGTTGTCGGCAGCTGCTGTGAGCTGCAGCTGAGGGCTGTTATCTGCTGTGGGGCATGCTGAGGGCTGTGCCCGTGCTGTACTGCAGCTGAGCGGGCACTGGAGGAGCTTAACTACACGCCTCTGGCTGGGCGGCCTTTGCGCATCATGTGGTCTCACAGGTGAGCCCCCTGCGTATGTAAGATAGGCAGTAACTCCCACGTTCCAGCCTTTCACCTGCTGGCATCAGGCACACAGCTCATCAGGGGCATTTGCCGTCGTCTGGAGAGTTGGCAATGAATCAAGATGAAAGCACAGTTCAGGGACATTAGACGCATGTAGCAGCGTGCACCATGAGCCTGCCTGGTAGTGAAGCCTCCTGCCTCTTGCAGGCCCCACCAGCACTGCCCATCATGTGGGTGTTGACATCAACACCTGCTGCAGGGACCCCTCTGCCCGGCGCACCAACCTGGGCAACATCTTTATCAAAAACCTGGACAAGGGCATTGATAGCCGGGCCTTGCGTGACACCTTCAGCAACTTTGGCAACATTCTCTCCTGCAAGGTGGGCCGGCCAGTGCAGAGGCTGTGGGCTTGGGAAGCGTCATGGCAGCTAGGCTTCCACAGCGTATGGCTTGGCCTTTCAACTAGTCTGCTGATGTATGCTGCTGGATGGACCATGGGGCACCTCTTGAGCGGGGCTGGCGTATAAGCTGTGATGCTTGCATTCATGCCTGGCTCTGTCTCTCCAGAGAGCAAATTGATGGCAGTCACAGCCTCTGCCATGGTGTAGAGGCAAGGATGCCAAGCAACAATCAAGCTGACTAAGCAATGCAGCTATCCACACAGTCTGGACTGGCGTCTAGCTCAATTTGTACTGTTTGCATGCTGCAGGTGGCTCTGGACCCTGCAGATGGCAGCAGCCTGGGCTATGGCTTTGTGCACTTTGAGAAGGAAGACGATGCCCAGAACGCCATCAAGAGCGTGAGTAGCTGCGACCTTGCATGCCGGCATGGTTGGCTTGGCTTGTTTGCCGCTCCCCAGCTTGCCTGCTGCAATCCTTCGTGTTGTGGCATGGCTTCCACTGGACTGGCTGCTTTTGACAGTCTGGTACTAGCCTGATAGATTGCTGCAAGACATGTGTGTGCCACATGTCTGCCCTATGCTGCTGCATGCTCTTTGCTTGCCAGCGGCTTTCTGCCTCCACGCCTGGGGGCAAGCATGTGTGCTCAGCTTTGTGCTGAACACACATCTGCCTCTAGGCAGCACTGCTCGTCAATGCCCAACCAATTTGTAACAGTGTGATGCCAGGCAAGGTCCCAGTGTCATGACTGTCCTCAGATGCACATGGCAGCAAAAGCACCAGATATCAGCTGTACGACAGGGACTGTGTCTGCCAGAAGCTGCCAAAAAACAAAGGCCAACCTTCAGCCTCACTGATGCAGGTTAATGGGATGTTGGTGGAGGGGCAGAAGGTGTTTGTCGCACCCTTTGTGAAGCGCACCGAGCGGGGCGGTGACCGTGAGGCCAACTACACCAATGTCTACGTCAAGAACCTGCCGGATGATGTTGACGATGAGGGGTTGGCCAAGATCTTTGGGGAGCATGGCAAGGTCACCTCCGCTGTGGTGAAGACGGTGAGCCATGAAAGGAATGGGAGCACCTGAGTGCGCCGTTGTCATAATGCTTTCTGTGCTGCTGGTCACGCTGAGCCTTGGGAGGGCTTTCAACTTTGCACTGCATCCAGCACCCTGGGAGGCTACCATGTTGGTGTCTTTCGTGCTGCTGGTCATGCGCTGGCTGGAGCAGCATAGAGAGGTCATCTCCGCTGAGGTGAAGATCACTGGGGGAGCTTGCAGTGCAGTCATAGTGGTGTAAATGAGCCCTGTCATGCTGTTACAGTGAATGAGCGGGAGAAGGCTGGTCAAAGGTGGATGGCAGGGCTGCCTTTGCCAAGTGCAGGCAGACAGCTGTTTGGGATGTCCTGCAATGCAGATCAGGAGTAGCATTGAGGCTTGCTGCTGGGCAGGGGCATGTCAGGTCTTTGGGGAGCAATGCATGTCTGCCATGATGAAGGCGGTGAGCCATAGCCAGTGATCAGGGGAACACGTGTCAGGGCTGTGGTTACATTTTGGGGCACACATCAAGGCTTGTACTGTGGCAGAGCCTCGGAGGTGTTGGGGTAACTGGCCAAGCTCTGGTCACTGCTTGGGAAGCTGTGGGGGTAATGGTGAGGTCACCTTTGTCATGTTGGATGGCGAGCTGCACGTGTCTTCCACTCCATATGCACAATGTGAGTGTTGCTGGGATTCTAGCGGAGGTGGGCACCATGGAACGAGGGAGCTGTCTCAGGCCTGTTAGTGATAGGTGGCAGCAATGTGGAGAGTGGCTGAGTGCCTTCTGGTCACAGGGTTCACAAAGTGTGAAAATGACCAGGCTCTGGACCTGCCTGCATTGGTCTGGCCTCCCATCCCTCGATTTTGGTATTGTGCTCCCATCCTGCCACTGGGTGACTCAGTGCTGCTGTGAAGCTTGCTTGCAGTTGTGCAGTTGTGCCTAGCGCTTGATCCAGCAGCTCTCCTGGCCTGCACCCAGCAGGCTGAATTTCTCACCTGCCATCACCTTGTTGTGGCCGGAGTGCTCATGTTCATGTGCTCACATTGCAGGACGAGAATGGCAGGTCTCGGGGCTTTGGATTTGTCAACTTTGAGAAGCCAGACGCGGCCCATGATGCTGTAGAGGCCCTCAGCGGCAAGGAGCTCGCTGAGGGGAAGGAGCTCTACCTTGGGAGGGCTCAGAAAAAGAGCGAGCGCGAGGCCAGCCTTAAGCACAAGTGAGCACTGCCTCAAATCGTGTTGTGTGCTGTGTGCTCAAGGAATGGTCAGAAGGGCGTGCTCGTGTCAGCCTCAAGCACACGTGATGCAATCCTCCTTGGGAAAGGAGCATTGTGATGGGATGCGCTAAACAGGCCGGCAGTCCTGGAATAAGAGTCAGCGCAACAACTTGATCCTCACTGCTGCAATCCAGCAGCAACAGCATTTGCTGGACCCCTCCATGCCAAACTCTACAGCTCAAAATAACGTCACGCAGGCTCTCACAAGGCATGCTGCAGCCTGGGCGATGGCAGCGGGTAGCTGCACCCAGACAGCCTCAGCTTCGTCATACCCCCTCAGTCTCTATTAGAAATCTGCAGGTTTGAGGTGATCAAGCAGGAGCGCATCGCCAAGTACCAGGGCATGAACCTGTATGTGAAGAACCTGACTGACGAGGTGGATGACGCAGAGCTGCGCAAGGAGTTTGAGCCCTTTGGGACGATCACTTCTGCCAAGGTGGGTGGCGCCCAGGGAGAAAGGAAGTTGTGTGGAGCTTGGGTGCTGGATCAACAGGGTGCTCTGCCTGTGTGTGGCCTGCCTTGCCTGGAGCACACTTGTCGGGGAGGTTCGGGAACGACCAGACTGTGCCAAGGCAGGTGCTCAAAAGGGCTCTTGCCCGGGCAGCATGGGCAGCATACAAGGGCCAGCTGCGTGGCTGCATGAGAAAGCTGCGCAAGGTGTGCGATGGCAGCTTTGGGACCACTTCCACTGCTGGGGTGGGGTATTCTAAAGGGCTCTATAGAGGGCAGGATCCAATGTGCATGGTCAGCGGCATGCTGCATCAGGCCCAGATGTGCAAGGAATCATGAGCCCTGACAGGTTGATTGCCCTGCCAACGTGGGGGCTTGCACGGCAGGTGAGGGGCCTTGCATACATGTGGGGTGTGTGTGTGAAACTGTTGTGCAGCACTCCACTTTTGCGGCCCCTGCAGGGGGCCGTCCCTTCCATTTGTCCAAGCTCCTGCGCATGATGGTGTGCTGTCATCAAGCTGTCTGGCAGCAGGCACCTATGTGGCACATCCAGGAATTAGGGTTTAGGGTTAAGGGAGGCCAGGGTGGCATCTTCGTAGGGCAGGCTTGAGCCTCCCCGAGTTGGTGACTCACTCCCTGCTTCCTGCAGGTCATGCGTGATGACGCTGGCAAGTCCAAGGGTTTTGGCTTTGTATGCTACAGCAACAGTGAGGAGGCCACCAAGGCTGTCACTGCCATGAACCAGGTGTGCTGCTGTGCTTTGGGCAGGTCGTGGGATCCAAGGCAGCAAAGGCAGCTGGGCCACCCTCAGCTGGAGCTGCAGCCCCTTAGTGTCATGGCATCAAGCTGACCCAATGGGTCCCTAATGCGTGGCTGCTGCATTGCGCTGGCCACAGTGCCTTCTTGCTCTGGCATGCGCCTGCTCCCCCCAGTGAGCAAGACCTCCGCCCTCCCTTGCATCTGTTGTATGTGGCTTCGAGGCTTTGGGGCGGGGTCTCCTCAGGCGGAGGTGCTGCCGCTCAGCAAGCCATATTCACACATGCCTCTGCAGCACCTGTGCTGCACAGCAAGCCACAGCACTTTGGCGGCTTCCGGACCTCCAAATAGCCAAAGCTGTCCAGACCACCCAATGAATGCTGCCTCTACACCACCTGCTGCATGAAGCCTGACTGACTTCCCCACCCCTGCATGCTGCATGGCCAGTCCCAGTCTGCTGCTCTCCCCCAGTAGTACATGCTGCACAGAAAGCCTGTTGTTTACGTCGCCGTCGCCCAGCCAACCTGGCTGACCTCTCCTGTCCCTCCCCTGTGGCGCCCCTGCGGCGCCGGCTGCAAGCGGGGAAACATTTCAGATCTCCTCACGCTGCCCATGCCCCTGCAGCACATGCTGCATGGCAAGCCCATGTATGTGGCCCTGGCCCAGCGGCAGGAGGACCGCCGCGCTCAGCTGGAGCAGCAGTACGCCCAGCGCATGATGCCGCACATGATGGGCGGCCCGATGGGGGCCATGGGGCCGCCCATGGGCCCCGGCATGTATGGCCCTGGCCCCCAGATGCCCCCCTACATACAGGGCCCCGGCAGGTGGGTGGCGCCTTCTACTCAGGGTCTAAGGGTACGAGCTTGGGGTACTGGTCGCAGTGGCATGCACGCAAGGTGGATGCACAGACAGATCTGGTGTTCAAAGCTTGCAACGAGTGTGAAAGCTGCCCCAGAGAATCCAGAGGCAGCCTGCTGAGATGCGGAAGCATGTCGTGTACCTGCTCAGGCAGCGGCAGGGGCATCATGGGGCCCGGCTCCCTTGGCCCAGCCCAATGCATGAGGAGCACATGACGCAGGGCACCAGCAGGGGTGGCCGTGCGGGCACGTGTGCAGTGCCATAGTGTGGCACGTCTGCAGCTGAGCCAGAGCTGCCGCCTGCTGCAGGGGCTTCATGGGGCCGCGCTCCTTCGGTCCCCGCGGCCCTGGCCCCATGGGCTACGGGCCCATGATGCAGGGGCCGATGGGCATGGGGATGGGCATGGGCCCGCGCCCCGGGCGGGGCGGCCGCGGCATGGGCTTTGACTTCCCCGGGCCCCCCAACGGGATGATGATGGTGAGCTCCGCTGCTCAGCCTGTTGGTGCGGGGCCCCCTGCAGCAGCACTGCTTGCCCCTGTTGGTGCGGGGCCCCCTGCAGCAGCACTGCTTGCCCTGCTGTGGCAGCAGGCTCGGGCAGCGGCTGGGGACTGGGCCGCGGCACCATCTGCTGCCGTGCGCTACATGCTGTGCGGCCCACCCTGCTGTGGCGGGTGTGGCGGTGGTCGAGGGCTGCCCCCCAACAACATTCTCTGCGTGCTGAGCAGGCTCTGTGCCATGCAGAGGCGTGACATGAGCAGCGTCCAGTGCTTGAGCCGTGCAGTGCTCTCCATTCGCCTGTCACCTGCCATGCAGGGCTTGGCATAGCCTCCAGTGCCCCCAGCTCTGCAGGGTCCTTGCTGCACCCAAGCCTGCGCAATGAAGGCTGTCTGAAACAGTTTTGCAAAATTCTAAGTAAAAGCATGGCATGCCAGGCTCTGCAGTGTTCTTGCTACATACACGCCTGGTGACTCAAGTTTCCCAGAGTGCTGTGCAGAGCATGGCATGCCAGGCGTAGCATGAGCTCTTCCTGCACACAGTCTGCTGACGGGCTCACAACTGCTGTGCAGGGGCGTGGCATGGGCGGGCGCGGCATGCCCGGCCGTGGGCGCGGACGTGGCCCCCTGCCTGACCAGATGATGGGCCCCATGATGGGTGGTCGGGGGATGCCCATGGGTGGCCCCATGGGCGGACGGGGCCCTCTTCCCGGCCGTGGTGGCCGCGGGGGGCCCATGGTCCCTGGCATGATGGCCGAGCAGCCGCCACCGCCGCAGGTAGGGTCCTTTGCACTTGAGGAACACCACAGGCAGTCCCTACAGAGCTCTCTATCTGAAAGTCAGTGCAAGCAGCTGTCACAGGGGGATTGCGGTGTTCTGACAGCTGGCAGGGCATCAACTGCTGGCCTGTGACTGGCCGGGCCAGATGGCAGCATTGTATCCAACGCATCAGCCCAGCAGGGGTGCAGATGGCAGCCTTGGGGCTGGTCTCCAGCCTCAACAAGATGCAGCTCCCTTCAGGAACCTGACCCTCACAGCCATGCCTCAACCTGCCTTCCTGCTCTGTGCTCTGCAGGGCCCCCAGCCGACACCCGTGCAAATGGCAGCCTCTGGGCTGGTCCCTGGCCAGGACGGCCGCGAGCTGACCACTGCCATGCTGGCAGCAGCAGACCCTGAGTCCCAGAAGATGATGCTGGGGGAGCGCCTGTTCCCCCTGGTCTCCCAGCAGCAGCCTGACCTGGCCGGCAAGATCACAGGCATGCTCCTCGAGATGGACAACAGCGAGCTGCTGCTGCTGCTGGAGTCCCCCGAGGCTCTGGAGTCCAAGATCGACGAAGCACTGGCAGTGCTGCGCCAGCACGGTGCCCTTGCGGGCGATGAGGACCAGAGGGAGTAGGGCTGGGCAGGCATGCCTAGCCCTGTACGTGCCTGTCGCCTCTGATAAGGGATCTCCCTGAGCCTTAGCAAGAGCAGCAGGCGCCCCCCCGTCACACGGAGCAGAACACGCCAAGCAAGCAGCAGCCAGCAGCAGCACACAGCCCACAGAGCACCTGACGCACTGAGAGGAGCCCCATCCCGGCCGGGGCGGCCCCCACGCAAGCAAGGGAAAAAGCCTCCATAAACACGCGCGGAGAAAGAGCAGGCGCCTTGCAGCATGTGCCGACAGCGGCAGTGCTGCGGCGCCGCGGATGGAATTGTCCCACTTGCAGCACGTATAGCCCTTTGTTTTTGCTTGCTAGATTTGTCGACTGTAAGATTTGTAGATGTGCACCGCTTGGATTAGGTTTTGGACCTTCAATAGAAGCCTGTCGATCACATGGTCAGGAAGGGCAGGAGGTGCATTCATGCAGCAGACATAGGCTGTGAAGGAGTGGTAGGGGGACCCCCGAGGGGCAGTCAACCTGCAAGTTGCACATGCAGGCTCCAGTGACTTCCCAGTTCTGGCTTTTGACCTGAATGGCTGGCAGGCTGCAGATAAATCACAACTCTGCAGAGTCTTTGGCTGCTGCCCTCAGACAGAGGGGCCTGGCCCCTCTGGCAAACTCAAGCAGGGGTCATGAGGTCTTGAAACTCTTCCCGCAAGTCCTTCGAACACTGAAATGGAACTGAGTGCGCCTCCAGGACGCGTGCTGTGGCTGCCTTGACTTCTGATGTCTCCAAGATGACCACCTGGGCGTGGCTGCACAGGCATGCATGGAGATGTGAGGGAAGTTCGAAATTTCAGAGTGAAAGCTCAAGGGTGGACAAGTCTCTGCAAATGAAGACGGCATTGAGGATGCTTGAGATGCTCAGCAGGCACCGTCATGCAGCAGAGCCTCTGGCCATCATAGAGCAGGAGGCAGCTCCAGCACAGCGATGAATTTGCCTGCTGCGGTGGTCTGCTTGTGCCGACACAACTCATGGGCAGGGGCTCTTAACTGCTGTTTTGACTGCGTGACGTGGCTGCTGCAAAGAAACGTCACTGTCAAACAAGGTGCACTTGCTGCACAGGCACAAAACTCCACACAGAGCAGAGCACTCATTTCCTCTAGATTGAACAAACATCCTCAACAGCAGCTCAGGCTGAGCCTCAGGAAACACGACAACACAGGACAGAAGACCCACTCCAGGTCAAAGCGCATGTAGGCCTCCTTGCAGTGGTAGACCATGTCAGCGAGGTGCCTCAGGTTGCGCACTGGCTGCTGGTTGAACTTGAGCAGGCGGAGGTTGCACTGGTCCTCATAGCCCAGGGTGGTCTCATCGGCTAGCACCTGGGACAAGACCACCACCTGCAGGCGGAGGCCAATTCAGGTCTGGGTTATTTGTCACGCACAGGTGAACAGATGTGCATTTTGTACTGTAAGCCCAGTTCCCTGCCTACAGATTGTTGCGTGGTCCTGTGCAAAAGAGTGATCCCCACATTCAACTCCTGCCTGCAGGTGGTCGCACTGTCCTGCACTATAGATAAACCCTCATTCCAGATGCATGCCTTCCCGTGGTTGTCTTGTAAGCAGTGCTGGCTGACTGGACAGTGCTCTCTCATGTGGAGGACAGGGCGATCAACTGTAGGCAGAAATTGGGATTTGGCTCTGTTCTCTTGCGCAAGATAAGACAGACTCCTGAGGCCAGGGATCTGGGTTTGGGCCTTTTTTTTCCGTGTTTGCGCAGATAGGCAGGCATGTAGCATTGGCAGAGCAGCCAGCACTTGAAAGAGGACAACCCCACGCAGACTGATGGTGGAAAACTGGGCCCATGCACTGGGGCACACACATAAGGTTTGCATCAACAAGGCTGGCCAAACCCTGAACATAAACTGAGCACATCAGTCAAGATGGGTGATTTAGCTTTGCTCTGTAGCGCCCTCTGCGGCAGCTCTGCTCCATGAATTGGCTCCTTGAAAATGTGCAGCACCCATTCAGTATGGTCTCAGAGTGCAGCGATGCCTACTTGCTCATCCACATGCTCCTGGAATTTGTGCAGCAGCTTCAGCAGTTGGGGTGGGGCATGGGACATCCATTCCTCCCCATACTCCTCCACCAGGTAAGGTTCACAGCAAGGGGTGAACACGATTCCTGCAGGCGACAGCACGGCACTGCGATACAGCCCTGTGATGATGCTGCACCAAGGCAGGGGCAGGTGCTCACAGCAAGCAACCACAGGCACAGTCTCACAGCTCTGTTGGGCGTGACGCAGCAGCACCAGGCACATGCAGCCTGAGAGCTGCCCAGTGCACACACGCACTTGAAGGCAGGCAGACAGGCAGCTCACCAGCACCTCAGTCAGCGCAGCGACAGATGCGGTCAGAGCAGGCAGGCAGGAGCTGCAGCTCTTCAGAGACCACATGGGACACCCAAACACCCTCAGGATGCCATTACCCTTCTGCTTGCCTTCTCAGGTCCCCATAAGCGGGCAGGCAAGCCACGGCATCTCCTGCTTGTTGAGGTGTAAGGGCACTGGGGTCAAGACGAAAGTCAGCCACTCATGCTTTTGTCAGCAGGCAGGCAGCTCACCAGACACCACCAGGTAGGACGGCTCCTGGTTGTTGAGGTGGATGGGCACCAGCGGCCGCGGGACCACCAGCTCTATGTCGAGCTCCCGCGGCTGGCCATCCCGCAGCACGCGCACTGTCGCGTGGTTGCCTGTGAACTTCTGGCTGGTCAGGAAGCCAAAAGAGATGCGCTCCCCCGCTCTGCAAGCAGCAGAGGCAGACTCACGGATGGGTGCTGTGCCTGGAACCGACCTGTGGGATGCAGCTGAAGAAGGTGCAGACACGGAGGATGGCAGACAGATGTGCGCTGGGCTTGGTTGTGGTGTAGACATGAATAGGCTCATCCAACCATATCACTCAGGAGCAGGGAGGCCATCTGACGACCTGTATCATTGGTGGACCACGATACCCACCCTCCGCCGCAACTCAATCCTGTTCATGCTCAGCCAGCCGTCTCCTCTTGAGTACAGGGAGCACACCCAGAGGGAACAAAGCCATTGCTGGAGACTCCCCACATGCTCTTTTGTGTCTCTATGAGCTGCACATGCACAAGCCCTCTCATTTGACCACTTTACTCAGGTGCCTACCTGAAGGGGACTGTGCCGTCACTGGAGACCTGCACCCCATCAAAATGGGTGATGACGTCGTCTGCCTTCAGCACCTGGGCCACTGGGGCTGTGGGACTAAGCTCGCGTACCAGGACGCCCTTGACCTCAGAGCCCATCTGATATGCTGCACGCAGCGTGGCAGACTCCATGCGTTGGTACCTCAGGCCCATGGCGGGGAAGCCTGTGAAGGTGTTGTTGCGCCTGCAAAGCGGGACACAAACCGTAGCTAAGACCAGTTCGGGCAGCGCAAGGTGAGCCCCATGGGCCTGACGTGCCAACACTGTGCCCCATAGGTCGCTGTGCCAACTGCATCCTGTGTCCCGGTCAGCAGATGCAATGGCACTCTTCAGGCTTGCCCCATGCGGGACGAGCGCTCAATCACTCCCCCTGCATTGCAGCTCCACACTAGCACCACCGTTGGGCAACCAAACAGAGGTGCAGGAACAAAAAGTGCATGCCCTTTGGCCCTGAGGCTCACCTGAAGTCTAGGAGGAAATGCTGAATGACAGGGGTGGGGATGATGTAGCCGATCTGCAAGCAACACGACATAGTGTCATCTGCTGAGCACCTGCCAAGCACCACTCTAAATGGCAGGATGTGCTGAGCAGGCACTGAAATCACAGGCCCATAGAGCTGAGTGTGGATGCGCACTCTGCACTGGAATGTCTTGAGATAGTTCCAAGCCAACAGTGCTGCCATGGGACACGACAGGCCCCCACTGATCCTGGCCTGAACTTACATTCTCTGCATCGCTGCCTGCATAGGACTGGAATGCAATGCCAACACAGAGGCCCAGGTCATTGAAAACAGGTCCGCCTGCAGGAGCACGGTGGGCAACTGAGTACTGAACTCAGGTGCCTGCCCCGCAACGTCGCTGGAATTTTCAGTACTAGTGCTGCAGAAGCAATGACACCATTGCTCCTGTGTCAAGGCTGCAAGATTGGGCAAGCAGGCAGCTCACCGGAGTTGCCGCTGTTGATGGCTGCATCTATCTGAACTGCCAGCAGCTCAGTGGAGCCGTGGGCATAGGATGTGACTTCTATTCTACTGATGACACCTGTCGACACAGACAGGGTGTCCCCTCCAACAGGGTATCTGCAGCAGCAGGATGACACAAGGTGACCAGCCTGCCTAGACTTGATAGAGCTTGCAGTTGGAGCATAGCGGCAGAAAGGTTCAAAAGTGTAGCTGGGAATCATCTGTCAGAGGAGGCCCATCAAGCTTACCCGACCACTGCCACAGCGTCCTGCAAAGCAGGCAGCTCCCACAGTCAGCAAGGCGCGGGACCATGCCTGCTTCCCTAGGGCTGAGCAGTCAGCCAGTGCAAGGAGACTCAGCATGGCCACCCAAGGGGTCGGACTTGGGGGCGGACACACTGCCACGGATGTTACAGGGGCATAAGCTGCTGCTGCCTGCTGCAAGTGGCCAGGCAAGAGGCCGAGGTGGCTGCAGGACTTGGGCTCCGCATTGCAGTGGGACTCTATACTTGTCTGCATGAAAACAGCAGTGCTATGCGTCATAAAGCCAGCGCCCACCTGCAGCCTGGGCAGCGGCCCAAATTTGAGGGGCTGCACATCCTCCCAGAAGGCAGGGTCTTCCACTGTGAGTAAGGCTATGTCACACTCGACGCCAACAGCCAAGACCTGGGCCAGGAACTTTTGATCATGACCCCGCCGTCGCACCCGCACCTGCAGGAGCCAAGGCAGATTGAGCACTGCAGGAGCCAAGGCAGAGTGAGCACTGATGTAAATGCAGGGTGGCAGCCATTCTGTGGACAGACATGTTTGGCACCACCATCTTGGCAACGATGTGCAGGACTGACTGACTGGTCAGAAACGAAAGCTGTCTCAGTTGGGGCTGCAGATGCATTTAGCCCGCTTGGGGGGGAACCCACCCAAAAGCAAGCACCCTAAGCGCCACCAGACTTGCCTGGCTCCAGTACTCTACGCTATGGGCATTTGTGAGCAAGTAGCGTTCCCCATTTTCGCCAGTCACCATGAACCCACTGCTCGTGCTGGAATATTGCCTGCAGAATTCCAGAGACCAGATGGTACCTGCTCACCTAGGGGGACCCTGGGCAGCACTGCAGGTGGTGAGCTGACCTTTTTCGTTGCCATGGAAGCGAGTAGTTGGGTTCTGTGTGGATACAGAACACTTTTACCACAGCTTCAAAAAGGTGTGCCTGCAGCAGGGTGTGCTGCCCTCTGAGTTACGTAGTTGAGCAGAGGCTGCTGTGCTGAGTGCTTCCATGAGAATGGCAGGAGGCAGGATGCACCACAGCACGTCAGCTGCTGACACCCTGCTGTGCCTGTGATGGCCAGAGACACCCAGCAACTCAAGCTCTCCCTGGTACCTGCTCTGCAAACTCCTGCAGCGAGCTGGGCTCGTGATGGCTGCCATTGATGACATCTGCTTCATCATCTGTCAACTCTAGCACCGAGACCCCTGCAGTGCAGCAGAAGCCCTCAGTCTTGAGAAGCTACCAGGCTGACAGTTGTGGGGGCCATGTCGCCTATGTGGCGTGCAAATTCTCACTGCCTCTGCAGGGACAGACAGCTCACCGGGGCTCGAGGCACCATTGCTGCTGGTCAGGCGCTTGCTTTCCTGCTTTGGCTTCTTCTGTTTAGATGGCGCTTTTGATCCTCCCCGGCCTGCATGGCAATGTCTTTCTGAGTGCCTTGGACCGCTTGATTTTCTGCCTATAGCAAAGGCTAAGCTTACCACCAGCTGCAATCCCCTTGTTGGGTGTCTCTGTGGATCCGCAGCCCCACCTGCACACAGGCAGGCATAGCAACAAAAAGTTTTAGCTTTACCAAGAACAAAGCTCAAGAAACGTGTCTCTATTTACCTGGGAGTCCCTGTTACTTGTGTTCCAAACGTGTGTTGCCTGGAGAGTGGATCGGTGCCGGCAGCAGATCGTCCTGGGAGCTTATGATGCCAGGTCATCCCTTCCTCAGCAACTCTGCCAAATGAGCAACCCGACCAGCAGGGGTGGGGCCACTTTGACCTGATGACTGATTGCTGGGCACAGCCGTGGGCAGTGGCGTTCATGGCGCCAATTGGTGCCGCTTCAACATTTGAAAGCGGGCAGTCTGCATTGCAGTGCTGTGTGATGAACCAGAAAGGCTGCTTCTGGCATCAGGACTGTGTAGCAACATTGAGCACTCTGTCAGCTCACATCTTGCGACCAGGGCTGGCCAGTGTCACTGTGCTGACGAGACAGGCTGAGCTGAGGTAGCTCTTGGGTCCCACTGCGCACCGCCTCTTCTTAATACCATTGAGCAGCTCCATGAATAG
This sequence comes from Asterochloris sp. CNOR1, assembly GCA_963969365.1. Classification (NCBI taxonomy): domain Eukaryota; kingdom Viridiplantae; phylum Chlorophyta; class Trebouxiophyceae; order Trebouxiales; family Trebouxiaceae; genus Asterochloris; species Asterochloris sp. CNOR1. Next base: position 521,203 of record OZ017750.1, read on the forward strand.
GTGCGACTTTGTCTGTCAGGATCTGATGATGTGGGTGTGAAGTGTCTTGTGCCAGAGAGCCATGTTTCACACCTTCACAATACGTCTGTAGGTACAAGGTCATGAAGCAGCTTGGGGATGGGACCTATGGGAGCGTGTGGAAGGCCATCAATCGCCAGACAAATGATGTGGTGAGGCCTAGCAGCAATATCGAGACCCTTGTGGGGCATGCCACGGTCAGCAGGCCTGCACAAGGCTGCTGTGGTGCATGGGCTGGCTTTGGTAACACATCCTGATTCACCACGGCCTGCAGCAGCCTGGCAGCTGGCAGCTGGCAGCTGGCAGCCTAGGGGGCTTGGGCGTGTCATCAGGCTGATGCAAGGGCAGCTCAGGCACACAGCCACCAGGGAGTACAGCGGCTGTCAGCAAGCCTTCATGATAGCTTAGAGAAGATGCAATTGCAGCGCCTCAAAGGCTGTGCGTCAGTAGAGAGCACGTCAGTCTGCCGTCGTGAAAGAGGCCGATGCAGTGATGGGCAGCTGGGAGCAAGTCAGTTCAGAGGGTCACATGGAAAGAACAGGCTGCTGCCGCTAAGGTGCCGTCAAAAATGAGCAAACATGTCTCAGCCTCAAGCTGGCTGGAGGTTGCAATGTGATGCATGTAAAGCCCTTGAGTATCCACACAGCTGTTTCAGGCATCAAGAGGATGGCCCTGGTGCCTAATTGTGCAGCACGTCCAGCGAACAATTGCACAGCTCAGTGGGCGCCGCAGGTGGCCATCAAGAAGATGAAGCGGAAATTCTTCAGCTGGGAGGAGTGCATGGCCTTGCGGGAGGTCAAGTCCCTGCGCAAGCTGAGCCATCCCTGTGTGGTCAAGCTCAAGGAGGTTATACGCGAGAATGACGACCTCTTCTTTGTGTTTGAGTACCTGGTGAGCTTGAGGCACAGGTGCATTGCCTGCAAGTTGGGGGGGTGAGCATGCGATTCATACGATGTTGCGACCGGTGAGAGGCAGGCAGGCAGTCTGATGGCCTGCAGGCTGTGCAGGAGGTGCATGCGCTGCCCAGCCAGAGCGCCACAGGCTGAGAGCTGCACGCTTTGATTGTAAAGAGAGGGAGCCAAATACAGAATGCTGTGTCTGGGTACAAAGCGTACACAGCCCTCAAGCCTGTGTCAGCCTTGGCCAGAGCAGGCATGCACAGGTGGCCAGAGCTGCATGCTGTGATCTTGAAGAGGGAGCAACAGTATGCTGTGTCTGGGTACACAGCGTACACAAGGCATGCCTGTAAGGCCGGGGCTGAGGCAGAAGGCAGGCTCAGACTGCTGCACCTGCTGAGGCCTTCCTGCTGAGCAGATGCTTGTACCCCCAGTTCACAGGCCCAGGCACCAATGGATGAACAGAACAGAGCACCCACGCAGCAGCAATGCCCATGCAGGAGGCGAACCTGTACCAGCTGATCAAGGGGCGAGACAAGCTGCTCACAGAGGCACGCATCCGGGGGTGGTGCTACCAGATCCTGCAGGGCCTCGCCTACATCCACATGCACGGCTACTTCCACCGGGATATGAAGCCAGGTGGGCTGCTGCACAGCCGCTGCTTTCAATGTTTGAGGCTTGGTGGGATGCACCAGCCTCCCGCAGCTCTGGCTCGCCAGGTGCTTCTGCCACAGTTCCTGGTCTAGTCTGCTGCACCCCGTGCATTCCTCCTTATCCAAACACATGGAGGCACAAGACAGAGCCAGGCAAGGCTAGCCGGATTGGAGTGGGTTGGGGGTCAGCCAGTTGAAGTTGTGTTGTTTTGTGTGCAACTACGTCGGCCTTAGTGAGTTGCAGGGCCCCAGCTGAAGTGAAGCGATGGAGCTTGTGCTGTTGAGAGTCAGAGCTCATCTGCAGCTGGACACCCCTTAGGCTGGCTTGCTCGTCCTCATGCGGCCTTAGGTGCAATTCAGTGGCCATCTTCTAGCTTGTAGGCCCGTTGCATGCAGGGGGCTCGAGCCATGTGGCGCATGGCCTGCTTTGGCACCGCAGGGCAACATGTGATCGTTGCGTGTTTGGGTGCAGAGAATTTGCTGGTCAACATGGACCAGATAAAAATCGCTGACTTTGGGCTGGCAAGGGAGATCCGGTCGCGGCCGCCCTACACAGACTACGTCTCGACACGGTGGGCTGCCCGCTGCCCCACTGCCTGCTGCCCTGTGAAGGCAAGTCTCTAGGGTGAGCAGGACTTGGCTATCTGCGGAGTTCGGCATGATTGCTGCTGCAAGGTCAGGGTGAGGATGATTGTGTGTCCATCTGGTAGCACCTCCCCATGCTTGAAATTCATCTGCTCATATGCCCAAGCCTCCCGCAAGCGCCAGGTGTCATGCTTAGAATGCCCCATTCCCCCACAACGCCATCCACCTCTCACCTGTGCATGTCTTCTCGAGGTGGCACCAGGCGTAGCCGTCCTCCCTTGCCACCAGTTGGCTCACGTATGCATGCCTTCTGCAGGTGGTACCGGGCGCCTGAGGTCCTGCTGAGGGCCAACTACTACAGCGCTCCCATCGACATGTTTGCGGTGGGCGCCATCATGGCAGAGCTCTACACCCTGCGCCCGCTGTTCCCAGGGAGCTCCGAGGTGTGCTGCCACTGCCCGGCTGACGTGTAGGAAGGTCTCTGTGTGAGGGGTCTGGTGGTGAGAAGTTGCAGCTGCTACAGGGCCAGGTAGCAGGGCTCTCCGCAGACATCTGTGTGGAGCAGCCGCTCCCTGTTCGTATGCAGGGGAAAACCCGGATTCGCAGTGCAGAGTTTGTGTGAGGGGCTTAGTAACCAGACGTGGCAGCTGCTGCTGGGAGGCTTAAAAGTGCTGCTCTCTGCAGATCTGACAGGAGCAGCTGCTGCCCAGCATTGACGGCAAGCTTAGTATCTGCACAGCCACCACCTTTACAGCTCATGCTATCCAGCAGGGTCAGTCATAGGCAGGGGATGGCCCAATCTTTGATGCATAAAGTGTGAGGGACTTGGTGACCAGAGGTGGCAGCTGCTCTTGGGAGGCTGACAGGTGCTGCTCTCTGGAGCTCTGAACTGAACAGCAGCTGCCCAGCGGTGCTGGCAAGCTTGATGTCTGTGCAGTCACCACCTGTCACAGCCCATGAAGTCCAGCAGACTCCAAGCATCAGGTGGAGGCCAGCCCCACCAACGCCGCCTGGCAGTTTACCCAAAGCGCCCTGCCAGTGGCACCGTGCTCTGCTGGCAATCCCCTTGCTTGCTCTGCCTGGCAGGCCGACCAGCTGTACAAGCTGTGCAGCGTGATGGGCACCCCCACGCAGCAGACCTGGGCGGAGGGCCTCCAGCTGGCGGGCAACATGAGCTTCAGGTTTCCCCAGGTGGCCACCACCCCCCTGGAGCGCCTCATACCCTCGGCCAGTCCTGACGCTGTGGACCTGATGACGGCCATGTGTCAGTGGGACCCAGCGCGGCGGCCGACTGCGCTGCAGGCGCTGCAGCACCCCTTCTTCCAGGTAAAACGGTTGCCCAGCAACTTCTTTGTATGCGGTGGACTGTTCCTTGGAGGTTAGAGAAGGCAGTTGACATGCAGTCATCCAGTGGGGTGGTGGCCCAGTCAGCAGCCCTTTCTTCGAGTGTTTGTGCTGCTCACGACCTTGCTGTTGTAAGCAAGGCCACTGCAGGGTATGAGGAACTGCACAGGGACTCACAGCTATGCAAACGCTGCAGCAATGCTTCTTCCACGTGGGCTCAGCACAACGGGTTACAGGACAGGCAGTCCAGGGTTTGCCAGCTGCAGGGCAGTGCTTGAGCTGGGCAATGAGCCTGTGCGTGCCTTTTGCAACCAGCTTTTGCCCTTAAGGCGCTGTGTGCCTCCGAGCATGGACGTCCCACAGCTCCACAGGGCGCTTCAGGCATCATCACTTGCAAGTGAGTGGGCATACCTGTCCTGCCTTCCGCCATCGTCCCACACCGCAGCCAGTGAATTGACCCAGTCTACAGGCCAGACTGCTCCAGCGTTGTTGGGGCGCTTGCTGCCGTGCTGCAGGTGTCGTTGCCAGGTCTGGCAGCCTGGGATCCATCTTGGCAGGGATGCAGCCAGAAGGTGTCAACACTGCGTTAGGCGCTTGCTGCCGTGCTGCAGGGGGTCACCAAGGTGCCTGGCAGCCTAGACCTGCCAGACATGGTCAAGCAGCCCCCCGCGCGGCTGCCTGTGCCAGCGGGGCTGGCTACAGCAGCCTCAGGCGGCCTCACTGGGGTGGCGCCGGCAGCAGACCAGTCTGGTCAGGGACACAGGGAATCAGTGGGAGCACCTGCTGCAGTGGCGGCTGCCCGGCAGAGCCTGGCCGGGGCTGAGGGATCAGGGACGCTGTCTGACAGGTAGGGCCTTCAGACAGGACATCAGCATGCAGGGGTGGGCCTAGCGCCCACACACATGCGGCTAGCTGGGCTATAATTGACTGTGCTTCACAGCTGGGTCTGCTGGTTCGCCTGTACCTCCCCAACAGATGGTGCGGGTTGCGTCTCTGTCCCAGCATCAGCTCGTCCTTTCGTGTTCTGGCCTCTCACAGTGACAGCTTGCATGTCAGCACTGGCGACACCTTGTTCCATAGACACACACTCTTGTGCCCTGTGTGCCACCATGAAATCAAACCCTGCACTGTCAGGATGACACAAAACCATTTTTGAAATGCTGCTCTAATACCCTTGCAGGAACGGCCAGGCGCAACGCCGAGCGCTGCTGCACAACAACATCTCACCCTTCGGCACCAGCTCACCCCTGCCGGCGCCGCCGTCCTCGCACAAACGCCTTGACCCCCGCCCCGCCCAGCCTGCCCAACAGCGCCTGCAGCAGAGCCCTGTAGAACTCAGCGCTAGCCACCAGCAACCAGCGGCCGTGCCCTTTGGCAGGTCAACGCTCCAGGCCAGCACCTCTGGCAGGGGCCTGGGGGCGGAGGGGGGCTTAAATTTGGGCAGGGAGGCAGCGGCAGGCGCCCCAGGGGCCCTGGGCCAGCAGAGCGGATCAGGAGGCGCCGGGACGGTGTCAGCTGGCAGGCGGCAGGGGCAGCTGCAGCCTGGCAGCAGGCAGATGAGTCTGGGGCCAGGAGGTGGGCTGGCAGGTGCTGTTTTCTGCAGCTGTTGGGGTGGTGCCGGCCGGCAGCAGGGACCCCCCTGTAGCCTGACAGCATGCGGGCCAAGCCCCCAACCTTATAAATCTGGGCAGAGTCAACAGGTATTGCACATCTGATGCTGTTAACCGGGCAGCCAAGGACTCTCATCCTCAAGGTACATTCATTGGGCAGTCAAACACTGGCGACTCACACTGCAGGGGTTGCAAACCGCCTCAGGGCCTTCCCCTGCATCAAGAACATTCCAGCACCCTGGTAAGGCGCTGTCTCTGATGCTGGTCCATGTGCCTGCAGGGGACAGCGCTCTGCAGAAGCAGCCCAGCGGGGCCAGAAGAGGGGATGTAGACCTTGCGGAGCCGGCGCCGGCCCTGGACGCAGGCCGCCGCATCAGTCAAGAAGTCTGCAGCCCCACCCTGGCGTCCATGCCTGCGCCTCAGGTCAGTGGATGCAGGCTGAGCTGGCGTTGATGCTTCTCAAGTGGGCCCACTCATGACGTTTGGGGAGTTTAGGATTCAGGGTCAGGGTTTATGGTTTAGGGTTTAGGGGCAAGGGGTCAGCCAGGAGCAGGGGAGGGGCCAGCATGCAGACTCGGCAATGACTGGGTGTCGTTTTCGCCTTCATCAAGCCTCCAGCATCCATGACTGCGCCCCAAGTCGGTGTCCTGGAGCCAAGTCGCAATTCATGCTCCCTGAGTGGGCTCAGGAGGAAGCTGTAGGAAGGGGCAGCCTGGAGCAGGGTATGGGAACAGGTGATGATGGTCCTGCAGCCGCTGTTGACAAAGGAGAACGTGTGTTGGGCATGCCAGCTGCAGGTGCTGGTGGGTCTCTGGCCTACCACCATGCGCACCAGGAGGTGTAGAGTTTGCAGGTTGGCGACAGACATCCCTGGGGGAGGGGGGGTGCACTCATTGTGTCTTCCTCAATGAACCTATCAACTCCAGCATCCATGTTTGTGCCCCAGGTGAGTTCAGGGCACAGTGCCAAGTGCACATGCAGGCCCTGGAGTGTGTCCTGGTCAGCAGTGGATCCATGAGGCACAGGGCAGCCCACTGCATTCCTGACCCAGTCGGGGATGTGCAGAGTCTCATGTTGGCTCGCGACTCAGAGACCCAGAGCTGCAGGCACTCCACTGGTCCAGCCCCGGTGACTGAGCTTCATGCTGAAAATGGAGCTGCACCACTCACATCACATCTGAGGTGGCAAGCATTAGCTGCCCCCCACCCCTCACATCATGTCTGAGGTGGCAAAGTGTTAGCTGCCCTGACCCCTTTGCAGGTGATTCACAGAGTGCAACGCTGATGTCATCCCAGCAGGGCATCAGCTGGCTTCTGCACTCCAAGTTGTGGAGCTGGACCACTCACATCATACTCGAGGCGGCAAACCATGAGCTGGCCCCCACCCCTCTGCAGGGCATTCACAAAGCGTGAAGCCAATCCCAGCCCAGCAGGGCATCAGCTGGCTCCTGCACTCCCTTCTGCCCTGCCCTCTGCAGGGCAGCACCAGCCGCACATCCCATGTGTCAATGACATCATGTTGGAGGTGGCAAAGCGTAAGCCGCTCCGCAATCCCCCTGCAGGGCATCAGCAGCATGCCGCAACGATCCCTGCGGTCCCATGCTGCCTGTGCCACCCCTGCAGGGCATGCGCCAGGCCCTGCACTTCAGATTGCCCGGCCCCCCCTGCAGGGCATGAGCAGCGTGCGGCGCCAGTCCCTGCGATCGCACCCCCAGGCAGCCAGCGAGGCCCCAGCGTGGCCCAGCCAGTCGCAGCAGCGCCTGAGCCGCCAGCTGAGCAACAGCAGCAGCCGGGGCAGCGCGCGCACGCTGCCCACAGCTGTGGGCCTCGCCCCAGTGCCCTCCCGCCAGCAGGTGCAGCCAGCTGAGGCCGCCCGCAGCCACGGTTACCCCTCAGCCCAGGCTTCTGGCCAGCAGCAGCAGCTGCATCAGCAGGCAGACCCGGGTGCTGGTGCTGGTGGGGGCATCAGTGCAGAATCCTCCGGGAGCGGGGCCCCGCTGCAGAGCCTGCAGCACTGGCTGCCTGTGCCGGGGGCGGGGGCTGCAGCTGGTGGCAGTCCTGCTGGGGTGAGCCGCCAGACCCTGTTGTTGGCGCCTGCATGCCCCGTGCAGTGCACACCGCTGTGAGCACTGGCTGCCTGTGCCAGGTGCAGACGAACAGCAAGCGACAGCGTTGCTGGCGCAAGTTGCCAGTGCTTGGATGTGGTGCCTTTGCCTGCTGTTGTGATGACGGTCACGTCATGCCCAGATGGAGCTGGGCAGGCTTCGTGGTCTGTGCAGCACAGGCCCACACTGGCTGCCTGTGCCGAGATTGGGGGCTGCTGCTGGCAGAGATCTTGCTGGGGCGAGTTTGCCAGCACCCGAACTGCGTCCCCTCTCCCTGCTGATGTGATGAATGTTGACGTCAGGTGGAGCTGAGTGCAAAGAGGCAGCCTTTGTATTTTGTGCAGTGCAGATCGCCCAAGGGGCCGGCTGCCAGCTGCAGCTTCTGCCCCCGCCACAGACAGCTGGGTCTGCACATCACCTGCATGCTCTGCAGTATGGTCATGTCCAGCACTGCCGTGGACAGCAGTCATGGCAGCAAACTGTGCCTGCTGGCATCGCGAAGGGGACACGCAGCGCTACAGCCTCTGCCAGGCTGTCGGTCGCATGCAGACAGCGCCCACCGCCCCTGTCTCTTCTGACTGCTGCACCAAGTTTTTGAAGCACAATTGCACCGTATCTCCAATGCTTTGCTGCACCGCAGTCATTGCTGAGCTGCTGCGCACCTGCAGGACGCCCCACTTGGTCTGCGGCGACGGCTGCCTGTCCCGGGTGGACCTGAGGGGACTGCATTGGACCCTGGCCGACCGGCAGCATTAGGCCAGCAGCAGCAATGGCCACCAGGCCCCATGGCTATTCAAAATCTGCACAGCCGGCTGCCGATGCCTGACGAGCTGCCCCAGCTGAGCTCGCAGCTGCCGGGGGGAGGTGGCCGCCGCCAGGGGCCAGCCGCAAGTGCAGTGGTGGGAGGCAGGCGGCAGCGGCCCTCACAAGGTGAGCACAGGAGCTGCCCCCTTGCCGTCTGCAATGACGTCACTGGTGCAGGGCAACACTGATTGCAGATACGTTGCCAAATGGACCGGGTCTTTTGCCAGCCTGTCTGCATCAAACTTGTCACGACGTGCTGCCACCCTCATTGGCAGAGACAAGCAGCTTCCATCACAAGGTGAGCATAGGAGCTTCTGCTATGTGGTCTGCATCCCTTGTTCAAGCGAAGGTGGCAGCGACCCTCACAAGATGGGCTGCACAGTGGCCCTTTGCAACTCCTGTCAGTGTGGATGCACAGTTGTGTGCAACAAGCAGCAGCTAAACTGCAACAAAGGCGGTGCACTGTCTCTGCGCAGTGGTGGGCAGCAACCCTAACAAGGTGTGCAGCAAATGCATAACCATTGCTTGCCTGAACTGCATGGCGCCACACAGAATCACTTACTCTGAAAGCCCACACTCCCTGCTCTTCGGATACAGGGGCGCCGCCAGTGGGAGCTGTTGGCAACGACATAGCTCTGGCAGCCCCGGCCAACAGCATTTTCAGCCATGTCAGGAGGGGTCGCAACCATGCCGCTGCCATAAGCTCCACTATGTCCCGCAGTGGCAGCTCTGGCAGCAGCACCCTTCCCATTTTGTCTCAGAAGGCGCAAGGCAAGGAGTCTGGCAGCTCGCAGTTGTCATCAGGCGCTGCCCCGTTCAGCAGTATGGCAGTTGGCAAAGGGTTTGCAGGCATGCAGCTCAAGCCAGCCTACACCCAGCCTTACATAGCAGCTGTCCCCTCCTATAGACCGACTGGCATGCTGCCTTGACACTGTCCTATAGTCCGCAGTCATGAGTGGTCGTTCCGCCTTCAGAATAAATTGACATTCAGCTATGCTATGAAAACAATGCACAAAGCACTGTTAATGCTGTTTTTTTGCTGAGTGATTTGAATGCCTCTGCCGATTTGACTTCTTATTGAGAATAGCTTGGTACCCCTTCTTGGGAGGGGTGGACGCAGGGAAGGCAGCTCGTAGCATGTGTTCAAGCCCATAGGTGAGGGCAAAGTCGCTGAACGCCAATGCGACCATGCCAGACCTCAGCGGCTCTGGGATGGGCACCTGCAGGAGGCCACTTAAGGCTGAGACTGAATCCACGGGGAGCACACTGCAAAGGTCTGTGGCCACTTTTCCGTTCTCAATGAACGATGATGCCTCAGACAGGTTGGCCAGAGCTCAAAGGCCAGAGCTCAAAGGTCACCCTGATCGCCAAGCAGAGGGCTCTGCCAGTCAAGCCGTCAATCCGACAAAGACTGGGACTGTCGCCACCAAGGCCATGCCCATCCCACAAAAGCCCCAGACATGTCAAGATCACACCAGTCACCACAAGAAATGCCCTACCCAGCGTCAAAAAGCATGGAGAACAAGCTAAGCCCAAGAAAGCTTGAAGGGAGCTGCTCACCAGGGAGAATGCTTTGCCCAGACCAAACAAATCATAGATGACAATGGCGATGAAGACGTAGGACCACTTCAGCAAGTTGAAGAAGCCTTTTGTCTCTGTGATGGATGAGTTGAAGGGGTGGCCCTGGTAGTTGACCGCAAAGGTGGTCAGCTGTATAATGAATTGAATGACATAGCACACTGTGTTGACCAAATTGGGCTTGAAGTCCGAGTCTGGTGCCTGAGCCTCATCCTGCAGGTGGCCACAGTGAATGGTTGTAGAGCAGCCATTTACCCTCAGAAGCAATGGCTAGGTGCTTCACAGCACGTCAGCAATGTGAGCCTACCTACAAAACATACTGATTATGCAGCTGCATATGCCTCAGGCTGAAGCTCAGCAGGCTAGGCTGATAGAGAAGGTCATTCTGTTTACCTTGGGCATTAGCGAGAGTGCTCCCTGGTACATGGCCGCCAAGAACGCAAGGTGCACCGCAAACTGGCTGATGACCGACAGGAACACATAGGCACAGAGGATGTGAGGGTGGGGACGCTGGGCTGACAGCTTGGGGCAGGGCGTGGCGTTGGAGACCACAAAGAACAGCCCTGCTGACAGGAAGCCCTGCAGGGTTGCCTGCATGTCTCCAAGCTTGATGCCCTGCAGGCCAGGAGGGGACACATAAGTAGTAGGAAGCAGCCCTGCTAACAGGAGGCCCTGCAGAGTGGCCTGCATGTCTCGGAGCTTGACATCTTGCAGACCAGGAGAGGAGCCCATGAGCAGCAGCTGAGGCACCAGCCCTGAGACCAAGCATACATGCCAGAAGGGCTTTCTGGCTGAGCATGCTTGGTTCAGACCGCCGCATCTCTGCGGCAATGTGGTATGCACGCGCATGGCAGCTTACTGAGCAGAAGTGAAGTGCTGCGCCAGATGACCGCATGCAGGCCACTGTTGCCGCTCATTAAGCGTCAAGCAGATCATTCCACAGAACAATACATTGGTGCAGAACATATGTGTGCCTTCAGCATTCCCACACCACTGGAAGGTCTCCAGCCCCACGTCAATGTCCCACTTCAGGCAGCACGGCATGAGCCTGGTGGGGTCCCTCCAAGTCAGCCAGGTGCTTACCTGGAGGTACATGACTGACAGCGAGTAGGCCGTTGATAGGCACAGCAGCCCCAGGATTTTGAACATCTGCACTGTTGTGACCAGAGTGCTGCGCCCCTGCTTTAGGATGTCGCAGCAGGGCCCAATGTTGCCCTGCTTGACCGTGAAGGGTGCAGCCATGGAGGCGTCTCCAGGCTTCACCATTGGGGCCTGCAGGGCACACTGGCTCTGTGAGCTATGTTCAGCATGCATGTCTGTTAGACTAAAGTCAAAACCCTGCTTGACCATGAAGGGTGCAGCCATGGGGGGGTCTCCAGGCTTCACTATTGGCGCCATGTGGTGCTACACCAGCTGGCCTGCCTCATCCACGCTCTGCCGCCCATGTTCAAAGGGGACCAATCAAGCAGCTTCTCATCTCTTATATGACTATAGTCCAACTCACATCCCCTCCTGCATCCCCCGGGTCGAGGCTGTCCATCCACTTGGCCATCTCCTCCATTTTGGGGGTCACCACCTTGCCCTTCTTCTTCAAGTCCTCCAGCATCTTGGTGCCTGCAGCCAGCGTCTCAGGCCTCACGACACAGACTAGATCCATGATACATGGGTGACAGCCATCAAAAGTTTGATGCAGACTGTGCATTGGTACAAGAGCTGCACAGCTGGCCAGGTGGACGGAAAGTGGATGCCACTGCTCGACATTTTCCCCAGTGCTGTGCTGCCAGCAGGCACCACTTCTTTTAACACTTTGGCTCCCATCGGGCAAGATGGCAGTAGCTCAGCAGGTCGGATGCCAAGCAAAGCACGATGGGCCAACATGTGCTCCCAGCGGGATGCATGCGTGCTTATGTGCACAGTGGCGGCAGTCTCACCAGCCGTAGCAGACAGGAGCACCCCAGCAGGCAAACTTATCCGCTGCGATGCCCCAGCGAGCACATGTGCACGTGTGCGCCCCAGGAGGCACATGCCCCAGGAAGTACTGCTCCACGAGGTGCTGCTCCAGCAGGCACATGCATCTGCTGCTGGCCTCACCTGGTCCCGTTTTCTTGGGCGCCGCTGTCGTGGCGACGGCAGCCCCTGCTGTGGCAGCAGGTGGTGTGGCAGCCATCCTGCCCCTGACTGCTGCAGCGCTCGTGATGCTGCCAGGGCCTGCAGCCTGGGCGCCTGCCGTGCCAGGCAGAGCTGGCTGCCCTGCAGGACAACATACCCAGGCGCTCTGCAAAGGCTTGGGTACACTACTGTGTAGTGAAGATGCAGCTGAAGCAGGCTCAGGCTGTCGCACCTTACAACATGGCACAGCAGCATGCAGATGAACGAATTCATTGCAGGCTTCATGTATACGCGGGTTTCCTGTTGCAAAACTCATTTCAGATGGTCCATCTGGGCATGCAGCTGCTGCTGACTGCACCCCAGGCAGGGCAGGCACCACTGTAGTGGTGCAGAGGCCTCATGCTGACCCTGGAAGCGTGACAAGCCCGTGCTGCACCACCTCAAAACCTTGTTACAGGTGGGTTCATCCCGTATCTGCAGGCACAGGCAGAGCACACCTGGCTTCTGCGGGCCCTTGGGAGCTCCAGGAGGCCCCTGTTGGCCCCGTTTTAACATGGCTGCCGTGGGTGCCAGCAAGGCAACGCCGATGTGGGCCGTCTTGAGCGCCCCCACATCATTCGTTCCATCACCACACATGAGCGTCGTCCAGCCAGCGCCCCGCAGGTTGTGCAGAACTAACTCTTTCTGCTCAGGTGCTACCCTGGCAAACACCTGCATCAGGCAAGATGCTTCTGCAATGCGTTCGTGGCCCATTACAGGTTGCTCACACCAGCGTGAACACCTGCAAATGCATGAAGGCCGCGTTTTGCTTGGAGGCCAGGGCTGCACGGTACATGGCCTAGGGACATGCAGGACTCAGTGGCAACCTGATCTGGCAGGCACCAGAGGTCCAGCTGCTGTCATAGAGGTGTGTCTTAGTACCGTCTTTGCAAGCAAGAGTGCAAAGCCTGGAGTCTGACCTTGCAGGCTCGCCGACAGCAGGAGAGCGCTGCCACAATTACTAGCAGTAGCAGAGGGACAGGCAGCACCTGGTTGACTGCAAGCAGGCATACTTGGCATGCAGCCCTTGTCTTCACCAGAACAGACATGCTGCGACCTGTGCTGCATGCCAAACCCATAGACCGCCAGACTGGTTGACTACAGCCACACTGCCATTGCACCAGTGTGGCACAGGTGCAGCAGTTTTGCCCCCAACCAAATTCTCACCTGCGCAAGGGGGATGTAGACTGGCTCTGCACCAATGTGCTGCAGGTGCAGCAAGCCGTCCCCTGAGATGCACAGGTCCCACTCCTGAGCAAGCTGCAGTGCAGCCTCAGGGCTCCTAACGAAGGGCAGGCGTGTGCTCTCATCCGGAGTCACCCACTCAAAGCCCTCGTCTGGCTCAGACTCAGTGGGCGGCGCTGAGCCCCTGCAGACAGTGGGTGAGCGAGTGAGTGGAGCCTTGTTCAGTGCCCCTGTCCAGCATGAGCCACACATGCTGCCCCTTGAAATTGGAGAGGCAGAAGGCACCTGCTGACCATAGCAGCAGGCAAATGAATGGGGCCCAGGTCCAGTGTGAGCCACACAAGCTGCCCTCTGGAACTTGCGAGGCAAAAGGCATATGCTGACCATGCCCGCAGGCAGGGTCGCTGCCCGCTGCAAGTCATGTGCTTGCTGCACTGAAGAGACGGGTAAACACCAGCACGATCACATGCTCCTGGCAGGAATGCGCACTGCCCTGCTAAATAAACAAACGGCAGCTCACTTGTGGACCAGGATGAGCACAGGCCTGTCCACAATGGACACCCTGCTGGCGGCATGGCAGGCCGTCAGGGGCTGGTCGCCTGTGATCATCACCAGCTGGTGGCTGCTGTCTCTCAGCATCTCCAGAGTGGGGGCTGACTCCGGCTTGAGGGGGCACTGCAGCACTGCAAAGCCGCCGAACTGAAGCTTGCTCTCCAGCTGCTCCCGCGGGAGCTCGCGCAGCTCAGGGGGGCTTAGGTGGCTGGGCAGCTGCTTGTAAGCCAGAGCAATCACCCTGCAGCGCACAGGCCTCAGCTTTAACACAGCAGGGGTGGTGGAGACCGGCCGCCACTGGCTTGAAAGGCCTGGCAGCTGGAGGCCGGTGGTGCACAGCTGAGATCTGATTAGTATCTAGCATCAGCAGGGACCGCCAGTGCCCTGCTTGCAGCACAGACAGTCAAGCGTGAATGAAGACAGCAGCAATTCTGCAGTGCACGGGCGTAGCGAACAGGGCCGAACGAGATCACAAGCTGTACATCACAAGCACCGCTTCAGGGGCACCCATTGCTAACTCCAGAGGGGCTGCTGACACATCTGCTCCCTGGGTCATGTGTCTTGCTTCCCACTGATGCAAAGTACATTGATTTAGCATCCTGAAGGCAGGATTGCCTGCTCCTGGAATGAAGGGTTGGAGGCACAACCCTGCACTGTGACCTGAACTGCCTCAAGGCACAGCACCAGGGCATACCCCCAGCGCACTCACCTGGCGCCCTGAGAGGCCAAGCGCTTGCAGGCTGCCACAGTTGGGCACGGCTCATGACACATGAACAATGCATGGTTAGACCGCACTCACCTGGCGCCCTGAGAAGCAAATTGCTTGTAAGCTGCCTCAAAGTCCCCTGGCACCTGCTCCAGCATGGGCTGCACCACCTCAGGGGCTCCCTTTAGGAGCACCCAGTGGCCTGTGGCGCTGCCACTGTCGGCCTCAACCTGCATGGCAAACCAACTTGTGAGGGCAAGACTGGCAAATACAGGATGAGTTGATAAGGGTGCGAGGCTTGAGCTGGAAGGCTGGCCAGGGGGCAGCTCAAACTGGCTGGATGTCAGCCACCCAATGGGAATGCTGCCAATGATGTCTCTCAAGGTGCTGGTCAAGATGAGTATGGCTGCGTGACTTCCATGAGGCAGCAGGGTGACTGAAGAGAGCGCCACAGCTGGGGCAGCCCCTTCCAACAGTTGGCGATGGTAGCAGAGGACAGTTATCGCCCGGTAACCTTGCCTGACAGGAGAGATGACCTTGATTGACTGACCTTGACAACTGCTGCCATGCGCTTCAGAGTGGAGCTGAAGTGCAATCGGTGCAGGATAGTGGCTGTCTCCTTGCCCTTGCCCTTGCCGCTGGTCCACTGCTCCCCAGCATGCTTCCAGCCTGCGCCAGCTAAGCGAGACTCAGCACAGACACAGGCAGCTGCAGTGAATGTCTGGCAGCCATGAGCCAGCTGCTACAGATCTGACTGAGGGCTTGCTCTGCCGGAACAGGGGGGCTCAGCATCCTTACACGCGGCTGCACTGCATGTCCTGCTGTCTTGGGCTAGCCACTGGGATGCAGGCCTGGCTGAATGCCTGCTCTGGTACTACAAAAGGGACTCAGCATCCTTGCAATGCGATGTGCAACTGGTGCATCTGTGCACTCAGGCAAGGGCAGCATGACTGGCCTAAAAGCATTCTGCCTGTAGGTTAAGAGCTTCCCGTGATCAGGAGGCTGGTCTCTACATGAGAGGTGCCGCACAACACACCGCATGAAGCAATCAGATCTACCTTGTCGCGCTGTTCATTTGTCTAGACCCTGCACCAACCGCGAGCAGCACCGTTTACAGCTGTGGCAGAGGGTGGCAAGCTGTGCCGCTGCTAGGCACATCAGGGCTGCTGTCTACACAGCTGCCCATCAGCAGCAGTGAAAGCAGCCATCCCCAGGACATCCCTCAACAGATGCCTCCTTCAAGGTATCCCTCAACCAAAGAGGCCGCCTCAATCCTCAAGTAGCCAATGTGGCCACTGCTGGTGTGACGGTGGCACCGTCCTCAGCTTGTGCAAGGAACACACGCTGCTGCTGCTGCCCACCTGTGGCAATGAAGGCTGCCTTCTCCAGGGGATCCCCAACCAGGTCACCGTCCACATGAATGAGCGAGTGGCAGCACGCCAGCACCCTGATGGCGGCAGAGCCAGCCTGCTGCACGTCTGCCATCAGCTCGGAGCCCCTGCCAGGCAGGCCGGCCACACCCTCCAGCACCATGTTGTCGGAGGTGAGGGTGCCTGTCTTGTCGAAGCAGCACACATCCACCTGCAGCAGACAGGGAGGGGTGGAGGTCGGCACCTGGGACAAGCAGGCATGAGGCTGCCCACAGCAGGTGGCTGCCACATCAAAGATTTTGGTGGCAACTAATGTATTCAGGGCTGCTCTTGATCCCCAGCAAGTGCGTGAGATGTCCAGGGATCTCGTTTCTAGCATCTGAGCATTTTCACGAGAAACCATCACAAAAGTAATTGGGCTGCCCTTAGCAAGTGGATCAGCAGTCAGCAAGCCTTGTGATGGAGCAGCAGGCTCAGCATCTGCGTACACACCAGCTGCATCACATATACGTTAAAGAGTGTGGTGTGCAAGACCTGTGCCAGGCCACACAGACTGTGATCTGTGCTGGTAACCCAAAGCCATGCGCCACCCACCATCCACCAGGCATGCAACTGGCTGGGTTGCAGAACTGCGTGCCCTATGTGCACAGCAGACTTCCAGGGTGCAACAGGCACATGTCAGATGGCTAGACAGTGCAGGAGCAGGCCTGGGTTGCTGGCCGAGGTGATTCGCCAGAAAGCAAATGTGAGAAGTAATGCTCGAGGTGAGTGCCAGCTTTTGGAAGAGCTCTGCACAGTGCTATGAGCAGGCAAGCTACCCCCACCAACAGAGGCACTGGGGGGCAGCCCATACCTTGCCGGCCAGGGGTATCCGGAAGGGCTCTGTGCAGAAGACCGCTTTGCGCGCCAGCGCCAGCAGGGAGGCATTGACAGCAATGCTGAGCTCCATGGGCAGCTCAGGCGGGATGACCGAGGTCAGAATCATGGTGCAGTTGAGGAACAGCTTGAAGCGGTCCCTGTCAGGGTCCTGCAGACAAGAGACGCTGTGTGACGTGCTGCGGGAGGCCAGTATGCTTGCCAGAGAAAAAAGGGCCTGTGCTGCTGGCCAGGCAATCCCCCCCTGGCCATCATTGAACCCCTAGCACAAAGCTAGCAAACCCGTTGGGGTGCATATCCAGTGGCACCTGGCACGGTTCGCAAAGCTTCCGCTTGTCCAGCAGGCGCCACCACGTGCAAACAGGCCAGTGCTTATGAAGCAGCTGGTCACCCGGCACTTGGTCAGCTGGACTCACAGGCAAATGCTCACCTTGAGGCCATGGTGCAGGACGTAGGCTGAGGCTGCAACAGCAAAGAACAGCAGGAACAAAATGAAAAGCCCCGTCTCCCAGTTGTTGGCTGTGACGCGCTCAGTGGAGTACAGAATGGTCCTCATCAGCTGGCCTGCAGGTGCAAGGCAGGGGACATGTGGCCACAGTAGAGCTACAGGTGGCCATCCATGGCTTGCTGTCAAGCAGATCCATGCAGCCAGGTTGTTCTCTTTCAGGGCAGGCTGTAGGGGCACAATAGCGGCGATGCTGCAATCAGCAACAGGCTGACCGTCCAGATGCTGCTCTGGCGGCAAAATTTTGGTTTGTTAACCTGGACGCCAAGGGGTGCCTTGTAAGCCTCTGCCAGGCGGAGCAGCACAGAAGCATCAGTTTTGCATCTGAATAGCACTGGCAAAAGCTGACGCCCAGCAGCCACACTTCATGTCCTCTGTGCGCCTGAACTGGTCTGTTTGTCAGCACGCCCCAGCAGTCTCAGAGGCCCCACTTGACTCAGCAGGCAGGGGCATTTGGGTGGGCTGTTGCCTCAACACGGAGCTGACACGCCCACACAGTCGGTCAGCAGCCCACCCTGGAAATCTTAAAGTCAGGGCGCACCACAACAGCAAGGCAGACCCATCCAAAAGCAAGCGAAGGGAACAGTGAGCGGCACCTGTCTGCCAGCAGCCCACCTTGGGAGGTCTCAAAGCCAGTGCGCAGCACGACTGCAAGGCAGCCGCCGTCTGGGGTGCGGATGCGTGCCTCCTTGTCCCCAGTGTGCTGCAGGATCTTGGTGCCCCCAAAGAGGACGTGAGCTTTGTCCCGCTTGATGGACAGCCTGTCGCTGGGGCGGGCCAGGCCGTTGCCAGGCTGCCCTGCTGCGGCTGCAGCAGGTACTGGCTGCTTCCACTGGGGCGTGGACTCCCCTGTCAACACGGCCTCCTCCACGATGCAGGTCCCTGCGAGGAGCAGCATGTCTGCCGACACCACCTGCTCCTCAGCAGCCTCCCCTGCGCCAGCAGCGCAGGCGTCAGACTGCGCACATCCTGCAGGTCTGAACTGGCAGGAGGCCGACGCGCGTGGCACCCCCTGCAGCGGAGTGGCATGAGGGCGGCGAGGCACGAGAAGTGGCTCAGGGGTTGAGGCGCCATCATGCTGAATGCTGCGCCGGGGATCTTCCAGTTGCAGAGCAAAGCAGGTGGAGTTTTCACAGGTAGGGTGGAGGCTGCATGGCCGAGAGGCCCGGGTGTGTGCGGCCCTCAAAGACTTCAGTCGACACAAGGTCCCCTGCAGCAGGGAGTGCCCTGGCTGCTGGCTCCACCTGGGCTGTGAGGCTGCGTGGACACACGCAAGCTTGTGCAGCTTTCTGGCCTGAACGGATCTGCTGGGCGCTTGCAGCAGGAGGGCCGGTGGCAGGCCTCAGTCGTTGCTGCCGCCGTCTGACCAGCCCAACCTGCTCACCTCCGCGAGGCCTCCCAATGGAGACCAGATCCCCTGGCAGCAGGGCATCTCCTGGCAGCTGGCCCCACTTCCCATGGCGGTAGGCCTGAATGGGCTGCTTGGGGGTCTGGAGGGATCGAAGTTCCTTCAGGTTGCGCATGCGCTGGGTGACCACGGTGCACTCAAACATGACCAGCATGCCCAGCGTGAAGAGGGAGTAGTACCTGCAGCGCAGCATTACGACCTCTGTACACGCAGCAGTCCAGAAGAGCGCATTGGATTTGCCCATGGAACGAAACCCAAGCGTCTGCGGGGCACGCAGCGTGCTAAGGGGTGGTGCAATGGCAGAACACGACATGCTGATCAAGAGGCCCTGCTGTGCAATCCAGCATCCTGAACACTTCCGCTGCTGAATCCCATCAGCATGAGTGTCTTATATGCAGCACATCTGGCAGAGCGTTACAAAGGCACCAGGCCTGGACGCTGCGTGCCAGAGGGAGCACTGCTCATCAAGAAGGCCAGGGTACACAGTGCTGGCTCACCAGTACTCGTCCAGTGCCCACAGGCCCACACAGAACACCTGGAAGCAGAAGAACGGTGCCAGCAGCTGCTCCTGGAGCAGCAAGCCAAATTGTGGCAGGGGCACCTCGAATTTGTTGGGGCCCCAGCGGTCGGTGGCAGTCATGATCCTGCCCTCACTTGTGTAGCCTGAGCTGGTGGCATATGTTGTGAGGTGCTCCTGCGGGGTGGCAGGGCTGCACTGTGAGCAGTAAGTGTTGACAGCTGGTGGCAAGCATTGTGAGAGGCCTGTGCAGCATGCAAGAGAACAGCAGTCATCTGCTGCTTCATCTGCTGCTGCTATTCTCTGCATTGAAGTTCTGAGAAGCAGAATCTCAGCTGGCAGCCGCACACCTCCACTGGGAATTCCAGCTTCTTGAAGCAGTGGGCATCCTCATTGAACACAAAACGCTGCTTGCGGTACACAAAGCTGATCTCCTCCTCTGCATCCACTCCCTCACCCTGCACGTCAAGCAATGCAGTGCTTGAGTTGAGTACTGCACGAATGTACATATGCTGGTGCAAGCAGCTGACCCACGCCGTGTGCGCCTGAAGCATATGGTCAGCAAGCATGCAACAGGCAGGTGGCCAGCTCAAGGCTTCAGAAGGAGGCTGACATCCTGGCTGCCCTGCTGACAGCAAATGCAGCAGAACTGCGGCTGCGCAAGAGCCAGGCGTTCAACATACCAGGGTGCGCTTTTCCAGAGGCACAACCTCCTTCTTGGTGATGACGCCGGTGGGCGTGACCTGGAAAACAGCAGAAGGCTCAGCCCCTGGCCGCTCCATATGCAGCAGCAGACTGTGATATTGCCACAGCAAGAGCGCTGCATGTCTAGCAGACTGCCTAGGCAGCCAGGTGTTCCTGTTCAGCTGGCAGATTGCAAGTGACCCGCTCCAAGTCTCCAGTCTGAGGTCAAGCTCACACAATCAACAGGAGCCAACGCTCATGCCCAGCCAGCAGGAGGCAGCTGCTGTGGACCTCAAAGAGGCTGGTTGCCCCAGGCTGCCTGCCAGCGGCGTCTTGCCTCCATGCATGCATCATGTGCATGCTGGGCCAGGTGCCTTGTGGAGGACTGAGCGGACGCTGAAGCCATGGACACCAGCTGACCTTGCAATGGGTGGCAGACTGCCAGCGCGGTGCTTTAAAGAATCGCGTGACCAGCTTGACCCGAACAGACCAGTGCGTGGAGAGCATGGCCAGCGCGTGCAGCAGGATGGTCAGCATTATTTTGTGCTTGAAGCTCCAGGCATTCCTGCAGAGGCATAGGCAGTGGAGACAGTGGGCAAGGGATGTCAAGGAGCTGATGCAGCTGGATCAGTGCACCTGCAGCCTGTGCCTGCTGCCCAGCACTGGCAGCAGTCTTGCGCACATCAGGTGCTGGCCGTGCGGAGCTCGCTGGTGCTGCCCAATGCTGTCATGCTGGGGCTGGCAGCACCACCTCTCCCACAGCAGGCAGAAGGGCTTGATGCCTGAGCCTACTGTCTGAGCTGCAATCAGCCGCAGGGCCGCAGCAGACATGAGCAGCTTAAGCGGTGGGACTGTCCCAGCCGGCAGCATTAGCTTTGCCACAGTGGGCAGCAAGCCTTAATGCCTGAACTGGCTGTCTGTTCCCAGTATCAGCGAGACAGGTTGACAGCAAAGCTCAGAACACATCCTCACTTTGCCTGCGTCCACCAGCTCCACGCAGAGCTGGCAACTACTGTGTAGTACGCTGCCTGAAATGGTGTGGTGTCCCAGCGCAGGCTGGGGTCCCGTGCAATATGGAAGCTGAGGTCCTTCAGGCCAGTGTCAGGAGCTACACGAGGCCCTGACATGGTGAGGCCTCTGAATTGATCCTACTGACAGCAAGAATGCGACATGGGCAGCTAGATCAGCCGGAAAACCACTGCCCCGATGGCTTGCTCTGTGATGAAGGAACCAATTCTCAGGCAGCCTATCTGACATCACTGCTTTGGAGCGCCTAACTTCACAACTGCCATCCTCACGGGATGACCGAGTCTATGCGGACCAGAAGTCAGCCGTGGGGAGCGTTGCGAGGCCTCTGCTAGCATGGCCGAGTCTTGCTTGGAGTACACCTCAGTGCGGCAGGCGCTTGGCGTCCTCAAGAGATTGCAGGTGATATACTGGAAGGGTCATTCAGTTGACAGACCATGAATGCCATCGGTTGCAGACTGTCCTACATTGCATGTCATGCCTGCACCTGATTGGGTCACACAGCATGTGTTGCCTGCCCAGATTGCCTGTGCACCATTTGGCTGGTCAGGACTTCGGGCTGCCACAATCACGCTGTTAATGTATTGCCTGCTTCAAGTCTTGTTGCATAGCTGCTTGTAGCCTGTGGCCGACCATCTTGCTATGGCCAGTGGCAACAAAGAGCGACGCTCAGCAGGCTGGCATACTGCTGTGCTGCTTGGGGTCTGCAATGCATTGTTACATGCGCAGTCAAGCAAGCCTTCCTGGGAGCCTCAAACTGGCAGGTTCTGCCCCAACAAATTGACAGCACGGGCAAGGGCTGGACATCATAAGTGCTGCTGGGCAGAGATGCTTGCCTGCAACACCATGATCTCAGGCCTGACTGCAATGCTCACTGCTCTGGCTGCAGGCAGAGGACGGCGTGAGCCATGACGACAGACAGGTGCTCGCACAGCTGGCAGCCTGGCTGTCACTTGCAGATGGCGTGGATGGGGAGGTGGCCATCGAACCTCAGGGCAGCGTCCGGGAATACCTGATCTCCTACCGCGAGGCGGGAATCCACACCCCTGTTGCGGTGCGCTGAATGTAGCTGCTGCACTGCTTGTGACTGCCATAGCCATGCCAGAGGGGCAAAACAGCACCAAAGGGTTTGCCTTATCAGGCTATGACACAAAGCATCAGAGCTCATTTCAATGAGCTGTGGTGTGCAGCCAGTGCAGCACAGCATCAGCAGGGAGGTGCCGCTGAGATGGGCTGGCAGTGCTGGTGGTGCGACTGAGAAGTCCAGGCTGCATGGTGCAATTGATTGGAGGCTTCCATAGCCCAGTGGCAGTGGGCTGCCATGAACCTTGTCTTGCCCAGGGGACAGAGCTTCAAAGCCTGTTGTGGCGCATGGCAAGCTGCTGCCCTACACCCAGGCTGTGCCTGAGCATGACATGTGGGTTGTGAGACAGACTCAGAGCAAGATCACAGCCACACTGCACGCTTTGCCGCTTCTAACAACTGTTTCCCTCGCCTGCAGCGGTTGACCAGAGATATTGACTCGCCCAAGGTGAGCACTGCCTGACACTGCTTCCACTTCAAGCCGCTTGCCACCAGGCCTTGCTTTCCCCTGCAGCACCTTTGACTGACTGTGTGCGGGCGAGCCTTTGTTGCTGCCTGCAGCTAGCCAGCTTCAATGCACAACACCTCAACGTATCGCCAGAGCTTGCACGAGAGCTGGCAAAGGCAAGTGTGCATGATTAATATTGGTAAAGTGCCTGATTTTCAGCAGCTGCAGTCTGCTTGTCAGGCAACCTGAGGGTGAAGCCTGCACAGCTGCTTCAATAGAGGCTTGGCAGGTTGCCATCCTGTGAGACCTTGCACTTTGCTAACTTACCAGATACATCTGTGGCTGCCTTGAGTCCAGTCCCAGCAGTAACACAGCAGCTGAGACCCTGGCCACAACAGGATGCATGTGAGCGCTCCGGCAGTGGAGCAGCCTACCATCGGTGCTTGCCCTGCAGATGGATGACTGGGAGCGCTTTGACGTCTTTGCAGTGGACCACCTGACGCACGGCCACCCGCTGGAGACTGTCGCGCTGGCCATGCTGCAGCGTTTTGACCTGATAGCCAAGCTGGGTCTGCGGCAGGAGCCTGTCAGGAAGTTTTTTCAGGCGAGCTGCTACTTATGCCACGACACATCGCTTTGTCCAAAGGCAAAGGTGTAGGAGTTGCCTACGGCAGATTGCTTTGTCTGAGGCCGAATGTGGGGGATTGGCAACCCTCACATGCTCCCTCGCCAACGATGAGCGGCGAACCTACTGCCTGCGCAAGCTGGTGTGAGGTGCACCCAGTCTTGTCTGACCAATTCCCTGCAGCATTGCTGCAGCTCCGTGTGCCAGCCACACTGCAGCCTGCAGGGATTCGGGCCGCCCTCCGCTGCCACTGAACTGCAGCCATGTGACAGCAGTGTTTTGCAGATATGGGGCTGACATGGACGACAACCTACAAATGCACTGCCACCCTGCAGCCATGTGCCTGCCTGGCGCGTCCCACCCTCCCAGAAAGGTTGACTTGAACCTGCCGAGCCATTGAGTGCCAGCAGCCAATGCATGGCAGCCAATGCGTGGCAGCCAGGCGCCTCAAAGGATTTGCTCACAATGACAGCGCTGTCGCTCGACTCCCAATGCACTGCAGCCACCCACTGCCATGGCCCTGCAGCCATGTGCATGCCCTGCAGGAGGTTGAGGCCGCTTACAATGACAAACCGTACCACAACAGCATGCATGCAGCCGATGTGACGCAGTCTGTGGGAGCCCTCCTGGCCACAGACGGGTTCAGCGACCAGCTGACAGACCTGGAACTGCTGGCAGTCATCCTGGCCTCAGTGGTGCATGACGTGGGCCACCCAGGTGAGCCCCAAACCCTCAGCCTGGAGCATCGGTGTCACTGGTGCTCCTCCGTGCTTGGTCCAGTTGCCGCAAGCTCGTCGACTTTGGCCTGCTTGTAGTCCGGTGACCTATGCTCTTGTGGATTGCGCATGGCATTGGCTGACCTCAGTCTGCGAAGGTGATGTCCAAGCCGGTCCAGGCTTACCCTGAACCATGAACCCTATCCCCCTGCTGGTCAGGGCATGCCTGGGAGTGGCAGCAGCGCTCACAGTGACAGGCCAACCACCTGCATGTATCATCTGACCCCTCTCCAATGTGCAGCAGCCCCTCCTGCCTGCCTGCGCCACAGTGTGCAGCCCTGCCCTCGCTGAGCTAATGCCTGCCAGTTCAAGCCCAGGCTGTCCTTTCCCCCAATGAGTGCCTCATATGTTGCTATGTTGTTACGTCTAGCCGCTCTGCACATTGAGCTACTTCCTGTCTGCAGGCGGGACCAACGCCTTCCTTACATGCAGCTGGGCAAACATCAGCAGCGCTGCTGATAACGAAATGCAATCCTTTGGTGCACTTGGACGCAGGCGCCACCACCGACTGCTCGACACGTTCGACCTGCCTAGCTGTCATGCATGGCTTAGCATGCACACCACTCCCTGCCTGCAGGTGTGACCAATGACTTCCTCATACGCACTCATGCAGATGTCGCACTTAGGTACAATGACATCAGCGTGAACGAAAACATGCACATCAGCCTGGCCTTCCAGATCCTCAAGCGTCGCCACAACGATGTGCTGCAGCCGCTGACAGAGGAACAGTTTAGATTTGTTCGGCGCCTGATGATTCAAATAGTGCTGGCAACTGACATGGCAGGACACACAGAGCTGCTCAAGGTGGGGTGCCCATAAGGTGTTGTCCATTTGCGTGGTCATGCCTGGTTCAGCACGTACTGGACTTGGACAAGGCAGGGCACACTGACCTGCTCTAGGTTTGGTGCAAAGTTATCACTGGGACGAGGGCATCGTGTGCTGCTGCTGTGTTTCAGGAGGCCAGCCTTCCCCTTTGTGCAGCCTGCAGCTCTTCACACTGCAAGCAGTTTGCAGGGCAGCATATGCAGCTCTCTTGAGCACCTGCAGCGAGGCTTGCACCCCGTCATGTACTGCATAGCTGGCTCCATCAATCAGCACTTCTATGGTTCCAGCAGTCCGCTGCTGGCATGCTTAGTGCCTGCCTGCATGGCCTTGTATGCTGACTACACTCAGTACGGGCAGGACTTTAGTGCGTCCAGTAAGCTGCTGCCAGACAAACTTGCAGGACCCCTCTCGCTTGCTGCCTTGCAGCTGGCCGTGGTCAGAGGTGCATGCTAAGTAGCTGACTGACTCCACAAACTGTTCCTTGTGTAGGACTTTGTCGCGTCCTGCAAGTTGCTGCCAGCAAACTTTGGGGACTGGCCGGACAACAAGCGTGCTCTGGCGCTGCGCATGCTGGTCCATACAGCTGACATAGGCAACCCTGCCAAGCCGCTGAACCTCAGCCAGAAGTGGACGCAGCGCATCGTGCAGGAGTCCTTTGAGCAGGTGCAGTGATGCCATGGGCAGGGCTGCCGCTCACGCGCTTAGACCCTGGCCTTTTCATGTGTAGACGCCTCACCATATGCTGTTGCAGAATGGAGGGTGGCATTGCAATGGTACTAGCTGAGGCCTTCTTGCGGTCAGAGAGCACCCTTGTGTAGGGTGACCTGCCAAGCTCTGCTTCTGCTGGGCTGCAGGGGGACATGGAACGCTCCAGAGGCCTGCCGGTGTCCATACTGTGTGACCGGGACCGAAACGAGGTGCCAAAGAGCCAGATGACCTTCCTAGAGTACGTTGTAAAACCCACATTCGAGGCCATCCAGGTGCTGCTGCCCTCTGGTGCAGCCAAAGCTCTGCGCAATGTGGAGGGCGGCAGGCAGCACTGGGAGCAGGCCATCCAAGGCACCTGTAATGGGGTCGCTGGTACCAGCAACAGGGTGCAGGCTGGATCTGCAACATTGACCTGATGAGGCTCAGTAACATTTACCAAGGCACTTGTGTACATTGCTCTTTAGTTCCCACCACAGAGTCAGCAACCCTCTGCCATCTTGATAACTATGATGGACAGGCGTGAGCGTCACCTGTGACGCTGTGCTGCACATGAACTGTTGTCAATTTGGTGGCAGGCTGAGCCTGAGACCCACCAACATATGATGCATGCCCGGTGCAATGTGCGTTCGCTGAGTCTTGCATGCGTTCAACAAGAAGTCACTACTTCAGCACTTGAGAGCAGCAAAGGTGCCCTTAGTATCCAACATACCCACTGTCATCTGCAGTTCTGTAGGCCCAAAACAATAGAGCAGCTATTAGGATAAGGCCGCACTGTAGAAGGCTGGCAGCACCCACCCAGAGGGCGTGGTGATTCTGCACACTGACGATGAGTACTGTCACAGCGCCTGCCACCGAACCAAAAGCCACGACGTAACTAAACAGCAACCACATCCGCGCACGACTCTGCAGGCATTGAGAAGATTCGCATAAACAAGCTGCATTGAGCAGGCGGATCAGGGACACCCATACAGGTGCTGAGTAAGAGCAGGCTGTGCAGTGGGAGTGCAAGGTGCGCGGCAGAGCCAGAAGAAGCGCGCCTCTGCATGCTCATCCCCATAGGTGGACTCCTGGATGTTGTGCAAGTCATCCCGGCTGATAAGGTTAATAAAGATCAATGCCAGTGTTGCTGCCACAGCTGGCAGCCAGAAAGTTGCAGGAATCCGCTCATGTGAAGTACTCGAGGTGTAGACAACGGCATCGGCCCTGCATGGCAAGCGTTGAGTGGCAAAATGGGCAATGCAGCTAAGCTGATGGGAACACAGGAACAGCAGTGCAGCATTGCACCACTCAGACCTGATCGCTCTGCTCAGTGGCTCACCAGCACCACCAGCCTGCCCCAAAGAGAGCTCCTGCTATCCCAGGTCCATAGGCACGCAGTTGAGCTGAAATCCTCTCCCAGTCAGCCTGGCCATAGATGAGCCAGTCACAGCAGCCTCTGCTTCGTGCATAGGAGCTCATCTCAGTGCCCTCTGTGTGATGTGGGCTTCACCAGCTGCTCACCCTTAGCACATGACCTGGGAGGTATTTCTTCTTCGGCAGCGTGTCCTTTCCTTTGGCAGCAGGCTCCCAAGCGGCCAGCTTTGCCCCTCCCGCAGAGTGCGCATCCAGCATCAGCGGGTGTTAGATGGCTAGCAAGAGGATACAGAAGGTGCGTGCCAGCTTGCCTTCAGCGCGCCAATTGGCATCGCCTGCAGCCTGCCTGCCGCATCAGGGTTTGCCTGGGGGCTGGAGCAGGCCTGGGAGGGCCTCAGGCCCACTGATGCAACTCATGGACCTCGTGTCCCCCTGCAGGAGCTGAAGGACCTCCAGAAAGACCCCCCCACCTCTTGCAGTGCTGGTGAGTGTGCAGGATCTGCATGCAAGCCGAACTGTGGCCAAATTGCCTGCTGCGCACCATTACAGCGTCGCCGATGGTGCATGCCCTTATCTGGCCGTCTTCCAGGGGCGTGCTAGGCTTCAGATGTGGCAGCGCGCAGTGCATTGAATGCCTTTTGGGCAACCGGCAGAGTGCATGTCCCCTCTCAATGAAGCATGTCCCCTCTCATGGAGCCTCCTGCAGGCGTGCTTGCTCACTACGTCTTCACCTGATGTGCAGGCCCAAACTCTCCAGATGACCTCTTTCACTGGCAGGCGACCATCATGGGGTGAGGCCCAGCAGGAGTGGTAGTCTCGTCGCGCATTGCGCGCTGTGTGGGCGAGCTTGCCAGGCGCAGCAGCCCTGCCTCTGCACGCTGGCTGCCATGCGGCCTGCTGCAGCGCAGTTGCTGCTGCAGCTGGACTCCACATGGTCTTGTGCCTGCTGCAGTCCTGGTGACAGCCCGTACGCAGGAGGAGTCTTTATGGTGAAGATCCACTTCCCTCCAGACTATCCTTTCAAGCCTCCCAAGGTGCGAGGCTGTGCACTGCTTGGGCAGCAAGCACCAGGGATGTGGAGGCCTTTCAGTGGAGCGCCCACAAAGTTGCTGGCCAAGCTTGGCCATCCAGGGGCCGAGCTGCAGTGGCAGTGCCGTACCTTCAGTTTGGTGGGGCTAGGCTGCAGCAACTGTGTGCCCATATCGCCCTCCCGCATGATCTGCTACTGCACAGCCTATCCTGGCCGATTCTGTTGGAGACCAAGCTGACATGCAGCAGCAGGCCGGGCGTAACGGTGGAGGCTGTGCTATCCAGATGGCCTGCTTGGCCACAACACAGCTGGCCCCAAAGCTATGCTGCTGACGAGCGGCAGCAGCTTGGGCATCCATGAATGCAGGACGCTGCGGTGTCAGCCAGCGAAGAGACAGCACAGCTCGGAGGGTGAAAGCCATGGCACCTGCTGCGGGTATGCCCTATTTCCAGGGTACTGTGTCGTGCTGCAGGTGAACTTCCAGACCAAGGTTTACCACCCCAACATCAACAGCAATGGCAGCATCTGTCTGGACATTCTGAAAGAGCAGTGGAGTCCGGCGCTGACGGTGTCAAAGGTGAGCTGGTTCCTATCTGTGGGGCCAGGCTTGCTTGTTGTCTCAGGTGCCAGAGGTAGTGGCCAGTCTGCACGTCCTGCAGAGCTGTGCTTTGCGCTCATTCCAGCATGCAACTGACCACCAGTGCTCTACATGGTTGTGCTAAATCGCCATCTGCCTGAGACCAGCGATTTGGTGCTGCAGGTGCTGCTATCCATCTGCTCATTGTTGACAGATCCCAACCCAGATGACCCACTGGTGCCTGACATTGCGCACATGTGAGTAGCTTAGCTGCTCCCCTGCTGTGGCCTTCATGCTGCAATGCTGCAGGCTGCCCAGCCTACATTGTTTGCCTTGTGCTGCAGCCTCTGCCTGCGACATGCAGGCTGCAGCCTGTATTGTTTGCTCCACTCCTGAGGCATGCTTGCTATCCAAGCATGGATGCTGACCACCCTTTGCCTGCATCTTGCAGCTATAAGACAGACAAGAAGCGGTATGAGGACACAGCCAGGCAATGGACACTCAAATTTGCGATGGGATAGTGTGCATTAATTGATTTCCCACCACAGTCCGCACGCAGCTGGCCCAAAATGAAACCCATGCAACATCGTGTTCAGCATGCTCTGTAGATCAGTAGTGCTGCCATGCTGGCTGCTGATGTAAACTGCAAAGTGCATCCGCTGGAGCTGGCTGGCTATCATGCAAGATGTTAATTTAGATTCCACTGAACATCTTTGGATCAGATCGGGAAGCATGGCGCTGCTGGCTGGGAGTAACCTGCGTTGCGATCACAGGCCACAGGGAATCCGCCATGCTCTGTCAGGCCGGCAAAGGCTTCGCAGGTATGGGGCACATGGCCCACTGGGGGCTCATGAAATCAAGAGGCAGGCAACAGGGGCCAGACGTGCCCATAAGGCATCGGTCAAGGTGTTCGCATCGAGTGCAGCAGCAGCAGTCCCCGAAAAAGGTGAGGCCCAAGCCTATCTTTGCAAGCGTCCCTGCAGCTGCCTGCAAGCTGCCCAGATGCCCCTGATCTGGGCCCTTGTGCTGGTGCTAGGGCCATGCGCTGAGTACATGTCACAGGCTGGATGGTCAATGCACTCTCAGAGTGCTGAGGATGCTGTGAAACATTGTTCTGCTGTCTCGTGCTCGCATCGCCCTAAAGAATGCTTGCCAAAGCCCTGTTTGTTGCTGCCTGCAGCCGGCTTCACGTGGGGTGCCGACATGAAGAACCTGGCCATCTCTGTGGGACTGGCCACTGCTGTGTGGTTTATCCCACCCCCTGCTGGAGTGACATCACAGGCAAGTCAAGGGGAAGGGCTGTGGCCGTGAATCCAGGCTTCATGCTCGCCCGGCAAGTGTGCATTCAAGGCATGTCGACAGCGGCATTGCTCTGCGCTGGGTGGAAGCGTTTGCATGCCAAGGGCCCGCAAACTTTTGCGTCACATAGTCAGTGCAGTGTTCTGCTGGGAAAGCTGTGCCCCTGAGGCATCTCCTGGCATCTGCCTGCCGGCTGCTTGGATTGTGCCACCTGCATCTGCTGTCAAGCAGTCCAGGCTGTCATGACAACATGCGCAGCAGCCAAAATGCGAGGTGTCCTGCGGCAGCATGCGCCTCCTGTCGCCTTGCAGAGCACTCCCCTTGTGCAAGCTGTCCCCTGCCAACATGACCCAGGTCGTCGCATTTCAGCAGGCCTTTCAGAGGCCGTCACCCCCTCCACATGCCCTGCAGGGGTGGCACCATGCACGATACTTTTCCTCCAATGCACCCCTTCTGCCTCACCCCCGCAACTGGCGCCTACACACACACTCACATCTTGTTTGTGCATCCAGAAGGAATGGCGCCTGCTGGCAGTCTCTGTGGGCACCATCGTCGGCGTCAAGTCGCAGCCCCTGCAAGCAGCCTATCTGACACAATTTGCCCGCGCCTTACAGGCCTGGCGCCTGCTGGCTGTCTTCCTGGGCACCATCGTGGGCATCATCACACAGCCCCTGCCCCTGGGAGCTGTTGCCATGCTGGGCCTGGGAGCTGCCATGCTGACCAAGACCCTGACCTTTGCTGCCGCCTTCAGCGCCTTTGCCAGTGAGATCCCGTGAGTGCTGCCCTGCCACTTGTATGCACCTGAGACCTGTGTCCTCACTGCTGCTTCACGCCAGCTGGCCAGATCCCATGAGGACTGCGTTGCCTGCATGTTTTACGTAGGCCGCCCTTTCTGGCTGACCAGTAGGCGTTCTGTCAGCCCTGGCTGTGTCCACTGCACGCCCCTTTCTGGGGCTCAGCAAGACACAGCACCCCGCATCTGCCCTACTGTCGTGTCTGGCATGGCATGGAGAGACTGTGCTGCCCGTCAGATGCATTTCGCGCTCAGGGGCTCTGACCAAGTGGCCAAATCATACCCACCCCTCACCTGCATCTCCCTGATGGCTTGCAGGTGGCTGATTGCCATTGCCTTCTGGCTGTCCGGTGGCTTCATCAAGTCTGGGCTGGGCAAGCGGGTGGCCTACGCCATTGTCAGCGTGTTTGGCAAGACGACCCTAGGGTTGACATACAGCCTGGTCTTTGCTGAGGCCCTACTGGCCCCTGCAATCCCCTCCGTGGCAGCCCGTGCAGGTGTGCTCCAACTCTACAACAGACGCACGTGCTGCAAGCCTGAGCTGGCCATGTGCCACCCACAGAGCTGGTGCTGCGGCCCGTCATTGGCTTCCCAAGTGCCCACGATGCCGGCACTGCAAGGCGTGCTGGGCCTGCCTGAGTGCACTTTGCAGGGCGTGAGGCCACCCTTTGAAAGGGCTCCTTGGTGTTTGGCTCATTTTACGTGCACCTGCCTGCTGGCTGACCTGCCTTGTGCAGGTGGCGCCCGTGGCCCCCTCGCCAAGGCATTGTGCCTGGCCTGCAGCAGCACTCCTGTCAAGAATGCTGATTTTCACCTGTGGCTGCACCCTGAAGCCTCTGCTCCTGCCTGCAGGCGGCATCTTCGCCCCCCTGGCCAAGGCTCTGTGCCTGGCATGCGGTAGCGACCCTGCCAAGAACGATGGCTCTGAGAAGAAGATGGGCGCCTACGTGATGACCACCTGCTTCCAGACCAGCACCATCTCTTCTGCCATGTTCATCACGGCCATGGCTGCCAACCCTCTGGTGAGGCCTGAAGCCAGGAGGGCACATACAACAATTCCACACACAGCAGAGCAGCAGCTAGAACTTGCAGGTCGCGAAGCTCTGAATGTGTACCAAGGCCTCAGGACGAACTGATGCTTGGAACAAGAGCGGGCTGTTTCAGCAAGCCATGCTGCTGACTATTGCGCATCGTGTCAGGTTGATGCCTGGGTGGCATTGGTGGGCATTCTGTGTGCTGGCGGTTTCGGTCTGAGTGGCAGAAGCTGCACTGAGGCCCTCAGTGCTTCTGCTCTGGGCTGCAGCACACGGCCCAGATGACCACTGATTGCACCATGACGCCGGCCCCGCCCGCGCCTGCCGTGGGCCAGCAGTGAGCGCAGTGTGACATGCTCACCATGTGTGCCGGTGTGACTGTGGCTGCAGGCAGTGCAGCTGGCCGCTGAAGCAGCCAACCTGCAGATCACCTGGGGCGCGTGGGCGCTTGCGGGCATCGTCCCCGGGCTGATCTGCCTGGTGGCCACCCCACTGATCCTCTACTTCATCTACCCTCCTGAGGTGAGCTGTTTCCAGTGGCACTGGCCCAGTCCCAGGTGCACGTTGATCCTGCTGGACCCAAGGTGGAGCCCTGCTTCCAGACTACGCATCTGCGTCCTTTTCAGGCATTTGGTGGACAGCCACTCCTGCCAGCACTCAGACCAGCATGCTGAAGCGTCCTAGATGGCAAGAGACCAGGCAGCAACTCACTCCAGTCTCTGATTCGTGCTGCCCCTCATTGCTCAAGCAGCGAAACATGGAAGAGTTGAGTGGCAAGCTTCTGCACCCATCTGCACTGCAGCTGAAGCAAACTCCTGAGGCCCCCAGAGAGGCTCGCCAGGAGCTGGAAAAGCTGGGCCCCATGTCCACCAATGAGAAGATCACGGCGGGCGCGCTGGGCCTGACG
Organism: Asterochloris sp. CNOR1; assembly: GCA_963969365.1. Lineage (NCBI taxonomy): Eukaryota > Viridiplantae > Chlorophyta > Trebouxiophyceae > Trebouxiales > Trebouxiaceae > Asterochloris > Asterochloris sp. CNOR1. The sequence continues at coordinate 553,230 of OZ017750.1, forward strand.
GTGGCGCTCTGGATCTTTGGCAGCTCCGTCGGTATCAACGCGGTGGCAGCCGCCCTTGTTGGTAAGTGCTGTGGCCTTGAGGTTGTTGAGAGGGTTTTAGTGCTGTGGATGCTTGGCAGCTCCATTGGAATGAACGCTGCGGCAGCGGCCCTTGTTGATGAGCTCTTGGGTTATGGGTGCTGGGTGGAGAGGTTGACATGCGAGGCACTCATCGAAACGGGCAGCAGCCTGAAAGCAAGGAGAGGGCAACAGCAAAGAGGATAGCTGCAATCAGTCACCCATACTTCTGACAATGGGGCCTGAGGCCAGGCATGTCTGTTGTGCTGGCGGTCACGAGCATTGCTTTGGCATGCCTGGGAGGGTTGGGGTCCACCAAGGAGGCCCTTGTCTGCTTGCAGTGCTGTCTGCCTGCTTGTCTGCTCTGCATGAGCAGCCTATTGGCCATGCTGTCTGCACAACGACCACATGTTGAGTGGCATGGAGTTGCCGAAGGGGCAGGGGAAAAGGCAGGGGCGGTGCAGGCTTAGCCATCCCGCAACAACCACCACACACCGCTGCTCAACCAACTGAACCCCCTACCAGTGGACCTGTGCAGGCCTGGCAATCATGCTGATCACCAACGTGACCACCTGGAAGGACTGCCTGAACAACAACAACGCATGGGACACGCTGACATGGTTTGCAGCCCTGATTGCGATGGCCTCCTACCTCAACAAGTAAGTATTCTGACACGGACAAGGTTGCAATGGTGCTGGTGCATGTCACAAGGTGACATTCCGGCATACCCTGAGGGGGCTTGAGTCCCATCCACACCATCATACAGCCAGCACATCCTCTGTTGCAGGGTGCTGGTATGAGCAGGCTGCACATGCCAACAGCAGGAGGACAGCCTGGTGGCATGCTTGGCCAAGCAATGGAGCGCTGCATGCAGCATTGTTGCACCCCTTCTGCCTGGCAGCTGCAGTCCAGGGCACCGGGGTTGCCCCACCAGGAAGCTGCCACAGTCTGTAAGCGCCACAGACCTAGCCACTCAACCAGCCCACCCCCTCCCTGGCTGCTGCAGGTACGGCTTCATCAGCTGGTTCTCCTCCAAGGTGGTGAGCTTCGTTGCCGGCTTCGGCCTCCAGTGGCAGGCCAGCTTTGGCGTGGTCGTCCTCCTCTACTTCTACTCCCACTACCTGTTTGCCTCGGGGGCAGCCCACATTGGGGCCATGTACACGGCCTTCCTGTCAGTGGCCACTTCCTGCGGCACACCCCCTATGCTGGCAGCCATTGCCCTTGGTCAGCTGTCCAACGTGATGGGCTGCCTGTCCACCTATGGCATTGGCTCAGCTCCCCCTTATTACAGCTACGGTTACGTGCCCCAGAGCAAGTGGTACCTGTACGGCGCCATCATGTCTGTCTTCTACATCGCTGTCTGGCTGTTTGCTGGCGGCGCCTGGTGGAAGGTTATTGGCCTGTGGTGAAGCTGCACCTGAGCCGGTGGGACCAGGTGCTGCGCAGCCCTGGAAGTGTGTGTCACTTTGATGCACCAGCCCCACAATTTCTGTGTTGATATTTCCCCGCTTGCGTAAGTGGTGCACCTGCACAGACTTGAGATGAACACAAACAGCTTGCTGCTCCACAGAGACTTGACAGACGTTTCAACCCCTGCCCGCATTTATCAACGACTTTGCAGCTTATGGAACATTCATTTGCAATGGCAGCTACCGTTTCAAATTAGCTGTGAGGTAATGACGCAATCATTATCGAGGATCAGGTAGCCTCCAGGCTAGCTGCTCTTCAGTCTGTGTCAATGGGATCACCTTCAGCGGCCTGCTGCCCATCCCCATGGTCTGAAGCCTCCCCATCTGGCGGAACGTTATGATACTTCACCAGATTGCGCCACTTATCCTGTGGGCAGGCAGGCAGCCTCTCAGTTGTTTGACAGGCTGTCCTGCAGGCTTGTGTGTGTCACTGTCTGTGTCGATTGGCTCTGCCGCAGCTCAGGCCACTCACCTTGAGGTCCACCTGCGATCGCCCTTGAAAGGTGTGCTTGCCAGCCTCCAGGATCTGGGCCCACTTGCCTCGGCCAATCTGCACAGGACACAGGTGGAGGCCTGAGGACTCACAGACTGCACATGCTGGTGCTTGGCTAGGTGCCGTGGGGCCAGCTGCAGGCCTGAGGTCACTCGATGCAACCAGTCATAGCAGCCCAGATGGTGCAAAATACTGGCAACAGGAAGCAGCTGCACAGCTTGCCTTGCCGACAAGGGAGGCCAGCAACTTGGCCTCTTCTTCTGACCAGCGGTTTCTGCGGCGAGCTCCTTTCTGCCCTCCAGACGAGCGCCTGGCAGGCACGCCCACCGCCTGCATGTCCCGCTCAAAGGCAGCCTGCCTCCCTTCAGGTTCATCCTTGGTGGTCTGCATGCACAAAAGAAGGACAAGGAGGTTGCAGTCAGCAAGTTGGCCTTCATGTGAAGGGGGCCACAGCCAGCAAGCAGGCTTTGAGGAGTTGGAGACGTCAAATATGAAAATCCACACTGCCCTGGCTTGCATGCAGGAAGAAAGCGAGCATTGCAAACAGCCATCCAAAGTCCTGAAGAGCCTTGAGGGTGCCAAGCATGCGGCAGGCGGCCTGCTGCACTGCTGAGTGCATCACATGGATGGCACCTTGATGCCAAAGTCCACGTCTGGGGCAGTTGCTCCAAGTGCAGCAGCGCTAGCCTGGCACAGCCAGTCAGCGCACAGCAAAGCATTGCTGTGAGGCTCGTCATCACCAAAAGACAGCAGGCCACCCAGAGGCAGGCAAGCTGACACAGCTTCTCAGCAGCATGACGCACCTGGCTCGCTGGACTAGAAGGGCTCTCCAGGCTCTGGCAAGGGCGCTCCTGCCTAGCCTGCAGCAGCAAAGCAGGCTTCTGCAGAGTGTTTGGTCCCCGAACTGTGTTGTCACGCTGCATTTGGCTATGTTTCCTTGCCTGGCCCTGCCTGAGCCATGAGAGGCGCCAGCAACTCACACCCCAAGCATGCATACGGCTGGGGCTATGGTGCAGCTGGGCGGCAGCATGCAGCAGATGCAAAGACAGATGCAGATGACCCCTTGGACATCCCAGTCAGGGCTCAGTCACCTCTCAGGCTACTCTGCAGCCTTGCCAGGGGGCACCTCGCACATAGGCAGCAATAGGCCGCATTCGCACAGGGCAGGATACTCCTGTCAAGCACCTCTGCTGCATCCACGGCCATGTCTGCCAGAGGGTCATCCCCCACGACCGCCCTTAGCTTGCTTCGGCAGGCCCCCAGCTCATCCAGCTGAGAATCCAGGCTGTGCTGACGCTTGCCTCTGCTACCAGTGGCCATATCAGTCGCTCCGGCCATGGCTGCACCTGCACCTGCATAATAGAAGAGAGTCATGGTGGCTGGGGAGCGTCAATGCTGTGCTTACGTTGACCTATGTCCCCAGTGGGTTCACCAGTGGGCCTGCTGTGTCTGCTTTCTCACATTCACCACGTATGCAGACAAGAACAGGGGTACATGTGCATGCAAGCAAACACGCACACATGAAGCGCACATGACGGTCTCCACTCACCAGCGGGTCCATCGACCTCCCCTCTGGTCCACAGGGGCACCCTCTGCTTTCCGGCGAGCGTATGCAGCTCCTGCATGGAGGCAGCTCCAGTCTGTCAGCAGAGCCCGAGATGTGACACGCAGCTGCCAGGTGGTGGTCACTGGGCCACTTCACGCCGGAGCCCTTGGGTGTACCGCATAAACCCCTTGCAGAGGCAAGCATCTCCTGCAGCAGCTTTGGTATGTCAGCAAGATGCAAGGGCACCTGCCATGTGCCTCAGCTACCAGGTACACCATGAATGGCCACTTCCTGAAAACCTTTCTTTCATGTGTAGTACTATACGTGTAGTACTATCAGCTCCTGCCCAGCAGCAGCCGCACCACCAGGATGTCAGGGTGCATGCCTTCAACTGCATGCAGCAGCCAGCCCGCAGTTGGAGGCATGCACCCTGACATCCTGGTGATGCGGCTGCTGCTGGGCAGGGGCAGCAGCTGCACAAAGTTTGCAGGGGCTCTGGGCACATGCCTCCCGCTGCCAGGGTTTAGTCGGCTGGCGGTTCATGCAAAGCCAGTGTGTGATGCGGTCAGCTTCTGTAGAGTTATGATTTCACCAGGATTGAGGGCTGGACAATGTGCCTTGACTATGTCGGCCGGTGAGGGCTGGCATGCACAGCATCGAGCTGGCAGGCAGAGGTCAGCACAACCAGGACCCATGTGCCTGTGCAGGCCAGTGTACAGGAGGTGCGGCGCAGCTTGGCCTGCCAGATGCAGCTGCAGCAGCAAGGACCATGCCAGGCACACGCTGTGCTTGTACTGTGCAGCTTTGGGCCGCGGCGCCATGCGACAGGCATGCAGCAAGCCTCTGACCTGCAGCCACTGGGTACCTCGCTGTTGCAACAGGCGCACAGGAGGCTGCCGAGCTGCACCTGCTGGGTACAGGCATGCAGCAAGCCCCGGACCTGCAGCAAGCCCTGGACCTGCAGCTGCTGGCCCAGGTTGTGCACAGTAGGCATGCAGCCAGCACTCAATGGCTGCCCTGCAGCCATAGGGTGAGGCGCTGTGCATCAGGCATGCAGGAAGCCTCTGACCTGCAAAACGGTGGGGCCCAACGCCTTCTGGGCGCTCCCCAGGTACTGGCTTATGCAGCCCCTCAGTATCTTGATGTGCTTGGCCCTCAACTTCTCAGCCTGGCTAGGGTTGTCAACAGCATTGTGCAGCTCGTGCCGCCTGCAGCACCAGGCTGAACGACTGTGAATACTGCTCATAAGAGCTGACACCGGGTGTAGGCTCACAGCAATGGCCTGAAATCTGGGTGGACTGCTTGGGTTGCCTGCAGCCTGTGCACCTTTGATATAGTTGGGTTCAATGTCATTTGCCATGCCTTCAAGGCTTGCTTTGGCATGCGGGCTGTCCTTGCTATGCATGTTCAGATGACGAGGATAGCAACAGGTATTGACTTGCTTATGGCAAACTCCCTGCGCTGGCCCACCGGCCCCAGAAATTGCAGCAGATGTGTTTCAAGGCCAGCAAGCTTTGCTTGCTCTGGATGACTTGCATTGGCATTTGTGTCTGGCCCACTGGGGCCTGCAGCAGGTACTGGAGGGCATCAGGCAGCGCTTGCTCTGGGTGCCTTGCCCTGGCACTTCTGTTTAGCTGTGCGGGCACCTCACGTCTTCGCCGCCCGGTCATGCCACTTCCCTCAGCAGGGGTCAACTGCTTCCCACCTTTCTTGCTCGGCCCATGCCAGTTCCTCTCTGTCTGGGAACAGGCTGCTGAGCATGGCCACCACGCCCTCATCGCCTGAGAGCACCAAGCGCGTCTTCATCTGCAGAACTTGCACCAGTCAGGAAGGAGCTATGGGCTAGGACGCTATGACCTTGGGAGGACCAATTGCATTTTTATCTGCAACAAGCGCGTCAGTGAGGCAGGGTGAGTTCGGATGCTGTGAGCTTGAGAGGGCCAGGCCTGCGGCAAGTGAGAGCACAGGTGCCGCACAAGGGGCAGCACATTGGAGCCCGACACAGGTCCCAGGGGCCCTGCCCGTCACAAGAGTGAGCAGCCAGTGACGCTTAATTCTAAGGTCAAGTTGCTACATGATGTCAACTTGCGACCTTCCACGTCCTTGCATGATGGCATGATGGGTCCGCCACCAGCCACTGGATGGCAGCTGCAAGCTGTGCTGTGCACATGCCTCATTCATCTGCACAAGCCAGTCAAAGGGCGGGACTGAGGCTCATGCTCAATGACCATGCTGCCACCAGGTTTTGATTGCTCAAGGCACAGTCTCAGCCAAGGGGGTCAGGCTTCTCAGCAGCTGTTCAGCCGAGCAGCCATGCATGGCCTGCGGATGTCCCCGTGCACTGCTGCCTGTCACCTCAGCACATTGGTGCAGGCAGCCACGATACCACACCACGTCGAGCCTTGATGACACCTCACCTCCAGCATCAGCTTAGCCGATGGATACAGCCTGCGGGGCTCTGCCAGCGGTGGGAATGCCGAGACGGCCGCTGCACTGTAGGCGTGCAGGGCCTCCAGAGCATCCAGTGAGGCCATCGTGAAGTTGCAGCGGCCGTTCTGAAATTCATCGCCCAGCACACGCAGCAGCAGACGACACTGCACTGAGGCTGGGATGCATGCGACCCCATAAAAGTGCTTGTCATAGAAAAGCTTCACAAGGCGCCTGCAGTGCAGCAAGGCCTGCAGTCCTGAGGTAGACCTGCTGGTGAGGTAAGGGACATTCCCATGCGACACCAGCGCACTGAAGATGTCAGTATCTCACTCATCAACTTCTCTCTGTGTGAGCAGATGCTCTAGTACCATCAGGTCCAACTCAAATCGGTGGTCCTGCACTTGTACAAGCAAGACTTCTAGCATTTTGAAACACAGCATAGCATGAGGTGAATCAACGATCACCGTCATTGCCGCGCAGTAAAGGCTGCCAGTGGTATTTGCGTTAATCACTGATGGGTCAATGGGACAAGAAGTTGACTGGTTCTGTCTGGGCCAGTCAGGACCCAACATCTGAAATAGCAGCATCAGCGTGTCTTGATATAGCTCGCTGGCTGCGAGAACGTTCAGGTGTGTTTCCATCCTCAGCTGTCCCAAGACAACGGGACGGACCGTCATGTGTACTAATTGACGCCGCAAACAGCCCAGACGTGGCGAGGCCGTGGGCAAGCGGTGCCATGAAGTTTCTGCCAAACTAGATTTAGAGTCCAGGTTGACCTGACCTGCAGAGCACAGCAAACCCTGCCGGCTCCTGTGCAATTTGAGGCCTATCGAGTAGCCTAGAAGAGAAACCTCTGGTAGATCAGCATGCAGTGAGCTTGTATCTTCGTGTTCGAGGTGAAGCCGTCTGCATGCCAGTGAACGTGCCGGCAATGCCCCTGCGTGATGGCATTGCTAGCACCAACGGCAGCAGCTCAGCATTCAGGATTGCCATTGCAAAGATGCTTTCTGTCCTGGCATGCTTCACTGAAAGCAGCATATGTGCTTTTCTGCAGGGGGAGCCGGCCACCCCAATGGGTGACTCCTCTTCAGTATTGGAGAGCCTGCTGCCTGACAGGGGCACAGGCTCAGCTCCCTCCAATTCTGACCAGACGTCCGCCAGAGCGGCACGCAGCGGCGACATGGAAAGTGGCCATGTCCCCAAGGTGGGTGGCCTGAGCAGCAAATTGCCACTGTCCTGGCTGAGGCGTGCAGTGACCTCCTCCACAGCCATAAATGAAAGGCTTGTGCTGCACATTGCATCAGCTGAAAGGGCTTGCACTGAGCACTTGAGTGCAGGCACGTGTCTCAGGGTTGATCATCCCACCTCTTGGCTCTGGTAACTCCACCCTCTGCTGCAACATCAGCTGCATTGCGGCCTGTCATGGGACAGCACTCACCTCTACACCCATGACTAAAGCCATGCTCACTTGTGTTTGACTGGGACAGCTGCTCGAAGACCTGGAGCTACCCCACGTGGTCAGGCCCGCTGCACCTGCAAGCTGCTCGTCAACAGCGAATGCTCATGGATGCTGAAGCTGCTCACCCATGCCCTGTTGTACAGGGCGGCGACACAACACCTGAGGCTCACACAGCTGGAGCTTCTGGCAGTGATGCAGCTCCAGCCAGCGCTCTGAGCTACATGGACATTCTGAGAACCTGGATCGTTATGGGCTGGATCGGCTTTGGCGGCCCAGCAGCACATATAGCCCTGTTTCAGAAGGTGTGCAGTTCTGTGGCGCCTTTTGTGGGGCGTTGTTTGAGATGCAGCAGGGCCATTGAGAGGCACACTCTGGCAGTGCAATTTCTGGTCAGCAGCTGCCAGTTGATGCATTGACAGCCGGCAGGCTGGAGGCTGCTAGCAGCCACTCTGCTGTCGCCTTCAGCGACAACTGTGTCAGGAAGCGGCAAGATCAGCACACTGACTCATACTGCAGCCTGCCTCATTCTGACCTCCTGCCCTCAGGTGTTTGTGGAGAAGTTGAAATGGCTGACCTCCACAGTCTTCCTGGAGCTGCTGGCGCTGTGCCAGTGCATGCCTGGGCCCACCTCCACCCAAGTGTCCTTCGCCATCGGAGTCACGCAGAAGGGGACGACTGGAGGCCTGCTCACAGGTAATTGCTGTGCTCCAAGCACAGCCTGCTGGCGTGCAATTTGCATGTTCCCACAGGGGCTGGTTGGCAGACTTGATGGCAGATGCCTTTAAGTGCAGTGCGACATGCAGACCAGAGGCAACAAGGGGGACCAGGACTTGCCGCTTGATGCAGCTTTGCTGGACAGCCGTGTCACCTCTTGGACTGGTCGGGGGCGCCACATGGCGCCTGACCCCGTCCCTTGCCTGACTGCACACCATACAGCTTTCACCTGATGCACTCCTACAAATGAGCGGCCCTCGATTCCCCTGCAGGCCTGCTGTTCCAGTACCCTGGATTGCTGCTGGCAGGCCTGGTGGGTGTGGGGGCAGCCAACTGGCTAAAGAGCCCTGCGCCCTGGCTTAAAGCCCTCACCAGCGGCGGTGAGGCTTGTGCATCTGCGATGACGCACGCTACAGTGCCCCCTCCCAACTGCTGCTGCCCCCACACAGTGACAGGTGTTGACACCTGGCCATTGCCTCTGCACCGGGGGATCATCCAGGTGCCGCAAGCTGAAACTCTGATGCTGGGCTGGCCCATGGCTGCCTGCCCTCAACGCCACTGCTGCCCTGTGTGCTGCAGGGCTGGCCCCAGTGGGTGTGGCCCTGGTTGCCAGCGCAGCCAAGGCGCTGACCAAGTCCACATGCAAGGACAAGGTCTGTGTGGCCATCAACGCCACAGCAGCTGTGACCGTCTTCTATTACCCTGCGACCTGGGTGTTTCCCGTGAGTGGTGCCTGCATTGCCTCTGGAACACAGGACCATGCACCTAACACGTGGCAGCTAGGCTGTCAGCAACAGATGGCACCAGCAGGAGGCAGCTGGCCTGCCTGTGCCATCTGAACCCGTCCGCTCTGCAGCGCTCTTGACGGCCATATCGTACAGACGTCTATGTGGTTCTGCAGCACCTGAGCTATGCCGCCGTTCCCGATGCACTCCTGGGCGCCTGGCCAGAGGCACCAGCTTTTCCTCCTGCCACGCCTGCAGGGTCATTCCTACAAGCAGGTGGATGCTCCCATCACTGAGACATCAGTCCCCACTCCTCTGCTGGTCTGCCTGCAGGCCCTGATTGCTGCAGGCGGCCTGGTGACGCTGTTCACCCGCCGCAAGCAGGTCACCACTGTGGCTGTGGAGGATGAGGTCAAGGAGCTGGGCGTGGGGCGCGGCTTTGGGGCTGCCCTGGTCCTTCTGTGGGGCGGGCTGCTGGTGGCGTCCATCATCGCGCGCTCCAAGACCAGCTACAGCGACTTCAAGATCCTGCATTGGTGAGCTCACAGGGCCCTGCTGGGAGCGTTGGCCCCGTCGCCTGGGCCCGCCATGGGGCAAGCTCCTGGTGGCATCCGTTGTGGCGCACTCCGGACCAGCAAAAGCAGTGCCAGACTTCCCTACTGTTGGCACAGGGGGCTGATGAGAGTGTTTACTCTGTCGCCTGGGTTTGCTACACTGGGTGCCGTCGATTGTGGCGCGCTTTCAGACCAGCTACAGTGGCTCCAGACCTCTGCGCTGGTGGGAGCACATGATGTCTGCAGGTGCTGCTGGCTCCCCTTACATGCCTTTGCCTAGGCACTGGGCGTTCAGGGCAGCCCTGACACGCCTTAACCTAGGCGCTGGACGCTTCAGGATGCCCTTACACTATCTATTACTTAGGCGTTGACTGCTCTCGGCCGTCCTTTGCCTGCTGTGGTCGCTATCTCTGAGTTGAGCTCTGGCGCAGTCCTTCCTGCCATATGTGGTCTGTCTGCAGGTGGGAGATCTTCTTCCGCACCGGCTCCATCATCTTTGGCGGGGGCCAGGTGGGTGCATTGTCCTTGATAGACTGTGCCTGATGTTGCTGGGCACCTGTAGCACCTAGGTGGCCGCCTGGAGGCCTGCATAGAGAATGTGTGCAGATGTGGGCAGCCCAGAGGCTGCGCTGGCCCCACTGCCGTCCATCAGAGACTGCAGAGGGGACCTCATGAGAGGCTCGCTTAGTGATGAAAGCCGCTGCGATGGGCAATTAAGTAGATAGCTGGGGGCCAACCCCACATTTATGCTCGGGCAGCATCCTTGCTTCAGCAGCTTGCCACCCGCAGCAAGCCGGGCAAAGGCTGAAGCACATGACTGCAGGTGGTTTTGCCCATGCTGGACAGTGGGCTGGTGGGCCCTGGCTGGATTAGCGAGGCTGACTACTACACTGGTAAGTGCAAGTGAGGGACGTAGACAGTGTGCTACGCAATGGTGGGTGGGTCACGACATGTTGACGCTGGCTGAAGGGGCAGGAGTGCTGGTTGAAGTCTGCCGGCAGCGCACAAGGCTTGCTCAGGCAGTGCTTGTCGTGAGCACAGTCTCCAGTCTTTGCCCCATGACTTGAGAGCCTCCAGTCTGTACCTCTGACCTTGCTTCATGATGTAGACAGACACAGCCTGATACCTACTTGCAGGCATTGCCCTCATCCAGGCCATGCCCGGCCCTCTCTTCAATATTGCAGCCTATTGCGGGGCAGTTATTGCCATCAATGCCAAGATCTTTCCCCTCATTGGCATCATCATCTGCTGGGTAGGTGTGGTGCTTGCCTGGGGAGGTTGGGTGCCAGCGCTGCTGCTGTGTCTCAGCTGTGCTGAACTGTTAGAGCCCAAGCGTGATTGTCCCTGCTGGTGCAGGCTGGGCTGTTTGCCCCGGGCATCATGCTGATCTATGGTGAGAGCAGACCATACACCCTGAAGTACTGGTGTCCCTGATTTCCTAGTGTGGGTCTGACTTCAGCGTCGTGGCACTGCAGGCATTTTGCCTTGGTGGGGTGACTTCAGATGCATACAGATGTACCGAAGGTGGGCCTTACATTGTCAGAACATCTGGAATTACCATCAGCCACCCAGCCAACCAGGTTCACCCTGAGTACAACAGGGGCTCTGTTTTGGGTGTAACCAGGCCAGATAATCTAGTGAACTGGCAGTTCAATGCCAAAAAGTACTCTGCCCTGGGAGCTTGCATTTGAGTGGAGTAGGCTTACACACAATGCCAGCCTGTGTTTGCCATGCTCGAATTTCACATGGAACACCGCTTCCACGACAGCACCGTGGTCCATCTGTGCAGGGCGCTGCCAGGCCTCAATTCTGCTGGCGTTGGCCTCATTGTAGCCTCAGTATTCCAGCTGGGGCTGAAGATTAGAACCCTCAGCCCCTTTCCTGAGGCCTCTGTGTGTATCGGTGAGTTGCGGTTGGCTGGCTGCCTGCCTGTTCCAGCAAGCTCTGCTCTGTGAGCCAAGGGATCCGGGTCTGGGCATTCAGCCTTGCATGGGCCATTCAGGTGCTGGCATTGTGAACCAGGCCTGCACGCCAGTCTGGCACATTGCCATGCCCTCTGTAAGACGCCCTGATCTTTGTGTATGCAGGCATCATTGGCTATGCACTGGTGGAGCTGGGCCTGCCAGCTCCTGTCACAGTCGGGGTGGGAGGTGTCCTGGGCATCATTGGCTGGGCCACTGGAGTACACTAGATCCTGCAACAGACTAGAGTATACTGGATCTCTAGAGCTTGGTAGACACAATGCCAGATGAAGTCATGACGGCGTCTGCATCACCTCGATGATGCAGGATGTGTCTTCCTTGCTCTTGATGGATGCCTTTCAAGTATGCCAGTCACTTGACCATCCCTTGTTCAATGGCTTCTGCTCCACTGGTGACATGGTCGAAGTATTGGCAGTGCTGGAACAAAGCAGCGCATGACTCCAGATTCAACTCCATTGATCTGATCATTGGTTCATTCATGGGTCTGGTTGCAGCTGAGCTATCATGACTCAGTACTTTGTTGGGCGGCTTGGGCCTGCCCATGGCGTACAAGGGCTTGCAGCGACTGCACATCAGCCTTGTGGCCAGGCTGACGTCGTTTCTGACGGTACTGCTGAATGACCTGCACAGGGCAGGGCACAGCATGTCCTCCGATTAGGGTCCGCAAAGCAAGCGCTAAGATTGTACAGACAATGGCAGGGAAGTGATGACAACATGGGGTCCTCCAGGAGGAGCACGGAGGAGCAGAGGGCAGCCACAGCCAAGGCAGTGGCCTACCTCTGAACGGGTGAAATCCCTTTCCTTGGCCTGCAGCCTCTCCTGATGCTGCTGCCGGAGGCTGGGCACATGGGTTTGCAGGGTTGCCCGATGCCCAGCCTCGGCTAGCTGCCTGGTGAAGAGCTGCTGCATCCGCTGCTGGGGACCTTTGGCGTTCCAGTGCTTGCGCTTCAGATTCACCTGTACAGTGAACAAACATGAGGCAGCGCAAGTAGCATGTGTTTCTAAGGCTGCATAGCTTGCTGCAGGCTTGGGCAGAAGAGGAAGGCCCCCCATTCCTCCTTCTTGATGGGCGGCTGCTCCTGCTCGATATCTGCATGCTATGTCCACAGGCGGCTCAGGGCATGCATGTGATTTAACCCTTTTCACTTTGATGGGGGCTGCTGTGCCTACTCATCCCTCAAAGGCACAATCTCCCAGACAGCTCTACCTAGCAGGTGGTTCTTGGAACACCACACAACCTCACCTTGATGGGTTGCAAGGCTTGCTCCCCAAAAGGCACTGCCTCCTGAGGCAGCTCCCCGTCCCTCTCCAGCGCCCGCGCCTCCAGCTGCCTGTCCTTCCGCCGCAGCTTGCGCTGCTTGATAAAGCTCTTGCTGCTGGCCTTGGGCGGCTGATCCCCGGCGGAAGGGCGCTCTCTCGCTTTTGCAGCCTTGTGCTTCTTGGGCGGCACATGGGTGTTCTCTGGCTGCCGCGTCTGCTCCGGCGCTGGAGGTGCCTCCTGCTGTGGCAGGAGCTCTTCAGCAGGCTCCTCCTGTGCCCTGGTGGGGCCCGCTAACTCAGGCACAAAGGCATTTCCCTGAGCAACCTTCCTGCGCTTGGCTGGGCGCTCGCTGAGCACCTGCTGCGTCCGCTGCTGCGCCTGCTTCAGGCGTTGCAGGGAGCGCGGCATGTAGCTGTCCTGGCCAGCCTTCATGGGCTTGGGGGCGGGCGCCAGGGGCGCTGCGCCATGGCCCTGCCATGAGCGAAAAAGGCAGGTTTGTTGTGCAATTGTGGAGTGTGTGGAAAAATCAAAGGGAGGCACACCTTGGCATGCTTGAGCTCATTGGCAGCACGCCGGCGCCTGGCCTTGCCCTTGCCCATGTGTGGGGGCAGGGGCCAGGGGATGCCTAAGTTCTGGTGCTGTTGTCTCCTCTGTAAGATGCCTGTCCAAGCCCTTTGTATGGTCTGTTTTCTTTGTGTGGTGCTTGGGGATGCAAAGCTGGAAGGGAAGTTGCACTTAGGTCAGAAACACACATGGGCACCTAAAACCATCAGCCCGACTTGCCCTGGCCTCGAGGTTCTCAATGGAAACATTACCACCAACCCAGGAGGTTCCCCAGAGCTGCTGCTCAGCTTGAACCCCACTTTCCAACCCAACCCCACCTCAGCTTGCTTCCAGCAGCGTTGCGTCGCCCAACAGTGGGACAATCAGGCATGCAGTGCACATGCTTGGAGGTTCAGCAATGCTGTTGAGGGCCACCCATAGTATTTGGTCTGGTTTGTAGGTAGTTCTTCCTAAGTCGAGCATGGCTTTCTGACCTGTCCCAAACATTGTCTAGCAGCCTTCCACACCTTGTGTACAAGACGCTGACCTTGCCACTACAGCACGCGCAGTTCGTGTGATACCCTGCAGGGAGGCAGGCAAGCGAGGCTTGTTGCAGGTGCTGGCAAGAGATGCTGCAGTTGACCTTATGCATGCAGTTAGTAGTTGAAGTCAGAAAGTGCACAACTCATGTGCAGCAGGGAGCCAGGTGGACTGCACCCCTGTCCGGCCTGGGGGCCAGCCTTTCGACTGCTTCAGTCAGAGCACAACATCTGCGGCTGGCGTGATCCTTGTGGATCAGCTTGCTTGACCAGACTGGGGCAAGAGCAAACACTGCAAAATGCAGAGCTGGCTGCAGGGAACTGTGACACAGCTTACTGACTTGTCTGTGAAAGAGCCGCGCACAGGCCTGGCTAAGTGATGGCGTTCAGGGATCTGCATGCCACCCACCATGTGGGATGCAACAGGGAAGGTGGCTCAGTGGCATGGAGGGTCCTGTGCTCAGCCTGCCAATTACGCTGTAGCAAGGGGCAACTCCCATTTCACACACAGCCTTGAGGTGGGTTCCTACTACTATTGCTTTCTTCCTTGCAGCTTGCCATGATTCGCACCATACAGCCGCAAGTTTTGAGCCAGGGACAGCATCAGGGTGCATAACCTGCCAGGAGTGATTCTCATGCATTGATATTGATTGCCCTACATCCAGCGATTGGTTTATGGGTTAAGGCGCCTGCCTAAACATCTCAAATGCTCAATCGATTCGGAGTGGCGCAGCGGAAAACTTCAGGTCCCTCAGCGTGCTGGGCCCATATCGTACTTCGATGTTGGCAACCCAGAGGTCGAATGATCGAAACATTCCTCCGAAACTTTCTTTTTCTTAGCCGTGAATTGTGGGGTACAAGAAACTTGCAGTCAGCTGGCAGCGAGGTAGCAAAGAAATTGTTGTCGCGTCTTCAGCACTGGTCAATACATTTGGTTACAAGAGGACAGGCGGGGTTCGCTTGGCATAGTCTCAGACCATGTGGGTCTTCACACAGCGTCACAATGTACAGAGCACAATCAGTGTCAATGTCTGCTGCCGCTGGTACTGCTGCCTTTAGAGGAGGAGCTGCCGGCCCCTTGCACCTGCTTCTTGGCCTGCTGGAGGGCGATCATCTCTGTGACGGCGTCCTTGGCGGCATCGTGGCACCTCCGCAGCATCTCCTTGTACAGGTCCTCCATCACCTTGACTTGGCTGTTGGCGTAGTGCAACAACTTGGAGCCGGCCATCTCAAGGTTGGCCTTGCTGCCACTGGAGTCTGTGGAGGTGCTCTGCTCAGCTGGGCTCCTGCGCGATGGCTGAAGCAGCGGCGGCATGATGACCGGCTCGTACGTCTGCGTCTGGCGCATTGCGGCGCCAGCATTTCGCACTTGCAGGGTCATAGGCATCAGGGATGGTCTGCAGTGCAGGGTGAGGCTGCCGTGTGTCGATAGAAACACCCCCGAGCCAGAGCACTTATGAGCACACAACCTCCACATGCAGCAGCCTGACAGCCACTTCAGCATGACAGAGGGTCATGCCAGCAGACTGAGCACCCAGGACGTCTCAACATCCAGCCAGACCTGTTATCAGGAGCCTGCATGAAGATGCGGTGCTGGAAGCTGAGGGTGGCCTCCTCGTGGTCCTGCTTGGCCGCCAGCATGGCAAACAACAAGGGGGCCTGCCGCTGCTGCTTCCCATCCAGCTGCTGCTGTCGCCTCCTGGGCAGAAGGAAGCCCAGCTGCTCCTCCAACAGCGCAGCCAGGCCAGCTGTGATGGTCTCCTCTCGGGGGGAGGGCTCCAGCGAAACGCCCCGGCGGCACACAAACCAGCCCAGCACCTGCAGCTCCGGGAAGCGGCCCGAGATGGCAGCCACCTTGCTGCCTGCAGGGGGCAGCTAGGTGCTGGACATTGCTAGGTGCTGGTTGCCCTGCGGCGTCCATGTCATGCACTGCTACAGCTGGGAGGCTGAGCATGCTGAGGCAGTGAGCTGAAGCAGGGCTACATGGCTGTTGTGCTGCAGTGACGCCAGTCTGATGCTAGGCTACAGTGATGCTCAGCTTGCTAATCGTCGAGCGGGCCATGCTGCAGCACACACATGTGCTCACCGTCCACCTCGCCATTGCCGGCATAGAAAGAGCGGAGAGAGGTGCAGCAGCAGAAGGCAGTGATGTTGAGGGAGTGTACGACTGTGTTGGCTGGACCTGCATGCAGAGGGGATGTGGCATGTGAAAGTCTGAGCCTCTCCTTGTGACCGGGGTCTTGTTGACAAGTTACCTTGGGCATCAGTGAGTACAACCGAAGAGTTGCTGCTGACCTGCCCTGCAGCGAGGGGGGTAGGCCACTGCTTGCCTGACTTGCGAGCCCAAAGCTTGACAGCCCAGCAAGGACTCACCTAAGATCAGGCCATCATAGTCTCGCTGGCCCTGCAGAGCCATGCTGTGCAGCAGGGCAGCTAATGCCGGGCCTGTGGTGCAGATGTTGAAGATCTGTTCTGCCATCAACCTTTCAACT
Source organism: Asterochloris sp. CNOR1 (assembly GCA_963969365.1). Taxonomy (NCBI): domain Eukaryota; kingdom Viridiplantae; phylum Chlorophyta; class Trebouxiophyceae; order Trebouxiales; family Trebouxiaceae; genus Asterochloris; species Asterochloris sp. CNOR1. The sequence continues at coordinate 569,494 of OZ017750.1, forward strand.
AGACTTGTATAGCTGCTGATGCCAATGCCAGACAGGCTGCTGTAGTCAGATCACGGAAAGTCAGCATGACCTAGGCTTCTCCTTCTGTCCTATCATTGTAGGCAGCACATCGATTTAGCTGGCAACAAGCAGTGGTGCCCCCATGACATGTTGAGCACACCATTAGGTGGTCGGACAGAGCAGGAACGAGGTGCAGACAGAGATGCATTGGGGACCTGTGGTCAGGTGCCGCATGTGTCACAGGCCATTACTGCCTCATGAGCTGCCAGGTGCCAGGCACAGACAGATCCTGCTCTCTGCCAGCTCAGTGATATCCTCGCCAGATCCCGTGAGGCGCATCGAGCCCGGCAGCAACTTTCTGCCTGCACGCTGGTCCATTACTGCCAGCAGCAGCTCCCCACGGGACGCGGAAGCACAGGCAGGACACTTCTGGGGCAGCTCATCCCCTGTAACACTTACACCGCAGCACGAGCTGCTGCCTCATGGTGCTGCCCTTGCCTCTCACGCCAGGCCACCGGCAGCAGTAGATTCCGCAGCGTCCAGGCGAGGGGGCCAAGCAGGGGAACCCGCACATGAGGGGGCCATGGAGGCCATGCTTGGGCAGCCAGCCGCAGCAGCTGCAAATGGTGCGGCCCCCAGGCACGAGGGCTGCACACAGTCTCTTGTGACAGCTGGGCCAGCAGCAGCAGACGCCCTCAACCTCAGCAGCAAGGACAGTGCTGAGGCCTCTGCAAGTGAGCTGGGACCCCAGGCTGAGCTTGAACAGCCATGAGTGGGGGCTAATTACAGCAGCGCAGGTGTCTGCCAAGCAATATTGCTGTTGACATAATGCGATGTGCACTGCAACGCCTGCTTGTCTGAGCCTGTCAAAGACAACAAGGGGTGGCTAAGCCTGCCTCACCTGGACTAACAGCCTGTTCACAGACTGGTGATGGTACCTGTGCTGCTCTCACATCGCCCAGACGTTGCAGGGGGACCCGCAGATCAGGCAGCAGCCCAGGCTGCGCGGCAGGGCACCAGTCGCGCCATGATGAGCGACGCAGACATGTCGTACGAGATGCTGCACGGCGAGGCGGTGGGCATCCTCACCCCCATGCAGCGCAAGCTGTGGAAGGAGCACCTCAGGAACATGTCAGAGGAGGAGATGGCTCCCAATGACAGGCGACGTCTGCGCATCAGCCGCGCTAACAAGGGGCGCCAGCCTTGGAATAAAGGGCGTAAGCACTCCCCAGGTGGGTCATTGTGGGGGTCATTGTGGGGGTTCAGGGGCTGATGCATAGCCCTGGAGTGACAGGGTGTTGCTGACAGCCAGCCCCTGCAAGCAATCAAGCGTCACCTGTGCTGGCATGGGACGCTTGCCCTGAAAGCAAAGGTATGAACATCAGCCCAGGCAGGGTGGGAGATGATGCGGCAGCACTGGCTCCTTGACTGGGCACCAGCCCTCAAGCCGAGTCGTCAGAGCAGCAGGCGCCAGTGTAGAGAGTGTTTGCCCATGCATGCCTAGCAAGGGCAGCTCACCAGACTGACAGACAGGCCTTTTGTGGTGAGGCCTGGGTGTCAGGGAGGGTGCTGCTGCGCTGGCACTGTACTTGTGGCTGGCTGGCTCCCAATCAGGTCCTGTGTCCTCCTGGCTGCAGAGACGATTGCAAAAATCAGGACTGCCACCAAGGCCAACATGGCCAAAAAGGCCGTCCAGGACAAGCTGCGCTCCGCAGCTCTGGGCAAATCCCACTCAGATGAGTCCAGGGTGAGCTTTATTATCAATGTAGTCAACTCCTTCTCCAGGTCTGAAAGGCTCTAAGGTTGGCTACGCCATCAACCCTGCAGATTACATTGCTGCCATGAGAGCATTTGGTGCAGCAGGTGCCAGACCTGGCTATATGGAGGGCTGTCTATTGCAGGGCAGCTGATGGTGCATGCGGCACAATGCTGCCAAAGTCAGGTCTGCAGTGTGATATGCTGCAGGACACACACTGCCCCAACAGCACTCCTCTAAACCTCAGCCATTGGCCCCAGATGCAGGACATCCGCTGCTTGCTGGTGAAAGCTCTTCATAAACTACAAGTGCAGGTCGGTGTGCTGACAGTCTCCCTCTGCATGCAGGAAAAGATAAGCAAGGGCGTGAAAGCTGCACGGGCTCGAAAGGAAGCCTCCCTTACCCTGGTAAGCAAAGCACAGTCATAGCCTGACAGGGCCCTGGCAGCGCTTATGGCAGGCTCAGTCTGAATGCACTCATGTGCAATGAGCGGGCGACTGACCTGTTGGTCTGAGTGGCATAGCTCCTTCAGCTGCCTGAGGCTCGGTTCTGATAGGCAAGCACTCAAGTGGGAAAGCTGCTGCCTCCACAGCTCGTTTAATCATGTTGAGCCAGGCTCTCTTCAGACTAAGTGTGACATCAACAGCTACTTCCGAGGTGCCTCACACACCCCCATCATGGCCAACCCCGTGCAGCAGGAGGCGCACCAATGACCGTTTCAGGAATGCTGCCTGACCTTGCTTTGCCTTCCCCCCAGCAGCACTTTGAAAAGGTTACCTGCAGGAGGAGAGGGCAGCACGAGCTGAGGCGACAGCGGAAAACAAAAAGGCAGCGCTGGTCAAGCGAGCGGCTGCGCAGCAAGCCAGGCGGGCTGCGCTCAGGGAAAGAGAGCCTGCAGGGAAGGCAGTGAGGGTTGTTGCCGTAGCCAAGCCCATCAGCCTGTTCCAAAATCAGAAGGCTGCCCAGAAGAAAAAGCCGCGGCTGTCCAAAATGGCAGCCCTGTCCCCTGTGGAGCGAGAGGTGAGCTCTCCTGTTCTGGGATGCTAGCAGCAGTGCAAAGGTGTGCTGTATCAATTGTGGTGCTGTGGGTAGCAGGCCGGTCCTTGTGGAAGCAAGACAGGTCACCTTGGCCTTGGGTCAATTCCTCAAAGTTGGAAGCCCTTTGACCCACTACGGTGTGTCTCATACTGCTGCCAGAGCTTGGCAGCCCTGTCTATTGTGAGCAGGCTACCTGGAGCATGCGGCTTGGTGGCAAGTGCTGGCGCTGCCGACTGAGGCTGATGACTGCTATCAGCATATGAGCTTATATAAGCTCACATCTCGAATGGCATCAACTGCTGCCGCCAGATGGCAGCATAGGATCTGTGACGGAGCGGCCTTTTCTTGTGGTCCTGCTCTGCTCTGCCTGCTGCCCAGCTGGGCTGATCTGGTCGGCAGCATCACCTTGCTTAGCTCAGCAGACACTCCTCAATTGCTGCAGGACATCACTGACATTGTAAATTCAAGTGCACAACTCTGACAATGCAGGTCAAGGGCAGACTTTCTTCAAGAGAAGCGCATCGCATGATGTTGTGGCCTGAGTTGTCAAGCAGTGGCATGTCCTGAACTGGTGCAGCAAGTTTGCTCAATGGCCGTCAGTCCAGTTGAGGCGGCATGGGGATGCTCATGTCCAGCTGAGTAGATGCTCTCATGGCACCTCAGACACCCTATGAGCTGCAGCCGCAGGAGCATAGGCCAGGCTCATCCTGCAACAATTGCAATCTGGCACATCTAGATCATGCTCCCCCTGCATTTTCCTGGCCCTGATGTACTGCCTCTGGAACGCTGCAGGAGCGCAAGGCAGCCCACCGTGCAAAGATTGCTGCATCCATCAAGGCACGTTGGCAGGACCCTGACTACAGGAGCAAAGTCCAGACAGCGCTAAAGGGAGGGGGCCACCGCCAGCTGCCCAAGGTGAGCCCAGGCTGCACAGCATTGCTGTGGTCACGGTAATGGCAGGCCAGCTGAAAGGCTGCTGCCTGAGGACCAAAACGAAAAGTACGCAATGACGTGAAGGGGGTCTTGCTGCTCTGTGTGGCTCCTCCTGGTCAGCTGCCTGTGCCCGGCTCTGCACAGCAGCCAAGTGCAGTGGGGCTCAGCTGCCACTTCATACCTGGCAGGAGCGTCAGCAACTGCTTTCCTCATCGGGTCGTTCATCAGAAGAGGGCGGGCCAGATGTAAGAATAGTATGCAGTACGGTATCCCCTGTGGGCAGTCACGCCCATCGAAGCTTGGCCTGGACACTTGGGTTGGAGGTACCTCCAACCTGGAATCTGACTACAATGCTGAGATGTCCCCTTGCCCCACCATGCAGAGTTTGCAGTCGGCTGCCGCAAGGGAGCAGCTAGACAGCCAGCAGCTCCAGTATGCCAGAGTCCAGCAGCAGCAGCTGCAGGCTGCCAGGGACACAGCCGCCCTCCTGCAGCGGCAGGTGGACCTTGCCCTTACCCAGGTGAGCCAGCTGTATGTTGCTGAGTCGCCCCAAAAGTCAGCCTGAAGTCAGTGGCCTGCTGGGACAGCAGTCCTCTGGCCCGGCCCCATGCTGCTTGAGTGACAGAGCAGGCCGGACATAGCTGCCGTGGGTCCTCCATTACCACTTCACCACCCATTGCAGCGTCGTTAGATTCACAAGACACCATGTGCAACCATCCACCCACCTGGTGTGGGGTGCTTGGCAACTGCCTCAATAAGCTGAGAGACTTGCTGCCCACTAATAGGCCCTGCACAGGCCCCCAGGATCAGACATGGTGCGATGTGCAGGAGGATGAGTACAGCAATGATGAGGAGGGCCGTCGGCGCTGGCAGGCTCTCATTGCCCACGCTCAGGAGCTGCTGGCGCGTGCCAGGCAGCATGTGGAGTCTCTGGAGAAGTCTGTGCCATCAGTGGAAGAGGTGTGCTCGGCCTCTTGCCCTCACCTTGTGGTGTGTAGCAGCAAGAAATGCTGCACAGGGTAGCAACACACCAGGAGAGAGATAATTGCTGTTTACCGTACACGGCGCTGCACGAAGCATACGGCAGCATGATGCAGCCGTCTCTGGCCTATGACACTAGCGCTGAGGCTCTCTGCCATAGCATCCCTTGGCCTCAAGGGCATTCCAGAGCTTGTATCAGTTGCCCATGGTCTTCCAGCCAGTCAAGCAGTCCTCAAGCCTCAGACAATGTGCAGGTTGCAGCACTGATCAAGGCCACCCCTCAGAGCACCAAGGCTCGTGCTCAGTTTCAGCAAATGAAGCGGCAGCAGGACCAGCAGCCTGAGGTGGACGTTGCTGAAATCAAGCTGCAGTATCGCGGTGGCAATCTTGTAGGAGAGTCTGTTGCTGGCGCTTAGGCACTGTATGCAGCCTGAACACATCAATCAATTGTTTTCTGAACCCCCTTCATTCTGGCCCCCCTGCAGTGTGCTGTCACGTTCCATTCTCATGCATCTGAATCTTGCAGCCTGCGGGCCCTTTCAGCTAGCTAATGGTAATCCCACCGCCATGTTTTGAATAGCAGATCCAGTCAAAGCGCCTTGCCTTGTGCTAAGCGTCTGTCCCTCGGCCTGTGTGGCTGGCCGTTCTCAGTGAACTTCCAAGCATGAGGGCAGGCCTGCCACAAGCAGAGACAAGCGAGGCTTGGAGGAGTTCTGGACTGAAGCCCGCTTGATGCAGACACACTATTGCAGTCCTGCAAGGGCTCGACAGGCCAGTTCAGGACAGGTAGCTTCAACTTCTGGTCAGTATGCAGGTGGAGGGGAGGTGCCCTGAGCACCACCCATCACGCAACACGACAGCTGGCCTTGCGCTCTGGCCGAGGACAAAGTAAAAGCCCTCTGAACAAACATGTCAGTTGTGCTCAAGCTCAGTCAGCTCTTCTCCCAGGCTATGCTAGTGTGAAGGATCTCAAGCTGTGGTACAATCAGTGCCAGCTTGTGCACTGCTGCAGCGTCCAGGGCGAGTGAATCACGCATGCGCAGTCTGGGCGGCAAGGGGAAGCTCACTTGCCAGCTCCTGGTCAGCATGTCTGTCACTCTCCCTGTCCCGCCAACGCTCATGGACCGTGCAGCTCCAGCCTGGACAAGTTCTTAGTGACATGCTAACTGATGGCTTTGCTCAGATGCTGCGTGAACCTCAGAGGTTCACCATCCTCGCCATGTGCTTCCTCCAGGGCCATCGCTTGTCGTCATATCTTGCAGACCTATACTGCAAGTGGCCTGGCTGTGGTAGATGAATCTGTGTGTTCTTGAAGGCTAAGCATTTCTCTGTTCCGACATTCCCGCCTGTATCATCGCCGTCAGCTCAATGAGGAGGTCCAAAATGGAGCTTGGCGGTTGAAAGATGCTGACACCACTGCTGACCACTTATGGAAAAGCAGCTTTTTTCTCTGAGGTGCCAAAACAAAAGCCAGCAGTCACCATGCGGGTGCCAGCCATGCCGTCAAAACAGCTGTGTCATCAGCACGGCTGCTTCCTGGGCCGGCCTGCAGGTGGTTCTCCTGCATCCATGCAGATCATTGGATGGCATCTTGAGCAAAGCTCATGGAACAGGGCTCGTTATGCAGGGCAAGCAGCCAGGGGCAGGACCTCTGCGGCACAGAGGCGACAGGAGCGGAGGCAGGCAGTTTCATGCCAGGCTGCTGGGAATGATGGACTGTCACGGCGGGACCTGCTCCTTGCAAGCTCAGCGGCTGCAAGCCTGTCCCAGCTGCAGCTGCCAGGTGCTGCAGGGGCCAAAGTGGTGTCCAAGGACTGGCAGCAGGTCTGTCCAGATTTGCTGGGCACGCATTGCGGCCAAGCATTTTGCCAGGGCTGAAGATGAAAGTTGGCATCTTGCAAGCATGGACAGCTTGCTATAGAGGTAGCAAGCTTATTGCGGACGCCATGGAAGGCACAAGGTGCATCCACCCAGCAATAGCCAATGCCTGCTGCAGGTGAAGCTGCCACTTGATCCTGGAGTGGTGCTGCTGGACATTGCTTTCACAGAAACAGACCCCAACAAAGGTGAGACTGGCGTGCCCACAGCCTGCACCGCGATGCAGTGATCACAGACTGCAGACAGCGTACAGCGAGCCGCGCTGCCATGCCTCCCTGCACTCAGCCTCACAGCAGGGCTCCCAGACCATCAGCGCTCATGCAGGGTTTCTTTTGGGGACACGCCAGACTCTGCTGGAGACCACTGATGGAGGCAAGTCCTGGAATCCCCGCAGGATCGAGGCAGCTCAGGATGAGGGCTTCAACTACAGGTCAGGCTAGTCATCTGTCACTGCCTTAACTAGTCTGCTGGGCAGACAGGCAGCCAGCTGCTGATGTGTGCCAGCCCCGTTCACATCATGTCTGAGACCCTGGACAGCTGCCCTCATCGTGTCTGTCCCCAGGACCAACCAGTAGCACCTGCTGATTGCTACTCGTCTGCTGCTTGTTCACCCATGCTGCTGACTCTGTGCTGCCTGCCATACAAATGTGGTCCTGATGCCTGCCAGACCACCACCCCTGCTGTCTGTGCAGGTTCAACTCCATCAGCTTCAACGGCGCCGAGGGCTTCATCGTGGGGAAACCCGCCATCCTGCTGCACACCAAGGATGGCGGCAGCAACTGGGAGCGTGTACCCCTCTCAGCCAAGCTGCCAGGAAACCCACTGGTCGTGACTGCCACCCCCGGCAAGGAGGGGCAGGCTGAGATGACCACCGACCAGGTGATCCTGCCTGACATGAGCATATTCAAAGTCTGGAGACATTATGCTGGCCAGCAGTGCTGCACAGCAGCTAGACACCATGGCACTATCAGCTCTCAAGGGAGGCAGCATGCCCTGTCGTTGGGATGGCCAGGCAGCACAGCAGCAGCATGTTGCACACCTTGTATGTGGCTTTGGGCCACTGCAGCATGTTTTAGCAATTATACAGACCGAGCAGGTCATCACATGATACTGCAGTAGCGACGCTGCGCCACTGCTCTGTTCTGCCTGCTGCTGCAAGCTCTAGCCTGTGTCACAGCAGCAATGTTGCTGCACACAGCGCTTTACTTTGCCTGAGTCCCTGGCTGCTGCAGGGTGCCATCTATGTCACAGACAATGCCGGCTACAGCTGGACAGCTGCTGTGAAGGAGACAGTGGATGCCACTCTCAACAGGACGGTGTCCTCTGGCATCAGCGGCGCGTCATACTATGAGGGCACCTTCGCAAACATCTCGCGGAGCAAGGCTGGCGATTACGTCGCCGTCAGCTCACGAGGTCTGTGCAGGACTTTGAGCAGCTCCTGCTGCTGCCCAGCTGCCATCACCTGCTTGCTGCCTGGCACCAGCCTTTGGAACGCAGCAGCCGTACATGCAAGGCACAACCTGACTTGCACTGCTCTTCAGCCCAGCACCTGCCTTCCTTCAGCCATGTACCATACTCAGGCAACTCGGACAAGCCAAGCAGTGTCCTGTCTGTGGCACAGTGTTGCTGCAAGTGTATTCTTCTTGCCCCTATCATTCCGTCTGCGTTTGCCAGACTCCCTGATGCATTACATGCAGTCACTGCTGTTTCCTGAGAGCTTGCCATGCATCACCCTTCTGCTGGCACCTGCAGGCAACTTTTACCTGACCTGGACACCAGGCGCAGACACGTGGCAGCCGCACAACCGCCCCAGCCCACGGCGGGTGCAGAACATGGGGTGGACGCCTGCCAATGAGCTGTGGTTGTCTGTGCGTGGCGGGGACCTGCTCATCAGCGCAGAGACAGGCGCTGCCAGCGAGAAGTTCGACAAGGCTAAGCTGGGCTCCCGCGGCTTTGGCATCCTAGACGTCGGGTGGGCCTGCCTGGGTCTCTGCTTCACCTGTTCACGATTCAAGACTTGGGCTTCTGCTGGGGGTGTCGTCAAGTGGGGGCTTGCAGTATCTGCCTCTTGGACGCTTGTGTGCCTGCCTGAGAAAGTTCCAACGACTTTTTGCATGAGGGTGGTGTCACAGAGCCAGCGCTTCTCAGAGCTTGAGAGCACATTTGCCTGCAGGTTTAAGAATGACCAAGAGGGCTTTGCATGCGGCGGCAGTGGGACACTGTTCAAGACAATGGATGGCGGAAAGACATGGCAGCGCGATCGTTCCACAGACCAGATTGCTGGCAACCTGTACGCAGTTAAATACACACCCAGTGGCACTGGCTTCATCCTTGGCAATGACGGCATCCTGCTTCGCAACTTTGGCTGAGGCCTTGTCAGACAAATTTTGAGTGGCCCAATTTTCTAGTCCCCTGGCTGCATTTTCTGTGACAGTGCCTGAAGACGCTAAAAATTTGAAGACTACACTTTTGGCAAGCAACACGTAAAGACAGGCAGGTTAGGGCAAAGCAAAAGCAGGGCAGCTCGCGGTCCATGGGCGCGGCAACATAGCTGATAGTACATCTGCACTCTGTGCCAGCCAAACAACATCAAAGTCTAGTACAAGATCTCTCGCACTAGGTGGTTCTGCACCAGGAGGGAGGCAGCAGGGCTTACATGCACAGGGGGCTCAGCAGCATTGTTGTTCTTGTCCCCAGAGGTGCTATGTACCCAAAAAGCAGCCGTGCAACATATTGCAGCGCAGTGTGAGATTTTTGCATCTCCACTGCAGACGGTATGTACGATACAGAATGCCAACCCCTGAGCAGGGAGCTGTTGGCAGACGACCTCACAGTGGAGCATCAGACCATCTGGCACAGAACAGGGCTGACACTGGTCCTGCAGAGGGATGTGGGTTGCTGAGCGCAGGCAGTGCAAGGCAGGAAGGGAAAACTGAGATGGCCTGGAATAGATTTTGAAACAGGCAGGGGCAGAGGGCTGACCTTGTGTGGCGGATTATAGGTATGGTGCGGGAGCTCTGCAGAGCCTCCTGCAGGGTGAACACCTGCAGGCAGGGCAGAGCAAAGGGTCGCAGCACACCACAGGGGTGCTCTGACATACTTTACCTCTCTAGGAGATCCAGCCTTTATGCAAGCTCCAGCCTTTGTGCACGTCACCGTTCCACAGTGCACCTATGCAGTGCTGTTTGATGCTGCCAGCGATGGGTAGCCCATCAGCATGGGCAGCAGCCTTAAACCCCTCACCACTGCACAAACACCCACTGTCCCACCTGCATGATACACTGTGCCATTGCCTGATGGTTCTCATCCGGCAGGCAGGCAGCCAGCTGGCCGTCGTGCAGCAGGCAGCGCACTCACAGCTGGCCGTTGTGCAGCAGGCAGCGCATCCACAGCTGGTCTTGGCGACCTCGCAGGCAGCAAGCACCCCAGCACGCAGGCACCCACCTTTGCCCTGCCCCTGTGGGTTGTGCTGCCAGCTGGCGCCCATGCAGCGGGGAGCACGCTCACTGCTGGCATCAGACCTCAGTAGGCCACAAGCAGGTCAGCAGGTGGACACCAACCTGCATGACGTAGCGCGCCATTGCTCTGTCTTTCTTGTGCAGGCTGGCAGCCAGCTGGCGCTCGTGCAGGAGGGAGCGCATGTACAGGAGGGACACCAGGCCCAGGCCTGAGGCCAGCCCCAGGTGCAGCCAGTCCCAGTGCTCCATGCGCAGGCGGGCGCGCAGGCGGGCCGGCAGCGCTGGCCCCTTGCCCTCCCCGCCCGCGGCAGGGCAGTGTATGCCGTAAGTGAACTCCTGCAGTGCGACAAGGTGCATGCTGAACACTTCGTCTACCAGGGCGGACCAGTCGTCTGGCAGGGCTGTCAGGCTTTCTATATGGACATGGCAGAAGGAGGCAGCCAGGGGCCCCGGCGCAGCATGTGGGGTAAATGTATCAGCGGCGCCTGGGCCGCATGTTCTAAATTGCAAACTGATCCAAGCACCATGCATGGACACCTTGCACACGGCCAAGGCAGCCTGGCCTTCAGGCATGTGCATCTGAGGCGAGGCCAAGCATCAGGCTGCCGCAGACCTGGGAAGCTGACGAGTACATTCAGAACCTGCCAGGCACGAGGAGAGGCCACAATCAGGCTGTTGCAGGCACAGAGAGCATTGCTCACCTTCAGAACCTGCCACACCTGCAGGGCCAGGTCGGGGATCTGCTTGATGGCGCCGCCCACAGCTGCAAAGGAGGCAGTCACTCCAGTGCTGAAGCCCCTGATGTCTGCCTCGACAGCCTTGCCCAGGCGGGCATGCTCCAGTGCGTCCTCCTCATGGTCTGCCTCATCACCCTGCACCAAACAATCAGGTCAGAACGCTGGCAGTGGCAGCAGCATGCAGCTAACAGGTTCGTAAAATGTCTGGCGGGTGTGCCCACTCACATCCGCGGCAGCCAGCAAAAGTAGAGGCACCTGTCAAATGTCAGGCAGGCAGGCAGGCAGGCAGCTGCAGCAGAGAACCCCATGATGGGGCCCACAGCGCCCAGAAGCGACTCAAGGAGCATGTTCCATACTAGAAGCCCAGCAGGCTGCCCACAGCGCTCAGCACAGGCTCAGCGCTGGCAGCATAACGGCTTGGCTGTGGCCTGAGTAGGTGCTGCACTGCAGCAACCTGCGCCTCACCTGGACTGCCTCTTCCAGCGACGTCTCCGCGTCGGCGGCTGACTGGACCTCCACCTCAGCAGCGCTGGCTGTTGCCTGCGGATCCTGCTCCTCCAGGCCCTCTGCTGCCAATGATGCAGCTGCAGGCATTGGTACAATTTCATGTCGATGACTCTGCCGTCTCAGCAGCGAGGCTGTGCAGGCAGCAAGACTCCGCTGCAGAGGTGCCAGCCAGCAGAAGCAAGATGGACAGACAGGGCAAGTCCAGCAGGACAGGGCAGCACGATGAGACAGGCCAGTAGCTGCGGTTAGCCTGCTCAATAGACAGGGCTTTAACAGCAGGGCTTCACCTCGGGCAGCCTCTCCATCCAGCACAGCAGTCCCCCTGTTGTCACCCATGGGGGTACCAGCTGGGTAGCCCATAGCAATGCTGGCCACCCCCATGTCAGGCCGCGCCTGCATGACAGGAATACAAAACAGGTCTGCAGTCAAGCACATGCTGCTTACAATGAGGCACAGCATGGAGAGCAGCCATGCTGTTGCCCAAGCTGCCATGGTCCATGCTCATGCAAGCTTCGTTGACAGTTGAAGACAGCAGCAGCAGCCAGACTTGTTGTGCTGTTCATAGGATGCTTGGCCCATCATGACAACCCGCATCACAGAATGGCGCATCACAACTTTGCACCGCACAGCAACACCTGAAACTAAACTGCCCTTGTCAGACGTGGCACAGACAACTGCAGAGCGTGCAGGGCAGCACTGCACAGAACCATCCTGCACTTAGAGCCCACCTCATAGTCAGCAGCCTCCTCCATGCTGACGAGGGACCCATCAGAGAAGGACCTCTCCGAGCTGCCACACACAAAGGACACCCTGGTCCCATGGCTGGCGACTGAGTTTGGTGCCCCAGCTGTGCCCTCTGCTGACCCAGCACCAGAGACAGCCACAGCCTCTTCCACAGACTGGGGGCTCATTGTCAAGCTCACAGCTGGGGAGTCAAGCGCAGCTGAGCCTGCCACGCTGCCGGCCCTGGGGTCTGTGTTGATGCTCAGGTGGCTGGGGAAGACCACCATGGGCTGGGACACTGGGGAGTAGCGCCCACCCTCCTCGATCTGCACAGCCGGCCCCAGTCCAGCGACTGATGAGGTCAATCATGATGAGGCAGAGCGAGCTGTGGACTTCCCACGACCAGAGGTGCAGCACCTAGTGTGTTGGAACTCAGGCAGGAACCAGGTCACTAGCCCCACCTTGAGTCTGGCTTCCCAAGGGCACATGCTTTGACCATCCAAGATTCACAGGATGGTGTGCGGTCTTATCCAGGCTGCTTGGAACTGCCTGAGGACATGGTCTTCAGGCCACCTTTGCAAGCTAGGCCAAGCACTGATACACAGAGCTCTCGGTTGCCAGTGCCGCCCCCTGAACATGATCATCGTCATGGCGTCTTTGCCGTGCAGCCAGGTACCCACCTGTTCCTCAGGCGCCTGCATCTGGGTCTGCTGCGCACGCAGCAGCTGCTCCGTGACTGCCTCCGACAGCTGCGAGTTGCTTATAGGCGCCTCCCTGCCGCTGCTGGTGGCAGCTAGCACCTCGCCTGCAGAGCGCAGGATCAAAGAGCATAACTTGTTTACATCTGCTGCCAGTGGCAGATGGGTACCTCTGGCTGGCTTCAGGACTACCCGAGTGCAATATTCCAGCAGCATGTAGGCAACTTGGCCGACCTCATCAGAGGCAGCAGAGGCTAGGCTGGTTGCACGCATGCACGCATTGTACTGGAGCAGCCTGCTGTGCAGACTGTTTGTGTAGGCGAACAGGTCCTCCAGCAAGTGCATCCTGTGGCATCTCCTGCTTAACAGCCCAGAGAAGCCCGAGCACGACCCACCATCGTCCTCGCTGAGCTCTGGCACTTCCCCTTGCTGGGACAGGTCTGAGTGCGGCAATGGCTGCTCGGAGTCTGCCTCCAGCCGCAGGCTCACACCATCGCTTGAGGCCTGCGCAGTCAGAGTGATGCTGACTGGTGAGGCCGGGCTGAAGGGGACTTGCTGTTCGCCACTTCCTGCAGATAGCGCCCTGCAGGACACGGTGTTGGACACGGTGTGTGACATGATGAGGCCTGTGAGGGGAAAGAGCAGCTGCAGCAGCAGCACCAGGCAGGGGGCCATGCTCCTGACATAAGCTGCTTCAGGCTCTTGAGCAGCTCCAGACCCTTGAGCGGCTTCATGGGGCTCGCGCAGTGCAGACAGCAGCAGGTCGCAGCGCGAGCTGCAGATCTGCCTGCCACTGCAGTGCGCTGGTGGCAGGCAGGCTATGCAGGCTAGGCCTGGGATGCTGGTGCGGCCCACCGAGGACTGCTGCCACAGGGAGAGCTGCGGCCGCTGCTGACGACTTCCCAGCTGCTGTGGGGATCCTGGCTGGCCTCCTGTTTCTGCAGCACGCTGAGCCAGTCCTCATGGTGCCCATCATTGCTGGGCAGCATGTTGACATGTCTGTCAGGTGACTGTTCATGATCCATCTCAACCTGCAGGGCCACAACCCTTGGATGAAGTGCTAGGCGCGTGGTTCACCTGGGGGTCAAAGGCCTCTCAGGTGACAATGCTGCTTGACCAGACGCCTCAGCCACACAGGCGGGACACACCTTGATCTCAGCTGGAGCCATGTCTGACGCCATGGAGACTTCTGCCTGGAATCTGCGGGCAGAACGAGCCATGTTGGTACCGCCATGTAAGGCTGCATTCCACCTCAGCATGAGTCCCTTCTGCTTGGGTTGGCAAGCTGCAGTGACAGGGATCTTTGGGCCTGGCCCAAAGAGCACCACTGGCTGGCGTGTGGCACCGAAAGTTGTGGTGGTGGCAGACCAGGCATGCAGGGCCAAGCACGGTGTTCAACAGGCCCTGCCAGTGCACTCGCACAGCACACGCTGTCAGGCACAACTTTCGGAGGAGGGAAGACAGCACTGGCTCTCACCGTGATCCCTGCCTGGTCACTCACGTGCAGGGAGAGCGACAACCGCAAGCCGTTAAGCTGTGAGAGATCCAGAGATCAGCCAATGTTCTTCTTAAACATTGCTGTAAAAGGCAAACTGCTGCTGTGTGGGCATACTTCGCGGTGGCATGGTTTCTTCACAGATCATGGCATATTTCTGAAGTGAGGTGTTATTGGTATGACATTCCGTTGGGCAAACAGCTTGTCAGAAAAGCTATTTTACAGTCACGCTGTGCCCTGCCTCTGCTTCTGCATCTCCTCATACTGGTGGTTGAGAGCAGCCTTGAACAGTCGAACACCTGCGGCCAGGCTCAGATCTCACCACATGTGCTCTCCTCTGTATGTACATAATGTTTGCATGGCAGCCAGTGCAGAGCAGCAGCAATGGGTGACCTACCTAGAGGTCCCATCTTGCGGTTCAAATAGTCCGCAAAGCCAACACATGTCAAGCACACAGTCCAGCTGTTAGTGCGCTGGTCAGCCTTGATGCTGTCATGCGCCTGCACTGCAGTCTTGGCTTGCATGGCCTGCTCCAGATCCTTCACCTCCACATACACCTTGTCATGGCTGCAGCACAGCAGATGGGCGGCCTCGAAAAAGTACTCAGTAAGGTGCACTGCTGCTGGTGCCGCATGTGATGAGGTCATGCGCAAAGGTCAATTGAGGGCAGATTAGCTGCCACTGATGGAGGTCCACACTGCACGGACTCTGGGCATGACGCTGCATCACAACCTGAGCCTGGGCTAGCCTCACCTGGCCAGCTTGTCAGTGTCCCGCCAGAAGTGCTGATGCCTCATGCGGCGCCGCTTTGTGGGCGGGCCATCGCCGCTGGAGGACTCCAGCTGTGTCAGCTTCTCAATGGGAAACAGCTTGGGTGACCCAGAGTACACCTGCACAAGCGAGCAGCGGAAATGGCAGCCAGCAGCCCTGCTGCTGGTAGCTACAGCAGGAGATGTTGTAAGGGGGCCTGGTCCCTGCATCCGCATGATGTGTGTTGTAGTGTCTGCCTCCACCCGTCCACAGGCACCCACAGCGTGCATTACTCAGCATGCACTGAATCTAGCGCCTTGAGCAGCAAACGCAGCGCAGCGCCATTACAGTCGGCAACTGTTGGCTGGTTGCAGCAGCTTCAGCTGTTCTCACCGCTGTGGCAGTAGCTGTCTGCAACCCCAACAGCTTGGTGATCAGGGTCAGGTCTTGAGTCTGGATGGAGTAGGATTCCTGATTAGAAGGGCCCCCATTATTTGACGGCGAGCTGAGGCTCAGCCCTGGCCCTGACAGACTGTTTAGAACAGACGGTGGGGGTGCTGACGGCTGCGGCAGCTGCTGCCCTCCCTGGTGCCCTCCCATCCAGGTGGACAGCCCAAGTGGCATGGTGCCTGCCAGCCCTGCAGCAATGAGCTAGGATGAAGATCAGAGAATGTGTGTGTTGGCTGGGTGACAGCATGCAGCTGCTGTTGTGAGATGAAGCTTCAGCTTTAGCTGCCGGTGGACCCCCAGATTCTCAGATGAGGCCACCAGCCTGATGGTACGCTTCTCAGCAAGGGCAGCTACAAGTTGGAGTGCAGAGCAAAGGTGAGCACCATTCTCTGTGTTCAGGAGCTTCACATTAGCTATCAAAGTGATGTCTCCACAGGCTAGCTATGACTGTGGTGTCAAAACAGGTTACCTATGCCTGGCTGACCCTGCGGCACAGGCAGGCCCCTCCTGGCCTGGGGCTTCTCGATGGCCTTTGCCAGCATCTGGTAGCTGCGTGCGCTGACAGAGGGTGGTGGGAACAGCTGCTGGATGTCTGAGGCGGTCATGCCGTTGTTGGCCTGCAGCAACAAGTATGCAATCTAGCAACATGGCCTGCTTTATGAGCATACTGACCTCAGCTGCTCCACGGTGGACCAGCAGAATTTTCTAGCTTTCTGCCCTGGCTGCATGGTTGTAGTGTTGAGACTGTGTGGGGCAGCGAGTACACGGTGTGTTCATAGGGATGCTGGCATCAACTGCACCGACAGGTCACTGGAACGTGGCAGATGCCAAGGCAGACAAGGCTCAGTACACACCACCGCAGCTGGCAGCTTCTGCAGGCGCATACATAGCCGCAAGGTGCCACACCTGACTGACAGCAGCTTCAGACGCCTCCGGCCACTGCGAGGGGCCTGCTTCCTCACCACCTGCGTGACCAGACATGCAGCTGAGGGGAGCAGAGCTTTACAGGGATGCACAGATGCTGCCGCAGGCAGCTGGCCAGGGTCGCGAATCTCGGTGCTTCACCTCTTCAAGGCTCCTCCCTGCCCTAGAAAGCAGTGGGAGCCTATCCCCTCCTGTCGGCTGCTCGAAAAGAGGCGACACCTGCCCCAAATGGCGGCCAAGGCAGCAGAAGTAGGTGGCCAGCGGTTCCGCTCGGCTCAAGGTCAATCACTGTCGGAGCCTGAGAACCCCGCGCCGCAGCCCTCACTTGCAAGGCGCTGCTGTGCTTTCTGGGCCCCTACTTGCGCTTCCAGCGAGGCAGAAATACCCAGACAGGCATACAGGGGCCAATGCCCAGCTCACAAGCCGCCAGCTACCAAACGCTGTGGCGTTTGCTTACATAGGCATGCAGCCGCCAGTGCTGCAGCTGTGGCTGCCCACCAACTCCCGTCGACACCCACAATATGTTGTAGCCAGGCATACGAAGACACACTGGCATGGCGGGGCAGCCAAGCTCTTAATCAATAATGCAGAGGACGCAGCATGAGAGGCCTTCAGTCAAGACACCCAAGGGCTGGTCTCACCTCTGAGGAGAGGTAGGCTGTGCAGGCCCTCACGTGCAAGACATTGTGACGCGGACTGCCCACTTGGCTGGCCTGTGTGAGGGGACAGCCTTGTAGCAGGATATGCGGCACGCACAGGCAAGAAGAGCAACTCCCAAGGGGTGCCCCTTGCTCCCATTGATGGGCATACCAGGCAAGCCCTCACTTGCAAGGCGCTGAGGCGCAGGCTGCCCCTCGGCCTCCTCCTCTGCCGGCCTCTTCTGCCCAACAGCCTGGCGCTCCTCCTCCTGATTCAGCCTCATCTTGAACCACTCCCCAACCGACTTGAAGTCCAGCCTGGTGGCTGCAGGCAAGGGTAGCAGGTGAGTTGAGGGGCCACGGAGCTGCTCTTCAGGGGGACAGCATGCCTGCTGGGGTCCCAGGGTGTTGCATCTCCACTCAAGATGCCTTGACTGGTGTACAACAGCTGTAACTTGGCCGCGGTGCTGCAAACCAGTGGCCATTAGATTTCCCCTGGAGCCTACTGAGGCAGCCTCTGGGACAGCTTCAGGTACAGCTTACTCAACCTGACACAATGTTCTGCAACAGGCACCAGCCCCTGTGCTGGATGAAAGGAGGCAGGAGCTCGTGGGATTCTGAGCCGAACCATGCGGGGCGGAAGCATTCCTGACTGGCCCAGCATTGACCTCAGCTGGGCCCTGCGACGCAGGCAGGACGCCTTGCTCCTCACCGGTCATCAGCTTGTACTTCATGTGCATCTCTGGCACAGGGGTGGCCTGAAAGGCCTGCTCTAGTATATCATGCTGCTGCGGCGTCAGCTTCATGCCTTTTCTGAACCCTGCAGATCCCTCCAGCCTTCCTCCGCGGTGATGGTGGGCAGGGTTATTGTGCACGAGACTGAAGTGAGCAGTGGCTTTCTGCACTTTCTTCAGTGCAGCCCGGACATGTGGCCTGCCCGCGCGCGCACTTTTCCAACTGAGCTGAGCCACAGGTACAGCAGGGTGTGACCGGGCAGCGCCACACTGGAGAGGCAAAGAAAGGAAGTCGTGCAGACTATGAGTTCGACTTCTGTCATCAATCATTCCAAGACTTACACTGCAGGCTTGATCCAAGTAAGACTGCTGCAGGTTGACGACAAAGAACATTGTGAAGGGGTGCTGAATCATGGCATGCCCCCTGCTTGGTGTCCCACCGTGGCAGCCTAGCACTTAGCAGCAGTATTATCATCTCAACAGCATTACCCAGAGGCCTGCTGGCGACAAGCAACAATCACAGGCCAATCCAGTTCTTGCCCAAGGCAGTCCATCAGTGCAACTGATTGGGCACCATGCTGAAGAAGAAGCTGGAGGCCTTGGCCGCCGAGAAGGCCAATCAGGAGGTGAAGCACTGTCTTTTGCAGGCCTCGGCTGGCTGTGGCAGCATGGATAGATAATCAAGTACCACGTGCTAATCGCAGGCATGGGCGGAGCAAACCCCACAGACCCCGGTGAAGCCTGGTGATGCTGACAGGATGGAAGACACCACTGACAGGCCCTCCAGAGCGCTGCAGGTGGTGCACGAGCTGCATGCAAGGTGAGTCGCAGCTTGGCTTCCCATGACAGCAGCAACATGTTTCAGCTGCAATTCAGTGCCTGCAGTCCCTCTACCAAGCCACTTCTAGCTGCTCATGCCAACTGCTGTGGCATTCGCATGGTGCAGTGGTAGATGTGGCAAACCAAAGCCACTGCAGCCTCCATTTTTGCAACTGGAATGAATCGGTGACCACTTCTGGCCCACAGTACATCTGAGGTCCTGCTGAGGGCCACAGTGAGAGTGCCAGCATACAAGCATGGCTGAGGCTAGGGTACACTGACCTGCAGGTACCTCAAGCAGAAGCAGCGTTGGCAGGACTATGTCAAGTTGTTCTCATTCCTGGCCTTTGTGGCGCTGTTCTTGGCGGTCCTCTTCCTGCAGCGCAATGCACAGGTTGCCTACCAGGTGGGCGCACTCATAGTCATCCTGCAGCATGGCCAGCAGAGCTTGGGCTGAAGCAGCCATGAAAGGCAGCTGCACCTTGACACAGCACTCGTGGCTGCCAAGCAGAGGCTGGAGAGGCATGTGGCACCGTCCTACATCTGGAAAGCCAGGCTCATACCTGCAGCACCCAGTTGAGGTGCTTGTGAGTCCTGAGGAGCGCGGATGAGGGCCCTATAGTGCAGGGGTCAGCTACGAAGGCTGCAGGAAAACTGTTGTGCTGCTGAGCTTGGATCTGCACTTGCAGGTCCACTCCACCATCGAAAATGCTATTCTGCCAGGTTCCGATACATACGGCTCTACAGACGATGTGCTGAATTGGCTCCAGACCACACTGACCAACATCTGGGTGGACCCAGTCTGCGGCGATGGTGTCTGCGAGACGCCTTTCGAGTTTGCTGCATATGGGCGCTTCGGCTGCCGGGCAGACTGTGGGCAGCTGGCCCAGATCCAGAATCTGACCACTCTGCAGATTGACCTTTACTACGACTTCACGCACCCCTCTGGCTCTGTGTCAGCGACGGTGAGGGCCTGTCCTGGGATGATATCATGCGTTGCTGCACCGCCAGCAGGGAGGCTGCTTGAGACTTGCCCCTGGTCGCAGACTTGCATGCTTCCCATGTGTCTGATTGTCAATCATCTGCATGGCTTGGCGCTGCTGAGCAGGCCCCCACATGAAGTCTGCTGGCAGCAAAGCACATGATGCTGCCCTCCTGCAGGAGCTGATGTCCGAGGCTGCCTGGAACCTGTGCCCTGTCTCTGGAGTGCCCCAGGGCTCAGACTGCTACTACACAGATGACCAGACCTTCACTGCCACCACAGGGCAGTCCAGTACAGTCATCACAGACTGCCCAGATGGTGAGGGTTAGCATCTCTTTGCTACAGCAGCAGGCATACATCGTGTTACTTGCCAAAAATCGACACTTTGCTTGCAACCAGCTGCCCTTTTTGGGCCCAAAGCAGGTGAGGAACGAGGCAGGGGCACCAACTGCAGATTGAGAGAGGCAGCTGGGGTCATGCTGAAGTGCAGACTTGGAGCACATCCTGACAACGGCTGCAAATGCACTAGCTCACTCTGCAGCTGCTGTGTGCTGCAGGGGTGTGGAACCTGGTGTTGAAGCGAGATGTCTTCAACAAGGTGGCAGGCGCTGTGCGTCTCCAGGAGCACCTGGAGGCCCATGCAGAACTGGAGAAGTTCAGGCAAGCAGCCAGCAGCGCAGTGCTGGTACTGGAGCGTCCTGCACAGCCTTCCAGGCTTCTGCACCCCTCAGGTGGCGCGCTGGATCACGCAGCGCAGCAAGCCAACTGCACCTCACAACCACCTCACAGTGGAGGTCCCTGGACCACGTGGCACTGCTTGGGGATGCAGTTTGGCAAAATGGTGGAGGTGCAACATGGGTCACAGCCACCGCTTCATGTTCTTGTACCACATCTCTGGCCCCAGGCTGTGTCCCTGGCCCGTCCAGCATCCGCTTGCTGCCTGCAGGCTGGCGGACCAGGCTGCAGATGTGGGGCGCAGCACAGAGGTCGCGGCGCTGCAGAACGCTTCCACCCTGTCCGGGGAGAACCTGCTCGCCATAGTGATGGACTCTGTCACTGCCAACTACAACTCCCGGGAGGCAGCTCTGAATGCCAGCTACGCCAGCAACTCAACATCCCAGGTGGGCACCATGTGCAGGAGCTTGTTCAAACAGTTGGGTCTGCGGGCACAGTGCAGTACACAACAGACACCCTGAATCAGCCATGCCTGCAGAAGCAAGACTGCGTGGGAGCAGGGTTGTGCTGATGCTTTGCAATAAATAGGACACTACCTGCATGCAAGTGATTTGATGAAGTAGGGGCATCATGTGGCGAGGACAAGCACAGGCCTCAGGAGGAGCATGTTGAAGGGTACAGGGTCTGCCCAGTCGCTGCTGCCTGGTCGTATGGCTGCGCCTGCATGCCCACACACTGCCTGCAGGCTCAGTACAATGCTACGCTGGCTCTCCTGAAGGCCAATGAGACCAGACAGATGCTGCAGCTGACGAATACCAGCTTCACCTGCACAGATGTGCCGTACTACCGGCCCTCACGTAAGCTCTGAGTGAAGGTAGCAGCCGCTTCAGCCTCCCTCACTGTCTGCTTGAGATGTGGGGGTGCAGCTCAGGCCATTCCCATTACCAGCATGGTACGCCCAGTGCGTCCTTTGTGCTCGCATGGTGTCACGCCTGGTCTGACGGCATGCAAAGCCTTGACAGAGTCTGCAGCCCTGAGACCCTTGTCCCTGCAGAGGCACCTTCCTACTTCTATGACGCCAGTGGGTCAAACATCACAGACGCAGTATGCAGCTATTGGCTCAACTACACAGCCAATGCAACCACTACCCGCCTGAATGTGGTTCGCAGCATTCTCCTCAACAGGCTGACCAATTCCTCCACAGCCCTGTCCTCAGCCCTGGCCGGCTATCTAACAGCCTTGGACAGCTCTGCGCCAGAGGTGTACTCATTCGTAGTGGCTGACACTGGTGTCGACCCCCAAGTGTACCCCTACCTGGTAAGGTGTTGTACTGATGGCTGACATCACGATGCAGTGTCAATTGTGGGCCCACCTTGACAGTCGCAGTCCCATGCAGCCTGCCTGCCCTGTGCATGGGTGGCGGCTAGGATTGGGGGCTGCCTGAATCTACTGATTAGTGTGCAGCAGGTGCTTTGCAGGGCACAGCGCGCCATCTCCTCTCAGAACACTGGTCTGGACAGGCTCACACATTGAGCTGCCCATGGCCAGCCTGATCGGGCTGATGCTCACTCTGCTCTTCTGCAGGCAAGTGTGTCAAACCTCGCCTCCTTTTACGTTGAGGGGCCTTATACCACAGCACCTGTGGGGCGCCTGAATTTGTCCAACCCTGCCATCCTCTCCGCCAACAGGACGCTCGCAGACTTTGTGTACCGCAGCAACTACAGGATACAGGTGAGATGCTCTTGCTGCAGGCTGGACAAGTCTGCCCCGCAATGCTAGCAGCCACTTCACTACTTGCCGTGCAGCCCTAGTTAGTAACCCCCTGCTGGACTATCATCTCAAATTGCTTTAGGTCCCACCTCAATCCTGTGGGGTTTCAGTCTGCAGTCGATGTCGATGGCAGGGCTCCCAGCTCCAAGTGTGCATCAGTTTGGAGAGACTGCCTGCTGCTTGCCAGCAGTGACAGGCTGTGTGCTGCCTGCAGGAGCTGGCAGATGAAGCTGAGGTGGTCGCCCGGCTGCCAGAGATTGTGCTGGCAGGGCAGGAGAACCAGACCGAGACGCAGGCCTTGGTGGACTACCAAGACACCTCTGTGAGAACGACTAGTGCTGGGCTAGCTGCACACAACAAATGGCAGGCATACATTCAGGAACCTGGCCGCGGTCACATCTGCAGCCCGGTCCTACAGCATGGGCTTGCTGTGTGATAGCCTGCGCACAGCTGCTGGCAGGCTCCTGCAACAATGACAAACCCCAAAGCTCGGTGCTGGCAGCTGCTCTGCTTCCTTGGTCGCAAACTGCCGGCATGCAGCAGTTTTGTTCATGTGCCCTACTAGTCAGCCTGCAGCCTGGCTGATGCAGCACCTTTGTCTCCCATCGTATCGGCAGGCCTGAGACCCTCTCCTGTGCCAGCACTCTTGCTGTTGACCGCATGCTGCTTGACCTGTGCCTGGGGCTACAGGTACCAGCTGGACGCTGGCAGCCCCTGCTCGTGATCTGTCTCACCAGCAGCCTAGACGCTGGCCCGTATGTGGTTACCATGCAGCCTTTGCAAGCTTGCCTGTACAGGTGCAGCCACTGGGGGGAGCTGTCATGAGTGTCCGCTTCTCGCCTGACTGCCTGCAGGCTCGCCCATACAGCTACAACTATCAGGTCTGGACTGGCGGCGCAACAGCATACTCCACCTGCAGCCTACAGACACGTGGTCCAGAGTACCTGGGCAGCTGCAGTCCCAGGGTGAACTGCACCATCACCACAGCAACAGTCGCAGGTGAGGTGGAGCGTTGGAGCCCCCACCTTGAGTTAACTGAGTGCAAGTATTGTGAAGTTGTTGCTGGTGCCGACGCGTGACTGCAGGCAAATGTTCACAGGTGCAGGCAGGGCAGGAGGTGCGACCCCAGGTGGATGCACTCCAAAGTTGGCCTGCACCGGCATCACCTGCAGGGCCTCTGCTGGCAAAGCAGAATGATGGCTGCTTGCAGGGGTCGGGCAGGTGACCTACAGCTGCTCAGATGGGTCAGATGAGTCCACATGTGAAAACACATGCGATCAGATCTCCCTCATGGACTCCCTGTGCTACTGCGGCTCAGCCTGCACCAATGTCACACAGGTGGGGCTGCTGGACTTTGCTTTGTGCTGCACATCAAGAGCAAAGTCGCACCAGCAGAGGCTGTGCTGTCAGATTGCTCACCTCCATCAACACACATTGATGTACTCCCCGCCAGACCTGCTGCAAATTAAAGCACGCTGTGCAATTGGGAACACTGACAGCATGATCTGGACGCTGTCTTTGTCCTGCAGGTGTGCAACTGCACCATGGCCGAAATGCAGCCACCTGCCGACCAGGACCCCAAGTACCAAGCCATTGCGAGCGTGTCCGCAGTGAGCTCCCTGCTGGCCCCTCGCATGACCCTGCTTCCAGCAGACTGCCTTCTGGAACAAGCTTGAAGGGCTCGCCTCCTGGGGCAATCACCAAAGCAAGACAGGCTTGCCTCAGGCCTGCAAGCTAACACACTTGTCATCACTGAAGTACCCCTACCTTGCTTGCATGCCTCTGAAGCTGCAGCTGGCTGGAGAGGCTGCAGTCCTGTTGTGTGCCAGCATGCACATGCGGTGACATGCAGTGTTGTCCCCCCACGTGCAGTCGGTCGGGTCTTCTGGCCGCCACCTGCTCCAGGCCACCACCACAGCAGCCCCAGAGCCACCTCCGCCACCACCCGCCACAGTGTCCGTCAATGAACAGCAGGCCTTGGCAACCATCCTGGCCAGCGTGAATCAGCTGGCCACCGGGCAGGCTGAGCTGGCAACCAACATTGCCACCCTGGGGACTGAGATTGATGTGGCCAATGAAGAAGCAGCAGTGAGCGCCCTGTTGTGCTCCATACTGCTTGGGCTGGTCATGAGGGCTGATGCTGGGGTTGTTGCGCCCTTCTGGGTGACTGGAAAGGGCAGGTTTGCCTCAACGATCGGATGTCTGCAAACCAGATGGAGGCAATATCTACATGCGGCCCTATTGCAGGCTGAGATGCCGGTGTGCTGACACAGCTGTGCTCTGTGCGCAGGGAAGGGCTGCATGTCAACTGCAGTTGGTGCGATGTGCCCTTTTACCGAGAGTCAGACTGTACCAGCCCATATGCATGCACACTGTGTGTAGACTCTATTCTTTGCAGTGCCCTCTGTTGTCTACTCTGCGCATGTGTGTACCCCGCAGCTTGCAGACCAGGGCTGCACACTTGCCCATGCTGATCAAAGCCGGCAGGGACGACACAGTGTCAATGCCCAGCATTGGTTGCATGCATGGTTACACCCAGATCCATGCAGGGTCCAAAGCCCACCCACTCCGTCCATGACTGTACCCTGCCTCATGCAGGCCAGGGGCGCCGACACCACCCTGCCCACGCTGATCAGTGCTGGCGCAGAGGACATTGCGGCTGGGCAGGCCAAGGTGGTCGCCCTCCTGCAGTCCATCATCGGGCAGCAGAACTCGGCTGCAGCTGCAGCTGAGGATGCTGCAGAGGCACTGGCAGCCATCCAGAACCTGCAGTCGCAGCAGGCTGCCGCACAGCAGGCCATTGCACTGAGCCTGACAAACAGCATCAGTGCCATACAGGTGGGCTCTACATGCGTTGCTTTGATATGGACATGGAGTACCTCTTGGAGGTAGCGGCTTGTGCACTGCATCGCCAGCCTGTGCTGGAGACGCTGTGTGCCATGACCTCATATTTGATATTGAGCATGCTGGCAGAAACCACTGCTCAGTGCCCTGTGCCTGCCCCCGGCCTGTGCCAACCCTTCCCCCGCTGAGGGTGTCAGCCTGGTACTGGATCTCAGCATGCCAGCAGACTAATATGCGCTGTCATGGGTAGCCACGCACTACCCCGCCCAGCTGCCAGCTCGCAAGCAGCCACATAGCATACCTGGAACCTGCCTGCATGCAGGTGGCACTCCAGCAGGGCACTATCTCCACATCCCAGGCCCGCCTGCTGTTCCGCTCAGCACGCCAAACCAGCCTGAGCGCCAACAAGACGGCCGTCCTGTCCAACTCGCCCTGCACCAGTGCAACCACTGCCTCACATGAGTTTGAAGTGCTCAACTACAATGACACCACTCCTGACACTGCCCGGGAGCGCTCGCTGGGCCTGACCAATCGTGTCATTGCCGGCATGCTGCTGCACAGCACACGCAGCACGCCTGTGGACTGCAAGGACTCCAGATTTGACAACTTGGACAATGTCTGCAGCGGAGGTGGGTGCCTGATTGGTTTGCACCACGGGCACGAGGTGTGCACAGCTGCACAACATGGCACCTCACACATGCAAGCCTGCACAGATCACAATGCTGGCACAGACATGCATGTCTGAGGCGATTGCATGGCAGCAGGTAGCTTGCTCAGCAGCCGGACAGCTTCCTGAATGCCTCAATCGCTGGCATCCGCACCTGCTGCAGATGCAGTGCGCAGCAGGGCTAGGCTGTGCTGTGAGCTGGCATACGATGGAGCTGAAGTACTGCACATGCACGACCCCGTGAAAAGCCGGATCTGTCGGAGTCCAGGCTAGCCTGCAAGCTGTGCCTGCCCTGTGTAGGCTTTGATCTGGCCCCCTACGGCATTGACCCAGTGTTCAAGCTGGGCACCACGCTCTATAATGCTGACCTGGACAATGAGGCAGACACTGTGCAGTACTACAACTGCAGCCTCCTCTCCTACAAGCCCACTTATGATGTCCCAAATGGGGTGAGTCCACGGTGTGGTGCGCTGGCTACAGCTGTCCGCCGCCCTGTAAGCCCATGGCCTTGATGGGTCTCGCTCAGGACTCGCTGTGCCAACAGCCATCTGCTGAAAGGCAGTCACATCTGGTTTGTTGCATCAGTCAGCTGGGGACTTCATGCCTTGGTGGGCCTGCACTGTGGCCCCTGGCCTACTGGCTGCTGCAAACGGCAAGCTGCTGGCAGCTGTGCATTCTTCACAGGGCAGAGAGTCTCCCCTATAATGCCTGTGCCTAGTGTTGGCTGCTGGGAAGTACATGCAGCAGCAGTATGGTTTCTCCTTCCCTGGCTGCTTCCAAACATTGCAAGGAAAGTGACAGCTCATGGGTGTCCTGCAGCAAGGAGGGTACACCAACGAGCCACCCTACTGCGCAGAGCTGTACAACGCACGATCCCTACCCTACGGCTTCCGCAGCTTCAATCTGGTCAATCTCTTTGGCGATGGCTTTCCTGTCTGGTTCGACATCAATCTGTCGCAGGAGGATGCCACTCGCTTCTTTGAGTATGTGCAACAGGGGCTCTACTATGACTCCAACACCAGGTGGGCTTGGCTGCTTGAGTCTGCAGATCGTGCGTTGCAGGGCTTTGTGGCTGCGGGGGCAACAGCCCAGCCCTGTCGCCAGGGGAGGAGTGTCTCTGCTGTGGGTGAGCCCATGTCCTGCAGCGATTGTCCTTCAGCAGCAGCAGGGCACATGCCATTGCTCCCTACAACATGTGCAGCAGGGAGCTACGCCTCCAGCATAAGGTGCAGCCCTGAAGAGGTCGTTGAGTTTGCCTACTGCAGCACCTGGTTGGTGGGGCACCGACGGCAGCCGTCATCAGCCACTCAAGAGGCCCTTGCTGTGCTACACCAAGAGCAGTGCACAAATCCTGCTGGTCCTTTGGTGGCTGCAAAGCAAGCACAGGAGGATGTGTGGCCTTGACTGTGAGCGTCTCCAGGCACAGCCCTGGCTGTCTCTGCTGCGCATGTATGAGCAGCCTGCGCTGCTGCTCTGCAGGCTATCCCTGGTGCAGTTTGTCACATACAACCCGGAGCTGCAGGTCTTCACTGCCTCCCTGCTGCGCTTCTCCTTCCAGGAAACTGGCTCCATCAGGGTGAGTCTGGCCAGGTGCAGGTCCTGCTGAGGCTCAGGCCTCAGCGCAATTGTTGCTCAGGGCATTCATGCTGCCACCTGCATGTGGCGACACAGAGTGTGCACCCCCATGCAGAGGCAGTCACACGGTGCACTCATGCTTTGGCAACAAACAAGCTGGCTGTGTCCTGACACTGCGCAGGCCATGACTGCAGGGCGACTCCCTGACGGCCCTGCTGTTGATGTCCTCCACTGTAGCTTTCTTGAGCTGTCACTCACAAGATGCACTTCACGTGCAGCCCAAAAACAGCTCCCACTTGGCATATGCATATGCAATGTACACTTGGTGACTGAGTGTCTCACTCCTGGCCTCCTGCAGGTGGCTCACAAGATCCACACGTTGCGGGTGGAGCTGTATGAGAATACGTCAGACTATGTGCGCCTGACGCTGGAGGTCCTGCTGACCCTGGGCATTGGCTACACCGTCTTCATTGAGTTCAAGGCCATCTTCATGACCCACATGAAGACTGTGAGCCTGCCTGGAGCTCCCAATGTGTTCAGCCTGCAGGCTGCCACAGACAGTGCAGTTACATCTTGCAAGCAGAGATACCACATACTCATGTCTGCTGTGACAAGCTGTATGAAGCACTTCAGCTCAAGGTCCTCGAGCAGTGACTCCACCCTGCTTTGTTGTGGTCACCACCACCAGCGGGTGCTGCCAGTGCAGGGCAGCTCTGGAGTTGTGCCTGGCACATGCAAGCATCCCTAAAATGGTCTGCCCTGCAAGCACACGCTTCATCTCCTGTAGCACTCTTGCCTGCATTCACCTGGCTGCCCTGCCTGCCTGCAGGGCTGGGGTCTTGATTACTTCAGGTCCAGCTGGCACGTGGTGGACTTTCTGTCTGTGGGCCTGATGGCGGTGTGCATCATCATTTGGTGGGAGTTTGTCATCAGGGACGCCATCCCCTTCGACATCCAGCTGAGGTGAGCGTCCACGGTAGAGAATGTGAGCGCTGTACCAAACCTTGGCATCAGGCAGCCTCTGCCCATGCAGCCAGCAGAGTGCTTTCGAGCAACATGCAGTAGGGAACCTGCAGCAGTGCATCAGAGCTAATGGCAAAGCCACATCCATCGTGCACAGCTGAGTAATTCACTTTGCTGGAAGGCCTGGCAGTGCGGCTGCAGGCGCATGGGACCCTTGGCGTCAGCATACTTGCCTGCAGGCTTCTCTGCCTGAGGGGGCCATGCCCTTGAGGCAACCTTTGCCTCTGGCAAGCTTTCTGCTCTCTGGCCTTCTAGCTTCAGTGCCTGCTGTCTGCCTGCAGGTACAATGTCTATGCCAACCTGCAAGCCTCAGCCAACTACCTTGAACTCAATGCCAACGGAGAATACCTCGACCAGGCACAGGCAGCCTTTGCCAATCTGCAGGTTGGTCTTCGCCAAACAGCAAGACACACTGCAATTTGGAGCCTAGAAAAGCCTGCCTGTGCTGCCCCTACGTGCAAGCAGCCTTTGCCTGCTGCGCATGGGAGGTCGGCCATGCCTCAAGCTGTATGGACACTGCTGCCTCTGCCACACTGCCTTACAGCGGTGCAAGAGCCTTGCCATGCTGACACAGCCTTTGTCCGCCCAGCACCAGCTCGCTTTGACTGACGCCTGCAATGCGTTTCTAGTTCTGGCTCAGCTTTTCCAGTCACTCCTGAGCCTGCAGGGCCTAGTGGTAGCATTTGGGCCTCTGTCCTGCAGGTCACCCTGCGCACTCCAGGGACAATTTCAGGCCAGCTCCTGTTCCCGACCCCAACACTGCATCCCAATCTGCTGCTGGGCCTGCAGGACCATCTTTTCTGCCCAAAATCAGCAGATGGCAGTGGCTGCCAAAGCAACCCACTTTTGCCCACCAAGGCTCCCACCAGAGACTGCTGGTGGGACGACATGATGCTGCGACCCTGCAGTGGCCGCCCAACACCAAAGTTGTGCAACCCTCCAGCCTGACACAGCTCCAGCTGTGCCCCCTGCCTGGCCTTGTGGACAGCCTAGCCTGGTCTTCCGCCCACCATCTGCAGAGTGCTGGCAGTGGCTGCTGGCAGCGCCCGCCCCTGCACCACACTGATCTGGCAACGAGACTGCTGGCCTGCCACTGCAGGGCCTGGCGGACAAGCTGGCCCCACTGTAACGAGTCTCAGAGACCCTTCCAAGCTGACACAATTTTGCATGTTGGCAGGGCCTGGTGGACAAGCTGGCCTGGTACTACGCCCTCAACGGGCTCAACATCCTGCTGCTCATCGCACGCGTGCTGAAGCTGATGGACTTCCAGCCGCGCCTGGGCGTGGTTACCCGCTCCCTGGCCCTGGCTGGGCCCGACCTCATCCACTTCTGCCTGGTCTGCGGGATGGTGTTTGTGGGCTACGCCATGATGGGCCACCTCATCCTGGGCCCCTACATCCAGGTGGGCAGTGACGCTGCTGGGCTGTTCAGAGAGGGCACAGCCAGGCGGTGTCTGCGGTCTGCGAGCCATGCTGGGGCGCGCCTTCCTGGCACCCTTCAAAGTAGGTCAGCCGTCGGCAGCAGTGATGCACCCACTGGCTGGACAGATGGGAAACAGACATAAAGACTGGTCTAGGTCATGTTGGGGCCCTGAGCCCTTGGGTCAAAATGTAAGGTCAGCCCCTGGCAGCAATCACTGTTTGTACTGTTGGCTGTCAGGCCCCTGAAGGGGTGTATTGCTCCTGCCTGTGCCAATTTGAAGCTTTGATGGGTTGCTGCCTTCCCTCATGTTGCAGCATGACCTTGCGAAGGGGCAGGCACTTAGAACACCAGGTGAGGTTTCAATGCTGCTTGCACTACCAGCAGCTTTCCAGCAGTTCTCAACCTGAGGGGCTTAGTGGTGGCCTGCTTCACGATGTTGCTGGGCAACTTTGTTTCCCTTTCTGTCCCTCTCAAGCCTACATGGCCGCTTGCCAAGGCCCCCTGTTTGCCCCTGTCAAAAGTTTTGTTGGCTGCTTGCCAAGTTCTCCTCTTTGCCCCACCTGCATCATTCTCTATCTCTGGGCGCTCAGTAGACACGTTTCTGCCATGCTGCTGCCTCATCCGCTGGACCTTGCCACTTGTCTGCCTGCAGCAATTCTCAACCTTTGGGCGCTCGGTCGACACCTGCTTCGCCATGCTGCTGGGAGACATCAGCGTGCAGACCACGCCCTCAGCCCCTGGCGCTGAGACGCTCAACGGCCTCAAGGGCCTGGTGGGCGTCGCCTCCACTCTTTTCTTCTGGACCTACGAGCTACTTGTCTTCATGGTGTTGCTCAATTTCCTGCTGGCTATCATCGTGGACGCTTTCAGCGAGGTCAAGGAGAACACCCATGAGACAACAGGTGGGTGAGCCTGGGCACCAAGAGCACCTTGCTCAGAGAGGCACAAGAAGCATCCACAAGGCTACAGCTGAGCTTCACCTCAGTAGCGGCTGCTTTGCTTAGCGGAGCAAAGGCAGGGAGAATACCAATGGGTCCATTGACGAGCACTGGGTGAAAAGAACCGCAATTGAAGATGTGCTGTGGCAACTGGAGGCAGCAGGTCCCTTCTCAAGTACTGGCCTGCGCTGTAGAGCCTTGACAAGCAAGACCTGGGACAACATCCACTGGCACTCAAGCCCAAACTTGCCAGCTTGCTGCAGCCTCCACCAGCTCTGCAGGGCTGCCCAGCTTCTGAATGCCTCACGACCATACCACCCCCCTTGCTGATTGACCACCTGCCCCCCAATCTGTCTGCAGGGCTGCACACAGAGTTAGCCCAGATGGTGCGCGAGCGCTGGCGCAGTGCCATCGCGGGATGCTTCCACACAGCCTACGTGCCAGACCGCCGCCTGGGGCAGCTGCTCAAGCAGTGGGGCGGAGACGAGCCCCTCGATTTTTCTGAGCAGGACCGGTCAGTTGATGGCTGCCTCTGCCTGCTGTTGGATGCAACGAAGCGGAATAAGATGGACCCTTTTGCTGCAGCACCACTAGCTCTGCATTGTGAGCATCCCTGCTGGCACTGCCTGCTGGCACAAGGCCACTCCTGAGGACACCAGCATGGGTGACACAGCGCTTGGAACACCCTTCTGCAGGAACAAGGAGAAGCGTCCGGAAAGCGAGAAGCGCGTGCATGTTCTCGGGGAGGAGATGGGGCCAGAGGAGCTTAAGGAGGCCCTGCAGGTGGGATGGCTGGAGGTGACCTGTGTGCCAAGGCAAGACGGCGTCTGCATGTTTAACTTCCCTCTACTGCCCTGTGGCTTGTACCCGGGGCTTTACCTAGAGAAGGAGATGAGCATCACATATCATCCCCTGGAGTTAGTCGCTGTACGCCTGCACCAAAATGCCTGGACTGATGTATTTGACTGTTATAGTGTGTGTCGTTGTCTGCCCTGCAGGCTGCCATGGCAGCCAGCACGCCCCACGCAGATGTGGAGCAGGGGCGGGGCATTGCGGCAGCCTGGCTGCGCAAAAACCCCACCAAGGCACCCACGGAGGAGGAGGTGGAGATGGCAGCAGCTTACCTGGTGTCCAGGTCAGCCAAGTCATTCCTGCCACCCAAAATTTGTTGGGAGTGTGCAGCAGCGTGGATTTGATGCACAGCAGCCTATCTGTTGCTCAGGTGAGCCAGTCTTTGTGGTACCAGCCATGGTCTGGTCGAGGCGTGCAACAGTGAGTGACTGCAGTATGTTGCCTCCAGCGCCACCAGGTGGCCCTCCTGAACAGCGACGGATGTGCAGTACCTTACCCGGCATTCAGGTTGGCCTCGTGACCGTCTTGTGCCACAACAGGACTCTGCTGCAGATGTGCTCCGCTGCAGATGTGCTGCCGGCAAGAGAGCCAGCCTGACTTGCACAGCCCTGGAGGTGTCTGAGTGACATTGCTTGTCCTGTTGAGCAGGAGTCATGTTTCACAGGCTGCCCCTGCCGCAGTTGACACTCCATGCGTGCAGGTTTGGTGGCTTTGACGATGAGGATGAGCTGGATGCTGCTGAGGGCCTTGAGGAGGGAGAGGGCCAGGTGAGGGCAGTGGCTTAGGAGGTGCTGCAGCCTCTCAGAGGGTGCATTGCGACCACACTCAGGCGCTCTCAGAGGAGCAACCAAGCCCAGGCTGACTGCTCTGCATGCAGCCCGAAAGCAGCAAGCGAGTGTGCCCCGAGCTGCTTCCCACGCCATCTGGTCCAGACTCTGTCTCCTGGATCAGGTTGTCTCATGTCCCTTACTGCTGCCTTGCGGGTGCAGGAGGGCAAGGGTGGAGCCCAGAGCAACGAGGCAGTGGAGAAGGAGCGCAATCAGCTGGCTCTCGCGCTTGAGAGGCTGGCAGACGTGCAGAAGGAGCTGGCTTCAGGCCAGAATAATCTCATGCAAGGCAAGACTCCACATGCCACTGAAGTTCTACATTTGGTGGCATGGTGGGCTATCATAGCGCAGGCGGACGCTCCTGGAGTGCCATTGTAATGGGGAGGGGAGTCTGCTGCAGCCTGCACTTGTGTTCTCACCACAGCAACATGCAGCAAGTGCCAGCATGGGTGACCTCTGACAGATGGCACGCTGACTGTTGCCTTGCTCTGCAGGTCAGCGGCAGCTTGCTGAGCAGCAGCAACGACTGGTGGGCCTCGTCAATCAGCCTGTCAGCAGTGTAGGACCTGGCCCCTCCTCGTCTGGGGCTGGCCCGTCATCTTCACAGTGACACTGTGCATGCCTTGCATAGCCTGTCCCCTTTTGCTACAGCAGTCTGGAGACTGTGGCCGCACCAGCAGAGTCACTGTGCCCAGTCACTTTCTGACAGCTCCCGCCATATTGCTGCGCCATGCATTCCACATGTACAATTTACCCCTCAACTGATGCAGAGTTGCCACCTCAAGCTGCCTATCTGAGCTGTCTGTCCGAACTGCTTGCATAACTGCTATTGACTTTGTCAACATGATTCTAAGAGCGGCTATGTTAGGCAGCTCTGTTCAACAGAGGTGCATGTCTATACACGAAATGATGAAGCGGGAGCAGCCCATAGCAAATAGGGCTTCATGGCTGTGACGCAAAGGGCTTCCCAAAGGAATTTCGCTTTTCCTGCTGCCATATTGCCTGCAAGCAGCAGTTGCACGTGCTGGCTTGCCTCCAGGGTGTCTGCTGGCACTGACAGCATGGCTTTGGTGGCTTGGCTGCTGGGTCGCGTCCAGTTCCTTCTGCTAAGAGGCAGCAGCCTGCCTGCAAGTGCACGCTTGCTATGAGGGTTATTAGCAGGTCTCTGGCTACTGCCGTGATGGTGTGGTGGCGCCCTGGTGCAACTGTGTGCAGGCGCTACGCTGCCAGGGTAGCAGCTGCTGCCACCAGTTGCTGGAGGGGTGCTGCCAAATGTGCCAGCAGCGGGAAGGGCCGCACCGCTGCCCCTGAGCTGGCTGAGCAGTTTGTCACTGCAGCAGGCCAGGTCCAGTGGGCAGATGCTTCGTCAGCCTGACGCAGCTGGGGCCATAACCTCTGAACTGCCTACGTCAAAGTCTGTCAGCTGCTGAGATCTGGCGTCAGGCAGCAGCTGGTCAGGCCAAGATATTGCAAACAAGCAAGCAGACTGACATTGCAACAGTCGACATAGTACCACTGCACGCCGCACATTTGCAGAGTGAGTGGGGTGGGCATTGGGCCAGCAGAGGCATCCCCCACTGCCCAGCTTTGCATGTACTGGCCCTGGACAACTTGCTAAGCATGCAGCTGCAGTCTGGTGAAGCAACTGGCCACCCCATGCTCCAGATGGCTGAGCTGATTCAAGAGGCTGCTGCCCCACAACAGCAAACCCATGTCGAGGAGGAATGCAGAAGTTTTCCTGCGGTCATGTTGCATGAGGTCCTCCGAGTTGATACTGCCTGCTTGACTGATCCTGTGCGCATGACAGTGCAGCGGCCCAACCACTTTCACACTGATGCGTGCTCAGGCAAAGACACGCATAATGTAAGCTGCCCAGTACCAACCCTAGGTCTCTCTGGTCAAACCTTTCTGGCAGCGCTTCTGGTGGTACAGGAGACCAGGTTCACCCCTCAAAAGCGTCACGATGTTCTAGCTTAGCAGACCGAGTGGTCAGGTGCGTTTTGATGGCTCGTTCTGTTTGACCTCACGACCTGGCATAGACGGCTGTCAACGGGCGTACACATGGTGCTCCTCAATAGTCATACTCCATTCAGACCCATTTGCCGGCATTAAATTGACGGCATGGCCTGCAGAAGTCACCCAGGGCTGATCGACTACTATTTCTGGCGTTTCAGCGCATGACAGCTTGCGAAGCCTACCTGGCTTCCAAAGGGGAGCACAACCAGGCAATGAGCAGCAGGTGCTGGCAGGCAGAGGCCTTGCCAGCAGCGGC
This sequence comes from Asterochloris sp. CNOR1, assembly GCA_963969365.1. NCBI lineage: Eukaryota > Viridiplantae > Chlorophyta > Trebouxiophyceae > Trebouxiales > Trebouxiaceae > Asterochloris > Asterochloris sp. CNOR1. Next base: position 603,860 of record OZ017750.1, read on the forward strand.
TGCCCTATCTGTGCGGCAGCTCATCACCGCTGCAGAGTCTGGCAACAGCAGCAGCAGCAAAGCTGTCAGGGGCTCTCCAGGCCCAGACACAGAGTTGCCAGATCGCTACTGCTCTTGGAGCAGGCAGCAGCCAGAGCGCTCCGTTGATCGCCTGCTACACCACACATCTCAGACCACCCCTCCTCCCTCCCCCACACCCTCCCCCAGGCTCAGGTCTGCAGCATCCCAGCACCTCAGGACATTATCCGGCATGTCAGAATTTGACAGAGGCGCACCCCTCCCTTCACTGGGCACGCCACTGGGCACGCCACGCAATGATGCCCAGCGGTGGGGTGGCATGGACAATGGTCCTGCCAATGCAACGTTTCAGGGGAGGGAGCCAGCCCGAGAAAGCATGCTGCCTGAGGGAACCGCCCTGGGCTGGCTGGAGCTGTGCAACAAGGTGAGTTTTCCTCATTGCCTGGTCAGCAGCGCTAAGTGTCTCAAGGGTCTCAGGGTGCATGCCAAGTGTCTCAGGGGTGTCAAGGTGCACTTGTGGACACCTGGGGCGGTTCATGTACGCTTTTCAGGTGCTGATGCCTGGCGTACTACAGTTACTAATGAGGAGGGATATCTTACCAGCAAGGCTTCTGATACTTTTTTGCTTTCAGCATGGGCTGCTTTCTGGAGTGTTGGCCGGCAATCACCAGCAAGAGTCTTGCTCTGCCCCCTTGACCATTGCAGGGGCCAGAAGCCTTTTGCCCTGGCCCTTGTCTGGTGCAAGAGGCCTTCTGCCCCCACAATGAGACCACATGTGACTGCCGTACCGACATACATGCAGAGCTGCTCACCCCTGTGCCTGACAACCTCTGCTGGCTGTCCAAGACCCCACACACTACATCACTGCCCTGATGATGCTGGTATTTGCTGTGCAGGATCAGCTGCTCAGCAAGATTCATGAGCTCAACAGAGTTGTAGAGGACCGGGACAATAGAATCGCGGGCTACAGGGAGAACAGGCGCCTTCTGCGTGTGGACTGGGAGAGACGCACCCAGCATCACAATGCCGTCAGGTGATTTGCGGCAGGAATGGTCGGATTCTGGACAGGTGCTGTGTGGTGCCATTGGCCACACAGGCCGGTGATGGCGATAGGCCTGGGGTGCTTTGCCAATAGAACCAGGACGCAGAAGCGCCGAGTAGCCACAGATCGCTTGCACTGCACAGCATTGATGTGAGTCATCCTGTTTTGATTTATCTGCACTGCGTTGTGGGCCTCTTGCCTTGCAAAGCTGGCCCCCCTTACACATGCCATATAGGCTGACCGGCCTCATTGTAGGCCCACTGAATGTGGTTTGTTGGTGGACGCTGCACTGGGCTTATTGGTGGACGCTGCACTGGGTTCCAATTGCACTGAAAAAGCTTTCTGGCCAAGAAATCGCACAACCACCAGCTCATGCTCCACTCTGTCTGGCTCCACTGCCCCTTTGCCAGCAGGGCCTGGGCCAAGGGACTGCACAAACGCTTGACTCTGGGTGCCTCTGATCCCTGACTCTGCGGCTGCAGGGTCAAAGCCAAGGAGGTGCACAAGCAGGCCAAGGTGCGCCTGCAGCAGGTGGAGGAGCTGAGCATGCACAACGCCCATCTGGAGAGCGTGGCTGCAGAGCTAGCAGCACTGCTGCAGGTGAAGCTGATGACATCTTGCCCTTGTTCCGCTCAATTGCTGTTGAACGAGTAGGCATTAAAAAGCAACTTTAGGGGAAACACTGCTGGCCCCCACATGAGCAGATGACTGCGTGCCTTTGTGTGAGGCCTGCTGACACTGCTTGACTTGCCAAAGAGCTGATGCAGCAGGATCAGGGCCTACACAATATCCTGCCTGACCAGTACGGGCCACAGCTGTAGCCAGGCCATGCCCTCGCCTAAAGCAGCTTTGACACCTGGCTAATGATGGAGTGCACTCCAGCTCAGATGTCTTTTGCAGAGCACACCCACAATGCACAGCACAGTCTGGACTGCATTCACTCTTGATGTGCTGGTGCTGGTGCACCTCGCACACATCGTCCGGCAGCACCCGTGGCGTGACACCTGCGACTGCTTTGCTTGCAGCAGGCAGCCTTGCTTGCTTGCAGCAGACAGGCTTGACTACTGGTCACCTTGGTGCGCTGTGAGTGCAGGCTGCTCAGGCGGGCACCCACCTGGGCCCCATCCAGATTGAGCGACTGGCAGTCATCGGCTCACAACACCCCACCCTGCTGGAGCTGCGCAAGGAGAACACCCAGCTCAAGCAGGCTGTGATGCACAGCCGCCAGAATGAGGAGTGCCTGGGGGTAGAGCTGCAGGTGGGGCCTGCCTCTGCATGCATGAGCCCTGGACCACGGCCACCTGGCGTTTGCAGGGGTGCAGGCCAATGGTGGCCGCAAGAATGAATTACGCTTGTAGGCAGAGCTGCCTGCCTCTGCATGCACCCCGCCGGACCCTGTGGCTCAGCTTCTGTGCGGCCAGGTCAGGTGCAACATGTGAACCATGGCAGCTGAGCTCTGCAAAGCTCTTCAGCCGAAGCTTCAGCTGACTCTTGATCAGGCCTGAGCATGGCGACAGCATTGTTGGGGTGTTGTGAGCTGCGCTTCTGCCTTCCTGGGGGCCTCTGGTCATGTTGACTCCCGGTACTCTGCTGCCAAGTGACACTGCATGCAGCCAGGCTCCAGCACATTCGAGATTCTTCAAAGGGGAAAAGGACGACAAATTCTGAGTCATGCTGTGCGCATCTGCAGGAGCTCGCCAGGATCTGCCAAACTCTGCAGGACCAGCTGGAGCTAGCTGAGGTGAGACATCATGCTATTGTAGGTTCCATGTCATGTGGCTATATTGTGTGATAGCGTGAACTTTACGGATAAATTCGCCTTTAATTGTAATGGGCTGCTACCATTGCATTTGCAGGCAGGGATGGGCAGCAGCGCTCAGTCAGACCTGCAGGATGAAAACAGACGGCTGCAAGAGCAGGTGAGGGGACCTGGCACCGGTAGCGGAGAAACTTCTGCAGTGCCCTCTCTGGTGGGCCAGTACCGCACCTCCTGCTAGGACGGTGGCTGTGGTACCCTCATCGCCGCTCCCCCACCCGCCCTCCCCGCCGTGTGGACCTCACCTCCAAACTGAAAACCCTTGTCTTGTGCCCAGTTTGTGCCCTGGCCCTGTCTTGTGTAGTACACTGCTTGCCACCAGTGGACTCGATCTGGACCACCTGCTCCAGGTGCGCCAGCTGTGCGTGGTGCGGACACAGAACGAGCGCGTCTCTCGCGACTACTACCAGCTGCTGGGGCAGCTCCAGGACATGACTGCTGTTGGACAGCCTGTGACGGGGGCGCTGCCCCCAATCCTGGAGTCTGGAGGAGTCGAGGACAGCACTGAGCAGGTGAGTGGCTGTCAACAAGGGCTGGTCACAGTTGCAGTGCTGGACTGCCACCCAGCAGCGTAGCCTCTGATGGTAGCTTCTGAGGAGTGGCTGCACTGACTGGGCTTTCTGCCGGTCTCTGCCTGCAAATTGATCTTTTGCTCATGAAGGGCCAAGGCTGCTTGCTTCATGTACACGCTTAGATGTGAGTTCGGCCTGTAGGGCCTGGCTTGTGCCTGCTGTCGCAGCCCCTGAGCAGCTGCAGCAGGTCTGCATGTGATGTAGGTCCTGCTGCACATCTTCAACCCAGGTCGCTCATGCTGTGCTGCAGGTGTCCGATGCTGCAATGGTGGCCGCCATGAGGCGCTGGCTCAGCAGGTAGGCACTGCCGTTATTAGTCCAAAGGGGTGCTGAGGGTTTTGAGGTAGGGATGGAGCACAGCGCAAGCATGGCTTGGCAGAGCACTGGTCAACATGCCTGCATGGCTGCTACGCTCTTGACATGTGCTGCACCTGCTTACCTGGCTGACCAGGTGGTGCACCCTCTGCAGGAGTGGCATTGAGAATGTGTTTGTGAACGGAGCTGGGACAGCCGAAGATAAGGTGCGGGTACCGCCCGCGATTCGTGGTGCACTTCTTGACTTCTCCCTGTGGGTCTCTGCTTGTTTAGCTGGCCCGCCGGCTCTTCAGCACAGCGTCCCTTATGCCGAGTTTGCTCAAACTGCCCCCATTCACACCAGGTCTAAATGCTGCAGTCAGAGGCAGTCATGTGCTGCAGTGTCCTGTCCGTGTGCTGCAGCCAGGGGCGGCCCAAGCCTGCATGCCAAAGCATCAGTAACTTAGCATTGCGGTCTTATGCAACAAGGTGTCTGGCTTATGTGCTGCAGATGGAGGCGGCTCTGGCTTGCCTGCAAGGGGAACGTGAGCGTGCTGCTCTGGACCAGCTGGAGGCCGTCAACACCCAGCTGCGCGACCAGCTGAAGGAGAATTCGGCAGAGTGAGCCCAGCACTGTGAACATTTTCTGCAGCCACCTGTGCGGCTCCTCAGGCGACACACTCCTCAGCCATGACGGCTGCGCAAGCATTCACCACAGTGCTGGAGAGTAGGCCCTAGCACAGCGACCTCTCTTCAGCAGCGGTTTGCATGGGCATGTCTGACACTTTGCGCGGCACATTGCTGAGCCTCAGTCCATGCCAGCCATTCCTGCGGTGCTGGACTGTGAGCCCAGCCCTGTACATTCACATTGCGTGCCTGTATGCATGACTTGGGGTCACGCCCAGTCCAAGCCCCCAGCAGCCCTCAGCTGCAGCAAAGCTGCTTGTTATGCATGCCAGACATCCGGCACACGTCGCTCATTGCATCAGGCCAGTCAGGAGCACCTGTCAGGGCTCCACCGCCAGGGGCTGCCTCTCTTGTCTGGTATTTCAAGACGCTGATTGAGTGGGCTGCGGGGAGGCTTTTCCATATTGCACAGCTCCAGGGGGGAAAATTCCTGCATTGTCAGACAGCGGCACAGCCAGGCCTGCAAACTGTACTGCTCACCGGGTGACCTCCTCTGGCCCCCAGGCTGTCCTCGGTTGCGGCCGAGAACAAGGAGCTCCAGGTGCAGAACCGTGACCTGCAGCACCGCCTCGTGGATGCTGCCCTCCCCATCGATGAGGCCAACGGCAAAACCAGCCAGAAGGTGGGGGAACAAGGCCGCTTGACAGCTTGCAGGGCCTTGATGAGGATTCTCCTGCCTGCCTTTGGCAGCTATTCGGCCGAGACCGCAAGGAGCTGGCGCAAATCGCTATTCCATGCAGGTTGTGCGGGCTGGTGTGCAGCTGTTCCAGCAGCGTGCTGGTGCCGTCAATACCGCTGACCTGTGCGTTGATAGCCAGTAGTGCTGTTGTCATGCGTGTGTATGCTGTGTGCCACCTGCACACTGGATTGCTGAGTTTGCACTGCCTGCTGAAAGTACCGCTGTGCCTGTGCCAGGTTTTCAAGTCTAAGAAGTGTGGCAGCCCTCCTGCTGTGCTGGGCGCCCGTATGCGCTTGTTGCCTAACATGGCCCCTGCGGCCTTCAACCCTGGTTCCAAGTCTCCTTCAAGTTTCTGCCTACCAGGTGAGACCAGTCAAACCCAGGCCAAGCATGTGGTCATCACACTTGTGGCCCCTGTGCTGCCAATGCAGGCTGGCGCCATTTAGAGGGGAGTCTGATGGTTGCTATGCTGCAAGGCAGGCTGCTGCCACCAAGGGGGCTCTGCTGGGCTCTCAGCAGCATACCCTGCTGACCTCTGCGAAGCAACTGTGATGTGCTGGATGGGGTTCAGCACTGCATTCTGCAGCAAGGAGTGTGCAGACAGCTGGCACAGCATTCAAGGGCCCTGCATTGCTGTCTGGCAACAGCAAGTCCCTCTCAAGCCGCAGCCACTCAAGGAGCTACTGCCTGCCTCATTTCTTGTGGATGGGCCAGAGGTGCAGGCAGCGCCCGCAGACGGGGTGCAGACACCAGCAGGCATGCAGTGCTCACTGTGGCCCTCCTTGCAGGTCTGGATGAGTCAGAGTCTGTTGAGACTGGCAGCAGCTGCAGCCCCTGCTCCTCACGCCGGTCCTCCCTGGCCCTGACCTACAGCAGCCGGATCAGCAGTCTGCCCAGCGGCTCATCAGAAGGTGAGGGCTTCCGTGCACAAGCTGGGGCTGCCTGAGCATTCTGCAGGGGGAGAGTCCCGATGTTGCCTTGCTCGGGAAACCTGTGGTCTCACTGCGCTCAAGGCTGTGGCCTGGCCATGCAGCTCAGCATGCCCCAGTCCAGCTTCAGCTGCTTCAGGTCTTCGCATGTCCCTGTGCATTGCAGATCGTGGTCACCTCCTTGTGACTCAGCTGTGCAGCGCTGAGAGATCCCCTCGTGACTGATCAGGGACTGTTGCTGACTGGCACCGAGACCTGTCGCAAAAGGGTAAGCCAGCAATCTATGCTGTGCGGCGTGTCTAGCACTGCTCAAGTAGGCCTGGCCCTCAGGTGTCCTGCTCCAATCATCACTTAGCATGCTTGAGCTGCTGTGCACCCCGCAGGTATGACACGCAAAGTAGGGCAGAGGGGCATTGGAGTCTTTCTTGCAGCAATTCACAACACTGTGACCACCAATAATACACAACATCACAGGCAGCAGGCCATCTTTGTATGACGCCCAGCAAGAACCCTGTCAGCTCGCAAGTGCTGATTTCAGCAGCAGTTGTCACCTCGGAAGGCCTCTGAGTAGGCAATGAGTCTGAAATGAGCATCCTGTGTTGTGCCATGTAGTCTGGCGCAGCCCAACCCCATCCTCCTTCTCCTGAAGATCAGTGTTCCTTCCCTGATCCAGAACTCACTTGTTCCTGCTCCTTTGAGGCTAGGTGCTCACCCATTTGTTCCCCATACACATGCATATTTGTTTCCTTCTGCTTGATCTGCTTGAATCCCACTTGCCAAAGGTTCCTTGGGTTTCCGCTCGCGATGTTGGCACTGAACATTGATGTCATAACTTTCCCTGTCAAGACTTGCTGATGCCAGCCATCTGTAAAAGTGACGGCTGCGTCTTGGCAATGACAGCCGCAGACTCCAATGGAGAAGGGACATCACCGGTTTTCACAAAAAGCTCATTCTGCACAAGTTTGAGCATCACCTCCCTGAGCCTACTTCAGCATGCAGCGAGTGCCACATCCATCTCACACGGACCTGCAGGGTTGTCAGGGCCTGGACAGAGCAAGCTTTTGGCCATTGAAGATAGTCACTAGCATGTGCCTCTCACCTGGCACTCCACAGGCCCAGGTCAGCCACTTCTCTGTGAAAGGCAGTACGCCAAATCTGCTGAAATTGGTAGCACAGCAATCCTTAACTCCGTGCAAGAATGGTGCAGGCAGCTTCAGGTCCTGACTGTCTGGGCTGATGTAAAGCGCCTCCACGTGTTGCATGCAAAGTGCCAACTGGTGAGACTTCACAGCCTTCATGGTGTCACAGTCACAGTCTTCCATCACATCCCAGCTGACGCCGTGAGTGGGATCACAAGCTCCAGCTTGAGCCTGAGCTTGTGCTTGCTGCAACCTATTCTTGCAAGGATCTGGCTACAAGCTTCTCTTGGCATGTTTAGTATGACGCCCAGAGTGCCTTGCAGAATGAGAGGCCTCTATCTGTGCAAGCACCATCCCGCTACCTGGCGGCATTGAGCAGGTCACCCCAACCATGGTGGAGCCTGGGGCCCGGGTGAGCAATCATGACCACAGTCTGCCAGCGCACTCACATTGGATCATGCCTTGATCGGCGTGCCTGGCCTGAACCACATCATCAGTCAGGTGATTCAGATCGAGCATCAGGTCTTTGCAGTCAGCTCATGCCGTGTGTGCTCTTATAGACTTGAAGTCCTTCGGTGTCTGGTCGAACACCTGAGATAAACCTGATTAGACGGTCCTGGACCCCGCAAGTAACAATTTCAGAGTCATGGCCATACGTTGTAACCACAAAGGTTAGGTCAATCTCATGCGCATAACTGCAAACTAGCCAGTCCTGAGAGGAGTTCACAGCCAGAAGATATCTTCAAGCCTCCGGTGAGAGCATCTGCGTAAGACTTTGGTGTCAGACAGATCGGATTGGCAGGAGCTGCCTGCCTGCAAGTGTCACTGCGATCAGAAGAATAAGGACAGCATGCTGTGCACCATCTGAGCCCTTGGATATCTGCAGCTGCCTTCAGTGTTATGGAGCTGCGGAGCGGCATCTACAAGGGGCTGCATGGGGTACTGCCTCAGCAGGCGCGGCCACGCTTTGAAGAGGGTGTAAACCTGCTGTTCAGCCGCTGGACGGCGCTTTGTCTGGCCATTGACAATGAGTGGGGTGGACGCAACAGCAGGGAGAAGGCGGAGCAGATCTACAATGACGTGCTGCACTGGTTCTACAACCACAAAGGTGCACCTCTGCAGGTGGCTGCTGTAGCTGAAACGGTTGCTGCGTTCAAACTTGCCACACAGAGCACCTCTGCTGCGCTTTCCTGCTTGAAGACGCTGGTAGACATTCCCTGTGCCATGCAGAGCATTATGCGGACGATTTGGAGGTAGATTTGCAGGACATTCTGCTTCAGGACTTCAACTTGGAAGCTCAGGATGACAGCTGCAGAGAGGTGCGCTTGTCAGGGCCGGCAGCAATGCCTGCTGCAGTGTTGCTGATTGGTGGATCAACTGCAGAGGCGTCAATGCTGCATCCTGTCCTGCTGATAGCCTGCAGATGCAGCCTTATATGCCTGCTGCACGCTCGCAGTTTGGCACTACACACAGCTGGCAAATGCAGGTCTTCACCCAACATGGCTAGCACCTCCACTGCGCTCCACCAGCTCTGCTCACTGCAGGTCGCCACGGTGCTCGTTAGCCTTCATCAGGAGTGTCTGCAGGGCAATTTCCAGCGTATTGAGGCGCTGCAGCAGAGCACACCTCCCAATAACACAGCAGCATCACGGCGACAGCAGGCAAGGCTTTGTTGCATTGCTCTGCTGGCCTGATCCTGGCGAAATAGTCTCTGACATGCGGGCTTTCTGGGCTTCCTGCAGGTCGACAGGGATGGCACCGTGCTTGATGATGACAGCTCTGATGATAGCTCAGAGGATGGCAGCGATATGCAGATGGATGAGGCAGAAGCGCCTGCTGCTGTGCGTCTTGATGCCCCCAAGGCCCCTGTTGTCGATGACGATGGTTTTGAACTGGTTCAGGGGAAGAGCAAGGGTAGGCGGCGGCAGCAGGGTGTACACTGATGATGCCTGTTGAAGAATAGTCCATAGCTGAATTTAGCTTCAGAGTCTTTGTGGCGCATGAAAGAGGGACATGGACCAGCTCCCATAAAACGCATCGCAGATCAAGTACAACCTGGGTTTTGACTTGGAGCAGATGTATTCAGCTGAGGTGGGCAGCTCTGCTGCTACATGCCCAAACTACATTGGTCCTCTGAGAAAGAGCTGTGTGGTGTTGTGTATTGGCGCACGAACAGCCATGGGTGGCCACATCTGGCAGTGCCAGACATGCTCAGCCATCAGTGCCACCGTCTGGGCTGCCTTCCCTGGAGCCGCTGAGGTCAGCTAAGAGGTCCTTTGAGATCTCTAGCAGCCTCACGAGCTTGCTCTGCAGGAAGCCAGTGAATGCAGGCGACCGCATCTGGGTGTTCAAGCGGTACTGGTGCAACAGCTCCTCATACGCCTTGTGGATCTGAACCTGCCAGCCATATGGGTCTGGGGACATGAGGTTGGCAACCTGCAGGCAGGGCAGGACAGGTGCTCAGGAGCTGGCTGCTCGCAGCGGCACAGTGCACCCAGTGCCAGGCAGGCGTGGTGAGTGGCCATGTCAGCTGTTATTGGTGCAGGGAAGCGTCTCCTGGTGTTGACGTGCACCCTGCAGTCACATGTGCAGGCTGGCAAGTCTGGTATTGGGGCAGGCACCCTACCAGGGCACATGGTGTGTGAGGATGTATTGAGAGGAAGGCACAAAATCACACACTGTATTGGGAACAGGAAACTGTCCTCAGGCCACTGCCTGGCTGGAGGCATGTCTTTTGACATCCCAAGGAAAGAGGGAGGCGCCAAGGACACAAGCGTGGAGCACAAACTCACCATCTCATGCTCCTCTGACCCTCCCTCCGACAGGGCGCCCATCAGCGTCAGAATGGCAGTCCTCCTGATTGCGCTGCGTGCGGTGCGAAACAGTACACTTAGGTTGGTCTGGTTGTCGGGCTTCAAGACAAAGTCGATGCGCGCCCGCTTCATTGAATCGTCCAGGAGATAGCAGTCTGCCAACAGCTGCAGCAGCAGGCCGCAATGTGTGCATCAGTGCAGCAAGAACCCACTGTGCCAGTAGTCTAGAGGGTGACAAGGTGCACACCGCATACCGACCGGCAACTGGAATTGCTGCGGCACACAGCAATGCGTGCAGGGCAGTGGGGGATGGCAGGGGACCCTTCGGCCATGCTGCAGCAGCAGGCAACCAAGAATTGTCGACAGGCTCTCCTGCCATGAGGCAGGAGACAGTCTGTGGGCTTCTGCCAGACGCCAGACAGAATGCAGATCAGTGGCGCAACGGGTTGTTCACGGAACGCTGCGCTGCCCTCACGACAGCATGCCGCAGGACTATCGCTGCAGAACAGGACGTGGAGGTCAGCAAAGCAATGCAAGAGCTGCCCTGCCACAAATGGCAGGTTAGGTCAATGGCTGGTCCGCTGTGATGAATGAGAAGAGCCAGGAGAGCAAGTCAGCACAGGCTCTGGTCACAGAACACGTTGCACAGTGTGCAAGAGGGCAACAGCTGCCAAAAACATTGCTTGCAAGCAAAGGTCCTCGTTCAACCCCATGGGAGCAACAGCCCTACACAACCCCAGGCAGTCCAGGCCAGCCAGCAAGGCCCATGATCAACAAGGAGACTAAGCCGCGCGCTGGAGAGCGATGAGAAGGCGCCATCAGCCCACATGAGCTAAGCCACAGCACCCCATGCAATGCAGGCCAACAACCAAAGCCCACGACACATAGGTGGCACCCTTGATGATAGCAACAGAACACCGCGGGCCCGACAGGACCCCAGACACAGACACAGCAGACCTGCATGTTCATGATGTCCTCCAGGTGCAGCTTCTCATGCTGCAGCATGCGCATGAAGGCGTGCAGGGCCTGGCCAGAAGCCTCCCTGTTCTCCCAGCAGATGTGCTTCAGGCATGTCAGTAGGACTTGCTCATCCAGCTGCAGCAGCACAGGGGCAGCAGTGAGAGGGTGCCGCACTCAGCAGCCGCAAGGCTACGTTGTGTACTGTGCTGCGTTTGGCCGCAGCACGGAGCACCAGTCAGGGCGTGGTGGGGGAGAGGGAGAGTGCACATAGGCAGCAGCAGAAAAGTGCTCTGTTCCAGCACATGTGCTGGAGATGATGTCAATGTGATTCGCCAGTCCAACTGCAGCAGCGCAAAACACCAGTCAGGGTGTGCTACCGTTTGATCCCAACGCAGCCTGCAGCGAGTCAGGAGGATCTGCTTGTCCAGCTGCAACAGCGCAGGGCAGCAGTGAGGGGTGCTGCAGTTGGGGGTAGCCGGAGAGCACAGGGAGAGGCTGCGGACAAGATGGCTTCACGCGGTTCTGCGCTGGGACGTCAAGCTGAAGCGGCAGCACAGTCCAGGTGTGTAGGAAGGCATTGCTGGCACTGAGAGAGAGCATGCACAGGCTGATCAGGTGGTGCTGCACAGGCTGGGATGAGAGAGTGACAGCCTGGGCGTCTTGCAGCTGTTGAAGGCTTGAGCAACATGTGGTGGTCTGGGGTGCAGCGCCCACGCCTGACTATCAATGGGATGCAGGGTGACAGCCGGGCAGAGCATGCACCTTGACTGATGGCAAGCTCCTGCTTGACACAGGCAGAGGATGTGTATGATTGACTGTGTCTGCCAGACATGATCGCAGTCACGTGAGAGCCTCACCACGTCAACACCTCTGATGTCAAGCAGGAAGTACAGGATGTCCCCCACATGGACACGCGCCGCTGTCTGCAGGGGCAGGTCTGTGTCCAACGCATAGGGGCTGGTTGGGGCATCCTCCGGCTCCCAGCTCGTCCTGCAGGCAGTGTGACTGTTTGCTGAAGAGCTCTGCTGTCCACGGCGGGTGATGTATGTGCATGGCATCCTCAGGCTCTCAGCTTGTCCGGCAGGCAAAGGCAAGTCGTCAGGGACTGGAGCCTGTTGGCATTCCTGAGCTGGCAGGGAAGTCGGGCCATTCATGTTCTGAACTGGCTCAGGCTCTTTAAGGATGGGGACACCAACACCAGCACTGCATCTTAAGCAGCATTGCATTTTGCCCTGCACTTCAAGACTGTTTGTTATTTGTGGCGACGAGTGCACCTCACTGGCACCCAGTTAACAACCCTGAAAGAGAGCCTTTGCAAACCATTTCACAGCCCCACCACCTCAGCAGTGCCAGGTGGCAGCACCTGCCACACAGCTCTGAGCTCAAAGGTTCGCCAAGCTCGTGTGCATTCATTGCACAGCCCCACCTGAGCACGACTATCTCAAACACCTTGAGCGCGTCCTGGTAGTTGTGGTGCTGCAGGGGCTGGTCCAGGTAGTGCTCCAGGCTCTGCATTGCCGGCACCAGGCGATCCAGCAGGTTGCTCTGCTGGGCCAGGTACTGCCGGCACACGGGGTGCAGCTCGCTGAACTCCTGCACAGCACATCTCAAGCTGTAGTGATCTGCTAGCAGAAACAGTCTTCAGCGGTCATATCGCCCCTCTCGGCACTCTCTGCTGGGCCAGGTCCTGCTGGCACAAAGGCAGTTCGCCGACCTCCTGCAGAGCACACGGCAGACATCTGGGCCAGGTGATGCCAGCACAGTGCGTGCGACTTGCTGACCTCCTGCAGGACGCTTACTGCAGATGGTGGTGCTGATGGTGGTGCTCCACCTCTGTGCAGTCCTGGAGAACACAGTGCCGGCCAGGGAGGGGGAGTACCCCTGCTGGGCCACATAGTGGCAGCACAGGGGACCTGAACGCGCCTGTAGGGCACCTCAGACGCTGGGGCAAAGTTTTGCAGCTGCCCAGTCTTGTGTGCACAGTACAAGCCAGGATGCCCTGCTCGGCACTCTCTGCTGGGCAGGCACTGTATGTCACAGCCTGGGTCCGTGCTGCTGACTGCCTGAGGGTGCAGCCACCAGACGCCATCATTTGACCCGGAGACGCAGGGTGCAGCTGTGCTTGAGAGCGCTGCCGAACCAAGACAGAGCCAAGTCAAGGACACTGACCTTCAGCACTGTGAACAGGTAGCCAGTGTAGAATGCAGACTGGTCCTCCGCGCGAAGGGGGGAGCCGTCATGAATGATGCAGCACACCGCATCCACAAGCTTTGTCACAGCTTCAGCCATGCTGTCAGCTGGGGGCCGGCCCTACAGCAATTGCGACAAGGTTCTCAGAAGGCGCCCCAAGTCGTGCGGTACAACAGCACATTTACTGCACAGCTTTTTCCAACCAGATGAAATGGCAACAACAGCCAACTCTTAACAGCGTCAAGGCTTGAACTAACATGCACATCAGACAAGGGGGTGAATGTCCAAAACGACATCAGCGCTGTTGGCACAGCGTAGAGCTGCACTGGAAAGAGCCTGTGGCTGGCACCGGCACGGACACCAGTACAGGTGACAGGTGCAGGTGCACCCACCTGATCCACATTCCAGCCGCCGTCAAAGTCCACCACAGCATGCCTCAGCGCATCCCCAATGATGTCTGCCAGCAGCTGCAGACCCTGCGGAGGACCCTGCAAGCACATCATTTCAGGTTAGATGGCTGATCTTTCCCTTGGTGGACATCTGCAGGCAGGGCATCTTGAGTCAGGTGGCTCAATGCCAGCTTGTGGGACTTTGTGAGGCACTGCAGCCACATTGTGTCAAATCTGGTGCCTGCTTGCTGCCGTTGGTCTGCTGCAGCAGCCCTCTTTCAAACACTACAACTCCTTAGTTGCAGTTGGCGGGCAGGAGCTGAGCTTTTGTGTGACTGGATCAGTGGCGCTTGCCCTGCTCTTGTGCCATCCTGTTGCTCAGGCACATGTGCGGCAATGGCGTAACAGCAAGACTGCCCCGTTCGATCCAGCACAAAGCAGGTGGGTTGCCCAAAGCTTCGTGCTCTGCTCTGCTTTTTGGCCTTGCGGCTCTGGCACATGGTGCGACCACAGCTGCATATGTGGCACAGGCTGTGCAAGATTGCTTGCCTAACAATCTGCATGGCCAAGATGACACGCACTGCTTTTACAGCATGATAGGGCACAGCAGAGAGGCCCTAACATGTACCAAAACGATCTCAGCAGTACTGAGCAGTGCTTTTGCAAGCATGGCCAGGGACAAGAGCCTATACCTTGAGGCGTGCCAGGACTGCCCGCAGACCGCTGTGGCGATGTGGGATGCGGGCAGTCCCGTAGACCTGCTGGGGCAGCCAGGTCAGCAGCAGCTGGGTGGCAGGCGCGCTATGGCCCATGATGCGGTCCAGGGCACCCCGCCACTCAGGCAAGTCGTCCTGTAGCTGTGGGTTCGCACGCAGCAGCACCTGCAGGGCAATGGAGGGCAGTTGAGGCAGGGCCAAAGCTGGTCTGAGAGAAGTGCCTGCAAAGTCTGTGCTCGGGGGGTCGCAGGTCCTGTGAAGGCTGCTGGTGCTGAGCTGTTTCTGCAGGGCAGATGTGCCTCCTACACCTAGTGAAAATCCTTTGCTGGCGGGCCGGATGGTTGGTGCAGGTGTGCAGCAGCACCTGCACAGCAAACGCTCATGGGGCCCTGGTCGGCGCATGGCAGCACTGCAGCATAGGTGCCAATGCTGCTCAGTAGCACAGGAATGATTGGTGTGCAAACATGCAGCGATATGTGCAGAACAGCAGTTACCGTTGTAGTCGTGGCTCTGAGCTGACTGATGATGCTTGCAGGGTGGGCCTACAGGCTGATGATTGCAAGCATGCCAGGTGCGCCTACCTTGTACAGAAAGTGCTGTGCCATGTCTATGGGCCAAATCAGAGATGCCGCCAGACCAGCTTACCTTCAGAAGGAAGCGCTGTGCCACATCCATGGTCAGCACTGAGAGGCTGTCTGAGTCTTCATCACGACGGCTGCTGCTGCCGGATGGCCGGGAACCTGAGTTTTGAGGCGTCCCAGGGCGGCTTGCGCTGTCTTGAGAGCCTGCAGGTCAAGATGCATTTGACTCAGCAAGGGCAGTATGCAAGCTGCTGAAGCATCAGCTGAGAGTGAGCGATCTATGCTGCCCTGCTGCAGGGTGGACAGAGGGGAGTTGCAGGTGGCGACAACAATGCGGAATCTGCAGCCTGCGCAGCGAATGGAAAGCATTGCCATTGCCTCAGTCACACTATGACTTGCCTGTGGATGTCTCAGGCTGGGCAGGGGAGGGGGCTCCAGTGCGCCGCATCTTGTGGGACAGGTGCGTCGAGCTGCAGACCACAGCGTTGAGCAGGACCTTGAAGTACTCCTTGTCCAGGAGGTGCAGCTCCCGCAGGTGAGTCAGGTTGCTCAGCATCACCCACTGCACAGGCACGCCACAAGAGAAGGCATCAGAAGCTGGCCAGTGAGCAGACTGGACTGCAGAAGTGATGCGCTCCCCTCAGCATCAGGCGTAGAAAGGAGGGCATTTTATAGCAGACATTGCACAGCATGAGAGGGCACGGCGAAATGTGTGGCAGTTGGGTAGCAGAAACTGGAATGCTGACATGCTGATACCGGCTTAGGGCGGCCGCCACAACAGACTAGCTGGCACAGTATTGCAGCCAGCACAGGCGAGGGTGACAAGGGGCATGCCCTCACATCGCAGATGCTGCTGGGCATTTCTGGGATGCCCGTCGTCTGCTCTGCTGCCACCTGCGGGGAGCCTGACACTGCTGGAACCATCTCTGCATCACCCCCTGAGGTCTCAGTGGCGCCCAG
The DNA here is from genome assembly GCA_963969365.1 of Asterochloris sp. CNOR1. Lineage (NCBI taxonomy): Eukaryota > Viridiplantae > Chlorophyta > Trebouxiophyceae > Trebouxiales > Trebouxiaceae > Asterochloris > Asterochloris sp. CNOR1. The sequence continues at coordinate 619,645 of OZ017750.1, forward strand.
ATCCAAGCTGCTCACCCCCTGCAGCAGTTATGGGGAGCCGCCGCTCGGCCGCCAGCTCTGACAATGCAATGAGAGCCACTGAAGGCGTCCTGCCAGCAAAGCAGTGCGCTGTGCCTGTCAAGTATAGCTGAGTCTCAACACCCAACCCAGTGCCAGTAAAGCTTAGTGCCAGAGTGTCTTTTCTGACACGAATTGATGCGGGTTCCAGTCATTGGCACACCTTAAGAGGGGACACTGAGGCTGCAGGCCCTGCTGGCATGGGGGTGTTGGCAGGAGTAGGCGCCTCGGCAGGAGCCTGGCGGCTCGCCACGCTTCCAGCAGCCTCCCAGTGCCGATCAGTGCTGCTGCTGTTCTCAGCGGAGGCTTCCCATACCTTGGCACCAGCCACTGCTGGCAGCTCGGCAGGGGCTGAGCCTGCCTGAGGATCAACTGCTGGGACTGACGTGTCCTCAGTACCCATGGGCTCGTCCTGGTCACCAGGCACCTGCTGCTGCTGACTTGTGCCTGTTCCAGCACTCCTGTTGTCAGCAGCAGCTGGCCCCAGACACGGCTCCTGGCCACTCTGCACCGGCTCTGCAGCCGCTCTCTCTGGCTGAGCAGCAGCAGCCGCTGGTGCTGTCTGGCCTACTGTTGGCAGAGCAGCAGCAGCAGCCTGGGTGACAGGTGGCTGCTGATGCTGCTCCTGGGCAGCACGAACTTCTTGAGCATCTGCCAAGCTGTTAAGCTGGGCCTGCGCCTGAGCAGCGCTGCTCATGCTGGTGCTCAGGTGCTGAACTGGCTCAAATTGCTCGCTGCGCTCATAAAACAGCATGTATGCACTGTTGGGGCGGTCAAACTCCTGCAACTGCAAGGCAGGGGGCCATAGTCAGCTGACGGCCTCATGATTGCACTGCATGCAGTCCCTGCAAATGAAAGGGGCATCCCTATAAAGCTTTGCCCCGCCATCATGTCAGACAGAACACCAGAATGGCCTACCAGGAAGTAGACTGCCCAAGAGAACAGCCGCACAAGTCCACCTCAAGGATAGCTTCCCTCAAGCGATACAAAGCTTGAAAGCCAATGCCCGCCAGCCGGCCTGACCTTGAATTGGTCATGATCGAGGGTTGTCTTGCCGCCAAAGCAGTCCTTCTCCAAGTTCTTGACGTCCCAATTGTCAACATTGACATCATCAAAGATCAGCCACTGGCTTGGCTTTTGGGGCTCACTGGCCCGCACCTGCACAGCAACACCTTAGCCTTTCTACATCTATGTGCCCTGTTGGGGACAGGACAGTGACACCACTCAGGCTGTCAACAGACAATGACATTCAGAAACACAGCCTTGCCCAGCTTGCAGCTGATGCACTCATGCTTGTGTGAAGTAGCCGTCACGACGCTGACAAATACTAGGCTCAGCCAAACAAGGCATCCCGGCTGAGCTCACGCTGCTCACGACGTAATACTCCATGATCATGCCTCAGGGCAGCCTCAGGGCAGTATGTTGTATGGCCTGCTGTGTAGGGTGCCGTCGGAATGTGACCAAAAGGGGAAAACGAACGCGCATCAGCTCACAAGAGGCAAGCCAGAGACTGCCTGCCACATCCGTACCTTTATATATGAATAGTAATGGCCTGCGAACGCTGTGCCTGAGTGCACGACAACCCCCTTCAGCTCATACAGGTACAGCGCCAGGTTCTGGTGCTTGGCAACGCCACTGGCACCAGCGTCAGCTGCAGAGAGTGGGGCGCCAGTGGCCTCAGCCTCTGCCAGCCCGTCCACAGTGTATTTGTACATGTCCAGCTCCATGGGGAACTCGAACCTGGACAGGAAAGCTCCGTCTTGAGAGGAATCTGCATCTCAGGTGCATGATGCAAGACATTGCCTGGGGCAGGCTGCAGCGGGGTCAGAAGTTGCAGCACAGGCGGGCACACTTCAAGCTACTACAGGCTGCAGCTCCTGCAACTAGGGAAAGCATGCAAAGGTCATGCCGTGGTCCCAATGGCGCATGCTGTCTCAGTCAGGGTCAGACACCGCTCACCTGTCCTTGACCTTCCAGCGGGACATGGTCTCATAGTCAAATTCAAAGCGCTTGAGGTGAATCACAAGGGTGTGGGGCAGCGTCTTGAAGCAGTTGCGCTTGACAGCATCCACCTGCAGCGCCACAGCAGATGTGCACCCAGGCCCACCCAGTATATGCTGTGCAGGGGCTGCAGAGCATTGGCATCCCCCGACCCCTGACAGAAAGCAAAGCGATGCAAAGCTCAGGCCATTGCCAGAGCGCTGGCACAGTGGCTGGCAGGTCAGGCTCTGCCTGCAGGCCCTGCCAGCATGCCACATGCCAGAACAGATCCCACGCAAACAAAGTGCAGACACAGCCAGAAGTGGCTGACAGGCAGCAAGAGGCTGACTGATCTTGCCTTCTTGCCGGCCTTCTCACAGAAGTACTGGTTGTCCCCCTCCATGAGCTCCCCCTGGACGTACAGGTCCAGCGACTCGTGCAGGTTGCGCTTGCCGCGGACATCCAGGCTGACCTGAACCGGCACACAAGCAGGAGATGAGGTGATAGCTATGCTGGACTGCATGCCTCAGAGGCCTGTGTCACAGAGGAAGTCTGCCCATGCAGGTGCAAGCACTGCTTGGTCACAGAGGGGTTGACAGCTTGCTCATGCACCCAGCATGCAAGTGACCCCAGATTGGCTACATGCAAGCAGCAGCTGAGGCTCCTGCCTTGAAAAGCGAAAGTGAGGCCTTGACACAGCAGGGCAGCTGAGGCTCCTGCCTTGAAAAGTGAAAGTGAGGCCATGACACAGCAGGGCCACCACCGCTGCTGAGAGTGGGGTGCCATCAGGAGCACTCCAAAAACAGGAGGTGGCAAGTGATAGGCCACTGCAGTCCAGACTAGCTTGCTCTGGTGCTCCACAGGGCTTCAAGACCCCGCCTTAGGCACAACAAATGCAAGGCAGCACAGGACAAACGAGTGTTATATGAAGCCAAAGGGATCTTTGGCATGCCAAGCATGTGCTGTTACTTGACCTGCCGTTGCATGACGTGGCACAGACTGTGCCGCTGCTTCTCAGCCTGCAGACACGGCAAGCTGCCCAGAACATGCAGTGCTTGCCTGGTAGAACTCCTCTTCCTTCTCGCTCTGGTAGTCCACGCTCTTGCAGATGATCTGCTGGGCCATCTTGCCACCAATGACAGCCTGCATGACTGGCTGCAATTTGCGATCTTGGAGGTACTGATCCAAAGTGTCCTGCAGGCACAGCACAACTGATGTTTGGTGGTATAGGATGTAGCCAGCCTGATATCTGTCATAACAGGGCCGCTGCCATTCTGTCTCCAGCCTTTGCAGCAATGCAGGGGCCATGCAGCACGTCCCTCAGCTGTCTGCAGGGAAGAGCATCTGCTGGTGCCAAGATGGGGGATTGACATTGGACCAGTGACCTCAGAGCTGAGGGGTCTCCGTCTGCAGCAAGCACAGCCAGGCAGCACTGAGCGCAAAAAGTTACCAGAGACGCCCGGCAATGGGCTAGAGCTCAGGTGCATAAGGCCTGTCCAAAGGTGTGGCAACAGCAGAGAGGCTTGCCTGCAGGCGAGTGAAGAACTCGTATGCATCCTGGTGCTCCCGCAGGTCCAGAGGCGAGCCGTCGTAGTCTCTGAATGCGTTCCAGAAGCCCCTGGGTATGCACCACCCATGGTTGCCAACTGCCAGCTCAGCAAACACTTTCTGCAGGTGGCAGATGAGGTCAACAACTCTTCTGCGGGGCGCAGGCACGGCGCAGCCTCAGCAGATGCATTCTGCATGGGCAGTGGGGTCCAGACCTGCTACCACTCTCTGACACCACAGGGAGGTGAGGTCACACGAATACATGAACAACACTTCTTGCAAGGGCCAGGAAGACGCAGACCCAGCGCGCCTCCAGCAAGAGATGGGCAAAGGGTCTGCACAAGCCCAATGCGGGTAGTTCAGACAGCTAACACAGTGGTCAGTAAGCCCTATGCCTCGCCACACATAGACAGCAAGCCAGATGCCCTACCTGGAACTGAAGGAAGAGGTTCTCTTCAGGTGGGGCAGTGGGGGGGTCCTCAGCTGGCACAGCCAGAAGCAGCTTCCTGATGGATGGCTGCATGAAGAGCTGCTGGAAGACGGCGTTCATGTAGCAGGTTGCACCCCCATTCTTGAGCCCAATGTAGCTCCCTGTCTCCCTGCAAGGGGCACAAGAGGTGACTGCAGGTTCAGACTCACAGCAGCACGGCTGGGGGGATGCGCACAGCAAAGCTGGCGCCAGTCTTCCTGTGGAGAGCGCAGGCTGCCAGGTGTTGGTGACGGCAGTCGCACACCCACAGCACAGCAATCTCCAGCAAGGGTATGATGATGACCTGAGATGCCCTGTCTGTGCAGCGCTGCCTCACATGGTGGCTGCAACTGATGCAAGCCCACAGCACACACTGAGACGCATGCTAGGCGCTCAAGCTGATGGCAGATGGGGCACGCTGAAGCATGCTGCACCAAGAGCCCACAGCAACTATCAGCAGGTACCTTCGCGACCTACATAGTGCGGCAGACGCACACTGGAGCAAGCAGCTTATAGCCTGCCCATGATTAGCAACCAACAACTTGCCTGACTGAGACATCAGGGAGTCGATTGAACATCATTATGGGTTGCCTGTCTGACAGGTGCAGCTGCAGAATGAGCTCCAGGCCCTGTCGTAGATGTACAGAGCTGTTGCACATGAGCTTGCTCAGCAAAGCTAAGCCTGCCTGCCTGGCACTTTGGTGCCTGCAGCACAGTAAGGTGGCTGCTGGACGACTGCATCTGCTTGACTACTGCTTCAGAACCAGCACTGTAGCTTGAGGCAACAGCAATTTGGCATGCCCACACAGGCACATGCTGGAAACAACCAATTTGAACAGTGGCTGCTTTGCTTTTACCTGCATCGTGGCTGCAGCTGCTCCTGTGTCACTCTTGGCACTGCCCGATCTGCATGCTGGGCCTCACACCATGCCTCAGGAAAAAGATACTCTGCAGCAGCCAGAAGACATTATGCTGATCTGCAATTGCCTCCTTGAGTCTTCAAGAGCAGCTGTGGTAGATGATCACCTGGTGGTGGCTGCTTGCAACTGCCAACATGCATGTCCATCAGCTTTCCCATGCAGCTTGGCACTCACATGCATTACCCTCACATGAGTCTTGCTCTCAGATTGCGGGCTGAGCAAGGACGACAGCCATTCAGAGCAGCAGAGCATCTCCCCTGGCGGCAACAGGTGCATCAGGCTGCCACCAGGTGCAAGCCTTGCACTTCGAGCTGCAACGGGCACCAGTGTAGGTGCCCTGCTTGGGACGCTACTTGACGCCAGGGTGACTTCCCAGCGCAGACACCAGATGTGAGCGCTGCCTGGACAGCAGCCATGCAGGGGTGAACAGGGCAGCTCACCTGTCAGCAGCAGGTGTATGAGGCTGCGCCTGCCTGACCCAAATCCGTCAAACTTTTGCAGCTCAGATATCAGGGCCTCCACCAGGCGCAGCTTGCCCTCAACACGCTGGTCCCTGTCATGCAGCGGACGCAGCTGAAAGAGGCTGGCCACCACCTTGTCCAGGCACTCGTGCATGGCTGGAAGGAGAGCAGCAATCTGCAAGCAGCAGGGGACTCGCTGGTGGAGAGCTTTTGGCATGCAGGGCAGACAGCATACTGGCTGCAAAAGCAGATGGCAAGAGCGCAGCAGCCTGCAGAGCAGCGGGGCAGACAGTCATGCATGGCTGGCAGAGGGGGCAGCAGTCTGCAGGGCAACAGAGGAGGTGCTCGCGGTGAGCATGTAGCATGCAGGCCATCAGCAGGGCAGAAGGCAGAATGGCTGGAACAGGCCCTGTCCAAAGCATGGCAGCCCCCAGCACAGCAGGGCGGGCACTGTTGTGTGTTGCCGGAGGGCAGCAGCATGCAGGTAAACACAGGAGCAGGGAAGGATGCTGATCGGAGAGCAGCAGCATGGCGGACAGCTGCGGAATGCAGGCTGCATGGCAACAAGGCAGAACGTGCGTGGTGGAACACAACTGCAGAGCAGAGCAACAAGCACCAGTCAGATGCTGGCTGTGGAGCACCACATGCTCGCACATTCTGCAGCATGCAGGGCAGCATGGCTGCAGCTGAGCTTGACGTAAATGCAACAGGCTGCGAAAGCGCAGGACAGGCAGCGGTGGAACAGGCTGAAGAGCAGCAGACCGACGCGCACCCCTTTATTGTGTCTGCGACAGAGCTGGCGGCTGTTTGCAGCTAGATCAATGAACCTAGGCTGACCATCCTGGGCAAGGTGATCCCTCCTCACAGCATGCAATGCATCCCGGTGCCCAATAATGCAAGAGCAGGCAACTGATGCCCAGGAGCAAGGGCACACCTGGACTTGTGAATACCGTTTGACGCAGATCACAAATGCGCGGTAGAAGAGGCCACACCACTCAGGCCTGTCCAGCGTGTAGGGCTCAGCAGCCACAAACAGCTCAAAAGCCCACTCATAAGCTTTGGGCAGAATGTCAGCCATCATTTTCTCGGCATGCACCTCTGCCTCAGGCCTGCTCAGAAATAGGCTGGCCAGTAGCGGCCCAAAACCTGCACAACAGGAAGCCAAGGCATGGCTGGCATACGATCAAGCATTGCTACAGGTCCCAGTCGACTTGCGGCACAGGGGTAATGCCGCAGGAAAGTAGGGCAGCATAAGGAAAGTAGGGCAGCATCCAAAGAGCCTCTTTGGTCAAGACTCACCTGACATCTGAAGCAGTGGCTTCAGCATGGCAGGATGGTGGAAGATCAACGTCTGGCAACAGTACAGGCCCCAGATGGCATCCCATTCCTTCTCCTGCAGGAGAAACGGGCTGCATGTACCTGCTGCAAAGCCAGGACATGCAATCCAGAGGCAGCCACAGGAAACATAGCGCCACCATGCAGACAAAGCAACTGCTACACACAGAGGCAGCATGGCTCCAAGGAGACACTGCCAAGGAGCGCACTGTGAGTGTGTGAGATCAAGACAGGCTGCAAAGCATGTCAGCACCTGCCTGCCAAAGCAGGTGGATGTGACTGGATGGGCAGACCTGCCTCACCAATGGGACTGCGCTGATGACACAAGTGTTGGAAGGGGGTGTGCAGGACTGCCACCTGGAAGCTTGGACAAAGTAGTGCAGTACAGATGACAAGGTGTCAGTGGTCAGCTGCAGCTTCTGGAAACGAACAGGCATGGCAGGTGCTGTGGCCACAGGAGCCATGGAGGTCTGGCTGTCTGGTACCACAGCATCCTGGTCCGCAGCAGCAACAGCCACAGGGGACATCTGTCGCTGCTGCTGCTGTTGACAAAATGGACCTGCTGGCTCTGGGCCAGTGCCGTCAGGTGAGGCTGTGGGGGTTGCAGAGGACGGCGATGTGTCCTGCAGGAGCAGGACGTGCACCTCTTGCGTGCAGCCTGAGAGGGATGGTCAACATGATGCTACCAGCCCACAGCTCCTCAGCACTTCACTCATCAGAGGCAACCCTGAGCCTGGCACTTGCAGGAATTACCTAACACATTGACCCAGTGTTGCCCCATATGTACATTCGTCAGAAAATGAGCCAAAAGTCACCGAAGCATGAGCAGCTAGAAGCAAGAAGTCACTCTCTGAGGTAAGCAGGATCACCGCGCACCTGCATCTCAGCATCGCCTTGCACTGAACCAGACACAGCTGGGCTCAGCATTGCCCCGCCCACGGGGGCTGCCCCCGCCTGGGCCATGCTGGTCCTTTCCTTCTGCTCGGCAGCCACTTCACCTGGCGCCACGCTCTCTGTCAACGGCAAGGCTGCTGAGGAGAGCTGGTGCAACATCTCTCGGACAGTGCCCAGCAGATGGGACACATTGTTTTCGTTGCACTCATCTGCATTCAAGGCAGGCCAGTGGGATTGCAGGCATGTCAAGCGCCAGGTCTGCCTGCAGGAACTGCAGCTAGGCCAAATTGCATTGTGTTGCAGGCTGTGCATGGCATAACACATGATGTAGACTGCGTGACTGCCCGTCAGAGCTGGTGCATTAATCTCCAGGTGGCAAGCTACTGTGTGGCTGCAAGCTGCCCAACACACCCCCAAGGTAGAGCCACAGTGCCAGCATCCCGAGGAGTCAGGGCAGCTGGCAGTTCAGCTACAGGCTGTCACTGTCACAGATCAGAGACACACATTTGGCTCAGCCGTGCCATGCAATGGCACATCGGCATTGCGCGGAAGCTCTTATGTGAGATGTTGCTGACCAACGGGGCTTGCCTGCCCTTGACATTGGGCGCCTGCCGGCAATGTGCAGAACTTCCTGGACAGCGCTTCCACAGGCAAAGATGCGCACAGAGAACCTTCCACCTTCTTAGCAGACGGAGGGTGCTGTCCTAACAAGGCTGCAGCAGCGTTTGAAACTAGTTGATCAGCCTCTCAGCGGCCACAAGGCGCTGACCTGGCGCTGCGGCAGTCACTGTCCTGCTGGCGACCTGCAGTAGCTCCTGAAGGGCGCCACTGCAGGCAAAGGCGTTGCGCAGCTGCGCACTTATGGCCAGCTCCCCGTCAGCCTCGGCCACATCCACTGGCACCTCTACATGTAGGCCCAGGTTGGGCTGAAAGAGGTTGTGACAGACCTGCAGGCAAGCCATAGAGTCAGCTACTCCACGCTGCTCAATTTGCAGCCTGCCTGACAAGCTCAGCCAACTGCAGGGAGGGCAGGAGTGATGCTGCGCCAGACCAGACTCCACGCAAAGGGAAATTTGCTCTGCAGACTGCCTCTGCTCGGCTAGGCGAGCAACGCTGCCACACATAAGCTCTGCTGAAGCACACTTACCTGCACAAGGTAGCGCAACCTGGCCGGGGGCAGTGCGGCGCTGCCAGCTGGCTGCTCCAGCATTGCAGCAAATGCTGGGGCTGGCTCCTCTGCGCTGAGGGCTGCCTGCACCTGGGCCTGCATGCCCTGGTCTGTAGGCAGCTTCATAAGCAGCTGCCCTGCCACGTCGCGCAGGCTGCGGTCCGGCGCAAAGTCCGACAGCCACAGCAGCAGCTTGTAGACGTCAGGATGCTGCAGCAGACAGCCAGCACAGCCCTTCGGCATGGTACATTCAGTAGCACCTGGCTCTGACAGTCCGTGCCAGAGTCTGGCGACAGCTGCCGCTTCCAGGCTGCATCAGAGCTTGGGGCCAGTCAAGCAGCATACAATGCTTCAGCATAGTGCTTGCCCACGCATGCCCACAGCTTATGCAGTTACGTCCCAGGGCAGCAGGCAAGAGTGTGGAGAACAGTGTTGGCAGCTGTGTCAGCACTGTGCACCAATGACATATTGGGGACTGCAGAGCAGAACACCATGTCAAAGTTGATAACAACCATGCTCAAAGGGTGTTGTGTGCAAAAGGAGCTTTGACGAGCACTATGCATCAATATGAAGCTGCTGACATACCTGATCAACTAGGATGGGGGCAACTGCCATGGCTTCGCGCCTCTCCACAGCCTCTGGCGTTGTCTCCCACTCCGGCAGCCCAACAGGGCGATGGGCTGCTTGGAACGCGACTGTGTTGGAGGGACAAAACACAATAGCACCCAACGAGTCACCATCAAACTGCAGGTCACGTCCTGCAGGCACTTTGCTTTGTCAGACCAAACCTGCAGGCACTGGACCCTTCCAAGCCTCCCATGTAACACTGGTGCTCACTAGGCATCGTGTTTTGCGCTGAGAGCAGCAGCTGCTGCGGGCACTGTCTATGTTGGCTCTGCAGGCACAGTCCTGCAGGCCCCTGCCTGCCCAACAGACCTATGCCTAGCTGCACCTGTTGAGCCCTGTCAAAGGTGAGCAGGCAAGTATCCTGTAGCATGCTGCTCAAAGGCAATCAGCAGCTGGTAGGTGGACTCTGCGACAAGATGGTACATGGCGCTCAGGTCAAACTGCAGCACCTGTGGGTCTTCTGGCCCCATGCAGGTGCTGGGGCAGCTGCCCGTCAAACTTGTGCAGACTGTGCTGGCCAGGCAGGTAAGGGATCTAGCTCAGCTGTGCAGGGTGATAGATGTATACTGACAATAGATTGCCAGGCAGGTGAGCTCACCAGCACCCATGAGGCGGGTGTGCTCTGGGCCCAAGCCAGTGGCCTTGGCCACCTGAGACCGCAGCTCGCCAATGTTCGTGTTCCTGTGGCAGTGCACGGGCTTGCGCAGGATGCCCTGCACCTCCACCGTCAGCAGCCCGCCCTGGCTGCTGTGCTCATGGGGCAGACGCCTCAGCCGCGCCTTGCCCTGCAATGCATGCAACAGGCCTGAGCCGCCTTGCAGGCGCAGCCCCAGCAGCAGTGGGCATACACATGGCAACGAAGGGGCACTAAGATTTGATCATAAGCAGCACACAGCTTGTGGGCACAGGGCAGCGATGGGGGCCACGTGTAGCAAGCAGCCAGCAGATCTCAGCAGCTGCTAGTGCTGCGGGCCATGCAAACTCTGACAGCACAGCACCCACCTGGCTTGCAGTTGCTGCCAGCAGCAGTAATTGGATGCACCGTGAAGCTCGTTGCACAGCCTGCGCCTGCTGGAGCTCAATGCTGTCACCAGACAGCTGAGGAGGAGCTTGCCAGGCCTCCGTGTCTGCCTGCCGCCCCGCCAGCTGCTGTGCAGATTGCAGCAGGTACATCATACAACGCCTGCAGGCAGCAAACCATGACTCTATGCAAGTTGTAGTGTGGCACCCTTCAATTGAGCTAGAGCATTGACTGCCAAGACAAACAGGCACACACCAGATTCCAGTAAGGGAACCTGAAGCAACAAGGTTGCTTGCCAATCCTGCACATCTGCCTGGCAATCGGCCTGCACTAGGCTGTGCACAGTACAGGTTTCTCTAAAACCTTCTGTGGGTGAGCACACTTGCCTGACAAAAGCCTGGCGATCAACCTGGGTTGGCCTGTGCATTATGCAGATCTCCACTAGAAGATCTGCAGGCGAGCGCTGATCTGTGTGCAGCAGCAGGGCCTGATTTGGATGATCCAGCACAACACGCCACATAAAGTCCAGCCCTGCAAGCACTGCGACTGACATGTCACACCCTGGCCGGTTGAATGGGCACCAAGATGTGTGTGCTCTGTCTGGCTTGCCAGGAACCATCAGCACTGTTGCACGCAGTTCGTTGCTTCAGCTAGCTGTGCATGTTCAGCAACCAATGTCAACACATGTGTGCGCAATACGCTGACTGAAGGCTGCTCCTCACCTGGATGTGAGCTTGCATCATCCCGTTCTGAGAGCTGCAGGTCACAGCAGCAGCAAGGTTAGACCGTGGGCAAGAGTGCACAGGAGCCTGGATGCATAGGGCCTTTGCCATTCATGTTTGTCTGCATGGCGAAAGCCCTTGGTCGACCAGTAGGCCGTTCCGAAGGCAGCCATACATATGCATAGCTCCTTGCTTGGGTGCCGTCGCCCGCACTTGAGGGCCATGGCACCTAAGCTGCTTTGGAGATGCTCACCCAAGCCACCACTTCAATCAGCAGCTGCTCAAGTCTGTTTAGACACATGGCCAGAGTGCCTGCCAGGCAGCTCAGTCAGGCTGTGAGGAGCCTCATGCAGCTCGCTTGCAGACCTCTTTCAGCAGGCTATATGTACAGCCCACCCACCACAACTGGCAGATTGCTCTCAGCAAGTGGTCTGTGCAGCCGCCTCACCACAACAGTGAGGAAGTCCAGGAAGCAGCGATAGGCTGGTCTGGACAGCTTCTCAGGGTCCTGGGCAGTGATCTTCAGCTCCAGCATGTTGACCTCCACCTCGCTGCTTAGGACAGGCGGTAGGCCTAGCCTGGCATCGTGCCCCTCCTTCATGGCTTGCAGGAACCACTCAAACCCAGCATCGCGGTCTGACGGGGTGACTGGTCTCTCCACAAGGGCGCCCCAGAGCCTGTAGGGCAGCAGAGAAGCTGGCGCTCACAAGAAGCCTGGGTGTCAAGACACCTCAGGATTGTGAGGCAGCGGTAGGTGGGGTAGACCTCATGACCAGCATTTGTGCCCTCGTGCACAGTCCAGACCTTCTGTAAAGAGGATCCCACCTTGCCTAGGTCAGCAGGGCTGCTGCTGGGCGGCTGCAGCTGTTCTGCTTCCACACAGCAGCTCCCAGGTGCAGGGGCATTGTTGACATCATGCACAGGCTGAGTCCATCCAATGGCCCACTCCGCTTGGGGCAGCTCTCACCTGCTGGCATGACTCCAGTCCAGGGAGGTGTCCCTCAGCAGCGCCAGTCGCAACAGGAAGCTGGTGAACACCTCCACAGTCATCTCGTGCTTAAGGCGCCCACCCAGCAGCTCAAAGGCCTCGCGCTTGAGCTCCACCTGCTCAGCCTTCTTGTGCATGTACACCTAAAGGGTGCAGGACTTTGTTTGCCGGCGTCGACCGAGCCAGCTGACATGGTCATGACCTGGCCGCATAGTCAACGGCACAAAGCGTCTGACGTGGGGCTGAACAAGCCCCCAGCAGCAGGGGAGGGCACCCACACTGCAGCAACGTGCTGCGGCATTGTCGGCAGTGCCCCATCGGACTGCCGGGCCAGCCTCTCTGGTAAGACTTAAGCAGGGCTCACCTCAAGGCTCCGCAGGACCACAGCAAAGACATCAGGCTTCAGGTCGAGGCTAAGGAAGACCTGCAGTAGTCAGGGTAGCTGTAGGGCAAAGCCGTTGTAGAACATACAACCTCACATTGGCACAGAGCAATCGAGACTGGGCCTGCCAAGCAGTGGGATTCAATGCAGCAGCCCAGGCAGACAGTGGCTGTATGCTGTGCAGAGACAGCCATCAAGCTGGCCTTGAGGATGATGGCCTGTGTGATGCCGCCAGCCTGCACCGTCATGGATTCATGTAGGATGCCCGAACAAGTTCTGCACCCATATGTCTCTCTGCAGACCTGCCAAGGATGGGCCCTCTGCACTGCTTGCCAACCCAGACTGGTGCAGTCCCTCACAACCCCGGCACACCTCGCGGCGGCTGCAGACGCAGCGCAGCGCCCACATGGCTGCCGTGACATTGCCATTGTCCTCAAGCTCCCTGATGAGCCTCAGGATGCAGCGCTTGGCCTGAGCTTGCTTCCCTGGGTCCTCGTCCACGGTCCACTGCATCAGCATCTCCGCAAAGGACTCCACAGCATGCTGACCAGCTGTGGGTATCTCAATCATGATTCGCCACAGGAGGTTGCTGATGCGCTCAGCCGCCTCGGCCTGCATGCACAGACATGCGCAGTGCTGTGCAGGCAGCGTAGCTTCTCTGGGACCAGCCAAGGGGAGGCGGCACTTGGCCAGTTATGCACAGTGTGGGCATGATTGATGGGCATGAGTACAATTCTGCTGCAATATACGAACCTGCAGAGCAAGCTGGCACCAGCACAGGCAGGCTTCACCGCCGCCAGAAGGCAAGGTCTCAGCCTTCCAGGGCCCTGAGAGCTCCGCTGAAAACCCCCACGCAATGTCAGGGACCACAGCTTTGTTGAGGCTGTCAAGGCATGCACGATGCTACTGCAGAACCCTGAAACCAAGCAAGTACCAACTGGTTGATGCACTCACCCTGGCAGGACCTGACAGTTTGAAGAGCAGCTGCATGATCTGGAGATGGTCTGCTTGTGGCTTGGCAGCTGATGCTTCTAGCTTAGCAAATAACGTGTCTAGCTGGCGCCCCTCGAAGTGCTGAGCCAGGGACGCCAGCAGTGCACCAGCATTCTCCCGCACCGTCTCAAAGGTATCGACCTGCACATTACGTGCAGGCTGAGGACAAGTAGCAAACAGGAAGCAATGGAGAGCTGCCTACGATGCAGCTGCTGCAAGAGCAACCTCTTCAGGATGCAAAGGACGCCAGTGGGCGCACAGCTGGGCAACTCCCCATATCTAACATGAGCACTGTGACTTCACTTTATGAGGCTAGTCCTCAGCACCTGTCAGGCTTAGAGTCCACCAGGCTTCACATTGGCAGTAATGCTTTACCTTCTGGGTAAGGTCCCACAGCAACTCAACATGCTCTCCCTCCAGCCCATCTGACTCATTCAAGATCTTCAGTACCTTGGCAACCTGCAGCAGAGAAGCTTCTTTACCTGACTTGCAAACAAGTAATTGTAAGTGCTTAGACACTCTGTAGACACCGTGGCTTCGCCAGCCACCCATCCATGTGCGAGCCAAAAATGAAGACGTCAGACACTTTGCCACCCTGCAGAGGATGAAGGGGAACACAAACTGGGTTGTCCAGCCCTGTGCAGGCCCTGAGAGCATAGGGAGGCAGCACCTTGCTACAAGAGGGCAGCACATAGCTGACTAGAGCCTGGCTCATCACAGCAGTCAGGATATGCAGGTGCGTGACGCTGCCAACAGCCCATATTCAGGGGGGTGCCATACAGGTCCAGCAGAGGCACTGGGGCAAGCTTATGACATTGCCTCAAGACTGCGTACATCCTAAGCCTGCTGTGACCCTCACCTGCTCTACATACTGCTTCTGGTGCAGATTGGAGCGCAGCAGCTGTTGCACCACAGAGTGCTCCTGCATCCAGCGGATGTGGCTGGACATGGGTAAGGCCTGCGTTGGACCAGTCTCCTGCTTGCTGACGTGCTGGGTGGCCCACAGCATCGCATGCGTCTCGCGCACAGCAGCCAGGTGCTTGTTGAAGTTGGAGAAGCCCAGCATGCGCCGGATGAAGGCACGCTGTGCCTCAGTCACCTGCACACGGCATAGTGGCTCAGCACAGTTAAGTGACAGGTGATCAATTCTGCGCAATGGAAGGTGCGCTGAGCCTTATTCGGCTGCAGCTGTGCAGGCTGGTTCAGCACAGCTGCTGACGTTGAGAAGGAGGTGTATTGTGCCTCAGCCAACTGCAGAATGTGCCGTGGCTCAGCATGAGGTAGTCAACATCGCACATCAGCTGTGCTGTAGTCAAACACAGACAACTGCCACGACTCCAGAATGAAGATGTATCGTCTTTGAATCTAAGCTGCGAATCCGCTGTGCCCCGCAGCTCAGCATGATCGTCATGCACCCCTGTTCTGTGGGCAGTCCCTGATGTGACAGACATACCTCCAGTGCTGCAAGCGCCTCGGCCAAGCATGTGGTTGCAGTGTAGTGCACACATGAGCCCACCATTGAATCAGCCGTGTAGGGCTCATCCACCACATTGGGCAGCAGCGTCTTGAGCCAGCGAAACATGCGTGAGAGGTAGCTGTACTGCTTGTCAGAGCTGCTGTCAGCCAGCACCTCTACATCGTCTTCCAGGGTGACCTGAATCCAGTCCACCAAGTCAAGCAGCTCCTGCAGGGCAGACCAGCAGGCATGTCAAGGCTGGGATGCTGCACCTTGACTGGCATCTGAGTGAGCGAACGGCGTCAGAGATGGCAGTCTGCATTGCTCAGGGTTTGCCAACATGAGGTGGGGTCCTCTTGTAAGTGTTTGAGGCTGTGAGCAGTCCAAGCACAAAGCTTGGAGCAGCCGGCTGGTCGAAGACAGAGCTACATTGCAGGAACTGTTAGCCACAGCCAGGCAGACATCTGATGCAGAGGTGTGATTGAGGCCATCAAGAAGCTGCGTGGGGGGCCTGGCTACCCACCTTGGCAAACATGGCAAACAGGCGGTCCGTGGCCAGCTCTCCAGCCTCCAGCAGAATGCGCAGCGCATCGTGCAGGACCTGCATAGAGTATTTGGGGCGCTGCCGGAAGACCTGCAGTCAGAGGTGAAGGGCAACTCAGAGCACCAGCCTGGGATGGTGGGTTTAGTGCAGGTAGCTGAATGCACCTCTTTGGGCAGGGCAAGGCAGAGCCTCCAATCTATTAGAGCCGTATTGAAAAGGTAAGGAATGCAAGGCAGGTCCCCTTAGCGGTGCATGCAGGTTGTGAGGGGACCCTGTCTGATTCCGAAAGCAGCAGGCTGCCACAGGACTGACCTCCCGTAAAAACTGAAACCCTCTTCTGTGGGCAAAGTAGTTGATCAGGTATGCAGCCTGCGCAAAGAGCTCCTCCTCAATGGGCTCAGCCACCCCATCTGACACGTCTGACAGGCTGTCTGACGACTTTGGCCTCTGGGGCTCTGCCATCAGGTGCTTGCCCAGCTGTTTCTGCTCCCTGACTGGGACACCTGCACCCAAGGTGTATGCATTCATGTTGATGCACACCAGACAGACGCCTTGTCTGTTAGTTAGCTGATAAAGATGGCTGAACAAGCCTGTGGCTGGCTTGGCCCTACAGGGTGCTGCACATGAGAAGTGCTGTCTCGCTGGCAGCCTGGAAGCCATGTAGGGCACAGCAGCATCCTAGTGACAGGCAAGATGCCAGGACCTCTCAGGCTGACCAAGAGCAGTTCCTGCCCTGTACCAGCCTCAAGCAAGAGAGTCACCTCGCTCTTTGTTGTGCTGGTGGTAGATGGAGGCGCGGTTGAACACCCAGTGCAGAGCCTCAAGCAGGCACTGCAGGTCCGTCTGGTGCTCTGCAAACTCCTCCGCTGTGCTGCTGTCATGCAGCCAGTTGAACATCTGCGCATACGGCAAAGACACTCCTTTTGACACCCTAGGGGCAATCAGCCAGTCTGGGATGCACTGCTGAAGGATGCAGCAGCTGCTTCCACAGCACATCAGGACAGTGAAGAGCAGCCCATGCTCGTGCATCATGCTGCCACATGCCAGGCGTGCCATTAGCTTTTCAGGCGCAAGGATGAGAGGGCGATATGGCCTGGCGGACTCCCACACTCATGCAGCGTGCTCCTGCAAAGCCAGGCACGTCATACCAGCGCAGTCTGCTGCATGGCCAGACTGCCTGATCACGGGCCCTGCGGCCAGCCGCCTGCTCCAGCTTGGCTGTGGCCAGGTCACTGAGCTAACATGCTGTTGCCATGACTGCCTGGCTCCTGTTCAGCACTGGCTTACCTGCTCCAGCTTGGCTGTCGCCAAGTCCATCAGCTGCAGGCTGGCGCTGAAAATGTCATCCTGCACCTTCTCCGTCCAGCTACGCACAGCCTTCTCATTGTAGAGCTTCTCAAAGGCATCCACACAGGCCTGGCGGATGAGACACCGCACATTCTCGAGATCCTTCATGCCGGCCCTGCAGCAAGAGAAGGCAATGGTACACGCCCAACGAATGCAGCGCAGTACTCCTTCTCCAGCATGCCAGCCCTGCAGTCTGGCTGCCGACTGGAGCAGTGTGGCCGGTGCAGGCTGTGCTGCAGCGCACAGGCTTAGCTGGTGAGCCATCACACAGCCTCCAAAAGCGCTTCGCACCAGCCCTGCAGCAGCAGCATGCCGTGGCTGCCCCGACAGAGCTCGCCTGCCCCGTGGCCTGCTCCAGCTTGCAGGCCTTCCACAGCAAGTGTGCCGTCCTGTGCAACTAATGCAACACAGTCATGTCTGCCCTGTTGAGCAGCAGCTGCAGCACAGCATGTTTTCCTGCGTGTCCACAGCATCCTGTGGCTGACAGCACAGCAGCAGAGCTTGAGTTGTCCCAGCAGCTCTGCAAGGTGATCAGGGAGACCGGCCTGGCCGTCAGGCTGGCAAGGCAGCCAAGCCTTGGAAGCTGCTGCGCTGTAAAGGCATCCGTTCGGTTTGTATGCCTGCTCAAGATGTATGGTTGACCATCAGGACATGCATGCATCAAGCATTGAGGGCCATGCCGCTGCGTGGCAGGTCCAAAGGTACCCGTACATCTTTGGCAGGTTGTGCATGCATCGTCAGAAGGCATGTAAGGCATGCTTGCACGGTCAACATGTACATGCCACACCTTTCTTGGTTTCGTAGTACGCATGACGCTGCCTTGAGGCAATCTGCCAGTTCTGACGGCCACACAGTCCAGCTCTGGCGCCACAGGCCCTCCAGCTGCCTCTGCATGAGCTGATAGGGGAACAGGCTGTCGCCGCTGGACTTGCTGGAGTAGCTTGGCGAGGAGTACTCTGTCAGCATGGAGCCCTCCTCCTCGCTGGTATCTGAGTTGTTCATGGTGCTGGCCAGCGCGCAAACCTGCTGAGGACTGCCTTTGATCTCGCCCTTGGACGACGTCCAGCACTTGCCCCAAGCAATGCAAACAATCTATTGCAGATGCTGCGTTGCCTGGGAGCTAGATCCTGCGGAAGAGGCCCCTCCGGTCATAAGGCCTCACTTGTGTCAGCATTTTCTTGGAGCTGGTTCATGCATGAGCCAGGACCAGCACGGGCCAAGCTGCCCTGCACAGAAAGACACGGGATAGATGGCTACTCTTTTCTTCTAGCTGCAAGGTGGGATTCTGGCCGCTGGCATGCAAAGTCTTTGGGCGCTGGCATGCAGGGTAAGAGAGTGTGACTGCAGACAAGCGCCTGGCAGGCTATGAGTCTGAACTGCTGCAGATCTGCTGGCTGCATGTGTATTGCTGCGAGTTCTGGCTGTAGCAGACCTGCGTAATGTGGGGACACTGGACTGCCCACAGCTCAACAGCTCATGTCTTTTGCTCTGACTGGGACATGTGCTGTCTGTTAACGCTTGCAACCGGAGGCTCTGACCACGCTCAGTGCCTGGGACAATGCTGAGTCTTGCATGACACTCCTGTCAGGTCTCTGGCGTCATGTTGCTTTCTGTGGGGCAGCAAACCCCTAGCAGGCCAGCAACATCTTGAAGC
The DNA here is from genome assembly GCA_963969365.1 of Asterochloris sp. CNOR1. Taxonomy (NCBI): domain Eukaryota; kingdom Viridiplantae; phylum Chlorophyta; class Trebouxiophyceae; order Trebouxiales; family Trebouxiaceae; genus Asterochloris; species Asterochloris sp. CNOR1. The sequence continues at coordinate 638,211 of OZ017750.1, forward strand.
AAGTCGGGAAAGCCCAGATTGCGTGTGACCACTTGTCTGGTGGAATCAGATTGCCAAACCTGATCTGCGCCGGCAGCAAGTTGCCTTGTCTTGCAGCGGCCTGTCTTGTGTGACACACTGTCAAGCGCCTCTCCCATCCTGGACAGGCAAAACATTATGGGTCCCCCTTTACATGCTTGGGATGGCTGGCGGATGCCTTTCGCTGGGACAGCAGCCCTGGTAGGCCCCTGTGGCCGGCTTAATGTAAGATGGCAAGCTATCAGCTTTGTCACACACAAGGAGCTCCCATGCTACCCTCCTTTTCCCCCAACCCCTCATGTTGCAAAACGGCCTTACCAGAGCACAGTGAGTACAAGTACAAACGTGCCATCCAGCTTGGTGCCATCACACATAAGCCGGGTCTCATTCGCCTTTTGGGGCCAAACCCATGGGGCCAAACCCATAGGGCCAAAGCCATATGCCCGACAGCACACAATAAGCATGGTAAAGTATAGATGCTGAGCACAGTGCACATGTCACTCCTCCTGCAATTTCAGCCTGCCTCAATAGATTGGGATCTGCAGTTGTGCTTGTCGCGAGAAACACATGAAAGAAATAGGAAAATCAAAGAACGCAGCTCACTCACGACATTGCAGCTTATGTCTTCTGCTGCCATCACCGCCCGGGTGCAGCAGGGGAGTGACCAGGCTGTCCTGGCCAAGTCTGCCAAAGAAAAGAGGTGACCACACTTGGTCTGCAGGCTGTCTGCATTCCTGCCACATTCCTGCCACCAACCAGCCAGCAGCTGGGCCACAGAGACAAGCTCTGTCTCTGTCCTGTGACAGGCCCGGGCAGCTTCAGCTTCAGGGACAGACCGCCCTGCCAGCCTTTGTGGTGGTTCTCACTGCCCTTGGCGGGTTGCTGTGGTGGACCAAGCGCAGTCAGAGACCCAGGAAGGGAGGCAGCGGTTCCTCTTCGGGTAGGAGGAGCAAGTTTGAGTTTCCCCGCGGCAAGCGGCAGGTGTGTAGGGCAGATGCACATCCTCTCTGAGGCCACGCTCTATGCGAACTACTACACAGGTCATGGCTTGCTGCAGGCAGATGACACCAGTGCGACAGATGCCCTGCCAAGGTGGGCCTGTCACCACTTGATTTTCCATGTTTCTGCCTTCTTGGTGATGTGTTCTGAGCGGCTTGGGTTTGTGCTGCGCAGGAATAAGCAGGCAGCCAACAAAAAGAAGAGTAAGGGCAAAGAACACAAGGAAGAGATGCAGAGACGAGCCGAAAAGCGGGCCAAGTGGGTGTCTCTTTGGTGCAATGTGTGCACAAGGCCATGCATGAAGGGTCTCCCTGCTGTTGCAGGTCAGAAAAGCAGTTGCCCAAGGTTACACAGCAGTCCACCGAGCCAGTGACCTTTCAGCAGACCTTTAGCCATTACCATACCGGAGGGACCGGCCAGAAGCTGTCTAACAAACAGTTGAAGCCTGACTGAACCCTTCATGACTGGTGCTGTTTCAGAAAGCAAGCCTGGGTCCAAGACGGCGCTGCTTCAATAATGTGTGACTTCAGTTGCCAGACAGAGTGACAGCTGGATGCGAAATGCTCAAAAATTTGATTCAAACCAGGTTCATTCAGGACACTTTTGCTGCTGAGCACTAGGCAAGGTCTGTGCCCTCATCGCCAGTGACATCTGCATGTCGGGCCTGCAGGGCATCGAGGCATGCTGCCGCCTCGTACATGCTGTCAGGATCTCCATTGTCTGCCAAGTCTTGCAGCGCTGACACCACTGTGGCTGCTGAAGGCACCTCCCCAGGACCGTGCTCCAGCGCAAAGCGCGCAGCCTCCCCACTGCTGCCCACCAGCAGCACCAGCTGCAAGCAGCAGGGACAGGGATGTTGCGTGAACCGGATTGGCAGTGCATGTTGGCTGCATCTGGGATGCACACCTGCAGCATTGCTGCAAACACAGTGCCCCAGGCAATGCTGAGCAGCCTGAGGTTTGTGCCCTTGGGGGCTGTGTGAGACTGGGTCTTTATGCCGCGATGTAGCCTACCTTGTAAATGAGCTTCAGGTTGAAACAGTGTTGCTTGACATGATTCCCCAGGCTGGCGGCCGGGCGTTTGTCTATCAGGCGCGTGTGCAGCGCCCTGCAGGCACAGAAGAGGTGACCCTTGGCCCCCGCCCCTGCTGCAGCTATCAGGCCATGCACACAGCAGCAACACGGCAAGCTGCGGAGCTGAGTTTCCATCACTGGGTGCCAGCTGCTTGTGGCACCAGCAAGGGGAGCTGCAGTGAAGGCCGCAGCCAGGTGGATTGTCTGCTTGCATACATGGATGCAGCATGAACCTTTGACAGAACACCGGCTATCCAATTTGGGGCACAGCTTGTGCAGCCTGCCAGCAATGCTCCTACATCATCCTCATGATTAGCACATGACATGGTGCACTCATCAGAGCACATCTTGACGTATCAGCGCCTGGATCAGCAACAGGGCCGCTTTAACCAGGCTGGTTGCAACAAGTCTAGCTTTGCTTGAGCAGTCTCACTTGCAAATGTCGGCCAGAAATCCCGTCTGCTCCGGCTGCTGGCTAACATCCAGCTGCGGGGAGGGAAGTAAAGCATCGCGTGTCTCAGCATCCTCCAGAAGCACAGCCAGGCCAGTCAGGCCCTGCCGGATGGAGTACTGCAGCAGGCAGCACAGGTGGCTCATCAGCAGTGCTCGACGTGGAAGGGGTTCTGCCAACAAAATGTGCATCAGGCGTGCAATGAGAAAGTAGGGCACGGGACACCCCCTTGCTTATCATGGCCAGGATCCCAGTTGCGTTGGAGGGGCCCCTGATATCAGCATGAGGCCGTGAGCCGTAGCAGCTGCCACTCACCGTGTTGAGGCTTGCTGCACCAGGCGCATCGGGTCGCATGCAAGGCGTCCTGCTAAGGCACAGAGCTGCCGCAGCATGGTTTCACAAAGCTGTCGACACTGCACCACAGCTGAACTTCAAGGGGTGATGTCCCAGGCCTAGGGCCTTGCAGAGGGCTGCCAGCAGGCTGGGTTGTGCATGAAAAAGCTGGCAGTCACCATTTTCAAACAGGACGCACTCGTGGGCTCTGGTTCAGGCCGGCACGCCTGCACAGAGCTGCCAGCAGGCTGCGCCGAGTGCCGTCGTCCTCCAGCAGCATGCTGCGGGTGGTCTCGTCTTGCAGCAGGGCGACTAGGATTCTGCCTGTCTGCCCAGAGCAGGCCCAAGTTGATCTGGAGCCGCTCCCCCGCCCCAAGATGAAATGGAGCCATTCCCTGGAACCTGCAAGAACAGCTCCAAGGCTGCTGCGGCTGTTGCTGCTTTGTTGCAAACTTCTTAGTGCCCTTGTTGAACAGCACCATCAGGCATGGGACTGCAGCACCCTGCGCTTCTGCACTGGCTGTGCCTGCTGCCAGCTGCTGTGCAGCTCATGCAGGGCCTGCCATCAGCCCCTGTGACATCCCCTGGTCACGCACCCCTCTGGTCGCCAGCACCCTGAGCTGCAGGCCTGCCTGCACGCCTGCAACCGATGGGCCATGCTGGGACCCTCAGGACCTTGTCAGCAGGTTGTCCACTGCAGGTGTGACACATACCAAAGTGGCTGGTCCCTGAGGTGTCTTGCATCATGAGATGCAACTTGCAGACACCAAGCAGCTAGCCAGATGCAACCATTACATGCACATGCAGAAGACTTGGTGGGCTCCTGCCATAGTCAGTCAAGCTGCAGCTGTGTCCGAGGCTGGCAGCAGCAGGAAGGACGCAAAGCCAGATGCTCACGTGCCACGTCCTGCCTCATGTCAGCCGCTGCCTCCTTTGCATGCCGCCCTGCGAGGTACACATGGTGTCCCCTGTCCTGCTCAGTGGGCGGGTCCAGCCCAGTGCTGAGAATGGTGGCTGCAGGCATGCACGCCACCTTTCAGGCATTCAGGGGCAAAACAAGGATAGGGGCACCACAGAGCTCCAGCTGCCCCCGAGGCTATGCATGAATTGACTCAGCGGTTGGCCTGCAAAGGTCACGACTCCACGTCAATTTCGGGCCATGAGACTGCTATGCCTGCAAACTGTTGCCTGCTTGCCAGACCCAGCCTGCAGGCACACGCCTCGTGCTGTGGCAGCTCACTGGAGACACGACAGCATCCAAGAGCTGTGTGGGAGCATGTCGTGCTCACAAGCCGAGCTGGACACAGGTCTGCATACCTGTGAGGTCCATGGCTGCAACTGCCGCCTCTGATGCTCCCCGTGACTGCAGCTCCAGCATCTGTGGCAGCAGCTGCTGGTCTGTGCACACCTCTAGCAGGGAGGCACGCACAGGAAGTGCTCTCTCCCCAGCCCATACCTGCGGCGGGCATGCTCAAGCTGAGAGGCAGCACCTGGATTCTTCTGTTGCACATCCTACCGTGTCCAACCTCCTAACTTGCGCAGCAGGCTGACACATGCTGACAGCGTGCCAGAATCGAGAATGCTGCACATGGCCAGCCCGGGCTCCGTCCCGCCCCGCATTGGGCAGCCCTCTGCAGACAGCAAGCACTGGGTGCATTACGCCCCATCTTGCTTCCCCTCACTAGAAGCCCCCAGCCTCATGCAGCATATGCATCGACTGTTTGAAAGCTTCGCCAAAGCTGCAGCTGGCAGTCATGCACCACCTGAGCAAGCCTGGTGGAGCGGTGCCAATGGTGGACGCTAGTGGCGATTGGGTCAACAGTGGACAGGTTACCGCACACCAACAGTGGACTGCAATGTTGCATGGCCGCCAGGCTGAGGCGCGCACAGCATTGGCCTCAAGACAGGCGGCGACACCACCCACCTCTGTGCTTACCTCTGAGGGCTGAGGGCCGGGCCCTGGCGTTGTGTCGCACAGCATCTGCACCACAAGCTTCGCCAGCTGGCCACACTTCTTGCGCACGCTGGGGGACAGTGCGCGACTGCTCACTGCCTTGATCAGCGCTGCAGCGGCACAGCAGACGTGTGAGCATGTTGAAACACAGTGCTGTCACAGCCTGGCAGATGATAAGGCTGCGCACCCAAGCAGCATCAGGTAGGAGGGCAGCCTGCAGGCGGAAATGCGGCCAGCTTCAGCAGCGACAGAGACCTAGTCATGCACTCTTAGCCAGGGCTGCCAGTGGCCCTGCAGTGCAGCAGCCAGAGTGATACAATGACAGACTCCTGAGCCTGTCCACATCAAGCTCAATGTGGTACTGGCAGCCAGGAGTCCCTGATGCTCCACGCACAAGGCCTACTGCCAAGTTGACTGCCCACAGTGGGGCTCCAAATAAAACATGCCAAACTGGTGAAGACGCTCAATGCAGTGCTCCTCCCAGCCTGACAAAATCTGCAAAGTTCAGCTTAGTGGCAGCCGGCAGATGCTGCATCAGCACGAGTCTCTGAATGCGTTCAGCAACTGCCTGGCCCCATTAGCCAGAGCCATAAGATCGCACTGCCCGGCATTGTCACCTGACAGGACGCTCTGTGGCAGGTGCTCTAGCCAGTCCCCCTTGTTCTCCTCCTGGAGAGCCTCAAGCAGCATGTCTACAGTCTCATCATTGAGCGCTCCCTGCAGCCGAAGATGATGACGTCACCCGCGAGGCAAGCTCAACCCACTGAGTGCATTCTGCACAGACATTAGAGCACAACGCCACCACCGTGAGCGTGATGCAGCATTGTGTCGTGCTCATGGCTCAGACGGATCTGGTGGCCAGTCAAGCCCTCGCGACTTGTCACAAGGCGCGGCTGCTTGCCCTGCTGTGGCGCAAGCCACCGTCAGAGGGATCAGCTGGTATGTTCATATGCAGGCACGCTGCAGTGATCATCAGAGCGGCCTGCAGAAGGCCTCAATGCGCTCACAGCTGCCTGCTGCACACCTGCATGCTCTGGGGGAACCAGCACAGCTGAAGTCTGTGAGGACTGCATGCAGTCTGCAATCGCAGAACAGCCCCACTGGTACTCCATCAGCTGCAGCTTACTAAGACAATGTGGGTCAGCAGCGCCGCCCAGAAGGGCTCCCACAGGTAACTGAGTGCTGCAGGCACTCTGCAGCACAGGTAGCAGCATTCATGCCACCTTTGGTTGCTGGTGCAGGGCCCCATCTGAGCAGACGGTGCTCATGCATACCCTCACCTGCACGATGTGGGCCAGTAGCAGCGCCCAGAAGGGGTCCTGCAGGCCGCGGAAGGCTGTGGGCATGACCAGAGGCGGCGGCGGCTGGGCTGCCCGGGGCTGCATGAGGCTGAAGGGCGGCGGCAGGGAAGTCAGCTCAGGCTCCTGCGGCGCGGCGGTCACCACCTGTGGCGACGGCGTGCAGGTGCCTGCCTGCAGCGGACTGGGTGGGGAGGGGTCCCCAGCCCTGGCAAACTCGTCAGACGCCACAGGTGCAGCACCTGCCTCTTTGAGCGAGGCGCCCCCTGACAGCCCATCAGTCTGCACCGCATCGCATGTTCCGATAGTCCAGGATTTTCCAGAGCCCAGATGCTGCACAAGGTCACACATGGTGTCATGGATGGGGCTGGGGTGCTGTACAGTGCGCATCTGTGAGGAGCAGTAAGGCCGTAGAGTGCAGGTAAGATGGACATGCTGCCAATGTGGGCCCTACCAGGGGAGGCACCAGGCGCAGAACAAATGCCACAAATTCAACCGCTGCACTGGCGTGAGCAGATCAGCAGTGTCTTGGGAAGGTACAGAGGCATTGTGCAGGAGAGCACTGGGTTACTGAGACGATGGCCTGCAGCATGCAAGACACATGCGACAGTAGCCTGAGTGTGCCTCACAGGAGCTGGCCGGCCAGCAGCCCCCAGTGCGCGGATGCCCAGGGGCTGCTCGTCGCTGACGGACGGTACGGCATCCGTCCTAGCTTCGGCAGCCGCAAACATGCGCGCAATGCCGGGTCGCAGGGACTCCACGTCTGTGATGCCTGCAGCAAGAGGGCAGGTGCTGGCTGACTATTGCTGACTGAAAGGCACAGCACTGAAAACATTCTTGAGGCAGGCTGTGCATGCAGATGGACCTGACACGTATATGCCGTTGTCACGAGCCGCAAACTGTCATGACTGGACAGGTATGGCTTACCCACCCCTGCTCTGTGGCCATGGCACTGCAGACCTGCTGCAGTGCTGCTCTGAGGGGCGGACCATGGCCCTTAGAACACTCGACGCCCAAGGCAGTGTGACATGGCAGCGGCCCTACGCCTTGCTGTCATGCACACAACCATTGCCCAGCTGTAGACACATCCATGCCCCAGCTGCAGCCTACAGATTCTCAGCCTTGATTGCTGCACACCCACACTACACATTCATCCTGGCTGCACCGTCAGGCCTAAAGCCTTGACCCCTTTCAGGCAAAGGCATGCCGCCCTGCACAGCTTTGCAACACAGACATGATGACTGCCCACCTGCAGCCTGCAGTGCCTCCGCCTTGATCTCCCAGCAGCCTTTGCGGTACTCCCCAATCTCCTTGATCTTTCCGCGCACCCACTTCTTCACCAGGCCCCTGTCAGGGTATGCCTCCACAAAGCTGTCCTGGGCCTGCAGCAGCATAATGTCCTGGCCCAACCCAAGTTTTGCTTATTGCAGGGCAGGACTGATGCTGTCTCTCCTCAGCTGTGCACCTCTGACATAGAATTGCAATTGAAGCACCTGCAGCAGCAGGGCACTTCTGATCACATGCAGCGCAGTTGATGTGTGCTGCCGGATGGTGGTCCCTGCTGAGCCCATGACTCATCAGGCAGCAAGATTGACGGGCATGCAGACCTCACTCAGCTGTCATAGGCAGCCCCAGGGGCATGTGCTGTGAGTGAGACAGTCAGCCCTGCAGGCCAATGCACTGCCAGCAGCGTTCTAAGAATGGCTGTGAGTGAGACACAAATTTGCTTTGCTGGTCGATTCACTGCCAGCAGCAATCGAAGAATGGCTGCTCCGCATGTGCTGAGCAGTATATGGCACCATATAGGCTGTACCATGCCAGGGGGCCCTGTTGTGAACTCAGCTTGACTTCAATTGACCAGCGGCGGGCTGTCTAGCCCAAGCAAGGAGTGCGGGTGTGTGTGCCTCACTTTGCTCCACGAAGTCAGGTCTGGCCTGGCCAGCAGAAACTTGATCAGCAGCGGGACCAGCAAGTCCTCATTCTTCTGAGTGGACGAGCGGCCCCGATGGCCTGCAGCTGCAGATAGAGCCAGGGGTTGGCTCGTGTTGTTGATGCTGATGGTGCCACTTCTGCTGCAGTCCTGGCTGGCCAGAGAACCATCTGCTGCGTGACTGGCTTGGTGGCAGCCTTGGAATGCCAATCTAGCGTGCAGTGGGCCAGTGTCTGAGCCACTGACATGAGTCAGCAGCTGCTGCAAGCCATCTAGGCAGCGTGCTGCTTAGGATCTCTGCATGCTTGATTGCAGGCCAGTCTCTGTGCAGTCACTGCATGCGCCAGGTCACCTTGTGCTTGAGTAAGGGCCTCAGGCTGTGGCTCCAGGCAACCCTCAGCTGCTGTGGCTGGCGGCACCGTAACAAAGAGGCCAGGTTCCAGCACCTGCAAGTGCGCCCGTCAATGTGGGCACACGACTGACTATTTAGGGCATCGGCCTTGACAGCGCCTGCTTACAGCATACTGTCAAGGCTTTGCGCGCACACTTCCATGGGCAGCCACAAGGGTCCTGCTGGCCAGGAGCAGCTGCAAAGTGGTACAACCATGTCAGCTCTAATCGGGGAAAAAGGTTTTCCAAGACTCCACCTGGCAGCAGCAGGTGGACATGAGCCTGAGCTGTAGACAGAGCTATCCCGGTGGACACAGCTCAGCAGCTGCCAAGTCAATGTAGCCCTGTAATTTCGCAGCAGGAAGCCTTTGATGGACTAGCCCTTACCACATCTGGACTGCTGTCAAGCCCAGCAAGCCAGCATGCAGGGCCAGCCCAAAACCGACACCCCAGGTGCCCCATCTACCGTCACAGGCCACATAGAAAAATAGAAGTCAGGCAGCACTTTGCTACCAAGCATTGTGCAGGATCAGCGCTTGCAGCAATGCACTCAGTGCAGTGCACCCCACCACACGCACTGCCTCCGCCACAGAACGAGAGGAGAGGAGAGGGGGTGTTCACAGTCGCACAGGCAATACCTCACGCTCCCCGGGGCACACCTGCACATCCAGCGCCTTCAGCGCTGCGCCTGCGAGTGTCATGCAGCATCTTGGATTCCCCCCCGAGTGTGCTGCCAGGCTGTACAGGCAGTGGCAACCCACCTGCATCTCCAGCGCCTGCAGCACTGCACCAGGCAGCACCATGCATCCAGGGTGAGCCCCCTCGTCCGTGCTGCCAGGCAGGCGGCAGATGACCAGGGGCTTGTTGGCTGCCCGCGCCCGCTCCATGGCCGCCCTCAGCTTCAGCATGTTGGGGCAGGCCGGCACATGCTCTGCTGGGCTGACCTGCCTTGCTGCTGCGGCTGACTGAACCTCCCCTGCAGCAGGCAAGGGCATTGCAGATCAGCCTGACTGGCTGATGGGGAGCCATGCTGCTTCCACCAGTTTCCATTGCAACTCAAAGGCATCTGGCGACTTGTGTCAGTCATGACACAGAGCAGCATGGCTGCTCCAGGGTTCCAGATGCACCTGCACAACGCCGCGCCCCTTCTTTTCTTGCCAGAAGGTGTCTTGAGAAGGTGCCCGGCCATGTGTGCCCAGTGACGCAGTGTGGCCAACTTCACCTTTCAGCCATGCGCTGGCAAACCGAAAGCAGGATTTCCAGATATTGAAGCTTGAGTTTGCACTGGGTGGGCATCCCTCAAGGGAGAGTGCAATCATCAGTAAGACAGCTTGCACCTTCCAGCTCCGTGTTGAGCTCCTCTGGGTCCTGGAACCCCTCGCTGTCGCTGAGGTGGCCATCCGCCACCACAAATCCGCTGGCCGCAGACTGCTCAGGGTCGCTGTCATCCTCCTCCAAGTCGTCATCCTGTGGGAAAAGCGCTTCACTTCTCTGGGGGCCAGTGAGGTGATGATCAGAGGGCAGACTGACAAGCATGCGCTTCAGAGCTGGCAGAAATGACGATACACAGACAGGCAGGCATGTCAGAGGACACATGGCCAGTCATCCCGCAACTTGGACAGATCAGCAAGTGTGCAGCGGTGACCACAGGCCACCATCCACAGACTCAAGGTGCAAGCACTGCACGTGGGTACTGTGGAGGCCATTGTGCACGCAATCTTGCCCTCTCAGAAGTAAACCCCTCCCTCCATTCCTTTGTTCATGTCCCACCTCACCAGTTGCCACCGATTACAGGAATGCTTCAGACAGACCAGCTCACCAGCAGGTCCTCTCCCTCTGGCTCTGCTTCCCACTCTTCATCACTCATCACTTCATAGTCTACCTCAGGATCCTGAGCCAGAAAGCGCCTGGGCTTCACCACCGCACTGCAGCAGATCTGCCTGTCTCTCAGCTGCACAGGAGTGAAGGCATGCATGCAGACTCTAGCAGGGCACAAGACAAGAAGACCCCAGGCGGGCCTTGAGAGCGCTGTGCGGATCTGAGTGCCATGTCTGAGCTGTGGAGAAGTCTTTATGTGTTTCTCTGGTCAGTGGGCGTGCAGTAGCAAATCTCAGCCGCAGAGGGGCAGATGCATCTGGTTCAGGCGAGAAAACAGGCAGCAACGCTACTCAGCCGCACAGAGCCAGCTTACACGTCAGCAGCATGCCTGAAGGCCCAAATGACTCCAAGGTTCACCTGTCTGGCGCTCATGTTGCAGCACACAAGTGCTCAGCACGGCTGCGCCATGAGCAATCTTGCAGATGCCCACATCGCAGCACAGATGCAGACCACGGCTGCAAGTTGAGCAGGGAGTAGTAGCAAAACCCTGCCTGGTGCGGGAGAAGCTGCCATAGTATGCTGGCCGCTCGGACTTTGTCTCTCCCCTCATGTCACAGACTGGCAGGTGCAGCAGCTTGCGCCGCCAGCACCTGCCACCCAGCAGGTTCATGGCTCGCAGGCGCTCCTCTGCGCCCTCCCTTTGGGACCATGAAGGAGGCAGCCCTGCAAGAACAGCACTCATCTAATACCAGTGGCCTTGTGACCAGCCTGAATCTGCAGCAATGTTGGCATCAGAAGCGCCACGGTGGGGGCACTGCACGATCAGCGGTGGAGCAAGGCAGCCCTGCAGGACAGCAGTCACTTGACGCTCCTCCGCCCCTTCACTTCTAAACTGTGAGGGAGGCAGCCCAGCAGGGTCCAGCAATGCTGATGTCAATGAGGAGACTGCCTGGTTGGCTATGGCTGGCACAGGTCTGGACGAAGAGGGAGGCAGCCCTGCTGGACAGCATTGCACTGAGGCAGGAAACCCCTAGACAGGCTACATCAGTGTGCAGGCTACATCGATACTGCTTCCTACCACCCGTTGTGGCAGCTGCAGGTGCCCTGACCACGACCATGTTGTGTGGCATCACTACAAGCAGGCCACAGAGAACATTGACCATTTGGAAACAAGTTGTGAGCGGGATCATACATGTCTGCATGCAAGCATGAGGATGCTTCCTGCCCTGTTCAGGAGGACAACATCATGCAGCTGCTGGACTGGCCAGGAGTTTGTGGCCAATGTGACAGTGTGACGACAGGGGCTACACCACTTCAGCCACCACAAACCTTCACCTGGCAGCCTTCAAGAGAGCCTTGGCCGTTCAGCCCTGCAGGCTGACCGTGAATAGCTGTGTCACATATGGCTCAGAATAATTTCAGACCCTCACCTGGCAGGCATCATGGAGGCTGCAGCCCTTCACCCTTGCGAGCTGCCCCTGAACAGCACTCCAGCCTCATAAGGCACGCTCAGCAGGCAGGTGCTGAGGGAGCCCTCTGCCCTTCAGCACCCAGGCAGCTCCTGGACAGGTTCTGTAGTAGCCCCACAATGGTTCCATGCTCTCACCTGGCAAGTGGTGAGGGAGCGCTCGGCGCTTCCAGCTCTGCAGGCTGGCCCTGAACAGCTCCTCCACTGCCACTGCGCTCAGAGTGTTGACAGGCGGCTCCTCCTCAGTGGCTTTGTCGAACAGCGCTGGCTGGCGTAGCCTGCAGCATGTCAAGGCTTCACCCTGCCTGACTTTTGCAGACTGCAGCAAACCCCCATGGCCTATCAGAAAGTGCAGGCATGCTTGTCTGCAGCATGCCAAAGCCTGCATCAGTCGTCAGTGTTTGCATGCTCTTTGCAGGCTGCCTGACCAAGGTGCAGGCATGAGTACCCTGCAGCATAGCAGGAGCCGCTTCAGCCCATTGTGTGGTCCCATGCATGGTGACAAATGGCCCGAGATGCTGGAGCGTGGAGCCTGCTGGGTGCTCTTTGGTGGAGAAGCGCTGGACAGAGGAGCAACAGGAAGTGAATTCCTAATTTGTCACTTACGCATTGCGCTGACATGCCACAGAAGAGGGCCTCATATTTTTGTGGGGATCAATGTCACCTCAAGCCAGCTGGTGGGGGCGAGAACATGTCGTGGTAGGGCAGCCGCTTGCTGCCGCTCTCCTCAAGGGAGGCTTTGCGCTTTGAGCCAGCCAGGGGAGTGCTGCCTGCAGCAGCTGCGCCTCGAGCTGCAGCGCTCCCTTTACCAGGCGTTGCCTTGGCAAGGAAGCTCTGCAGCATGACACAGAAGGAAGTAGGTGGCTGGGGGCTGGCAAAAGCAGAGGCCCATACAGGCCACTCTAGCCTTCATGCATGATCTATAAGAAAGGGAAGGAACAGATGGCCAAGCTTAGAAGTATGTCATTGCATTTGTGCTGGCCAAGCAAGTCAGAGATTACATATGCTTTTGCCTGCAGGGATGAGCATGAAGGGGCATCTCAGACCTGCACCTGTTGCTGACCTGCATGATGCTCTGTCCCCTCTTGAGCTGCTTCTCAGAGGAGAAGGTTGTAGCTTTCTGCAGCTGCAGGCAGGAGAGTATCTGAGGCCTGGCACGGCCCCAGCATGAGCATGCCCATGTGGGATGCAATGTAGGCACTCTGCCACCGATCGTGCAATGCAGCCACAGGCAGGGTGCGGCTTGGGCAGGAGCTGCAGTGTGCCTGGCTGGCATGCAGTGCAGTCAGCAGCCCTGCGACAAAATGCAGGATGCTCGCTGCAGTCTGCATCTGCAGGCACAGGCTGGCTGCTGCTATGGGTCACAGCATGGCCACAGCAAGCACGGATCTGCAGGCTGCATGCACTGGACCCAACTGGTGCCAGGCAGCACTTGCCTCCTTCTCCTTCTTTTGAGACTCCTTCAGGGCCTTGGCACGCTGCTTTTCAGTTTCTCTGGCAACCCTGAAGGACACGAAGGCGGTTCAAGTGCTACTTCTGAACCAAGCAAGACCTGCACTGCACTGGAGACATGTTGAATGCCTGAAGCAGGCGGTGAGGAAGGCTGCACCTGGGCATGTACCATGTCGTACAGGAACAGAGCAGTGTGGTGAGGCACATGTTGTGCATGTGCCTTGTGCAGAGCTGGTGCGGCTTGATCCCAGCCAGCTGGCTTACACGTAAAGTGCTTGCCACACACTGCCTTGCAGCACTTGCCTGAGCCTCTCCTTCTCTGACTTTGCCTCGGCCCATACAGCCTCCTTTTCCGCTTTGCGTGCAGCCTCAGCCATCGACGTGGGCTTGCCTGGTGAGGTAGCATCCCCTTGCCCAATCAAAGGTCCAGTCTGGGAAGCAGCACCCTGTGGGCAGAGAAGTTATGCTCAGCCGCATGCCCAGCATGTGTAGCATCGGCTCTTTCCTAGGCCAAAACACATAGGAAGCCCTCTGTCTGTCAGCTGCGCTGTTGATGGCCAGGGTGGCTGACAAGCACAAATGTAGTGATGTGCTGAGTGGCTCCAGCAGTGTTGTGCAGAGACAATGCGTAAGCCTTCCCTGGTGCAAGCATAGCGGCCTCAGCGGGTTCAGGCGCGGAGCCATCTAGTGGGCAATATCAATCTCAGCTCGACAGCTTGGCCACCCATCCTGGTGTACACACAGCAGACCAACTGCTGCTAGGGGCCAGGCCTGGCTGTCAGGCTGGGCCCACCTTGCGTGTGACAGTGTGAGGCTGCCACTCCTGTGCCCTGTCAGGGGCTGGGCCTGACTGCCAGGCATGCACGAGAAGCCCCTCTGTGACTACGCCTGACCGCCTAAGTAAGCATGAGGCCCGCATGGGACAGCACCAGGCCGCTGCTCCTGGGACTACACCTGACCGCCTAAGTAAGCATGAGGACCCGCATGTGACAGCACCAGGCTGCTGCACCTGAGACCAGGCCAGACTGCCAAGCTTGTGCAAGAACTCACCTGTGCCGGCGCCAGCGTGCTGCTCCTGTTGGCTTCGCCCTCTAAGCAGTCCACCTCCATTGCCACCGGCTCCTCAAGCACCTGGCCAGCCGGCTGTTCTGAGCACCCCTGGCTCTCAGCAGCCTGTGCTGCCAGCTGGGAAGGGCCTGCTTGGTCCTCAGCAGGCGGTGCTGCAGCAGCTGTCACTGCAGCAGGCTGCGCATCCTTCAGGGGCTGAGCAGCTGTCTTGGACAGCTTCTCCAATGCCTTGGTCACCTTGTTCTGGGCAGCCTTGGTGGTGGCGGTGCTGCGCAGCGCTGTGCATGCGTTGTGCAGGGCGGTCAGGCGGTCCCGTACCTGCATCAAGGGAATGCTGCTGCAGCCAGGCGCAGCAGGAAGACGGCTTGTGATTGCTGTGACAGACAGTCATTGCCACCAGCAGCATGCCCCATGGGAGCCAATTCTCTGCTTTCTGTGCCCGTCACCAAGCAAGTCACATGCCTGAGACCAGGGTGTCAGGCTAGACTGGCACCTCTCCAGGGGCCTACTGACCCTCTGCATGCGCTTCTTCATCGCCACAGCCTCCTCCCTCAAGCCCTTTGGCAAGACCTTGGCATCCCGCACCTCCCATCGCCACAACGCTGCGCCGCTGGTGTCTTCTGAAGCATCCAGAGCATCTGCTGAGCCTGCAGGGCAGCCCAACATTTGTTGCCGGCGGAGTCGATGCAGAACAGTGTGCTTTCACAAATCTGCTTCTTACTGGCATCCACTGGGCTGCCTGCTGCTAGCCAGGAAGGTTGTGATCAGAACAGCCCACCTGTGCAAGCCTTTGATGCGCTGTCATTGCTGTACAGACGACAGGGAAGTGACACACAGGCTGCCCCTCAGCGGCGGGGTGCTCCTTCTGCACTGCTCAGCCCCTCACCATATTTTGCAGCAAAGCTCTTGCGGGCTGCCACCTCAAAGATGCAGCTTGTCACGGCCGTCTTGCTGAGGGTCGCTGTGCCAAAGATGCCCTGGATCTGCTGGGCCAGCTCTGTCAATGACTCTGCCTTTCCAGCCACCCACTTGGCCACCTGCAGCAGGGTGGCTTGTGATGACACGTTTCAGCGTACTCCTGGTGAGGCGGCCCAACACCCGGACAAACCCCAATTCAATCCTTTGCATCAGGCCCAGGATTGAGCCGCCGCTGACAGAAGATGTGCTGCTGCCACAAGCTCCAGTAGCGGCCCATCATGTTGTTCAGCAATCCATTCCAGTGCTGCAAACCTACCTCCGCCTTCACCAGCCCCTTTGCCTTCTGTGCATCAGTGAGTGCGGCTGGCAGTGCAGCCAGGGGACTTATGGCGGCTGCATCCTTGACCAGCTGGCCGATATCAGCTTCCAGCTGCTGCAGCAGGGCAGCCTTGGCCTCGGCACTGCTGGGCAGTGTCACTGCTGCAGCAGGCGCAGCATCCTGCTTGGCCCGCTTGGCAGGCGGCTGACTGTCTGCTGGGGCTGCCTCGCCAGCAGCGGCCCGCTTCGCAGGTGGCTGTGCCTTGGCTGAAGCTGCCTTACTGGCAGCAGCCTGGCTGCCTGCTGTTGAACCAGCTTCAGCAGCAACTCGCAGGGCCGCATTGCCTGCCATGGTGAGATCGGGAGTGCTAGTCCCTGGCAGAGCAGCTGCTGGTGGAGCAACAGGTTGCGCTTCAGCTAGGTAGTCTCTTGCCTCCTTACCTGCCGCACCTGCAGCATGGCATGGCCAATTGAGCTGATGGGGGTTGTGGAGTGGACAGGCACCAAAAGCATGCACTGCAAGCAGGTGCACATTTGAGGCATGCTGCACATGCTTTGAGAAGCCTGACACCTGCTGCATGGCATGCAGTGGCCCTCTGCGTAACGCTATCCATGCTACGCGCGTCACTTGCTTTACCTGTAGGGGCCTCTTCCAAGACTGCGCCCCTGCTACCTGTAGGGACCTCTTCCAAGGCTGCGCCCCTGGCCGCTCCCTGGCCACAGTTGCTGCCCCCCAGCTCAGCCCTGACCTTTGCACCCTCAGCTGCGGTGGCGGCCGCCTCGCCTCTCACCACAGGGCTTGCTTGGGCACAGGCAGCCTGCTCCATCAGTGCCTCACCCTCACCCGTGCTGGGAGACTCAGTGGGCTCATCAGCTGAGGAGCCCACGACAAGTGGCTGTGCTGCCGTGGCTGCGGTGGCTGCTGGCTGCTGGCATGCAGCAGGACCTGCCTGGCTGGTGTTCAGCTTGCCCACAGCAGGGCCGGCAGCTGCAACAGGTGGTCTCTCGTCGGCTGATTCAGGAGCCTTATCAGCCTGACGCCTGCGCACAAACCAGTCTGACACCTGCAGGCAGGCAGCGCCGCAGTGTGCAGTTGTTGTGGAGGAAGTGAGACAACAATTCAGGACACTCAAGAACTCCCCTGCTCCCCCAGCCCATCATGTTTTCCAATTTCCAAGCAAGCAGGACGCTGCCGGCTGCTTTCAACAGCATGCTGAGGATGCTGCTCCGGTTTCACTATGAGACTATGAGAGTATGAAGTGGCGCGAGCACCTGCTTGTCTGTCAGGCCCAGCTGCTGCGCGAGGGCCCCCCTCCTCTCCATATTAGGCTTGCTGACACTCTGATACAGGTCCTCCAAGGCATCCAGCTGGGACTGAGTAAAGTGGCCGCCACGCCTTCGTTTCTTCTCAGGCTGAGCAGCTGCTCCCTGAAGACAGCAAAACATGTGGGAGACTCAAGCCTGGTCTACTTTGCTTGCCCGACATGCAACAGAGCTGACAGTACATATTGACACAAGCCATGAATTGCACTGACCTTGCACTCCTCTACCGTTTCCAGCTTCACTGGCTGCGCTGATGTTCCTGGAAGGGCTTGTGGTTGCACTGATGGCTTGCCCTCTGCCAAGCGGTCTCTGCTGCTGAGGCTGGCCTCGCCATCATCGGCACTGCCTCTAGGCCTTGCCTCTGTGCCATCCTCCTGCTTGGGCTGCATTGCAGCAGCCCACATACTGGTTAGCGAGTTCTTGACTGCCATCAGCTGGACTGATCTCCTATGGCGCCAAGACGATAGCTAAGTCCATTTCATCAGGGAGTCTTGAAGGTCCTGGGGTATCCTGCTGGGCCCCAGATCGGGTTCATGCATGCGATGGTGCCTTGACCTTTGCCCATGACTTTGCTTTAGAGTTCCACCTGGATTTGACATCGCACGAGCATTCCGATCCAGCTGCTGCTGGCCTCAGTTCAAACCTGCTGTAGACAGCTTGGTCCCCAGCCTGCGTCTGCACGAGGGTCAAACTTGCTGCATGGGGGAAGACATGGAGGCACCAGCTGCAGGGGAGCAGACCCTGGCAGCCAAGATTATGGCGATCCAGAGGGACCCCAGCCTGACTGATGAGGAAAAGGCCAAGAAGCGCCAGGAGCTGATGTGTGGAAACTGGAAGGCTCAAGCAGGAGCGGACGAATCGGATGGAGGTGTTCTGGGAGTGCACTGCTGCAGCTACATTGTTGTGCTGGGCTGCTGCCCTGGGTGGGATGGTTCAGATATGTCTGCCCATGCTGAGCAACTCCTCCTCACATCGTAATGCTGCATGAACAGCTGTGGCACCCTTAAGACGTGAGAGCTGCAGGAGAAACTTCTTGCACAGTCCAGGCAGTCAAAACATCAGCATCTGTTTGCCCTGCTGGGCTACTGTCACTTGCAAGATGGAGGATTCTGCTTGCACCCAAGGGGAACCTGTGCATGTCTTGCAGCTATTTCAAGTGCCAGATCAGGGAGCCAACTGAGTAGTAATCTGTCCATGGATCTCAGTTAAGAGTTTTCTGCTGCCGCTGCAGAAGAGGAAGAGGCTGAGGAGGCCGCTGCTGAGCCCCCGCCAATGTTTGACGACAACCTGAAATGCGCCATGTGCATGGAGCTCTGTGTCAGGCCAATCACGGTGAGCACGCTGTGCATGACGACGCAATGTGTTGAGTAAAGACGGCCGCCCTTCCTGCCTTGAACCGGTTGCCAGGGGGGCAGAGCCTGCTTCATGCTGACGGGCTTGTTGCTGACTTGGCTGTTGATGGGGTCCAGTGCTATGTGTCTGCCTCCAGACCCACAGTGATGGGCTCGTAAGACCCTGGTGGTCACAGTGGAGCTCATTGGCAGGTGCAGGGGCACGCCCACCATCACATCGACCAGCACTCACTGCCACTGCTGCAGGCCCCCTGCCAGCACAACTTCTGCCTGGCCTGCTTCAAGCGCTGGGTGGCCCAGGGCAAGAAGAGCTGCCCCACCTGCCGCCACAGCTTCCCTGCTAAATTTGCGACCAACCCCCGCATCAACACGGCGCTGACAGTGGCCATCAGGATGGCCAAGCAGGGCGTGCGCAAGCCGACAGCAGCCCAACAAGAGCGCATCAGAGACAAGGACAGGCCGGACGAGGCCTTCACCACTGACAGGTGCACCAGCACGCACCTGTCAGCTCAGTAATAGTCTTCCAGCTAGTTGCTGCCATTGAGCCGCTGCCCAATGCTTGACAGGATCTGCTGATAGGCTGGTGCGCTGCCTCCACCAGCCCAGAGCTCTTGAAAGCTGAAGCAGGGGGGTGCTGATGCTAGCTTGATCTCCTGCAGGGCTGTGCGCAATGGCAGGGCCAATGCGGCCAGTGGGCGCATCATGGTGACTGTGCCCAACGACCACTTTGGGCCCATTCCACCCTCAGCAGACCCCAGAGGCACGGTGAGGCAGCATCTGCAGCGCGTGGAATATTCTTTCACTGGGTCCTCATGGCTATGCTGTCTGATATGCGACAGCTCAGCGGAGCACCCTATGGCTCTTTCCAAAGGCTCACAACACTGCGTGCCGCATTGTAAGCTAGCAGGCTGCCAGAGGGGTCTCACCTGTGCAACTGTGTCTGCAACAGTGCATGAGGGTTGCCAAATCCTTAACAGCGGCCCCCATTGCCAGCCTGCAAGGCCGGCTGCAGCAGGAGGGATCCCAGGTCCTGGGCTGCTGGCGCCCCTGTATTACAGCCTGTGTTCTGTCTGCTCTGCAGGGTGTGCGGGTCGGCGAGCACTGGAAGGACCGCCTTGACTGCAGGCAGTGGGGCGCACACTTTCCCCACGTTGCTGGCATTGCAGGGCAGTCAGGCGTGGGCGCCCAGTCCGTGGTGCTGTCTGGAGGGTGAGATACCTGCATACAAGTGCCTCATCAGCAGTTAAGTCTGCTTGGGCAGACTGTCTGGCATGAGCCAGCTGCGAGCAAGTTCAGATTTCCTGCTGTGAGACAGGCTATGCTGCTTCACAGCCCTACCTGTCTCAAGTGGAGGATGCAGCCTGTGCTGTAAAATCTGCACTGCTGCATGGAACGCTGCCCAAGCCGGCAGTGAACCTGGTGTTTGCGAGCTTGTGCTGTAGGACATATGGGAACAGTCCTGCAGTGCTGTTATGCACGGAGCACGTAGCCTCGTGCAGGGGCACCCCACTTGTCCTGTGAGACATGCGATGCTACATGACAGGCTGTTTGGCTGCAGGTATGAGGACGACAAGGATGAGGGGGAGTGGTTCCTGTACACGGGCAGCGGCGGCCGAGACCTCAGCGGCAACAAGCGCACCAGCAAGGTGGGGCTGCAGACATGCTGTAAGCAGTTGTGCTGCCATTTGAAGTTCTGCGCTTGCACTGCCCTGTTCTGCAACAGGCTGGAGCTGGTGCTGGAGAAAGCTGCATTCGCAGTCCAGCAGACTTTGGCATGCAGGGGCTGACTCATGTGTATGCTGGCATCTGTGTGCAGGTGCAATCCTTTGACCAGAAGTTCGAAAACATGAACAAGGCGCTGTTACTGTCATGCCAGAAGGGGATGCCGGTGCGTGTGGTGCGCTCCCACAAGGTGAGACTCATTGTGCTGCATCCCTGAATTGCAGTTATGGATCTCTGAGGCAAGTACGTGCTGTCACGCATGATGAGTGCTGGACTGAGCCCACACCACTGTGCATGTGGCAGCAGGCATGTGCATCAGACCCTCACAGTGTTCAGCCCAGGAGCAGGCAGGTCCATGCATGATGCTCTGAGATGAGCTGTCACTGGTCCTCTCCAAGCAGTGCTCTCAGGAAACATCCTCTGCGCCCAGGCAATCTGCTGTCAATGTCATGTTTCTGCCCTACAGCAGGCAGCGGTTGGTCACCGTGCTTAACCCAGGACCAGCCTTGCCGAACGCAGACATGCTTCCCTGCATTCCTCATAGTGCCCGCAGGAGACGCAATCTGCCTGCGCGCATGTGCAGGGGAGGGCATGGCGATGCAGCCCCAGCAAGCCTGCTCCATGCTGCCTTGTAAAAGAAGCCCGACATAGACAAAGCAGCCATGCTGACACTCCCTGCACCCTTCATCGAGCCCTGCAGGATCAGCCATCAGCCTATGCAAGGAGGCAGTGGTGAAGCAGTACCAGCAAGCTTGCACGTGGCTGCTCTGCAGGAGAAGCGGTCAGCGTACGCGCCCACCCAGGACCAGCCGGTGCGTTACGATGGCATCTACCGCATCACGCACTGCTGGCGCAAGGCAGGGGCCCAGGGGATGCTTATGTGCCGCTACCTCTTCCGGCGCTGTGACAATGAGCCGGCGCCCTGGTCCGTGGAGGGTGAGCACTGCTGCAGATCCTAGCGCTGTCCCTACATGCGACCCGGCACCTGCCAGGGCCTTGATGTGCACAGCTGATGCGTCCAGCCTTTGCAGAGGAGCTAAAAGAGACCTGCGCAAGAGCCCGTGCTGTATCAAGCCCATGGCTCACTTTCGCTACCGGTCCACTTGACCGTGTAGCCATCTGGAGCAGCTGAGCTGGAAGGCTCAGACTGTGTACAGACGCAACATTGGGCCTTTAGCAGGCTGCAAGGCATGGCCACAGCAGCCATTCTTTGGCCATCAGGCTGCCAAGCGTGAAGGCTTTCTGTACTACAGATGTGGGTGACAAGGAGCTGAGCAAGGAGCCGCCTGTTGAGGCTGCAGCGGAGATCAAGCAAGCCAAGGGCACAGTCTATCAGACCGTAAATGATGCCTGGTGGTGAGGGAGCCCAGCAGCACCTGCCCTGCCCGCTCCGCTGTGGCCATTGCACTGCAAGGCTGCAAACCCGGCCCAAGGCTGGCAGCATCTGCCTGATTTGCTGCAGCTCCATGCAACTGCGCTGGCTGTGTTGGTGAAGTACAGGCCTCTATCACATGAAACAGCAAGAAAGCTTCTGCGCTGCTGCCCTTGCTGGTGCACATCTGCACTAAGTCCCTCTCTGCAAGACAGGCTGAAGTCGGCAGCAGCAAAACCCTGCACTTATGCCCGCAGCAATGTTGTTTCATACAGATCTGTCTGGCGCCTGTGCAGGGACTGGAGCGAGGACAAGCAGGAGTGGGGCTGGTCTCGGGAGCCACCTGTCAGCCAGCAGCGCGGCGGAGATCCCAATTCTCCCAAGAAGATCCGCAAGAAAGTGGGTAATTTCTTCTTCTTGGATCTGGCAGCAGCATTGGATAGTGGGGGAAGGGATGGATCTCAGGTTATTGAGTGCTGCTGGCTAAGCGAGCTGTAGTCCGGTCCACTTTGCGACACACCAAAACTGCTCAGTCAACTCTTGGCTGCTGTCTGCATGCTGTTCACAAGCTGCCTCAGTACTGTGTGCCCAACTCCTGGGGGATGGCTGTGCACGGCAAACAGAGCCGTAAGATGCAAGTGCCTACCGTACTGACCGCCTGGCAGGGTTTCCTCTGTAGCCAGACGAGGTCAGCCCAGGCACCCAGCACCGGCACACCCTGCGCTGCAAGTGGCAGCTGCACTGTGACTATAGCCTGACACCGCGCCCTGGCCGCAGATCAGCGAGGAGCAGCGCGCCCTGCGCGACATGGCCTGCCTGGTGTGCAAGGGCGTCCTGAAGGACCCGGTGTCCACCCCCTGTGGCCACCACTTCTGCAAGCCCTGCCTGGAGAAGAGGTTTGCGGTGAGGAGCTTCTCTGCAGGGCTGCTGGCTCATGCCGCCACGGCAGGGCACATCATGATCACCAAGGCTGGGAGCCCTCTTGCAGCTCCATTCGGGCTGCTGGTTGCGCTTACCTAAGGCAGGCTTTGGGGAAGATGGGAGATCACACACAAGATCTCGCCCCCAGAGGCATCTAACTTTGTTTGTGCTCACAACAACTGGCTGCCCCGGTACCTGCAGGTGCTGGAGTAGTTCGACGACCGCAAACTTGCATGCCCCCTTGTTATCATGTTTGTGTTCAGTAGACCCGTCCATGATCCTCCGCTGAAAGTGTCTGGGAGAGGTGGACGACCGCACACTTACATGCCCCAAAGCTTGCCCACGCTGATCGTGTTCACAGGTCTCGTCCCGCCCCTCTTCCTGTAGGGTCTGGGAGACTTGGACAGCCGCACTGCCCACGCCAGCAGCAGGTCCCTGCGTGTGCGCAAAGTGGTGAAGCCCTGCCCCTCCTGCAAGGCAGACATCGCGGACTTCCTGGGCCACGCCCAGGTCAACAGGTCAGCCGGTGCTTGTTGCATCACGTGTGTCCTTGTATGGCCTTCTGTGGCTGTTGCGGCCCCCCTGCAGCAGGCTTTGTTGTCTGAGGTCTCTGCTGGTTCAACAGGCACTGCAGGAGCCTACTCTGCGCTGCACCCTTCCAGAACATAGATGTCAGCCACCTGTGCGTGCTGCAGCTGCTGCTAGCTCTGCTGGGACGCAGCTGTTGCAGGGCCTGCATGTTGCAATTTATATGTCCAGCCTAGCAGCCGTTGTGCAGGGACATGGCGGCTGTCATCGCCAGGCTGCAGGCTAGCATCGCTGCCAAGACGGCCGAGGCTGCCAGCGAGGTGGCTGCTGAGGCAGAGGGCGTTGCCGAGGCTGCTGTGGCTGAGCTGGAGGCCATTGTGGAGGAGGAGGTGGGGACCCCAGTACCTGCCCACTGTGTGCCAAGCTGCTGCTGCTGGCAGACCCTTTTTGCCATCAAGGCAGTCATAGGGCTGCCCGTCTCAGCCTTGATGGCCACTTGCTATCTGGCACTGGCAAGCCACGGTGCAGCGACTGCAGAGTGGTTTGCACCCACGTACAAGCAACATGTCAGCAGGGGCACTGTCTGCCGATGCTGCCTACAGCGGGATGCGCCCCCTGCAGGTCACCGGGGGTCTTGCAAGCACTCAGTGCGTGCCTTGAAGAAGAGCAAGTGCAAGGCAACATCTCTGCTTGCTGCTGCTGATGCAGGTGGACCCTGTCACAGATGGTGACGCAGGTGCAGCAGAGGCTGCCAGCAAGCCTGCAGATGCTGCCGTCCCTGAGGCAGTCAGCGTGCCAGCTGGGCTGGAGGAGGAGGCTGACGGTGTGGCTGGAGTGTCAGGTGGGAGTTCATTCGCTAACCTGACACTCACAGCAAGCAGATGCGTACAGCGTATGCAACAAGTGCACCTCATTTGGAGGCCAAAGGCAGGGGGCCGCGTGCCTGCTTGTTGGCAGCTGACGACCTCAAGCCTGCTTAGTAGGCAAGCCTGTGCTGACCCAGATTGTGTGCACGTGCAGCACTGGAAATCACGGAGCTGACGAAGCAGTTCCCAAGCATCGACAGGTCCCTCATTGAGGGCCTGATTGAGGACCAAGGTGGAGATGTGCCGGAGGTGCAGGCTACTCTGAGGGTGAGCTGGCAGGGCTCAGGGTGCTCAGCTGTGCTGCTGTGAGGTGTGCCATGTCAGAGGCTGCTGCAGCAAAGTTGGCCACAGTCAGCTGTGACATGCTTGCCTGCAGAGAATGATCAAGCAGGAGGCAGCTGCCGCAAAACGGGCGCACGCAGAGGCAAGGAAGGCATCAGCGGCTGCAGCAGCCGGTGAGTTCCTTGGACTTCAGCAGTGCTCTCAGATTGCTTCATGCTGTTTGCCCTGACTGAAACAGCCTGGT
The DNA here is from genome assembly GCA_963969365.1 of Asterochloris sp. CNOR1. Classification (NCBI taxonomy): domain Eukaryota; kingdom Viridiplantae; phylum Chlorophyta; class Trebouxiophyceae; order Trebouxiales; family Trebouxiaceae; genus Asterochloris; species Asterochloris sp. CNOR1. Next base: position 662,309 of record OZ017750.1, read on the forward strand.
GATGCAGATGGAACAGACATCAAGGTGGATGCAGATCCAACACCAGCCAAAGGCGTGAAGCGTGGTGCAGGAGGCAGCTGCAGCAATGCTGCCAAGCGTGCCAAGGTAGCATCTCTATCCTGAGCCCCTTGAAGTGTCAGTCAATGAATGAATCTTTTGGAAGCAACCCTGTCTCAAACGTGAATGCATGCGCTACACGAACAGATGACAACCCAATTATCAAATGTAATTGATGAGCAACTGTGATACATGAAGCTTGGTTGAAGCTGAAGCAGGGCAGAAGACAATTCGCAAGGGGCAAGCTCCATGCATGGAACAGGGGTGGGGGCAGTCACGTTGCATGTTCCAGGATCCAGGGGTGCTGCAGCACCCCCTCGAGTGTGAGCCTGTCGCTGGGCTTCTTCTGTAACAGCTGCACATCAGGAGAGGCCTCATGTCGGCGCTCCAAACAAGGCCCTTTCTGAGCAAGCGCCAGCCTATGAGCAAGAGACTGCTCACCTTGGCGATGAGGTCCTTGGCACCATCTGAGACCTTGAATCGGCCTGGGAAGACAAGATCAACCTTGAGGATTCGCCTGCAGCCAGGGGCAGTAAAAGCTTGTGTAGCAACCTTGAGTTGGCAGCCACTACACAAAATGAAGTACAGCCAAATTAGAGACGGCCATGGCAGAGCAAGCAGGTGCCTCAAGACATCTGGCAGCAGCTTGAAACACAGCCTGCCTGTATGTGTTTGAATGCCCCTCTGCCTCAAAGGGTGGACTGCCAAACAAGAACTCATAGCAGAGCACCCCAAGACTCCACACATCCACACGGCTGTCGTGGTCCTGCAGGGGGCAACACATACCGATGAGCAGTGGGGCGTCAGATGGAGGCCTGCAAGCTGTCAGAGGAGGAGGGCAGGCAAGGCAGACCCGGTCTGTTGGGCCGGCAGCCACATCACCACATGCCTGTGCAATCTCTGCACAAGGCACGCCCTCCTCAGCAAGCAGAGAGTGGCCCGCCTGCCCCTTTACCCATCTGAAGCGTCGGGTGGTCTGCAGTGGTCAGGCAAAGCCCACAACTTCCTGCTCAGCAACCATGCCAACAATTCCATACAATGCACCATCCCCTCCACTCGTTGGACAGCAGGCAAAGCCAAAGTGAGCTGCCAAGCCTCCCTGATTCACTAGTCCCTCTAGGGACCCTTCTTGGGCGGCAGGACGCAAACACAGTTGAGCACAATTGTCTGCAGCCAGTCAGTCGACTTCCACCACCTCGAGGGGCCAAAGCCCAGCCTCTCAGACCAACAGGTACAGGCTCACGCCTGGAGGCTCTTCATGTGCTCATCACTGTTCCTGCTACCACAGCGCACCTGCCCCTCCACCATCTCAGGCGGCAGGTAGTCCAGCGTCCCGCACAGCGTCTTGCGCCGGCTGTTGGGTGCATGCACGCTCCACCCAAAGTCAGCAATCTTGATGGCGCCGTCAATGCCAATCAGCAGGTTTTCCGGCTTGATGTCTCGGTGAATCACGTGCTTGGAGTGGCAATACTGCAGCGCATGGGCCAGAGAGGCAATGTACCTGCAGTCCACAGCACCGGCAGTGCTCAGCGCATCCACTGGCTGGTGGCAATGCTGCAGCACGGATGTCAGAGCAGCAGTTTCTTAGAGGGTAGAACATCACAAGAGAACCGCCTGCCCAAAACCCAGTCAAAAGGGGCAGAGTCTCTGCAGCCACTGCCTGAACTCAGGCTGCTAGATCCTGGAGTCCTTCTAGCGCTGGGGGGCGAGTCTTCCATATATGCGCTCAGAGGTCGCAGCACTGATCTACCATGCAAAACAGGCACCATATCTGCAGGTCAGGACAGCACAGGCAGCAGCAATCAGCATGGGAGCTGCTGAAAGGGAGCATGGCCGCACAGTGCTGCCGCCGACATCAGGCAGGCTGCTGAAGGCCCGCTGTAGTGGATTGCACAGCACGCCAGTCGAATTGGAGGCAGGTGGAGGCCCCCACTGCCCAGCACAGTCCAGGCAATGTTGCTCAGCTCCTGGGCCAGCTGTGCTGCATGCCGCAGGGCGCAAACCTGGCAGTGAGCTGGCTGGCTGCATGCTGGGAGCTGCATGGCGACCTATTCCCCTAAGAGGGAATCAGGGTCTAGGGTTTTTATACCCCTTGACAGGGATAGCTGCAGTGCTGACGCTTTCCACGCCGCTGCAGAGGCCGCTCACCTGGCTGTACGGTCCTCAGGGAAGACATTGTAGCGCTGCAGCTCCCGGTACAGCTCCCCCTTTGCTGCATACTCCAGGATCAGGTACACCCTTGTCTGCAGCACAACCGGTCTCAACCTCAGCTCAACATGCATGACAATGTTGTTGCCAGCATGTCTTGCCAGACATCTTGTTCAGTAGTGGACTCTATCACAGGCAAGGACGGGCTGGCTTGACATGTATGACACATGTGGCGCTCTGTGGCGCTCAGTGTTTGAGCAATGGGCTTGGTGTGGCTATCTGGAGGCCATGCAGGGTAGGAGCACGGAGCATTGTGCATCTGAGAAGTTGCACCAGACCTGTGCTGTGGCCCACCTCATCATAGAAGTAGCCGTACAGCCTTAGGATGTTGGGGTGCCTCAGGTGGGACTGAATCTCCACCTCCCGCCGCAGCTGATGTTCCACGTTGGACTGCTGCAGCTGGGACTTGAACAGCACCTGCAGAGCGCATGTTGGACAGTGTGTGCAGGGAATGGCGCTCCACATTGGTATGCTGCAGCCGACTTTGATGAGGCCACTGCAGCTGGGGCTGGGACACAACAACAAGCCTACAGATGGGAAGCCACAATGAACTGCTTCTGCAGGCAGGGCAACATCCTAGTGCGACGCTGCAGCTGGCATGCAGCAGCAAGCTGGAGGACGGAGTGGACCAGAGCTGCACCTGCAGATTTTGTCAGCACATGTTGCAGCATGTACTGGGCTGCTTGTAGTCAGCAGCATGGGCAATGTCAGCGTGTGCGGGCCTGACAATGGCAAGCCTTCTCAGGCGCCCCTAAGCCTTGTTGCAGCAGGTACTTCACCATGGGCCCTGGGCTGGCCCATGCTGCAGCAGTGAGCTGCGGCATGACTACACTGTCTGCTGCTGCTCAGAACTCCTTGGATGCTCGAGGCCTGACTTAGCACCACGGGCACACAGTGCAGCACGCATTCAGCCAGCAGCAGCAAGAAGCTGCACCTTGAGCGCGACAATGAATTTGCTCTTCCTCTCTCGTGCAAGGTACACGTTCCCAAACTTCCCCCTGCCCAGCGGCTTGCCAATGTCAAAGTCAGACAGCTGCCACCTGCGTGCGGGTGCCTTGTCCCCAGATGTGCGCTGAACAGCTGCCTGCAGAAATCAGCACAAGCATGGTGTGCAGTTCAACACCTCTTGCAAACAGGGGCCTGAACAGAGCAGGCCAGGGTGGACATGGTGACATGCTGCGCTCATGAAGATCAGGGCAACTCCTGATCAGAGCAAGTGTCACCTGCTGCACTGCTGGCACGGTCGATATCGAGCTGGGTCGCGGCTGTGGGACCGTCAGGGCCTTCTTGACGGGTTGCTGCGGTGCGCCGGCATTGATGTTCTGGTTGTGCCGTGTGCTAGGACGGAGTGGCGCTCTTACGCCCAGGCCTTGACCCTGCTTGGCAGCCTTCTCGGGAGGCTGACCTTCTGCCAAGCCAGCTGCCCGTTTGGCTGCAAGGGTGCCAACGGCTTGCAGGTTCTCCTGCATAGCGCTGACTGCCCTCAGCACCAGCCCTGCATGCCAAGTCTGCATGCGCCACAACAATTACTCACCTTGTTCTCGGAGCCGTAGACCTGCAAAGGCATGGCTGCCTAGGGCCCCCTTACCTTGGTAGCAGAGCACAAACACACCACAAGTCGCTGACCGGGACCACAATATGGCATTAATTGCTCTTTATAGTTAGCCGTGCCTCTGCTGACTTGCCATCAATGTCTGTCAGGGAGGGGCATGCAGGTCTAAGTATGCCATCTCAACATTAAGGCAGCCACAATCTTCACAGCAAGGACGAGAACTGGCCTGGAGAAGATCACGCAGGCCATAGGACTGAACTGGACGCCCTGAGGCCTTCGCAATGGTTGCACAGTCCATGACCTCCCAGCAAAGGCTAAGAGAGGCCCTCACTGGCACTGGGCCTGGCAACACCAAGGAGAAAGGCACTCCCAAGGCTGATGGGACACTGACCAAGACGCCAGATACGCAGGAGGCTCAGGAGTGGAAGAGCAGGCGTTCCCCTATCGACTCTGCTGGGGCGTCCTCTAGCTATCTGCAGGATGCAGGTGATGTCCCTGCTGCCAGGGTGTGAACCTGCACAGCAAGAGGCTGCTGCTTGCGCACTCTGTCGTAATCAGCAACCTTGGTATGTGCACCTTGTGCTCATTACAAGGCATGTGCTTGCTGGACATACTTGCTGCTCTGGCAATGGCTGCCTTCTGGTGTGCAGGCCTGACACCAGACAGCCTGTACGGCAAGTTCACATGGAAGATTGAGAACTTCGATCAGGTCCAGAAGCGGGAGCTCAGGAGCGACGTTTTTGTTGTGGGCGATTACAAATGGTCCGTTGCCTTTGTGTGGCACTGCCACAGGCAGAATCGGCACATCTGCTTTGTGCCGCTCAGGCTCCGTCAGCTGTGGCACCATTGCCCCTGTGTCAGCAGAGCATGTGATGGCTTACTGCCAGCGACATCTATATATAGATGGCAGACTGCAAACTTCCATTACAGAGCAGATGCATGTGGCCTCAGCTACCAGGCGCCCAACAGCCGTTCCACTGTCTGCATGTTAGCTTGAGCAGGCCAAAGGTATGCTAACTCTGCCAGTGAGCTCCCCCTTTGCATGCAGGTACATCCTGGTCTACCCCCAGGGTTGCGATGTGTGCAACCACCTCTCCCTGTTTCTCTGTGTGGCAGACTATGACAAGTTGCTCCCAGGCTGGTGCCACTTTGCACAGTTCACCATTGCTGTGGTTAACAAGGACCCCAAAAAGTCCAAGTACTCAGGTGGGCCTGCTTTGCAGGCAGCCTCAGCATCTTTGTGAATTCTACCTGAGCTGCAGCAAGCTGTCATGCTGTTTGGCCATTCAGACGTCTTGAGGAGTTGCCTGTTGTGTGCTGCGCCTGAGCTGCAGCAAGTCCCCTCACTCCAGGCGCTGCGCTGTCTTGCTGGACTGAGGAGGATTAGACATGATATAATAGTTCTGCAAACACTCCCTGACTTGAATCGTCTGCTGCAGACACCCTGCACCGCTTCTGCAAGAAAGAGCATGACTGGGGTTGGAAAAAGTTCATGGAGCTGTCCAAGGTGCTGGAGGGCTTCACTGTGGCCAACACACTGGTCATCAAGGCCCAGGTCCAGGTCATCAGGTCAGCATAAGGGTACCCACGGCATCGTGCTGGTGCCACTGTCCTGGCATGGCGTGCCAAGTGCGCGTGTCAGTTTGCATCCTTTGCTGGGCTTCTATTGCACTGCGAGTCCTGGCAGGCAGTTATGCCTGTACTCTGAGAGTATCGTGGAGCAGCTGGCATGTGCGCGGGTCCCACAGCCAGACAAGGGTAAGGCAGGCAGTGCGTGCCCCAAGGGGTTTGGGCTTCCAGTGTCATGAGAGACTGAAGTTCTTCAATGGTCCCTGATGTCTTGGCTGCCGCAGGCTCCTGTGCACACATCCATGCCTTGAAGTTTGTCGAATTAGCATGCCTTCAGCAGCTGCCGTCGACTCAGCACAGAAACCAGCAGCCCTGCAGGAGCTGCTGTGCACCACCAGTCAGCTGCCCAGTTTCACGCGTGCCCCTTGTGTTCAGCAGAGGCCGCAGCACAGAGTCCTTTAAGGCCTTGGACATGCTTTCCCACTCCTGGTGCAGCAGGCTCAATCGCCCACAGACCTGTGCCCCTCCAGGGACTGACATCACACTTCCAAGACAGCCTTTGACACCCCAATGCGACTTCTGCCCTGCAGGGACCGCAGCGCCGCCCCCTTCAAATGTCTGGATGCGCAGTACCGCCGGGAGCTGGTGCGAGTGTACCTGACTAATGTGGAGGGCATCTGCCGCCGCTTTGTGGAGGAGAAGCGGGAGCAGCTTCTGCAGCTGAAGAAGAGCATGGGCGCCTTCCAGATCTTCTGGGACAGCCAGACTTCCCAGCAGCGGGCGGAGCATGCCACCATGAAGGGCGATGAGGTTCACAAGGTGGGCAAAGAGACTGCATGGTCTTTGGCCCAGTCTCTGCGCCTGCTTCTGGCCTGCCCTGTTAATGTGCACCTTGTGCTGGCAGGCATTATCCCTGGCAGGCTGCCTGCTCAGGTGCTCTGCTGCAGGGCAAGTCATGATGCCATCTTATGTGCAAGCCTCCTTGCTGTCAGCATGTTTGCATTGACCTCAGCGTCATTCACCTTACCAGCAGCATTTCGAGTGTGGTGGGCCTCAGGGGAGACATGCTTGCTGCCCCTTTGGTTCACATTAAGCAACCCTTCCAGACCCATTTTGGCTGTCCAGGGCCTGGTGAAGCACTTCTTCAACGAGAAGGAGGTGACCAGCACACTGGTCATGGATGCCCTGTACAGCGGCTGCAAGCAGGTCGAGGAGAATGGGCGTCTGCACACTGCCCTGAAGGTGCGCACCCTGCTCCCAAGGACTCTTGACTGCTGAGTGGCCGTCTGCACACACCGCTCTCCAGGTGTGCGGCCTGCTGATGCTATGTTGCACAGAGCAGGCTTTGCTGGCAACTGGGCAGAAGCAGCTGTTGCAGTGTGCACCAAGGGACTGTTGGGGTGGCCTGCTTGCATCTGGCTGTTCAAGTCGCATGCTGCAGGACGGTGCACAGCTTGCAATGCTTGTCCTCTGCCTGCATGCCCCTGGCTGCAATCCAGTCTTAGGTTGCACATCTGAAGCTCTCATGCAAATGCTGCTGGTGGTCCAGGGCAAGCGTAAATCGGCCTCCAGCCCCATGGTGACCATCAATGCGGCTCGCAACACCTACACCCTGGCCTCAGATGTGGCAACCTTGCTGGAGCGGGCTGCAAATGAGACCATCCCCGCCTTTAGAGACGACAAGCCGGCTGACTCGCTCGCTGCCCGGCATGCGCAGGTGGAGCAGACCGTCTGCAAGAATACCGCCCTGCGGTCTGTAATTAGCCTGCCTGAATGTTAGCTGGACCAGAAGGGGCTGTAAGCAGGGCAGCAAACTGCAGGCGATCAGCTTCCGTTGTGCAATGACCCATGCAGCCCCATTTCAGGCTGCCCCAGATTGGCATTGCTGTCCAGAATGCTGCCTGACCCAGCAAGGTCAAGTCGTTGGCATAAGTGCGCTACCCACAACTTCAGGCAGCTCATCAATGGTGCACTGCTGCTGTGCAGAGGGTTCAGGAGATGGATGACTATGGGCGTGACTTTGTGGAACGCGACGAGAAGCGCCTGACGGAGCTGGGCAGGCGCACTGTGGAGATGTATGTGACTGCTGCCATTGTCAGCTACCTCCAGGTGGGCTGCACTGCAGCATAAGTGTGGCTTTGCAATTGATATTTACCCAACCCGACCATATCATCTGCTGCCTGTTCCTCGGCAGTGACAGTGTGCCTCAAAAGCTTGCCTGCTGTCAATGGCGTCCTGCGTGAGTGCAGCAGCAGCCACCAAAAGTGGAGGTCCAGAGAAGGAGAGGAAGTGGTGCATCTCTGCAAACAGCGATTCTGGTTTGACTCGAGCCTACCTGTGTCGCAGAGCAGCTGCAATGAGCTCAGAGCCAAAGTGGCCCTGATCTGCATTGCAGACCTGCCTGCAGAATGTCAGGGGCTAAACCACTTTCCACATCTCAAACACCAACAAGAGCTTGTGCTTTTGCTGCTGTAGGGCTGCATGAATGAGTATGAGAGCATCAAGCGGCAGGATGCCCTCATCCTGGAGGAGGAGCTGGCCACGCGGCAGACCAGCGACAAGCTGGCTGCACGGGCAGCAGCTGAAAAGGAGAAGAAGCAGCGCAAGAAGGTCAGCAGTGCTGCTTACCCAATGCCTGTGCAGCACTTGAAACCAGAGGTGCAGGCCTTAGCCCATGCTGCCAGCAGAGCCTGGAACATTTCAACATTATGGCAGGCCTTTCCAGGAGGACTGGCAGCGCTGTACAGGCTGCTGTAGCGTGCCGACATGAATGTCTGCTGCAGTCTGCACCGGAGTGGGCCTCAAGAGGCCCACTGCAGGGTGTAGGGTCACGGATGACAGGCAAGCCTTCCCTTCCAGGTATACAACTAATGCAGGCCCCTGAATCTTTGCAGGAGCGCCGTAAGGCACGGGAGGAGGCAGAGGCTGCCAAGCGGCAGCAGCTGGAGGTGCAGGAGGCTGCTCAGGCGGCTGAGCGCGCTCAGAGGGAGGAGCAGCAGCGTGCAGAGCTGGAGCGCTCAGAGGCGCAGCTGGCCAAGCGGCGCTGGTGAGGAATGCCCCTGCCTGACAGGAAACCTTTGCCTTGCAGTGCTGGGCGCAGACAGCCCCTGCAAGCCACCAACATCTCCAGGGTAGTTGGGCACATTGAGTCCTCTGTACTGATCAAAAGGTGTATGCACTGCTGCTAACATCCTGTGTGTCCCATGTACATGCACTACTGCTTGGTCAGCTCACTGCTGGGTGGCAGCAGAGCTGGGTGGCAGTCTTGCTGTCTGCACACCCCCCCCCCACCCCCCCCCGCCCCCCTGTGCATTGCTTGTCTGAAGACTCAATGCTGTCGTACTGACAACGTTGCTCACGACAGCATGAGTGCGCTGCAGGATGGCGGAGGCTCAGGCAAGGGAGCAAGCGGAGGCTGCAGCTGCCAAGCAGGAGGAGGCCTGGCAGCTGGTCCAGCTGGAGGAGTCCGCTGCTGCTCCCAGGAGCAGCAGTCATGCCTCAGAGCAGCCGTCCTCTGCTGCCAGGACCAGCAGCGGGCATGCCAGCATCTCCCTGTGTGGCTCTGCTTTGGGAGTTCAGCTCAATGGCAGGTGAGTTCGGTAGCGGGACCGCCACAAGGTGCAGCACAAAGGCAGCTTTTGGGTGCAAGCAGATCACTGTGCCAGCCATGTCAATGTGAGGGTCATTTCCCTCACTGTTGTATCCCAACAGCATGGCATGACGATTGCAGTCAGTGCTGCCTGCGTGAGGTCATCTGCTGCCATGCACAGTCCCTTTGTGTTCGCCTGTACAGTCATTCCACCTGTCGTGCACAGTCCCCATGTGCTCGCAGGGACTCCTCTGAGCCTGTGCCAGGCATCATTGGAAAGTCTGCTTGGCAGGGAGAGGCGCCCACATACAGCAAGATTGTCTCAGTGGGCTCTGGAGGGTTCCCGCCCACTATGCGGGAATCATCTTCCTCCCCCATTCCGACCGGTGCCAATGGACCCATGCAGCATCAGGCGCACCCAGAGGCAGCAGGCAGTCTGCGGACCAATGGCCCAGAACCGCAGGAACACTGTTTGCAGACGCGACAGTCTGCAGAGGAGTCCAGTAGTGATGTCAGCAGCTGCGAGGTGAGCTCAGGGAATGAGGGCATCAGTCTGAAGGCATGTAGTGCAGGTCTCCCTGGCAGTCAGCCACATCAAGTACAATGGACTCCACTGGAATGCCTGTAGCTGGGTAGGCAGCTGACTCATGGTTCATTCGCAGTGTGCCGTGATGCTTTATGTGAAGCACACACATGCCATCAGATTCACCATTTGTTGACTGCTGCACACAGGCCATCGTTTTGACAGGCATTGCAGCAGACCTTGACGGCTGGCTCTGGCTGCAGTTGTCTTCGAAAGCTTGTTTGCAGCTAACTCCCATTGTGTGCACACAGAGCTGCATGACACTTGAACGGTGTCTGCCTTACGAAGTCAGAGGCTGTGCGCCTGTTTGATGCATCATTTTTTCTTTCAGGACACAGGGAGACTGCCCTTTCAGGAGGACCAGGAAACTGCCCTTTCAGGAGAACCAGGAGGCTGCCATGTCAGGCAGAGATAAAATCTTAGGGAAGTCCAAGGGGATGGTTTGGATCCTGTCCTCCAAATGATCTGCGTCAGCCTTCCTTAGTTCAGCACCTCTGCCCCTACTGCAGGACCATGAGGAGGCTGGCACCTCAACCACCTCTGCAGCACGGGAGGAGCAGCAGCGCCTGGAGGCCCAGCTGCAGCAGACAGAAGGCAGGCTGCAGCTGGCAGAGCTGCAGCTGGCTGCCACACGGGCAGACCTGCAGCGGGCACAGGCCTCACTTGCAGGGGCCCAGCAGGTGGGTCCCTGCTGCTGCTGTGAGTCACACTTCAGTCCAAGTGCCTGGGAGGTGGGCTTGCGCGTATGCCGCTATCTTGCCTGTCTGTTCAATTGTTGTGCAGGTAAGATCCCATTGCATCGCTCTATGCTGCCTGCTTTCTCTGTGAAGTGCAGGTGCACAGCATCTTTCTAGAGGTGGCAAAGCTTGAAGCACAGTCTGATGTCCTTGACCCCTTCCTGCCAGCAGCAACAGCAGGTGGACTCCTCTGGGTCAGCCAGTCCTTGACCCACTGCAGGCGCTGGGTGAGCGGGACGCCACTCTGCTCCAGAGGGATGCTGCCCTGCTGCAGCGGGATGCCACTGTGCGTGCACTGGAAGAGCGGGCTCTGGCAGCAGAGGCGGAGGTGCGGGCGCTGCAGGCCAGCCTGCGCGCAGAGCGGGCGGCCGCAGCCCACAGCCTGGGCAGCACGGGCCTGGGCAGCACGGCCAGCGTGCAGAGGTGGGCTCTGCACTGCATGAGAGTCTCTGGATGTTGCAGTGTGCCAGCGTGCAGAGGTGGACCCTGCACTGCATGAGGCAGGTTGCTGTCTGGCTGCATGATTTGCACAATGCGTTGTGGGTCAGGGGCAGCCCGGCGAGCGTGCACAGGTGGGCATTGCTTCACTCGCAGTTGTTTGAGTGTTGCTGGTGCACATGGTAGGGCAGGACTGCGACACATTGCAGGCCAGGGCGCCTGCAGCCTGGGCCAGCAGTTCAGGCAGTGTGCAGAGGTGGTGGTCGAGACAGCAGATACTGCGCATCTGTTGCAAAACAGAGGGAATTCGGCAGGGCTACCATGTGGTGTGAAGCTGGTGATGAGGGCAGTCTTTTGCTTGTCTCATCGACATCATCTCTAAGGTCAAATGGGGTGTAGTTGCAGTGCCGTGGAGGGCGCTGAGGGAACCAGCTCACGTGCCGGCAGCGAGGCGAGCGACTCCCTGTCCCATGCCGAGCCCCTCAGCCGCGCCAGCAGTGTGGAGCCGCCACAGGCGCACCACAGCGCAGGGTCGGGCAGCCACCGGCTCCTGCACTGGCACCACCTGCGCCCACCTGGCGGGGGCTTGCAGGAGGACCGCCTGTCAGATGGGCTCAGCCAGATGCAGAGCACGGGCAGCAGCGATGGTGGTTTCAGCGGAGAGTGTTCCACCAACCCCCTGCACAACGGCTTGTTGCTGGAGCGCATCAAGACAGCGGCCAAGGTACGAGCTGGGACCATGTGCAGCTGCATACTCTGGGGTTCCAGCGGAGAGTGTTCCACCAACCCCCTGCACAACGGCTTGTTGCTGGAGTGCATCAAGACAGCGTTCAAAGTGCGAGCTGAGACCATGTGCAGCTGCATACTCTGCGGAAGGGGGAGGCTCTGCCTGGGTGTCGCTGCACACTGGCTGCACTTCTAGGTGTCTGGTTGTGTCTTCTTGTGGGGCAAAAGAGACTTGTGATTCAGGCTGGCAAAGTGGTGTTTGTTTCTTCTATACTTCCCCTAAAGCAAGCTGGGTTTTGCTGGTGGTGTGCACTGCCTGCAAGCAGCCAGAGACCTGGCAGATTCATGAAGAATGCCAATCTTGCTGCCCTCAGCCTGTCAAGTTCTGCTGTGGAGGGTGGGCAGGCCTTTGATCTGAGCCAAGCACTTGCCGCGGTGTGCAGGGCTACTCCAGCAATGGATCAGGGCATGGCAGCCGGGGCTTGCCGGCAGCTGCTGACCTGGATGGGCCCCGAGGCAGCAGCCGCAGCACAGAGAGGGGCAGCACAGTGCCAGCGCCAGGCACCCCCTGCAGTACAGCCTCAGACGCCGCTCAAGCAGCTGCGTCTGGGAAGCACAGGGCAGCTATGGTGCGGGCAGGGGGTGGGGCAGCCGGCGCCACTGGCCGGCATGGCAGTGGAGGTGCGCTGCATGCCCAGCAAGCCGAGTCGTCGCGCCCGCCCGTGTGCTTGGTGTGTTTGTTACGATGAGGGGGCTGCTGCACGAGAGATTGACCATGACTAGCAGCACACCCCCATGAGAAGGTGGCAAAGCCGGCAGCGAGGATGTTTGTCTGGCGTCTGTTTGCAGGCCTGGCTGGGGGGGACAAGCAGCTGCAGCAGGGGGGCCTGCAGCCAGTCCAGCCGGCATCGCCGCAGGCCTCCACGGCAGGTCGCAGCAGCAGCAGCACGCCGCTCGCCCCCCAGGCGCGTGGTCTGAATGGGAACGCGGCTGCCTTCGTGCCCGCGGCGGCCAGTCCTCTGGCTGCTGGGACAAGTGGCAGGCAGCCACCCCCGAGCACCAGCCAGTCAGTGAAAGCGGGAAATGTCTTGTCAGGCACCGGACTTCAGGCGGCGGCTGCGAGCACAGGCCGGCCGGTTGTGGCAGCCAATGGGCTGTCTGGCAGTGGAGCGCATGCGCTGTCATATCGCAGCAGCACTGCGGCTGGGGCCTCTGCTGCGCCATCTGAGCAACTGCCCAGCACGAGCATGCCCCTGAGCAGCACATCATCTGCTGGCCTGCCTCTGCCAGCTGGGCTGAACAGCAGGCCTGGCTCGGGGGCTTTCCTCCCCTCCACATCATCGCCCCTGTCCAGCCCCACACAGGCTGATGCAGCACGGCAGCATGTGGGGCCTTTCTCGACAGGATCGGGGCAGCAGAGCAAGCAGGGCTTCAGCACACCACCCCCATCCAAGGTGAGGGTGTCCCCTCACAGCCTCTGCCTAGCGAATCTTGGCAAGTGCTGTGCCTGCCTCCTTTTGCTGAGTGCCTGCAATCAGACTGAAGAGCCTCCTGCTGCAGAAGCCTGAGCATCTTGGTCCTGAGGACAGCCCTGGCCTTGATGGCTTTGCCCATATGGGCCTCATCAATGACCTCCTGGACCCCTGAACAGTGAACCAATCATTTCTGCTCCATGCAACCACCAGTGCGGTGCTACTCTGCACTTTTTTGAGAAGACTTCTGAAGTTTCAATTTCGTGCTATTCATGATCAATGATGGGATAGCTATGAAGGCGTCTTGAGGACGAAATTAGGCAATAGCGTTCTACTTCTTGGCCCTCCTGATCAACGCGCCCAGCTCCTCCCTCTTCTTCTTTGCCCGGAGATGTGTCCCCAGCTGCATGCACAGGCACCAGACGCTTTTACATCTGTGACCGCAACTTGCTTGCTGAAGCAAGGCAGCAGGTACGGGCGGTGGCAGAGGCACAGTGATTTTGTGGTGGTCAGGCACACACACACTTGATGCATCACCTCAAACAAACAATATCGGTGCCAGACAGGTCACAAGGATCAAGCAGGAATGTAACACGCTGTCTGGCTGGCGTCAAAGTTGCTCTGGCACCAGATATGTAAGGTAACGGCAACATGGCAACTTCTACGGGATCCTGCTGTACAGGTGCAGAGCTTCCCAGGGTGCTTGCATGCAGTGCAGACGTAGCCAGATGCAGCAGGTTGGGGACCACCATGAGCAGAGGCAGAAGCCAGACAGACCACCAGCGGTTGTGTCATGATGGCACAGCAACCAGCTATTTCTGGTCGTTACAGCCCAGCTGACAGCGCTCACCTTCTTCTTGCACAGCTTCAGGGCGCGCTTGTCCCTGCCAACCTTGAGCAGCTCAGTGACGCGCCTCTCATAGGGAGCCATGCCGGCAACCTCCCGAATGATCTCCCGCACGAATTTTACCTGTGTGCTGGCCCTCTGCAGAGGTGAGGAGGGGTGTCAGTGTGGCATTGCGGGAAAGACTGAATTTAGGCAGAGCCCAGCACGCTCTCCAGCGTTGCTGGACAGAGGCGCTCACCCCCTTGCGCTGGGCTGGCCTCTGCTTCTGCTCACGAACTGTCACAACATGGCCCTTGGCAATGCCGACAGCCAGACCAGTCTTGGCCTGCTTCACCATTGCCTGCAAATGGGCACCTAACGTCACTTCAGGTGCTCCAGGGCAGACTGACGCACTGAGGGTACAGGGAAGCCTAGCGGCAGAGCGAGGGCATGCAGATCAGACAGTAGGTCTCACAAGCAGCCTCACCTCTGTCCTGGCCGCTTAGAGGCTCCCAGTAACTGCTTCTCAAAAATCAGCTCCCTGCGCCGGCGCAGACGAACTGACCATGTTTCGTTTGCTTTCTAGCTGATCTACTTGAACGGGAATATTGCACCCGCTGCTGAGCCTGGGCCTGTAAAACCCAGCTATGTCGGTGGCTAGCTTCAGCCCTGCCTGCCGCCTGCACGCACTGAAACCCTGCCGCATAGGTCTTGCTGTTAAAACAAAGGGGCTGCAGTACGGCACAGGCCGCATGTCAGTGCGGCCTTGTGCCCTGAGCTCCCAGGATGAGCTGAAGAAGCAGGCAGCTCACCGAGCAGTGGAGTATGTCGAGAGTGGCATGGTGCTGGGCCTGGGCACTGGTTCCACCACAGCCTTTGCTGTGGACCGGATAGGGGAGCTGCTGTCCCAGGGCAAGATCAAGGACATTGTAGGCGTGCCAACGTCCATTGCCACATATGAGCAGGCAAAGCGTGAGTGCCTGCCCTATTGAACCTTGGCCCAATCTTGACCTCTAGGACTACCAGTGACATCTGTCTGTGCCCATTGCAGGTCTGGGCATCCCCCTCGCCACCCTGGATGAGAAGCCTCACATTGATCTGGCCATCGACGGAGCAGATGAGGTCGATGACCAGCTCAATGTGGTCAAGGGGCGTGGCGGAGCCCTTTTGCGGGAAAAGGTGCGCCATGCAGGCTGCGTCATGCAATGATGCCTGCAGGACCTGTGCTGCCAAAAGGCAGCAGGTGCCCATGCAGTTGCTGTACTGATGCTGCGTGGCTGCTCTCCAATGCATTGAGCATCTTTGCTGCCTGCGCAGCAGGCTGCATGCACCTACACACCTGTGGCTGTTGCACCACAGCTGTCAAAAAGCTCGCTACTAGACAGTCACACACCCTTCTTGCTAAATGGCTGCTTGCCTGCCTGTGCTGCAGCTGGTGGAGCAGTCTGCCAAGCAGTTTGTGTGCATTGTGGACGAGTCTAAGCTGGTCAGTGGGCTGGGCGGCAGCAAAGGTGGGGTACCACCTGCCAGCACAGCTGGCGCGCAGCAAAGGCTGATCACAACTGCGGGGCCAGTGCTTCAGCATGCGTGTGTGACACCCAGGTGGTGTAGCCCTTGCACTGGGCCCCTTCCTGCTGGAACAACAGCGCTCTCTGCATGGCACGTGCATGCTGCAATTGCCCTCTTCCCTAGTGCACCCTCTTTGCTGTGCTTGTGGCTTCGTGTTCTGCACTAGACCCTGCCTGAGCCTCAGCACAACTCAGCTCGGGTCAACCCAGTCTTCCTTGGCACTGCTGCCAGTCAGGCTGATGGCTGTGCTGCTGGTTGCTGCTGCAGACGCCATGCCAGTGGAAATCGTGCAGTTCTGCTGGAAGTACAACCTTGAGCGCCTCCAAAACCTGCCTGAGCTGGCCGGCTGCAAGGCCAAGCTTCGCATGAAGGGCGATGAGCCCTATGTCACAGACAACCAAAACTACATTGTAGACTTGTATTTTGAGGAGCCCATCAAGGATGCCTATGCAGCTGCAAAGGCCATTGGGGAGCTCACAGGCATTGTTGACCATGGCCTGTTCCTGGACATGGTCAATGTTTGTGTTGTCGCTGCCTCAGACGGCGTGCAGCTCAAGGAGAGGCCATGAGGCTGCAGCTCACATGAGGGTGAGGTGACCATGAAAGGGCTCCACATGTCTACCAGTCAATTTTGGGGGCATTCCCTCTAAGAACTTTGTTGTTGCTGGCTTTCTTGACCAGTCTGACCATGTTCAGTGACATTTTTGACTTACACAACTTTGAGCTTCAAAGCAGCATTCAGACCAGCAAGGAGACCTTTCCTGAAGACACGTACAAACAAGGCCTCCACCCCATCAGGTGGGGGCCTGTCATACCGTGAAAAGCTTCTCAATGATGCTGTGCACTCGTCTGTCGGGGGAAGGAGGGCTCATGATGTCAGACAAAGTCAGTGATCAACTGAAAGAGAGTGGGAGTCTGCAGTTGCCCTGCGCTGCTCGAAGCAGGTGTGAACATGAGGAGCAGCGCAATGCACCGACTTTCCACCCTTCCAGCAGTTGGTGGCCTCCTCTTGGTGGTGGGCAGCAACAGAGTGGCCCTGAGGATGCCAATTTCAGAACGGCAACCACACTGATGCGATGGATGTGATGCCAAGGCACTGTGGCTAGCTACAGAGCCCACTGCAGCAGCACTGCCACCATGCAGCGAGAAAGGAGCATCTGACTTGATGCACTGGGACCACTTTAGCTATAGCTATGGCCTTCCTGCAGCTGCCCTTCAACCTCTGCTCTTCACATGGTAATGCTGGAGGGGCCAGCATGAGGGGTGCTGGCAAGCAGCGCCTTGCACTATGACAACATGGGTGCCTGAGGCCTGGCACTGCATAGACTTGGCTGTACAGAGGAAATGCAGAGGAAGCGCATGTCCCACCTCAGGCCTGCTTCCACTGTGCTGCCAATCACTGGACTGGGGATCCATCGCAAAGAAATTAACCAGCAGTCAACTGTGGTTCACCGCCGTGCACACCCAGCTGGGGTGTCATGCAAAATAGCTTCTGAATTCGAGGGCAAGCCTTGTCTAGTCACGAGTGACATCATGCACACTAGGTTTTGCAAGTTTATCTGACACTTACACTCCGAGGATTCGGCGATCTCCTCTGTGGGAGCTGTTGCAATTGCTCACAGTCCTTTCTTCAAGCTGGCTGGGCTGGCAGGGCTGCTGAGCATGGCTTTCTGACACAGCAAAAAGTGCTTTCATGCCGGCGGGGAGGGACTCCCGCCCCAGCAGGGAGGCATCCATCTCAGGGCAGGATGGTGGTGCAAGGTAAAGTCTCACTCTAGCACCATGATAAGAGTCACAGTGCCTTGCTGTCCAAGCCTGTCTCAGAGCAGACCTGTCTCCTGCTGCAGCGCACCCTGGCCTCTGTTGCCTCCCGCTGCACAGCCTGACGTGGTCAGGGCTGCCCAAAAGGTGAACCCTCATAGCAAAGTTTTCTCTGCTGCAAAGATGTTACTCCAGCAATCTGCTCAGACACATCAAAGAACAAGTGTATGCTGCCTCTCTCTGACTGAGCCATGCAGCCATTACAATACAGCATCGCGCTGCATGCATCACTGTGCAGCATGGGGCCAGTCAATGCCATTCTCTTTGTGTATTCGGCCAACCATCATGCTGCAGCAGCGCCTGCTTGCTATGCAGGATGAACTATATCGCCAGCACCTGACAGATGCATGTCATGATGCTGTCAGGCAGCTGCTGGGCCCTCGCAAAGCCCTGCTGTGGAGTAGGCAAGTGAAGGGCTGCTTACCGCAAGTGGTTGCCTGCTTCATGCTGCTGTTTCCACCTGTTTCTACCTGGCATGGACGGGGTGTGACGAGCTCTGCGGACAGCAATGCAGGCTTGCTGGTGCAGCTGACGCAGTGCCAGAGCGCCGACACCATCTGGGTTGAGGGCGTATGCCTGAGCCGTTTGGCCGCCTGTGCTGCCAGGGGTGTCGCTGCAAGCAGTGAAGTCTGACACGCCTCACGCTGCGCTGTGCCGGCCTTCTGCAGGGAGACTCGCCTGGTGGCAGAGCTGCTGTTCCATGGGGTGTCCACAGGGGCGGGGGTGCAGACCCTGGGGGAAGAGTACTGCGACATCCTGCAGGTGGCAGGTGGGCATGCAATGCAACTGCACCAGCAGGGGCGACTCATTCCAGGCCACAGCTGAGGCGTGAGCAAATGTTTTTTGGTGGTGGCGTAAAGACATGTTGTCTGTACACATGGGACGTCCCCTCACCAGTCCTGGTGTGTGACTGTGGCATCCTGCATGCAGCAGGTCATCTGCGGGTGCCTGTGAGGTGTACAGGCAGCATACAGTCTGTCAACTACGAATGAGCCAACCAGAAAGCCCTCATCTGTCACACTGCGGCCCAGACGAGGTGCTGCTTATGTGTGCAGCAGGGCCATGGGCATGGCCATCAGCCCCCTCCACAGGGTCCTGACATGCCTGACCAGAGCCTGCCAATCAGGGTAGACTGCTGGCGAGGGTGCTGAGGCAATGTTGGCATGGAGTTGCAGCTTGGACGGCAGGCCTCCGGCTGGGCCACCTGCCCCTCACTGGCGCCTGTTCTGCTGCTGCAGGGCGCATAGGCACCGCCCCCGGTGCCGGACGTCGCGGCCTGCTGGTCCTGCTGGAGTGCATGGCCCCCTACCTGGCCGAGCGCGTCTCCCAGAGCGCAGATGCCGAGCTGGGAACGGGGGGTGGGCGGGCGCCCACCTGGGCTGCGCCTGCCCACTCGATGGGGGGAGCGCTGGATGACCTGGACATGGAAGCTCCTGCTTCCCTGAGTGGGTGCTGTTTCATGGCTTGCTTGTTTTCGCTCGCCTCCAGCTGAGGTGCTTTGCTCGACGGATGCCACTTTTGCACCAAGAAGCCCCGATGCCCTCAGTGTGTCACAGCTGTCTGGGGTGCTCTGTCGCAGGCTTTTTGGGCTCCATACTTCCTGCCTTGTGGGTTCCATCCTTCATGTCGTTGCTTGGTGCATGCCGATGTCTGGGCTGGTCTCCATCTGCTGCCGGATCTGGCAAGCTCCAGCACCCGCACGGATGTGGGGAGCCAGAGTGCATCTGCCACCCTGTGAGTGCAAGCAGCGAGCCCAGCAATATTGGTTTGCACCAGTGCAGTCGTAGCCTGGCTGGCAGCTGCAGGAGACCACCACGCTGAGACCGGATCCTGGTTTCTTGCTTCTGCAGCGGCCTTAGAGAGCACTCACTCGGGAGAGCACTCCCTCTGGGGCGACACTGCAGCGACAGTGGTGCGCCAGGCGGCTGAGCGGTGGCGGGGGTTGTGGGAGGTGCTGCTGCAGTACTCCAGCGAGGCCACGCGTCTGCACCTTGCGCTGTTCTACTTCTATGGCATCTACTACCAGTGGTCCAAGCGCTTGACAGGTGGGGGTTCATCGCTCATCTGTTGAGCAAGGGTGTCTCCACACAGAGCTTCTCTGCTGGCAGAGCATTGGTCTCGGTGAAGAATCTAGCACTGGGTTGCTGCCGCGGGGTGTGCAGCAGGGGACTGCGCAGAGGGTGGACAGCCTGTCAGCAGCTCCTGTGCTGGCGTAATGAGTTGATCCTTTGCAGTTTGACTGGTCCTGTCAGCTTGTGCAACACAAGTGATGGCACTGCTGCCCTTACCACACCCCAGCCTGGGCTGCCTTGCACCACTTGAGCTTCGATCATGTCGGCCAGCACTTGCCCAGGCTGCCATCTGCCACAGCCTGCTTGTATTTCTTGCCACAGCATCTGGTATGGCTGCCCACAGGCTGCAGCGTGCACTTGCTCAGCCAATAGCTGACACAACACTAGGCCATTTTGGCCTGAAACATCTGAATGCCGTCATCCAGGCTCCGCTCCCCTGCAGGCGTGCGTTATGTGTTTGTGGGGAAGCTGTTTGAGAGCCGCCCCAGCTACCACCTGCTGGGCCTGCTGCTCTTTGTGCAGCTGGGCATCACCAGCGGGACATGGGCCGTGCAGCAGCTGGCATCCTCCCTGACCCCGCAGGCCAAGCCTCAAGGGCACGCCCAGCCCCTGCATGGGGGCAGGCAGACAGCCAGCACTTCCAAGGGCCTGCCAGTCATCCTGGAGGTGGGTCGCCTGGCCTCACTTTCCTTAGATGGAACGCCAGTCTGCTCTGCTGCCTTGCCAGTGTGCTGTGCTCTGTTCCGCATGTACTGTGCTTCATTGCCGTTTGCTATGCTGCATTGCCCATCTGCTGCGCATTATATGTATATATATGTGCTGTGCTGTGACATGAGGAGTTCCCCGGGTGCTTCACGTCTGCCGTGGCACTTTGTTATTGTCTACACGTTGTGCACTTGGCATCGATAGCTGCCATGTGCTAACAGGCTTGACAGGTGCCAGCTGTGTGACCTTGGTTGTGTAGAGCTATCTGCCTGTTACAAGCATCTGCTTCCTTGAAATGCCGGCAGGCGCTCTGTTTCCTGCCACATCTGCTGACAGGCTAGGCACAGTTCAGACCTGAGCCCATACAGACATGGTGCATGCCTGAATTCTTGATGGGCATGCTTGCAGGAGGATGGCGAGGGGATTGCCACCCCCCCTGACAGCCAGGCACAGCAGCCTCCTCGGAGCCATGCTGCAGCCACGCAGGATCATACTGGGGACACGCCACATGAGGCCACCAGCAAGTGTCCATTGTGCCTGTCCGCCCGAGAACTTCCCACAGCCACCCCATGTGGGCACGTCTTCTGCTGGCAGTGCATAGCAGAATGGGGGAACCAGCGCAAGGAGTGCCCCCTGTGCAGGGCGCCTTTCAAAATAGATCTGCTAATGTGTGTGGAGCATGCTGACTTCTGACTTCGAACGTGAGCGAGAGAGCTGATTGTTTAACTTGCATCTGGTGTACACCTGTGCTGCTTTGCGAGTGTTGAGCGTGCGGTCCCACGAGCTGTCCCTCATTGAGTCTAGTCAGCGTCAGTTTGTCCATACCCAGCAGTACCTTAGAGACTGTCCCTGACCCCTGAAAGCATGTTGCCCCTCTCAACATTGTTTGTAGAGACATTATCAGATCCAGCACAGCACAACTGGAGGTATTCAGAGTGGGACAGGGCAAACAGGGGCCAGGCGAGAATTCAGGACACTGTACGGCCATAGGAAACACCTGCGGAGGCAGCATCACTGTCAAAGGCAGCGCTTACACTGTGGGCCAAACCCCATGCTGGTCAAGCAGGCATCCGCATCGAGCCACATCACAACAAAGTGCAGGGACTGGACAACTATGTGGCGCAGTCCACGTTGCGGCACAAGGAAGCAGAGGCACTGAGTACTGACTGCAGGGAGGACCTCAGGGACTTGCCTGCAATGTACAGGTTTTTGGCCCACTTGTCCTTCACATGAGTGCTTGGGAAAGCAGAGGTACGCAGCGTCTCCTGGGTCTCATCCATGGGGCGGCGTCGGGGAACACTCAGCACGAAGGCGGCCTGGTCAGGGGTGGCGGCACAGGCAGTGATGCGGAAGCCTGCATGCAGGCGAGTGCGTGGTCAGGCAGGGCCAGGAGATGAGTGAGGCTGCAGCAGAGACTGCTCAGAGGTGGCAGGGCTGGCACAAGATCCAGCAGCCCAGGCATTATGACCCGTTTTTGTTTGCAATTGCCAGACAGCAGGCCAGAAGAGCTGCTGCACATCAATCAGACCATGCAGCGGCCGCCACTGACCAGACTGCAGCGCCTGTTTGCAGCAAAAGGGGCCCGGCATTTGCAGCAGCCTGGTCTGGCACGACTGGGATAGCAACCCGCAGCATAGGCATTCTGACCCAGCTCTGTTGAGACCTGCCAGACAACAGGGCTGAGCAGCTGCTGCACAACTTCCAGCCAGAGCACAGGGCTTGCCACCCGCCAGACCTTTGCTGCATGTAGCAAAGGCGTCTGGCCTTCATAGCCAGGCCTTGCCTGGCGACCCTTGAAAGGTCGCGACTGCACCGGCACGGCTGCAAGCCTGCCACCAGTCAACCCTGAGAGGAGCATGACGGGACAGGCACAACTGCAAGCCTACCACCGGGTCTGATATTCACAGCTTCCCTCCATCAGATCTGCTGCCAGCCGGCAAGAAGCGCCTTAAATCGCAGCTCACCTCCGCCAGCGTCCCATCTGCGGTGGATGCCCTCGCTTGGGTACTGGAAGTCCAGCTCCACGCACTGGTCGATGAAACCGGCGTTGCGTGACATGACCACGGCCCAGCGGGTGTGGCTGGTGGCCATGCAGGTCACGTAGAAGCCCTCCTTCCATTTTTTATTTATCCACTTGAAGGGGAAGCTGTCAGACACCTGCAGCGAGGGGAGAGCAGGGCTCAGCAGGCCGCACCTCTTCACTGCTCTGTGGCAGCTGCCAGTGCTGTAGCAGATTAGCTAGACGAAGCAGCATTGCCTCTGGCTGGACAAGGAGCTGCACAGCTGGCAGGGCCCGCTCATGCTGTGCTGCGTGTCCACGGCGGCTCAGAATGATGACAACAGGGGGGTCGTACTGCTGTAGCTGCGCTCCTGCATGATCATCCCACAAACGCGGAGGCATGGGTCCCGCGCCCGGCAACACAAGTACTTGGCACTGATGCTAACTGCCACTGCCTGCCCTGCATGTCATTCAGCAGGCATCAAGGAGGCCACCTTGTAGGACTGCTGGGTGTAGGGGGTGCCCTTGCTCATGACCACGAGGCTGCTGCCTGAGGTGCTACCGGCCATGGCGGTGATGTAGAACCCGTCCTCCCACTTCTCCATGATCCACTCCTTGGGCAGGAACTGGGTGCTCAGCTCATAGACCTGCAGGCACAGGCAGAAGGGCTTGAGTTAAGGTGTGGAGGTGAGAAGCAATGACGTGACACCTGCGGGCGCCCCCAGCAGGGCTTCAGGCTGACAATACATGTGCAGTAGCTGTGAGCTCGGCTTGTACACCTGCAGGGTACTTGTGTGGGCAGGAGTCCACATGGAGTTGGCAGACTCTGGCTCAACGACTTGCAAACAAGGGAGTCGTGTTGTGAGGATCTGCATCAGAGGAGCGGCTGCAGAGTGGAGGTGAAACCAGGGCACCCATGCTGCAAGAAAAAGCATCAGAAAGGCAGCCGGCCGCTCTTGTGCCCCACCTGGGAGCTGAAGCCAGTGCCGGCGTCCATGATGAGCGCCCACAGCTCCTGGCAGCAGGCCACGCTGCTGATGTACAAGCCATCGTCATTGCCCTTCTCCACGTGCTGGTCCACACGTGTGTTGGCCACATTGTAGTGGTACCGCTGCTTCATGGGCCTGCATGTTGCAGAAATGCAGCAACCTGATGAGGGCCTGTAGGCGCAGCATGCAGCAGAATGCCAGAGATCTTGGAAACAGGAAAGGCTCGTCAGACACGGCATGCACCGCTTACAGGAGCACTCCACGGGAGGTTGGCCATCTGCAGCTGCTCATAGCGCCACAGCGGCTTTGTTGAAGAGCACGCAGCGAGCCCTTTGCATTGGCCTGAGACTCCAGCAAGGCCTTGTCCATGGCACGAGGGCTGTGGTGCATGCACAAGCGCTGGCCATGCACCAACCCCTGCAAATGGACGCACAGGTGGGCGTGCAGTGCAGGAACCTAGACTTGGAGCAGCCCACCTGTGTGCATTGTAGACGGTAATCCACTGCGTGGCAGGCAGACCCAGCCGGATCTTCTTCTTAGGCGCCTGCAGCTCCGCCGCCTCATCCTCCATCTGATCGCGCGTGCGCTTCTGGCCAACCTGCACGCACACCAGGACATCGTCGGACACAGCTCTTCCAGAACAGGCGATCCCCCAGCAGCTGCGTCACGCTTGGCAGAGCACTGTTGAGGCACATGCCCTGTACAACAGAGCCCAGCCATGCTTCAGTGCTGTCCTGCAGTTCTGATTTCGTGTGCGCCTCTGGCCAACCTGCACACATAAACAAACAACAGCAGCATCAAGACACACATGCACCTTGACTTCACATGTTGTGCATGCAACCAGCATGCCTGCACAGGGAAGGCCCTGCATACACCCGGCCCTGGAGGCGTCATAGGCTTGCCACAGCAGGCACACACGACAGCGATATCATAGCCTGCACAGGGGCCCTGCTGAAGCACTCTGCAAGGCCATGCACACAAGCGGCCCTGGCACCACACCAGACTTGGCTAGAGTAGTCCTGCATGGTTCTTGCACATGCCACCTGACCCGGTGCAGTCTGCAACACTGTCTTCCACCACCTTGCATTGCAGACAATTGCAGGCCTTGGCACAACACCCAGAGCCAAGCATGGCTGGTGCGCTCACCTTCAGACTGTCTGTCAGTATAGGCCGCTGCGGCTGGGGCCCGCACAGCGGCTCAAAGAGCCCCAGGTAGGCTGAGTACTTGGGGTCCTCATCAAAACGCAGGTTGACAACGGCCTCAGCAAACTGCAGAGCAGCATTGGGTCTGGCTGGACACGCATGTGAGCTCTTTAAGTCAGCACCACGCAGAGCACCACCAGGCTAAGCTCAGCAGTTTCGGGTCAGGCTCAGCAAAACTGTTGGCCACCACCTAAATAGATTGCAGGGCAGCTTGGGCAAGGCTCAGCAGCTTAGGGCCAGAGTCAGGTTGCTTGGGAACTTTGGCTTTTGCAGAAAGTGCAGGGCATCATCAAGCTCAGCTTGATAGCATCAGGCCAGGCTCAGCACATGTTTTTCAGCAATTGACCACTGCCTGAGATACCTGCAGAGCAGCATCAGAGAACGCTCAGCAGCAGCAGGCCCAGATCAGCACGGCATCTAAACAGGTCATCACCGCCTGAGCAAACTGCAGGGCAGCATTGAGCGAAGCTCAGCAGCTTCAAGCCAGGCTCAGCAAGACCACCGCCTGAACAAACTGCAGGGCAGCGTCAGGCCAGGCTTGGCAGACGCTGGGGACATGAGCCCCTGCTGCAGGGCTGTTGAGCACTCCAGCCTCTGCCAGCGTGGCAGCAGAGCAGTCTATATGCTGCAATGTAAGCTCAGCCAGGCAGCACTGGGTCCAGACACCTCACCTGCCGGAAGGCTGCTGGCGTGTAGCGGCACAGCAGCTCTGCAGAGGTGGCCATCTTCTTCTTGCACACAAGGAAGCCCTTGTTGTCTCCCTGCAGGACAGATATTCCCAGTTGCCTGGGTGCAGGTTGTGCACCGCTGCATATCACTGCCACCTGCTGCTGCCAGGCAAGTACGTCTTGAGATGGAGCACTGCAGGACTGGCCATCTGTGTTGCTCAAGGTGCAGCCAAAACATCACAGCAAGCTGTTTGCACGAACCAGATGGAGACTGCATGGGGAGCAGCAGCCACACCACAGCATCCAATGGAGGCTCCTACCTGGTAACCCTGCCAGGGCAGCCTCCCCTTGAGCAGGAACAACAATGTGTAGGCCAGAGACTCTAGGTCATCTCGCCTGCTGGCAGTTCGCCCCAGGTGGGCGTGCACACTGGCATACCGCACTGTGCCCCTACAGACACAGCCAGCTGAGGATAAATAGCTGATGAGTGCAGCAGCAGTCAGAGAGGAGACCAAGACAAGCTGGCTTCCTTGGCTCACAAAGAGAACAGTCCACTCACCCATATGTAGCAGTCCTGCCAGTGATGAGTAGGGACCAGGAGAGGGCACAGGGGAGGATCACGTATTGCAGCAGCACTAAAACAGGCATCAAGCACCGTAAATTGCCTCTCAGAACGCCCAGGCAAAGTAGCTACTCGCCTGAACACATCAGGCCGCTGGTCATACTCCACATGTGTGCTGCATACAGCGTCCTTCCAGCGTGTGGCTGCAGGGCAACGATTGAGCCCTCAAAGTATGTTTGAAGAGGCAGAAGATTGCCAGGCACTTGTGACATCAAACACCCCCCGGCAAAGTTTGCATGGAGCTGGAAGTGAGACATCAAGCCCCTTCCCTTGACATGCTGAGTGGCTGCAGGGGCACAGGCTGTATCTGCAAGAAATTGAAAAGGAGTGCAGGGAGGCAGGAAGGTACATGAAGAACGCTCGAACGCTCCCCAACATGAGCAGATGGGGTCATTTGGGGCTTTTGATGGCAACCTTCAAACAGAGGGAGGCAGCACAGAGTTGGGACGAGACTGACACCTTGAGAAGACAGCCATTCAATGACCCACCAAGACCGAGGTCGACCAGATACAACTTTTTGGTGTTGGGCGTCTCAGGCTGGCCCATGAGGAAGTTTTCAGGCTTCACATCACCATGCACATAGCTGCAGGCACAGGGCAGCGGCAGCTTGAGAGATGAATGTCGCTCTGCAATGCAGCGTGCAGAGCAGCAGATAGCTGCAGGCAAGGCGAGTGCAGAGTCACTTCTAAGTGCGTCTCAGCAGCGTGCGAGCGGCAGTGGCGTGCCAGACCCAGCATGGCAGCAGACCCTGGCTCAAGACCTGCAAGAAGCACCCAGTGGGAGGCTCTATCCAGGCAGGAGCCTTGCACCGGGACATTATGTCCAGTGCACGCAGAGAGGGCTGCAGACTGTGGATCTGCCAGGAGGCTCACCCCTTCTCATGGAGCTTGTGAAGAATGGAGAGCGCCTCCACTGCAATGCAGGCCACCATCTCCTGCGACATGACCTGCCCCTGGGAGTTCCACACATCCCATAGGCTGGGGCCCAACATGTCCATAACCTGCAAGACAGCAACTGCTGCGCGTTCCCGTGGGGCGTCTGGATCACTCTCGCTGCGGCTTGCAGCAGGGCGGCATGCACATTGCGGCGGCCCACACACGGCCAAATCTGTTGCTGGCTGTGATGGACAGCACCCTATTGGCTTGCAGCCTGCTGAAGGTGACACTGACAGTTCTGAACTCAAGCTGCATGCCCTTCCAGCAGCTCAGCGGGACAAGCCTGCGCAGATGCACAGCTAGCTCCGCATAGTCAGGTCAGTCCCAAAAGCATGCAGCAGCTTGACAGAGCAGCAGCTCACCATGACGTAGTAGTCCCCTTGCCTGCCTTTGTAGTGGACTTTGGGGATGCCATGCACGCCGCCCATGCCAGCCGAGGTGAGCGAGCTGCAGAAACACAGCGAATGTCACTGTGGCGCAACCGCTCAACTTGGCCACACAAGAACCGCAGGATCTCAGTGAGATGGTGGAAAGGCCTGCTGCAGCTTGTCACTTGCTCGCATAAGAATTAGCTTGCAGCACAACAATGCAGGCAAGCAGCCGCACCTGTACACAGACCACTCATAAGGTGGCCCATAGTTGCAGCCCTTGCTGCTCCTGTGCTCAAACTTGAGCGCAACCTGCAGGACAGGGAGCTTTGCTCAGTCATTCACTAACTGCGGCAAAGGGCACAGGCTCAAAGTGTGGTGCAGACGTATACATATGTAGGTGTGCCATACTTTTCTCAGGCGCCTGCAGCTGCTGCACAAGTCACCAACCAGCTTGCCCTGCCGGGGCAAGCCTGGTCTGCCATCCAAACTGGCTGTAGACTGGCCCAGTGCGACACCTCATACCCTCATACCCGTGAGGTGATCAGGTCATCCTCACCTCATTGGCAGAGGCTCCGTCCTTGACTGTGTTGGGTGTGGCACGCTTGCCCACATACACCTGGCCAAACCCACCCTTGCCTAGCTTGCGGTCCACGATGTACACAGGGGAGCCCCCAACTTGGCACTGCAGGTCAGTGGACACGGCTCAGGACAGCACTTGACGCAAATGCTAGTGGCCTTGGTTTCCCATGCCAGGACATCAAGCAACAACAATCAAGGCAGGTACACTGCAGGAGGTAGCCAGCAGGACGTACCTTCTCGGGCAGAGGGGCCGTGCTCGCCTCATCCTCCTTGCCCTTCTCGCCACTGTTATGCTTCTCATTCTTTGCCATGTGCTTGGGAGCACCAGGCTGCAACTCAGGGTGGTCTCAGGGAGGCCACAGCATAAGTTCTGCCTGCTGATCTTATTGCCAACTCCTCCCCGTAGCTGAGAAACGCCAGAAGCTGGCAGACCACAAGCGCTGGATGCTTGTCAACTGCAAGGTCCAAGTGCAAAACCGTATTCAGCCTCCAAGCAGCGTGCTGATATCAGGCACGAGCGGTGAGGCCTCGCACAGGTTGATCTTGGCGAGGAGACTTGGCGAGGTCCAAAACCCTGTTGGAAAGTGCAGAACCTTTCTCAACTGCAGAGCTGTCATGCTGAGCTGCAGGCCTTCGGTCCAGCCGACGCACTGACAGATCTGTACAGTTGTGCTAGAAGATCCTGAGCAGGTGCTAGGTCCTCCAGGATCTCCTCCCCTGCATCCCAAGCAGTTGTGCTGGATGGTCGATCTGTGAGCCCTGGAGGCATGGTGCAGGCCCCTGCACTGCCACCAATCCCAGCAGAAGGCAGCAGTGCGCCAGAGAGAGTTCCTGTCAGCAAGCCATCCCGCATGCGCAGGTGGAGTTCACAGTTGCCAAGCCTCTGCATCAGACGCTTGTTGTGCAAGCTCTGCACAATCGTGACCTGTGCAACCTCTCCCTGCGCAATCTTACTTCTGCTGCCCCATCTGCAGCAGCGGCAGCGTCAGGCGTTTGTCCAGTGTGGGCTGCCTCTGTGACAACCTGCCAGACTTTGTGAAAGAGCCTCCCGTGGAGGCTGTTGTCTTTGGATGGGGGGTGGCAGAAGATGGGCAGCTGGTGCGTGTTGCTGCTGCCCCAAGAAGCAATCACTGCGGTCTCAAAGCGGCATTCAGCAACCCAGAACATGTGCGTGGCGCTATCTCTGCATGTGCAACTGGGCGCTGTGCTGCTCAGGCAAGAGAACAAGTAAAACAAACCTCCCTTCTGCAGGGAGTCGACACCGAAGCGCCTGTTCTGTCTCCCAAAGTAGTGGAGGCACTGCTGGGCACCAGACTTAGGGGACGGGAGTTTGGCAAAGGGCCTCTGGTGAGCTGGCAGTGCGTGTGCTGAGGCTCTATCAGCAGTCGGCGCTTTTGATGTCAACTCGCACCATGTGGGGGCCATGCACCAAGCCTGGCCTGTAGCCCTGCAGATTGGAGGCAGCAGGTGTTCCCTGGCCATTGACGCCGATGGCCAGGTGCTCTCGTGGGGCTGGAATGCCCGCTGCACCCTGGGCCATGGCCACAGGTGGGCTGATCCTTGCTTTCCTGCCGTTGCTGTGCAGTGTTTGCTTGAGTGTTGTGTGCTTGGCACTGCGGCTTTGCAACTAGGCAGCAGCAGGATTGTCTGTGGATTTGCTCCGGCCTGGCACAATGTGCAGTGCCAGAGCCTGCACCGCACAGTAGGCTGGCGTGTATAGGCCCCGTCAGCAAGTGTTGAACTTCAGTGGCCTCAGATGGCTGCATCCTGGCTAGCACTGCATGCATTTCGCCCCTGTGCCCTGCCTGCAGAGGCAACGAGCGCAGGCCGCGGCGCATTGCTTCCCTGAAGGGCACCTGCGTCATTCAGGCAGCCATCGGGGGCTGGCACTGCCTGGCAGTCACAGACAACTACCAGGCCTATGCCTGGGGTGGCAATGAGTATGGCCAGTGCGGCGTGGACCAGCACAAGCGAGACCTGCAGCGACCCACCCCCTGCCTGCAGGGCAAGCGGGTGCTGCAGGTGGCTGCCGGCGGCATGCACTCTGTGGCCATCACAGAGGACGGGCAGGTAGGTGCATCATCTTCTCTTGCTGGGCACAGACTTTGCTGATGAGCGCTGCTGCGGACCAGCCGTACTGTTGTCCCAAGTCAGTGCTCTCATGTCATGGCCATTACCCTCACAGCTTAGTTGATTCAGGCTGAAGAGTTGCTTACTGCACTCGCTTCTACACAAGCCCTGAGAGCCCCTGAGATGCTCTTACTGACACTGTCTGCATGCCCTCTGCAGTGCTTCACGCCTGCCACCAAGCTGTACTGACAGCGCTTCACGTCGCCTGTTGTGCAGACCTGGACCTGGGGTGAGCCCTGGGGCGAGTTCTCCATGAAGGTGGACCGCAGCCCCAGGCTGGTGGAGGGTGCTCGTGACATTGCAAAGATCGCCTGTGGCGCCTTTCACAACCTGCTGCTCAGCAGGTCAGCTGCAGACGCTCAGCAGAAGGCTGAGTCCCTGCACAACCCTCACTTTGAAGGCTGTCACTGCTGCCTGAGCTCTGCTGGCCTGGCCTGGCCTGCGCCTGTCTTGAACCTTCAGGCTGCAGGTGGCCTGCAGCTGCTCACTGCAGCTGACACTGCAGGTCCGTCGATGCCTGTGTGTGGACAGCACTTCACCTGGTTGGTGTTGCAGGGAGTTGGTTCATCATGTGGTGCTGCAGGTCGGGCGAGGTCTACTCATGGGGCATCAATGACTATGGCCAGCTGGGGGATGGCACCACGGACTATGCCACAGTGCCAGTCAGAGCTGTTGGCCTGGATGAGGTGAAGGTTGCAGACATCTCTGCAGCAGGCTGGCACTCGCTTGCCATCACAGATGATGGAGGTGAGCACCCATAGTCACCCTGGCAGGCTGCAGATCAAGCTTCGCAGCATCAGTTTAGCTGCTGTCCCTGCATGTAACCTGTGTCAGCGCTGGAGGGCGCCGTGCCTGTCCCCTGTGCAAGACGATGTGCTCTGCCTCCTCCTGTTGCAGGGATGTCGCTTCACAAGTCCGCCTGAGCCTGTTTTGGTGTGTGGCTTGGTCAGCATGGCAGCCTTTTGAGCTCCTTGCTGCTCTGCAGAGGTGTATGCCTGGGGCCGGGGGGAATATGGCCGGCTGGGCCTTGGCGACAAGTCCGGCAGCAGCAAGCTGCGCCCGGCCAAGGTGCGCGGTCTGGAGGGCCACAAGGTCACCCAGGCCAGCTGCGGAGGCACGCATTCCATGGTGCTCACCAGCGGGGGCCGCATCTTTACCTGGGGCCGGGGCAGCTTTGGGCGCCTGGGCACCGGCATTGAGAAGGACTGCTTCTCCCCTGTGGAAGTGTTCCTGCCAGGTGGGTGTCTGATGTAGGCAGCTGGCATGCCTGACCAGCCATGTCATGAGGCAGAAGGCTGCACTCCCCTGTTGAGCCATATGAGTGGCCAGCACAGGCGCTGGCATGCCTGCCTCAAGTCTGCAAGCTGCCCGAGAGCTGTACCAGGCAAGTTGTGCAAAGGCAGATGCTCAGCACAGCAGAGGACAGCAGGCTGATGATGTTGTTCCCGCTGCCAGAAAGGCGCATCGTTCCCCTTCTGGCCTGGACATGGGTGGCCACGAAAGGAATTTAGCAGCGCCAAGAGGAATGTTGACACATGCTGGCAGCCAAGGGCTGCACAGCGTGCCCTGCTGCGGCACCGTTGACTGCAGGTGCAGGGCAGGCTCTGAAGCAGTGTTGCACATGTTTTTGAGCTCATCATTCATTGTGCAATGATGCCTGCAAACTCAGCTATTACACATGTGGCTAGGCGGTGCAGCGCCAAAGTACCTTTCTGAACCAGTGCCTGATCCACCTTCAAGCTCATGAAGGCAGCTGCAGTGCTGCTCTGTGAGCCCCACACCCCAAGGCTCGCCCACCCTCGAGCATCGCACTGCCTTGGCTGCAGGGGGCCCCGACCGGTGGCGGGTCATCAGCATCTCCTGTGGGGGGCGCCACTCCCTTGCGCTGGCCCTGCCTGACAACGGGCCCCGCGACGGCGTGCCACGCCCTCACTCCTTCCGCCAGTCGCTGACTAGCGATGGGCAGGATGCAGACGGGGAGCTGGAGGACACTGAGGAGCTGGAGTGCTATGATGACGGTGGGTCCCCCGGGGTGTGCTGAAAATGCCCCAGGGTACATCATGCCTCAACCTGGACCTCTATCAGGGAATATGCCTGCCCCTTGACCTGAAGACCGTACTGAAGGGTTTACATAGGCTGCACTTTCTGATCTGCTGGACCAGGGAATATGCCTGCCCTTTGATCAGAGATCATTCTGGGGGGTTGTTATGACAGGCTGCCCCAGCTCTGATTTGCTGCAATACGAACGTGCACAATAGCATCAATAGGTCTTAATAGGCCTTGAGAGCGCCGCAATCAGACCGTTTGCCGCTTGCTAACACCATCTGCAGCCAGACACATATGATGGGATTAGGATGAACGGGCAAGTGGCTTTCTCCTGCACTTTGAGCTGGATGAAGGCAGGCGGTTGTCACGGGCGGCAACTCTTGCCAGCTGTTGTAATGAGATAATGCTGGGCTCATGTGACTGCCCTTTGGCGCACGTGATGAGTAAGCCAAAAGTTGGTGCCCTGGCGGCAGCCAGACATTCAACTTTGCTGGCCAGATTGGTGCTGTTGCTCAGTCATTTGAGTTGCACTTTTATGTCATATTCCCCTGCAACTGCCGCGATGTGATCGTACTGCCAGATCAGGCGGGCTGCT
The DNA here is from genome assembly GCA_963969365.1 of Asterochloris sp. CNOR1. Taxonomy (NCBI): domain Eukaryota; kingdom Viridiplantae; phylum Chlorophyta; class Trebouxiophyceae; order Trebouxiales; family Trebouxiaceae; genus Asterochloris; species Asterochloris sp. CNOR1. Next base: position 694,370 of record OZ017750.1, read on the forward strand.
GTGGGGATTGACGCCAACTCATGTTAAGCATGCTGCCCTGTCGAGGCAAGTCCCTTCAAACAGTTTGTTCATGGTCGCAGAGGAGGATGACGCAGAGGATGGTGGGGCAGAGGCCCAGCTCAACCCTGAGTCCCTTGTGGCAGAGCTGGACAGAATCGAGTCGGCAGATGCACTGGCACAGCGGGAGCTCCAAGGCAGCCAGCATGAGACGCAGCCGCCGGGCAGCTCAGACGTCAGCCCCCATGACCAGGATGCGGCCCTCCAGGGCACCAGCAGCCCAGAGTCCAGCATTCACATGGACATCAGCAGTGCCATAGAAAGCACACTGACTGCAAACAACCTGAGAGAGCCTGATTCTGACAACTGAAGGCTGCTTAAATGGAATTTATATATCTGTCCTGCGACTTACCTTCTTTCCAGACAAATGTCTGGTCTGATTCTGTGCGCATGCCACAGCGGTCCTCTGCCAGACTGAGAGGCCCCGGCTGCAATGTCTGTAGGCATCGCCATACCAACGGCAGCCCCTGAGTTCAGCTCCCCTCACGTCTGTGGCTCGGCCGGCAGCTACAGCTTCATGAGTCTGCGCAGTAAGAAGCCCAGCAAGACCGACGTGTGCCAGGACTTCATACAGAAGCTCCGTGACCGGCGTGGCATCGAGTTGGAGGCTCCTGGCGTGATAGAGGGGATTCAGCAGCACTTTCAGCAGCTGCCCACCCGCTATGCCCTGGACGTTAACATCGGCAGTTTGGACGTGCTTAATCACAAAAGGCTGCTGGACAGTGCTAGGCAGGACCCCTCTGCCGTCTCTTTCCAAGTGCGGCCAGTAGATGTAGCGCCAGGCCTCCATGGCTCAGCCAACATGGACAAGCGCCCATCATTTGGGAATCTTGATTCGCTCACAGAGGTGAGCTTCAGGCCCTGCCTGTCTTCAAGTGCTGCACTCATGTTCATGCTGTGCTTGTCTGGGCTCAGATCAAAGGCTGATGGCTCCATTGCAGGCTGCCAGTCACCATGCGCAGAGGATTCCCAAGCCAGGCGCCTTGCCGCGGCCAGCCTTTGGTTCATCCCCCAACCTCCAGGTCCGTGCATTTCATTCATGCACTTTGCTTGCCTGAGGGCATCTGGACACTTTGTGCGGGAGTACACTCCATGTCTGGGCTGCATCTCAAGAGCGTCGGAATGCCTCTTGTGCCTTGAAGGGCGCCCTGATCCAGCCCCTTTTCAGAGACCTTGACATTCAGGTCGGCTTGGTCAGCAGCGCGAGCTTGCACAGGCTCGCAACCACATGCTTGGCATGTTGCTCTGCCTGAGCTGCCTGAGCTTTCCCCCTGATGACTTCTTTGCCGTCTACTGAGATTTCAGCACAGATTCTGCAGCTGCACAGCATGTCATCATGGAAGCCCGCAGCAAGGTGATGCTGCTGAGGTTGCACCTGCTTGCTCTGGTGCACAGAGTGCCAATGGCCAGCTGGCCTTTGCACAAGGCAGGCTGCTGGTGCATGGTGTCCAAATAGCTTTGCAAAGCAGTGCATCCTAAGACCATGCAGCTTCGTAGGGTTCAGTCGCAAGCTGAGATGCCCTACTGGCAGCTGCAAGGTGACAGGCAGGGCCATGTATGGCCCTGCATGCAGTGCAGAGGCGAATGGCTGACTGGGACGGCACCTTTGTCTGACAGCTGCAGCCGCGCCGTTTGAGGCAGGCTGATTGGCCTCGGCTCACTTTTTGCATGTGCTGCAAGCAGCTGCGAGCAGTGGCACTGTTCTGCGTCAGAGGCTGGTGTTGTCTTCGAGCAGATTCAAGGGAGGCCTGTGTGCAGCTGCAGGCTCATCAAGCCGTACTTTGCGGTCGTCTAGGCGTGAGTTGGTGCAGCCAGTGTTGAGGGGAGCATGCTGCCGCTGCAGGCGCTTGTGCTGGAAGCAGAGGAGCGTATGGAGGGGCATGGGGAGACCCTTGGCAGGGAGGCTGCCTTTTTTGAGGTCACCATCGCATCTGTGGACCAGCCCAAGCTGCTCAGCAGGCTGTCAGAGGCTCTGGTGCGTGCTGGAGTCAAAAGTCTGGATGGCCATGCTGCGCAGGACCAGACGCGCTGCTGGGTGGATGCGGCATTGCTCAGCTGCTGGTCACATACGGCGTTGCTCAGCTGCTGGGCAAAGCTCAGCTGGCTGCGCCGCTGGGCTGTGTAGCACTGCTCATGCTGATGCAGCAAGTGCAGCGTCCACTCTCCACATCTTGGACATTTACTGTCACTATGGCTGCTGAAACCTTCTGTCATGCTTGAGCACTGCTTGTATGCTGGAGGCTCTGCCACAGACACAGGCTGCCAGGGAGTGCTGCGTCTGCACACACAGGCACAGGCACAGGTTGCTGCTGTCTCGGCTGCAGGGCGACCTGAACCTCAACATCTGCGAGGCGCACGCCTTCAACACGAAGGACAAGTTCTCGCTGGACGTCTTTGTGGTCAATGGCTGGAGGGGCGAGGTGCGCAGCTGCATCCCAATCGGCTGGGAGCAACCGTCAGGACTGCCTCGTCACAGATGCAGGGGTTGCTGCACAAGCAGCTGCACCAGTTGCTGCGCTGGCATCTGCACCACAGCCAGCCGCAACAGCTGGCTCAGCTTAAGCCGAGAGGGGCATAGCTGATATGTGCTGTCAGGCTGAAGCAACCAGTCCCATGAGTTGATCGCTAAGGAGTGCAGTCGCAGTGCAGCCAGCCTGTTCACCTCTTCCCCTGCTGTTACATGGCCACCCCAGCACTGTCCAGAGGCTGCTGTGCCCATGGGCCAATCGCCATGCGGCACTGCTTGTGCAGGGAGCTTCAATGGTTGCTTTGGCCCTGTGCAGGGCACAGACGACTTGGAGGAGGTGCTCAGCGAGCGGCTGCAAGAGCTGCCGCCTCCATTGTCGCGGGGCCCCTCAGGGTCGGGGCATGCCGCCCGGCAGCAGTCAGCAGAGGATTTCAGCTTCCCAGAGGACATGGACACCAGCGCTGAACAGGCAAAGGTGAGGCGGCAACTGCAGCAACCAGCCAGCTGCAGAGGGTGCGGGAGGCAGCAGTTCGCCGTGTGTGAAGGGACACAGCAGACAAGCTGGCCTGGTTGGCGCACCTACGCTCAAGGCTACTTTTGCGGCAGGCACCCCGCAGGCTGTCGAGAGGCGCATCATAGTCACACTCTGGGGCTGCCATGAGTTGTTCCCTCTGTGCTGGCTCATCATGGTCACCGCTGCGAGTTAGGCAGGTTTCTCGACGCAACTCAGTCCTTGCCTGCCTGTACTGGTCTCCTTGCACACCGGAATACTGCCTGCAAGACATGCGTGTCAGGCCCTACCATATAGCTAACACCCTGCTGGTGCCCCACCTGCCTTTTTCTGCAGCCAGACCTGCAGGGCAGCAGCGCTCGATGGACTGCAATTTGCCAGTGTGGCACATGCCGGCCAGCGTCCTGGCATAGGCTGACGCTTGGCTTGCCTGTGTGTGCACCTCGTTCTGCTGCACAACAGTGCCCCTGGATGGCGCAGAAGCTGATTGTGCGCATGCTTGCTTTCTTCCTGCTATCGCCTGGGCGCCCGCTGATGCCCCTGCTTGCTTCGCCCCGCAGCCAGACCTGCAGCACAACAGCGCCCCGGGCCTCCTGGACTGCTACTTTGGCACATGTATGCCCTTGCTCTGCATTGCCTGTGCGCTTGCTGACGCCCCTGCTTGCCATTCCTTCCAGCCGGACCTGCAGCGCGACAGTGCCCCCGGCCCCCTGGACGACTGGGAGGTGGACCCGGCAGAGATCCAGTTCCATGAGAAGATCGCCAGCGGCGCATTCGGGGATCTCTACAGGGGCACCTACTGCGGGCAGGACGTGGCCATCAAGATTGTGCGCAACGTCCAGAATGACACTGCACAATTCCAGGAGTTCTTGCAGGTGTGCTGGGGCTGCATGGCCTGGCCCAGCCTTGCTCACATCAGTGCATTGCAGCTGTATGCACCACACTGTGCAGTGCCAAGAGTTTGGAGCAGGAAGGGCCTGCAGAATGCAAGGCTGAGTGCAGTCCCCAGGCTTGTGGCCGGCATTCAAGCTGCGCTGACTGATGCTGCAGCCAGGAGTCCTGGACTTGGTCTGCTGAGCGAAGTTTTCCTTGCTGCCCTCTCTGCCTGCTCTGACCGCTGTCCAGCCTGCCTGTAAGTGGCCTGCTCACCCCCAGCTGCTGGCTCGCAGGAAGTGGCCATCATGCGGAAGGTTCGGCACCGCAATGTGGTACAGTTCATTGGAGCCTGCACGCAGAAGCCCAACCTCTGCATCGTCTTCGAGTTCATGGCTGGTGGCAGCATCTTTGACCACATGCGCAAGGTGGGCTCGTTGTGCAGTGCAGTGCCTTGTGGCGCGCTGCCAGTGGCAAGCTATTGTTGTCTAGCAGCGGCCCATGGCACTGGCTGCTGCACCGCCTGTGATGTCAGCAGGGGAGCCTGTGGTGGGGGGAGGGGCCCCAGGCAGCTGTTCTATCCCCACCAGCAGCTGTCTGATGTTTCTTGACATTCTCTTCTGCTCTGCCGATTGGGGGGCCAGCTTGCTGCCAGGACTCCCAGCATGCTGGTGCTGAAGTGATGGCTCAGCGCTGCTTCTGGGCCTTGGCAGTGTTTCTCATGGGCTGCTCAAGACACAATGCTGCCGTGGATCGCTGCAGGGCAACCAGCTCAAGCTCATTGCCGTCCTCAAGGTCGGCACAGAGGTGTGCCGAGGAATGGACTACCTGCACAAGCGCAAAATTGTGCACAGGTGGGTAATCATGCGTGGCTCAATCTCATCGCCAGCACAGTGCAATTGCACAGTAGTAATGCGCCTGTGCCGCTGCATGCCTCCTGCTGTACAGCAAGCTACGGGTCTGCTGTTTTGATGTTGAGAATTCTGAGAGCCCCAGCCCCGTCCGTTTGAGGGCTTCGTGCGCTGCAGCTCCGCTTTGGAGTCTGCAGCACAGATCAGCCTGTGCACCATCACGACTTGCAGGCTGCCATGACCATGTGCCTCAGCATGAGCCATCCGGCCATCGCAGCTTGTATGTGCCCATCAGGCCCTGAAGAGGCCTCCAGGCAGCAAACTCTGAGCAGCAAGCCAAGTGACCTCATGGCAACAGGCACTGGGCAGCAGCTTCTGGTCTGCTCCTGACAGTTTGCCCACCACGTTCTGCAGGGATCTGAAGGCAGCAAACTTGCTGATGGACGACAGCGGCATCGTCAAGATTGCAGACTTTGGCGTGGCCAGAGTGATGGACACCCTGGGGGTCATGACTGCAGAGACTGGCACCTACAGGTGGGTGCTGGTGCTGGCCACCTGCTTGGGTCCAGGAAGTGGATTTGCACTTCTTGGTGGGTGCATGTGCAGCAGGAGCTGCTGCAGAGGTGACGGGCTGCAGAGCTGCTCGGGTGCAGCAGGCGGGGTCTGGGCAGACAATGGCTTCATCTCTGTGTCCTCAGCAGCTTCCAGCAGGTCCGCCTGGACTCTGTGCCCCTTCAAGTTTGCGGCGTTGAAGACTGCAATGTCCACCTCCACCTGCCAAGGCAGCTACTGCCCGACACAGCTGCCAAAAGAGGGAATGCTGATCGTCTCCTGACTGGCTGCAGGTGGATGGCCCCTGAGGTCATCGAGCACGCACCCTACAAGGAGAAGGCAGATGTCTTCTCCTTTGGCATCGTGCTGTGGGAGCTGCTGACGGGGCGGGTGCCCTACAGCGAGATGACCCCCCTGCAGGCAGCCGTGGGGGTGGTGCAGAAGGGCCTGCGCCCCCAAATACCTCCCAACACGCCCCCCGCGTTGGCAGAGCTCATGCAGGTGGGGGTGGGTGTGCAGGATGCAAAGCGCTTGTGGCAGGAGGCCAAATGTGCCCCCCCTCCTGGAAGGCGGGGCATGAGATGCCTGGAGGCACAGTCTTTGGGGACTGCAGACTTCTGGCCTGCGGCTGCAACCCTCGTGCACAGCAGTGGCGGGTCATGACATGGGAACACTGCCAGTGGCCAGAACGTGTGTGCACAGGCTGAGCAGGAGCTGCCCTCATCCAGGTTGTGGCTTGCCGCACAGAGACACAAGTGCTCTCAAGCACCTGCGCCTGGCTGTGCAGGAGTGCTGGCGACGAAACCCCCAGGAGCGGCCCAGTTTCGAGCAGCTGAAGGCACGCATGGAGACCATCTGGCAGGCCGCCCAGCAGGATGAGTCTCTGCGGCGGGGGCAGACAGGACTGCTGTCCAAGTTCCGCAAGAGCAAGGGCTGAAGCGGATCAGCGCTGCCGTGGCAGCCAAGCCTCGCTCAGACCCCGCAGCTGCCTCAGACTCGGATGGCGTACCCCACCTCAGATGTCAGATGTGCAGAGTCTTGCCAGGCTCCACTCTCACCGCCCAGGACAGCCTGGCTGGCTTGCCCCAGCCGCCCAGATCAGCACTGGCCTGCGCCACTCCCCAGGCTGCCCAAATCGTGCAAATGTCCAAACTCCAGAGGCAGCCTGCCCTCTCTCTGTGCAAACTTCGCCCCGTTATAGTTGCTGTGTGTAGCCTGCCATGCCCTGCCTTTCAAGGGAGAGCGCCAGAGTGCTGCACTCGGCGCCGACCCGCAATTTTCTAGGACCTAGTCCCCCTACCAATGGCATGGCCTTACCGCTGCAGCTTCCCCTCTGCTAGCCCCCTTTTCTCCTGCAGCACTGGGCACAGTGCTAGGCCGGCATGTGTCCTGCATGTCTGCTGTTGCCCCCTGCATAGTCCGCAACGAATCTGGTGAAGCAGCTCATGCTGTCAGCAACCCGTGTGATAAATCTGGCCCCAGTTCACCCAATCGTACCCTTGAACAACTGCATTGTAACTACCCACATGTTCAGCCACCAGCACTGCACTGAGAGATGTGAGCAAGCACCTGTGCAGGCAATGTTGTGTCCACATGTTTTATGCAGAAGTCAAGGTGTTCAGGTATATAATCCCAACACAACGTGGCCCTGAAGCAGGTTACTTGCTGTTCAGGGTCATTGCTGTACATGTAAGACAAGTCTGCACTGGAGCAGCTGTCGTCGCCTGGACAATGTCATTGGGCAACATGCAGATGGAAAGTTTGCAAACCCTGTGTGACCGCCTCTTGATGCTGGCTGAGGGTGGCACCCTTCATCTTTCCCTGCAGGTCTGGCTGGCTGCAACCTTGAAGACGACAGCACTGTTGTTATTACAGCTTCAAACTGAATCGTGCACTGTGCTGCTGTCACCTACAGACTGAGGTACCGGAGCCTCTGGACACTTGAACTTTTCCAAGGTGAGATGTGCAGAAGCAATTCAGGCTGAAAGATGAATGATTCATTTCAGCAGTCACGCAGTCAAGCGCTAGGCACATCAGCGGTGCCTCGCTTTCCCAGCTTGCACATCTTTGAAACCCTTGAGAGGAACTGCATCTTCAGCCAGATGGTGGCGCCATAGCCTGGCGTGATGAGGCTGAAGACTCAGGACTGTGTACACAGTGCTTTCCTGGTATGAAGGGTGGTCACATGCAACATGTGCTAGAGGTGTGTGCAGCAGCTATGAATGAATGCACAGCTCAGCAATGAGATGTCAGGAAAACCCTGTTGAGGGGCTGCAGGGTCGCGATGCATCATGGATGCGAAACTCATCTGGTCGTGTCTCAGACCAGAGCGTCCTGGCTAATGGCATGGTACAAGTGGCCGGCACGGGCCCCAGTGGCCAGGTGAGGTGCACAGCAGAAAGACAAACAACTACTGACTTCTAGGGGACAGGTGTGGCCCAGGCTTGTAAAGCCTCAGGGGGCGCCACAGGGCTCGGGACTGCACTGGCTCAGGTGCAGCCACAGTGCTGAGGCCTAGGCATGCACTGGCTCGGGTGCTGCTGGGGGGCCAGTGCTGGTCGCGCCGTTGGGAATGGAGTTGCCATTGCTGGCGGCAAAGTGGTCTGCTGCGTGGGCTGTCACACCAAATGGCTCGCTCTTGCCCTCCTGCACGCCGTGCTCCTGGAGGTAGTGCTCGGCGTCCAGAGCAGCCATGCAGCCTACAGAGGCACAGTCGTATGTAAGGCTTCCCAAGAAGACTAGCACAGAGCCCTGGTGGTGAACAGCCATCAAGGGCAGCCAACAAGGTTGATGGCACCCCGGAGGGAGCATCTGAACACTCGCAATCTGCAGAGCTCACCCATCAGAAGCAGACTGTGAGATGTCGGGCAGGACCAGGCTCTAATCGCCGCAAGAGGGCTGCCCGTGCACGATTGCCGCAGCTGCTGTCCCAGCAGCTCCCTGGGCAATGCAGGGGCACACCCTGGCCACCAGCAGTGGGTGTTTGCACCTGCCTCCGCACTCAGGGTCCCATGGGTGTGCGTTCCTACAACATGGCCAGCAACGCACCTGAGCCGGCAGCAGTGATGGCCTGCCGGTACTTCTTGTCCTGCACATCGCCTGCAGCAAAGAGGCCTGGCACGCTGGTGATGCTGGTGCCTGGCTTCGTCACGATGTAGCCCTGCAGGGCACAGGTGGAGACAGGCCATGAGGCAAGCTAAAGCCCCACCCACTGTGCTGGCTGGTGCAGACAGAAGGCAGTGACAAGCAGCTCCCTGGCAGCAAGGCATGCAGCAGCAAGTCACAGATCCACCGGCATCAGCACTGACTGACGCAGCAGGTGCCTCTGCAGTCCAATACCGGCCACCTCAAAGGTCTCAGAGCATGGCAGGCTCAGCTTGGCTGCCAGCCCTTTTCACTGCTTTCAGGACGAAGACGCCACAGATGCAGACCAACTCACAACATCCACAACTTTTTCGTTCTCACCTGCTCATCTGTCTTGACCTGGCCCTCCAGGAACTTGCTGGCGGGCTCGTGGCCGATGGCAAAGAACAGGCCGCCCACGTGCAGGTCCGTGACCTCCCCAGTCTTGAGGTTTTTGACCTTGAGGCCCCCCAGCATGCCCTTTTCATTGCCATAGGCCTCCACCACTGTGCTGTTCCAGACTGGCTCAATCTTTGGGTGCTCCAGAGCACGCGTCTGCACAGCAGCGGGACAGGGTGTTTGAATGCAGAATCAGAGCGGGGCGCTTTAAAGACAAACGGGCAGCGCATGAATTTTTGTTGCAGTGCCCACTGCTGCACAGCAGCCAGACAGGTGTCTGGACGCAGAATCAGAGCGGGGAGCTTTCAAGACTGCTGGCACATGGGTGGCGCATGGGTTCCTGCAGGGCCCATGACTGCACAACAGCGGGACAGCGTATCCAAATGGGGGATCAGAGTGGGACGCTGTGAAGACTGCTGGCATAATGGGCGGCGCATACATTCCTGCAGTACTCCCTGGCCTGCTCTGCACATCAGCAGGGCAAGTTGGGCAGAGGCAGGCCGGGACTCTGGCTGAAGGCTGACAGGCACAGAGAGTGTGCTCCAGAGTTTGGGAATGCTCCCCCTAGTTGCAATGCTGAAGGGCCAGCATCTGCACAGGTGCTTTCTCGCACACTGCTCAGCGCAGCTGCCTGGAGTGCATGCATGACATCTAGCCAGCAGCACAGCATTCTCTGTGCACAGAGAGATGCGTTGAATGCATGTGCTAGGTAGACTGCCCTACTGCAGCCACCTGCACCTGCACAACCACAGTCCAGCTAATGAGCTTCTGCAGCCAGGCGGCAGCTGCAGCAGCAATAGGTCGCAGCAGCAGGATCGCCTGCACAGCACCCCTGAGCTCACATGCCTTGCAATCCCTCCCTCCCTGCTGCCACAGCATTGCCCTGCATGCGCCAGAGCTTCCAGGCCCCATTGTGCATGATGGTCTAGCTGAGGATCCCACTCCAGCCGGCAGCTCATGCAGCCAGGCCTCAGGCTGCCGAAGCGTGACTGCCAGGGCCCACCTGCCTGCCGAGTCCTTGACTTAGCCGACATGACTATGTGCTGCCAGGCCGCGCACCTGCATGATCTTGCTCGCCCTGAACTCATCTCGTCGGTGGATGATGTACACCTTGGTGGCGTACTTGGTCAGGTAGACTGACTCCTCCATGGCAGAGTCACCGCCCCCAATCACAGCCAGCGGCACCTTCCTGCAGGCGCATCATGGCTGGGTCAGCACCATCGCGTGTGTGCCTGCTCTCCACTGTTGCTCCAGAGGCGCTGCTGCTCATGCTCCCTCGACTGCCCAGCCAGCCACTGTCTGGTGCCTTGGGAAGACTTCAAACGCACGAATTGGGGTCATCAGCAGCTGCTGCCAAGTGCACAGATGAGTCCCAGTGCAGCTCAGCCTGTTAGCAGCCTGTTCAAGGACGATTTCGAAGGCATCACCAGTTCGGACAGGTGTTTGGGCTGCGTCTGGCACAGAAGCTCTCATTCATGAGCGCAGCTGTATCATGATATGCTGAGTTAGCACAAGAACCTAGGAACGGCCTCCACTTACCTGAACATGGGTGCTGCACCATCGCAGACAGCGCAGGCAGATATGCCCTTATTCCAGTAGCCGTCCTTGCCCTCATTGGAGCCCTTGAACTCCAGGCGCTTCGCCACAGCCCCTGTGGAGATCACAACCGTGTCCGCCTCCACAGTGCGTTCATCGGAGTATATCTTGAAGGGGCGCGAGCTTGTGTCCACCTGCAGCAAGGTGGCCAGATCTGTTGTCCAGGCTGAGAGGGGTGCACACTGCAGCAAAGTAGGCATGGTGCCTACACGCTGGAGCGCAAGCTCATGGGTGCCCATTCAGCACACCTAATCGCAGGTCAGGGGACAAGGCACTCACATGCAAGCTCTCAGTGTCAATCTGCAGGACTTTCACATTGCCAGCCAGGCTGAGGGCATGCACAGCCGCCCTGAGATGCTGCAGCACCAGTGGCCAAGGTGGTTGGCTGAAGGCGCTGCAGGTCTGGGCGACTGCTCCTCAGGCAGGCTGTTGCTGAGTAGCAGCAGTGGCAGGACCTTTAGCACAGAGGCTCCAACAGCTGCAACAGGCTTCCTCATCTGAAGTGCCTCGCCAGAGGGGTACGACAGGGACTGTGTTGGCAGCGCAATCATCTCTGCGCCCCAGCACGGAGAGACTGCACATTCACATACACGACCGCTGGATAGCTGCTCACAGTCAACCCCACTCCTGCAATGCCCCAGTGCTCCAGCTGTCTACCTTGGTGACGGTCACAGCTCCAGGTACCCACCTTGGTGACAGTCTCGGTGAAGATCTTGGTGCCAAAGCGCTCACTCTGCTTGCGGAAGCGGTCGGTTAGCTCGCTACCGTGGATGCCCTCAGGAAAGCCTGGGAAATTCTCCACGTCAGTGGTGGTGGTCAGCTGGCCCCCAGCTGCAATGTTGTTGGCCATCCAGCCCTCAAAGAGAATTGGCTGCAGCTCGGCGCGGGCCGCGTAGACGGCAGCCGTGTGGGCTGCTGGGCCTGAGCCAATGATGCACATAGGAGTCTGCGGGAAGGAAGGCAGGTGCTGAGTTTCCGTTTTGAGGCTTGCTGGGATGTGGGGCCAGACCCAGAGATGCACACGAGCCTCTGCAGGCACCAAGGTAGGTACTCATTGCAGGTACAGCTGCAGCGTGATTGTGGAAAGGAGATGATGATGGACAAGGTCTGAAGTGGGAGCCAGGCAGATGGAGGGGGGTAGTGGGATCTGCCTGTGTCTGCACCTTTGCACACAGCTGTCCAAGGCAATAAAAACAATCTTTGTGAGGAGAGATGGGCAGAGGGCGAGTGGCTGAAGCTGGCGAAGCTCGTCCACTGCACCATCGCGTTGATGCAGCCCAAGACGCAGGCACACCCTCTGAGGCAAAGGGGCACCTGCAGTTGTTGCGGTGCCAGCCAACACGTGATGGGTGTTGCTGAGCTTGGGCCAACTGCACTTCGTCAGAGCTGTGTACGCACGCCATGGCTATGACAGAGATCAAGGTGACGTAAGGGAGATGCCCTTGGCATGTGCTTTCCTGGGTAAATACGGGGCAAGTCAATCACCCAGCAGCTCGGCTACAGGCGCAGCCTGGCGGCCAGTGGCATTGAATCACCAACCAACTCAGAAAATATTGACGAGCCAGCGGAATGCATGGGCGAGACAGCCAATGTGCGAGCCTGGGCATGCCACAGCCTATCAGCACGACCAACATGCTGCCCACCAGGCGCCCTGCTGACTGGACATGCACGCACTTGCTGAGATGATGCAACCACCATGACAACCATCAGAAGTCCAATCAGGCAGCTCACCTTCATTGTCTCCGGTCCTGGCATGGTGCTGGCAAAAATCCTCCCCCAGCTCGGATGTTGAAGGGCTCGGGCTGATGGGCCTCCGGGGATCGATCTGAAGTGTTGCTGCAGCCTTAGAGCAAGCTTGAAACCCCTGAGCATGCACTGACCAAACGCCAGCCTGCTGGAACCCTGCGAGGTTAGCTGTCTCAGCGTTGCTGCCATTTTCGAACTTGCTCAATCTGTTGCTTTGCAACGTGACAATCTTGTTGCCTGGCCGCAACATCCTTGTGTGCCCTGACCAGCTGACAGGGCCCAGATCACGGAGCCAAGGTCCAGCAGCAGGGAGGACCTTCACAGTAGGATCTTCTGACAAGGGGAAGGAAGGCATGCCAGAAGGGCCTGGCGCAAATCCTGATGCGGGCGCAATAGCAGAGCCTCGCCAGTCTGTTCCCATCGCAAAGTTCATTGGCAATGTTGACAAGTACTTGGAAGGTGCGATCAGCTGTTTGATGGCAGGGTGCATGCCGCCAGGAAACAAGGTGATCATTGCAGCCAGCAAGCTTGCCTGCTGTCTGGAAAATCTGCAACATCTGGCCCGGATCAGCATGTGCCTGCCATCTTAGGCAGCTCGCTAAGGTTGGGCACCAGGGCTGGTCCTGTGCCTTTGGCGTCCAGCAACATCTTCAGCGTTCGCGGTGTCGTCAGTTGCTGCTTCACCCCGCAGGGCGGACACCGGAGAGCGCCATCAAGGCGCTAGATGCAGACTATCGGCAGTATCGCCTGCTGGAGAACCAGCTGCTGCAGAAACGTGCGCGGCTGGTGGGCAAGCTCCCTGAAATCCAGAAAGCCAAAAATGCGGTGGAAATGCTGACAAAGAAGGCCGCAGATCAGGAAGAGGTGAGGCGATTGAGGCTCGAGCCCTGGCAGGCAGATGTCAGGGCTCTTGTGCCAGGCTGGGGTTGGGGCCCTGTCTAAACGCGCTGCTGTATGCTCTGCAGCAAGAAGCAGCAAACTGGGGAATCTGGCTTTCTGCTTGAGCTGGTGGTGCAGGTTGTGCTTGTATCTTGCTGGTCAGCAGCAGCATGGCTGCTGAGGAAGGCATTGGCTGGGCTCAGAGCATGATGTGGCCTGCACCATGCTGAGCAGCGGCAAGATTAGGGCAGCTGCAGCAGCAGCAAGCCTGCCCAAGTTGGGGCCTTGCTCACATGTGCATACCCTGAGCTTGCTGGCCAGCAGCTGCCTGGCTCCAGCATCCTGCATTGCACATGATTGTGAGCTGAGGGTGCCCTCATGTGCTGCAGCCCGGATCCACCTGGCCTGCTCACTATTGAGCCTGTGCACATGGGCAAATGCTCGTGCCTTGGCAGTCAAGCAGGCTAGGACTCCATCAGACTTTCGCCATTGCTCACCCCTCCGTTTATGCCAGTCTTTGTGTAGTCACCTGCTGAGCAACATGTCTGGACGCTGTGCAGGCAGTGGTGGACTTCCCGCTGTCCAACACCGTGTTTGCGAAGGCCAAGGTGCCACCAGCAAAACATGTCAACCTGTGGCTGGGAGCCAATGTCATGCTGGAGTATGACTTGGAGGAAGCAGACTCCCTGCTCGTGAGCCAAAGTCGGGTGCTGCAGCAAGAAACAGGGTGCACACACTGAAGTCTGTGCTTTTGGTGCTGCTCATCCAGTATGACTTGGGGTGGCCAGGGCTGTATGGGCCAGCTTGCCATGTGCAAGAGTCCTGCCTGCCTGTGGGATGCTGCTTACTTTTGGCTTCTGGTTGATCAGCTATCTCGTCTGCTGGGCAAGTCTCATGGACATGGTGTTGCACGCGAGGGGCGCTGCAGCATGCAATCCAGCATCTCATGATGTGAGCATCTGTTCTGGGTGCAGCGTCCCAGTGTTCTCTTCGTTTGTGGCTGTTTTGAGAAGTGTGCCTGCTGCATGCAGAAAGACAATGTTGCCTCCTGCAAGGAAGCGCTTGACACAAATAAGCGGGACTTGGCCCTCATCAAGGATTGCATCACCACCACCGAAGTCAGCCTTGCACGAGTGTATAACTATGACGTGGCACAAAAACGCAAAACAAAGCCCAAGCAGGGGGACTCCTGACAGCAGTCCACACGCAGCATGATTGTGGCTGTAGACTGCTGCCACTGACTGATCGGCAACACATCATGCTCAAGCCATCATGCTCTATCAGATGTCAAGCAGGTGACGCTGCAATGAAGTGCTGAATGCATGCTGTGATGACTTTGTTATATGTGTGCTGCATTGATCCATGTCAGACAGCCCACCACAGTGCCTGCCACGACCAGCGGGGCTACACAAATAAATAAGTGCTAGCCGCAAGCCAAGTCCTAACGCTTGGTTTACCCCGGGCCAAGAGCCGTCGGGGCAAAACCCAAGTCGTCTAACCAGGTGATGCACGAATGTGGCGCTCTGGGCATGCGCATGGCTGCACTGCACGTCGCTTGACCGGTCCTCCCGGCTTACGACCTCCCTGTTTCAAGCACTCCTAGGCAGTTCCATGGCTCCCCAAGGGCATCGTCTGACTCGCTACATCGACCCTGAACACTCAGTAATGAATGATGCCTCATGACTGAGCTCACTCTGCTGCTGCAGCAGGCCAGAGTGGACGATCATGATGCCCAAGCAATGCCAGCAGGGACAAAAGGACCCACGGTGCACAGCATGGGCTGCACTGGCCATTGCGCTGACTATGGCGCACCCTGCACAGGCGTTCACGTCCACGGGCTATGTTCCACCTCCAGCCAATCAGCAGATGGGTGTAGATGACCAGGTGACCATTGTCATGTGGAGCATGTGCTGCCTGGTGGCAGTCAACAGCACACAGCACACACTGCCATGCAGTCTGCACACTACAGAGCTGTTTGTGTGGGGCCTCCTCCCCAACCGTTGCTCCCACCCCAATGGCCATAAGGAGGAGCACCTGAGCAGCATGCCCAATCATGCTAGTGGATCTTGCGATTCTATATTGTGGATCAAGACTATCATGACAAACCGAAGTCGCCAAGGCCACTGTGCAGGAACCAGGCCTAGATGCCCCTGTAGAGTAGGGTTCTGCTGGCTCAGGCCTGAGGCTGTGCTGTTACCTGTGCTGGGTGTGGTAAACACTCTCGTGGCTGAGGTCAGCTGCATTCAACATGCCCATGTGCACATTTCATCTGACTGTGCCTTAGACCTGAGCTTGAGGCTGTGGGGTCCACTTGGACCAGTCCGTTCTTGCACAACCCAAGGCTGAGGCTCTGCCACATCTGTTCAGACCTGTGTGACAATCCTGATTCTGGACTTTGGCACCCCACGGGAGATGGCGCCATGCACCAATCCAAGGGCTGAGGTTCCACCCCGCCTGTGCAGGGCTATGTGACACCCTGGCTGTGGACTTTGGTATGTGCATTCAATGGCGCATGAACAAAGCCGAGGGCTGAGGCTCTGACCCCCACCTGTGTACAGGGCTATATCAACAACCTGGCCCTGGACCTAGGCACCCTGCAGTCGCGCTATAGTGCGCTCCAGCAGCAGCTGGCGCCCTCTGTGCACCGATACAACACCTACTGGAACTCCTTTGAGGCCTCAGGGCAGCCAGCCAGCGACCAACCCCTGGATTGCCCTTCTGACTACACTCTGGTGCCTGCTGATCCCTCTGGCCTGGTTGCCAATGGTGGGGCGTACAACCAGTTCAGGTGGGCTGCTGCAGCTGCAGCCGACCCTTGATGGCTCTGGACACAGACTCGCACAGGGCTGCCAGCTTGAGCCGCAGGGCACAGCACAATGCAGTGCTCTTTGAAGCAACTCACTCAGCTGGCGCCTGGAGATGCCGTCCAACGTGTGGCTCCCGGCACTTCATGCCAACTCTGAGGCATGCGCAGGGCTGGTGGTCTGGGGTGCGACAGGAGCACACCCCTCGAAGCCACTGTGGGGACGGCTTTAGGCACCTCGGCAGCTGAAAGTAGACGCAGCTTGACAGGTCCCAGCTGTGCACACTGCTCAGATGGTCGGTGGCCAAGCCATGCGGCACATGCCTGTGCGGCTATTCTGTCAGCTGTTGCAGCCCTATGCCACACACAGCAGCCCTCAGCAATTGAGATTGGAGGTGCTGCAGAGTATTTGCAGCCAGGCGGCTATTTCCTGTCAGCACCACATGCAGACCGCGTCCTGCCTGCAGCAAAGTGCCAAGGCTGCAATCTGCCACCATATATGCATGCACCTCAAGATTGTGCTGAGTACCCTGCAGGTGCATGAACACAGCCCTGGCCCTCCAGTTCCAGGCCCAGCTGGCCGTTGACCAGCAACAGGGAATGCAGTCAGCTGCCATCATCTGGTGTGCACCCCCCATCTACCGCGACCCTGCCTGCCTGGGCATGCCGCAGGGGGCCATCGAGTCTGTGCCAGAAAATTACAGTACATCTTATCAACTCTACCAGGACGTCTTGTCAGGCAAAAAAATCCAGACTCAGGTCAGCCAGTCAGGTTACTGGAAGGCAGTGACCAGGGTTGGCTGCCTGCTGGATCTGGTGCATGTGCAGAAGCCTGCGGCCAATGCTTTCAGATAGGATTCTGAAAGAGTAAAAAGCTACAGGTTCCTGGACAAGTCCTTTTGGAGCCGTTAGCCACACTGTAGGGACAGGGTGACCAGCTGTGATGCGTTCGTCTGCTGCATGCAAGATAACCTGTGAGCAGGTTGATTCCTCTTCCCATTGCTGATGTGCCATGTGAGCCCCTCCCCTACCCTCTCCTTTCCACCTGCTGCCTGCAGCTTCAGATTGAGCCCATGGCCCCTCAGTGCTAGAGCTCTGTGTGGACACACGCCCTGCCTGGGGGTGTTACTGCTGCAGGCCCAAACTGGGGCTGTCCTGGAGCACAGCCCCCTCAGCACTAAGATGCTCAGCAGACCCAGCACAATGCTGTCACCAGATTGCAAACTGAGTCTGTCTTGCATCCCTCCTCCTCCTCAGCACCGACGTGCTGTGTGGCACCTGCCCTGCCCTGGTTTGAAAGCACTACTCAGCACAAATTCCCGCCCCTTGCTGCCTGCAGGCCCAGGTGGAGTCCGTTCTGGAGCCCAGCCCCCTGAGCGGGAATGTGACTCTGGGCAGCATCACAGAGTCTGCCCTGGACGCCTCCGGCTGCAGCTGCGTGCCCACCGATGCAGCCATGCCTGGCCTGGCTGACTTTGTGCGATACCTGGGAGACTACATCAACACCCCCAACGGGCGCTTCAGCTCATATATTGTGTGGAATGAAGTGGTGAGCTGGTGCCCCTGCAAAGAAGCTGTTGATGGTCTTCTCCTGGCTCATGCATTGTGGGGAGGTACAGGTGTGGCCGGTGCCGTTCTTCTGCATGCTGTGACTGGCAAGGCTTGGGAGCAGCTTCTTGCAGCAGGCATCATACCTCTGTTTGCTGCTGTTGTCAAGCCGAGCGCCTTTTGCCCAGGAAGTGTCGTTGCTGTGTTGCATGCCTTGCAGGCTGCCAGCAGCCTGCTGCTGATTACCCTGTGATGAGCTGTGCAGGCCAACTCGGTGTGGACTGACATGAGCCCCCGTATCGACACCACAGTAGCGGTCACACCCCAGGCCGCTGCCATCTGGGTGTCTGTCTACTCCAACATGGTCACACTGGTGCACAACGCTGCCCAGGCGCCAGCCCTCATCTATGTCAGCACAGACAGGTGAGCAGGTGGTGAGCAGCTGGCTGTTGTCCAGAGCTTCAGCATAGTGAGTGACGGCAGGCGGCTACCCTGATACCTGTCAGCACAGACAGGTCAACAATGGTAGATGTGGTTGTGACATGGACACCTTGATGACCGTGGGTCCCTGAGTGGTCTTAGGGCTAAGTGATGGCAGGCGGCTGCCAACATCAAGTGAGGGGGCAGGAGCTTGAGTTGCAGCAGAAGGGAGTGCTATGAATGTCAGCACATGGCAGCAGGCGCAGGCTGCGCAGGCGGGCTGTTGTCTCAGGCACTTAGTCCTTAGAGCATGGGGCCTCTGCAACACAAGTGGCATAGGGAATGTCAATTGTAGCCTGCCATCTGTGGCAAAGGCTTGCATTGCAGGGCTGCATGCCCTGCAGTGCAGTGCTGCACCCCAGGCTGCAGCACTCAGCAGGCTTGGGAGTGCCTTGCATGCGCTCTGTGCGCTGCACACCTCTCCCCACTCACACTTGCTGCGTGGCGAGCTTGCACACTTTCGCTCAGCTGGCCACCGTCCACCTGACATGCTGTTGTGGTGCAGGTGGTGGGGGGTGCCCCCTGTGCTGACTGAATGGAACATTGGCCGCTGCCACATGGGCACAGAGAACCTGCTGCTGGGGGTGTGGCAGACGCTGGGGGTCAGCATCGACTGGTCCTTGGTGTTGCACGTGTATGGAGGCGTGAACGATCAGGAGTTCAATGGCGAGAACGGCATCGTTGATGCCTACGGCTTTGCCACCCTCACTGACGTCGCTGCCTGGCAGAAGCAGCAGCTGGCTGCTGCCATTGCAGCCACCCCCAGCACCACATACACTGTAGACACAGCACCGCACCGGTTCCTGGCAGCCAGCGAGCAGGTGTGCTGGTGGCTGCTGGTTTGACCGGGAAGCTTGTGGTGGGTTTGTGGCCTGAGTTGCCTGCCAGGCAGCGGCTTGCTTGCAGTGCATTTGGAGATGGAAGCACAGGGCAGCCACCAGGCAGGTGCGCTGGCGGCTGCTGCTTTGACTGGGTGTGCCGGCACACTGCTGGCCAGGTAGCGGCTGGCCTGCCAAGCAGCAGTCTGTGCGCTGGGCCGCCATCAGTGCTGGAAGCACAGGGCGGCCGCTGAGCAGGTGAGGTGGTGGCTGCTGACTGACTGGGAGACTTCTAAGCTGCTTGGGCCTGTGGTGCCTGCCTGGCAGGGGCTGGTGGCTGCTGCCCTGTGCTTCAGCAGGATGTGTCAGCCGTAGTGGCCTGCCAGGCGCAAGAGCGCGCCCAGCAAACTGGGCCCCCTGCCCAGGTCTGCAGCACTGCCTGCTGTGTTGGCCTGGCAGCAGCGCCAAAGGGACAGTGCTCAGACCTCAATTGCCGGAATGTATGTCATGATCCAAAATCAAGTGCGTCATGTGCTCCTGCTGCCATGTGTGGGGCTGCCTGCAGAGCCAGGTGGACACCTTCCGTCTCGCATTCCTGCTCCTGAAAGCTGGGTTGTTCGACTCCCCACCAGCCATCCTCGTCTGAGAGCGGCTCCGTGACTAGCCATCCCTTGGTCTGCAGGGCTGGCAGCAGAGCCTGGTGGACACCCCCACGCGGGCCCAATACATCTGCCAGTCCTACAATTACGTCAAGGGGGTGCCCACGCTGCTGTGGGTGTCCTACAACGACTTCCAGGACTGGGGAGGTGATGACTGGGGCCTCATCCCGTCCAGCGTGAATGCTGAATTTGATGGGGGCCCAGGCTCTCCAACCTATCAGGCCATCGTGGCTGCCAACCCCAACACATGGGGGGTGGACCCCACCAACTATTGCTGCGTCACATGGCAGGTGGGCTGCCCTTGAGGGGGAGTGCAGCCTGGCAGCTGGCAAGCGGATTTCATTTGCACATCTCTGCTCAATTACAGCTTTGCTTTTGGAACCCACATCCTATGCTGATATGCTGTATATACTGTTGCACCATGTTTGCCGCTCTAAATCCCACCCTTGAACTAATTGTGCCGCTGGACAGGCGGCCTGATCAAATGCCCCCTGCCTGCCTGCTGATATATTGTTCAGGTGACACCAGCTCGGGCCTTTGTGCCCATGCCGGTCATCTTTTGAAAACAAGACTGGTCACTGCTTAGGGTGTCAATCAGATGTGCGTCAGCACACTGGCGGCTGTTCATGTCAAAGGGCTGTCATGTCAGATGATATCAAAGCTTTGACATGTCAGGGTCGAGGGCACAGGGAGTGAGGCAGCATGGGCCATCTCATGTGATGACAGAGTCACAATACACTGAGAACATCTGGGTCTCAGCAAACTGCTTGATGAACGGGCGATTGCGGGGGCCAAATGACTCGATGTATGAATCTTTGAGCAGGATGCTGACGTGGTCCTGGGACTGCACATCAGTGATGCTGTGGGCGTGCAGGTCCCGGCAGAGGCTTGACAGGTAGTCGAAAAGCACCTACAGCCATGGCAGGACACAGGGCTCAGTACTGCCTCACAGCCACAACCTCCAGCACTGGAGGCTGCATGAAGTCTCCCACAGCCAACTCCGAACTGCCTGCTGCCATCATTGCTGGCTTGGGGTACTTGGAGGGTGATACCCCGAGCTCATGCGAACCAATGCCCAACCTGGAAGATCTCAAACCCAACATGTCAGCTCTGGAGCCAGGCACTGGACCACCGTCCACGTGTGGACAGCACCGCCACCACAGCTGAGGGCTGTGCTGTATCAATTGTAGTCCTGGCCCACCTTGCCGTCTGCGATGTGCTAGCGGGCTGTGCCTGCTGTCTTAGCAAAAGAGCCTGCTGCTGCAGCTTCAGACACCCCCACCCACCCCACACGTGTCTGCGGCCTGCGCCTGGGCATCGGTGACAGCGCAGACAGGCCGCCCTGTCCTACCCTGCGCCTGCCAGCACATCATGCGGCTCCAACACAGCACAGACAACACCTGGGCAACCCTGCCCACCTTCTGCAGGGTGTCTGCGGCCTGCGCCTGCTCGTCACTGACAGCATAGATGGGCCGGCCCTTGGCCCTGTCCTGCCCCGCAGCTGCCAGCACAGCGTGCGGTGCCGCCAGGCTGGCATGCAGGGCTGCATAGTCAGGCAGCTGGGGCAGGTGACCTGCATTCTTTATTTTGTTCTTGTAGATGTTGACGCGCATCAGGCCGCTGCAGCGGTGCCGGATGTCCGTCGTCTTGTACTGTGGAACAAGGCACACAATCACTCAGCCTTACAGCTGGAGAATGTCCGCTGCTGCCTGCAAAAATGTGCCAGTGCACGAATATGCAGGCAGCATGCAGGTGTTGTGTGGGGCAGGATGAAGGCAATGTGCTACAACCAAAGTGACAGGAACTTGCCAGCATGTCTCAGCCAAAACGATGTGGACTGGTGCCTCTGATGTCCCCACCCACAGGCAAACCAGTTCTCAGGCCGAGGCATGAAGCGCGCACCTGAGGTGACAGACAACCAAAACAGGCAAAGACAGTTGCAGCAACAGCAACCTTGCAAGACATGAGCCCCACCCCAACCCTGAAGCACAAGGAGACCCCCCATGTACTGCAAGTGTGCAGGGGAGTCTGCTTGCAGAAGGACAGCATGGCAGCATGAACTCCCTGCATCACGCCCCACAACACCAGAGAAGGATGCCACACCCTCGAAGCCTGCCTGCACTCAATAGTAAACAGGCAAGGGACTCTCTGGGAGAGTAGGAGGCAGCAGCACCTCCCTGCACTATAATCCCACACAAGCAGCAACAGGCACCCCACCCTCGAAACCAACCTGCACTCCAATGATGAAGGGGAAGGGGGCCTCTAGCACAGACAGGAAGTTGTCACTGGAGGCTGGTAGCACTGGCATGATGAGGTGCTGCCAGGCAAAGGGCCGAATAAGGGTGGTCAGCGCCAGGACGGCCGTTGTCAGCAGCCCGATGTTGGGGCAGAACACCACCGTGCGCTCCTCCAAGAGGACACCTGCAAGCACGCTTGCCTTGAGGTGCAAGACATGATCTGTCAGCAGCCTGATGGTGGGGCAGTTCGCCACTGCCTGCTGAGGTCAGGAGGAGACCTGATAGGCCACAAATAAGCTTTTGATCAGTGGCAGGGCTCAGGGCCTGAGGGTGTATCAGGAGGGGTCGACAGGAGAGAACAGCCGCAAGTCATCTGAAGGCAGCTTGCAGGCTTTGGACCGCAAGCCTGGCCCACAGAGCAGCAAGCTGCGACAGCCTGCAGCACTGCTGCAATGATGTGATCGTCTGCACAGGGCCTTTTATGCTGGGGGTTCTGCCTCAGGACAGCTTCATCTTGTGACTGCCAACAGGCCTGTGCAGCTGCAAGCCCACCCACCTGACAGCACGAGCAGGGTGCTCTCCACATCTGTAAAGCGGGCGAGGCTCAGATTCCTGGAGGCTCATGCATGACTAACAGCCCTACCTGACAGCATGAGCAGCATGTTTTCCAGGCTCATGGAGCGGCACAGCGCCGCGACAGTCCACCCCTTGAGCCCTGCAGCTGCCTCAGCCTCAGCTGCCGCAATGGCCGCACGATAGATGTACTCAGCCCCGCCGGTCTCTGCCAGCTTGGGGCGCAGGTAGTGCACCGGCTGCAGGCTGGTGTCGGGGCAGAACTCCAGCTCGCAGCCGGGCTGGGGCACAGGACAGTCCAGGTAGGACTGCATCACCTGCACCCCAGGAGACAATGCATCAGGTGGGGGCTGTCAGTCAGGTCTGTGCTGCTAGCACTGACTGGTGAGAGGGCCAGGTCTGCCAGCGCCACCTGTGTCATGAAAGGGGCAGCTTCAGTGGCAGTGCGGGAGAGGCCTGTGGCCACTGGTGAGGCGAAAGCTCTATGTGCTGGACTCTCAGATGAGCACTCCCAAGGACCTTTGGGGACAGCGCTGCTCTGTCAGGGCAGTCAGTTCCAGCAGAGGGTTGCTGCAACCCGCAGATATCCAGATGAGGGTCTTTTCAGCAGCTTTTTGCAGTTGCCTGCGGGTACAGCGCCTCCTCCTTGATACAATCATCACAGCAGTTGGACCCTCTAGTAGGCCACGCAGGCCCGCTGGCATCGCATCAGCCCCTCAGGCCAGCCCACCACCCACATCAGTGAGAGCCCCCACCACTGCAGATGTGCACCGCACACCTGGCCCTGAAGCTGCCTTGCTCCTGAGATCGGGAGAAATGGTCACATGTCAGTCATATGCCCCAGTCAGACCCTCACATGCCGTGCTCTGCCTGCAGGATCCACACATTCACAAGCAGCCCAACATAGCACTGCCACAGCACTTCTAGAGAACATTCTTGTAGCCCTGATGCAGCAGCTGCAGCCACCTGCACCGCGCTTGCAGGGACCATGGTCAGGGTGTCCAATTGACCCCACTTCGTCATTCCAGCCAACCCCCAAATAACACTTGCAAACACCCAGCAGCGCAAATGCGCAGCCCACCCTGGGCACTTGCGTCAAACACCCACAACAGCCCACCAATGTTGTGGGCCTCGTCTGTGTCAGGTCATGCCCCCACCTGCAGCGCATTGGCAGGGTCGGACGGCAGTTCGTCCACGTCCGTTTCGCTGTAGCTGCGCCCTGTCGGTCTGAATGACATGCTGCGCAGGGAGCGCGGCGGCTGCCCCACCACAGCCTGGCCCTGAGCCATACCGCCCTCTGGCAGGGCGCCAAAGGGCACAGCAGCTGAGTTGCCTCCGGCGCCAGAGGACGAAGCAGCTGGGTTGGCCCCAGCAGGGTCGCCTGTGGGCCCTGGCCTGCTGCTGCTGGTGGAGGCCAGGTAGGCATCCACAGCTGTGGTGCTCACGTTGACCAGGCGGGAGGGGTCCCTGCAGGGCCGTCAGAGTGGTGTGAGGAAAGATGACGTGGGCTTCCTGCTGATGCAGCCGGAGCAGTTGTCGTGAGATTGCCTCCAGCTCTGAGGTATCCCAGCAGGACTGTGGGGTCGCTGTGCCTGGAAACCTCAGCAGAGAGCCTGCAGCGCCCTGCAAAACTCCGGATGTGATTCAAGGGACGATCAGAGGACAGGTGCTGCAGGCAAAAAGTGCTGTAGGCAAAGCCCTGTGCCTGGCGGACCTCCTGCTGGGCCAGCATCTGTTCAAGCAGCGCGAACTGTGTTGCTGGCCTGAGCGCGCCACGAGGTGCCCTGAGGAGCGCTCGTCAGTAGAGATGCTCAACTGATGATGGCAGGTTTGCTGACAATGCAGTCTTGAGGGATACCATGGCTTCGCAAAGGCCCGGCCGATGGGCCCCAAGCCCAGCAAGCAATGCCATGCAGGAGAAGGCCTGTCAAACGATGCTGTGTGGCACATGGGTCCCAGACAAGTGAGACAGCAGACTGGCTCCGCGTAGGTGTAGCAGCATATTGCAGCAGCGCCTCTGCTTGATAACACCCAGCGACATGCTCACTTGCTGGGGGACTCGTAGGGCGACAGCGCCTCCCCAAAGCCCGACAGGGACTGCTCGCTTGGGTTGCGAGCATGGCCCCGCCAGGGGGCAGCTGACTGGCCGGTGCCGCCTGCGGCTCCCTCACCATCATAGTCTGCCGTGGAACGAGCAGTCACGAAACTGCTGCAGGAGTCCTTGCGCAGGTCAGGTAGGGTGCCGGACTCTGTCAAGCCTGAGCGCCCAGCTTGCATCTCCGTTACTGAGGCAAAGGGATTGGAGCCATCCTGCCCTGCAGTGGGCACTCCAGGTAAGCTTCAATGACTGTACATGCCTGGGGTGTGCAGCAGGTGGCCACCCACGCGATGATTGCTCTGACCTCCCCCAGGCCAGAATGCAGGTGTGAGTGGGGCACATGAACGAGGTCTATTCCAGAAGCAGGCTGTCACCACAACACTGCCTGCCCTTCTTGACAGAGCCCTGAAGCTTCCTGGACAAGCGGGGAGCCACAGTGGTGTTAGAGATAATGTAACACCTTACTGCCTGCCCATATACTACAACATTGAGGGAGTCTGCATCATCAAAACTCCCTGCCCCAGTCCGACCTGTCTAAAGCATTTTAGTGGCAGCACTGCAGCAGACGCTTTGATGCTGCTGCTCACCTGTCTTGCCACTCTCCTGGTTCTCCAGGGCCACCTTGATGCGGTTAGAGGCACGCTTGAGGATGCTGCCAGGAGACTCAATGGCAGAGGCGCTGCCGGCCCCTCGCATGCCTGCAGTGTGCTGGACAGGCATCTTACAGGCATCTGGGGCAGCCCCCACATGTGCGCTGCACTTGTGTGAGATCGGACTGCCTCTGAGCTGCCCTGGTGATGTAACAGGGGAGTGCTAACCCCCCTGACTGCCCAGTGCATATCAAATGGATGATGACCAGTGCCTAGACTGGGCACAGGCAGCTACAGGGCCATTGCAGCAGTGTCATGGATGCACGCTGATGCGGCCAGCTATCGCTTGCAAAGATGCAATCCACGGCCTGCAAGCCAGCATCCGCTCTGGGCCTGCAGTGTTGCACAGCTGCAATGGTGCACTCTGGAGGGACGTAGCGCACCTGATGCAGGCGTGGAGGTGGGCTGCGCCGGCGGCTGCTGCGCAAAGTCTGGTGCAGGGCCATGCAGGAATGGGGATGATAGCACAGGATGGGACGCTCCCAACAGCTCCTGACTGCCTGCTGAGCCCCGTGAGCGAGGCGGCGTGTGCTGCTGCTGCTGGCTCTCCTCAGCATGCAGCCCCCTGCCTTGCACGGGCTGCTGCAGCTGCGGGCTGCTCTCTGCCTGCACCTGCCCTGCGCCTTGCAGCAGCCCATCCTGCTGCTGCTGATCCTGCACAGGTGGGCAAATGGTGCTGTTACCACAATGCATGCACTCCATCTGCTGGGTGCTGCAGGGACAGCTAGGTCAGGGGCTAGCAGGACTCCATCAAGAACCTGCCAGATGCTGGGAGTCGAGAGCAATGCCTCAGGCATTTGTTAGCTGAGCCGCCCGCGACGGTGCCCTGAGTGGTACAGAGGAGGTGCTGCCAGCCGAGCATCAGACCCAGCACGTCTGCACCTGGCCATCCTGCTCCTGCCTCAGCTGCTGCTGGCGCTGGTCCTGCAGCTTCTGCTGGAAGCGGGCCAGGCTGCCAGGTTGGTTCAGGGCCAGCCCCTGTTGCACTGTTTCAAACAGGGCGCGGTGACGAGCAGCCATGTCCTCTGGAGGCCTCCCAGCTGCTGCCTCCAGGCTTCTCTGGCTGGCAGAGGGTGTGACGCGCCCCTTGGGGTGCGCTGGGGGCCGTGCTGCAAACCCTGCAAGGGTGGGTGCTGGGTTTGCAGGGCTCTGCCCTGCGTTGCCAGGGCCCCGCTGCTCCCCCTGAGGCCTGCAAACACCACTCACTGTGAGGAAGATGTTAACCAGGCTGAACTCCACCGGCAAGATGCTCTGACACTCAGCCTGACGTCAAAGATGTGACTGTAAATCAGGTCAGGCAGGGGCAGTGTGAGCTGCTTCTTGAAAACAACACAGGGGTACAGCAAGGCCCCTCATGAAGGGAGTCAAGAGGCAACCTGAGGGTGGTCTGCAGTTGCGGACCTCGCGTGTCCAGCCGAGCCAGCAACAGCCTGGCACAGCCACAACAGGCAGGGGCAGCAAGGCGCACCCACAGCAGGCAGCCCTGCATGAGCTTGCCTGTCAGGTGCGGGCTGCAGGTTGCTGAGGGGGCCTGCGCTGCCGCCATCCTGGCTCCCAGGCACTCTAGGAGGGCTCTTAGTGCCCCACTCCTCATCATAGGCAGGTCGTGCCTGGCCAGGTAGCGCCTGGCCTGGAAGCGCCTGGCCTTGTAGCGCCTGGCCTGGTAGCGCCTGGCCAGCTAGCGCCTGGCCAGGTCGTGCCTGGCCAGGCTGATCTGCCTTTCCCATTGCTGCAAGGGACAGACAAGCAGGGCTGACGACACAAACGATGACAAGCTGCACTCTATGAGCACGGCAGGCATGACATGCCTGCTTCTGCCCACCCAGGCCTCACACAGTGCCAGCTGCACAAGGCTGGGAGCACCACGCAGCTTGATCGCCTGCAAAACCGGTGATGGGGCCAATGGCTGCTGCAATGTGATGCGCCGGGACCCTCCACGGGCACTCTGTCCTTTGCAAACCCTCTGCTGCAACCAGTCTGGGACACTCACCCTGGCAGGATAGACTAGCCAGGCTGAAGATGTACAAGAAACTGCTGAGCGCATGACAGATTGCATCAAGGGCACGTGTGCAGGCCTCCCTGTTATGGTTGGGGGCGCTTGCTTCCCTGACAGGCACTTGGGTGCGTGCAGCACTGCAGGCGGTGCAACTGACAGAGCCAGGGACGGCGGCATGCCAGGTGCATTCATGGGCAGTCATTCTGTGCTTGTGCCTGGGGCGCTGTCCTGGCTTAAGCCCGGCAGTGAGAGCCATACCATATCCGATGTCACCCTGACATTTAGTCCATCTGCTGCGCCTGATCGTGAGTATCAGGATCTGCAGCAGGCAGACGGCAGGTTGTGCAGCAGCAGCGCTTACCAGCCTGCAGGCGGGAGTCGGCGTGAGGCCGCTGGTTGCCGGGCTTCTGCTGGCGCCCCTGCCCCTGCTGGTGCCCACCACCTGTCCCCTCAGGGAGCTCATCAGACTCCGTGCGCGACGACAGAGACCCTACAGCCCCGACAGTCTCAAGGTCAGAGGCTGTTACCGCTGTGATGGGATCTGCAGAGCCTCACAGAATGCAGTTGGGGGCGCTCCTCAAGGCCCATGAGCGACAACAGAGACCCTGCAGCCCCCCTAAGATTGGGCTATCACATCTGTGGTAGGATGTGCACGGCACCAAAGCAGGATGCAGTGGGACCGCAAGCAACTGAAGCAGCCCCAGAGTCGTAGCAGAAACGGACTTGAGCAACATACTGAGGCAGGTACACCCTTCAGGTACAACCCAAACGCATTGCTGGGCTAACAACAAAGCATTGCAAACACAGCCTTGGTCCAACCTGTGGAATGTCCCTGAGGGAGCAACTGGTGCGGCCCAGAGGCAAAAGCCCCCACAGCTCTGTGGTATGGGAAAGTATCCACGGCAAGGGGCGCATACAACATAGACACAGCGCATGACGCTGATAGCGTAGGATCCAGGTTGCTACTCTGTAGCCTGGCAGGCAGAGAGGCTGTGCACAGGACTGTGAGCAGACTCAGTGCAACACGACACACTGAGCTCACTCAATCGTGCTGTCGGCATGGTGGCAATCTCCTCCATGAAGAGCATGATCCTGTCCAGGCGTTCCAGCCCCAGGATCATGTGCAGAACCTGCAGACACATACAGACTTGCTCAATGTGGGCCACAGCGGAGCAGCACTTTGCCGCCATGGCAGCCGACGCAATGTTGGTGGAGGCCCAGGCAGCTGCCTGAAGTCTTTGCGTCTCAGGAAATGCAGTCATTGCTGTCTCCAGAGGCAAGGCCCACAGAATTGGCCAGCCCTGACGGCATGCAAACAATAGCCAGTAGAAGTTGTCAGTGGCCTGACAGCACTCTACGGTCAGCACTGCAGCGTGAAGTGTCAATGAGAGGGCCAGTAAAAGCCTGCACTGAGTGCTGACAAGAGGGCCACATTCAGATTGCTCTTACCATGTGCCACTCCGAAGAATGAAAGGTAATCAGCAGGATGACCTAACCTCACATGCGGGACAATGAAAGGCCAGACTGAGTGCCACAGCCTGACCTTCCTGCAAAACGACAGACAGTGCCAACAAGACGGTTGGCCCACCTTCATGTGCAGGACAAAGAATGGATAGTGTGTGAGGAAGCAGTAGCACCGCGGCGCAGACACAGTGTACTTGCTGAGGGGCTGGTTGCACTCGGGGTACTTCCCTTTCAGCACGGATGGAGGGCGGTGGAGTACCTCGTCCATGTAGCAGCACACACCGTACAGGGGCAGGTTGTCGGCCACCTGCAGCATGGGATTGTCAGGCCAAACAGGAGCAGGATGTCAGCCTTCTCTGCAGGGAGGGCACCTGCAGCAGGGCCATGCGGATCGGGGCAGGTTGTCACTTGTCAGACACCTGCAGCAAGTTCAAACACCTGCAGCAGGGTGGTGGCAGTGTCAGTCAGTCAGCCACAGGAACTTGCCAGTCTGGTGATGGCTGCAAAGATGTTCAGCAGTCGACCTTGTACAGGGGTAGGCTGTGGGCTGCCTGCAGCAGCGTGGGGCAGTGACAGCTCTGAGGGGTTTGCGGCCTTTGCTAAGCTGGTGTGCAGCCTGCAGAACAGTGTAGGCTCGTCAGCTTTAGTCCTGCTTGCATGTGGACATGCTTGCATGAGTTGCAACTGAAGGATCTAGCAAGCACTCCTGTGCAGGGGCAAGTCATCAGCCACCTGCAGTCGGTTCGTGTCCGTGTCAGGGTTGCAGGCCTTACTATGCTGCTGTGCTGCTTAGGCAGATGTGTAAGTAAAAGGGACAGCTGCCACACCCCTGCACTAAGGCGCATGAAATGCAGGAGTTCGCTACCTGCAAGCCCATGCTTCTGGTCTAGGTCAGATGGAAGGCTGTGTGTCCTCTTCAGCCTGCTCAGTTGCCAGTCTCAATGCCCATGCACTCATAGCATGCCCTTGACAGCCTGCCTCTCCCACCAGCTGCCTACCCTTGTGAAGGAGACGGAGCAGCAGTTTGAGATCCGGTTCTGCTGGCTGCAAAAGACCAGAGGGCCTGAAGCAAGTCCACCTCCCCGGCCAGCTCCTGATCTTTGCGAGTGATAGCAGCACCAGTGCACTCAAAACATTTGGAAAGGCATCAGGAGGGATTCCTGAACAGCTCTGACAGCTCCACACCTTCATGAGGAAGATGAATGAGCACCCATCTGAGTTCTGGTACTGCTGGCTGTAGATGACCTCGTTCAGGGCGCTCATGCTGGGAGTGCGCTCCAGCAGCAGGGGCTGCACACCGTGGGGGAAGCAGAAGTGGGGGACCTGCTCCATCATCTGAGTGACGAGCGAGGTGCCCCCAGGGTAGCTGTACAGGATCTGCAGGCAGCAAGGGCATCTGGCAGGCATGGCCCAGCTGCGCAGGAGCCTCCGCTTCTGTTCCCAGAAGCTTGCAGGGGGAAATGGATGGTTGTGCAGGGCTGTGCGGGAGCCTTAGTCAGGGGTGGCTGCAGGCAATGCCTTTGGGTGACTGTGCATCAATGTAAGGTCTTGGGAGGGGAGCTGCGCGGGAGATGGAGGCACGGCTTAGGTGCAGCCAGGCAGGGAGCCTGCACAGGCGCTGCAGGCGTGCCAGCGAGCAGCAACTCCTGTAAGGGAGGCAGCCAGAGCCCAGCAGGGACAGCAAGCAGGGTAGCGACACTGGGCCCAAGCAGGCAGCCCTCACGGCTGACAATGCAGGGCTGCCAGGGATTTTGCAGAGGCGCTTGCCCCGTACAGCAGTCAGCAGCCAGTGTCCTCCGCCCGCACCTCTGGCGGCATGGGGGCTCCCCTGAAGCCTCTGTGCCGCAGGTCCTCAGCAGGCTCTGGCAGCATCTCCACCCCCGTATCTACTCCATCGGCCTTTGCTGCAGCCAGGCAAACGCACTAGCATGAGCTGGCAGGACCCCAGAACAGACTACTTGTGTTCACTGATGCAGTGTTGTATGTGGAGGCTGACACACCGAGGTCTCCGTACAGCTGTACAGGTGCAGCTCGTCCAGCAAGCAGACAGGAGCACAGCTCCTCGTGGCCTCAAGCAGGGTTGATGGGCCCTGACTGACTCCCTTGTGGGATCAACCAGGAATCGTCAGGCTGCGGGCTGGTTGTTGCCAGCTGCAGCCTGTTGGCTGATTACCTCTGTGCATCGTCTCCACATCTGCAACGACGCCCCGCACGTCAGTGGTTGGCGGCAGCCCCTGCATGCCGACATATCTGCTTACGGCAAACGAGAGCACCTCGTGTGGGGTCTCGAGGAGCCACAACCCTTGCAAACAGTACTCTGTTGCCTGAGCCCACATGCAAGTCAGAGTGCTGCCTGGCCTCAGTGGCAGCAAAAGACAATACTCTGCTCCTGCCGCACCAGCAGTTGGTTCTGGTGTGTGCATGGCTGTGACAGCCCCTGCCTGGCACTGCAGATGAGTCTTGGGCTAAGTGCAAGGGCAGGCTACCAGCTGCAATGATGTCCAGGGGCGTACCCTAGTACCGCCGCCAGTGACAACAGTCTGCTCTTGCCAAAAGATGCCAAGGGCCCACAGAAGCACACTGCCCTCTCAGTGATTGGCTCCCTCAGTGAGTGGCCCTCAGTCAGGAGTAGGCAGCTCACCACGATCAGGAAGCTCTCAAACAGCCGAGAGGGCCACCCCACAACTTTGTCCTTGTCCCCAAACTGGCGGGCCCACTCCCTCTGCAGGTGACACATGGCAGACCAGTTAGGGGTACATGGCACCTAGAGCTGGTCAGGCAGTCAAGATGGCTGATGCACCCCCCTCGGAGGCCTGTGTGGATGAGCCAGCCACCATGGGGTGGCTGCGGAAGCCTGCATGGCCTCATGCAGCTGCTGCCAGCCAATGGGCTGCCTGAGCCTGCTGGCCCAAGTCAACTCCCTGAGGTACCCCCGGGAAGAATGCATTTCATGCTGAAGCTTGGCATGCGCAACTTGAGGGCAAAATGCTGCCAGCGAGGCGCCAAATGAGTTGCAAAGAGGGCACAGCTGCTTGGCTCTCGAGGCTTGCCTTCTGCTGAGTGGACTCCTCAGGATTGAACCAGGACCGGCTGGCGCCTGGACCCCGCTCCCTCTGCAACGCAGACACCAATCCTGTATGGCTGGTCGCTGCTGAGCAATGGGTACAGGAGGAAGAAAATGAGGCCTCTGGCGCAGCAGCTTGAGACACGGGCATTAAATGCATAGATTCACGGGGCATGCACTAGCACATAAACATCCCATCAAAGCCAGATCTTGCATGCCTCAATGCAAGACAGATTGCAATCTGCGCGGCTGCACAGCTCACCCGCAGCATTCCTCCCAGATTCCGCAGTGCTGAGCGCACACTCCCTGAGCGCCTGGCTGAGCTACTTTGAAATGGGAACATGTGGTTGTCCCCATTTTGCTGCTTGCTTCTGCTGGTAGTGCTGGCAGAGGCAGTACTGCGCTCCACAGAGTGCCTGGAGGAGTCCATCAGGCAGCCCTACGCCCTCACTTACAGCCTTGCCCTAACAGCCTTCGAGCTGTCCATCTGATGCATCTGAGCAGGCGCTTGCGCGGACCATGTGTGACTTGGCTTGCCGAGCCTATGAGACAGAGATCTTCATATTACTGATGGCCCCCATGAGACATAACAAGGCAGATCGAATGGGCTGATGAGGCAGCCTACAGTAGAGGCATCTGAGGACGGCTTTGTCCCTTCTGGGGTCACAGCAAACTTCTATGCATGGCTGCTTGCGACAGCCTGTCTGAGCCCGAGGTGAGCCTGATGTGGAGCAAGGGCCTTGTTCCACGGGCAGACTGGACCGATCAGCAGGTCTGAGCCCTCCCTGGATGCCTGCTGTTGGACAATGTATCAAGG
Organism: Asterochloris sp. CNOR1; assembly: GCA_963969365.1. Taxonomy (NCBI): domain Eukaryota; kingdom Viridiplantae; phylum Chlorophyta; class Trebouxiophyceae; order Trebouxiales; family Trebouxiaceae; genus Asterochloris; species Asterochloris sp. CNOR1. The sequence continues at coordinate 726,631 of OZ017750.1, forward strand.
CCCTGTAATCCCAGGCACTCTGTCACCTGCCTCAGGATCATTGGGCTGCACAGCATGCCTCTGGCACTCTCACCTACTGCCATGCCCTGACTCAAGCTCTAAAGAGACCAGTGTTGCATGCCCTGCAGGTACTTGCCATGCTGCAGTGCATGCCCACCCCAGCATCGTGCCTGAGTGTATCATGCTCCTCAAAAGGCTGATCACCTCATGCAGATGACAATGGTGGCAAGCCGGAGTTTGATTGGGGCTGTTGGCCCAGCTGTCTTAAAAGCCGTCAAGCTCAACACACTCACCCTCTCAGTCTGCACATCTTCTTTGCTGCCCAAGTGTTACAATGTCAGCTTTTGCCTTACAGCTCTTCTGTTGGGCATACCTTCCTGGTGCTGAAGTTGGGTCAGCACACCTGCAATCTGCCACATCATTGACCTCCTGTTGAGGGCTTGCCTGTATGCTGGGCCTGGCTCAGATACTGTGGCTCTGAGGTGTGACTCTGCTGACACCCTGCAAATGCCTGCACTCTAGGTCATCAGCCTCTTTCTGCCAGCTATTCTCCTGCACTCGGACCCTCAGCATCGACACATAGGGGTCACTCAAAATTGACATGTGCTTCTGGAGGCAGAGTCAGTTCTAAATTTGGGTTGCACCACCTCAGTCTTGTTTATAATGTGCTGTGACCGGCTGTTCCCCCGGATTTGCTGCCTTGGGCAAGGGTTGCACCTGTGCGATTGCGGAGGCACACTTGAGGTGGGCCCCTTGCACAGCACCTGCTGCGTCTCAACCTGTGGAACATATGTTCTGTTGTCTGCCATCCTTCCTGCGCTCCTGTTCCAGCTTCTGTGCTCCAGTTGCACAGGTTGAGACAGATCACCACATCACAATCAGGACAAGCATGCCTGGCTGCTGCGTGCTGCTTATACATCAGGGTGCATGTGGGGCGGAGGGGATTGTTGTTTGCAAACATGAGAGGCGCAATGCTACATTCAGTGATGCAATACACCTGAGAGCATCTGGGCAACAGCCTTTGAGCTGTCTGTTTGCGACCCTGCCAAGGGTCTCCTACTTTCTTGGCTGAGGTGCAGACTCTCCTGATCTCGGCTGTCTGTGCTTCTGCATGAGGCCCTGAACGAGTGCTGCTCATGCGGTAGCTGTAAAGACGAAGTTTGGAACACCTGCTGCGCTGCAGCCCGGACAGAATGCAAGGCCACAAGGGGAGCCAAGACAGTGGGCCAGCCCCGGGCAGCTATGGGTGAGCAGCAAAGGAGTGCATGAGGGACTACCTTGTGCAGACCTCTGGAGCTCCCCTGGCCGCACTGATGTATGCCCGTGATGGCCCATGTCCATAAAGCATCAGATATCTTTTCAGCGCACAGCGACTTGCTCTTCTGCATGCAGATCACTGTACAGGGCTGGTACAGGCGGTGATGGGGGACCCAGGCCTGACAGGTCTGGCAGGGAGCCTTTCCAAGGCAACGGGGGCAGTAGCTGGGGTGGCAGACGGGATCAGCAAGGTGCGGGGTGGTGTGTGGGTCGCTTGTGCTGCACACTACCTGAGCAGCTGTGTCTCACATGCTGCCTGACACTGGCACGGACACACTTCAAGCTGCCGAGCCAGGCTAATGATGGCTAAATGAGTGTGCTCTCATAGCATCTACAACATGCCTAAGGCATGTGGCTGACCAGCCGAGCATTACACTGCCTACAGGAGGTCCCAGGCAGGGACCGTACGAGCCCTGGCACAGTCCCATGCCAGAACCTCCCCATCAGGGGCTGCCGATGCACATGCAGCACCGCAGGCCGCCCTTCGATCCAGGCATGGGTCCACCTGGCCTGCACCCAAGGCAGCAGCAGCCCTGGCTGCCTCACCCAGGGATGCCACCAGCAGGCTTTCATGGCACTCCCCCTGGGGTGCCACGGCCACCCTTTCCGCTGTGAGCCAGGACTAAAGGAGTTTTGCAAATTCCGTATGGCAGCATGCTCCTCCTGCTATGCTGGCAGCCTGCCGCGTCTGCCTGTTCTCGCTTTTGTCAAGCCTGGAGCAGCCTGCACCGCTGCCCTGGTGTCAGTGGTCGCCACATCAACTCCAAGCATGTACAAGTCCAGCATTCATGGGGCTTGATTCCTGCATGACTTGGTTTGGTGCAGGGGAGCGGAGCATGCGATGTCACCACCTCCATGGTCCAGTGTACCCAGGCCGCCGCCTGCATGTAATGTGCCAATTGAGCTTCGTGCTGACCCCGGTGAGCTCGGTGTTGTGGAGGCTTCAGCACAAGCATAAGGCCCTGTTAGGTCACTGCTTCAGACATGAGCACATGCACTGCACATCTGCATGTGTGTGGCCCATCAGACAAGTTGCTGAGGCTATGGCCCAGGCATCTTTCCATGCCAGCCTTCCACTTGGCAGTGAAACTGCTGCTGCAGGGACCCACCCTCAGACTCAGCAGCACATCCAGCCGCCTCGGACTTCACTCCTCCCATGGCAGCTGAAGCAGGCGCAGCAGCCAACGCCTGAATTGAAGGCTGAGGCCCCAGCCGCAGCCTCACAGGCCGCTGAGGTGGCCACTGCTGCTGACAGCCAGCCAGTTGCGGTCAAGGCAGAGTTGGTCAGGTCAGAAGAGGCACAGGAGGAGCCCACTGCATCTGATCCTCACAAGCAGGAGCTTATGCCTGAGCCTGAGAAGCTGGAGCCATCAGGACCTGTCAGCTTTGGGTTCAGCAAGAAGTGAGCCATGCTGAGCACATGTCTGCTCTGACAGCTGTACAAGGCAGTGAATAAAATCTGAGGCTATGAGGCACTTAAGAGGCCTCACCTGTACAAGCCAGTGAACAGACATGAGGCAAGGCTGTCCAACGGCACCCTGAGCAGCCTCATGCAGCCTCACTCCTGTTCAAAGGTTGCCAAGCATGCAGCTGGGCCTTGTCTAAGCATTGTGGGCTCATGCTTCCACCATCATCATTGTCCAAGCTCTGCTGCTGTGCAGGACTATTTCGCGGCCCAAGGTGCTGAAGGCGAACCCAGCTCTGGCGGCCAGGCCGCGGGCTGCTGTGGCTCCGGCGGCAGCATCCAGCGGGGGTGCGTCTCAGCCGGCAGCTGCAAGTGGTCCAGAGGCTAGCAGAGAGGTAAGGCATTCTGGATTGTCCTGCCCTGCATCGTTGAGAGGCATCTCTTGCTGGCAGGCCGTGCAGGCTGCAGGGAAGTTCTCTGCTGATGTCGCACACTGCTGAGGGTAGAACTTGAAGCTGAGAGCGTGGTCTGCTTGTCTCACCAGCACGAGGTGCTTGAAGCTTCCACCATTGTGTGTGCCTGCCTGCAGGGGCGCCCTAAAAGTCGTTGGGGAGTTGATCTGGGAGTCAAGGCTGAGCCTGCAATCACACCAACCAGCAAGACTGCGGATGCAAAGGGGTCTGGTGCTCAGGAGGCTGCAGCAGGCCCTGGGGCCTTGGCTGCTGATGTCGAGCCTTCTGCAGCCGCCAAGGGCAAGCCAGAGGCTGCCTCAGGCGCTGCAAACAGCTCCGCTGCCGCAGGGCCTGCTGCTGCTGCTGCCGAGGGAGTCAAGGCAGCCAAAGACTTTGCAGCTGAGCTGTCTGAGCAGCTGCGGGCCAAGATGGCTGCCTCGGCGCAGGCATCCCCTGCAGGGGCAGCAGCTCAGAACGGCATGGACGTGAAGCACAGCGGCAGTCCACATGTTGGCAGCTCCAGGGGTGCTCGGGGCAGCCCATCTGCAGGCCGCAGTCCAGTCAGGCCGATTGGCAGCAGGGCTGCTGCAAGGGAAGGTTCAGGCCGCAGTCCAGCCAGGCAGGCTGGCAGCGGGGCTGCTGCTGCGAGAGAAGATGGGCCGCGCTCCAGGCGCAGTCCAGCCAAGGACGCCAAGCGTAGCCCAGCCAGGGATCTCCACAGGAAGCGGGGGCGCAGCCGCACTGCAAGCCGCAGCCCTGCTGGGCGCCCCAGCAGCAAGGGGGTTGCAGCGGCTGGGGCCAAGGCTGCCAAGCCGAAAGCAGCCGAGGGGCCTAGCAGCAAGAGCCCTGCGAAGGGTTCAGATGGCAAGCGCACTCCAGTGGCCAAGCGCCGCAGTCTGAGCCCTGTCAGGGGTTCTGATGCGAGGCGCCAGCGCCGCTCTGCGCCGAAACGCAGCAGCCCCAGCCCGGCCAGGGGTGGTGCTGGTGGTGCTAGCAGGCGGCGCCAGTCTGAGAGGGAGGAGGGGGAGATGTCTGCTGGGCCCTCCAGCCAGAGCCCACCCCGGGCAGACAAGCGGCGCAGGTGGGCGTCAGCCTTTCATGGAAGCTGGGCAATCTTAGGGCGCTGCTCTGGTGCAAGAAGTAGCCAGGAGGAGCCGCGGCTTCAGGCATGCTTGCTGGCTGCAGGCCAGCATTGACTGTGATTGGGGCTTTGTGCAAGCTGCTCTTTTCGTGTCCAGGCATCAAGCTCATAGCCCTTGTGTCTCGACTGCCGCTCAGCATCATGCGTGACTGTTGACTTGAGCGCATGCTACCTCTGTACAGGGTCAGCAGATCTCCAACTCACAGATTCTCGGCTCATGATCGACATCGGAACGACAGTCCTGGCCGCAACCAGCGCAGCAGGGACTATCCCAGGCGTGAGGATCGAGACAGGTGCCTGCTGACTTCTTACTGCTCCAGCTGGCTGCGTCTGCATTTCCTCAGGTCCTCAGTGGGATGTGCTGCATGCGTGATAACCTGCCATGTTCGAGACCTCCCTGCACATCAGTCTTTTTCTGTTCGCGCACTTGTTTTGGCCAGCCGCCAACTGATCAGCATTGCTGGCCAGGTTGCTTGCTTGGAGAGCAGCCTGCACAACCTGGCATTGCGGAAAGACCTGCAAGCATCTGGCCCCATTACCATTGCAAGAAGGTGTCTGCTTTTGCAGGGACAGGCGGCGTGAGGATGTCAGGGACAGGAACCGAGAGCCAGACAAGGACAGGGCGCCAGACAGGCGCCGCAGCCCGGAAAGGCGCCAAAGAGCAGAGCCAGGCAGGGCTGCCAGGCACTCCCGGGACGGTACTGATGGTGGCAAGGGCCGGGATGCTGACACGCCTGCTGCCAAGGGGGCACCTCAGCGACGCCGCAGCCAGAGCCCCTCTGGTGACAGGCACCCTGTTGAGGTGAGCGCCTGCCATGGCCCCCTTGCACTGCACCTGGTGCTGCTGGCAGGGGTGCTGTGTGCAAGGCGGGCTGCCATGCAGGGTGCAGCAAGCTGCGACTTGCTTCTGCCACCATGTACGCCATGCTCTGAGGTGGGGGCCTCTGCGGCCACAAGCAAAGCTGCCTGTGCTGGTCCATTTCTCCTTGCCTCAGCTTCAATACCCCTGCAGGGTGCAAGGGCTCAGCGATGTGCCCAAGCTGACTTTAAAGAACCTAGCTGGTGCTCTACAGGGGTTGGGTGACGTGTCCAGGACAGCGGATCGCAGGGCCAGCGATGCTGAGGCCAAGGCGCTACGCCTGCAGCGCTGGAAGGAACGCAACGCAGGCAGCTCCCTGGTGGGAACAGGCAGCGGCAGCGCCGATGGCAAGTCCCAGCCAGCTGCAGTTCTTGGCACTCATCATGGGCATGGCGGCCACCGCTCTCGCTCCCAGTCCAAGTCCCCTCCTGCCAGGCGGCGCCACAGCTCACAGGAGGATGGCGAGCTGGCAGGTACGCTGCCATGTGGTGTATGGGCATGTTGCATGGCACATGCATAAAGCAGGCACGATACATGGGTAGTGCACAACACCTGCAGGTGGCATGCCTGCAAAACAGCACTGCTGTGCCCTGATGGCAGCCTGCCTGGCATTAACAGGGAGGGAAGCAGCTGGGATGTTGCCTCACGACCCCTGTTCTGTGCCTGCAGCCCAAGTTGCTGAAGACCAGAAATGAGCTCAAGGAGAGGTTTTTGAACCTTTGTGTTTGCTGCCTCAACACCCATTCACCTGACAATCACTGTGTAATGTCATAGCCTAGCTGGCCCTCTACACACATGCCTCTCAAACAAGCTGCCTCTCCTTTGTGCTGGGGGCCTGAGAACTTGTGGTAAGCTGCCATACTCGGTGTCCCCTTGCTGTCCCTGTACTTGAAATCCTGGCACTGCATTGATTTGCTTCCTGGTATTGCCAGCTGCCTTGCCTCCACATGCCTGTCTTCCATCAGCCTGTCTCTTCCTTATGCAGGAGGCCCTGAGGATCTGTGGTCCGCAAAGGCGACAGCTGACGGGCCCCAGCGACCCTCCTGGGTGGATCCCAGCCCTGAGCAGAGGGCTGCTTTTGAGCAGCTCAGCCAGCAGGTCAGCACACAGATGGGGCCCTGGCTGGCAGCCCTGGGCTTGGAGCCAGACGAGGTTCTTGGCAATGCAGAAGCCATTGGAGGTGAGCAGGGCCGCCTCATGTGCACGAGCTGGTGGCTGCACCGTCAGGCGTGCCTGCTGCGTCATGCCAACTTCTCAAGTTGTACAAACGCAGCAACGTGCCCGGGTGCCGCACCGCACCCCTCAGCACTGCTTGCCACATGTGCACAGGCTCCCAGATGCTCAGCTGCCAAATGTTCCCCTCCATGATATTCCAAGATGTCTTTTTACAAAGTCTCGCTTGCCCTGTTCTCCGACTTGCTGTAAGAGTCCTCTGTGGGTGCACAATCACACCAGCGCTTACCCGGCTGCTGCAGGGCACGCTGACGAGGTCTGCACCTCAGAGACAGGGATCTTTGGCTTCCTGCACACCTCCTACTTCAAGCCGACTTACCTGAGCTTCTGGGACAGCATGCATGATGGCCCCCAGATGCAGCCAGAGATGTTTTTCTTGGACATCGACAGGTTCCCAGACGGGCAGGCCAAGCTGCTGGAGGATGGCTCTCCAGTCATGGTGAGAGCAGTGTTTGAGATTGTGGTGGGCTGTTGCTGGGTATGCTCTGGCTGGGTGAGTGGAGCTGGCTGAGAGGGTCATGCGGGGCCCGGGCAGATATCCAGCCAATGCTGCTGCAGGAGGGCTCAGCAGTCAGTCTGGTAACATTGGCGGATGCATGCCTGTGGCAGGGCATGCGGTCTGCTGGATGCCTGGTGCAATGCAGACCTTCACACATGGGCAGCACAAGCTGCTGGTGAGTGGCTCTGCAGCGAGGTTAGACTGGTGGCAGCTGCCTGGTGGGGCTGTGTCAGGGATGGCCACTGGTAGGGCCAATCCCCGGAGGGTGTGCCCTGCCAGGCTGAGACTGCTCAGGGTGTGCTGCTGCTGAGGAGGCAGGTCAGGCCACACAGATGACTTGAGCTTGAGGCAGTGTGCTCCCTCTGGAGCCGTCACCATGTTTTGTGACCTGTATCTGGGACTTCAGCGACCCTTTGGCCAATGCTGAGCTAAAAGTGAGGGTTCATATACGGCAAACGCAGCCAGGTTCCTTCCCTGCCTGCAGATCTGCCCCAGGCATGATGTTAACACCTCAGAATACCTTCAGCTCCAGCGTCTGCTCATGCCTGGCATGGAGTCAGATTTTCAGTGTAAGAGAGAGGCACCGCAGTGGATGCCACGCTGGTGGCGATGTCCTGTCATAGCCTCTGACGACCTGCGGCCGCGTGTCGTGGAGCGTGAGAGCCCTGACAACCCTCGGGTAAAGGTTCTGATCTGTTCAAGTGTCAAACGTAGTTGCCAAAACAGTCTCACGCTGCCGCAGTGTGCCCTGGGGTAAGCTTGGGGCATTAGCAGGTGCCCTGCCATAGCCTTCAACGACCTGCATCTGAGCATTCTGGACAGCATTTTCGGGGTACCCTTTAATGGTGCAATGGAGAGCCCTGACACCAACAGCAGATGACACCTGCTGCTGTTGCACCCAGTCTCACAGGGCACTGTCGTTCTGATGAGCTCATTCTGTGCAGAAAAAGCTCCTCTGCACCAGTTACACTCCTCGATCCTCGCTCAAAGTCGCTTCCTTCTGACTGCAGGAGTTTCACCTGCAAGCGCCTTGGGAGAAACCCGGCCCTGCCGTGACTCAGCCGCGGGATCCCAGGCCCATGGACCTCAGAGGCAGCCCACAGTCAACCTTCATTGATCCACATGTGCTGCCAGTGCCCATGTTTGCATTCTGGGAGCAGATGGCCTTGCCACCCCCGGTAATGCCAGGTGAGGGGGCAGCAATGGATGGCAGGCCTGACTGCTCCTGTTTGTGTAGGGCTGTGGAGCTGGAGGCACAGCCTGTGCTGGTCTTGTGCCCCCATGTGCTGCCAGTGCCCATGTTTGCATTCTGGGAGCAGATGGCCTTGCCACCCCCGGTAATGCCAGGTGAGGGGGCAGCAATGCATGGCAGGCCTGACTGCTCCTGTTTGTGTAGGGCTGTGGAGCTAGAGGCACAGCCTGTGCTGGTCTTGTGCCCCCAAAATGCTGCTCTGCAGTCCAGCTGGCAGCCATGCCTGCCATTCCCCCGGCATGAGTGGCAGTACTGCCCAACGCTGTACTGCAGCACAGCAATGGCTGAGCTGTCTTTTGGCTACAGCAGTCTTCGTTGGCTGCGCTTGTTGGCAGTGTCATGCTGTCTGGTGAACAAGGGTCTTGTGATGGTGTTTTGGCCGGCACGTGAGGGTTGGTGGTGCAGGTGCTGAGGACTGCAAGGTGGACCAGCTGCAGCCAGGGAGCTACCGCTACTGGCTGCTCAATCTGGGTGCACGGCAGGCAGAGAGTGATGGCAGCTGGGCCAATGGCGGCGAGAACAGGGTTGAGGGCGAGGGGGAGGTGCTCAGTCGCCCAGGTGGGTTGAGCATCACCTTTTGCACACATGCACGCCCTGTCCATGAGTCAAGGGCAAAGGGAGGCGCAGAGCCGCCCAATGTGGGTCAGTGCTGCAACTAGCAGTGTCTCGATCTTTCCTAAAGCAGCAGCTTCTATTGTGAGTGGCGCATGGCCTGCGGTTGGCAGCAACAACCGCATGCTGTGATTGTGTGTCTCCTCCTGCCTGTTGGTCTGTGTCAAGACCCACTGTACTGCAAGCTTTGCTCCGCGCGCTGTGTGGCAAAGGACGTGTGCGTGGGCGCGGTGCATGCTTAGTCCTCTGCCCTTGCGTCAAGCATCAGCACAAACAATGGGAGTCAGTACCATGGGAGTATCGCAGGACTGAGGAGGCTCACAGCTCTGGTGTATGTGCCTTACAGAGCATGGATGCTGCCAGAGCCTTCCAGTCCCAACAGCCCCCTCACAGCCCCCAAGCTGATTTGCGGGACCTCACTGGCTCCAGACTTCAGCACATGGTCTGCTTTGCTTGGTGCAGGTTCTGGCGAGCATCTGGAGCACCTGGACCCCCCGCCTGCCCCGCTGCGCAACACAGATGAGCCACCGCCACCGCCTCCCGGCGCGATGCAGGATGTTCGGTGGCAGCACCACATGGCAGGCATGCAGCAGGGCCAGCAGCCGCTGCCGTGGCAGGAACCCCCAGGACAGCAGCAGGAGCCTGCAGCACTGGCCGACCCCGAATCTGGTGAGCTCTCTTGCCAGGGGTTGCTTATGTCACAGGCGGCATGCGAGACCTGTGCAAGAGGGGCAAGGCAGGGCAGGGCATGGCATGGCATGGCAGGGAAGCATAGGGTGGAGCACTGAACCACCGCAGTGCAACCCAGGCAGGCAGCGCTGCATCCTTGTGCATCACCTGCCTCTGCTGAGTGGGGTTGTTCTGATGGGCTCTCCCCTGATTTGGCTTTGCTTTCAATCTCATGACTATGATCATGATCGTGATCATAATCATTATCATGCTCAGACCCATTGCAGGCCTGGCTGGAAGTGCTGATGGTGCAATGCCCTGCTGCCGTGGACAGGGTCTCTCTCAAGTGATTTTGGCCTGCTCCCCTCCAACTCTCAGCTCAGCTATCCAGCATGTGTTGCATTGCTGCTGCAGGGCTGTGGCGCTTTCTTCGAGACGGGAAGCTGACTGACAAGACGTACACCATGGCAGAGCTGCGCGACCGCATTGACTATGGTGACCGGGACCCTGTCTGGGGCGGGCTGGTTTGCAGGGAGTCGGACAGCCTCTGGCTGCATCTGCGCGAGGTGAGCCTGAGGCAGTGGGATTGGTTAGGCCTGACGGTATGCATGCATGATGTTGTGGCCCTTGGCTTCAATGCTGGCAGGCGGCCAGTAAGTTGTTGCATGCTACCAGCTTTTCTGGACACAGAAGGGCGCTGAGGAGTACTGGCAGCTTGAGGATGCCAAGCCTCAACTTATCTTTGATCTGTTGGCTTCATGATGTGCAATGGTGAAACTGCAGGCTCGCTGGACGCCAGAGGACCTGGCAGTGCAGTCAGCCGCAATGCAGGGGCAGCAAAGGGCGGCAGCCCCTCAGACTGCAGCCGCCCGGGGGCATGGTCTCGCTGCTGCTGACCCTGCAGATGATCCCAACCTGTCGCCTGAGCAGCAGAGCTCCCCCTACCTGCGCCACTGGTTTGAGGACCAGCGTGTCCACGCTCGCAAGCTGGCGCAGCAGCTGGCGGCCTCTGAGGCTGCAGGCTCCGCTCCCGCAGCCAGCTGGGCTAGTGAGGTGGTCTTGAGCCCAGCTTCGTTGCAAGCAGAGGATGCTGGGCTGCTGAATGGCCTGACTGACGCGACCTGGTTTGCAAGCTTTGACCAGGCTGCAGCCCAGCAGCGCCAGGTCAAGCAGCTGGCCGCTGCCCAGGCAGCAGAGGCCGCTGCTGCTGACTCTGCAGCAGTGGCTGCCCAGCAGCCTGCGCCAGCAGCAGGCCCAGCTGCAGAGCAGGCTGGTGTCGGGGATGCAGCTGCTGTGCAGGTGCCGCCCCACGTGCTGGCCGCGGTGCAGGGGCGCCTGCTGCTGGAGACCTTTGGCAGCAAACAGGGCGCGCAGCAGGGCGGCATGATGCTGATCTCCAATGTGAGCCCTGCTCATTGGACCATGTCTGCCTCACTTAAGAAAGAGCGCCCTCTGTACAGGCTGGGGCTGTGCAGCAGCCTCTGGCCCATGCGCAAGCCATGCATCATGTGTAGTATGAAGCACTATATGCATCATCTCTTTGCCACTGCCTGTCACATGGCAATTCGTCAGCCTGCAGGTGCTGGCACAGGTGGTGAAGCAGCAGTAGGTCTTTGTGTGCGTGGGCACTGTCGGCTGCCACCCTACCAACGAGCACACTGGCTGAACAGTGCACGTGCCTCTGCAGCTGCTGGTGGAGGTGGTGGAGCAGCAGCAGGCACGCGCCAGGCGTGAGCGCCAGCAGCAGCAGCGGGAACGCCAGCAGCAGCGCGAGGCAGACCGGAGGCGCCAAGAAGCTGAGGCTGCGCGGTCTGCCCTGGAGCGCAAGGCTGCCAGCGAGGAGGCCGCTGCCAGGAGGCAGCAGGGAGCCCAAGCCGACGACGCGGCTGCTGCCAAGAAGCGGCGGGCTGCTGAGGGGGGGTCTGTCCAGGAGCAGGCGCGCAGCAGGCGCAGCCGCTTTGACCAGCTGGGGCCTGCTGAGGCGCCGGCCGGGCGTTCTGAGGAGCCTGGCGGCAGCAAGCAGGCGGTGCGCACCCTAGCCAGGCAGGAGCCCAACCCTCAGGAGCTTGAACAAAAGGGCTCTCAGCGGAGGGGCCAGGGGACGCAGCAGGGTAAGGCCAGGGAGCAGGCCCCTGCTGAGCAGCAGTTGCCGACGGCTCCTGCCAGGGGTGCACCCTCGCCTGCTGCAGCGTCGGCAGGCGGCAGCCAGGGCCTGTTGCCGGCCGGTGCTGGTGCTACATCTGGCGGGTCTGCTGTGCCACTGGCACCCGTGCCTGCTCAGCCTGGAGCGGAAGGACCCGCCCCGCTGCCTGCTGCCGTGCCACTCAGCACAGCTGCTGGGGACCAGACGCAGCAGGCGGTTGCTGCCCCCCCAGCCGCGTTGCCGGACGCCGGGCTGCCGCACGCAGCCCTGCAGGGCGCTGCTACAGCTGCAGGGGAGCAGGCTCAGCTGCTGGGCGCTGACCACGTGATGCCAGCTGGTGCTGACCTGGACCTGCTGCAGCGGCAGCTGGCGCAGTACGCCCAGCAGGCACAGCCGCTGCCCTTTGCGTCCCCCGATGCCTCGCTGTCATCCACGGACGCTGGTCTACTACCAGACTGGGCGCAGCCCGCTGGCGCAGCAGCAGGGCAGGCTGCTGGGCCTCTGCCCAGCCCTAGGTCCCACAAGGGAGGCAGGCCTCAGGCAGAGGGTGGCCAGGCCGAGACGCAGCCCTCTGGCAAGCGCACCAGGCGGCAGTCGGGGGCTGCAGAGGCACCCCAGGGAGCGCAGTCCAGCGGGGATGACGCCGGTGGGGCAGCTTGTGACCCGTGACTGGTGCCTGCCGTCGCTGCTTTGCAGGGCAGATGCACCAAAGTGGCACCCCTGCTGCCCGTGGCTTCGCTGCTGGGGCTGGGCAGGCTCTCAGGGCCTGCACCTCTGCTCTGGGAGGGCAGTGCAGCAGCAGGTCTTTGGCTGCGCCGCTGAACTCCTGTCGCAAATTTCGTGTCGTGCTGCAGGTGCCAGCACGCCAGAGTCCCCGCAGCCAGACTGGGCCAGGGGCACCTCCAGCGCAGCAGCAGCAGCTGCTGACGCTGCCTCCAGTGACATTCCTGAAGAGGCCCGGATCGAGTTGGCAGAGTATGAGGCTTTGAAGGAGAGCCTCAGGGTGAGTACTACAGAAAGGCAGACAGCCCCAACTAGGGAGGGCTCTGAGTCTTGCCGGCTGACCAGTTTGCACAGCATGTTGAAGAGCTTAGCGAAAACCATCTGCCCAAGTCCTGCCACCTAGGACATTACTGGCCTGCAAGACAGAGCTCGTGTTGAGTGAGTTCCAGGCAAGTTCATCGCACCATCATGGAGGCATGTGCAGCTCGGCCGCCTTGCAGCTGGCTCACTCTGGAGATCCCCTGACGGCAGTGTGGTCTTTGTGTCTCCGAGAACTTTGGCTCGTGCACTTGATGTGTGAGCCCAGAGCACTTGCTTTTGTGCAGCCCACAGGAGGCTTGCCTGGCTCCTGGACCAGTCAGTCCATGTCAGGGCAGACCTGGCATCACTTTTAGGTCATGGCTGGCCCCACCCCACCAAGGTCTTAGCTTTTCCACTGAGAACCCCTGTGGCCCCGCCTTCCAGGAGGTCACAGACTGAGCAACTGCTGAAGGTCCTCTAATCTGATGCAGATCAAAATGGAGCCAGAGGCTGTGCGCGATCAGCAGGGCAAGCTTTGGAACAGCCTCGTCAAGTTTGATCGTGCGTCCTGTGAGGTGTGCCACCTGTTTTGTCTCCCTGCCATATGTCTCTCTGCCCGCGCCTGCTGCTGATGCTCCCCTTGGTAACTGGCAGCAGTGTCCAGCAGGAATGGGCATGGACTGCAGCCTCTGAGAAGGCTGTAGAGCTGAAGCTCCACCTGGAGACCAGCCAGGATGCTGAGCGTCTGCTCCAGTCTCGAGCCTGCTCTTGCACTGCATGCAGACCTGCATGCTGTGTTGCTGGATGCTTTGTTGCCTGCTTGCTTTGTTGCTGCATGCTTGTAGCGCAGCAGATGAGCCTGCCAGCTTGCTGCAGCCAGGAGTCAGCAGGCAGGTGTGCAAGAGCTGGTGTCTGCTGGACTGTACAGGAGATGTTCAGATCAAGGATTGACGACAGCGTTGTGGCAGGCTACACTTCCGTCATCGCAGTTCCAATGTCGCTGGACACCATCAAGTGAGCACATGTGTTTGAAAGCGTGCCTGTCATGTGACTGCCAGCCCTGTGCCTGCACCAGCACCGCCGTAAGGCATCTGGTAAAGAGCAAGCCAAAGTTTGCCCTGCCGCATGCTCTGTGAGCAGCCGACCAGGCATAAGCTTTGCCAGGGTAACATATGAGCCTGCTCAAAGCCGTTAGTGGCCACGCACAATGTTCCTGAATCCTGGACTGTATGACAATGTTGTTTGATGACGGCCTGCCTAGCAGACTGTGCTGTTGATCATGCCCTGTCTTTTGCTCTGTGCTGTCAAAGGATTCTGTGGTGCCTTTTGCAGGGAGAAGCGTGTCAAAGGCCAGTACCCACTGACCAAGCAAGGCCTTGAGGCTGTGAAGCACGACCTGAATCTGATCTCCTCAAACTGCAAGCAGTACTGGACGCCCAAACTCCAGGATCCAAAAAACGCCAGTATGGCCAAGGACCTGTGTGAAATGGCGGACCGCTTTGCAGCACATGCAGAGCAGGAGTACGATGCTGCCAAGAAGGCAGTTGTTGAGGCCGTGTATCTTGCCCCGCCCACCTCGATTTTGAAGTTTGTGTCCACCTGACCCTCTGAGCTATAAATCTGTTTAGGCACGATGCCGCCGAATACAATATGAGGCTGTTCATTAAGGCATGCATGTCTTCATTTCATGTTGCGATACAATTGAGTCGACAGTGACATCACAGGACCTTGCTGAGGTGCTGATGCATGAGGGGCTGCTGCTGCCGCCATGAACTGCTGGTATCTCAAGAGCATTGCCTGCGCCTGCTGAGCTTGAGCAATCATCTGAATCTGCTGTTCTCTTGATGCCTGCTGCGCTTGCTGGTGCACCACAGCCAGGCTTGACGGCACTGCCTGCTCCTTTTTGGCATTCAAGTCTGCATGCTGCTTGTAGTCTTCCAGCAGCCGCTTTGCAACACCATAGCTTACTTCTGATTCCACTGCAGCAGTGTGGCCAGGTTCTGGCTGCTGTTAAGGTTTGCATCACGGCCCAGTAAGCAGGAACCAAAAGATGTCTTAAACTGCGAGCACGGAGCAGCTGACATCTACACCCTGTGACTAAACGGCTGCATGGGCGGTCACATGCCACTTCTGCAGGCATGGCCACCACCACCACAACTTTGCAGGCATGGGCCCCTGAGGAGGACTGACTTATGCTAGGCATGGACATGCCAATGTTTCTAGACAAAGCACGAAGTGGCCAGAAGCTGACAGTCTGGTTGAAGCTCCCAACAATCTGCGGCCCTGAACTTGCATGGTACAGATCTGGGGCAGGGCACTCAGCAACAAGCAAGCAGGGCCTGAGATTCTGATGTACATTGCTGTCCTGCCTGTCCTGCAGACCCTTAAGCACTGCATGCACGCTGAGTAGTGTACCTCTCAGCTGTGCATGTGGCCCACCAATTCAGCACCCGCAACAAGGATGTGTTCACGTTCCCCCCTGCCAGGCAGCTTGACAGCTTTGCACCCGGCCATGCCCACAGACCACCCTGCATACCTCAAAGAAAGGTGACACCCAAACTCACAGTCTGCATCTCTCTCCCGCATGCTCTGCATCTTTTCGTCCAGGGCATTCAGGCGGCTGGCGATGTGCACTGCACGCTCCACATGCTCAGCTGCCCACAAGCTGCGCCGGCCGCACACCATGAGGCTGTGCCCCTCCTCGTCCACTGACTGCTCCCAATCCAGGGCCAGGTCATCCTCTGTCGCCAACACCTGCATTGCAGCAGGCAGGGGCCACCCTTGCTGAAGGCTTCTGGCTGGAAGCAGGCAGCAGACAGGGGCAGAGCTGGTGGAGCTGGTGTGGTACTGTGATGGCAGCCTGCAGGGCAAAACGGCCATAACTTTCAGATGGGTTGACCAACTGCTCCCACTCAGGGGCCAGGGCGCCCATTGTGGCGAGTATCTGCCCAGGTCAGATGCATACACATGATGGCCAGCCGGGTCATCCTCTGTCGCCAGCGCCTGCACAGCCAGGTGCACAAGAATTTCTCCCTGCAATATGCGGCTGCTGCTGCGGCGCTTTCTGCTCTTATTCCAGTGCCAGGTTGACCCCTGGTTCTGCAGCATTGATGAAAGGGGCGCCTTGAACCCTGGTGCATGCATGCCCGTTTCCTGTAATCCATCGTTGCGTATCTGGTAGCTGAGCAGCAAGCGGCACAGCAGTGCCAATGGGACCTGCAGAGAACGTGGACAGAGTCGCCTGCTCCCGTTTGTCAGCAGGCAGCACAATGGTGGCAAGTGCTGCCAGGATGTGCACAGACGCAGGCAGAGCTATGCAGGTGCTCTCACGCCCTGCTCCCAGCCAAGACAGTATTAGCCTGAGAGCCTGCAGGGGGCTGGAAGGAGCCAGTATGGTCTTTTCAGCATAAGCACCTGTAACAGACAGCACCTGCTGCCATGAGAAAAGCATGCTGGTGCTGTGTGCCGCCCGCACCTGCAGTGAGGGTGGCAGAGCCATGCTGGTTGCTAGCAGCCATCAGAGCCTGCACAGGGGGCAGGTGGTGTTCTGGTGGTGATGGGCGAAATCACTGCTGTGGCCTGAGGGCAGGCGGCCCTTCATTGAGGTCGTCCAGGCTGACAGAATGTCTGCTGAAGCTGCTACTGTAATGGTGGTTTGCAAAGTCTGGGAGCATCTGATGCAGAGCACCTGAAACCTTGAATAACACAGATCGACATCTCAACCAGGGGGCTGAGCGCGGCAAGTGAGCAAGACGCAGCATGCGCGGAGTTTCTGTAGCATGCCGCACAGGGCCTCACGTGGTAGGGCAGCAGTCGTTCCAGTGCGTCCTCTACATTTCTGAAGGGCGTCTGGACATCAGGGCAGCAGACTTTGTGCATGTCCTCGGTAATGTAATCTGATTGGCGGCTTTTGCAGTCTGTCTCTGCCAGAGTCCCCTCATCTGCCTCCTGGTAGTCGTTAGCTAGTCCTTGCGTGTTTGTCTGCTCACTGCAACATGGCAGCACAAACATGATTGTCAGCCTGGCACAGCCTTCTGGCTGAGCACAACTGTCATGCTGGCTCACCTGGGCTGCATGGTCGCCCGATGTGCCACAGCTGCAGAACTTGGTAAAAAAGCTGGTCAAATGCCCTTTCGTATTTGCTCAGCATGGCAAAGCACAACGGCCATCCTGGATGCGAGGCCTTGCAGCCCAAACGTTACCAGCACACCATCCTTCAGCAAGTGCCTTCCCCAAACGTGTCTTGCAGAGTGCCTGTCAGGTGACAGGCCTGAGACCAGCAGATTGCAGAAAGATCTGAGCATGGAGGCTGGCCCTGCTGCTGCATGGATATTCACAAAGTAGGACAGGATCTTGATGCCTCAGGGGTCGTGAGCTGCTTGTGCTAGCAGCGGCCATATGGCCACCTTGCCACCAGCAATGCTAGAGCAGCGGGGAGTGTGACGGCCACCTTTAGCAACATAACATGCTATCAGCCCTCAGTATGTGATGCTGCAGTCTCAGCATTGGCCCCAGGCCAAGGATTGGCTGAGCTTGCACATGATGAAGGCATTATGCATGCATATTTGTGTTCACTTGCTGCTGATGTGCACTCCACAAACACTCCGTCACACTTAACTTCAACGAGGAATGAATGTGCTGCATCACAGGCCAGGGCCAGCTGCCTCTCAAGCATGAGGGGAGGTCAGGGGAGTTGAACAAGAGGACAGCTGCAGCACTCTCAGTCTGTGAGTTCCTCTACATTGCCGCTGTCGCCAAGGAACAACTCAGCTATCCGCTCAAAAGCCTGGCAGGTCTCAGGGTGTTCCTCATCTTCATAACTGCAGGCAGGGGGCGCAGCAGTCAAGCACTTGCAGGAGCAGCAGCATCTCAGGTGTCCTAGAAGCATGTGCGAGAATACAGCATTGGCCTTGGCATTTGCATGTGAGTGATGAACAACATTTGAGACAGCAGGCTCACCCTGTCTTGAGCAGCTCAGGTGCCTTCAGGTCCCACAACACCTTCTTGCCAGCTGCTGACTCTGCCTGCAGCAGCAACACAGCCCAGATGGTGAGTACCAAAGTGCCATAGGCCACTGCTGCCTGGCAGCGCACAGCATGTAGCAGGGCACGCCACTTTCAGCAGCAGCCCAGCTTGAGATGCTGGCAGGAAATGCCTCTGCAAGGCCCAGGCATAGCAGTGGCTCCCCGTCTGCCAGGCCCCTCGCTTGTGCACAATTGCAGCCGCTCACCAGCATGAGCACAGCCTCTGCCAGCGCCTGCCTCACAGACTCATCAGCATCCTTTGGTCCCCTGGTGCCGCAGAGAGCATCCAGGACCTTCGTGATCAGCTCCCTGTGCTGCAGGATGCCTTCCAGGGTGCCATCCTCCTGCAAAGCGCTGGAGTGCACCTCATCTGTACACATTTGGTGGCACACGTTTGCTGCTGCACCATGTTCGTGCTGTCTAGCTGCACCATCAATGCAACCCCTGCTCCAGTGACGATACATGTCTCTGCTGTCAGGCAGAATCCAAGCCTGTGCCAGCAACATGCAATCCACAGCAAAGCAGCGCAGGCAACGGGACTCACCTCTGCGCTGAAGCAGCAGTTTCTAAAGGCACTGGCACAACCTTGCCGCCGCGGTACGCTTGCGCTGCCCAGCTGTGCAATGAGAGCCTGCATGAACCCCCTGCCCGGCTCCAGCAGCATCTCTCGCCCCTTGCGCTGGCGGGTCACATTATTGAGAATGGCTGCAATGTGCTCAAACTGGTCGTCTGAAGCAGGGCTGCCGGCGCTGTCCATGAACAGCTTCAAAAGGACTGCACTGCACCAGGGAGCCTATGATTACGGCTTACATGGAAGCGTCAAGAAGGGCATTGGGGGTCTTGCGCAGCAGTTCAGACCGCCACTCATGCAGAAGCTGCTGTACAGCGCCTGGACAGCTTACTCCAGTGAGGCGCCGTGTCCAGCATTATTCTCAGAAAGTGAAGCTCAGCAGCGCTGCCAGAGTCATGGGTTTGTACCATGAAGCAGAATACCAGCATCATGTCACAGGCCTTCCATGCTGCACACAAGCGCATTTGACAGTGCATGCTCGCACTGGCCGACAAAGCGTGCTTATGCTCCAAGCACGGCAGCCAGGCCAGGTTGCATGCTCACACATTGAAGCCCTCCAGGTTGCCCTGCCCCAGCTGCAGCAGCTGCTCGGCGCCTGCCTCCAGTATAGTCAGGTTGGCCAACAGCATGGTCAGCAGGGGCTGCCGGGGGGCCTGCTCAGTCTCGCGCACCAGGTCCATGCTGAGAGGCACCATGCGGGCCTCCACCAGCTGCTGGGCTGTGTCTGGGTCCTAGCAGCAGGAGGGATCTAAATCTGGCATTTTGAGACAATTAGTATACAGGATGGCAAAGCGCATCATGCTTCAGTACAAGGCGTTGCTCACCTCGCGTTCCCCAGTCAAGGTGAGGCTGAAAAGTCAAGCATTCTCTTTCAGCAAGCATGGGCTCTTCTCCATGGCTATCTGATAGACATGGCAGATCAAGTCCACCTGCTAGCATGTAGCCCCAATCCAGCCCTGTTGCTCACCTGCGACAGGTTGACCAGGGCTGTGAGGGCAGCTTTTCCGCTGCCATCCCGCTCAGCCACCAGGCGCTGCAGGGCGGGCAAGAGGACGCCGCGGTGCTGCTGCAGCTTCTGAGAGCCCTCCACTGAGCCTGTCAAGCCAGAGATGAGCTCAGCTGCAGGGGTTCTCACCTGTAGGCAGGCAGGAATCTCTGTCATCAAGCCTGCGCATGTGATGTCAAACGTGTCAACTTTGGACACCCACCTGCGAATTGCCGAGCAGGCCAATCAGCTCCGGCACCTCATCTGCCATGTCCAGATCCCAGGGGACCTATAGTCGGCTGTGTCACACGCCTTTCTTCAAGTATCAAGTAACTTGGGAGGCCCGGGACGAAGCATGTGAAGCCTTGAACACAGCAGAAAGCAGCGATTCGTGACAATACAACCCTGGCGTGAGGCAGGCGCGCCAGTCGGGGGCAACAGGCTTTATCTCTTCCATAAGGATACAGCACTGTTGACAAGAGCCTCGTTGAAAAGCTCATCTTGCAGAATTAAGGCTGCACGCTGTTGGTGGCTGCAATGACACAGCCTGCTTTTGTGTGTCCAACTTTGTAGGATACAGCCTGGTCCCAGGCTCAGCCTGGCACGCCTGCCTGTGCACTGAGGCATTTCACTGCAGCCCGCTCAGTCCAGGCAGCAAAGTTAAGCCCCCTCAGCTGCTGGTGTCTGGGACGTTGTGTATTCTTGACCATCTGCTCTGGGGGCAGCCAATGGCCACACTTGTCCCTAGCACCAGGCTGGTCACTGGCATGAGGAGATGCCAGCTGATGGGATCCACTGAGCTTTGTACGTCAACAGAAGCAAACTCTTCAGGTGCCTCCTTGACAACCAGGGCATCATGCCACAGCTTGCAGATCTGCCAGAATGTCTAGCTGGTTGAGGTGCAGCAGGCAGTCTGCAGAGGCCAACTTACCAGCTGAAAGCTGAGCTCCTCCTGGGGGATTACAACTGAGCCAGAACACTGGCCTTTAGCTCAGTGAGAAGGTCCATGTTGCATGGGCAGAGGCCCCTTATAGAGCCCCTTCCATCAGACCTCTGCCTTCAACCACTTGGTGTGAGCAAGATCCGGACCTATCTGTGTAATGTTGAACAGGCTTTCAAGCTGCAATTGAGTGCAAGTGGGCCATGCGTGCAAGTGGGCATAGAGCTTAGCTGACATCAGGCAATGAATGCTAAGCCCATCAGGCAATCCTGATCAAATACATCCTTGGGTCCTTGCTGGAGAGAAGGCCGTCCAGCCTGCCCTTCTTGTCCCAGTACGTGTAAAGAGTGCTGCAGGGGAGCAATGCACTGCCGGGTTTGGTGTTTTGAGCAGTGATGGAGAGCGACAAACATTGCAGGTGTGAGGAATGAGGTACTGCATGGCACTGCTTAGCAGAACAGCAGCAATGGCAGGTAGAGGACAGGCATCAGCCCCATGCCGCATGCTGCGCAAAAGCCACCCACCTGGTGCAATTGAAGGTGGGGTCCTCTCCAGGCAGCTGCTTCAGGGCCCAGCTCCAGAACTTGAAGGCATCTGTGACGTCTCGCATGCCAGCCTCCACATGCAGCTCTGCAATTAGAAGGTTGCTTGTCATGTCAGGAGTCGCTGACGCCACAGGCAGGCCGCAGCATACCAAGGACTTGGCGGGCAGCACTGAACAGCTGGCAGGCACAGCTTTGAATACTTGGCAGGCACAGTAGTTGACAGATGCCTGGGAAACAGGCAATAGCTGCTGTTCATATCATGCCACAACACCACAGGACCCACCTGATGGAGCAGGCTGCATTTCATTTAGCGTCATGTCAATGCAGGGCCTGGCGGCATCCTTGCCATGTGCATCCCCGCAGCTGTCATCATGCTTGTGCTTCCTGATGTCTGGGGTCAGGCTGTGCTCCAGACTCCTGCAGGGAGACACGAGAAGTCTTGCACCTTAGTGAGCATACGCACATTCTTCAGCAGTGCAGACAGTGCAGCAATGTCAGCCTGGCAGGGAGGTGACCAGCACTGCAGCACAAGCAGTGATCTGTACTTTGCAGCGGGAGGCACATCATGGCTGGCTGCTTAGTGTCAAGCTTGCCAGGGCAGAGGTCCTTGGCATCCTGCCTGACCTGTGCAGGTCACGGCAGCCTAGCAAAGCTGGAGTCTCATTTCTCCCTGCTGCATACAGCAGAGCAGCCGCAGCTGACTACTAGAGATGCACATACACCGCTCAGGCCAGCAGGGTAGGTCCTCAAAGCCAAGTGTGGAACTGGGAGCAGCATCTACCCATGTGTGCCACAGCAGTTGCTTGGTGGGCGAGTCCAAGCCGGCTGTAGCCAGATGTATGCCTTGGCAGAGAACATCGCCAATGCGTGAAACCGCCCCCTGCGGGGCGGGTGCAGCCACGCAACAACCAAGTCTTGCGCTCAGAACCACACTCGCCCACCTGCGAGGCACCTCAAGGCCTGCAGCGACCGAGGCTAGGGGGATGAAGTAGTGCAGCTGCTGGTCGCAGGACAGGCCCGCTTTGGCAGTGCCCCTGCTCTGTATGGCCTGCAG
Organism: Asterochloris sp. CNOR1; assembly: GCA_963969365.1. Taxonomy (NCBI): domain Eukaryota; kingdom Viridiplantae; phylum Chlorophyta; class Trebouxiophyceae; order Trebouxiales; family Trebouxiaceae; genus Asterochloris; species Asterochloris sp. CNOR1. Next base: position 748,355 of record OZ017750.1, read on the forward strand.
CAGGTCCGATGCGATGACCCAGATGTCCTCAGAGGTCAGCTCGTGGTGCAGAGCCGGCCTGTCAAAGGTGCCTGTCACCTCCTGCAAACGCCAGAGGCATTGATTCAGGTTGTCATCAGGTCCTGATCAAACCTGTCAGCTATCAGCTGACTGCTGTGCCTCTGGCAGCTGAGGTGTGTGCCAAATTCAGACATGCCTTGAGCGTCTGCAGGTCGTCACGAGAGACTGCTGACTGCTGCCATGCAGAGGCAGGGACGGAGCAGGGAGATGCATGCTGAGGATGCAAGAGCACAGCTGCTTGAGGACACCGCCTGACATGGCAGGTGGCCTGCTCAGAACAGCGAGTGAAGGTGCAGCAGGGGCGGAGGCCCATGACAAGCACAGTGATCACACCTTTGGAGGCTGTCTGGTGTCACACAGGTCCAGGTTCATCAACCTGCTTGCACATCAGGCCAGTGCCCCACCTTGCAGGATCCCTTGGGTGTGGTGTGCTCCTCCAGGTCTGGCAGAGGCTTGCCGACAGTCCCGTCCAGCCAGCGCGAGGTCCCCAACACGTCAGTGACCTCCCCAGCCAGGGCCTGCACGCAACGTGAGCAGCCTCAGCTTGGCTTTGCGCAGGTCAAAGCTGGCTGAGCTTGCGAAACACATGCAACAGCATTGCAAACCCTTGAGGCTTGAGCCACTCAAATGCCCAGACTGGGCAGTCACATCATGACGCCTGAGCAGTCATAGTGCACATTCCTGCAGCAACTGCCTGCTGCCCTAACCTTCTGCACAGGAACTGCAGCCCCCAGCAAAGCAATGCGTGACAAGGCATACTTGTGTCCAACAGAGGCTCCCTTCATCTGGATCACAGCAGCCCTCGGCGCAGTACATTTGATGCACTGGCGCTTACCCTTCTGCACAGCAGCACAGCATCCCTCGACGCAGCAGCAGCCTCACCTGGTGGATTTGTGGCACCCTGCACAACACCAGTAGCAGGCGCCATCATTGCACTAGCCTACCCAACCCATCCTTGGCATGCTGTGCAGCATCCCACCCATACCATTGCCGCAGCAGCTCATCGTCCTGACTCCTGACGCTCTGCGCACCAGGTAATGCAACCCCAGCGCTGCAGCAACACCTCTTCACGCCGCCACAAGGTGACTGCAGGTGTCATTATGGTTGCTCGCTGTCCTGAGCAACATCCACCTTTGCAGCGCCCCAGGCGCCCTCACCGACATGAAAAGCAGCAAAGCAGGGGGAGTAAAAACTCCCCTAGAGCTGCAGCAGCAGGCCCACCTTGAAATCTCCCGTGGGTGTGTCGTCTGCCTCGAGACTGCCCTCTTCCAGCACCATGTCCCACTCTTCCTGCTGCGCCAACGTGACAGCTGCCCGCAGGAACTTGAGCCACACCTCCTCCTGCAGTATGGGGGGCAGTGGTCAGCTTGGCTGCTTATCAAACGGGGTTCGCTGAGATGTTGGCTGCTGCAGTGGGGGCAGCAAAAACCACTTCAAGTATGTTCTATGAGCCAAGAGATGGGCAGGTTCTGGACACCCAAGCTGAACCCCAGTTGGTCAAAGGGAAGGGAGCAGTGCTTCGCATAGCTGCGCACCTTTGAGCCACAGGTGGCCCTGCACTGAGGACTGTTGAGGCAGTCTAATGCTTGTAGGTACATTGTATCATGCCTGCCAGCTGAAGCTCCTCAGCATTGGGACGCAGTTGCCAGCTTGGCTGCACCCTTACGGATTGCACAGCAGGCTGGTGCCTGACGCTCCAAATGCTGGCCAGAGCCAACTATGCCGCAGCAGCACAGCATTGAGTGCTCAGCGAGGGCGCATGGCAAGCATTGCACAGGTACTGCTCGACCATTACAAGACTAGGCCTGCACTTACTGCAGTGCCAAAGCATTGTGGGCTGTTGCAAAAGCCAGTGAGCGCCTACACATACGAACATTAGCCAACAGCATATTTCCACCCACAGTCACTGACAGCCAACCTCATTGTCCGCATACACCAGTAGTACAGAACCGCATGAGGCGGAAGGCTGTGCTCTTTGTGGCACAACTACAGCCATTGCTGAGCAAGGGGCTGCCCTATTGATGCACTGAATTGCATGAGTACCCGATTGATTGAGTCCATCAGCAAGTACTGCAAAGCCATGGTGTCCATGCCCCAGATGTCCAGCAGCGCAGCGTCGGGCTGCCGCGCCAGGGTATTGGCCACATCGGCGGCGCTGCGCAGGCTGACAGGCATGAGCCCAGTTGTGGGGGTGTTGGGGCGCCTGTCACGGGCATACTCCCCTAAGGTGCGCCTCAGCTGGTGCAGGGACTCTGCCTTTGCAGCGCACCTGCACAGCAGAACACACAAGTCGCTCTGGCTTTGCCTCGAATGTGGCAGGGACACTGCATTGAGGCTGTTTTGCTGTACTGTCTATAGCTGGCGCAGGAAGCATGCCTTTGCAGCACATCTGCAAAGCTTTGCAAACAGAATTCTTTGGTGAGGTGTTCACAGTGCACCTCAGCAGGTTTGGCAGCTCCTGCCTTGCTGCAGCTTTAGGGTTCCTCTGCAGAGAGCAGGCTGTAGTGGGTATCTGTGCAGCACTTGTGTGCCTCCAGAGTGTCTGGTGTACATTATGCAGGTCACCCGTCCTGACATGGCACCTATGCATGCAGGGATTGGCATGGGCTGGAATAGTCAAAGCGACTTGAACATCAGCAATGTTGGTCAGCACAGCTCACTGCCAGATGCCCAATTGTGTGCCTCCCACCCTGCAGCAAGGCAGGCAAGCCATATTGGGGCTGCCCACTCCTGTGCACTCCCCAAGTGAGAGCTTGAGGGAGCTGAGCCATGGCCTAAATACTGCTTGACCAAATTACCCCTGAGAAGCTGAGCTGATGCAGACATCTGGCCTTGGCGGTGCTGCTTCACAGACAGGCAGACAGGCTCATCCCAATCTGACTCAGCAAGCGATGGGACGCTGCACAGCAGCACAATTGCACAACAGACAAGGCAGTCAAGACTGCACAGCCCAAGTTCATGACAGCGCTTCCAATGCGGTGAGCTGCGCTGCAGCGACACATTACCTGCTCAAGCTCACAGGCTGTGCATCCAACACACACAGCAGTGCTGCACCGCACCTCTGCATGCAGACCTCGCCCTCCTCATCAGATGAGGCATCCAGGTACTCACGATCTGTCGCCTCCAGCACCTCCTCTGTGCCGGGCTGCCCAGTCAGCACAGAGGATGCCCTGGCGCAGCGCTGGCAGCTCGTTGGAGCACGCAGCAGGGCCCTGGCATGCGCGGCAGCCCTGGTGAGCATGCTTGATCGCTCTGGGGTGGCTGCTCCTGGCCGCGTTGTGTGAGCAGGCACGCAAGGCTGATGTTGACAGTGTCTCCAACGCCTTGTCAGCACTGCGACTAGATGCTGTGGGACACTTCTCCTGGGTAGGGCACTCCAGCCAGCAGCCAGAGAACCCGGTTGCATGGGGCTGGCTTGCTCATGAACATTTACAGTACAGGGCGAGTTTTCAGAAGTCTGCCAAGGGGTTGAACAACAGCCTTGTTGAAGCAATCTCAGCGCTTGCACACAGCTAAGCGACCACCCTCTGCAGCTTCACTTGGGGATTGCCCCTCTGGAGGATGCCATCTGTCAGGCAGCTCTGGTCCCACAGTGTGAACACTGTTCCATCTCCATAGCACTGCGTGTCTGTCCACAGCAGCTGCAGGACCCACTTCCAGAACTTGAAGTGGTCCATGATGTCCTGCCTTGCCCCCTCCACAATGAACCCTGCAACATGGTCGAGGGTAGCTTGGCATGAACAGGAGCTCAATCAGGCAGCTTTGCAGTCACCAGCTGGACGATGTGGCTTTGCCAGCAGCTTAAGACATACTGATGTTTGCGCAGCAGACAAAGAGGGCTTACGTGAAGGGGATGGCTGCATCTCAAAGAGGTGGATGTACACCTTCCCCTTCTTGGAGTCCTGCTGCGGCTTTGAACCATCCTCTTTGGCCTCTGAGTCGCTTGTCATGACAGGCGCAATGCTGTGCTCGAGAGCTCTGCATCATGAAAAAGGAGCAGAAGCTGTAGGAAAGATGCTGCATCTCACATTGCACTGGCAACATTGTGTGGTGGGCCGAAAGCGCCGTGACAAACAATGGCGATGCACACTTGGAGTCTGCAGCAAAGGTAGACTCAGCTGCCCGCTGCAGCCAGGGCGGCAGCATTAGGCACCCCAGTAGCTGCTCACAGGACAGGGCCGCAGCCTGATCAGCAAAGCTTGCAGGAGAGATAGAGGATCCCAGGGTTTGCACCGCCAGGACTCAGATGCAGCACAAGTTAGCACCATACCTGCATGGTCGCTCCAAGCCAGCTGCAGCAGAGGCCAGGGGCATGAAGCAGGTCAGCAGTTGCTCGCAGGAGAGGCCTCTGGTGTGCCGATCCCGGCGCTTGATGGCCTCAACCACCTCATTTGCCACGTCCCAAGCCTCTGCCAGGCTGAGCTCGCTGGAAGTGGCGGATCGCACATTCATGCTGTCGTCATAGAACACATCCTGCATAACCGTGCATGCAACAAAGACCTAACTGAGTGCTCGGGCCTCTGCCAGGCTCAGCTTGGGGGAGGTGACAGGTCATCGTTTGATGCTGTTCTCATGGAACACGTCCTGCGGGGACAGTGCATTGAGACTCAGGCTCATAGATCTTGCCCTCTAGCAGGCAGCTTTGCTGCCAGTCAGCATGTCCTTCATATGTGCACAGCTGCCCTTGCTGCAGACGGGCTGCCTAGGCCTCTGCTGTGCTCGACTTGCTACAGGCAGCAGGTTGCATGATCCATCTGGGCGCTTTCAGCATGTCCTGCACAGCCGTCCTTGCTAGAGAAGGGGTAACAAGGCCTCTGTCTAGCCAGTTTGCTGACGCAGACCTGCTGCACCACAACACTGTTGCCTGAAACGCCCTGCAGGGTGGCAGCCACACATGCTGGTGCCTGCGACAACTTTGTCTCTCAAGCAGGCTGCACGTGGGCACCTGAGTACATGTCTAGCTGCTGATTCCTTGAGAGTTGAGCACACAGGGCCACATCATGCAGGCTGCAGGCCCCAGCGCAGCTGTGTGCAGCTGGACCCATCTGTTGCTGTGCAGATGTTCCCTGAACACAAAGCATCCCACCTCACAGAAGGCCTTGGGAACTGGGTACTCCTTCAGCGGTGGCAGGGCCTTCTGACCACTGTCTGGGTCGTCCAGCCACCGCGAGGTCGCCAACACGTCGCTTACAATGTCTGCCAGGGCCTGCACATGGGGTTCTTCAGTCAGGCTTTGGTGAGGCTGCAAGCATCCGTGTGCCGATCAATCAGAGGCCGGGCCCGAAGGACCATGTGAAGATTCGCACAGCAACCTCAACACAGCCTCGGCAGCTGCACAGCCTGCACTACCCCTGTCTGTTGCCGTCAGAAACAATTTGCAGGGATGCCAGCCCAGCAGGCCATCTCCCTGACCCAGTCAGCTCATGCCAACTGCAGACCTCTTGGGCCTGCCAGCATGCATGGAAGGTGAACCAGCTGCATCAGCCTTGGACGGAGGACAATGGCAGGGAAGCTCCATGGCCATTCTGGCAGCAGCTGCTGCAGCAGCCCGCTGTGGGGCCGTCCCGTGCCGAACTCAAACACTGGCTGCAGCGCACTCCCCTGCCCACCTCAAAGTCCTCGAGTGACACCTCACCCTCCCGCCCAGCACTGCCGCTGCCACCATTGCCGCCAGAGCTGTCTCCATCGCTGCTGCTGTCCTCGACAGCGGCCTCCCTGGCGAGCTGCACCACCTTCCTCAGGTACCTCAACCACACCTCCTCCTGCAGGCAGGGCACAGGAGTCCCAAACAGGCTCTAGCCAGCCTGCCTCCGATGCAAGTTTCTTGGACTCATCCTCCACAGGCTGCTCGTCACACATCCTCCTACAGGCAGAAACGCAGAGTGAGCAAGAACATGCATTGCAATGCATTTCCTATGTCAGCCGCGCGCTCCCCAGGACGGTCAAAACCACATGCCCTGCTGCCGGGAATGGGCGATGGGAAACTGCTGGAGGCACCGCGTCCTACTGCAGCTGCTCTGGCTCTGGACTGACACTGCCACCGGCACATTTGCAGCAGTCGCTGGCCTTGCAAGCATCCTGACACAAATCATCTCAGCCAGGTTTGGAAGTAGCCAAACCTCCTGGACTGCTGCACAGAGATCTTGAGCAGCCGCTGGTCTCACACCAACAAAGGCTGCCAGCAGATCGCATGATCCCTGCTCAGGTGCCCAGCTGCAAGGAGTCCCAATGTGTAGCCATGCTGGACCACAGATGCTACAACCCAGTCTTTAGACAGTGGTCTTTGCACAAGCAGGTGTTCACATCACCCTTGACGGCACTGCATCCCCTAGTGTGACTGGCTCCTACCTTGTTCGCCTCCTCCAACAACTGGTACTTGAGCTTGAGGCTGTCCACCCCCTCCCAGCTAAGCTCGTTCTGAGCCTCCAGCACGTGCACCACATCTGCGGCATCTGACACGCTGACAGGCTCCTTAGGCGCCTGCAGGGTCAGGAGGAGTCATCCCTTACAACCTGGAAGATCGGCCCTTGAGTGCCTTCAAACAAGCCTGAGTTGGCCCCATAAGGAGGCACGCTGCAGCAAAGGCTCCCCGACAGCCAAGCTTGAGAGAGCACAGCATGCTACATGTGTGCTGGATGTGTGGCCAGCAGCTGCTGTCATGGGCAGGCTTGCAGCACTGGCTGAGGCAGACTGCTCAGCGGCACCTGTCAGCCCAGGGATGCACACCTGAGGGGGTGGCAAACATGGCCCTCACCCAGCAAGAATTAGCACGGAGGTGCATGCACCTCTTGGGGTCGCTTATCACCAAGCCTGAGCAGCCCAGCCCAGCAGAGAGGTGTACAACAAGGGGGGGTGCAGCTGCTCACCCCATGTAAGACATCCTTGAAGGAGAGTGAGAGTCTAGAGCAGCACTGCCCTGCAGCTCACTCCATATGTGCGGGCAGGCTTTGCTGGTCACTCCATGTGACCTGCCCTTGAACCTGAATGAATGCTGGATGCAGCACAATGCAGCGTTTCCGCTGCTCACCCCGTGCGGCAGGTCCTGCTTCCTCAGGGCGGCGCGCAGCTCGTGCAGCACGGTGACCCGGCTTGCAGCGCAGGCACCCAGCTGCATGCATCCTTCCCAGCCGTCACCACTGTGGGTGTCCTCCTCAAAGCGTGCTGACGCCGCCTGCACGGGCAGGCAGCTGGAATGGCGCCTGGCCGGCAGGCGGTGCAGGGAGGGGCGGCCAGGGGGAGCCATGCTGCGGGGTGCATGGCCTGGCAGCTGGCCCTGCAGGCAGCGGGGCTTTGCTGCGGCTGCAAACATGTTTGGGGTGAGTGCAGGTGCGCCTTGTCATCCATCCTAATAGGCAAGCTGATCCATGTGTGGTGAGCAGGGCAGCGGTCTGGGATTGGGACATGCAGAAGATGTCTGGCTCAGGACTGCAGGCTGCATAGCCGTGCGCTAGCTGCACGCTGGCAGCGCTGCATGGCAAGACTCTGAATCTGCAGTGCCACCAAGCCCTGCGTGCAAGCATTTTGAGGTGCACCGCTGCAAAGCCTTTTTGGATGCCTTTAGGGCATACATTGCCTGGTCCAGCATTGGGATGGCGCTCTCTGCGGCAGCAGCTGGATGTTCACGCCAGGCTTTCTTGCGTGAGGCAGAAGCCCGAGGCCCCTAATGTCCTCACGGGCTCAGCACCTGCCGGTATGGGCAACCGCATGCAGTGCCTTCTTGGTCAGTCTGCACAATTCACAAGGCTCCAGAACCTCCTTCTTGGCAACCGTCAGTGTTCTGGACTGCAGCTACACTGTTGCAAGGGGCCAGCAGCTGCTCTGTTATACTGCGTTCCAGCTATCTCCCTTGTGTGGCATCTTGTGGGACAGCTGCAGCTGGTAATTACAGAGAGGGTGAATTAATGACTGAGTGAGTTGATCAACCTGTGACCTCTGTCGCATAGGCGGATTGTCTTTTACAAAACGAGACAAACAAGTAGCCAGCTGCTCCCATATCAGAACGTAGCCATGGCATCTGGTAGGTTGAAAGAGCAAGCCTGTCCAGACTCGATATTTGGCTGGCTCACTATCTTGGATCTGTTCTCTGTCTGCAGATACAGACTCATGGCACGAGCACTTCCTTCAAGTGCAGGCCCTGGCAAACGAGGTGCTTGCCAGCATCCAGGTGAGAGAACGTCAGCTGCACCAGGCTTTGCTCAATCCGCTGTGAAGCTGACTTGACCACGCCTGGCTACAGGAGAGGGACCAGAAATTCAAGACAGGGCAGCCAGAGGCCTCACGGATGACAGCCTTGGCACGGCGAAAGCTGGGGCAGCTCAACACGAAGCTGGACAGCCTGGCAGAGATGCTGGATGCACCAGAGTGCGCAAGCATGTGAGTGGCCGCCTGTTGCTGTGGGTCTCAGCAAGGTTGCCTTGTGCTTCTGGCCAGCTTGGCATTGGCAACCTGCTGGCCCTGATGCTGGTGTCTTGTGCCCTGCAGCTCTGAGCAGGAGAAGAATCGGCGGCGGGACCTCATCACAGCTCTCAGGAATCGCCGGGAGATGATGCTGCTCTCGCTCAAACGGGATCGCCAGCACCAGGACAGGCAAGCAGTGGACGAACAGGGCTGTGCTCAGGGCCATGCATGGCCCACGCCCCCAAGCCAGGGTGCATCTCAGTGGGCTGCAGCAAACTGGGCGGACCAGAAACATGTCTGGTGGCAGGGCGTGCCTGCTGGACGATGCCCCACCGGCAGGACTAGTCCAGCTGCAGCATGCCTTTGTGTCTCAAGCTTCAGCAGGGCCAGCTTGCTGGAGAGCTCTGTGAAGGCCCAGCTGCCCAGGCCTCGCTGCGGGTCATTGCTGCTGAACAACGCTTCTACCACCAGAGCTGCCAGCTCTAACCTGCATCTGTCTCTCAAGCTCTGAGCAGGGCCAGCTTGCAGGAGGCCCCTGCGAACGGCCAGCGCTTAGCTGCCCTCGCCTGCCTGCAGGGCATCCCTTTTGGACAATGGCTCCACCAGTGGGCCAGCTCGGGAAACCGCTGAGACAGCTGACCGGGATTTGGGGGGCGTCCTGCGTCTGCAGCAGGAAACAATGCAGCAGCAGGAACACGACCTTGAGGACATGGAGCGCCAGGTCAACAGCACAAAGGCAAGTTGTGCGGCTTGGCAGTGCAGCACTGCCGCTTATAATGGGGTGGACGTAAGTGCCAGGGAATACTGTGCATTCAAGCCTGATGGCACCACGAAGGCCAGCTTCCCAGGGCTTGTTTTTATTGTGGCAGGCAGGTTGGCCTGGTGGGGGACAAGCAGCTTCAGTTGAAGTCAACAGGAAGGCTTGATGCTGTTCTCAAGGTGGCTGAGTACACGTGTGGCTGGGTAAGGAGCGCTCGGTCAGCAATTTCAAGCCGGCAGTGCAGCGTCTTGCCCTGCCTTTGGTGCAGCACCCCGCATCAACTACACAAGCTAGGACACCTGTTGGGCAGTGCAGCCGACACAAGCGTGCTGCAGCAGGTGCACCCTGTACAACTCATACACGCCTCCTGCTGCAGCACCTGGCGCTGACTATCAATGAAGAGTTGTCCCTGCAAGAGGGCCTGCTGGAACGCTTTGAGGAGGAGGTGGATGTCACCCATAGCAAGCTCAGGGTGGCCCAAAAACGGATAAAGAACCTGCTGCGGAACCCTGGCGATTGCAAATGTACTCTGTTGGCAGCGCTTCTCATGTGTGTGCTCATTGTTATAGTGCTGGTGGCCTTTAAAATCATCCTATGACTCCCCCTGTTTTGAGACTGTCTCGTCCTGTTGTTGTCGTGTTCTGTCATTCACTGACTCTACAGACATGCTGAAGTTTACGTTCAATGACATCGTGAAAGCATTGCAAGGGGCCAAGGACGAGAAGGTAGGCTCAGAACTTGAATCTCAAGAAAAATTGATCAACATCAGAGCCACCCTGGCAGGTGCCCAAACCCTGACTTGATGCATGGAGCACTGCAAAGGCTGGTTGAATAGCAAATGCCTGCTTAATACGGACAATCTGGGGTCTTCTCGCTGCCAACTGAGTGGGATCACAGCATGGGGCGTCAGTTGCCGCCGACTGCGACAGCGCGAGCAGTGTTGTCATCGTCACTGATGCGGGCCACCAGGTTCCTGTCACCGAACACATTGTCCACGCGAGAGGTGGTGGGCCAGAACTTGCTTTGTCGCACCCAGGCGGCGGGGAAGGCAGCCAGCTCGCGGCTGTAGGGTTTGTCCCACTTGTCGGCCAGCACCACATCGGCTGGGTGGGGGGCATTCACCAAAACATTATCCTCCCTGCACAGCGCAGGGGGTGGGCTCAGCTTGAGGATGTGCCATGCTGCTGTGGCCAGGCCCACTGCTGCAGCGGCGTGCTCCTGCTGCTGCAGTGTCCTCTTTTGAGTTGTAGCACCGCTTCCAGCACGACTGGTGCAGGCTGAACCTAAGCTGGCAGATGCAGGGGCAAGTGCTCAACATCTTTCAGCAGATCTGCTGTCACTCCCGCCCAATCTGCAAGGCACAGATCAGTGTGCACCCAACACCTGCCATTGTCAGGTACTCAGGCAGAAACATGCTGCAGAGCTGTGCTGGTCATGCCTGGCAGACGCACCGCACAGCTCTCCTGACATGGACAGTACAGGATTTCTTACTTGTCAGCCTTTCCATCAACAATCTCCTGGATCTCTGCCCTGATGGCAATCATGGCATTGCAGAACCTGTCCAGCTCAGCCTGCAGGAAGCAGCACGAAGCAAACAGTCAGGCGCCAGCAGAAGCAGCCTGCGGGGCAAGGCGAGGAGACAGCACACGACAGTCAGGCAGCAGTAGAAGTAGCATGCGAAATCCAATTGCAGCAGGAGGTGCCGACTGCAGTTTTGCTTAGAAGATATGAATGCAGGTGCAGGACGTAAGCATATGCAGACTTGAAGGTGCCTGTGGGCCTCAGGGCATCTGCTGCATGCTGCAGAAGGACTTGTGCCCCACCTTGCTCTCTGACTCAGTCGGCTCAATCATGAGCGTGCCGGAGACGGGCCATGACATGGTGGGCGCATGGAAGCCATAGTCAATCAGCCTCTTGGCGATGTCCTCTGGGCCGATGCCTGCAGGCTGACACAGCGTCAGATGCAGCAGCAGTGTTCTGGGGAGAGTGACCACTTGAGCCCAGCGGCTTTCACAGTGAGTCATTGCGCAATACCAGCCACACAGTCTCTGCCCCAGACCTGATGGCCTCCGACAAGTCACCCTTGCAAACAGGCCTGGAGCGGACTGGATAGGGGCAGGGTATCAGCCTGCGCCACCCCCAACACATGGTGCCTCAACATCAGGTAGACCACTCAAGACAACACCTTATATACACCAAAGGCGCTAGCCTGGCACTCACCAGCCTTCTGCTCCAGCGGCCTGATGTCCAGGATGAACTCGTGGGCACAGGTGCCGGAACGTCCGCGGAACAGCACATTGTAGTGATCCTCCAGGCGCTTGGCCATGTAGTTAGCACCCAGGATGGCCTTCTTAGAGGCCTGCAGGGCAGTTCAGGTGGTTTTGAGGCCCTGGCAGAGGGCGCTGCACGATTGCTGGCTGCAGCCTTCTTGGAGACCTGCAACACAGACCATGGTTTGATACCTGGCAGGAGGCGCTGCACACGTGGGCTGCAGACCAGTGGCCTTCTCGGAGGCCTGCAACACAAAACGAGTAGCACCCCATGCTCTCTTTTTGGACCCCTGGCAAGTTGCACTGCATCATTGGGCTGCCGCCCGGCGCAGCGCTCTTGAAGGCTTCTTCTCAGATGCCAACCGCTCTGGACATCAGCACCCATGGCTGCACTCTTAGACTGCTGACACAAAGGCACCTATACAGCAATGCGCTGGGCGGTCAGTGACTTACATCGGTGAGGCCATCAGAGCCCATCATGGAGATGTAGGCAAAGGAGATGGGCAAGATGAGGGCTGAGCCGTAGGGGGCGGCTGCCAGGGCGCCGCAGGACTTGCTGTCATCCTTGAAGCCGGGGAGGCCACCTGCAGGAGGGGCAGCTGCAGTTCAGCGAGCTGCAGGAAAGGGCTGCTGGTGCAGATGCCGCCAGCAGAGGCCATCATGCACCTAAGGCAGAACCCAGATCCTTGAGCTGGGAGGCCACCTGCGGAGAGGCCATCCAGGGTCAAGCAAATGACAGACAAGGGCTGCTGGCACAGCTGCCACCAGAGACAGCCATGAACCATCATGCCCCTTGTGCAAGGCCCAGCTTGTCATGCTGAAGTCACTCATCAAGGGAAAGTCACCAAAACACTGGTGAAATGCTCTGACAGGCCCTCGGCTGCCTGCACTGCCCAAAGCAAGGCTGGGCGGTTGCCACCAAGAAGGGCATGACGCAGCCCTTGATGGCATACAGACCTGCTTCTGCACCGTGCACAGTGGTCAGGCCCTTCTGCCCAAAAATGTGCAGTTTGATGTGCATGCTGTAAGAAGAGTCACCTGTGGCGACGATGGGGTGGGTGGGCAGGAAGGGTGCCAGGTGGGCCTTCACGCCGATGGGGCCCATGCCTGGGCCACCGCCGCCGTGGGGGATGCAAAAGGTCTTGTGCAGGTTCAAGTGGCACACGTCTGCTCCAATGATGCCAGGGGCTGTCAGGCCGACCTGCAAGCAGCAGGCACCTGAGGTTGCAGCACACCCAGCGTCAAGCTTCTGCCTGTGCATTGGGCTGCACTCAGACGGTGACAGGTAGCCAGGCCTGCTGAGTGCTTGCATAAATGGGCACAGCCCTGCCTCTTGGACAACTCCCTTTACCACCTTGCAGCATGTTGCTGTGTGCACTTATGCAGCACAACCCCCGCCAGGTGCCAATTTAGCCAGACATATGCCTCAGGGCAGCGCGGGGGCCAAGTGCATTCACACATCCGTGCTGATCTCAGCCTAGACCCCTACACCATGCTGCCCAGCCAGCCACCTGTGCATGCTTGTAGGCACACCAAGCGAGGCAGGCCGCCTGCCTGTGCACTCATGTCGGCCACAAAAGACGCCCACTGGGACGAATAATGTAAATGCGTGTTGACATTCACATGCCCACAGCAACACTGAGCGACCTCACCAAGGTGCACAGCCATGCTCCCCACCTGTGCATTCATGTTGGCGCCGTCCATGTACACCTGGCCCCCATTGTCGTGAATGATCTTACAGATCTCATCCACGCCCTCCTCGTACACTCCATGGGTGGAGGGGTATGTGATCATGAGAGCACCTAGGCTGCAGCGCAGAGGGGCCAGGCATGAAGAATAGTGTTTGTGTGGTGCACTGGGACAATGTACAACCAGCTGAAGCCCCACAGCTTTGACTGCTGCCTAGCAAGCTGAGCAAGGCAGCTGCTTGACCTTCACAAATGCAGGCAAAGCTGATGTAAGCCAGGGTAGCTGTCATGCTGCGTTCCTCCTCAGCACCCCTTGACCAGCCGCTTCAGATTTGACACACTGCATTGACTTGGAGGCAGCAGCCGCACGCCCACTGATCTGGCTCCAACCCATTGAAGCGATGTGCACCGCAGGGGCAGCATGTGGCGTGGAGTATGTGGCATGAGGCATGAGGCGTTCCGTTAAAACCACCATAGCCAAAGCCAAGCCAAGGCCAGCACAGACTTTACAGGAAAGCCAGGAAAGCTCACTTGTCCTTGTACTGCTCCGCCTTCTTCTTCAGCTCCTCCGCATTGATGTTGCCCTGGGCATCCACACCCACAGACACCACCTTCATGCCCGCCATGACAGCCGAGGCAGGGTTGGTCCCATGGGCCGACACGGGGATGATGCAGATGTTGCGGTTGGGGTTTCCGTTGGATTTATGGTAGCCCCGGATGGCCATCAGCCCGGCGTATTCACCAGCAGCCCCAGAGTTGGGCTGCAGGGACACTGCATCAAAGCCTGTGATCTCAGCCAACTGCTTGGCCAGCTCCTGCAGGCAACGGGGAAGCAGAGCTTTCAGTGGCTTCAATGGCTGGAGCAACAGTCACTGCCTTCCAGCATAAGGGTAACATGCACACCAGATTCGACATTCATTTTGTCGGACCATGTTGGACCATGCTGCATCTGAAGAGCGTCCCAGCTGGAGGGGCCACCCAAAGCTCCCCTGCACCCTACATGTATCCAGGCACATTGCACACCTCTGAGTGGCCCTCTGCCTGTTTGTTGTGTATGCGCGCCAGCAAGGCAAGCCAAAGCAGGACCCCACCTGCCATAGGGTCAACAGATGCAGCCCCAGCACCAGAGTGATGTCTTGCCTATGCCACGAGACCTCAACACACTGCGCAACTGCCCCTTGCCACATTGTCAGGCACCACACATAGCATTGCCCAGCCACCATCCCTCACCTCAAACATCTCGGCGTAGCCCTCCGCCTGATTAGTAGGAACAAAGGGGTGCAGGCTGGCCAGCTCGGGCCAGGAGATGGGGATCATCTCGCTGGTCGCGTTGAGCTTCATGGTGCAGCTGCCCAGGGGGATCATGGAGTGTGCCAAGGACAGGTCCTTGTTCTCCAGGCGCTTCAGATACCGCAGCATCTCGTGCTCACTCTGCAGCACGGAGGTCGAATCCAGTCAGAAGGTCTGGAATGGTTGAGGACAGTTGCGGTCTTGCTCTCCAGCTACCACACCACCTCATGCTTATTTAGCAGCAGCGGCAAGGGGCTGACTGAGATGTCTGCTGTTCATGGAAGCTAAGAATGCGCCTATGGGCATGATACGCTTGGTCTGCAAACAACGCAGCATCTCATGTTTACCCTGCAGCACAGGCAGGGGTGTCCTGTGAGCAGCGCTGCAGAGATCTACCCAATAATAATAGCAGGGAGCATTCCGCTTCCTCTTTTGATGGTATAGCATCCCCTGCTCACTCTGCAGCACAAGCAGGAGCGTCTTTGGAGGTCTTGTGGCGTCAGAAAGGACAGGGGAAGAATGCATGTCACCCTGCCCTCAATAGCAGACTGGCACTACCCATTGAATGCTGCACCACCAGAGGGAGAGGCCTTTGGGCTATGCAGTGGCCTGCTCTACATGAGAACAGGTGCTGCTGCGCACATCTGTTCTCTGGCATGATGCAAGCTGGGGACAGGCAATGCTGCTCTCACCTGGTACAGGTTGAAGATGGGCTGCTGGAGGAACTTGGAGCTCCTCTTGAAGCTGCCCACCCCGGTCTCGACCTGCAGGCAGGCAGCGTGACAGTGACATCGGGCATCTTCGCGCTAGTCTGGGAGGCTCTGATTGCAACCACGCAGCCTGCTGGGGTGAAAGAGCAGCACCAGCTACACAGCATCCACGCGGGCAGTGCGCACAGCTGCTTAGCACAAGAAGGCTCTGTGCCTTATGTCCCTGCCGAGAGGGAGGATGCAGCTAACAGTAGAGGGAGGATGCAGCCAACAGTCAGGCAAAGCCATTGCAAACCATGTGCACACCTGCTCAGCAAGGGCCTCAGCCGTGAAGTCAGCAGCCTTGCCGCCGTTGAAGGCCTTGAACAGGTCATCAACATCCTCAATCCTGCACACAAAGGAGCACCTCTGACCATCTGTGTCCAACATGTACATCGGGTACTGCTGGGTGCCCTCATCATCAGCTCTGTCAAAAGACATTGCTGCTTGACAAGCAGCACCCTGCCAGTAACAGACCACCTCTGCCAAAGTCCATGTCGGTCAGACCCTGCAGATCCTCATAGGCTGCAGCGCACCTTGTGGTCTCGTCAAACGCCACTGTCACGCAAGATTTGTCCAGCTGGCGCAGGTTGATCCCCTGGGACTCTGCCTGCTTCACCAGCTTGCCCGCATCCTTCACGTTGACCCTGACGGTGTCAAAGAATGGCGCATCGGCCACCTGGTGCCCCAGCTTGGCAGCGCCTGCAGACACACACAGCCCACATACAGTGCTGTGGAGAGGGCTGACAGTTTGCGAAGGCTGAGAAGAAATCGCTAACAGACAACAAGGCTCTGCCTACAGCCAGGCCTTGTTGTGTGAGGATTTACCAACTGCTGCAAGCTGGTAGATTGACAGCATCTTGCTGGGGTACACTGAGCCCCAAAGTCAGGGAGAGACCTCTGCGGCATGCAGCAGCGCTCACACAGCCGTGCGATTTGAGCTCCCTACCGCAGCATGGCGCGGGAGCCCCATGCACGATTGGTCTGTCGCGACATTGAGAGTGCGGATCCAGGTGTGGCAGCTGGCCCCTGCCATGAGCCACTCTCCACAGGAATGACATGATGCTGCCAGGGTGCTCACCCTGGCACGCAGCCAGGAAGCCCCCGCCGCAAAGACGCAGGCCAGTCTCACGGAACTGCACAGATGTGATCCTGTACAGTATGCTGTCAGGGACCACTGCCCCAGGCATGACAGCAGGCCTCCCAAGAAAGGCACCCCTGCACACACCTGCAGCAAAGACGTGGGCCAGCCCGTTGACCCGGGTAGCGATCTCGCTGAGGCCCTCAGGCCCGTGGTAGACAGCGTACATGGCAGAGATGTTGGCCAGCAGCGCCTGCGCAGTGCAGATGTTGCTGGTGGCCTTGTCTCGTCGGATGTGCTGCTCCCGGGTCTGCATGGCCATGCGCAGCGCGGGCTTGCCATTGGCATCGCGGCTCAGGCCTGCAGGCAGAGGCGGGAATGTTCATACATCAGACTATGTTTGACCTCAGGACCAGGCCGATGCACAGCATTGTCCTGGCGATACTGGAAGCATCGTACCTGTGCTGCACTCAAGGGTGCCAATGCACGGCATGTTCTGCCTGTGCCTGGAAATTGCGCAATGTAAGTGGCTCAGGTGGCTGCCCATGAGGACTCTGCTGCTCTGCAGCACCCCAGAGTCTCGCGGCCAAGATGCAACCTGGCAGCAGGAAGTTGCGGCAGTCATGCTAGTACCGGCCTCCCATGGCAGCCAGCAGTGTGCACGCAGGGTTAGGTCCATGAGGGAGCAGGCCTGCTGGCCACACAGAAAACCTCCCTGGGCCCCAGAGTCAGTCCGTAGGGTAGTGACAAACTGCCTCAGCACCTGCTGCGCTTGTACTGGGTGAAGGAGCATGCATCATTACTGGCTTGGGAGGCAAGACAATCAGTGCACTGCATGCAGGCGCGCTTACCAATGATGCGCCCTGGCAGCAGGCGCTTGCTGTCCTCATGGCAGGCCAGGAAGGCTGCGTGGGGCCCGCCGTAGCCCATGGGCACGCCAAAGCGCTGTGCAGAGCCAATCACGGCATCCGCCCCCCAGCTGCCCGGCGGCTCCAGCATGGTCAGCGCCAGCAGGTCAGTGGCCACCACCACCTTGGCTTTGGCCTCTTTGGCCTTGGCCACAATGTCCTGCAGCAGCAAATGAATCGAAGGTGAGAGACTTGATTGTCCTGCCAGGCTTTGGGTGGGCGCTGATGTGGGTCAGTCACCACTATCAACCTGGCCTTGCCCAAAGACTCCAGAAAAATGCGCAGCAGATCAGACTAAAGCTTGGAGTCTGACTCCAGCTTGACCTGCTAAGCGTTTGTCGGTGGAGTGATGGCAGCCACCACCTTGATGGTGCTCATAGCGTCCTGCAGCAGATTGCTTGCTTGGCCTGCGGTGGGTCGAGCGCCTCGAGCAAAAAACAGGCAGCCCTGCCGATGCTGTCCCCACAATAGAGGCGTATGGGCACCATGCATGGCACAAATTGGGCTGCCGCAGCCTGCAGTGGGTCTGCCAGGGCAGTGTGTGCTGCCGTGCATGGCAGATGCAGATGCTAGCCTCAGTTGGAATCCCCTCAGAAGTTGCATCCAGCATTCAAAGCATCCTGTTCATGCCTCCTTGCCGTCACTTGAGCCGTGAAAGCAGCATACAGCTGCTGTGGTGCCACCAAGAATGCAGCATACAGCAGCTGTGATGCCGCCACCACTAGACGAGGTACTTGCAAGGCAATCTGACATAGTTAACCCGCCCTGAAGCAGTGATGATGCTCACCTTGTAGTCATGGACAGACCCATCTGTGGCCGGGTACTGAAGCAGCACGCCCGACACGTCCTTGTCGATGTTGAAGCTCTTCTCGTCCCCAACCTCCACTGTCAGCCCCAGGCCTGAGGCTCGCGACTGCAGGACTGAGATAGTCTGGGGGTGGCATTTGTCCTGCACAGCAGGGGCAGCTAGGTCAGAGCCGCTTCCTTGCATCTTTGCAATGGTTGAGCACCAGGCAGCAGCTTGGTCACGGTAAGCAACCAAAGCCCACCCTGCTGCTCTTGGTGTGCACCAGCAGAGCAGCAGAGCCAGTGTGACTCCTGAGAAGGAAAGCAAGTCCCCACTCCAGGGAGCACCATGCTGGCCTGGGGAATCTGCAGAGCCAGCTGCTGGTTGCCTGCCAGGCAGCGCTGAGACCCAGAGAATTTGCTGTCGCAATCTGCTGGGAACCAGGCGGCTTTCCTGCAGAATGACGCCTGCCAAACAAAGCCTGAGGCCAGCAGGGGAGCTCACCGAGACCAGGAACTTCAGCTTCTTCTGCCTGCTCTGTGCTGTGCACATGGTCATGGCCTCTGCTGCAGCTGTGGCCTCATCCAGCAGGGAGCAGTTGGACAGGGGCATCCCTGTCAAGTCTGCCACCATCGTCTGGAAGTTCAGCAGCGACTCCAGCCTGCACCAGGCAGCATTGCCTTGCTAGTGCAGCCAAAGCGTTTCTCCACTGATCTGAATGAGCAGCGCAAAGCCTCCTGAATGATGGTGGGCCTGCCTTGCGCAGATCAGCTCATGGCTGGCCAGGTGGACGGCAGCGTCAGCCATGATCACCCCCCCTTTGAGCTGACAGAAGGGGCAGCTCTGGGCCATGCAGACCTGTGCCCCAGGCAGCACACCCAGCATGGCTGTGTCCATCTCGTGAGCATAGCCAGCCCACAATGCAGGCAGCCCGCTCTGTGCAATCTCTGCTGGGTGTAGCAGTGCCTGGCCAGCCCTCTGTGCCACTCAGACACCACCAACAGCTACTTTCTCCCTCTGTTGTGCCAAACACAGCATCCCTGACGCAGGCAGCGTGGGCTCACCTGCCCTGAGCAATCTCTGCCTGGTAGGGCGTGTACTGGGTGTACCAGCCTGGGTTCTCCAGGAGGTTGCGCATGATTACCGAGGGGGTGATCGTGTCGTAGTATCCCATGCCCAGGTAGCTCTTGAACATCTTGTTCTTGGACGCCATAGCCCTGCAGCAGGCATGGGAGGACTATGGGGACTGCTGAGACGTTGCAAAGTCTGCTCTGCAGCTGCCAATCAGCAGGCTAAGCTGAGTAGGAAACCGCCTTCCACCCTGGAAAGCCTCTTGCAAGCACGGCACAGCTGAGCTTAGACTGCGCACGCAACAGTATGGGGGAGGGGGAGCGCCCTGTCCAGACATTGGCGGCATGGCCTGAATGCTGCACCCCACTACAGGCAACAGCAGGCATCTGGAGACCAAGCAGCTGACTGAGCCGCAGACCCAGACATAGGGGCTTGGTCACCCACTTGAAGGTGCTCAGGAACTCCTGCTCTGTGAGGCCATCGCTGAAGCGGCCGATGTCCATCCTCTCCTTGCGCCTGATGGCGGCGGGCACTGTGGCATCGATGAGCTCATCCATGCTCTCAAACCCACAGGCCTTCACCATGTCTGCCACATCTGCGTCTGAGGTGCTGTTGTGGCGCCGCTCCAACCTGCCAGGAGTAGGCAACAGTTGCTTTCCCAAAACTGTAGCGTGTAATGGCACCCTGAACTGTTGTCCAGGCTGTGTGGGTAGCTGCTGCATCCCAACTGTGCTGCCTGCAGGCAGACGGCCTGGCCGACAAAGTGTGGGACACCTTGTACAGGCCTGGCCTTTGTGCGGTAGACTGTGCCAGGAGCAGGAATGCTGTTCCAAGGCGAGACCTTGTGCACGGACGGAAGATTTTGCCATGCAGTGTCCAGCAACTGCATCAAATGGAGAGGTTGCAGCTAGCAAGTGATGCACCCTTGATGCTAGTAGAGCTGCCTCGGCCAAAGGGCCTCTCACACCTGTCAGTTGGCTGCAGTGCCGCCAGGGAGATGTGCCTGGTGCCCCCAAGACCCTGGCCTGCCAACAGGGAGCTGCAGCCCCATGCTGCTGGCCGCAATGCTGCAGCAAAAAGGGTCACAGCGTCTGTGAGCCATCAAAGCAGTGTCACCCACAAAAGATGGCCACACATTTTTGCACAACTGGCTAGAGTGCTGGTCAACAAGCACAAGGGGGAACAGGATGCAGTGCAATTCAGGCTGTGGACACAGATCTGCCATGCGGGACACACAGCACTTCAGGTGGTCACCTCCGAGAGTCCCGGCTCTGCTCCCAAAGCTCCTGCTGAGCACAGGACACCCCGCTGAACTGGCCTTGACATCCCAAAGCAGGGCCTTGCCGGCTGTGCTGGATCCCTCCGACAGAGCTGCGGCTGCCCGCCTGAGGAGCGAGGCTCCTTGGCTGGAGCGGCTCATGGCTGATCAATGGGTGCACCGCGGTGGGTTTAGGTCTTTGGAGGGCACAGCCGTGGCACAATTTGAATCAAGAACATCAGAGTCCCAGTTTCAGGAAAGAGAGTTTATCAGGCCCTGTGTGCCAGGTTTAATCCAGGATCAGAATGTATCCAGGTTCAGAATGTATTCAACTTGACCTTTGCCACTGAATCCAGCTCATGGACAGACTTGATGAAGGCAGCAACAATGTCTGCTGCAGCATCAGGATCTGGTGCTCTCTCCAGATGAGAATCGACCCGCGAAGCAGGCCCACTCTCTGTCCAGTGCATGAGCGTGGGGATGCCTGACAACTTCAGCAAGGTGTCCTGACGGAATGGATGCGCGGGGTTCTTCCAGGTGGGCCTGTCCCCAACCTGCAGCGGGCTGGGCTTGGGCGCTGCCTTTACACCAATGCACAGCCCCGACAAGGAGCCTGCTTGCTTGGCAGCAGGCTAACAGACATGTGGACCAATTGTAGCCTCACCTCCACCTCCAGGAGGGTCCCGCCGGTAGTCTGCACTTGCTGCCGCACAGGCTCCAGGCACCTGGCGCAGTCAGGACACCAGGGGCGCCCAGTCTGAGCATCTGTGTCAGCGGTGAAGAGCACAAAGTGTGGCTTGGGGTAGGCCACCAGCCGTGCGATGCCCGAGCGCCAGTCATCCAGGTGGCAGGGCTGTGGGTCTGACTGTCCAGCCTCAGCAGTGTACAGGCCTGCATGATGAAGTGGCAGGGTGCCTACATGCTGTGGCAGGGATGAAAAGCAGCAGCAATGGGCAATGGCCTGGCAAGCAGCACTGACATCCCACAGAAGCGGTGCATGCCAAGTGCAACAACTGGGTCAAGTTCATGCTGGCAGGTAGAGGAGGCAGCTCCACAGGCAGGCTCACCACACGCGGGCAGCAGGTGCTCACCTGTGCTGAGGTAGCGGTCGGCCCTGTCGCAGATGATGGCCACAATGGTGGCATTCTCAACCTGTGCAGACAGCCGTAGAGCCGCACTCACAGCCCCTCCAGAAGACACACCTGCTGCGATGCCCTGCACACAGCTGGTGGTCAACCTCAGGTACTGGCTTTGCAGCTACCAGTCCCTCAGTGCCTCGCCAAGCTGAGGCAAACCTCAGCCAAGGCGGTCACTGCGGGACGGCAGTCAATGCATACAGACAATGCTGGACACCACGGCTCGAAAGGCTCAGCGCAAAGCGCTCTGAGCACAAGGCACTGCCGCAGCTGCAGGTAGATGTATGACTGATTACACTGTCACCTCAACACGAGCCAGCGCTCGCATTGTTTCTTCTGCTTCCCGCTGGCCGATGTCCATAATGGTGTCAACTCTATCGGCCTGCAAGGCGCTGCAAACATGGAACAGGACAACACACAGGCTTGCTCAGATGGCTTTGGTCTCTTTGCTTGTGCTATACCTGAAAGCCTCACGCTGCCAAGGCCCCTACCTGAAAGATCTTGGGCAGGTATTCTTTTGGCCATCTCCTAATGCCTGGGATTCTGGCACCCTCCTTGGGCTGCAGGCCAACAATCTGGATGTCCTTTCTCTGGCCCTTGAGGAATTTGCTGACCCCCATGATTGTGCCTGTATGCAGCAGCACAGTGTGGTCTGAGGTGTGGGAGAACCGCTGGCCAATTGTATTGGAAGCTTAAACCCCAATAGGTTTGTCACGTGCAGCATGACACACCTGTGGTTCCCATGGAGCTGATAAAGTGGGTTATTCTCCCCTGCGTCTGCTGCCACACCTCTGGCCCTGCAGCACTCGGAATGTAAGCTTGGTTGCAGCCGCTACCATGCTGCTCCAGATATAGCCAGGGACACGCCGAACCAGATTGCTGCACTCAATGCTCATGGGCTTCAGCGCAGCACCAGCTACCCTTGCAAGACTTGCCTGTGCCATTCAGGTGTGCTGTTGGGTTGTCAGGATTACTGAACTGGTCCAGCACGATGCCCTCGCCCCTCGCCTGCAGAGGAGCTCACAAGCTGGCACTCTGTATAAGCATCACAAGCAAGCTGTCAGGCCTACACAATGCAACAGGAAGGCAGCAGAAGTAACGCAAACAAGTAAGCAAAGCTTGTGCAGCCCACAGCCATGGGCACAAAGTGAGCCGTCCATATTTGCTTCCACACTTTCCATTCTCACAATCTTTGCTGGAGCCAAAGCAAGAGGACCGGAGCGTCACACTGCCTGGCCACACCTCCATCTCATGTGCCAAATCCCTGGCTGCTTCCATGCCCCCACCATCTGCGCCAGACGGGATACTGATCAGCTCTGCCCCAAAGGCTGCCATTGCGCTCTTGCGCTCCTCGGACATGTTGGCAGGCATGATCAGCTTCATTTTGAAGCCTCGCATGGCGGCGGCCTGGGCCAGGGCGATGCCTGTGTTGCCGCTGGTGGCCTCGATCAGGGTGTCCCCCTGCTTGATGCGCCCCCTGCGCTCTGCCTCCATGATCATGCTCAGTGCAGGCCTGCAGCAGCAGAGCAAAATCAGGCCATGAGCGTGTGACCTGTCTGAGCTGTGCTGACGTAGTCATGACGAGGTTAAGCATCACCCTATCGCAGCAGTGCAGGCACGTTTGGAGTGATTGCTTGGATGTCACTCCTCAGTGCAGGCCTGCAGCAGCGGTGCAGCATGACGATGCAGGGGATGGGTTCATGATATTGTCCTGTGGCAACAGGACAACCAGCAGTGCAGCCGCTGTATGGGTGTGGGGACTAGAGCTGGCTTGTGATGTCGGAGCTCAGCATGAGCCTGGAGCCGCCATGCAGTCAGCAGCTCCACCTGGAAACTTCTGCTGCTGTGCTCAGCATACACATGTGGCAGCACTGCAGTGCAGGGCTAGCGTGGGCTTCAAAATTTTGGCCATGCATTGTGATCACGCTCAGCATAGACCTGTGATGCGGATGAGAATGCAGTGCCGGTGCACTCCAGGCAGATGTTGCACACAGTGCCTGACTCTCGTTGCAGCCCTGGTGCTGCATGCCGGGGTGCAGCATTGTGCCAGGCATGTCACACCGCAAGGTCATCCACGCGACACAGAGGCAATGCTGCGTCAGATGACCCTGGGTGCACCTGTCCTTGACACTGCCAGCAGGGTTGTTGCCCTCAAGCTTTGCGAGAATGACATTGCTGGTCGTCCCAGGCAGCCTCTGCAGGCGAACAAGGGGGGTGCTGCCCACACAATCCTCAATGGTGGGATAGTCCACCTGCAGGAGGGCAAGGCGTTGCCTCAGTTCTGTGATAGCTTCTTTGCTGATGTGTCAATGCAAGACTTGCCTTTGAACCACGCGGTTCTGGCACAGCGTATGTGCTGACTGCCATGGTAAGGCACAGGGACAGACAGATGCAATACAGATGCTGTTGGCTGTTCCTCCCAGAGCTCCTTCCAGGACGCTGCTGACTGGTCTGTCTAGGGAGCTTCCTTCCAAACAATGGATGTGGTTGTGTAAGCCTCAGCTGCCCTCCGTGTAGCATGCAGGTGCTGCAAGCAGGGGAGAGGCTTGCGTGAAGCAGCAAGAAAGGCATAAGATTTCAAAGTTCGACCGGATTGTCAAGCCAGGAGATTCGTTACAGGCGCCCATGCAGGGCCCCGCAGGATGGCCGCCTCAAGGGCAGCACCTTACTCAGCAGAGTCCAGCTGGCTGGAATCCACAGGGGCAAGAAACTGGATCACAGCAAGGGGTCCACCAGGTGCAGAATTGGTCCACTCCAGGAGGAGCAGAGCAGCAGCCTGCTCAGGCACAGATGGCGCCAGGTGGTCAGCCCGGCGCAGAGGGGCAGGCAGACGAGGTGGCACCAGGCATGCGGGAGGTAAGCCGTGTTTCTGCTGTGCATGGTCTTGATGAGCATGCGTGGAATGTGCTTGGGGCTGCCAGCAGCACCTCAGATATGGGATTGAGCCCTCTGCCATTCCAATACTCAGATGCCACACCAGGGGAGTCGCAGGCTATGTCCGAGCAGATCCCACAAGTTATCCAAGGTGACCTTGGCCTCTCAGTAAGGACCTCACAGCACTCAATGTCGAGTCCCACTTCCTGCAGGCTGGCGAGCGACTCTCCAGAGCAGGGCCGACCGAGTTGTCAAAGATCAATGACCCCAACTTCCTTCTGGAGCTTGCGGTGGGGCCGCCCATGCTGGAGCTGGTTACGCAGCAGCCTGGCACCGGCCTGAGGCTGCAGGGGCTCTACACTGACAAGCCTCGCCGCTTCCTGTTCAAGAAGGCGCACATGAGCGCAGGTGCGGGCGCATACCTTGTGCCACTCTGGTGCCTACCTGCCTGGAAGTGCCTGCTTCTGCATTTGTGGTTGCTCATGAGACAGTGATGCTTGGCTGTTGCCTGCTCTGCCTGCATGTGCTGCACATGGCTGCTGGCGGCGCAGTGACGCAATTGTGCTTACCTTTCAGGCTCTGTGAGTTCTTGCTGCGCATGGCTGCCACTAAGACATCTACTGCTGTCCTGCAGAGGACTTCAGGATTTTTGATCATGCCTCAGGCCACATTGTTGCTGTTTTGTCCCACCAGGCAAGACGACTGCAGCACTTATTGTCACAATTTGCTGTGGATGGCTGTCCTGATGGCTGTCCTGCTGGGACTGCTGCAGGGCAAGAACCCATATGGAGACTTGGATCCTCTGGGAATCAGCAATCAGGCAAGACACTCTGTGCAAGCTTTTTGAGCTGCCTGCGCCAAGTCCATTTGTACTCTGGCACCAACACCCTGCCTGTTCCCAATAGGCATCCAATCATGGGGCATATGGGGAATGGGATTCAATCTGCCATACCCAAGGTTATGAGGGCATGCCTTCCATCAAAATCAGGTGACCGACGCTCTGAAGCTGTTGCTCTGCCCATGCGTGAACTGATACCTCTTAGTGGCAAGCCACATGGGCTGTGCGGGAGCCCATTCCTGACTCTATACTGGCTGATTGCAGGCCTAAGTCACTCTCGCGTCATGGGAGGCAGTATATACAGGTGCGCTGTTTACCTTGGTAGCCTGGCTGGACAACTTATGTGCCGGTGTCCTGAGCATAATGTCGGTGTGCCAAGATAACCCATGTTCTGATCAAGCATCCGAAGTAGGCCTGCTGAGTGCATGTCTGACTCTTGAACACGCGTTGCAGACGCCCAATGGCAATCACACCTACTTCAACATTGCAAACCAGTCCCGCCTCAAGTCCATGTCTATCCGGCACAATCTAGAAGTATGCGAAGGTGCTAACAAGTGTCCGCCGTCCTGCTGCCTTACAGCTGTCAAAATAAAGGGCAGAGCCTGATGCCAAGGGCTCAGCTGCCTGTGCCACATATATCACCCAGATGAGGCAGACTCCTGCACATTAGCTGCTGTCAGCCTTGTGTCAGCCTGTATTCTTGCAAATGCTAGCCAGAGGCAGCAGGATGCCTGCAACTCCCTCATCTCAGTACCTGCATGCTGACTCTGAATACCAACCTGCTCTGAGCTGTGCCTGCCTGCTCATCTTAGTCGAGACCGCTGTCTGTGCTGAGCTGCCTGCAGCCAACTTGCTGTCTTGAGCAGCGCCTTCCTGCTTCCAGCAGACTCGCTGAAACCCCTGTCTGTGCTGAGCTGCACAGCTCAGCAGAAGTGCAGGTCTGTAGCCAAATACACTGCCTTCAGCTGCCCCCTCTGTACCTGCAGCCGACTCTGAGACGCCTGCATATTCCATCCTGGTGGACATGGCGGGACGCACCATCCAGATAGTCAACACCCAGCAGCAGCGGGTGGCGATGCTGCAGAAGTCTCTGCAGACGCTGATCATGAACGCTTCCCTGGGAGCCGGCTCCGAGATGACCATTGACATTGCTCAAGGTGTTAGCATGCCTGGTAGCTGTCCGGCACCAGCCTGCCTGCCAGCTGCAGCCAGTTTGTTGCAGGGCTCAAAATGCACATTGGGCCGCACGGCTGCTGTCTTTGTCCGCAAGGTGCCCTGCCCTGGAGCTGCCTCACCGTGCTCACTGATTGTTTATGTTGTCAAACTGCAGGGGTTGACTGGACTGCCATCCTGGCAATAGTGCTTGGCATTCAACAGGTGACGCCGCTACTTGTGCTCTCATTGCATCATGACACAGGTTTGCCCTGTGAATGCCAACCGCCCAATGACTCACATGTGCATGCTGGGCCTGTCACAGTGGTACATCTGGCACAGCCCTGATCACCACTCTTTCGTTGTCTGCAGGTGGGATCTCACGCTGTGAAGGACGCTGCCTCCAATTTTGTGGCGCAGCCGCTGCAGAACTATGCGCAGGTCAGCAGCAAGCTGTGTGCCCCTTAGGCTGGAGTTTGCCCGTCCTGCTGAGCTTGCTCCGGAAAGACCAGCGACATAAGGAACTGTTCAGTCAAGGCCGTGAGGCAGCATCTGATGTAGGGCTGTCCCTGCTGTGGTGCAGAACCAGGTGCTTGAGGCCACAGGCATGCAGGGCACCTGGAACAGCGCTGGCCACATGATGGACCAGGGCTTCAACAACATGCGCTGGTAAGCAGCCACTCCTGGTACGCAGCATTTAACACAAATCCTGGTACTTTCTGGACTGGAGCAGCTGTCTGCCTGCAGGTTCCAGGGCCTCCAGCGCATCTACTTTCATTGAGACAAGACTCGTTGTCCTGAACAGATGATTCTGCAACTTCAGCCGCTCCCTCTGCTTTGTGATCCCCTGGTGACTACCCACCGCAGCTGCCCTGCTGGCCAACATATCTACCACGGCCTGTCAATGTGACATCCCCAACAATATAAAAACAGAAACCGTAAACTTATATTTCTATCTAAAATAAACACAGCAGCTTTAGCATGGCTGAGAATCCAACTGCAAACGATAGAAGCAGCGATGCTGAGAGCCCGCCTCCCCCTGGACAGCCAGGGGTGCCAGCCCCTCAGCCCTCTGCATCAGATGAGCACAAGTGCTGCATCGGCCTCTTATACTTCTCCAGCACCCTGCATGAGGCCAAGAAGAACCCAGTGAGTCATCCATTTCATCAGCACATGGCGCCACCACGCAATTTGCATGCTCATCAGCCTGCCACCATGACTGCAGCGCTGTGTGGGCCTGCGGCCTCGGCGCCGCAGCTCCCTGCAGGAAGAGATGATGGCAGAGCCCCCAGAGACTGTCCCAGCTGGTGAATTTAAGGTATGACAGCCTGTCCAGCCAGTAGCATGCTCTTTGCCGCAGCCTGCTCTGTAATGGCAAAAGGGGCTGGGCTGCAAGCAGGCACTGTGGGCCTGCTGTGGCATTGCCTGCTGCATGACAGGTCAAGTGGATTAGCGCGCCGGCTGATGACTCTGTGTGCCCATCTCGGTAGCCGGTCAGCACCGTAAGGGTCACTGCTGACAACATCTACAGCGCGAGGCTTTGATGCTGCCGCCCAGCCAAGCAACATGTGTGCCAAAGCTGTACAATGACCATCACGCCCTTGCACTGCAGTATGGCTGCCTAGGCTACAGCGTGCACCCAGATCGGAGCAAGCTGGGGGTTGCCCAGCTGCAAGCACGGGTGCCACCAGACACAGCTGAGCTGCCCTACTGCCAGGGCGTGCAGGTGGGCTCTGAGCCATGCTGCCTGTGGTTGGTGCAAGCAGTCAGCAGGAGACAGCAGTGCTCTGCACAGCACTTTTGCCGCGGCTTACAGATGTGAGGATACAGGGCACAGCAGAGTGGGCAACCAATTTAGCGCTCTTGCTGCAGCTGAGAGAGATGCAGGTGCTGCAGGTGGTGGTAGCGGCTGAAACACAGCGAGCTCCAATTCTGCAGACAGAGGGTGCCAACGTGCAGCCAGGTGTTTGTTAAAGAGAAGCTGCGTCTTCTGTCTTGCCGCTAGCCTCTTGGCAGAGTTTCCAATTAAGTTGCGAAGCCCATCATGTAGAATTGCTTGCCTGCAGAGGCACCTCCAGCTGCACAGCAGCAGCCTGGACCCAGGCAACGTGGTCTGCTCACGCGAGCAGCATCTGCCAGAGACGATGTCCCGGACATGCAGCAGCTGACATCCAAGTGGGTGTTGCTCATTCCCTTTCCACCAGTTCGTGGCCCTCATGTTGTTGTCCTGCATTCGTCCACAATTCACTGCAACCTGCTTGCAGGTTCTTGAAGACCTCCAGCAAGGTGGTGGACAAGATGGCGAGCAATGCAACCCAGATAGTGCAGACATTCAAGGATGCTCTTGATAAACTACAAGATGGTGGCAAGGGAGGGGGCTGACAACGCTGCACGCCAAGCTTGTGCTGATTGAAGCTTTGAACACAGACTGTACGTGACGCTCAGGCAGGATGGCGTCAAGATGACAATCAATTAAAGATGCACAGCGCTGCAAATATGACTGTAAGCCTTTTGGTAGACTTATTATGACTTTTGTGACAGCAAGTTACTGCAGTGCTTTGTGAACATGTGACTGCCTCAGTTCTTTGTCACACTCAGGCGCCCCTCCATCCACTGGATGCTGAGGTGCAGCAGTTCCTCATTGTTCTTTTCCTTGACCTGCAGGCATTACACATAGCCCAGTGTCACTGCTTACTTGAAAACCCCCCTGTCTGCATCATGTTGCCTTCAAAGCAAAGCATTTGGCTGATGGAGCAAGCTGCCAGCATTGCTGTGTGGACAATCACCCACCAAGACATGCCACATGTGGTTGACCGCCTTGAAGGTCTTGTCCTTGGTCTACAGGAATGAAGCCACAGTGAGACAGCAACGGTGGCCAGTGGCTGCTAAGGGCAGGAGCTTCCCTTACCTTGCTGCGGGCATACAACAGTTTGCTACCATCTGGATCACACAGCGTGTCATTCTCACTGCAGCAAAGTCCAACACGCGCTCCGTTAGAGGCAGCCCCCCATACTGGAGGCATGGCGGCCACAGGTGTGGCAGGCAATTGCACATACGAGGCGCCTGAAGGTGTTCCAAGGACAGCCATGCAATTTGGTGGCTATGCTGCGGCCATGCATCCCCAGCAGCTCAGCAGAGCAGAGACAAGCTGGCCAGGGTGCCAGCAGGCAAAGTTTGGGACAGTCTGCCTGGACAGGCTAGGCTGGCCTAGATCAGCATCAGGCCAGCGTCATGTGGCAGCATGGTGTCTCATGCGCAGCTTGCCTGTGGAAGTTAAGATAAGGGAATGTAAAGGTGTCCATCTCTGCCACACAGCGCTCCGTCGCCCGGAGATACTCTGCTGCATTGCGCGCTCGCGTCTTGCCGTGCCAGCACAGTGGGTCTGCAGCGGTGCGAAGCAGGATTGCAGGGGCACAGTCAGGGACTGAGGCGGTCACAGGGCTGGCACCATACTGCATCAGCATGGCCACACCATGCAACTGACCCACCTTCATCCCACTCTGCTTGGAGCTCAGGATACATTGTGTTTTTGGAGGTCTGCAGAATAGTAACAGCTGTTCAGCACCATGCACCCTCATGGCTGGCCAGATTTGAGGCAGGAGAGAATGCTCTACACAAGATGGGCAAGAGAGCAGGTCAGCGCGAACACTCCCACCTGAACAATGGGCCAGGTGGGGAATAGGAAGCTGACTAAGTCTGCAATTGGTCTGCAGGTAGCAGGCTGCAAGTTTCAGACAGAGCATGGCCCCCCTCCCTTTCCCTCTGTCTCTGCTGTCATGTAGCATTATGACCCGTATCATATATTTTATAGCTGCATTGCAGCCATGTGCAGCACAAGGCAGCAGGTCCTATGCTGATGCCTGGAGACCCCATATGACATGCTGAGGTGACAAGCCCAGCCTGGCAGCATGTTACCACATGCAACACTCACCTGAGATACCTATTGATGCCCTGAGATGACAAACGGATGAGGGACAGCATGGGTGCCATTAGGATGGCACCTTGGTACAGCTTAGGCTGCACAGCACATGTACTTCACTTTAGAAGGTCAATAAAGTCGCGTGTAGCTTGGCAACACCACCAGTGCTGCTGCAGAGAGTATCCCTGAAGTATCGAATACGTGGGCTGTTTGAGCATGGCTTGAGGGCACTGCATGATCAAGCCCTAATCCATCTCAGCAGGACTCACATGGCGGTGGATGGCTGACACTGCAATGCAGCCTCCCAACGAGCAGCCTGCCACAAAACAGGGCAGCTCAGCCTCAAAGTTTGGCGCATTGCTGGACCGCAGGTGCCTGCAGGCAATGCAAGGGCACGTCTTGGATTTCCTCGCGCTGCAGAACACAGTGTACAAGGTGCTCAAGCCTAGCTGCAGAAGGGCTGTGAACGGGACCTACACACGCATGGACATGCGAAATCAAGCCAAGCAGTCCTTCATAGAGAGACTCTGAAAGGAAAGGGGAGCAGCATGAAAGACGCGAGCCTCACCGTCTGAACTGCACAGCATCGTCTATGTAATCGTCAAAGTCCAACACAAAACACCTCAGCCCCCTCACTCCTTCTGAAAAGCCCAGCCCCTGCAGGAGTGAATGTGCGTGCTGGCCACCATGCAGGCAACCTGCACACATCAGCACCACCAAGGCAGGTTGCAACAGTCATAGCTGGTGCATGCTGGGCGCTGTTAGGGTGAACAGGACTTTTGCAGGCCCCTCACTTGTTGATCAATCCCGCACACGCTGAATCCTGTCTTGTTCCAGGCCTCCACCCATGACCCCTTATAGATGGTGGGCTTCCCTGCCCCCTGAATAGGCAGCAGCATGATTCAGGCTGCGCCAGGGCCAAGCAGCAGTCCTCCCGCCTGCCAGCAGCATTTTAAAGACTTCAACATTTGTTTCCTCACTTGACGGGCTAGAAACTCATTCTGCAGGTGAGCCCCATGACCTGTAAAGGGACAGATGACTGTTGGGCATTGACAACATGCCAGGCGGGAATGCATGAGAAGCATTCCAGGGGAGAGCTGCATTGTCACGGAGCTCAATCACCATGAATGATGTGGACAATCCCCTTTGCCTTGGTATGTGCAGGCCACCAGTAGGCGGCTAGCTTCAGGCCCTGCTTGTTCACAAGCACACCCTCCCTCCCGTGTGGTCCTAGCTGATGGCTCCTGGGTGAGCCTTCAAACAGGCTTTTGTGCCTCACCCCTGTGGGCATATCAACGGGTGCCATGCTGATGAATGGCTTCCACACCTCTGAGGTGTGTCGTATCCTGGACTAGGTGATGTTGATTGGGGATGTCCAGTGATATTGGATTGGGGGTGCACAGTGAGCTGCAAATGCAGACCCCAGAAGGAAAAGTTCACGCAGGCCAAGGAACACCTTGTGGGAGCAATGCAGGCGCTCAGACAGTGCCTGCGCAAAGGCAGGTCTCTGCAGCAATGCAGGGGCCTGGCCTCTGCAGCGGTGGAGGTGGCACCCCCTGGGGAAGATAGCCCCTTCCTGCGCTTTGCCAGCCCCCTGCCAAGGCCTCAGGATCATACATCCGTGCTTGGAAGCATCCCAGAAACAAAGGTGAGGTCTGGTGACATACATGCTGGCCCCACTCACTGAGCTGCAGCCCAGCTCAGGGATGGCAGAGGCTGCACAGCAAATGTGCCCCGGCCGCGATGCATGGCCTGGCATGTGTGCATGCGGCCTGCAAGCTGATCTAAGCAAACCCCTGCATGCCTTCCCCAGTCAAGACCAGGGTTGTGTATGCGCGGCTGCATCTCCGGGTGATGGAACCCCTGCAGGTGACCAGCCTGTCAAATGGAATGCGCGTGGCGTCTGAGACCACCCCGTTCGCTGAGACTGCGTGCGTGGGGATCTGGATTGATGCTGGCAGCCGTTTTGAGAATGACAGGAACAACGGCTGCGCTCACTTCCTGGAGCACATGTTCTTCAAAGGCACCAAGGTTGGCTACGGGCGCATCTTGTCTGCCGTGAGGGTTGAATTGAACACTAAGTTGAACATGAGCGGCCCTGCTCGCCCGCAGCTATGCCGCTGATCAGATGGTGCCATGTCTGCTGGAGCGCAATGCACAGCAATCTGCCTGAACTTATGTCCTGCTGTGCCTTCAAGAATCCTCAACACCACATTGCAAGTGGTCAAGTCAGGGCGTCCTGGCATTGAGGTCATATTGCGCCTTCAATAAATCATTGCAGAACCCTCTCAGCACCAACAGCAATTCAGCACCGACACCACCCTGGCCATTGTGTGGCTGGCTGCTGTTTGGGACTGACCCATACCACCCTGCCTGCAGTCGCGTACGGTACAGCAGCTGGAGCAGGAGATCGAGAATATGGGCGGCCACCTGAACGCCTACACTAGCCGGGAACAGACATGCTACTACGCAAAGGTGGGCCATGTGGCTGAGGATGCTGGTCTCAAATTGCACTGCATGAGCAAGGCCCGCAAGAATGATGTCCAGAGTGGTGGGCAGGCCCTGCCAGAGCTGTCTGCTGCATATATGAAACGTATGTGCTGAATGCTGGCCAGCATGCAGTGGCAAGGTGCAGTGTCAGTCTGATGGCCTGCACCAGATGTGGCCTGCTTTAGCCAAGCCTCAGCCTGTGCTGCCTCCAATCTGCAGGTGGCCAAGAAGGACGTGGGCAAGGCCATCGCCATCCTGGCCGACATTCTGCAGTCCAGCAACCTGGACAACAGCGCCATTGAGCGGGAGCGGCAGGTCATCCTCAGGGAGATGCAGGAGGTATGTGGAGGTGCATGTCTGCTGTCGGATTTGAACCCAATAGGCAGAAAGGTACAATTCTGGAGCCATAGCCTTTACCTGTTTCTCTGAGCTGGCTGTGATGGGCTGCTCAGATCTGCGTCAAGGCTGCATGCTGCCTGAGGCTGCTGGCTGTGGGCCAACTGAAGATTATGCTTCAAATCAGCTGGAACAATCCACAGCGCAGGGGGTATGCTGGCCGCTTAAGACAGGTTGCATCTGCTCCAGCATGCACATTGAGGGCTGAGCCCCACCAGCCACAAATGCTTTTGAGGCCCACTCCCCCTTGCCGGGCCCCGCCCCCTTCCCTGCCACAGGTTGTAAGCATGCCCCAGGAGGTCGTCCTTGACCACCTGCACGCAATGGTCTTCCAGCACAGCCCCTTCAGGCGCACCGCAGCTGCAGCTGTTGTTGAGGCCTGCACCTCGTCCCTGCCGCGCAGATCGAAGGCGTGCCCCAGGAAGTCATCTTTGACCACCTGCACGCGACGGCCTTCCAGCACAGTCCCCTGGGGCGCACCATCCTGGGCCCTGAGGACAATATCCGACACCTCACCCAGGATGACCTGAGGCAGTACATCCGCCACCACTACACTGCGCCCCGCATGGTGAGGCCTCAGTCAGAATGAGCATGCAGCCACCATGTATGGGAAGAACCGTTTTGTGCTCGCTGGCTTTGCAGCATGGGCAAGGTCCACTCTGTGGGGCTGACCAGGTCAAACCTGGGCTGTGGAAGTCTTGAGGCTTCAAAACATGGCAGGTTGTAACGGGGAGGCTGGGCCTTTGCAGCGACCATTTTGAGACAAAAGCGCATGGCTGGCAGCAGATGTGCTTGCCTCTCACTAGCTTTGTTTTCTTTCAAATAGCCTGTCATCTCTGCTGCTTTCTGCCAAGGTGAGGTGCCCCGCTGTGCCTTCAGGTGGTGGCTGGCGCGGGTGCTGTGGAGCACAATCAGCTGGTGGAGCTGTCGGACAAGGCTTTTGCCGGCCTCCCCACGGACCCTACAACTGGCATGGACCTGGTGAGGAAGGTGAGTCTCAGACGCTGGTGTGATGCTGCATGGAGCTTTGTAGGGCAGTAACACCTCTGGAGGACGGAGCAGTGTCTGCAGACTGCTGTGCGCCCCCTGCCGTTCAAAATCTGGCTGAGGCGTGGGCCCTTGTGCAATGTGCCTGTATACTTCAGCGCTGCAGGGGCCCAATCGTGCCTGCTTGTCCTTATTGCACTGCTGCTCCTGCAGTGTCTGTGGTGTAACAGCTGTGGTGTAACAGCAAGCTGTTGTGGCCTGAGAGCTCCTCTGGCGTGCATGGTCTTGCCGACAAGCTGTTGGGCCTATGCAGGACCCAGCCATGTTCACAGGCAGCGAAGTGCGTATCAAGGACCCGGACATGCCAACTATTGAGTTTGCGGTGGCTTTCAAGGGCGCATCGTGGACGGACCCAGACAGCGTGCCCCTCATGGTCATGCAGGCACGTCAGCTAGGCAGCCTGACTGCATGCATCAGCGTCCTTGTTTGCCACTGGCAGGCAGGCAGATTGGTCTATTGTCCAACTTATGCTGAGATGGTGATTGTACTGCCCTGCAATGGTCTCCCAGGCGACTGATCGCCACTGATCCTATGCCAGAGGTTCCCATAAAGGCAGGCCTGGCATAATGCAGAGCTGGGCTGCATTCACGAGAGGTGGGAAGCTCAATGTCAAGTACTGCACCTGCACCATCTGCCAGCTGTGGCCTCACTCATGCAGACCATGCTGGGCAGCTGGGACAAGCACCTGGGGGCTGGACCTCACCTGTCGAGCCGGCTGGCGCAAAGTGTGGCCATCAATGGCATCGCCAATTCCTACATGGTGAGCTCAGGCCTGGAAATAGCAGCAATTAGACGCTTTGCTGGGACTTGCAGTGCGCATGCAGCAGCAGGGTAGAGGGCTTGGCTTGCAGGCAATGCTGGCAGATCATCCCCTGTTTCTGCCAGCATTGCCCGTCACAGTGTCAGGAGTCTCAACATTGCGCTGCTCACTGCTAGTCGTGCATCAGTCGCTTGGCAGTGCACCTTGCCTGCCCCTCACTTTGCAGGCTGCTGTATGTGGCCGTGCATGCCTGCATCATGCCTGCCCTGCACCTGCCTCTGCTATCTGTGCGACATGCCTAGAATGCTCCTAGCCAAAGTACTGGCTCCCTTTCCTGCAGGCTTTCAACACCAACTATCACGACACTGGCCTTTTTGGGGTGTACGCGACGGCAAACAGGGATGACCCTGTAGACGACGTGGCCTGGGCCATCATGCGCGAGATCAGCCGCATGTGCTACAGCCCTGTGGAGGAAGACATCATTCGCGCTAAGAACCAGCTCAAGGCTGCCATCCTGTTCAGCCAGGATA
This sequence comes from Asterochloris sp. CNOR1, assembly GCA_963969365.1. Lineage (NCBI taxonomy): Eukaryota > Viridiplantae > Chlorophyta > Trebouxiophyceae > Trebouxiales > Trebouxiaceae > Asterochloris > Asterochloris sp. CNOR1. The sequence continues at coordinate 783,816 of OZ017750.1, forward strand.
ACCTCAACGGTGAGCTTTGCTTGGTTGATGGGAATGGGCTACTTGTGGTCAGCTTCATGCGCTGGGTGTGTGCTGTTGCTCAAGGCTGCCACGTTGCTTGCTTACGTCAACTGCAATAGAGAGCATTGCTGGGCAGAAGACTTGCCCTCCCCAAGTGCAGGGCTGAGGGGTACAGGGGTCAATTTTTCTGACGCGGCTCTAAGCTTACACATGACGTGGACTGCAGGCATTGCCGAAGAGATCGGCCGACATCTGCTGGTTTACGGGCGCCGCATCCCCAAGGCCGAGCTGTTTGCTCGCATTGATGCAGTGGATGCTAGCGTAATCAAGGCAGTAGCAGACCGCTTCATCTATGACCAGGATGTTGCCATTGCTGCCCAGGGTGACCTGCTGAATCTGCCTGACTACAACTGGTTCAGGCGCCGCACCTACTGGCTGCGGTACTAGACTGGCCCCACATCCCTTGCAGTGCGTCTCATAGCCGTTCATGAGCCGTTTAACTTCAAGATCAAAGCACCACCTCCAGAGTTCAGCAGTGGCCAGGCGGTGGTATCCAAACCTCGCTTGAGGACCTGCTTCACATTGATGGCCTTCAGCGAACTGGAGATTGACTGAAGGTGCCTGGCAGATCTTTGGCAAGTCAGGTTGCTACCAGTTGACGAGCAGATTGAACAGCTCACCGTGATGGTGGACCTGGGACTGACTGAGGCTGGACCTAAGGCCATCGCTGGCATCTGTGGTTCTCTAGCCATCATGATTTCTCTCTACCAGGCAGGGCATTGACACCAACCCGGCAGCTGCATGGACATGCCTGTTGGCATGATCTCTGGTTAAGTAGTTTTTCTGGCTGCAGATTATGTGCCATCTGCGCAACTACACGGGACCCATCTTTCAGGTCTGCAAACAATGGAGAGCGGCAGCATTGCCCTGATTGGATTGCTGCTGAGGCTCTTCTGACCCTGGAACTGCTGCAGAGATACATTGTGCGCCTGATTTTCATGATTCCAGTCTACTCTGTGTCCTCCTTTCTCTCCTTTATCAACCCCAGCAATGCCATTTGGTATGATTCTGTCCGAGACTGGTGAGACCCCTGTGGCACAGGAGGATGCATGCTGCAAGTCCTTGAATAGCTCACCTGGCCAGCACTGCCTGCCTGGGGCAGCTTACTGGCAGCCTGCCATCGCCAAGTCAGGGCTGCAGGTGACAGCCATGTGCCCGGTGCACTGTGCTGCAGCAGCCTGCAATGATGCGGAGCATGCAGAGGCAGCATACCACTTCCGGCCTGTCAGCTGTGACTCATGCCACCCATGTGATGCTGCGGCAGAGCGCTGCACCAGTGCAGGCTGCAGAACCAGCAATTCATGGGCCAGCACAGCCCTGGGGCTTGTACTCCCACTGTGCACCTGCAACACCCCATGCTTGCACCGACATGAGGCAGCCATGAGTGCTCCATACTTGCACTGCTGCTGTGCAGCTATGAGGCCTGGGTCATCTACAACTTCCTTTCTCTCTGCCTGGCCTACGTTGGGGGGCCAGGCGCGGTCGAAGTCAAGATGAATGGCTACGTGCTGATGCCCTCTTGGACATACAGCACCTGCTGTCTGCCCCCGCTGCTGGTCAACGGGCGCTTTGTGCGGATGTGCAAGCGGGTGAGCAGCAACAGCGCTTGCCGCATGGCAAAGCGGACATCTGCTTGGCCTGAGCTGATGTGTCCGGGAGCCAGTACGGCGTGCTTCTTCAGGGGGAAGCGGCCCGGCTCAAGATGCTGCACACTGACTACACTGTTTGTTCAAGCAGTGGCCATGCTGTCTGCCCCCGCGGCTGGCCAGTGGGCGCAGTGTAAGCAGGTCATCAGCAGGGTTGTGCTGGGTCACAAATTGTGCAACGGTCGCATGCCTAGCAGCCCCACTATGCAAGACAACGTGTGCCTTCAGGCAGCCACACCATGAGACCTGGCTGCACCGCTTGTCTCCCAGAAAAGCGCCTGCATGCTGCTGCACCCATCTGCTTTTCTTAGCAATGCTGCGAGTCATCAACTGCTGCGCCTGGTTGCAGGGCACGCTGCAGTTTGTCCTGTTGAAGCCCGTCATGGCGGTCCTGACCCTGGTGCTGTACAGCCAGGGCAAGTATGAGGAGAACTGGAGCGCAAACAACGGGTGAGAAACCAGCCTGCAGCACCCGCTGGCATGCCAGCCTGCATCCGCTGCTCCAGTGGCAGCTCACAAGAGCAGAGAGCTGGGGTGGCTCCTGGGCCCTGCATCCTGTCCCTGGCTGGCAGGACACAGAGGCAGCTCGGCTGCCAGGCCGCGCCTCTGCTGCCCACTTCTCCACCAAGGAGTCTCAGCTCAGATGGAAGCCCAGCCCGCTCCCTGACTCCCAAATGGTGCTAAATACTCAATAACCTGCCCATTTTTCTATTGAGGAGTTGCAGCTCTGCTGAAGCCAGCCCGCTCCCTGGTCACCAACTGGTGCCAAATGTCCGGATACTTAGACACTCTCTTGGCCAGGCTTTGTGATGCAGGCAGATGCAGGCACTCGCGGGCTCCGTCCCGGGTGTCAAGCACCTCGGCTCTGGACTCCGCAGCTTGAGACCCTTGAGCATGAGTTATGGTGCATTGCCGGCCATCCAGCTCCCCACCCAAAACGCCGACTGCAAAGCCTCATTGAGCACCAACACACATTGCTGTGCTGTGGTCAGCCCACCACTGGCAGTGTGTGCCAGCCAGCCAGCTCCCTGTGCAGATGCACTGTGCTGTGTCAGCCACTCAGCTCTCCACCCAGACGTCAGCTGTGAGCTGTGCCCACTCTGCTTGCAGCTACCTGTGGATCACCATCGTCTATAACGTGACCTACACGCTGGCGCTGTATGCCCTGCTCCTGTTCTACCTGGGCACGCATGACTTGCTGGCCCCCTTCAAGCCCATGCTGAAGTTCTTGGTGGTCAAGTCCATCGTCTTCATGACTTTCTGGCAGGTGCGGTATCTGCCCTCCATCTCCCCTCGGTGTCCATTGGCTTTGGCATCAAAGTCCTTGCCAGGCTGGGGGGAGGGGCTGCCATGCACAAGTGTGCTTGCAGCGGCAGCGCTTGCACTGCGGGGAGGGTCAAGGCTCCGGTCGGTCTGAGCCACAGCGTCTGGGAGGTACAGCTGCGCACCTTTGCAGGGGAGAGCAGCCTAGCTTGAGGTAAAGCACACTGGCTGAGCTGCTGCTGCTCCAGCACAGTAGCCGTGCAGTGTACTCATGCCAGGCGGGCTCATCACCTTCTGCAGTATGCGCAGCTGTGAGGTCTTGAGTGGTGCCGCCGCCATCTGCCTTTGCCCTGGCATCTTGCTGAGGCTTACTGCAGTCTCACATCACCCTTTGCCTGCCTGTAGAGCCTGTTCATTGTCATCCTGACCAGCTCGGGGGCACTGGCAACCACTGATGACAATGGGAACACCACCAATGAGGGCACGCAGCTGCAGGAGCTGTTGATCTGCCTAGAAATGCTTCCAGCAAGCATTGCCATGCTCTGGGCCTTCAACTACAAAGACTACAAAGGCACAGGCAAGGATCTAAGCACGATTGCAGTTTTGAACAGCCTGTTGGTAGGGCTAAGACCCGGCAGCAGGTTCTGCCTGCTTTGAGTAAAGTTTGTGGCATATTCCGGCTGATCTGGCAGAGCTGCTGTCGAAGGCCCCACCTTGCAAGCCTTCAATCGCAAAGGTGCAGGCAAGTGCAGCTCTTGCCCAGCTTCTTGCCATACCATTGTCTGCAGCAAGGCTGCCAAAGCACCCTGTGTGTTGGTTTTTCTGCTGCATGTCGCCTGTGGCCCTGGGAACCACCTGAACACGCTGGCCAGCTCTGCCAGCAATTTAAATGGTCATGGTCTTGGCTGATGCTAGCATGAGCCTACTCTGCCCCCTGCTGGATGCTGCAGGCCCCCATACAGGGCTGGATGTGCACAATGTCACACACGCAATCAGTGTGCGGGACCTGGTGTCAGACACGGTGCACCAGTTCGCGCCGACCTACCATGACTATGTCCTGTACAGCAACAGCGGGGCCAAGTCTGCGCCCAAGGTGACACCCTGTGCTTTCAGCTGGGGCTGAGCTGCCTCTGTGACATGGTCCTCTTTGGCAGACAGGCATCAGAGGTGCATGCAGAGATCAGCATGCTTCTCAATGTCACGTGCACATGTGGCAGCCACCAACATGGAGGAGTCCAGGGCCTGCTGCCAGGCAGGCAGGCCGGCAGGCCCTTCAGAAGTTGTGCTGGAGCAGCCCAGGGGTGCTATGGGCTCTCCCTTGCTGAGCTGCATGCATTGCTGGCAGAGGCAGTCGGCAAGATTGCAGCTGTGCTCTCTTGCAGACCCTGCAATGTGCCAGGGCCCCCCCTTGCTTGCCATGGGCTGCTGGGGGCGCAGGCTCTCTCCCTGCAGCAGAGAAGGCCAGCCACCATCTGCCCATACACGGGCCCAGAAAGCGTGTAAAGGCTCAGCCAGACACAGCCAGCTGACATCCTGCTGAAGACTCATGCGCCACGCCTCCCTGCCAGCCACCATGCCTGCATCCGGCTGCTGCAGGCACAGGGCTCTCCCTCTGCCAGGAACGGGCAGCCATCAACGCCTGAGGTCAGAGACAGCCACCTAATGACTGTCCACATGCTGCTGCAGACGCAGCGCGCCAAGGCCATCCCGTTGCCGAAGGGCGTGGAGCTGCAGCAGGCTGGGTACAACTTCAGGGACAATGCCAACCTGCTGGCCAACATGGAGCTGGGGGTGCACCGGGAGGACTATGAGCGCGAGACAACCGACCTTGACAAAGACTCTGAGGGGACGCCGGGGGCGCAGGTGGGTCCGCAGACTGGGGTCTGCTAAACTTGACTCCTAAACGCTGAACCCCTCTCGGGTCTGCCCAGTGCTCATTTGCTCCATATGAAAGGAGGCATCCAGAGGGCCTGCCTGGGACCTGCATGCAAGCTGTGAGGTGAGCAGGCCTGGACAGGGACCTGAGGGAATGCTGGGGGCGCAGGGTCCCCTGGGGTCCTGCCTGAGCGCTGGGTATGTGCTGGGGACTCCAAGCTTCAGATCATATTGGTGTATAGCTGAGGCCTCTGCTGAGGAGGCGTGCATCCACAGAGAAACAGGGCTGCATGAATGCGGTAGAGAGACCACAGGTGGGGTTGCATGCAGGCTTTGCTGTGCCCACAGGGCACGACACAAGCACACATGACGACTGACCTGGACACAGACTTGGAGGGGGTGCCAGAGGTACAGGGTGGTTTTGGCAGCATGCCACTCGGCTGAGTTGGCGTCGGGGAGCAGGGTGTCCTGACAGCCTGCCTGGAGCTGCAGGCGTACTGTGAGGAGACAAGCCTGGCTAAGGACTCTGACAGTGCGTATTGGGCTGCACGGAGGTCCTTCAGGGAGGGACTGCTTGAATGCTGCATTGGCATGGTTGATTGCAGAAGCATGAAGGTTGGGGTGTGCCTGGGGCTGTGTGGCCGCTGGGGGCCATGCATTCCGAAGGCAGGCTCTTAACCTCTGAAGCAGCTGCAGCCTGTGCCTTTCGATCCTTCACAAGGCTGCCAGCAATTAGCTTTACAGCCTGCGCTTGTGAGGCTCTGCAGTATTTGGGTGAGAGCACACTGGCCAGAGCTGCACATGTCTTACATGTTTTGTGGGTGATTGAGGACCTCATGGCTGCTGCACCCTCCGCCCTGCAGGCAGCTGAGCCAGGCATGGCAGCCTATCGGGAACCTCGATACACAGACCAGGACGATGACGTGTTCCAGGTAGTTGTCAGCTTTGGGGTGCTTCTTGGGGTTCTGCGCCACCCAGTTGTTGCAGTGCCCCAGCCTGTTTGTCGTGGCAACCTGATATCAGCAGCGTGCAGCCATGCAGATATGTGCTGCCCGTCCTTGCATGCCGTGATGGGGTTTGCTCACTGGGGCCTATCGGTCCCCATTATCTCAGCTAGACCATGAATAGGAGTTGGTGCTGGTCTCAGTGCTGTCACCCCCTGCTCGCAAAGAGGCTCTGCCTGAGCTGTCACCTCTGATCACATGCACAGGTAGCCTGGCATCTGTAGGTCAGCAGGTTTTGCTGAAACAGACCAGCACTGGGCACTTCTGCCGCAGGAACGCGCGCCGCCCAAAGATGATGATGATGAAGGCATCGAGTACTACTCAGCTGATGTGAATGCACGGCGCACCACGTCAGACGATGTGGATGGGGAGGGGAAGAAGAAGAAGCATAAGAATAGGGTGCTGCGGCGAACAACCACGGACGATCTAGCGCCAGGGGACACCTCCTTGCAGATGGAGGACGATGCACCCCAGCCACCGAAGTCAGCCGAGGAGCGGCGGCGGGAGTTCCTAGCCAGGGGCTGGAGCAACGTAAAACTTGACGACGACGATTCTTGATCCCTTCCCAGCCAACCCCTGTGCGTCCAACTCCCGTTCCTCTGGCCCCCCTTTCAGAACAGACATCTGCTGCTGTGCTGCTGGAACCCAAACTAGACACTCCTAGGGACCTTCCTAGCACTGAGAGTGGGTCAGTGCTTCTGCCGCGTACCTCATATCCAGTATCGAATAGATGCGCTTCAGACCAATTATTGTGAAGTATATTGCCAGCCAGACTTACATATAGCTGGAGAATGCAGGAACGAAATTGGACCTGTCAGGAGGGGAGCAAGTATTGCAAATGCGAGCTTCACTTGCTGCCCTTGACCTTAAGGTCTCTCAGCAGCGGATAGTTGACCCTGATGCCGGGACCCATGGTATTGCAGACGGTCAAGGTCTTCCAGAATACTCCCTTGGCACCTGGCGGCCTGTTTGTGTCGATCGACTCCTGCATGGAAGCATCACAATGCTCAGCAAGTGCAAGCTGCCCACCAAGACACAGAGCCGTCGCGCAAGAACATAAACTTGTTCATGCTCAGGGGCACCAGGCCACTGCTGTCTGTCAGCGACACAGTAGCTTGGCACCAAAACTACCCAATAGAAAGACGATGGCAGAATGTACGCTGCGGAGTGGCCCTTCCAGCCTACCTGCACTGCCTTCAGGTTGGCGATGAGGTCATCGGCCTTGAAGTCTGCGCGGCCAAAGCCTACGTGGACATTGCCCTGCTTGTCGGCGCGGTACTCCACCTTGCCGCCCTTGAAGTCCTTGACAGCCTGCGACAGGGGCAGGGGGCACTCACGCTGCAGCATATGCACTCACATGCATGCAGGGGGGCCCTGCACTGTAGCAAACGCTATTTGTAGCAGCTGCTGTCTCCCCCACAGCTGTAGCAGAATCTCAGCTGTACACATGTAAGCAGCCTCAATGGCTACCCAGGTTGTGGCAAAGAAGCATGAAGCTGCTGTCCATCTACAATGGCTCAGTGGCTGTCAAGACACCAAGCATGGAGAGGGCCAGTGAATGATAATAGCGCTGACAATGTGGCTTTGGACCCCACCACAACCCTGCCTGGCCTGACAAGAGCAGGCATTTGCTTGCGCCAGTGAACCAGATTGATGCCATTTTGCCACGAGTCAGCAGGAGGCAGCCCACTATCGACACCATACCTGGGTGACATTGGTGGTCACAGTGCCGGCCTTGGGGTTGGGCATGAGGCCCCGCGGGCCCAGCATGCGTCCCAGCTTGGCCACCTTGGGCATCATGTCGGGCGTGGCCACCAGCTTGTCGAAGTCCATCATGCCTTTTTGAATGGCATCGATCAGGTCCTCAGCCCCCACGTGGTCTGCGCCAGCCTCCTTGGCTGCCGCCAGGTTGTCGCCCTACAGGTGGGCAGGAGTGGGAGGCAGTAAAAAGAAGTGAGGCAGTGGCTGGCCAGGGGCGGGTGTGCAAACAAAAGGGTCACCATACAAGCAGGATGGCAATGACAGGCAAGCGGGTCACCAGGGGGCAGAGCACTGTTGTGAACAGACAACCGCATGCCAGAGCACATCACATGTCCAACGCCTGAATAGACCGAGTCACTGAGATCAGGCCCTTGGCACAGCCTGCGCTGAGACTCACCTGCGTGAGCACTGCCACCCGCAGCTCCTTACCGGTGCCGGCTGGCAGGTTGACAGTTGCCCTCAGCTGCTGATCTGCGTACTTGGGATCGATGTTCAGCTTTATGTGCACCTGCAGGGAAAGGGGCCTCCCTCAGGTTCGGAAGGTGCGAGACACAGTAGAGTCAGGCTGCACCACCTCAGATTCAGCCAGCCACAGGCTCTGCAACACCCAGGCCGGCATGAGTGCGACCAACTCCGCATTGCCAGCGCGAGGAAATGGTTGGCCGCCAGGCCCAGTGTACGTCTGAGGGGCCTCACCTCGCAGGTCTCGACGAACTTGAGGCTGGATGTTTCTGTTAGTATGGTCAGAGCCTCCATGGGCTCCAAGGGGTCAGCGGTCTTTGAAGGGACCTGTAGAGCGCAGGGACAGCTGTTCCTGAACTCCAGGCCTGAGCCTCAGTGTGCCATGGCATCGTAAGCAGAATTCGAAAGAACGGGCCACCCACCTTGGCCTTCATGGCTTTATACCGCCGGCTCCTGCCCCTGTCTGGCTTGCCTGGTAGCTGTATCTGCCTGGCAGGCGCAGAGTCCTCCTCCTCTTCTGCAGCGCTTTGCTCTAGCTCAGCCATGCTGAGTGTGCCTGCTGCTGCAGCATGTGTTTTGATGTTCAGCCGAGCCTGGCGCCTTAAGCCACAGCTGGGCCCTGTCTGCTGCCTCAGTCTGCTGCACCCCCAGCATGGTTGGGCTCGCAGCGGCTGTGCCCCAGATCGGTGCAAGCTGCAAGATGGGCCTGGCAACTGCCTCTGAAGGACATTCATGCCGCTGAAGGACCACAGAGGTTGGTGTAGGTCAGAAAGCAGCCTATGTCTCGGGTCAAACTTGCCGGGCCTGTGGCTCTCTCAGCGCTGGTACAGGAGCACGGCCTCAAAAACATGAGGACGGCCCATTGGCCATCTCGAGGGGCCGTGTAACTGAACTAAGACGCGGTATTGCATAGATGTCAGATGATGAGTGGAACCCATCAGCAGAACTTGCTGAGGAGGGTGCTTCCCCAAGCAACATCGGGCCCCTGAGCCTGGACGCAGAGGGCAGCTTCAGATATGAGCCCCACAGCCCAGGTGGCATCCAGCTTAGATTGAAGGCCATGCCTGAGCAGGTCTGTCTTGATTCAGACTTGGTCTGCACAGGAGATGGTTGGGCTTCAAGTGGCCAACGTTGGCATTGGGCTGCAGGGCTTGGCCTATCAGGTGTGGCCATCTGCCCTGACTTTGTCAAATTATGCTGAGCAGCAGCATGCTCAACAGCGCTGGTGCTGGCAGGTGAGGCCTTGCTGCAGCCACAACACTGCTCAAGCCACGGTCTCACAACTCTTGATGCTGTGTGCAGGGTAAATATGTTGTTGAACTGGGTGCTGGCTGTGGACTGGTTGGCCTCGTCTTTGCCACGCTGGGGGCTCATCTGCTGCTCACTGATCTGCCACCTGTCATGGTAGGCTGCTGCAGATTGCATTACCATTTGACACCAGGCCACTGATGACCTGCTCTCTCTAGCTTTGCAGGCCCTACTGAACACCAACATCAGCCAAAATAAACCCCTGATCGAGGCAGCCAGTGGCTCTGCACAGGCTGCTGTGCTGAGCTGGGGGCTGACAGCGCCAGCAAACCTGCCTGATGGCTTCAGGCAGCCTGACATCATTATTGCTGCTGATGTGGTCTATCACAGGGAGATCTTTGAGCCGCTGCTGAGCACACTTACAGCCTTTGGTGACAACACAGTGTCACACAGCCTTGCAGCAGACCTAGGTGGCAGAAATTGTTGATCGTGCTTCTCTGTGCTCTGCAGCGCACTGTGGGAGCGACGTCAGCATCCTGCTGGCACATGTGCGTCGCTGGAAGAGCGACAAGCACTTCTGGAGGATGGCAAGGAGGGTGTTTAAAATCACTGATGTCACAAGCCATAATGCGTCGGGCTATGCCAGGGTAGATTCACGCACTAAAGGGGCCATGCGACTCTTCAGACTTGAGTTGAAGGAAGACACCAAATCGCTGAAACTATGTACTAGATGAAAATGAAGTCACTAACTGCTCAACCAACACTACTGCTGGAAGACATCTTCAGAAAACTTCACTCTGCCATCAAGAAGCTGCTTCGACGGTGTCTTTTTAAGACAGGCCAGCTCCCTGCAGAGCACAAGGTCTTCTCTAAGTTGCAGACCCCCAAAAGATGGTTCTCCAGCCACCTCTTGCGACCTATGTCGGTCACCTTCATGCCCTTGAGAGGGCAGAAATGATGAGCATCTGAAGCAACCAGGTCCCAGGGCGTACATACCTTTTTATGTACGCATACAAGCGCTGTGCATCTGGGCGCTTTGTCTCATCCTTGCCATAGATATTTCGGACAAGGGCATCTACAAAGTCCTCCTCTCCTCGCAGAGCCTGCAATCCATGTGAAGCTGATCAAGGGCGGAGACTCGAAAGCAAGGCTTGCGCCTGGCACAATTGGTACCAATCACCAGAGCCATGACCACTGGTTCTCACCTTATCGAATGAATTGCTCATGCCGTAGAACATCTGCTCCAGCTCGGTCAGCCACTTGCTGAGACGCACCTGCACCCAGTAGCTTGACATTCAGCATCAGCTTCAGAATGGTTCTCTGGGAGGGCCTGCCTTTTGCAGGGCACAGCGGGAAGGGTGCACAAGCCAACGCCACAGGATGGTCGCAGCTGGACTTGTCCCTGTTGGGGGCAGAACACCTGTGTGGCAGACCGAGGGACAGGCACTGTGACTCCATCACCTCACGCCCCACAGCTTAGGGCTGTGCTGACCCCCAGCCACATGGTGCACGTGCTTCCCCTCAGATGGTGCTGCCTGAGCGTCCTCAGCCCACACCCAGACGGCCACACGCCTAGTACACACCTTGCGGCACCCATAGCTGCTCTGTGTGAGCTTCCCTGAAGTGCCCCAACCACAGGCCTCGGCTCCCACACCAGATCCCGGCCATGCCGCACCTCAAAGTCTCCCTTTCAAGATCCACATGGTGCTGCTCAGATCCCCCATGGGCCGTCAAGATCGCGCACAGACATGTTGACTCGGCCTGATGAGTGCAGGCAACACCCACACATGCTGTGCCTGACTCAGTCAGGTCCTTAAGGCCTTCACTCCACGCCTGGAGCTGGACCTCATGCTGGCAAAAATTGCTCATCCCCAGCCACACTGTGCCTGGGAGCCCTGATCACACCCCTGCCTGCACAAATTAGCCCACACCTGGGCACTCTCAGGCCTGGCAAGTTGGGGCCCCGCCTGGACTGCAGCCCGCCTAGTTACATCCTGCCTGCTGAGCCTACCTTGACCCCCTCAGCCCGAACCCGCAGCTCCACATCATGCTGGAAGTTCTCATAAGCCATCTGGGCTATGTCACGCCCATCCTGCCCCTCCGCCCGCAGACGCACCAGCAGCATCCACATGTGGATGCACATCATGCTGTGCACGTTGGCAAAGCGCTTCTGCAGGCCAAATACTGCAGGCAGCGCAAACAGCGCAGTGAGCACACTAGCTCTTGGCTTGGCTATGTTAAATGCGCAGAGCATGCTCATAGCGTCCCAGCATGAGACAGGGCGGGGCTACCCTGTGTGCACGTTGCAATAATGCAAACACCTGTGGGCAGCATCTCACCTGAGTACAATTGCTCAAGCTCAGCCTGCTCAGTGATAGCCCTGAAAAGATTTTTGCTGCCTGCAGGGCATTTGTATCATTCGGGTCGAAGCTGTAGCAGAAATCAGCAGCAGGTAGTTCAGCACAAGGTTTCTGCAACTGCAACTGCCTTCGCTTAAGCCCTACCTCTCAACAGCTGGCTCTCCTTGCTGTAGAAGCCAGAGATGGACAACAGCAGCTGCCGGAACTTGCTCTGCTCCACCGAAGGTCGAGGCTGCTCCACTGGCCTAGCCCACTCCAGCGATCGTGCAGGCAGTGCTCTAAAGTCGAGCCCCTGCAGCAGCAACAGGGGCGCAGGTAGCTGGCAGGCGCATGCTTGCTTCTGTGCACAGATCAGCCTGATTGGGATGTGTCACACCTGCTGCGCGCCTGCTTCTATTGGCTGGGCTGCCAGCCCTCTGCATGACCACAAGGCTAGAGAGGGCATTGCCACTGCCTCTGCATGGCTGCATTGCCACGACTGCACCAACTCATGCTGATGCAGGCGCAATAGCTGGGTAGCCCCTCTGCGCATGTCTACTTTGGAGATGCAACTGTACGCGGTCTGTTCAGATGGCCTTCTTCTTCCACTTTCTTGGGAGCCGGCACAGAGATCAGCTGCTCACTGACTCTGCACAGCACCTCCCAGTTGACACCAGGGACAATCTGAAGCATGAAGCTGCCCCCTGGATATGAGATAGGGCTGGGTGTGAAGCAAGCCTCAGCCTATGGAGGCTGGGGAGAGAAGATGCTCAAGAAGTTTGGCTGGGCAGACGGCCAAGGTCTTGGCAAGGAGGGCACAGGCATGAGGGAGGCCATCAAAGTACGGAAGAAAGACGACAACAAAGGGGTGAGGATGCAGGCTGAGCTGCTCCTCAGACGCCAGCATGGCTCTGCATGAAGGGGGAGCAGAGGGGCTTCCTGATGAGCATCCGCATCAAGTGGGACCATGTGCTGCCTTTGCTGCAGGTGGGCGCGTCGTTGCGGATGGAGCCTGAGGGGCGCTGGTGGGAGGACGCCTTCCAGGGAGTGATCTCCAAGCTGCAGCCCGAGGTGCGCTGCAGGGAGACTGGTTGTCAGTGTGCACCGTGCGGTATGCCTGCACGTTTCTGGCCCTCAAGGACCATGCTGAGCAACAGGATGCCAGCCTGCATGCACGTGCAAGCAGGCCAAGCTCTGGCCAGCGAGGTTTCAGCAAACAGCAGGCCAGGATCCCACCTGCCACGGACCAGTCCACCAACCTGCTCTACTGCAGGAGGGTTCCTGCACTCAGCTGTGCCAAAGTGCAAGTGGGTACCTCTTCCCTGCAGGAGGAATCGGCCTCAGATGTGTCGACGGCGGATGATTTCCCCAGCAGCAGCGGCAGGCCCCAGAACCAGGATGGCACACGATCCTCTGCTCGCGCGGATGAGCTGCGCCTGGCAGCAGAGCTTCATAGCCAGCCTGCCTGGCACGGCGGCGGCAGATTCACCGGCAGGTGAGCATTGCATGGCCACACGCCCTCTTGCTGGAACCCCTTTTGGCAGCAGAATCTCTGATGCTTGGTGTGCATACTGTTGGCCAAGCCAGCTCAAGCAGAGGTGGCTGGGCTCTGGAGAGGCGTGCTTCGTGGTAGCCCAACTGTCAGCAGAGCCACGTGGGCCGTGAAATGAGCTCTGCGTTGTGTTAGGAGGCAGTGCTTTGTGTCAGGTGTGCTGCACAGGTCTTGCTTTGCACAGGCAGACCCCACTAGCAAGAGGTTGCTAGAGGTACGCTTCCAAAACAGAGTCGGTGCAGGGGCTGGTAGTTCACGCAAGGATGACATTGTGCATCCCTGCTGCTGCAGGGCTGGCAAGCTGGCGCGCATCAGGCGGCAGGAGGCCGAGGCTGCCGCCAAGCTGGCAGGAAAGCTGCCTGTAGGTGAGGGCCAGCGGCAGGCGACGGCAGTGGCCACCGCTGCAGCTGCTGAGGCTGGCGTTGGTGCACAGCTAGCGCTGGGATCAGCCGGCCAGAAGCAGAAGGGCAGCAAGCGGAAAGCACCGGCGACTGCAGCGGTCACACCTGATGCCGAGGCCGATGCTGCTGCCAGCAAGGCAGCCAAAAGAAGGCGCAAGGCGGGGAAGGCTGGGACCCAGTCCGCTGGGGATGGCAGCGAAGCTAGGGCAGCCACTGCGGCTGCAGCGGCGCCCCCCAAGAAGGCCAGGATCGTCATTGAGCCTGCCTATCAGAGCCTGCCTGGGACCCATGCAGCCTTCAAAGCCACTCCTGCAGCAGGTGGGGGGCTGCAGGCGGTGCCCGCCATCTGCAGCATGACAAAAGCCCCCACATATTGTTGTTGTCTTTGGCTGGCTTGAGCTGCAGTGCTGCTGCTGTGAGTGCGCAATGGTGCGTTGGGTGAGCATAGCCTGTGCTCTCAGGTGACTGTCATGAGCAGTGCTTGAACGGCAGACTGTCGATGTGCAGGGTGGTGGGGTGCCAAGCGCTTCATGTCAGCCGGCTGCCTAGAGGGCCTGTCGGAGCAGAAGGACACTGCCGCCAAGGAGAGGCAGGAGTTCAATGAGGCAGACCAAGAGGCCCTCTACAACACCACCCAGAACGCCAAGACTGAGCACAAGAAGGGGCTGGGCGCCAGTGCTCTCATTGGTGAGCTCGCTGTGCTCAAAATGCAAGGCTGAGGTTGGCAGAAATGCTTTCGCGAAGACCATGCTGCAGGTCTTATGAGCGAGACCATGCCTTGCTTGTCAGAGCTGCTGCAGCATGAGCTGGGGACTGAGGGATTGTCTTCACTGCAGTAGCAGGCCCTTTCAGTGCTCATTGAGAACATTCTTTGTTCATCCAGACGCCTGGGTCATGACTGTGAACATGGGCTCCAGCTTTCGGTATTCCGTTCTGCAGGCGCTGGCCGCCTGGGGTGGTTGTGACAGCACTGTGAAGCAGTACGCCTCCTCTGCAGGCAAGCTGGCTGTGGTCTCAGGCTGTCTGCTTATGCTGCAGGCAAGGTGGCAGGTGCCAAGTGGACAGGTGCCAAGATCACCTTTGATGAGGACGAGGCTCAGCCTGAGGCAGCAGGAGGACGAGCAGCCGCACAGGACACAGTTTCCCCCAAGGAGGAGAACAGGTCCCTGCCGGCAGCCCAGCTGCCGGCAAGCCTGCAGGCTGTTAAGTGGAAGAAGCTGGTCACAGCCGAGCTGCAGCAGGTGAAACATGGGCGCAACTTGGTGCATGTGTTCACTGTCATGTGTGAGAATGTGAGGTGGCAGCCTCAGCTGAGTGCAGCGCAGCCTAGCAATGTTTTAGGAGCCACCGCCCTGGCCTAGCGCTTCAATCTTCTGCTGCAGGGCGGCTTTGCTACCCATCAGCATGGCTTATGGCTTGCATGAGGAAAGCAATTGCCCTTGATGCGACATATGACCCTGCGCTGTCGGGCTGCAGCGCCACTGACTGGCCGAACTTGCCGCCTGCAGGCGCCTGGCTGTGAGATGAAGGTCAAGGCTCTGCAGCGGAAGCTGATGGCAGGCCTCAAGGGCCGGCATGGTGACTTAACAGTCGAGGTGCAGGGGCTACTGGAAGCCGACATGTTTTCAAAGCTCTCTGCCAGCTCCAAGTTCAGGCTGTCCAGCAAGAAAGTGGCTCTTCTCAGCTGACAGCTTCCACAGATGCAGGCAGGCATTTGCTATACCTGCATGCACTGCTGGTCGAGTAATTTACTGGTCTTTGTTGATCCTGAACAAATGGTCCACCTTATGCAGCCCACTTCCCGCTAACTCAACTGGCCCTGCTATAGGATAGCCTGGATCTTGTATTGTGATACTGCAAAATGCTGCAGACCACCGTTGCTGCTGGCCCTTGGCAGCCAGCATGTCTTAAGGCACTCGCACTCCCGTAGGGTGGTGCCAATTCATTCAATATGACAGCCTTATGCATGCAAGCTCTCAGTGTGCCATACATCAAGACGCAAGGACAACTTTTGATTCATTAGCAAAGCCATGCGTGGTAGAAACAATGTATGAGAACCCCTTCTGCAGAGCAACATGGTTGTACACAACAGTTCCTGAGCAACAGGCGGTTGTATGCATATGTGTCCAGGAAGTTCACGTGTAGGGTGGCCCCAGGCAGCGTCTGGTGTATGTACAAAGCCGTGCTGTCAGTGGTGGGCTGAGTCTGGCAGCTGGGCACTCTGCTCCTCTTCCTGCTTCATTAGTGCAGCCAGCCGAGCCTCTGCCTGGGTCAGGACACTGGGAGGAATCACGCGGTTGGTAGCAAAGTTGTCAAACACTGCCAGCACGCCCTGTCCTGCAGCCCAGCCCAGAAACAGCACCTTGTGAGCTTGCAGCATGGGCCTGAACCTGCATCCCTCATGCACCTGGGCTGGGAGCTGTCACAAAGCTGACTGCTACCACAGCACAGCTTGCCCTTGCAGAGACTACATTGAGGGCATCTTTTCTGCTTGTCCAGTCCGTGCTCTTCTGACCAGTGGAGCTGGCAGTCACATGTCAAGCAAGTGGTGTGCTAGCTGACCTGATGCCTCCATGTAGTCTTGCACCAGCTGGCCGTTGGCGTCCTTGGCCAGGTTCCACTTGTCTGCAGGTCACACACGCAGCTGCTGAGACACCACATCTTGCACTTACAACTCAGCCCAGCACGAGCCTTTGACAGGCTCCATCCCATGCAGTCCGCCTCAGGGAACAGCCGGTAGTGAGCTGCTTGGCACCCTCATGCCAGGGCCTCTCATGCTGCAGGCTGCCAACACAGCTGTGTCCTCATACTGCACAATGTTCACAGATTCCCAAGGGCCCTCCTGCTGCAGGGGCCCAACAAGCTAGGGGCCCTCATGCTCTGTGACGCTTAGCACAAAAGCCAAAGGTCATCCTGCTGCAGGCTGCCCACTAGCCAGGGTCTACGATGCTGCAGGCTGCTTACACAAGCCAGAGGTCTACCTGGCGACGGCTGCCATCAAGCCAGGGGCTTTCATGCATACGAGGCGCACACAGAATCCACAGGTCCTCCCGCTGCAAGGTTCCACAAGTCAAGGCACCTGATCGTGCATGCTGCACACACCATCAGGGGCGTTACCTCCATCCTTCTTCTCGTACCACGACACCAGCATCTTCCCATGCGTCAATTTCTCAATGCGACCAGTCCTGCAGGCAGTAGGTCTCCAGTGAGGTCTACTTGCAGCTTCAGACATTTGCTTGCAGCTCTCTGAGGCATACAGCTGGCATACTACTGTCGTACGGCTGGTATCAACTCACTCTGTTTATGAAGATGCAAGCTTGACCTGAGGCCTCATTGTAGGTTACGCTCCTGAGTACTGGTGCTTGTGACAGGGCTAGAGTTCCAACCTCAGGTGCTAGGGCTGCAGCTACAGCTAAAGCTGGACAGAATCCTGGCAACAGCTAGACCACTCATCATCATAGACGTGTTCATGCCAGAAGCCCTCGATTCTAAAAATGGGTCTCACCAGCACAGCTGCTGCAGTCGCAGCCGCAGCTTGAGCTGCACAGACAGCCTGGCAAGAGCTTGAGCCCCAAGGTTAAAGAGTGAACCACCAGCACAGTAATCAGGGCTCCTACATGCACAGGAAGCCGGCAACCGCTACAGCTCAACATTCGAGATCCTCATGACTATATTGCTAGTGCGACACCCTCGATTCAATGGGCGGGCTCACCAGCTAGCACAGCTGCCATGGCTGCAGATCCAGCGCCGGCTGGACAGCTAGCACGGCATCAGCTTGACCAGTCATCACTTGAGATATCACGCAAACCCTCTTCAAGTTAAACAATGGGCCTCACCAGCACAGCTGCCGCGGGTGCACCTCCAGGTTGGTCAGCGCGTCGGCGTGGTCAGCCGCCATGATGACCTTGCGTGAGGGCCGCAGGTCTGAGGGGTGGATGTCATTGCCCCTCCCTCCCAAGCTGCCCTGGGCAAGCTGCTGCAGCTGCTGCAGAGCGCGCTGGGCGTTGCAGCCTGTCAAGGCAACAGCAGGCCCTGGCTCTGACAACTCTGGCACTGCGAAGCTGGCATGTGGGCCTGGCTGGGGGTGACCTTGCATCTGAGCTGCCACCGAGCCAAGGCCGTACATGCCTGCCTGCTGGAGGTGGCCCTGCATTTGGGGCGCTACAGAACCGCTGGCGTATGTACTAGGCTGGGGGTGACTCTGCATCTGAGGTGCCACAGAGCCGCCAGCAACTGCACCAGGCTGCTGGTGAGCCTGTTGCTGAGCTGCCACAGACTGTGGCAGGGGCGGCACTGAGCCTGCAGGGTGGCAAGGGCCAGCCTGCATGCTGCTCTGCTCGCTGTACAGGGCTGTATGGTGGCTGGAGGGCGGAGGGTCCCCCCTGCCAGCGCTGCAAATCACTGCCATGCCTGCTGCCGAGACTCCAGCACCCTGCACGCCCGTCTGCCCGGGAGCAGCGCCTGCTTTCACGAAGCTGCCTGCTGCCTGGTGCTGCTGCTCTGGCTGCTGCGCCAGGCAAGCATCTGCCATCAAGGTGTTGGAGCCTTGTGAGGGTAGGATTGTGCTCCCAAAGGCGCCTGACATCTGTGACTGCACGTTAGCAGGGGCAGCAGCAGCAGGCCTGGCCATGTTGCTGCTGTTGGGGGCTGCCTCCCGGAGTGCTGGTGCTGCAGCTGCGGCTTGCATTGGCCTCTGTGCAGTGACCGCCTGCTGCGCTGCACCCTTGGCCCAACTTTGCAGCATCTGGGTGGCTGCGGCACTGCCTGCCTGCATCTTCAGCGCATGATGCGATGGCCGACCTGCCATGTCTGCCTGCTGTTGCAGGGACACTGCAACCTGCGCCCACTGCTGGGCCTGGCTTGGCTGCTGAACAGCAGGCCTCAGTTGCTGTGGCTGCTGCTGCTGCAACAAAGCCTGCAGAGGGTAGCTCTGCATGGCAGACCGCAGAGACTGCAGTCCAGCACTGCCCACAGGCCACCCCTGCTGCTGCTGGTGCTGCCCATACACCAGCAGGGACTCTGGCACATATGGTGCAGCCTGCAGCTGTGCAGCTGGCCTCGCATGTAGTGGGGCAGGCTGACGCTGCTGCTGCTGCTGGCTGGCAGCCTGCTGAGAAGCCAGCAGCAGCTGCTGGCGCTGCCTCTGTGCAGCGTCCCACTGGTGGCCTGCAGTAGCTTGGGGCCCCTGCATGGTGTGCTGCACAGGTGCCCCTGCAGCAGCTGATGCGCCTGGGGTGGCTGCTGAGGGAGGAGCATCCCTGCTGCCCAGACCGCTGCCCACCAATGCTGGGCCTGCGAGCAACACGCACACACTCAGCTTGCTCCCGGCACCACACCCTCTGACACGTTGTGGGGCTGAAAGACAGTACTGGGACTTCAGAACTACAAATAGCAGGCTGCAATTGGCTCCACCTGACAATGTGACGCTTGACTTCACAGGTGCAAAGTACAGCACAGTGTGCAGCTGATCCTACCTGATGTGGCCCCAAAAGCTCCAGCTGCAAGCTGCGAGCTTGATGTAGTCTGAGTTCCCTCAGCCTGGAGGACACTGTCAGCACCTCTGGCTCCAGTGTGCATGTGAACACCAGCTCCAAGCGGCGCCCTGAGGCTTAGCTGCCCACACCATGGTGGGCGCCCAAGCTGAGCATGCAGCTGCTGTGGTACAGCCACCCCTGCAGGACAGAGAGCATCAAACTGTCACGATTTGGCTGCAGACTGCACCCCTTTTGACCAGGCAGGATACTGTACAACACCTCAGGCTGTACAACAAGTCTGGAGACAAGGTCGTGTAGAACTGGCCCTGGACTGAGCAAGATCCAGCAACCCTGCACAAGTTTCGCCAACTCACAGTTCTATGAAGCGTAAGCGAGGCAAAAACAGCGCACCATGGCGGACTTCAGTTGGAGCCAGGTAGCTGCCATGTCCACTGCACTGCATACTGGAGGCGCCTCCAGCCATGTACTGCTGCTGCTGCTGCTGGAGCCCAGCCTGCCGCTCAGCCACCATCGAAAAGGCAGAATGTGGCGCGCAGGGTCTGCCAACCCCAGTAGGCGGGCGTGAGCAGCCTGCGGGGTGGCTGGCAGCGCCTGAGAGCCTGACTGGGGCGCTGACTGGCCGGCCAGGGGGCCTGCCTGCTGCGCGAGGGGCAGAGGATGCCCTCTGCAGTGTTGCTGGCTGCTGCTGCTGCTGCTGCACAAGAGCTGGTGCAGGGTGGGAGGACTGAGCAGCAGCAGCAAAGGGGCTCTGCATGGGGGCAGGCCTGTGCACATGCAGGCGTGCTGCCCCGGCATCAGCAGCTGCAGCAGCAGCCTCTGCTGCAGCCTGCACCGCTGCAGCGGTGAAGGTGGCTCCTGGGGTTGATTGCAAGGCTGCGCTGTTTGTCCTGCTGGTGGGCGCACTGCTGGGGCGGGCCCTGGCTCTGACAGCCTGCGAAGCCTGTATGCAGACAGCCCAGGCTCCGAGAAATGTCTTATTGGCGCCTGGAGCACTGCACTTCTGCCTGGCCTCAAAGCGCAGGCACATCATGCACACACCTTGCATGCTGGGGTCCAGCCTCTGCATGCATGAGGTGGTGTTGTGTGCCAGCCCACCTGACGCTCCAGTCCAAGCCTTGCCTCAGATGAGCCGCCACCTTCCCCCCTGTGGCCCTCATCATCACTCCTGCTGCGCTTGCCCTGGGTCAGTCCTGCAATGACCTCAGCAGCAGCCTGCGCCTCAGCAGCAGCTGCCTCCGCTTCCTGCCTGCCCCTCTTGCGGGTGACCATGCGCCGCGGTGGCGACAGCAGCATGGTGTCCTGCCCCTGCCCAGCTGGCCGTGCAGACTTGGGGCGCCGTGCCAAGGTGACACTGCGAGGCGCGGCAGGTTTCTGTGCACTCTTGGAATAAGTTCGCTCTGTGCGGGTACGCTTGCCGCGCGTCTTGCGGCCGCCACTGCCGCTGCCGGGGCGGCGCCCCACTTGTGCACTGCTGGGGCGGGCCAGCGCGGTCGCTCGCTGGTGAGCGGCCTGGTCCTGTTGTAGGCGCTGCAGCTTCTCTACAGCCTCGGCGGCCCTCCGCTTGAGCACCTGCGCCATCTGCTCTGCCTACGGCAGCCAGGGCATGACCCAGTCAGCGAGCTGCAGGCCGGTCATTCACAAAGCTAACGTTGCCCTGGCATATCACTGGCAGTGTGGGGTGGGAGCAGGCTTGGAAGCATGGCAAAGAGCAGCAGGCCCAGGACATTGGTGGTTGAGCTCTGACAAGGGCAGCTGCTGAGCCGAAGGTAAACACATCAGGTGCCCACCTCCCGGGCAGTACGCATCAAGCTGTCCCCCACCACCCTGCGACTCCTCAGTGCCTTCTCTGATGCCTCGCCGGCAGCAGCCTCAGCCTCTGCAATAGCTGCAGCCCTGGCTGCCCTGCACACAAGCATGTCAAGGTAACCAACAGAGCAGCATAGCACATGCGGTCCTGATGCCACCCACAGCATCTTGAACTTGTTTGTGAACAACTGCTCCAGACAAACCGCCACCTGCGCACTTTGTGAGCCAGCCTCAATCAGCTAAACTGGCAGCCTGATCTGACAGGCAGAACGTTGGTTTACCTGACAGCCTCCTGCGTTGTGGGGTCTGTGCGCAGGAGCTCATTCATGTGCCACTCAATGTCCTCAGGGAGGCCTATGATGGGAGGAGCAGGGTCTAGCAGGGCAGGCTCTGGCACTGCCGGTTCCTCCACAGACAGCTGCCGGTAAAAGCTGCTGGGGGAAGGGCCAGACTTGCTGTGAGCCTGCCAAGCCCCTTTGCCGGCCTGCAAGCCTGCTGCAGGGGGCCGTCCTGCGGCTGCTGCTGCGCCTGCCAGCCCCTCGGATGATGCCTGGGTGCCATTCACACTCAGGCCCTCCTCCTCCCCCTGCAGTTGCTCCCCTGCTGCCAGCAGCTGCAGGAGGCCCTCACTGGCCTCAGCAGCTGCTGCTGCAGTCTCTGCCTCCACGTCAGAGGGTGAGCTAGGGTCACTGCCAGCACCAGCAGGGACCCGTGCTGCTTCCACTTGCGCAGCAGCAGCCGCAGGCGCCAGCACTGCATGCAGCTGAGCAGCAGCCGCCGCTGGTGCCAGTGCCGCCTCCAGCTGGGCGGCAGCAGCCGCTGCAGCATGGCCTGCCTCAGTTGCAGCGGCACTCAACGCAACCGCTGAGGCCTGCTGCTTGTCAGCAGTTCCAGCTTCAGCAGCAGCATGCGCCCCAGCCCTGGCGGGTGCAGAAGGGGCTGGCTGCAGCACCAGCAGACCGCCGCAAGCGCCTCCAGACACACAGACACTGCTGGGCCTGCTAGCACTTGCGAATGCCGGGGCTGCTGCATCTGCAGCTGTGGCCCTTGCGGGCTGTGCGGCATGTCTGGGGGGCAGGGGTGCAGCTGCGACTGGGCTGGCAAAGGCCTGTGCCAGGCTGGTGTTAGGGACAGGGGATGTGAGGCCTGAGCTGGTGGCCTGGCCCCGCAGTCCCCCAAGGATGGGCCCTGCTGGTGAACTGGCAGCCCGCAGCAGGGGAAGGCGTCTGGGGCTGTTCTCTGTGAGGGGGCGAGGGCTTGGTATGGCATGGCGAGCGGCTTTGGTGGCTGGCGACCTGCACAGGTCAGATAAGACTGGCAGCACGGTGGCGGCCTGCATTCTTTGCTGCGGTACATTGAAGAGCTGGAGGAGTTAGAATGCAGGTCAGCGCAACTGCCAGCAGGTCGTATTGGTGGCAGATAGGTCAGCCAAGAGTGTAAGCGCGTTACAGGGGCTGCCAGCACCAGGATGCATTTTTGTGACCTGCGAGCCGATGGAGCAAGCTGGCTGCCACAGGTCCCCAGTTCTGCACATATTTCAAATCAGCAGTGTTGACAAATTTGCCGCCCACCTTAGATTTTCTTTGCCATGTGCAGAGCTCATCCTCCTGGGGCTGTGGATATCAGTCTGCAACAGCATGATGAAATGCTTGCTCTACTGGAGGCAACGCCTATGGGTGGTGGCATTCCTCAGGCTCTTGGTTGCAGAGGCAGGCAGACAGAAGCAAGTATACAACTGAGCAAGCACAACCACAACTGCTGCGGCGTTGTACACTGGCATTGCTGGGGCAGCACCCCTGTCTGTACACTGATTGAGCTTGTGTGGCCTCAGCAAAGTTTTTAGCCTGACCTGGCCAGCTGGCAGTGGCGAGCATGGCTTGACTGCCTGGTTTTGAGCCTGATCATGCTCCTGCTGCTGCAATGGGAGTTGCAGCTGGTTCATGCTGACTGAGAGGCCTACAGGTCAGGTAATGTGCGGAGTTGACCATAGGGCACAGATTGGCACCATGTCAACAATGTCCTGCACATGTGCATCTGAATCATGCTCCCAGCCTGCTGGCAGATGACATGCAGTTGCGCACCGCAGGTCAGGTCAGTGCCATTTTCAAACGTCATAGGACTGCTGGGCAAGCAGGGGCTATGCTCAGTCTGCAGGCGTTCAGATATGGTCCTCACACCTCCTCATGCTCAGTGCATTGCATCAAGACTTTCAATGCAAGGTCTGCAGTGGCGATGCTTCCCACCTTTTACGTGTGCTCAGCCATGCGTCAGCCTAACCCAAGCGATCGGTTCGCAGGGCAGCTCTTTGCTAGATCAGATTGGCGATGGAACAACCAGGCGAAAGGTCTGACCAGCATGTAACCTAGAAATGGCCAGTGGACCACTTTGACCTTGCTGTTGCTGTTGCTTGTGCTGCTTCGTTGTCCATATTCTCAATCCAGAGGTGACGAAAGCATGAGGTGAGCTTGCCCAGCAAGAGAATGTGAGAAGATAGCTGCGCCTCACAGAAATATCAGTGTAGCCTCAAAGAGGTCTTCATCCTCAGCAGCCAGAACTGCTACCATAGTGGACCTGGAGCGCACGGACAAGCTGGAGGTGACCTCGCCAGAGGCCAAGCAAGGATGCATGGGCATGCTTCCATCCGCCTCAGGTGGCACCCCTCATGTCATGATGCTGTTGTCTACCACCCTCAGAGTTGCTGCAGCGTTGCAACTGTTCTCATGCCCTGGTGTCTGCTGTGCCTGGCAGCAATGGGCGCACATCTCTGCGCATTCTGGATCTTGTTAAGATGCTGCAGGCCTGCAGCATCATGCACACTGATGGGTTCTTGACACTCAGCCTGTCTGTGTTAGCGACAGACGGACAGCGCTGCGAGCAAATAGGTGCAGCACATATTCACAGGGAGCATGCTGGGTGGTACGCTGCCATCTGTGCTGCGCAAGCCTGTGGCAGGCCAGCATCATGGGACATGGGTGGCCGGGGGCCTCAGTGGCAGCAAGGGCTGTTCCGATGTTTGATCAGGCGATACCACCCTGCCAACATGCCCTTTGGCAGACATCTGCTTCACTTTCAGAAACATCGTACACCGCCGACCACAGTTGTCCCGATTGCAGCCATGCACATCGTGTTGGATCCAGTGATTGGTGGATGCAGGTGAGGCTGCACGGCCTGGCCATGCAGCGGCAGTCTTGGCTCTGGCTCAGTTACTGCAGGTGGCTCTCCAGATTTAGCTGGCTGCATGCGGCACTGAAAGCTGGCCTGCAAGAGGCGCTGCTGCAGGTGTTGCTGGCCAGGAGTCAAGGTCGGACAATGCTGGTTGGCAGGCGGCACTGGTGATGAAGGCCGTTAGTGTTCCTGCCCGTGCGCGAACGATGCTGGCAGCAGGGCTGGACAATGCTTGAGCTCTGCTGCTGCCATGTGCATGCTGATTGCCACTAGTGTGACAGTTCACCCTGGTGGCCAGTCAGGAAGTGGCCACCAGTTGCTGATTGCCACCAGGGTGGCAGCAGGGTGATCTTGGAGACATCCATGGGTATGCAAAGTTCTGACTGTGGTACACGGCATCTTCAAATGTAAATGGCACTCAGCAGCAGGATGTTCGTGAGGATGAAGGTGGGTTGCATGAAAGGCTTGAAGCTATCGGTGCAGCTGGCAATCACAACAGCTGCACCTGGCCAGGCTGAATTAGCTGATGTGGGGCAGTGCTGTTGTATCATGGCTGCTGGAAGAAAAGTCGATGAGTTCCCGCGACAAATGTCTTAGCCGGCACATCCAAAGCCATTCTGGTGATCTGCAGCACGCATTTGCAGTGTCAACTTGATCAGCATGGAGGAAACCTATGCCAGCCTTAGTGCAGAAGACATGGCTCACATGGATCAGCTGCGAGCTAAGTATGCAGGCGCAGGTGTCCAGGTGCAGCAGCAGCTGACGTGGATGTTGTGTCAGATGCAGTTGCCCATCTGATCAGGCGTCTGCTGCAGGCTTCCATCAGAGGCAGTAGTCAGGAAGACATTGCTGCAAATGTCTCCCAGGGCAGTGCTGCTGAGCCTCTCTTTAAACTCTGTGGGACATGCGAGGGCACCGGCAAGCAGCAGGAGGAGTACAGCATTGGCAGCTCCTCTGCAGGTGGCTGCAGGGTGCTCGAGGTGACAAGACCTGCCAAAGCGGTGGACAAGGTGGTGCATCTCATCTCACATGAGTCACAAAAGCTCTGAGCCTGACAAGCATGCATACCGCAGCGCACCCAGAATGCTGCAGCTGATGCAGCATTGCGCTGCTGCAGAGGAGCTGTCCAGAGTGTGAAGGCGACGGCGGCAAGCTGAGCAGGCCAAAGCTCACAGAGCTCAAGGGCGCAGACAACAAGCCCCAGCAGCAGCAGGAGCGAGACAAGCCCTCCAAGCTGAAGATTGTCAGGGTCCAGGCCAAGCTCAGTGCCACAATGGAGGTGAGCCTCGTGTTTATCTGGAAGGGACTGCATCAGCACCATGCACAGCTTCAGCTGGCTCTTGCAGCAGGGACTGCATGGTTCACAGGGCAAAGGGGGCACTAACAACTTTCAGTCCTTCCGTATCTCTGAACAGTTGTTGCTAATGCACACACGTTGCTCAGGGTGCATCCATGCATGGTCTGCAGGAGCTCAGATCCCTTGACACCAGGATAAAGAATGCTCCTGCCGGCTCCCGAGAGTTCGACCTCTGCCGCACACTGCATGATCACCTGCAAGCCTATTTGGCCAAGCTTGAGGCTCAGATCCGACTGGCAGAGTGCCAAGACTGACACCTCGACATCTGCTGCTCTTCCTGACTCTGCGCTGAGGCCCTTTGATGTGCCTGGTGCCGTTCTCAGCTGCTATGGCCGATCAGCTGCCCAGATGAGCACCAGCTTTGGGCACGTGGGCCTGTTAAGGAGCTGCTGCTCGCTGCAAATCCAACGGTCTGGAGGCAGCTTGGCTGCCAGGCGCGAAACTGCCTCATACTCCTCCTGTCCGCCTACAAATTAGCAGAGAACTGTCACCGTCAATATCGCAGCCAGAGCGTCTCATTTGTGGAGTTTACCTGGTTGGCCTGAGTAGCACAGGACTGAAATGCAACCTCCTGGCCTGATGACTTCCAGTGCAGCCTCTATAGCTGCAACTGTGGTGCTGAGCTTGGTAGCAGTCTCCAGCTTATTGCCCTGCCGGGGCAGGTACCCGAGGTTGAAGCAGATCAACGCCGCCTTGTTGCTGCCCACATGCTCGTGCATAGTGGAGTGGCACCCCAAGATATAGTGGATGTAAGGTTGCTCCTCTGGGCTGAGATGCTGTGCAATTGTCTGCCTGGTGGACTCAATGGCAGCCTCCTACAGGCAATGGGTTCGTACACATCGGTATCAGGTCTGTAGCGGGGGCCAGAAGCCTGGCAATTGCAAAGGAGAAGTGTGCCTGGAGGTCCATGCTGTACACCTGCCCAGCGGGCCCCACTGCCCGGCTGAGCCACAGCGTGTCACGCCCGTTGCCAGCTGTTGCATCCACACAGCAATCTCCTTTTTGGATACATTGCTTCCAGGCCTGCTGAGCTATCTCAGTCATGCGTGTTGGGATGCCAGGGTGTGTGAACGACTTTGCAGGTCTGGGATGGGCTGCCACTGCTTTGCTCGTCATGCAGCAGGACTGCCTGATGACATGGACTGTCCTCATGCTTCAGAGGCGACCGCGGTATTGCACATGCAGATTGTGGCCAGAGAGTAATGTAAGTTATTTTTTGTTGTGGGAAGCAGCTTTGACTTTGACCTGTTCAGTGGGAAAAGGGGAGGGTTCTGAACTATCACAGCTCCACTGAATCAGCTGAAAAAGGGGGCTCCACACGTGCAGGTTTTGCGGCCGCCCATGCAGACACCTTCAAAGCAAGGGTGTTGCCTGGCAAAAGATGGCTCTGGTGTGACTGCCAAGAGCTTGGCCTGCATGCACAGAGAGAGGGTGTCTCCTGGACATGTTTGGGGTGCCCGGCCAAAAGCTCTCAGGAAGTGAAGGCACAAGACATCTCACCAGCGCTTCAGTCCAGCCCTTCTCGTCTGGCTTGAGCCGCTGGTACAGCTTGAACAGAGCAATGGACTTCATGGCATCGCCAACGGCATCATGACCATCCGCAACATTCCAGCTGAGCAACAGCTTTGCGACGTGGTCCTGGCCAAAGACGCTGTATGAGTTGAACTTCGGGTTCCAAACTCGGTACAGGCCGGCCAGGTCCACCATAGACTGCAAGCAGACCAAGGGGCGGACTATTTCAATGTAACACCGACATGATGGCTGCTGGAGAGGGGCAGCCAGCACACAGCACAGAGGAGAAGTGGAGCAGGCCGGTCTGCACGTCATCAAGCAGCAGTCAGCGCATGAGAGGCAGGGGCCCAGACCGGCTTGCGCAGCAGACAACAGCGCCTTCCTGGCGGCCTGCACACCTGGAAATCTGTGCCCTCTTGAAGGCCCAGCCACTGCACGTCCTGCCGGATGTTCTGGCCGACAAGGATGGCTTGTTTAGGGAGGGTTTGGCGTAGTAGCTGCAGCCCCTGTTGCAGGGACATGCCTTGCTGTTGAAGTAGCTGTGCTGTCAGACTGCAGCATCAGAGGAAATGCTTGGCGCCTTGAGTAACGTGAGATTGCTGCAGAGCTGAGTTGACAGAAGCCAAGCTGCCCACCTGGTCAGAGGGGTGAGGTATGATACAACTGGCTTGTCAGGCCTGACATAGACGTTTAGAAGGACTTGCTGGTGCTCATCCTGCAGGCAGCAGCATGAGCAGGGGTCAGGACACAGTTTGTGACAGACTCTGATGGCCAGCTGGCTTTGCTCTCAGCAGCGCACCACGAGAGCAAACTGGGCAACTTGTCGGGAGTTGTGGTCATGACCGGTGGCTACACACTCCACATCTGCAGCCAGGAAATGGCTGAGTCGAATTGCCATCATGCAAAAGGGACACTGCTTGCTTTACACAGCTGGGCTGACCCTCATGCCCACACAGCCACCGCTCACCTATGCTGTAATGCGTTGAGGGGGGCTGTTGACTGAACTGGTGCTGAGGGTGTGCTCCATGCTGGGCTTGCTGCAGCATTTGGATGTCGGCAGGTGTGAACCATTGCTGCTGAGAGAGCATCATCTGCTGCTGTAAGAAATGGGGCTGATTGTTGTAGAATCGTGGGTCCCAGTGCTGCTGCTGCCAGGCTGGCCACATCTGAGCCTGATAGGCATTGTGCTGGCCGCCGGGTCCTGGACCCTGCTGCTGATGGGACATGCCGAGGATTGGCTAAAGTGGTGGCCAGAATCCAGGTCAAGTACCTCGGTCAACAGCCCACGCATCCTGCAGCCTCGGCGACACACACTGCCCAGCTTGCTGATTTCCCATGCGGTGACCGTCATTCCAAGACGCCTTGGCGCAGCCAGCATGTCAGCCGGCATGTAAGTGCTGCACATGCCCTTCTCAATGGCATTCGCATGCTGGGTGCCGATACCGATATCGTGGCAGTCCCCTACAGATGCAGTGGACTTGCTTGGTGGCCCACAACACATGCACTGCAGGTGAACACCAAGCATCAGGCATGCCAACAAGGCAGCCGAGGGCTGCAGGCCTGCCAAACCAGAAAGGCAGCGATGCAGAAAGAGGCCCGCCCCGACCAAGAACTCCTGGCAGCAAGAGAGGGCGCTCGCCATCGCCACCGCAGATGCCCCCACTGCTTCCCAAGAGGTCAGACCCATCCTCCACAAACCCTCTGCTGGCTGCTAATGCATGCAGGAGCACATGCATGCGAGCTGTGCCTCAGCCACCTGGATGACAGATTGGCTTTGATTGCCATTTGCTAATGCTGTGATGCATATGGCTTGTAAAGGGCTGCCTCACTGCAGAGTGGGGGGCGGCTATGAGTATGTGAGCCCAGGGGATCGCAGCAGCCTGCTGATGGAACACAGCACCTACACCACCTACAGGTCTCTACCAGCAAATCAGGAGCCATACTCGGACTATGACCTGGTAAGCGCTGGCCCTGGGGCACCAGCTCTCCTCTGATGGGGTATTTCCCAGGAGCTGCTGCAATCATGCAGTAGCGGCTTGGCCACAGCATGCAACGATTGGATTGTCTTTTACGTTTACCCTGAGCCGCAGTAAGCATCATGCAATGGCTTGCTGATGCAGGACCTGTTGGCGGAGATGCTAAGGACTGCGGAGGCTGCAGCAGACAGGGAGCGGCAAGGCGCGGCTGGTGCAGGGGAGGTGTGTATGCAATAGCTGAAGATCTGACGTACAGCAGGACGTCTGTACACAAGCAGCTGCAGATTGGCTGAGCTGGGATGGTGACGTCGTCAGCAGAAGGCTGCAAGTCAGAGGGCTGCCCAGGTGGTAGTCTCAGAATCTCACGTTCAGGTGCAAGGGACGCAGGCTGTGCAGCTGCCTGCCAAGCATAAATCCTACACTCAGCTGTGACGTTCCGCCTGCAGGTCACCCTGCTGAAGCTGCTCAAGGCCTATGAGGTGGTGCTCAGGAAGCACAGCATCCAGGCAGCTGAGGACACGTACTATTATCGCCTGCTGCTGAAGCTGAGCTTGGACCCCAGCCCAGACTGGTGGGCCAAGCTGGCTCGCGAGCGCGAGCTGGCCTTCAGGCAAGTCCTTCTGAAGTCTTCATGTCGCTGGGCTGACTCGAACCTGCCTTGCCGAACTCTGAGACGTGAGCATCCAACAGCATCGCAGCTTCCCCTCTTGCTGCGCCTGGGAAGTTGCGTACAGCAGCAAAGGGCTCGGCCAGACCGCAGAGGTGGCCCCCATCTGCATCATGAAACCAGAGAGCGCTTGGTACTGCAGGCAAGTCAAGGGCCTGCAGAGGTCGCCCAGCCCAGTGCGCCCGCAGCCAGTGCTGCCTCTGGCCAGGCAGGAGTCCCGGCCAGACTCACCCCCCAGCCCTGCCGCCATGCCTGACCGTAGCCGGCCCAGCGGTGCTGACCCCCACTCACACAGGGAGCAGGAGGTGTGGGGTGGGCAGACTGCAGGGTGGCGGCAGGAGGTTGCTGCCGGCAGGGCCCCCAATGGTGGTACTCAGCACCCACACATGGAGCAGGAGGTGTGGGGTGGGCAAACTGCAGGGTGGGCCCCTGCTGCGGACTCCTGCCAGCAGCTCTCACCTGTGCCTGGCTGGCCTGCTGGTGAGAGCCGACCCCAGCAGCCACAGGCTGAGCCACCTGCCGGCATGTCCCAGGCTGCTGGTCATACCGCAATGCGGCGGCTGGACAAGGCGGTCAGCGCTCAGCACTGGGACTTCACGCAGCACCCCTCTGAGGCCTACCGGGAGCATTATGCGACAGTGAGGATAGGCGCCCTAGGGGTAGTCATGCCTCTTACTTTGGATACCTGATAGCCACAACGCTGCTGTGCACAGCACCGCATGCCTGTTGCCCCCTGTGAGGCAGGGGCAGACACCAGGCAGTGCATGCACCGCAGCCTCTTGTATGCAGCGGGTAGTGGGCTGACGTGGCAGGTGTTCTCCCCTGCAGGTGTCTGGAGGCGGCATGGGCGCTGCAGCGCTGCCTGCTCAGCAGTCACAGAGCTACCTTGCAGGCCCAGTGGAGAGCATGCTGCATCGCGCAGAGTCGCCCGGCCTGCGAACTGCAGACATTGACATTCACCTGCAGCCCGGCGCGCAGGGGATGCAGGGGCAGGGGCAGGGCAGTGCTGCAGCAGGTAGCCCCAGCTGTGCAGGCGCACCCAATGGGTGTGCAAGGAGTGGCCCCTGCTGGGCAGCTGCAGCTGGTGCCAGCGGAGGGGCAGCGCTGGATCTCGCTGCCTGAGGCTAATGCCTACGAGGCCTTTGCGCGTCTGGCCAGGGCATTTCGCTACTGGCGCGACCGGCGACTACCGAGATGAAGGCCAGGTGAGGCAGCCCTGCTGCTGCGGGAAGCTTTGCCTGGCACCGCCTGTGCAAGCAGCTGGCCTGCTACTTGAGGAATATTGGGGCTACAGCTGCAAAGTAATGTGTGCTGGGATGGTTCCTGGGGCTGCAGCACCAATCACCTCAGGGCCACTACTTAGCTGCCTTCTGCTGGCCTGGTGCCTATACTCTGTAAGCAGAGCATACGTGTGCAGGGCGATGGCTGACGCGGCTGTGGGCAGGTGGCTGAGCGCTGTGTCCTTCTGGGAGGGTCAGGCTGTGCGGCGCATCTTCCAGCGCTGGCGGCGCCTCAACCTGCTCAAGCTGGCCACCGCTGAGCAGCACCGGCACTGCGCCAGCGTGGCAACCTCCTTCAGGTAAGCCACCAGAGCACTGCTGCCTGCCCTGAGCTACACGCCGAGGCGCTGGCCATGTGAAAAAGGGGCAGCATCCTGACTGCTTGTAGAGGTCAGTGGTGCATGAGCCTGGCAGTGTACTGCTCACATTTTCATCAGGCTACCAGGCTCCTGCTATTTGGGAGGTTTGGGTGCTTGGCCAGGCAGGGAATTTGCATCTGTGCCATGCTGGCTCCCTCTGCTGAGCAGCTGGTGGCGCCAGGTTGTGCAGCACCTGGCGGCTGCGCAGGAGGTGGCTGAGGCCCACCAGCAGAAGCACGCCTGTAGGGCCGCCTGCCTTCCAGGTGAGGCTGCACCTCGGTCGGGTGCGTCCATGTGTGGCGCAGTCGGCACCGTGCGTGCCATCCCTGCAGCATCAGGGATGGCAGCGCCTTGGCAGGCCGTGAGCATGTTGCTCTGCCTGACCGTCGGCCAAAATGTTGTTGCCTGCCCAGCTTAGCCTGCCTGCAAGGATGGCGCTGAGCACCTGGCGACTGCCTGCCCAGCCTAGCTGCCGGCTACAATAGCACTGAGCACCTGGTGACTGCCTGCCCACCAGGGGTGGCAGCTAGCTGTGGGCCTGGGCAAGCGCAAGGCGCGCATGCTGTTCGAGTCGCTGGCCCACTGGCATGGCCACACGCTGCGTGCCGTGTGGGGGGCCTGGCGCAGCCGCCTGCAGGAGGCAGCGCAGAGCCTGGCCCGAGCAGAGGCCCACTGGACGCGCCAGCGCAGGTGAGAGGGCAGGGCCCAGCAGCAGAGGGGAAAGGCCAGAATAGGGGCCCACTCAACTGGGTGAGACACCTGCGTGTCACCTGCTGAC
Organism: Asterochloris sp. CNOR1; assembly: GCA_963969365.1. Classification (NCBI taxonomy): domain Eukaryota; kingdom Viridiplantae; phylum Chlorophyta; class Trebouxiophyceae; order Trebouxiales; family Trebouxiaceae; genus Asterochloris; species Asterochloris sp. CNOR1. Next base: position 815,822 of record OZ017750.1, read on the forward strand.
AGTGGTCCTGGCCAGGCACTATGACTCCTGCCCCCAAGGCTGCCAAGTGCCTGCATACAGCCGTGGAAGACTTAGCTAGACTAGCATCCTGCCTGAATTCAGTACATGATGTATCACTGCTGCAACACTCAGGGTGGGGTTTAGCCAGGGCTGCTGTGGGCACTGTGTGTGATAAATTGCCGTGCTGCTGCTGTGCCTGTTGCACACACATGACCCCAGCTGTTGCCATTGCCACCACCAGGCAGAGGATCATGCAAGAGTGGCGCAACGCTGCCCGCCGCGGCACCTTCCTGGAGCAGTGCGGCGCCCAGCTGGAGGCGGGGGTCGTGCAGCGCCAGAAGCTGGCCTGCTGGCTGCGCTGGCACGCCAAGTACGGGCTCATCCTGCGCCACAGGCACCTGCTGGGGCGGGGCGGCGCAGCAGCTGCGGCAGCGGGGGCTGGCCACCGCCTTCAGGTCAGCCAGTTCGAGGGCTCAATGAGGGCAGTCATCAGGCCTTGCCACAACATGATGCAGCATGCCATGGCCACTGCTGCTGGGGCAGGCGGCGCAGCAGCCGCAGCATTGGGGCCAGGCCTTGCCCTTCAGGCTACGAATTGTGGGACTGCCCACTGCTGTGAGGCTGATTGTGAGCTGAAGCAGATGTTGTTGAGGTCAGGCCCGCAGCAGCTGTGGCAAACGGGGCCAAGGCTGCAGGCAAGCTGTGTCTGGAGAATGCCTGGGAAGCTGTGAGGCGTTTCGGTGTCGACGGCACTGCAGCATCATGTCAGGGCACAACAGGTTGGAGAAGCAGGTGCATGCAGGTTGCTGCATGAGGGGGGCAGAAAGGCTCCCCTGCCCTTCGGTGGCCGCGGGAGACTTCTGCAGGCACCTGCAGGCTTCGTCGGATGTGGGGCGGGTTCTGGTGCTCAAAGCCAGCTGACTGAGTCAGCAATGCGCTTGTGTATCAGCTGCTTCTGTGTGCCGCCTGCAGGACCTGGCGGGCCTATGCGGAGCGCCAGCACGAACTGCACAGCCTCCTGCAGTCCCTGCGGGATGCGGCTGATGCACTTTGGCACCGCCAAGTGCTTTGCAGCGTGGCGAGCTGCAGCCGAGCGCAGGGCTGAGGGCCGGCACAGGGTAGCTGCCAGCCTGGCCCGCCTGATGCACAACATGCTTGCCCGTAGCTTCATCACGTGGCAAGAGCGGACACAGCGCAAGATCGAGCGCAGCACCAAGGTGTGGGGTCTTCAAGGGCTCCCTGCATCAGACTTGCGTCAGCCAACCTGGCTGGGGAAAGCTGTGGGGTTGCTCGCACTGCTGTTGTCAGCTCCTGCAGGTTGGCAATCGAGGTGTTGCTGCCCTGTGCTTGGTGATGGCCGCTGCAAGAGGTGGTTGTTGGACTGGTTTGCACTGTTGTGCTGCAGCCTGGAACGACTCTGATGTCACGCTGTTTGCAGCACTGGCCTCCTCTGGTCCTTGCAGGTGTTCCAGGGTGTGAAGCGCCTGCAGAACAGGACAGCAGCAGCCGCCTTCAGTACCTGGCGCTCATGGGCTCAGACCCATGCAGAACATGGGGCCAAGCTGCATGCCTGTCTGGTGAAGCTCCAGAACCATATGCTGGCGGCTGCGTTCAGCACCTGGGCAGACCGCGCAGCAAGGAAGCGCGGGCGACATGCTGCGCTGCAGGCAGCCCTGCCCAAGCTGATGCACAGGTGGCAGGGCTCTGCGGCTTTAATTGCTGCAAAATGCACTGCTTTCTAGAATATGCTGTTCAACATGCTCCAGACGCCTCTGTCAGCAGGCTGCAATGTGCAAACCAGGGACAAAAAGTCGCTCTTAAATGCACTCGCCCCTGTCATGTGAGCAGATGACGTTGGTACTGCAGGACGCTGGCGTCTGCATTCTGCGGCTGGCAGGCGGCAGTGCACGCCATGGTGAAGCAGCGCCAGCACGCGGCAGCCTGCGTGTGCCACATGCTGAACCAACGCCTGGCCGGGGCCTTCAAGTTCTGGGCAGCGTATGCCAGCACTCGCCACGCGCACGCCGCCGTGGTGCAGCGCTGCCTCCTGCGGATGACTCATCGCTCCCCTCGCTGGGGCGTTCCAGGAGTGGCGGGGCAACGCTCAGGAGCAGGCAGATGACCGTGCTGTGCTGGCGATGTGTGTGCAGCGGATGCAGCACATGCGCCTGCAGGCCGTGTTCACAGCCTGGCTGGACAACGCACAGTGGCAGGCAGAGGTCCGCCGCAAGGTGCAGGGGTCCCTGCGCAGCCTGATGGCCAGCAAAGAGGTGAATTGCTGCTGCATGGCCGACCCACAGGTGTGGATGAGACACACAAACAGCCTGCTGCATCTCAAAAGGGCTGGCTGAGGTGGCAGGCATTTGCAAGACACAGCGGCCGCCTCTGCCAGCCGTCTGCATGGACTTCGCTGTCCAGCTGCTGCTGCCCGCTTGTGCTGTGCGTGATGGGGCCCCGTCAAATCAGAAGCCAGGGCCCGTGCACAACAGGGTGGTTTGGGGTGGTTCCAAGTCTGGCACACAATTCAGCCACCAAACCACCAGACATATAGAGAGCACAATGGAGGAAGCATACTCGAAAGACACCTTGCGGTCTATCCCATCCGCTGGACATCCCTCCTGCAGGTGCAGGCCTGGCGTGCCTGGCAGGACTTTGTGCTGCTCCAGAAGGCGGGCAAGGAGATGGCGGGCAGGCCGTCACAGCCTGGGTGCAGCACCGTCTCCGGTCTGCCTTCACGCGGTGGCAGCAGTACACTGCAGGCACCAAGGAGCTGCAGCAGATGGGTCGCCTCATCGCAGGCCGCCTGCTGCACTCCACACAGGTGCGCTGGGGTGCCGTCATTATGAATGACCCTGCCTGCTGCGCTGCTGAGCGGCACAAAGACTGCCGCAGGGACAGTACTCTGGGTGGCTGCATGTGCAGGGGCTTGCACATAAACCATAATGCTATGCTGAGAACACTTCAGCTGTTGTGCTGCCCTACTGGAAGGCGGCGCCCCACAGATTGATCTGCCTGTGAGCTCTTGACGGAACACTGCCTCATGTTGCTTGCTCTGCTGCAGGCCAGCGCATTTGCCTCATGGCAAGAGGTCATTGCCTTCCGGCAAGTCAAGGCGGCTGCGCTGGCTGCCAGCATAGCAAAGATCCGGTGCGGTGTTGTGGCCAGGCTTTTACCTCGTGGAGGGATGTGGCAGGGGCAAGATGGGACCTGAAGCGCAAGGCCATGCTGGTGGTCGCCAAGATGCGAAATGCCGCCATGGCTCAGGCCTTTGGCTCCTGGCATGAGTGGGCTGTTGACAAGCACAGTGCTAGGTGAGGGCAACCCTTGCCAATGTGCGCACAGCACGAGAAGAAAGGCAAAGCGTGCCGCAGCGAGGTGGTGGGTATGGAGGGAACAGATTACCCAGCAAGGGGGGTCAAGGGAGTGTTATGCACAGCACACAGAGAGTCCAGCAGCAAGCTTCTACATGTGTGCTGTTGAGCCCAACTCATTTCAGCAAGGGCACGGACAACATTCACAGCCAGGGACCCCCTGTTCACTGCAAGACAGACACTCCAGGTCAGGGTGTGCCTGCGTTGAGCCTGAGCAGTCAGCGCCGCTCGACACAAAGACACCCAACCCCACCAAGAGGTTGCTCTGCAGGCTGAAGGTGCGCAGCAACGTGAAGCGCCTGCTACACCGCACACTGGCGGCAGCCTTTGTTGCATGGACAGACTTCGCCGCCTCCCGGCACAACCTTCGCGCCTCAGAGCAACAGGTCGGACGCCTGCCCCGTCAGCGCATTCTGGACAGCTGTTGGCAGCTGTGGTGGCAGCAGTACACTGGCAGGCGCCGCCTGCGGGCAGCTACGGGGCGCATCATGCACGGAACCGCAGCCCGGGTGCTGCAGCAGTGGCGGGTGAGTCAGGCTGCTGCCTGCGTTCATGCAGCTTGGCCACTGCATGCCTGTCACATGCTGTACCTATAATGTCGCACCTGCAGCACATCCTGAGGGCTGCACGCTGATGAGGACTGCTTTCTGGGTGCATGCGGCTTCACCTATTGCATATCTGGTTCAGGCTGTACTTCAAACATCGCAGCTGCAGTGCATCCCGCGGGCCTTACAGTCAAATGGTGGCCATGCACTGCATGCAACCCACTAGCAGGGCGATTGACATATGTCGCGCACTGCAGGCTGCAGCTGTGGACCGAGGGCAGCGCAGGACCAAGGCTGCCTGCTGCCTTGCACTCATGAGGAACAGGGCGCTGGGGCAGGCATTCAGGTCCTGGGCTGCATACGCAGCCCATGTGAAGGTGGGGCCCCAGCAGGCAGACTTTCATAGTTGTGCAGTGTTGTGAGCTTGTCTTAGCATGGTCCTGTGCCCAGTAGCAGGCATACCGTCTGGCGCTATGAGGTGTGCTGGGACTGCTGTGATGCAGACCTCAGTCCTGCCCATGTCTCCCGTGAGGCTTGTATTCACACATGCCTGGGAGTCTGTTTCATCCAGCAGGCTTGAGGCGTGGCTCCTGTGTTGCAGGACTTGAAGCAAAGGCTGGCTCCAGCACTGACCCAGTGGCGCCACAAGATCCTGGCCGCAGCCTGGCAGGCTCTGCGGAGCAACAGGGAGCACGCCCTGCGAAAGCGTGCCAGGAGCAAGTCTGCACTGGCGTTCTGGACGAACCAGACGCTGGCGGCTGCCTTGGCTGCCTGGAGGGACTTTGCTGAGGTGGGCAGCTTTGGCGCTGTGCACCGCAGCTGTGGCTCAGCAGCCACAGCCTGTCAGATCAGATGCAGTATTGCAAGAATGCCATGTCGAGGTGAAGTCTCAGCTCCCTGCCTGGCAGGGAGGGAAGTGCTCCCTGCTGATTGCCTTCAGCCATGAGGACACCTGCCATGCTCTGTCAGAAGGGTTTCAGGCAGACCGTGACCCAGGACTTGCTCTGCAGGCGCGACACGCCAAGGCGGAGGCTCTGCAGCATGCAGCAGCCGTCCTCCGCAACGTCAAGCTGGCCGCAGCGTGGCGGGGCTGGCTGGCCGCGGCAGAGCGCAATGCCCTGCTGAAGGACAAGCTGAGCCTGGCTGTGGCCCTGTTGGCAGACAGGGTCCTTGCTCTGGCCTGGCGGGCATGGCAGGTCTGTGCTGCCTCTTGTGTGCATTTGGGCAAGCGAGTTACAAAATGCCAGGACAGTGCAGCCGCATTGCAGTGAAGCAAAGACCCAACAGCATTGCAACATGACCCTGCTCCATTGTCCTAGGAAGGACTAGGCTGTTCTCACTTTCTGCCGTATCTCCTTTCTGCCTGACGAGCCTGCTACAGCTGGCATCTAAACTGCTTGCCATGAGAGCAAAGCCAAGGCCCTCTCCTGCAGGAATCTGTGGCGGCCAAGCAGGTCAAGCATGCCAAGGTGCAAGCAGCAGCAAGATGCTGGCAGCAGGTCATGCTACGCAAGGCCTGGGGCACCTGGCAGGACCGCGCTGCAGGCTGGGCAGACAAGCGCGCCAAGGTGGCTCTGGCTGCTGGCAGGTGGCACAATGCCGCGCTGTCGCAGGCCTTCCAGGAGTGGCGCGAGGGGGTTGCTTACGCCCAGGAGACCAAGGAGAAGCTGCTGGCAGCTGCAGGTTGGATATTGGATTGCGCTTTTCTGGGGCAGAGGGCAGCTCACTGGGCGCCCAAAAGAGCAAACAAATTACCTTTTGTTTTTGCCTCACTGTGCAGCAGCAGCGCTGTGGGCACGGCTGCGCAGTGCTGCGTGGGGCACGAGCACACAGTTGTTTGAAGCCCAAGGACAGGGAGCCTGTTGCCTGCTCTCTCCAATGGGTTCCAGCTCGATGTATCTTCATCAACATGTCAGGCAGCGGCTACACCTGCAGCTGCACCCACATGAGCCCTGCAGACTGATGCAGCGCGCGCCTGCAGGCCGCTTGCAGCACAGGCACCTGTCCCAGGCATTTGAGGCCTGGTGTGCCTTCCTTGAGGGACGGCGGGAGGCTCAGGATAGGGCACAGGCTGCGCTGCAGCACTGGACCCTGGGTCGTGTGGCGTCCTCATGGCAGGCTTGGCGGGCGTTTGTGGCCGCGAAGCACACCAAGGAGGTGAGCTGCCCTGTCGGTGGAATGCAGCCCCTGCAGTTAACTTGGGTCGATGCCTTGCCACACGTGCGACTCTTGGGCTCTGAGATTTCACCAGTTACAAAACAAATTGCAAGGCCCTATTGCTGCAGTTGATTGCAAGTCAGGGCTGGTTAAGATGCAAGCCTTGGTATTGCCGACCAACCCAGCAGACACAAGCTGCCCTGCAGGCCATGCTGCAGCGGGCAGCAGCCCACATCGTCTACAGGGCTGAGGCAGGCGCCTTCCAGCAGTGGCGGGTGGCAGTGAAGCAGCGGCGAGACGCTGCCACCAGGGCAGCAGGCTACCTGCAGGTGGGCTGCCATGCATCAGCAGCCTGTGAGGCCCAAAGGGTCTTGCAGCCGACCAGATCTCAGATTTGCACAACATCATCAAGGCGACCCCGGCATCCATTGTTGAGGTCAGCCACCTTATTGGTACTAGCATCGTCACAGCTGCACAGCAGCCCACTGTCCTGTGTTGCAGCAGGCAAGCACCCGCAGCATTCACAAGCTGCCCCTCACCTGCAGCACCTGATGAATGCCAGGCTGGCAGCCGCCTTCCATGGCTGGCTGGCGGCCGCAGAGCAGTTGGCAGCCAAGCACCGCCTGGTCCGCGCTGCAGCAGCCCACTTTGCGAACCAGCGCCTGACCCACAGCTTCCTGGCCTGGCGCGCTGTGGCCCAGCGCAAGCTGCTGAGGGCAGCGCAGCTGCAGCACGCGGTCAGGCACTGGACCAGCGGCACCCTGGCAGGGGCTTTCTCTGCCTGGCGGGCCTGGGCAGAGACCAAGGGGGCGCACCGCGCCCGGGTTGCCAGTGAGTGGTGCTGTGGTACCTCAATGTTGCTGTCCAGCTGGGAACAGGGCAGAAATGCAGGGGCCGCACCTGCCAGTGAGTGTTGCTTCGGCGCCTCAAAGTTGCTGCCCTGCTGGGGACAGGCCAGCACTGCAAGAGAGTGGTGCCGTAGTATATCTGCTGGGGTTAGGCCAGCATTTTGCGGCATACATCCCATGGTGGGATAGGCCACAAAGTTGGCATGAGGAGGTGTAAAGGATGGCTGGGGGCCAGACAGCTCAGCTCAGGCTGGCTGCAACCTGCCAGGAATGATGCGCTGATGCTCTGGCACTAGGCATGCTCCACGCTGTGGAGTGTGCCCCCCCTTGCGTGAAACCAAAGAGGTGACCTGAGGACTGTGTGGGGGTTGCAGGCTTGCTGACCAAGCTGCGCAGCCAGTCCTTGCTGGCTGCCTGGAACAGTTGGCGGGCCTTTGTGCCTCGCCAGCAGATGAAGAAGGCGGGGCTGCAGCTGGCGGCAGGGCACTGGGCACACCGCGAGCTTGCCACGGCCTTTGACATGTTCAGGTGGGCCCCCTTGGAGACTTCCTTGTGCTTCGTCAGCATGCAGCAGCCAGTGCTCACTGGCAAGTTCAGCTCACTTGGTAGCACAGTCATCTTGTCCAGGTGCAGGCATTGCCATCTGCTCTAGCCTGCAGCAGCATAACCACATTGACTGGGAAGGCCCAGCAACCGATGTCCTGCACGCCTGAGCCCGTCTGTAGACAGGATGCGATGTGAGCCCCCAGGGCCTGGAATGTGGTGCTTCAGCTGTGGGACAAGCTCATCCACTGGACTACTCAGGGGCCTGGTGCTTGCCAAAACCTGATGGAGGCCTGCACAGCCTGACACAGCACTGCTGGGCTGAGGTTGCTGGGCAGATGCAGGCAACCCATCACCTGGCTGCCGCCTGCAGGCAGAACATGGTGGAGGCCCGCGCAGCCCGCCTGGTGCTGGTGCACTGGCAGCACGCCCACCTGGCCAAGGTGTGGGCGCGCTGGCAGCAGTACATGGACCGCCGCCGGCAGCTGTTCGGGAGGATTCTCGCGCTGGCCACCAAGTGGGACCGGCCCCTCCTGCAGGATGCCTGGGAGGCGTGGCAGGCCCATGTTGCCAGCAATCGGGATGTCAAGGTGAGGGTGGGCTGCAGCAGGAGCAGCCATCTCCTGCAAGGACTGGCAGGCCTGTGCTACCAGCAGCCGGGAGGTGAGGGTCAGGGTGGCGGTCAAGTCTTGTCAGTCACTGTCATGGGCTGAAAGCTGCCCTGGGAGTAGTCACGTCTTTGGAGGGGTGGCAAGGCCCATAGTATCGGCGATAGAAGGATCGGGGTCAGAGCCAGGGACTGGGTCGAAGCATGACTGCGGAAGCAACTGTGGGCTGCAATGGAACTGGAGATATCCAGCAAGGTGCTTTGCTGTGCAGTCAGAGTAAGGTTTCAAAGTCAAGCCTCAGAGCTTAAAGCCGATGCCGGCTGCTGTGACAGTCCCTGCACAATTGTCTGGCTGGCACTCTTGTCTGCAGGCACGCATGAAGGCGTTGGTCCATGTGTGGAGCAACGTGACAGTGTCACAGGCCTTTGCAACCTGGAAGGAGGCTGCAGCTGTGTGGCATGAGAAGCGCCTGCTCAGGGAGCGTGCCATGAGGCACTGGGCAAACAGGGAGCTCATGCAGGTGAGCTGCCCCGGGACAAAACCTCTTTCATGCATGCCGTGAGGCCACCTTGCTGCAGTCACAATCTAAAACTGCACAGCTGACGTCTGACCACGCTGCAACAGCGAACTTACTGTGAAAGATGCGCAACTCATTTCTGCAACATTGCCTCCGGTGCCCTACCTGGAAGCAGGCCATCTGCCATGCAGCTGCAAAAGGTGTTGACAGCTGCGCTGCGGTGCAGTGCTGGTTGGAGTGGCGGGAGTTTGCTTGGGACAGCAAGGCCCGGCGGGTTGCATTCACGATGTTCAGCAGCTGCACTCTGCGCAAGGCCCTGAACCAGTGGGTGGCCTGGACGCTGCGCAAGCAGCAGTCAGCCATCAAGGCGCGCACAGCAGTGCAGGTGCGCTCTGCTTATGCTGCCTGGGCTGGGCTGGCTTTGCAGGCTACAAGGTTGCTAGTGCCCACGCCATGCCTGGCGTCAAGACGGTGCACAGCAGTGTTGGTGGTGCCTTGCCACACTAGTTGGCTCTGCAGGCCTGCAGGCTGCAGCTTGCCCGCCTTGCAGTGCTATGGTGGGACCTTGCGATACCAGCTGGCTCTTTAGGCTTGCAGGCTGCAGCTCCCTGCCTTGCATTGCATGTCGCCCAGCCACACCAGTGCCCTTGCAGCCTGAGCCCTACTTGTGCGTCTCACAGTGAACTTCTTTGGTCTCATCACTCCCAGACATTGCCTGCATACCACAGACTGCCATGGCACCAGGCTTTGCCGGTGCACACAGGCTTGCCTGCCCGCACTCATGCTGCACCTGGGCTGCTGCAGAGGTGGAGCACAGTCACTTTGTTCAGCGCCTTCCACGCCTGGATGCTGTTTGCTGCCGTGGCAGCCCACCAGCGCAGCGTGGTGGGAGCGGCCCTGCACCGTCTGCACCACCGCACAGTCATCGCTGCCTTTGCAGCCTGGCGTGAGGCTGCAGCCGTCAGGGCGGAGCAGCACGCCAAGATTCAGATCAGCCTGACCCGGCTGTCGCAGCAGGTTGGCTCGCTTGCAGGCACCCCAGCGCTTCACCAGGCTGCTGCAGTACAACCTTGTCATCGTTAGCATGCACGTCTCCTGCTCTGCGTCTGCCCTCCCACCCACTTCACCAGGCCGCCGCAGCAGAACCTTGTCACCCTTGGCATGCACTTCTCCTGCTCTGCATCAGCTATTGGACACTTCATTCCTGCCTGCTGCAGTGTCTGTATGTGACCTGCAAAGGCAGCCTGCATCTGGCTGAAGGTCCTGCTGAGGGCAGCAGCTTGCACATGCTGATGTGTTGTGCGCCACCAAGCTGCATGTGCCTGCAGACTCTTGTGGCCTGCTTCAACCAGTGGCGCAGTGCAGTGGACTACACCCACGAGCTGGAGGACAAGCTGGCCGGGGTGGTGCTTCAATGGCAGAATGCTGCCCTGGCAGCTGCCTTTGCTGCTTTCAGGGCTAACACGGAGAAGCAGCAGCTCAAGAAACGGGTAGGCCCATCAGGCTGGACCTCCCTGGCACTCAGAGTGCCACTGCTGCACGCTCGATGAATGAATGCATGAATGATGGGCTGCTGGGCTGCGCCGCCGTTGCAGCAAGGTCAGTCACCTTTGCATTTGCACCAGGCAGACGCTGGCAAGGGGCGGGGGATGCTGCAGGAGCAGGCTGGTGTGGATTTCGGCTGCTTACATCTCAGACTGCTAAGTTGCTCCATGTGAGGCGTCCTCCACTTTGCTGCAGGCTCTGCAGCACTTCACCAACTCGGCCCTGGCGACAGCCTTTGTCACCTGGCGCGACAATGTAGTGGAGCTGCAGGTGGAGGCTGCCCAGCTGCAGACTGCCTGTCAGCGGTGGCACCAGTCTGCACTGGCCATGGCCTTTGCATCCTGGGTGGACTGGCATCTGGAGCAGCGCGACAGGTGAGTGCGAGTCATGACCGCCCAGTCTGCACCTGCGCTGAATGGACACTGCTGACTCAATGCCAGTCAGTGCGCATGGGATCAAATGCTTGCCTGCTCACCATGCATTACTTGCAGCACAGGAGTGTGTAGGGCATCCATCTCTGTCGATGCGTGCTACCATCACTTAGCAGCTGTCGCCTTGTGCAGGGCGGGCAGAATGGCCCGGGCTGCACAACAGTGGCAGAACCACCACCTAGCTGCAGCCTTTCACCACTGGCACAGCCACAGCTTGCGGAAGAATGACCACATGCAAAAGGCAAGCTCTGACCATGGTGTTCCTGACAAGCCTATCACCTCAATTGCACAATGCTGTGTGTGGAGAGCACCAAGGCCAGCTTGATTCCCCTGACTTGCCCTGCTTGGGGTTTCCTTGCATGACCCAGCTCCAGCTGCAGGCACCCTGTCCCTTTTGGTGAACAGTCCTGGAGTCACCTTGAAACGTGGCACTGCCTGCAGCTGGAGGCCTGCCTGCAGCGCATGCTGCACCAGCAGCTGTCCCTGGCCTTCAATGCCATGCGCGACTCTGCCCAGAAGGCAAGACACAAGCGGCGGGCCTTGGCGTTCTGGACGCAGCGCAGCCTGGCTGAGGCATTCTTTGCCTTCAGGTGGGGCCTGCATGACACCTGTCGCTACCGTCTCCAGCGCCACCAGGCTCTGTGAGACTGATGGAGCAGTTTGTCGGTCTTGTGACTATCTGACCTCAATTTGTCATATTGAAGTCTGTTGGGCTTCAGTGTGCTGCACACTGCTTGTCTGGCTGAGCCTGGGCGCTGACCCTCAGGGCAGCATGCGGACATGCTGCATGACGTGCCCAGCTTGACTTTGTCTCACCAGGGCCCTGCACGCATGCAGACGCAGGCCCCTGCACGCATGCAGAAATCAAATGGTGCTGAGCTGTGGCAGGCGTCAGTCTGCAGCTGGTGCACACTGACGCCTGCCACCATGCGGGCCCACGCCCCTCACTGCACGCAACTACAGGGACAATGTGGCCAACCAGCAGCGCAAGCGCCGTGCTCTGGTGTTCTGGACTGGGCGGCGCCTGGCACTGGCCTTCACGGCGTGGCAGGACTACGCCATCCGCAAGCAGCTAACTGGGGACAAGTTGCAGCGCGCAGCTGCCTTCTGGTCCAAGCAGGCTCTGGCTGCAGCATTCTATGGCTGGATTGAGGGTGAGGCACCATATGCATGCTGGCTGCCACAGCATGCCAGGTTGATGCGGCCACATGGTACACACCTGCCAGCTGGGCAGCTGTGTCTTTGGCGCACCTTCCTATGTGACTTGTGTCCTGCTCTTAGGCAAGCTTCTATATCCAATTTGCTTGCCAGCAGTGTACTTGCCAGCATCTCAACATCATGGCGAGGGCCAAGATGCAAGCAGCAACAGGTGTCTGCCCTCAGGCCTGCAGCATCGGGCAGCAGCGGCACCTGCAGGGCAAGGCCATGCCCAACACCATGTCACTGGATTGCAGGCTCTGTCCACCAGCAACAGAAGCGGGCGGCATTGTCCAAGGCGACTGCCTTGTGGGGGAGCAGCGCCCTGGCCTCGACCTTCTATGGCTGGATAGAGGGAGTTGCTGAGATGCAGCGCAAGAGGGCAGCAGTCAAGAGGGCAGCCTCCTTCTGGTTGAGCAGGTGGGGTGATCACATTGTGGCTGCTCAGTCCAGGCAAAGGCATAGTGTCAGATTGCAGGATGGGCTCTAGAGCAGCCTGTCTCCAAGCATGCAGTAATTAGCAAGGCATGTCCCACGAGGCTCTGGTGCAGGCAGGCAAAGATGGTCTCCTACCAGATGTGCAGCTGTCCATTGCCAAGTTGCCTGCCTAGGTCAGCATGTGGTCCCCACACATTGTGATGCTGCCCTGCTGTGCAGGGCCCAGCGTCTGGCATTCACGGCTTGGCGGGAGGGCATCTTGGTGCAGCGAGAATACAGCAACAAGCTGCAGAGGGCTGTAGGCTTTTTTGCTCAGTCCACACTGGCTGCAGCCTGGAATGGCTGGTGGGCAGCCTTGGCCCACAAGCGTGAGAACCAGGACAAGGTGGCTGCCAGTGTTGCCAGGCTGCTGCAGAGGGACTTGGCGCGCAGCTGGCAGAGTTGGCGGGGAGCTGTGGCCTGGCGCCACATGCAGCTGCAGGCAAGCTGCCCTGCCGATGGTGCAGCTGTGTTTTCCGTTCGCCGCCTGAGGTGTCCAATGGAGCACAGGACTGATGTCTGTCCAAAAAAGCTTAGTTGGCAGGGCATGCTTGGTGGGACCTGTGGTCACATTGAATGGCGGGCAAGCTGTCTTATGGGTCTCACTCTGAAGTCATGTCGCTGCCTGGCAGAGAGTCCTGACCACCAGATTCAGCTGCTTGCCAATAGACAGGTACCCCATATTGCAGCCATCATCAGCATGAGGGCAACAGTAGCGTACTGCTGCTGGTATAGCAGAGTGCCAGTGCAACTTGGATACTGTCAAAGTCTGGACTGGCCCAACTGTTGCTCCTGCATGGCCGAACAGTTCCCTGTCATCCCGCAGGCTGGGGATCACTGCACTCAGCAGCGCATGAGCAAGGCCTTCTGGGCCATGCAGCGCGCGGTGCGGCTCCAGCAGACAGGCGCCCTCATCCTGCAGCGCATGCTGCACCGGCGGCTGGCTGCTGCCTGGTGCACCTGGCTGGACATGGTGGCGGTGAGGCAGTCAGGCCACTGCGCCGGCAGCGCCCTCTCAAGTCCCCGCATTTTGCATGCATCAGCATACAACCTGCTGTGTACCCCAGCCTGGCAGCGTCTGCCCTTGGGGGGCTGTTGCATCCAGGCCCACGACTCTGGACACTCCCTGTTTTGGGGATGGGGCAGGGGTTGGCAGTCAAAAACTGCAGTGTCCAGAAGCACGACTCATCTCCGCTTACAGAGTCCAGCTGTTTGACTGCAGGAGCGGCGTCAGCAGAACAGCGCCATTCGGGGCCTGCAGCTGAAGGTGCTGGCCCGCCTCCAGTCCCACAGCCTGGCGCAGGCCTGGCTGTCCTGGCGGGACCATGTCCAGCGCATGCAGGCCTGCCGCCTGCTGCTGATGCGCATTCGCTGCCGGGGATTGGTGCAGGCGTTGAACGCGTGGCGCGCTCACAGCCGTCAGATGGCTCGGGCACGGCAGCTGCTGGCCAGGACTCTTGGAGGGACACTGCAGGCAGCCTTTACCACCTGGAGGTGAGTCGGCTATGCACTCAGTGATGGCAAGACTGCACTGCGTATGATAACAGCTGCCGGTCCAGGCAGTCTGGACCTGACAACAGCTGGAAAGGTGCTTGAAGCCTCCCTACTGATCTGGTCTTACAGTCGGCATCCCTGCAGACGTTGTGTATTTCATCTGGCAGTGGGTGGCATTCCCTGCAGACACCATGATGCCATCTCTTGCTTGCAATGCCAGCTCTCCTGGGCGGCTGCATCAGTTCCTCACTGCAAGTATCGTCTGCTTACAATTATTGAAACCCCCATGGGCCAGATTCAGAGGCTGCATTTGCAAAGCAATATCATGTGGGCTCCGATGTCACTCTGTGCATGCAAAGTATCAGTCTGAGTAGCATCTTGCGGCATGCAGGGACTACATGGAGGAGCTTCATGAGGAGGCGCAGGTTGTGCAGGCCGCAGAGAAGCTGCGGCAGCGTGACGGCGCGGTCACCAAGAAGCTCTTCTTTGCCCTCAACATGTGAGCTTGCACCGACCTGCGCAAAGCATCCGAGCAGGTTGAGGCCTTTACAGACTAGCCAGCATCTGTACTGAAGTGGTGGCCAATGCTTGTGGCCTCTGTCTAAAGTTGCGAGCGTGCAGTGGCAGTTCACAGCGCACACATGCGTCCCCAGAAGGTCCATACCTGCTGTACAGCCCATAAAATGCCTGGCAACACTCAAACCTGGATAGGACTATGCAGCTCTCTGCAGCTCCTGGCAGAGCTAGCTCAGCTTTCTTTTCAGGGCGTCTGTTGTGTGGGGCACCCAATGTTCTGCGCCCTGTGCTGTTGCAGCTGGCGGGATCACTGGCAGCAGATGGATGTGTTTCACCGGTGGGTGGTGGCTGCCCAGCATCGCCATGCCATGCGATTTATGACGGCAGCAGCTTATGAGCATCGCTACCTGACACTAGGGCGCGCCACCATCGCTGCCTGGAAGGAGGGTGTGCAGCACAACCACAGGGTGAGCATGCCAGCAGTGTTGTGTGCAGTGATTGGCCGCGAAATCATCACCACCTGAAGCATGGTGTGCTATGATCCCTTTTATGCCAAGATTGTGCGCAGTGCCTCTCTGGTCGGCCGACCCCCATCCCAATGCTGCAGTTTCTCGTTCTCGCATGCTCAGCCCACTCTTGATAGAGTCTTGGATCTTGACTGCCCGCTTGCAGGTCCGTCAGGCAGTGCGCTTCTGGCAGGGCAATGCGCTGCAGCTGGCCTTCCAGTGCTGGCGCGAGGGAATGACCCTGCAGCAGCACAAGCAGCAGCAGGTGTCTCAGGTGAGGCGATCATGCTGCGCACAGCAGCTCTCTCCCCCTGCCAGACTGTAACAGTGAGGTGTCACGGTGCGCTCCAGCCTCGTCAAAGGTAGATTACTGTCTCAGGCAAGCACCCACCTCTGCACCTCCTCATCTTTGTTGGCTGACTTGCCGCCGTCCCTGCAGGCGCTTGTCTGGTGGACGGGCAAGACCACAGCTGCCATGTTTGCAGCCTGGGTGCAGCACGTGCAGCAGCAGCACCAGCGCAAGCACGACGGCGTGCGGGCGCTGTTCAGCTATGCAGGCGCGCTGAAGCGCAAAGCCTTCCTGGCCTGGCACGAGGACCATCAGGGGCGCGCTGCCCTGCAGCAGCAGGCGCAGCATGCCTTTGCCAGCATGGCGGACTTCCGCCTGTGCCTGGCCTTTGATGCTTGGTGAGGCTGCATGCCACAGTCCCCACCAACCAATGCCTCTGCTGGTCTGACAGACTACCGTCCTTCCTTAGCCTGTGATGCCCTGCTGGGGGCTGTATGCCAAGAGTGCCCCAGGACGTGATGCGCCCTCACTTCAAATGACAAAATACAGGTACTGGCCATTTGCAACTCAGCTGGTACTGGTATACGGCCATTTGCAGAGCAGCTGGTGCTGGTGCAGCCGTTTGCAAAGCAGCAGGTGCTGGTGTACCAGAGTCTGTGCTGCGTTAGCATGTCAGTAATGAATCAACAGGTGCAGCAGCAGGCGCAACAAGTGGTTGCCAACATGGCCTTTGATGCCTGGTTGGGCCGTACGTACGAATGGTCCCTTGCTACAAGATGCCAGTGCTGCGCAGTACTGGCCCACCTCTGCTGCCTGCAGTGCAGATGCTGCTGGTGCCTCAGCGTAGCCTTTGTTCAGCACTGAGACGGCACGGGCTGAATGAGAGCCTGGTTTGCCCAGTTGGGTGCCGACATGGGGCGTGCTAACATCGAAATCTGCTGTTGGTCGCCATCAATAGTGTTTCTGTGCCATCCTGCAGGTGGGAGATCACCGTGCGGCTGCACAACCTGCGGGTGGGGCTCAACATGCTGCATGGGCGCTCCGAGCTGGGCAGGCTGCGCAAGAAGCTCCTGGTCTGGCACGACTGGGCCCACAGGCGGCGGTGAGGCACAAACAAAGCACCCATGACCACACTTGCTGCTGGTGTGAGGAGGTTCACCATGCAGGCGATGTGCAGAGTGCTGGGCACTGCACTCAGTGCGCTCGCCAGGGATGTGCCTGACCTGCACAGAGGCCGCCATCGCGGCAGAGGCCATGCCTTAAGCGCCTCTTCTGGGGCACGGCAGCATGACAGAGCTTGCAGACCCAGCATGCTGCACTCTTGCTCTGCACCCCTTCCCACAGGCTGCCACCCCCTGCGTGTGCCTCCTGCAGGCACCTCACCCGTGGGGTGGCTGCACGTCTCCAGGGGCGCTATCTTGGCGGCGCCTTTCAGCACTGGAGGCAGACAGCGCAGTGGCAGGCCTTGGCTCGCAGCCACACCGCGGCTGCGCTGCAGCACTTCAGCGGCAGGACGCTGCAGCAGGTGCGCGGACCATGCCTTGCTGCCTCCGAGTCTGGGACAAGGCACTGGCTGACTGCAGGCAGGCCAACATGCATCTGATTCAACATACACGTCCTGTCATCTCTGGTGTCCAAAGTTGTTCTGATTGGCATTCAACAGCAGCCAAGTCCCTCACCTGTGCCCGCTGGGTCTCTGATTGGTGTCTGGCCTGTCTTTCAGGGCTCACAAGCTCCGCACTGGGTGTGCAGGTCTTCGAGGGCTGGCGACAGGCAGTTCTCCGCAGACAGAACCACCGATCAGCCCTGGAGAGAGCGCTGACGCGCCTCACTCACAGGACGCTGGCAGCAGCCTTTGCGTCCTGGGCCGAGTGGGCACCGGGGCACCGCTACCGCCGCCAGACAGCCGCGCGTTGCCTGCAGCGCCTCAGGAGCAGGGTCATGGCCCAGGCTTTCACTGCTTGGCGGGAGCATGCCGCATACCGGCACGGCGTGCAGGCGAAGCTGCAGGGAGCAGTTGCCAAGCTGCTGCACCAGCAGGCGGCTGCAGCCTGGGAGGCTTGGAGGGACATGGTGGCCGATCAGCGGGAGAAGAGCCAGAGGATGGAGCGGGCAGGGCTGTGCTTTGCCCATTTTGGCCAGAGGAGGGCCTTCCAGTCCTGGAGGGCTGCCCTGGTGCAGAGCCGGCAGAAGCGGGGCCAGCTGCAGCGAGCGGTGGCCTGCTTCACCCATGCAGCACAGAGCCGGGCCTTCCAAGCCTGGCTGGCCCGGACGCAGCACGCCCAGCTCAAGCGGCAGCAGCTGCAGCGCGCTGCAGCCAGCTTCGTGCACCTGGGCGCAAGACGGGCCTTCGCCGCGTGGCAGGACGCCGTGGCACAGAAGGGGCTGAAACAGGAGATGCTGCACCGAGCGGGCGCCCGGCTGCTGCACTCCACACTGGCCAAGGTGGGGCAGGACTCTCATGTTTGACCTGCTCGGGATTGCTACTCATGTGGAGTGCCAGCCAGTAAAGGGTCGGAGGCAGGCATGTGCTGCTGCATGTTTCGCAGCTTCCCCACCAAAATGTGATACCTGCATTGCTGCAGCTCCAGAGGACTGCTGGCCATGAGGGCTGCATGTTGTGCCTGCAGGGCTTCATGGCATTCAGAGCCAATGCAGAGCACCAGCAGTGGAAGAAGGAGGGGCTGCAGCGGGCTGTGACATGCTTCCAGCACTCGCGCCTGTCTGCCGCGTTCTCCACCTGGCAGCAGCACTGTGCGCATGCCAAGCACAAGGCTGCACGCATGGGTGTGGCTGTGGCTGCCCTGCGCAACAGGTGGGCTGTGCCTGGTATGGCAGTCCTGTGCCTCTACACAATCACTGTGATGTAGGCCAGGGTGTCTATAATTGCTGTCTGCATGACAAGCTCCAGCATCTGTAGGTGATATGATGCATCTGATGGAGGAGGCAGCACCTCCTGTTGCAGTCCACTGCTGCCTGCCTGCTTCCGCGTCTGTGCAAACTCCATCTCAGCATGAAGGATGCAAAGCAGGGGATACAAAGCACGTTGTTTTGGTCCTTTGCAGGTATGTTGGCATGGCCTTCCGCTCTTGGAGGGCCTATGCAGAGCGTAGGCAGCAGCTCCAGGGAAGCCTGGCTGCAGCTGTGGGGGGCCTGCGAAACAGGCACCTGGCAGCTGCCTTCCACACATGGCAGGAGCATGTGCAGGGCAAGCGCGGCGCCGAGGCCAAGCTGCAGCGGGCAGTGGGTGTCCTGCGCAATAAGGCGCTGGCAGGCGCTTGGCAGGGGTGGCGGCTGCAGGTGGCGGTGGCTGCAGAGCACAGGCACAAGGTGCGGAGCATTCACTGGGCTGAAGACTCCCTGTGGCATGCTGATAGGCATAGGCCTGCCTGCACAAGGTGTGCAGCTTGCAGCAGCAGCGAGGGGATTGCTTGCCGCAAACTTTTGGCAGGGAGCTGTCAATGGGAGCTGGGTTCCACAGCTCAATTGGCACTGCAAGTGGCAGCTTCTCAGGCTACATGTGTGCTTATACGTTCTCTGTGCAGATGCGCACCCCTCAATTCTGAGCTCAAACCTGGCTGCAGGCTGCGCTCATTGTGGTCATGCGCCTCAAGCGCGACGGCATGGCTTGCTTCCTGGAGTGGCGGCGGGTGGCGCAGTGGCAGCGATATTGCAAGGGCGTGCTGCAGAAGGCGGTGGGGCGCCTGCAGAACAGGTGAGCGTCTGGCATCAGTGAGCAAAAAGCAAAGATCCAGACTGACTGATCCAAGGTTGTGCTGGGAGTGCAGGGTCGCCTTGCCTGCTACAAAGTAGTGCCACCTGCTGCAATGGTGCAGCAGCCCCTCTTTTACCTCTTCTCAGGCGGTTTGCACACACCAGTGGTCTTACCAGGTGCTCAGTCCTGGCAGCTGTTCAGACAGCCTGAGGCATGGCTTTAAGTTGAAGGAGCCAGGTACATGTCAGAGCAGCTGAGCAGCTGTCCAGTCTTCAGGCCCCTCACCTTCCCCACCCCCTGCAGGGTGGTCGGCCAGGCCTTTGCAGAGTGGCAGTACCAGGTCTGGAAGGCGGCGGCCCTTCGCAGGGCCGCCGCCTTCCTCACGCAGCGGGGCCAGGCAGCTGCATTTAACACCTGGCGCGCCTTCTGTGAAGAGTGCAAGGTGGAGCGCGCGCTGCACCTTTGGACGAGTCTCACCCTGCGCAAGTGAGTCCTGCCTGCTTGTGGGCACGCCTTATGGCTCCAGATGCCCAGGATGTGTGCAAGAGTACTTGCTGGGGAGCCTCGCCTGCATCCATTGACTCTACTGTGGGACAAGTCCTAGATCTGGAAACCAAGACCCAGTGTGAAGGATGCCCTACATACTTGTACATGAGAGCGGTCCTGGTGTCACTGGTAAAACCCGCCCTGGGAAACTGCTTCATCATAGACACATCTCGTCGTCATGTGCCAGCCTGCCGACTGCTGCTGATGGCTGAAGTGCTTGCCTGCACGTCAGCAGCTAGGCACACAACACCTCCAGCAAGCAGCAGCTACTGTTGTGAAGCCCCTGCCTCCCTTACAGCCAGGCTCATGGTGGGGCGCGAAGCTATGGAGCCCCTCCCCTCCCTGCAGGGCGTGGCTGAGCTGGCATGAGCGCGTGCAGCAGCAGCGTGACAAGCGTGACAAGCTGCAGCGAGCCAGCGTGGCGTGCTTTGGCAGCGTCAGGGCACGAGCCCTGCGAGGGTGGCGAGGGGTGGCGGCCCGGCAGCAGAAGATGCGGGTGGCATTGCAGGGGCACAAGGTGAGTGGACTGCATATGCTACGATGCAGGGTGAACGGGCTGCAATGGGCAGCTCAGCCCGGGTGCTAGGCCCAGAAATTTGGGCTTTAGGCAGGCCTGCTGGCCTTTTGAGGCTGCTCTGACATCGACCTGAAAACGGAGGGCAGGCGCTGCAACATGGTGTCTGTGATTACCCCTCACATGTACGAGCCCACCTCTGCTCACTCAGCCCTAGGAAGCCTCCCCCAGCAGCTGCTGCCTGGTGTGTGTGGCACGCCACGCTTCTGCCTGCCTGCGGGTGCTCTCCCTGCGGCAGGCTTCACCTGATAAGCGTGCCCAGCCTGGCCCCTGTGCTGCAGGTGCCTCCTCCAGCAGGCATTCCCAGTACAGCTGTCCAGGGCCACCATGTGTCTTCACATGTGTGAGGACCAGCCCCTGCACCGCTTGCATGTGCCCTGTTGCAGGCACGCTGCGTCCAGGAGACCGGCCAGATGTCTGAGTTGTTCCTTTGCCAATCAATCGTGCCCAGACTTGCAATCCCTTGCTTGCAGGCGCGCTCCCTGAAGGAGGCCTTCTTGGAGTGGCGGGCAACTGCACAAGCGTTCCGCGCCCGCCACCACGCCGGGCGCCAGCTGGCCTGTCACACCGCCCGCGGCCTCACACAGCGCCTGTTCACCTTCTGGCTGGCGGTGCACCGTGCGCGTGCCTGTTTCCGGCGAGCCCTGCTCCGGCGAGCCCTGCGGTCCTGGGCTGATCGCACAGTGTACAAAAGGCACCAGGTGGGGAGCTGGACGCTCCCCACACTCTGCCTGGCAGGCTGCATCCTGTGGGCTTGGCTGCTGTTCAGCTCTAGACGTTATGTGGATGTGCCAGACCGCATCACATGTTGGCAGCAGGTAGAAACCCAGAAGCATTCATGGGTGGCCCGGCCTGCCTGCTCAGATCAGACGCCGCGATCTGTACACCTCAGACATTGCTCTGCTGTGCCTGCGCAGGGGCAGCGCCTGGGCCAGGCCATGCAGGTTTTGATGTGGGGCTCGCTGGCACGGTGCTTCCTTGCCTGGCGGGATGACACCCAGGTGAGGCGCACAGCACTCTTCTGACATGTGCAGCACATGTTATCTGGTTCAGGAGATGCCTTCCTGGTTAGATCGCTGTCCACAACCCTCTCTGGCTGTCAACGCTTGTCATCATTCATTGTCCTGATGAGCGAGGCAGAATTTGCTCCATGCGCTCCTGCAGCTGTTGAGGGGCCAACCCATCGTGAAGAATCCCCCCTGCCTGCAGTTGACCATTCTGAAGCAGGCGGTCTTTGCACGCAAGCAGCGTGCCATTCGTAACGCCCTCATCATTGGGGACCAGATCACAAGGTGGGCCCTATACGCCACCTGCAATGGGCTTAAGCTGCATAACTCTGCCTGAGCATGAAAACTGCGCAAGCGCCACCATCTGCAGCCAGCTGAGTGGGTGATGTGGCTGTGCCATGCTATGTGCGGCACCGTTTGCCTGACTCTATCTTGAGGCGCTGGGCAGCCGGTCTGCGGCCGTGCGCAATGCGTGTGCTCGGCAGCAGTGTGCATGGCTGGGGCTGCAGGCGCAAGCGGCGGGAGCTGCTGGCGGCAGTGTTTGAGGCGTGGCGGCTGCGGGCAGGCCTGTACAAGCAGGTGTCGGCTCGCTTCCAGGCCTCCCTGCAGGTCACGCTGCAGCGGGCCTGGCAGGTCTGGCGCAGCCAGGTCGCGACACGGGTGAGCTGCTTTTTTGACAGCAGTGCTCAGAGTCTGCCAGTCGTTCCCTGCCGGGTGCTCCCTTGAGGTTTACTGACAGGCCGCTGCAGGTCCTGACCCTGTGCAGGGAATACCAGGCTGCATTATGCTGTGTTGCCTGGGAGGCCCTGTGAAGAGACTGAAGACATCCCCCTGTTGGCAAGCAAGTTGCTGCTGGGTACTGTGGTGCATATGGCTACACATGGAGCCTGACTCTTCTGGCTCCAGGAGCTGGAGCGCCAGTGGGAGGCCCAGAGCTCCAGCTTCGCCCACTTCTGGTTGAAAAAGCGTGCCTTCTGGCAGTGGCACAGTGGCTTCAGCACCGCTCTGGCAGCCAGTCAGGACCAGCTGGCAGCAGCAGCTGAGATGGCCTTTGCCAACGCGGCCCGCTCGGCCTTTGGGCGGTGGCAGCGCTTTGTGGAGCTGCAGCGGGAGGGCCGCGAGAGGCTGCATGCTGCCTTCCTGCGTGTGGCTGCTGGGGACGCGGCCGCCAGCAAGCAGCTGTGCCTGGGCGCCTGGAAGCAGTTCATGCAGCTGCGGCGGCATCAGACCGAGCGTAGCGATGTGGCAGTGCGCCATGCCGAGCTGCGTCTGCTGCAGAGCGTGGTGGGCACATGGGCGGCCTTCACATCCGCCATGAGGGCTGAAGTGGACCCCAGCTCCCCTTTCCTGTCGCCGCGGTCTGCCAAGGTGAGGGTGGACGTCTGTGTGACGATGCTGTCAACATCGATAGAATGTTGCAATTTGCAGGTGACTGTACTGCCTGAGCTTTGCGAGGCAGACACGTGTCCCTGGAGTGTCAATGTTAAAGTCACATGGGGCCTGTCTACTCAGGAGCCTGCTGTAGCACCTGAGGCCATGTGCTCTCTGTATTGCAGCTCGATCGCATGCTGGTCCAGCGCATGGCAGCCATGTCAGGCAGCATCCAGCTTGGGGCTGGGCCAGACAGCGAAGGTGAGCTGCGGCTGTTGGTGATGTGAACTGCTCAGTGAACCAAAGAAGGGAGGGCAGAGACTGCAAGATCTGTCCTGAACTGGCTGATGCTGACCATGCACCTAGTGCACATTTGCACGGACATCTGAGGTGCTCCAGCACAGCAGCTTTGCCCCTCCTCCAGTTGGCTGCATCCTGGCGCTCAACCCTGGAGTCCATCTGATGCGTGTCAAAGAGGGCTGGCCGGAGCTGCCATGATCTGAGGCTTGTGTCCTGGAAGAGCCTGGCAGGGTGCTGGACGTGACTGCCATCAACATCTGAGCGACCTGCTGCTGCAGAGGAAGTGTATGACAATCTGTACATTTCGCCCTCCTTCCTGGAGGCAGAGGCACGCTCAGAGCGCCTGGGCCCCTTTGTTCAGATGGCCCGCTCCCTGCGGCGAACAGTCACCCCGCCCGCAATGGCAGAGTATGATGACGAGCAGGAGGCGCCTGGCTCTCCAGGCAGCTACGACCTGAGTGCCATTGCTGGCAGCCTGCGGGTGGCCAGCACTACACCCCGTGCTGGACCCGATGGCTGTAGTGCCCCTGAGCCAGCCGGGGCAGGGGTTGTGACACCCCAGACGCTGGCCAGTCCAGCTGCTGCGTCGCCTGCGCGTGGGCTGCCCAGCAGCACCCTGCGCAGCACGCTGGCCACGCCGCGCTGGTGGAGCCCTCAGCAGCAGCAAAACAAGCCGCCATAGAGCTTGTGCCTCATCTCAGCGCCTGGCAAGACAGCAATGTCAATTCAAACCCAGTCCAGTTCAGTTCAGTGGAGTGCCTGTCAGTGCTTCATTCGGCCCAGTGCCCACTCAGTGACATTCCCCTCCCGGCTATGCAAACACCTGATGCTTCCAAAATTTTGTGAATTATAGCATAGCGCAGCAATCAAGCTTACACTGCAAACCCAACCATGACACAGATGTCTCTAGCTACTGTTCTGGTGTCAAATCGCAGATGCTTGGGTTCAGACAAGAGGTTTCACCATTCAAAATTTGGGTCTGCGCAGCAGGTGTGCATCTGAGCAACAGGGAACTCTCAGCACAACCTGATGGGCTTGATCAGAACTTGACACGCGCCTGGATATATCGCACTTCACTCTCTCCTCATGTCCACAGACCTGGATTCATCAGCAATGAGGTTGCCAGGCTCAACATCACTGTGTAAAAGTGACCGTGCCATGCAACTGCAGCAGCAAATCAATGCAGAGCTGCTTAGCTGACCTGCGCTTGGTCGCATAGTAGCTGCTGGGCTTGTAGCCATCGTCCTGCAGCATGCAGCCAGTTTGTCAGGGTCCAAAGACCTGAGCAGACCAGTAGGCCACTGCTGCACAGGGGCCTGTGGCAGCTGCCTACCTCTGTGGTCCTTGGCTGGTACTGCCTGGTGCCAGAGGCGGACTGAGGCTCCATGTCACCCGTGGGTTCTTGGCCCCCTTCGCTCCTGTTGGGCTTCAAGTCAATACTGGCAGGCCTCTGAACATGGTTGACCTGCAGACGACAGGCCAAGATGAGAGCAGAGCTACTCTGGAGGAACAAACACAGAGCTCACAGAGTAGCTCAGCGCACAGAGTGAGCTTGGGACTCCATGGCAAATTTGCACCATGTGCTGAGGCAGATGCTGTGGCAGATTGGGCATCATCTGCTGAGGCAGCCTGGCTTTCAGCACAGCACTGTGAGTGAGTCTCTCGACGGCCACAGCAAGAGGCTGCTGCGATTCAGCAGCAGAGCTCAGGAAGGATGTGGCACTCACCCTGGCAGCCTCAGCCTCTCCCAGCGCAACAAGGTCGCCTGCAGAGTTGCGCTCAGGGTGCCTGCTCTTGGCATCGCTGCTGAAGGCCTTGAAGTACTGCCCTGATCCAGTGTAGCCGTCTCCAAGTTCTTCTGGGAGGGGACGCTTCTGCAGCATGGCATGAGCTGCTGCTGCCTCAGGGCTTGGAGTAGCAGATTGCATTGCACATGCAGGCAGGGCGCGCTTCCGCAGAGCAGTGTGCTGCATTCTGCCTCAGAGCTTGCAAGGAGCCAGCTGGCACTCTGCCTGTGGGCATAAACTGGTCTGAGCGCGGCCTGACGGCCTGGACGAGCCATCTAGACATTGCACATGCGTGCAATGTGAGCTGCTGCACACCTCATCAAAGGATGTGCGCTCAATGTGGGGGTTCTGCCTTCGCCTGGATGGAGCCAGCCTGTCCACTGCAAGGAGTGCCAAGGGTCAGATACGAGGGGCCGGCAGCAAACATGGCATGTCTGCCAGCGCATACAGTGCACCCGTTGTGCATAGCCTGCAAAAGTTGATCTGCAAAAGTTGATCTGCAAAAGTACCCACACTCGTGGATCTGGTCTTCGCTAGGGACCTCAAGGTTTGCCATGATGCGTGCACTTCACTTACTCACAGCCTCGCAGTCTGCTATCGGGAATCGTAATGCAAGTTTTATTACCGAGATCAGGCTGGGTATGTAGGTCGCGGGAGGTCTGTTTACTTATTGGAGACTCTCTGCATCAATCAGAGATTTGGACATATCAGGACAAATGACGAAATTGGGAATGTAATTTCAGTTCAAGGTGGTGCACCCGACCCTTAAGGGCTGAAGCTGGCTTGGTGAGCATCATAACGTCGAGGGTGATTGCTAATGCTCATTGACTGGCATGTCAGAGGATGTTGCTGCAGCCTGTCTTGGATGAGGCCAATGCTGTGTATGCGCCGCTGTGAATGTTTTGAGGCAGCATTGCTCATCTGAGGCTGCATGGCTCACCAGACTGCAACATGTCTGCTGCAGGCCCGACAGGCAGCCTGCAATAGGCGCCTGATGCAGGGGGCGGTCAGCTCGACAGATGTACATTTCATGGTGCTCAGAGTGCTAGCACGGCTGGGCTTGGACGCGTTGGCAGCCAGAGAAGCAAAGCGCATCACCAACCTTGCCACAGCAGCTTCCAAGGTGGCTGCAGAGCAGATCATGCTTGCCATTTTGGCCTGCATGAAAACCTGGGCAGGCCCTGACCATCTGGGGCAAGCTGCCTACTTGGGCAACTGCTTGCACAACAGGGACACAAGTGAGGCAGGGCTTTCTTGGCCTCGCCTGTCTGGGACCCCTCTGTGCTGTCATCTGCAGGTTGCGCTGTGCTACAAGCCTCTTCCTGATCTGGACTCCTTGGTCTCTCAGCTGGCCCTGAGCAAACAGCTTGTCAAGGAGATCAGCCCCAAGCGCTTGACTGTGAGTCCAGCGCCCCTGTGCGGCACGGCCATGTGCCTCATTGCTTGCAACATTCGCCGACATCTGGCATCACCTGAGCACCATCGGTGTTGCTTTGCACCATTGGCCCTGGCACGTGCCAGGTGCACCCACACAGTAGCTGGCAGGGCACCATCACAGCACGTTGTCTTGCTTTCAGATGGTGCAGGCTTTGTTACTGGTGCTGTCTGCCTGAGAAATCAGTTGACCACAAACGTGCTACTCCGCCGGGCATGGCCAACTCTATCATCTCTGACTTGTGCCAGGTCAACTTTGGTTGGATTGAGTCCTGGTGAACGCAGGGGCACTCCCTACATGCAGCTTAGAGATTTTGTGAAGGGCACCCAGATATCTTTTCTTTTCACTTCAGGCGCTATGGCATGCCCCACAGGAGGGGAAATTCTGCTGCTTTGCTCCAGCGATGCTGGTCGCACTGTACGAGCACAAGCAGTCTCACGAGAACGCAGGTGGGCTGTGTGTGCACTGGTGCTGCTGTCTCTGTATTTCCTTGTCCACACCTACAGCAACGCCAGCCAGTCACCTGCCCTGCTGTACAGCACAGCTCTGCAGGACGCCGGTTGCTGAGCTGCACAGTGCTCTGCAACTTCTGTGCTGCCTGCAACACCAAACATTGCGTGTCTGGGAACACCTCACTCCTGGCTCATGCCTTCAGGTGCTGGCGGCAAGGAGTGTTGGTTGGCAAAGGAGGACCTCATCAACAGTGCTCTGGGAAGACTGGAGCCTGACTTGAGGTGAGGCACACTTCCACACAGCACAAGAGCTGGCAGTGCAGCCTTGCCTGCATACAGGCTCCAGGCTGATCATGATCTGGCTTGAAGCAGGCATACAGTTACTTCAGGCTTATGTCAGTGTCAGGCAATCAGTCACTTTGCTGCAGGCTTGTTGGGCTCCCATCATGCGCCTAATTGCTGATGAGAAGCCGGTGCCTGCAGGAAAGCCACAGAGACTGCCGAACAAGTGGCTTCCAGCGCAGTACCCCCATTTGCTTGGCAGCAGGTGTGCTCCCTAGACGAGGGTTTCCTACTCATGTCTTGCCTGTGCTCATAGCGTGCACACTGGAGCAACTGTTGTGCTGATTACCTCCTGGATGTGCAACACTGCATCAGCAAGTGCCTGCTGTCTGCTGCTGCTCAGACTCCTTGAGGCAGCCTTTTGATGATAGCCAAACAGCTGCAATCTCTGCATGACCACGGCAGATCGGGGCGACTGGCTGCAGCCCTCACTCCGGAATGCACAGAGAGAGGGGCAGACAGGCTGGTGTGTGTACTGCAGCACATCTACCTGGTGAAGGAGAAGCTGATCAAGCCCCACGCCCACAGGGGGACCACACTGTTTGAGCTGCTGCCCGCTGGGGAGCTGGAGGCAAAGCAGCTCATGTCTCAGGTGAGTTGTGTCCGTGCTACGAGTCCAGACTGACTCAGGCCATGACTTTGGCAGGCAGGGAGATGACGCAGTTGCACAATGACAGATGTGCTCCACTGCCAGCATTCAGTCTCCCACCCCTGCCAGTGGCCTTCAGCATGGCCGTGCTGCAGCATACAGCTCTGCCAAGGGCTCTGAAAAACTGCATGAAACGCTCACCAGTACCAGTGCCGCAACTTCCCTGGCAGAGTCTTCTCCTGCTAACTCACTGGGTGTTGAGGGCATCCCTTGTCAGTCCACGAGTACCAGGCATTTTGCAACAGGCTTTCATGCTGGCAGTGTAGCAGCCCCGCTGACAGCCTGTGTCCCTACCACCTGTGCTGGGCCAGGGCATTGGCGTCAGTCAGCAGCTCCGGGGCACTCTTTACTAAGCCCTGGAGCTGCAGGGCACTGCCAAGTTGGTAGTGCTGACCGTTCAGCAGGTGCCCAACAGCATCTGCTGTCCTGCCACATGCAGGGCCAGGGTGCAGGTGCTGGCAGCTCAAGAAGCCATCCACGGCCGGGGCCTGCAGGGCCAGCATCACCTCTGCAGGGGGCAAGACCTGGCCGCAGCGCGGTGCCAGAAACTGCCGCCACGGCAGCAGAGCTGGCGGCGGCAGCTGCTGAACGGCGAGTCGCCCGTGCCCCCTCTGCCGTCATGCCCAGGCCAGCCTCGCGACGCCCTGTAGTGGAGCTGCCGGGGGAAAGGGGCCCCCAGGTGGGAGTAGCAGGATGTCCGTGCTGTCATCTGCTGGTGTTGATGTGAATCCTGACGCTGGATGCAGCAGGCATTGCATCTTCCCCTGACTGCCCTTGGACACCTTTCCATTGTGCCTCTGCCTGCACCCCCGCGTGCAGCCAGCGGTACACCAGTGCGCCTTCCCTGCACTGCAACTGTTCATGGTGGCATTTCACAGCTGCAGGCCAGCACCCTGAGAGTCGTTGTATGGCATCATGCAGACAAGTAGCAGTGCGCATAGCCAGGGGTGCCGCCAGACCACAGCTGACCCAGCCAGAGCCCAGGGAGCAGGAGGTGTCGGCCCTGGCCCTGCCAGCAGCCGGGGAGCAGGGCAGGAGCCAGTGTTGGGGAAGCGCAAGGGTGCTCCAGGCGGCTCACGCCCTGCGCTCCAGACAGGCATGCGCCCACATGCCGCTCAGACGGCTGCAGACTTGATGCGCATCTGGACCTCTGCGCGGGAGAGTGGGGAAGCACCCCGGGCTGCCAGGGGGGCTCAGGAACCCTCAGGGCACATGCACGGTGCTGGTGCAGACGCCTACCTGCCAGGCTCAGAGGAGGAGGGTGAGAGCACTGCCTCACTCCCCAAGCGCCAGAGATGCAGCAGCGGGGGTGAGCAGGCTCGTGCAACCGCTGATGGCTGCCCCAAATTGGCCAAGCAGGAGCCCAGTGTGCCAGGACAGGCGATCTCCAGTGCGGCAGGCCCCCTGCGGCCCCGCAGGGCTAGGACTACCGCTGCTACGGCAGCGTCTGGGGGCCAGCGCCGGCCAAGTGCTGCTGCATTTGCCTCGGCTGCTGCAGCAGGTGGGGCAGGCCGCCTTGCACCTGCTGACAGGCTGCTCAGCCCTGTAAGTCCGCAGCAGCAGGACAATGGGGCAAAGGCGAAAGCTGAAATGGCGTGGCTGCACCGGAGGAAGCAATCTGCACAGGTGCGGCTCACGCAGGCTGCGCTCCCGCTGGAGCACTGCACGCCTGCACAATTGTCTAGACTAGACTGCATGTACGCAGTCTTGTTGTTTGGCACAACGCTGCTTGCCCTCTCAAGGCAGTAAAAGCACAAGCGCTGTTTCACAGAAACGGCTTGTCTCGTGTTGTCCTATGTCCTGTGTGTGAAGCAACGCTTGCATACAGGAAGTGCAGAGTGTGCTGACCAGGAGGGGGTCTGCATGGCTTGAGACTGCCTGGAGGAAGAGCGAGTGCAGCTGCCCTGACTGTGACTGTCTGCAAGGCAGAGGCCTGTCTGCAGACACAGGGCGAGATGCCCCTTTCACATGTCTGCCCCATGCTGCAGGCCCCGCCAGAGCGCCAGCTAAGCAGCAGCCCCCCAGCAGAGGACGTCATCCTGATACTGGACTCTTCAGACGAGGATGAGGTGCCAGCTGGGCCCTCACCGCCTGCTTGCCCTGCTGTGTCTGTGGAGCCGAGCCAAATTGCGGCAGCAGGAGGGGCGTCAGTGCCGCCGCATCGGCCTGGCCAGGCCAAAAGGAGCCGGCCAGGACAGCCTGTTGGGTCCGTCAGTCCCACAGGGCGCCCTGTGATGGCTGCCCCTGCCACCCCTCAGGCCCTGCAGCGGCCCACAGCCTCATGGCAGACTCCAACCAGTGGGGCCTGGCTGTCTCCAGCAGCCACCCGTGCTGGCAACTCTGGCCCGACACCCAGTGCAGGGCTGTCTGCTGCTGCTGCTGCCAAGCTGTCTGACTCTGGGAACGAGGGGCCTGCAGGCACTACAGGCACCAGCCACAGCAAGCCGAGCTCCGTCGATGGGGGCACCAGCCAGGGCCATCTCGTCCAGCCTGCAGTCTCCTGGGCCCCTGTCCTAGGCAAGTCTCAGGCGCAAACAGCTGCTCCGCCTGATCAGGGCACTGCTTCTGGGTCCCCCTCAGGAGGCAGCCCTTGTGCTGCCACCCCGCGGCCGCCTGCCGGCAGCTTCAGATGCGGCAGCCCTGCCCGCCTGCCCCACAACCACCCCCCACCAGTGGCTGCAGTGCTGGCCACGCTGGCAGCGCCACACAGCAGCACCCCATGCAGCAGCACCAGCAGCAGGCCAGCAGATCCTGCTGCTGCAGGCCCTGCCGTTGCACAGCATGCAGGTGCCCCTGCTGCCCCAGGCAGGCCAAACTCTATGGCTGGGCGCCCTGGGGCTGGTCTGACAGGCACCCTGCTGGCTGGCTCCTCTCTCATGGCACCCCAGGGGGCAAAGTCTGCGACACCCAGCAAGACGCCCACTCAGCAGCTGCAAGGAGGCCCATCAGGCGGCACCCGGCTGCTGCCACCTTGTCCGCCGCGAGCTGTGGACGTTCAGCTGGGTCAGCTTCCCGCGTTTGCTGACATCGTAGCCTCGAGGCCGGTCAGCAACTCTCCTGAGCCTGGCTTCCACATGACACAACCCTGGAACCACACCGTGCCACAGCCGCGCGCAGGGAGCGTTGGGCAGGCAGGCACGCAGCCTGGCCCTCAGGCTTCCCTGTCGCGGCTGGCAAACACTTCCCGACCTGGCCAGCCGCAGCAGAATGGGATCCCCAGCAGAGCTGCACAGCGCCAGCAGGCCACCTGCCAGCAGCCCCTGCCTGCCGGGGCTGTCAGGCCAGGAGAAGCCACCCCCTGGCAGCGCCGCATGGATGCTGGCTGGGCACAGGCCATTGCTGCAGTTGAAAGAGACTATGCGCAGGGCCCCATGGACGGCTTTGTCCGCAAGTGAATGTACTGTGCTGATGAGCAACATGTAGAGGTGTAGAGATCCGCTGAAGCTCGCAGGAGGCATGCTTGTTGATCACCCAGACGCTGCTTCGGGCAAGACTAATTTCATTGAAATGAACTGCTGTTGTACTCAGCGTCATTTGTGGAGTGACAGTCTTCTGGCAGGACTGCTCTAAGTTATTCAGACCGAAGCCAGCAGCTCTGTGACTTACAGTACTGCGCCTTGTTATTTTCAGGAATGACCAAGAAACAAGGGGGGACTCACACCTACTCCATTGGCAGCTGTTGGGAAATAAGGGGTGACACACAGACATGACTAGTCATGCTGGCAGCTGAGACTGGAGGCCCAGCGCTTGCACTGACGTCACCAGCACCGTCTGCACAATGTCTGTGGATGTGCAGCCACGGGAAAGGTCGTTCACAGGCTTCCGAAGGCCCTGCATGACGGGGCCCATGGCAATTGCTCCTGTTGACTGCTGCACTGCCTGCAGGGGGGGGCACCTCAAACAGTTGGACCAGGTATTCTGGAGCAGATGGGTGCAGGCAGTACCTTGCTGAGCATTTGGGCAAGCAGTGGCTGACAGCTGCACATCCAATCTGCCCACCAACAAGTCACTGCCTTCAGAGCCACACCTTGTACGTGTTATTGCCAGTGTTTAGGTCTGGGAAGATGAGGACATTGGCTCGCCCAGCCACCTCGCTGTCGCCCTTGATCTTCTGCTTGGCAATGACTGGGTCCACTGCTGCGTCATACTGGATTGGGCCTGCAAGCAAGATGGTGTCACAAGCTTGTACATGAGCAACATCAGCGCACAGCAGTCCTGGGCAGGGCAACACAGGCTTCACCAGCAGGGATGCCAGGCAGTTGGCCAAATGCAATGGCTGGGCCCAGGCTGGCTGCTCAGCAGGGCATTTCACTGCAGCGCTGTGCTGGCCACAGCGTCAACAAACAAGGGGTGCATGTTGGAAATAGGGCTAGAGACAGCTTGGCCCAGGCTGACCTTCCAACCGCAGGTCTGGTCTGAGCTTGCGGGCTGCCTCCACTGCAGCCTTCACGCGGTCCACCTGCAGACATCGGCATGCACTCAGATTGCCACTCCAGGTTAGCACAAGCAAGACGGGATGACTTTCGACCCCCTCAGCACGCCATCATGCGCTGAAAGACAGTGCTGCAAGTTTCGGAGGTAGCAGTTTCCTGAGCTGCCTCAGGGCTGCCTAGAAGAACGTGGGAAGAGTCACACATATTGCCACTCCAGCACAAGCAAGACACCGTGACTTTCGACCCCTCAGCACGCCATCATGTGCTGAAAGACAGTGCTGCAGAGTCTGAAGGCAGCAGTGCCCTGCCTTAGGGCTGCCTAAAAGGAGATCAGAAGAGTCACTTACATGGCAGAGTGACACAGGGAAGAGTCACACAAAGGTCCCAAGCCCACCTGAGGCCCCGAGCCTGAAGCTCCTGTGCTATAGGACAGCAGTGCCACCCGTGGCTCAATCCCAAAGGCTGCAGCCGTCTCTGCGCTGGTAACGGCGACGGTGGCCAGGTCCTGACTGTTGGGCTCCACATTGACAGCACAGTCGCCATACACCAGCACCTGCACGCGCAGCTGCGGCAGCAAACTCACGGCGAGGTGTACAGCTGCAGTGGTGCTCCACACTCTGCAAGCTCAGCCACAAACACCCAGTCACAGGATTGCTGGGGCACACACATTGGATGCCAGCCTTGGTCCCCACAGCCATTCTGTGGTCACATTGGGCTGAGGCCTGTCCAGGTGTCACCGTGGGTGCCTTCATGCGATGCAGAACGGGGACTGGGACCACATCCGCCGTGAGCATATGGCACATGAACCTTGCATGCATGCGCCCTCTCACAGCAGGCCTGTGTGTTTCTACAGGACCTTGTGCAGCGTGGAGGCGAGGGTGACGGCCCCCACACCTACCTTGTCTGGCAGACACATGAAGAAGACGCTGGACACCAGCGGGCGCTCCTTGGACTTGAGCACCTGCAGCCCCCACAGCTGTGGCGTGGTCAATGCCTGTGCCTGGCTGCAGGCATGGCGGCTGTGGTGTGCTTGATTCGATGCACATCGCTGCAGAACTGCCTGGTTGAGCATGTGGGCCCACTTTCTGAGTCGGCGGGGAGTGCAAGATCTTTTGTGAGCCAAGCAAACAGCATCATGGCGTGGGCAGCGTTCCCTCTGCCAAGGCAGTGAAGCTGACAGATTGCACACTCAGCCAATCTGCACTGTTGGACAGCCATGAACACAGGCATGCTGTGCATCTCACGCTCCCGCAGCACAGCAGCACAGTGCTGCCCTCCATGCCACCCAAAGCATCAGCCAGGATCTTGTGACTTGCTGCTGCCAGCCAGCACTTGCCTGCAGGGCTGGCCTGATGGTGCTAGCGGTGGTGGTGGTGGCGCCTGACACCATGCCGTCCGCGTCCCCGCACCGCACCATGAGCGTCCCGTACACATTGAAGTCCGTCAGGGAGTCCAGGGCAGCCTCCCTGCTGATGTTCTTCTTCTTACGGGCCTCGCACAACTCATCGATGTACCGGGGCAGCTCGGGGGAGTTCTGCAAGGAGGCAGCAGGGACGAGGGCGTCTTACCAACATGCAGGGCTGAGAGCAGGTGCAGGGGCTGGCCGTGTGCACCCTTGTCTGAAGAAGTCCACAGGCCCCAGATCAAGTTTCTCCTCAACAGAGTGTACGAGCGTAACCCTAGACTTGCTCATGTCGGCGCACAACCTGTGCAGCCGTCTAAAAACACCTCCCCTGACAGTTCTACAGCATGCGCCTGAGCAGTACAGTGCAGACCGCCCACCAGGTGGTCCACAATCTGGCAGCCTGAGATGTCCACGCCCAGCTTGGCAGCCTGGGCCTGTATGGTCTCTGGGTTGCCCAGTAATGTGATCTTGGCAAGCCCCTTGCGTACCACCTCAGCAGCTGCTATCAGCACGCGCTTGTCGCCAGACTGCAGAGGCACAGGCAGGCTGCTCAACAGGCCCAAGTGCAGCAGGATCCTCCAAACCATCTGAAGTGCAGCAGGACTCTCCAAAGTCACTTTGACAGGCAGTGAGCATCTGGCTGGCTGATTTCAGCCTGAGGACTTGCACTGGCAGACCAGTGGAGCAGTCAATTCAACAGCAGGTGCCGGTGCCTCGTGAGGCAGGCCGCTGCAGCCCCGCACCTCTGGCAGCACAATGTGCTGGGGATTCTGAAGGCACCTCTGCGTGAGCTGGTACGCAAACATTTTCGGCGTCATCTTGCGCTCCTTGGGCGCCATAATCTGGGCTGCCATCGGCTCAAAGTTGATATGCTTGGCAAACAGGTCCTGCAGCAGACCAGGAGGCAGGGTGACCGAGGCCAAAAAAGCTGCCAGGCATATGCCACACGACAAGGCCCATGAAAGCTCAGGTGCCCTGGGCAGCAGCAGACTCGTCACTTGCATGTGCTGACCTGAGCCTGTCTGTTTCCAGCACTAGCGACCGTGGGGCAACAGGCAGAGTGTGGCAGCCAGCAGCAAAGACTCCTGCGCTGGGCTGAGCCTGCCTGTTCCAGCTCTGGCGTCTCCGGCGCAACAAGCGAGTCCTGGCAACAAGCAGCAGATATCCCCACACTAGGCAAGCTTGCCTTCACGTGGCTTATTTTGGCAGAGGAGGTAGGCAGCAGGCGCGGCTCCACGCGCCCTACTGCCTGGACAACCTCGTGCAGGGGCTGGTCCACCTGCAGCACTGCCACCGGGCTGGCTGCGCCTGGGTCCCTGCTGCCTGGGGCGTAAGCGCTGCGCAGGATGCGGTCCACGACAGGCCTGCACAGGTAGACGTACGAGGCAGTCATCATCAAAGACACATGAGAGTGTGCAGGAACCTGTCTTGTAGGTAGTGCAAAGAATGCAGTTCCACCACAGGGGTGCCAACCTGCCTTGGGTGTGGGCATGTTGCCACAGGCGCTGCGCAGACCAGGGGCCGACCCCAGTCCTGCACGACCAGCAGAATGCTGCATTCCTTGGCGTTTGCTGGCTGTGCATGATGCGCTCAACCTTGGGCTTGTACAGGGCAAGGAGGCAATTGACACAGCTGCAGTATTGTGAGCCTAGGGCGCTGCACAGGATACACTTTGGAGCGGCCTCCACGAGTTGGCACACCAGGCTAGGTGTTGCCCTCTGGTCGTTTGGCTCTGTGCAGGATGCAGTCAGCTACAGGCCTGCACGAGCAGGTTTGTGTGTCAGGTGGTCAGGTCAGGCCTGTACTTTCCAGAGACGGCGCTTTTGTGCTGCGCAGGTTGCACATGCTCCCACATGGCTGCACAGACATCACGTGGAGGACAGTCAGCCTGGCAGTCAGGCTGTGGACGGTGCAGGAGGTGACCGCTCACAGCCTGCAGAGGGCACTGATGCCGTTCTGGGCGAGCTGCAGTTCAGGGAAGGCTGGGCTGACATGCTCGGATAGCATGAAGGTTGCTCGCTTCAACTTGATGGTCAGGCACATCTGCAGGTGCAGTCAGCAGGATGTGACTGCAGAGGGCACACAAAGCATTCCGAGGAACCTGCAGTTCGCGAAAGGCTGAGCGTGAACAGGCTGACTGCTCTAAGCTGTCAGGCAGCCTTGCAGGTGGCGCGGACAGCAGGTCGCCCTGTGCCATGCCCACCAGCCAGCGCTCCACCGATGCAACTGTGCATGCAGGGGTGCTGTGCGTGAGCGAGGATAATGGGCCAGCGTACCCAGGCGTTCGCCCGGCTGTGAGCAGCATGCCGGCAATGTGGGGCCCGCCGCTGGTGCCGTGGGCTGCCAGCAGGGACAGCACCAGGTCTGTGCGGTCCTGGCTGGTCAGCACCAGCGCCCGGGCAGGCTGCCTGCCGTCCAAGTGCTCCAGCAGCTCCTGTACGTTCTGGCTGCCGACCGAGTACTGCAGCAGGCAGGCACAACAGGGTCTCTCTATGGTCAGTGCAGCGAGCTTTATGGAGCTAGCCATGTCTGCATGCGGTGCTGCAGGCGGATGCTGCTTGGTCAGTCTGGAGCACCTCGGGACAGTCTGGAGCATGCTTGGACACGGCGGAGCATGCTTGGACAGTGTGAAGCATGCTGCCTGGACAGTGCAGAGCATGCACAGGGACAGTCTGGAGCATGCCTGGACGGTGCGGAGCATGCTTGGACAGTGCGGAGCACCTCTGGAGCATGCAGGGCATCACTGTGACAGGTGCTGCTCCTGAAACTTCACGGATATGTTCAGGTGCTGCAGGATGAAGCAAGTGAGCCAAACTTCTTGACAGAGATGGCTGGCTGTCATCCGACAGGATGGCTGCAGACAGCTGTTTGACAGCCGCCTCAGCCACACAGCACCTCACCGCTGTGACCTCTGCGTCCAGGCTGTCCTTCTGGCCATACAGCAGCCTGCCCCCCACAGCTGCACGCAGCTCATCCAGCCTGCAGCAGTCAGGCTGTGGATGTCGCGTAGGGCACAGTCAACACAGGCAGCTGTGCTCAGATACTGATGCCACCTGCCCACTGCAGCCGCCTGCTGCATGCATGGCTGGCATGCAGAAGCATGCAGAAGTCGGGGGCAGAGGGGGATGACGTCTGCTGGGGCTTTGTGCCTGCCAGACTCCAGCAACCAGGCCCACCTTATGGTCCGCAGAATGGGGTCAAAGGGAAGGCCGCCAGCCAGGGGCAGGCCCTTCTTCGCAAGCCTCGCCTGCAGCTTCTGCATGGTGTCTGCTATGGTCTTGGGCTCCAACTTGTTGACCAGCAGGCCCAGCACCTCTGCCCCATTCCCCTCCAGGCTCTTCTTGGCAATGACCTGTGGGACGCCAAGATGTGCTCTTGCT
This sequence comes from Asterochloris sp. CNOR1, assembly GCA_963969365.1. Classification (NCBI taxonomy): domain Eukaryota; kingdom Viridiplantae; phylum Chlorophyta; class Trebouxiophyceae; order Trebouxiales; family Trebouxiaceae; genus Asterochloris; species Asterochloris sp. CNOR1. The sequence goes on from OZ017750.1 coordinate 852,262, forward strand.
TTGAGGTACCACCATGTCATTGCAACACCTCCATTTACTCACACCTTGACAGGTCTCCCCATCCCCTACCCCCTCTGGGTTCAAAGGGACGTCAGATTCTCAGGCTGGTCACTTTCCCAAGGTAGCAACAAGTCTCACCAGCTACTGCGAGCAGCCTTCTGCAGGTGCACAGGCCAGTGCAGCTGCTGAGGTCAAAACAGAGTTGCTGCTTCCTCCCTGCTGACTGCCGCTGCAGCTGTTGAGGCTTCCATGCTAAGTGTCTGCACTCTCAAACATGCTGTGGCATTCCATGTTTGACCCACCTACCGCCGTGTTCTCTAGCTGCATCACGCTGCTGCTGGCGCTGCCGTCCAGCACCATGAGCACTGGGGTGTCAATGGCAGCCGCCACCTTGGCATTCAGCTCCGTGATGTTGTCCAGCCCAGCCCTGTTGGCTGCTACCCCCTCCAGCACCACCATGTCGAAGTTGGCTTTGTAGCTCTGCAGCCAGGGGAGTGCAACCTTGCTTCTGTGCTTGATTGCACTGCAGTGGGGTTGTCCAGCCCAGCGCTGTTGGCCACAAGCCACATCCCCTCTGGGATAAGCCTGGCATGGCTGGTTATAGCTCCGCAGTCACACGACATCTGCCCCAGCTGGGCTTTTGGCATGCCTGCACTCCCAAGCACTTTACAAAGAGGTGCATCGCTGCTGCACTGCAGGGCACAGCCTCAGAGCAGAGGGCTCTATCGAGGATGGCGTGCGGCAGACCTTGCTGGAGTCTGCAAGATGACATGAGCTGACGACTGCGTGTCAGCAGGCCACATGCAACCGCATGACTGCAGCAGGTGTCATTCTGCCAGACCCCAGGCAAGCTTGCCTCACCTCATATCGCCTGAAAATGAGGTCCAGTATGTCGTCAGTGCGCCCAGATGCCAGATTCTTGGTGGCCTCCTCGATAGTGATGCCATACATGGACTCGCCTGGCTGCTGCATCTGAAAGACGTGCCGCATCCTGCAGGGGGCATGCTGGGGCTTTTTGGGGATGTGCAGAGGGGCCACGGGGGCCCGCGCAAGGGGAAAGCGAGGGCCCAGCACATTTGACAAGCAGCTGTGCCTTGCTGAGCTGCACCAGCACTGCCCTGAGGCCAGTCCCTGCACCGGGGGGCGTCAGCCAACTGTGGGGGCTTGCGCATGTGACAGGCAAAGCCAGCGCTGCTCCATGAGGGGCCTCACAGCCTGATGTGGCCTGGTGTGCAAATGGGGTCACTCCACAGCCAAGGCAGGCTGCCGCCATGGTGCCTCACAGCTCGATGTGGCTCGGCAGCCCGGTGCGCGAGTGGGGGTAAGGCGGCCCGGCTATGGGCTGGAAGAAGCCCACCCTGCCCATCTGGCGCTCAAAGTAGTCCATGGTGCCCAGCAGCACTGGAGAGGTGTGCCCGCTGCCCTCCAGGTTGGCCATCAACAGGCCCTGCAGGGTACGGGGGACTCGGGCAAGCCCAGCACGGAACAGGCACCAAATGCTGGCAAGGACTTGGACAACCAAGACCAGAATCTGGGACAATTACCGTTACTATCTGAGCACAAATTGGCCACCAGGGGCTGTACATGCAGCACGCTCAAAGGGGGGGCCAGTGAACCCCAATTTTCACTGCGATCAAGCCAGTGCTTATTGTCACACATGGGTAAGTGAGCCCATGTGCTCATGATGGTGGTACCAAGCCTCCTTGACGGGTCTATACCTGGCCCTGTGCCGTGGCCTGCTCCTCTGGCGGTGCGCTGGCATAGGCTCGGCATATCCAGTGCAGATCTGCAGCTCCAGCCTGGACGGAAGGCAGAGTCCTGCATGCATTGTGCTGACCTTGGTGGCATGCACGGTGCATTGCAGGGCACCTGGCAGTAGGTCGACATGATGCAATGCCAATGCATTGAGACACAGCCACAGTATATCAGACATGCCTGGACTTCCGGCCGATGGCACCATACAGCCTCAGGAATGCCGTCATCTGTGCTACTTCTTCCTAAGAGCTCGGCATGATGTCAGATTGACCTGGTCAAAGCAGAATCAGACCTCTGCCCCATGCCATAGGCATGCCATTTGGGACATCAGAGTGCATAATGAACGACCCTGATGGCTGGCAGTGGCCTTGACATCAATCAGTAGGCTCTGTAGGTCGGACAACCCACGTTGGTCAGCTCAGCAGGATTGCACATCGTTTCTGACCAACTGAAACATCTTCTGATGGTGTCCAGGCTGCCGAGCAGATTGGCAATGACCTCCAAAGTGCTGGTGCTGAATTCTGGCAGCTCCAGTCTCAAGTTCAAGCTCTTTGAGAACACACGAGAGACGCTTCGTGCAATTGTAAGTGGAGTGGTGGAGCGCATCGGAGATCCAGAGTCCACGGTGGGCTTTTATCTTGGTTCTGCAGCTTCATTGTCAGGGAGCCAAGTACCATAGCACAAATCTACAACAGAGGTCCAGCCTGCAGGCAGCAGAGGCAGAAGAGCCTCTCAGATCGATTGTTTGAGCCTCACAGCTGCTTTTGTCGACAGGAGGACTGACAACTGTTCTTTGCCTGCAGACCTCAGCAAAAATCCTGGATCAAGGCCCCAATGGCAAGACCTCCATGCAGGAGCCTGTGCAGGACCACACAGCCGCTCTGGATGTGGTGCTAAAGTTTCTGCGCAGCTCATATTCCAGTGCTCTACAGAAGGAGGTCTCTGCTGTGGGGCATCGAGTCGTGCATGGAGGGTTTCACTCAGAGCCCCAGGTCGTGACAGACAAGGTGATCCTGGGGCATGCCACCACATACAAGATTCATTGACTGCAGCTAGCATTAGAGCGTTCTTTCGGTCGGGATGCTGTGCAGCTGCAGGTCGCCTGCAGACAACCTGGAAATAACTGTTTGCTGCCAGCCAAACTGAGGTGCTGCTCCTGATGTGTGGTCACCTGCTGATGCAGCTGCGACGGGAGATACAAGAGGCAGCAGCTCTGGTGAGCACTTCCCTTCATCCAGAGAGTTCAGCCATGTAACCTTTGGTACTGACCTGAGGTCCTGTGCTGCAGGCGCCGTTGCACAACCCAGCAAATTTGCAGGGCATCACAGCTGCCACCAAGCTGTTCCCAGAGTGTCCGCAGGCAGGTTTTTGCTGCAAGCTGCCCTGCCCTGACTGGCCTTGCGAAAGAGCTGACAGCCGACAGACATTGGGGTTTGGGGAGAGCGACAATGGTGTGGTGCAGGTTGCAGTTTTTGACACCGCCTTTCATCAAACAATGTTGGCAAAGGCTTACATGTGAGACGATGCCCTTGCTGTAGGCAGGCTCTTTGTTGGAGTACACTGCCCTACAGTGCATGTGCTGGCCCTTGCATTCCTCAGTTGTCCAGGCTTCATAACATGTGACCCCTGCGGTGCCCCTGATCGGGTGCTGCTGCAGCACCGCAGCAGTCTTCACCTGACGCTGCGACTTATGAACCACAGAACCTGGCCTGCAGGTATGCCCTGCCCTGGGAGCTGTGGGAGAAGGACAAGATCCGGCGCTATGGCTTCCATGGCACCTCTTATCGATACCTGCGAGACCAGGCAGCCCAGATGCTGCATAAACCTGTTGACAAGCTGAACATGATAGCTTTCCACATAGGTGAAGCCCTGCTTGCTCGTCTCCTCTGTCCACGGACATGAGACAGGGAAAGGTTGCTGGTCCAGGTACTTTGCCTGGTTCTGCCAGCTCCTGTGCCGCTGGCATCGAGTGTGACCCCTTGCCAGGTGCAGCCACTGCCAAGACAGGTGGCCTGTCGAGGGCTGCTGCCCTGCCTGCAGGTGCGGGTGCCAGTGTGTGCGCCATCAAGGAGGGGGTGTGCATTGACACCAGCATGGGTCTGACACCACTGGAGGGGTGAGGGGTTGTCGCTCGTGTCTTCTGCAAGAGCCGGCTAGAACAGCATCCTGACTCTCAGTGCATTGCCCGTACAACTGGCCAGGAGCTGTATGGCATGCCGTGGTGCTGCTGCTGAAAGCCCAGCATGCAGCGCACTTGCAGTCTCTCTCTGGGCATGCAGGCTTGTCATGGGTGTGCGCTGTGGAGACATCGACCCTGCAGTGGTCACGCACCTTCAGAGCACCCATGGCTGGTCCACCCAGGAGCTTGACAAGGTCTGTCAGGCTCCATGCCGAGCTGCTCAGCATGCATCCATTGCCTTTGAGCACTCAGGAGAAGGCCTACCTACCTGCCCAGAGCAGTGTCACCTGAAGGCTGCTGCCGCATCTACCATGGGCAAATGCCTCGTGGTCTGCATGACGCCCTCTGAGGCATGATGCGCCCAACAGCGGTGCAGCGCAAGCAGGCCTGCTGATCTTGCAGCCATCTTCAGCGCCCTGGCATTGCTTCTGCAGGTGCTGAACAAGAAGAGCGGGCTGATGGGGCTCTGCGGCCAGTCTGATGTCCGTAATGTGCTGGAGAATGTGAAGAAGGGAGATGAAAGGGCAGTCATTGCCTTGGATGTATATGTGCACAGGTAAGCAGCGCTGGTGTGATGTGTGCTGATGAAGTGCTCTGCAGAGGCTGAGCTTCGTATCGCACCCGCCTGCAGAATCCGCAAATATCTTGGCTCTTACTTAATACAATTTGGCGGTAACCTTGATGCCCTGGTCTTCTCGGCAGGGGTGGGAGAGAACTCTGCACGAGTCAGGCAGCTTGTCTGTGAGGGTCTGGAGGTAGGTGCAGGAGCCTTGTGACCAATTGGACCCCGAGTACTGCAGCCTCTAAAAGTTGTCTGATAGCGTCTTGTGCTGCAGGCTTTTGGCATCCAGGCAGATGACAGTCTTAATGCCAAGCTTGTTGGCAAAGCAGGAGAGTTTCAGGCCTCTGGCTCAGCCATGAAGCTGCTCGTCATCCCCACAGATGAGGAATTGAGCATTGCCCAGCAGACCCTTGAACTTGTTGCTAGCCAGCAGTGATCTTCCTTTTAATGCCCTTATAGCTGCTGCTGATCACTTTGAAGGTCATCCATGGTTCAATCTTCAAGACCAGTGCTTCAAGCAAGATGAGTGGACATATCTCAAGGGAAGTCCTAGGTGGCTGCTGGAGCAGGGGTGTAGATACCAGTCTGAATCAGCACCTTCTTCTTGGCAATCGACAGGCGGCTCTTACTCCGGGCACCATTATTTTGGTGAATCACGCCCTTGCCTGCAGCACAATGTCTGAGTGCTCAGGCACTAGTCGTGCACACAGGCCGGGCAGCAGGAAACAGGCCGGGCAGCAGACCCTGCCCAGCAGCAATGCAGGTGGCCTGCTTCAATCGAAATGGCTGCCTAATCACGGGCAAGCCCAAGGGGGACTGCCCATCAGACTGATTGCGGCCCTAAAGCAACCCAGCACCACATCAGCTGGGTTGTGCAGCTCCTGATTTTCCCTAAGAGGGATTTTGAATGTCTGTCCCATCACAAACGCTGAGCCAAGCCAAGCCGTTCCAGGTCAACAGCTCAGCTGCTCCTTTCCAGTGTGTCTCTTCCCCTCACCAGCTCTTCCAGCAGCAGTCCAGCTTGACTTTACACGTTGCTACCAGATGCTTACTAGATCTTGGCCCTGCTCACACCCAGCACTGGCATGGCCACCGGCACACCTGTGGCCTTGTCAATCTCCTCAAAGGCCTCGTTGATCATCTGCTCGACAGGCTTGAAGGCATCCTCAGAGGTGGGATTCTCCTTAGCGAGAGCCGTCAGTGCCTTGAAGACCTACAGACCAGTGGAAAGAGTTTTGGGGTCCGCGTGCGGAAAGCAAGGAGGAGTCGAGGGTTGTCCTTTGCCACAGCCTTCAGCCTGGGCAGACCAGGGTCTTGGTGAAGCATGTGACGGCTGTAAGTTACTGCCAGGTCTCTGGCTGGGAATGCCCACAGGGTCAGCTGCTCACGCAGCTGGCATGGGAGTGAGAGCATTCGAGCAGCAGAGCAGGATGCTGTAGCTGTGGCAGTTCATGCCGTGAAGGCACAGCCAGCCTGTGCAGCAGGGATTGTGGGCACTGCTCCACTGGTACATCAAAGAGATCCAGGGGATATTGAGCAGAGTCTAGGTGTACAGCTGAAGTGCTCAGCACCCTTTAGAATGCGCCCAAGCTAGGAGCACTGCACTCCCGCTGCAAGCCTTTGCATCTGACATACAGCTCACCTTTTTCATCCTTGTCTTCACTGCTGACTTTTTGCTCTTATTGTACAAGCGTGCCCGCTCTGCGGTCCGCTGCCGCCGAAGGGAGTTCTGCTTTGCAAACACCTGAAGGATGCCTGCCCTGGCAACTGTTACTGGTGCTCTCGGGCAGCCTGCAGGTGGCAAACCCAGGGTGGATGCTGTGTGGCCTCTCAACACCTAATTGCGAGCACTGTGAGGCAGTCCCTGCATATCCTCCAGGATCACTTACAGGTGAGGGCCTGTCCACGCATGGAGCAGCCAAAGCCGAAAGCTGGCCTGGTCTGCTGCAACTGAGGCTGCTGCCGAACGTGTCGGCAGCCCAGAGACATGCGGGTCATGGAGCTGCACATCACGTTGCTCATGTTGCCTGCAAGCTCCTCTGGGGTCTCAGTCAGCGGACCCTGTAGAGGCAACTTTGACCTAGCTCTATGTCTGGCAGACTGCTGCCCATTCAGTGTTGGAGTTCATCCGGAGGCCTTGATCTGCATCGCCACCAGGCGTGTTTGTAGCCGTCGATCGCATTTCTGCCGCCAGCCCCTGCACGGCAGGACCTGCTGCCTACAGCAGGCTTGGATCTGACAGCAGGCCACCTGCCACACCAGCATGCCACCCCTCAACCTGCTTGTGGGGCATTCCAGCATTACTGTGAGAGTGCAGCCAGTTGTCCTGTTCACTATCTGTGACGCCTACATCAGGCGCAGCGAGGGCAAGGAGCGGGTGATTGGCACCCTACTGGGCACCATTGCTGAGGGCGTGGTGGATATCAGAAACTGCTATGCTGTGCCCCACAATGAGAGCATGGACCAGGTAAGGCAGCTGAAGCAGCCAGCCAGGAGACCCCGGCATGAGCAGTTGCCTGGCATTTGTCTCCCAAGCTCTGCCGTCTTGGGCCGCATACATGGAGTTTTGCAGATCAAGCAGACTTTCTAACATGTCGGCTGGCACTCACTGCCTCACACAGTCCTGCAAGGCTCTGCAGGCATACTGTGCAGCGCTTGCTGCCTGCCCACTGCACTCCAGGTTGAGCACTTGGCAGACCGCCCAGCTCCCCCTCGTGCAGGTGGAGATGGACATTGCACATCACAGGACGCTGCTGGACCTCCACCACAAGGTCAATATGAGGGAAAGGATAGTGGGCTGGTGAGGCATGTGCGCACGACTTCTGGCCAGCGCTGTTGCCCACCCAGGTCTGGTGTTGTCCTTGCTCCCATGGGCGGCTGTCTGAGTGCTGGCGTATCTGGCGACCTGCAGACAGCCTTGCCCACCAGTGCGTGTACTTGTACAGGTTTTCCACTGGGCACGGTGTGTCTGCCAGCGATGCCAGGTTCCAGATGTACTATGAGAGCCAGTGCCAGAACCCGGTGGGTACAGCATGCCGCTTGTGCTATCTGACTGCGCCCTCCTCTGCAGCATGTGTGCCCCTGCTGTGCGCTTGACAGAGCAAGCAGGCTCCATGCAGCACTGTCTGCTGGGCAGCTGAGCAGCTGCTGCAGTGAGTATAGCACAACGTCCCACTGCAGGGCTGACAGTCCCTACCAGCACTGCCTGTTGCCACATGAGCAGCAGCTGTGCTGTGCCCTTCAACATTTCCAAGGAAGGTCAAGCCTGAGCCTCATGACTTACCCTGCAGGTGCACCTGACAGTTGATGCTGCGCTGGCAGACAAAAAGCTGCAGATCACAGCCTATGTCGCACGGCACCTCACGCTTGGGGATAGGCAGCAGTCGCTGGCCCAGGAATTCCAGGAGGTCCCATGTGAAGTTCGCATAGAGGAGCTCGAGAAGATTGGAGGTGGGCTCTCCAGGCCATGATGTGTGCCAGCAATCAGTGAATTGGTGTGTCATGTCTTATGAAGCAGCACAGGGGGCTGCAGAGATCCAGAGGTGGACCTTGCTTGTGCTTGCCTCTGCCAAGAGGCTTGCGTCCCCTCTGGACTGATGTGGGAAAGTTTGCAAGTGGGCCCTAGACGCAGCTGGCTGGTGGTTGCTGGCTGAGGCTGCTGGGATGAATGCTCTGAAGCTGCCCCAAAGTGTTGTGGGCGGTGGGCGGGGCGGCGCCGGCACCTGCTGCTAATGGCTCACTTGTAGGTCATAAGCTCGTGGCACCGCTCACGAAGCCGATGATGCCAGCTTGGCGTGGTTGGATGTTGCTGCTGCATTATTAGCTGATGCTGCAGGTTGTAGCCCCACTTGTCAACTGCATGCCTTTGCTGCCATGCTGCATTTATCAAGCGGACTCTCAATGTGCTTGCAGCTGACCTTTTGGAAAACGAGGTGACAGACAAAATCCCCTCAGACATGGAGACCCTGCAGACGGCCTTTGTCAGGCTTCAACAGCTGCTGGACAGGGCCTACCAGTATGTGGACGATGTTGTGGTGAGGCACTGCTCCTGCTTGCTGCTGCCAGCTCGCAATGTTTTTGACACTGCCTATGTTGAGGGCTCAGATCTTTTGCTTCCAACCCTCCACATCCTGCACCTGAGGCACCTGGCAGCAGCCCCTCCAACACATCTCTGTGGCCCTGCATCTCTGTGGCCCTACAGCTTGCACATTCTGCACTTGCTAGTAGCCCCTCACGCCTCTGCAGGCTGGAAAGCGGAAAGGGGATGTGTCTGTTGGCCGGTACCTGGCTGACACAGTGGCCTCTGTCCCCTTCATGAGCAAGGAGGAGCTGGAGCAGATGTACACAGACAGCACCCAGGATGCCTTGCTCGTGATGTACCTTGCCAATCTGACCCGTGCCCACATTGCCCTCGCTGACAGGCTCAGCACGGCTGCTCTGCCACTTTTATAGCGTTTTGAACAATTGAGACAATCGACCTCGTTTGATTTGTGGTATAGCACAGTCAACGGAATGCTGAAGCAGGAGTCTCATGTAGGCTGGTGGCAGATACCGTTTAACTTGTGGTGAAGCGCTTGTGGCACTTGTGTTGCCTGAGAACAGTTAGTAGCACAAGAGGCCTTCCCCAGTCAGCAAATGCCTTGGGGGTTGGACTAGGGGGTTAAAGTATAGTCAAAAAAATTGGACTTTGTACAGTACTGCCAAAAGTACACTAATTCAGGGCAGGTAAAACAGACACATGCTCACTACGAGCATCAGGGTACAAGCGAGGTGTCAAGAATGAGAGATGAGCATTGCGCTGCAAAAACTGACATCAGCAAGTCTCTGCTCCAGGGTTTCATGGGCCAGCTCAGCGCATGGAAACTGCATCCAGCCAGCCATCTCTGGTAGGAAGCTGGCATCTGTGGCATGCGACCAGCTAGCTCCTGTCAATCCACTGCCATGTTGCCAAATCTAGTATCTAAGCCAGTGACATGATGTGAGCCCTGCCCGTCAGCTTGGTCAGGTCACGCATGCGCCCAAAGCCCAGGTCCACGCTCTTCATCCACACTCCTGGCACTGCCCAGCCGCAGGAGTACTCGATAGCCAGGTTGTAATCATCACCCTGCAAGGATGTTGAAGCAAATCATGAAGCGGGCCTGGGGCCTGCAGCAGGCTTATGATGCAGTACACAAGTCAGAGACAGTAGCCTGAGCGCTGCATTGACTCTGCACAGGATAAGGCTGCCGTGCTGCAGGGAAACCAGCAGCCTTACTGGCCCATACAGCATTCAGACCCCAGTGGTCCAGCAGCAGCAAACACAAGCCAAACAACTGAGCTTCCAGCAGCTCACCTGGCCATCTTTGAAGGCACTGGTCACGATCCTGAAGAAGCCATGCTCTGCGTATGGCTCCCCCCAGCTGCAGAAGAGAGGATCCATTGTTAATGTTGTATGAAGTGCCAATCTAGCAGGCACCTGTGCTGAAGCCATGGAGGTGTGACACACAGCTGTGCAGAGCTCTCGCTTGAAGCACACACCTGTTCCTGACAATCCAGTACTCAGTGCCATCCTCCACACCCCAGCCTGCAGGGCACACAGCAGCGCTGTCCAGATGCCCGTCGTCAGCAGCAGCAAGGCAGCATTCTGCACAGGTGACAGCGCGATAGGAAGCTCACCAACCACGCTGATGATGTGGTTGATGTTGGGGCTGGGGTTGTACTCAGCAAAAATGCCACCTTTGTGCTTGTCGAGGTTGGAGGTGGCATCAATACCACCTGCAGCAGACACCGGCTCTGAAGCAGAAACCCTGAGCCAGATGCAGGCTGAACCCCTCACATACGTTGGCACATAAGCTCCCTCAGCGCTTTGGAATGTCCACAAGGGAACGGGTAGTAAGCACTCAGCAGCAAAAGCGCAATGCCAGGGCGACTCACATGAGATGGGGCCCCTTGCCATGATCTCAGCCTTCATGGCGTCTGCAGAAGGCAGTGCAATGGGTCAGCCATGGTCGCATGGCAGAGGAGAGCTGCCAAGGCCTGCAGCACTGGACCATGCATGTGACACTGGGCCGTCACACCAACCCCACGATCGAACGAACGAACGGACGCTCTGCTGCATCATGCACTGTGAGAGCGTCTGCATGCATGCTGGGGCCTGCACTCCCAGGAGTGGCCCACCTGAGCCAGAGACACGGCCGTGCTCACTGACCACCTGCACAGGGCAGTGGACGGAGTGTCAGCAGCCTTGCGAGGCTTGTGGGGCAACAAGATGCAGTTTGCAGGCTGGCCAGTGAGCGGCCGTCTGCCTGATGACAACGGAGGGTGCCTGCAGTCCTGACAGGCTTTAAGCGCTCGTGAGAGAGGCAGGCGCAGGAGCAGGTGGCCTCACCAGGCGCTCGTAGTCATCGATGGCCTTGCAGCCCTCGCCCGGCCAGCATGTGAAGCACTGGTCCACAGCATTGCAGTCCTGGTCCACAGCAATGTCTGCACAGTGCAGGAACCGGCCCAAGCTGAGGCACCACCCCAGCAGCTCGTCAGCTGGTTGTCATGGCACGCAGCAGCAAACACAAATGCCAGCAAGCGGCTCCAGAAAAGGAGAAGGCAACTCACAGTTGTTGCAGGTCTCGTCCTGCAAGCAAGGATGCAATGCTGTTAACTTGCTGCTATCGGCAGTATGCCCAGGAGAGAGCAGTCTGAGGGAACTGCCGAGCTTGGACACATGGCAATGTCAACCAGCATGAGCGACACGTGCACATCATGAGGCAGCAAATGAGACCTACAGGAATGCCAGAGCGAGCTGCATAGTCATACACACGCCCATCCCAGCCCCCATGGCAGCTGCCAGCATTGCCACAGTCGATCACCTGCACAGCCAGGCAGGCGAATCTCTCAGCTCAGGCACTGGCTGGCGTTTCGGACACTGGCTGATGTGTGCAGCTATGATGACCAGATGGTGCAGAGACATGCATTGGCTGAGCTGCGAGCTGCCCCATGAGCAGTGGCCATGCCAGCACGTGCCTCAAGCAGGCACCAGTAACCCCTCGGCAGCTACACTGCCGCATGCACTATTCCATGAGACACAAAGCGTTTGTTGGCAGCTGAGCTCACATTCTGAACTGACAGGTAGGTGGGGGGCCACACTGGCGTTCCACGCATGATGTTGTAGCGGTCTGCCAGGGCTGATGTGGCTCCCATTGCCCAGCAACTGCCACTGCAGGCACACAGCAGCATGGGTGTGAGGGGCTGCCTGGGGCAGCTCTGCAGAGCAGCCCAGGCTTCTCCCCTGCTGTCAGCAAGCGGTTGCAGAACAGCTCACTGGCTGGCCCTGGGCCCACATCAGCCAGAGCAGGCAGCCAGGCTGCCCTGCTGATGCAGCTGGGGCAGTGGACGATAGTGGATGCAGACCCTCTGTCGTCAGGCAGACGCGTGCAATTTGTGGGCAGGCAGCTCACCAGTACTGGGGAATGTGCTGATTGCGGGTGGTGCTCAGAAAGTTAGTGCCGTTCACATTTCTCCTGCACTCAGCACAGCGACGCAGCTGCTGCGATCAGTGCTGGTTATGAGGGAGTCACACAGCAGCCTGTGCTGTGTGCAGCATGGCATTGCCGTTGCCCTGTGACAGGCGCTGCAGCGTTTGCCACATTTTGTCAATGACATGAAGGCAGCGCACTGCAGTCCTCACCAGTCCCAGCTCTTCGGCAGGTCCTTGTTGGCCAGATAGGGGGGAGGAGTCTTGCTGCAGGCCAGGCAGGGAAGTCAAAGGTGCCAGCATTTTTGAGGTTATCACGCGATCCAGAGGCCCTTGCAAACTAGCTCACATGAGGGGCTTGTAATCAGGGTCTGGCGTGATGATGGTGGCAAAGGCTGAGGGGCTAGAGGGCTCCTCGTGCAGCACCACCTGGCCCTGCACCAGGGCCGCTGCTGCCAATAGAAGAGCAACAATGGCCATGACAGGCGGCTTGGGCATCTACTGCCCACTGAACTTTGCTGCTGAGCAGACAGTAATCAGCTGGCAAATGGCTGAGACCTGCGCAGGGTTTCGGTTCCAGGTCCAATCAGACATTGTGGGCTCAACTCTGCCGCTCTGCTGAGTCCGTGTATACCACCTGACAGCATGTGAGGCAAGGCGTCCACCGCGCCTGGGCATAAATTCTTAGCATCCAGCCCAGATGGGCTAGCAGCATTAACCGACAGCCAGTCCATCCCAGCAGGGTGAGAACCTGCATCGGGAACCCATCTTCAGGGTAACCAAGCAGGTGAGACACTTTGTGACATGTGTGCTGCGTTTGATGGCAGAGGCTCACGCATAGCAAAGCTGCAGCACCTGGGGTCTCATTTGCAACAGTGCTGGCAGCATCCCATCCAGTCTTGTCTGGCCATCCAGGCAGCAGCTGGTCTGCTTTCTGGTCAGCGCCGGTGCACAGAAAAACACAGCACGGCTGCGCTTCTGTGCGCCTCGCAACAGCATGAAGTGCCCGAAGGGGCAGCGAGCCTCGCTGCAGCATGCTGCAATGCACCAGGACCTACACATGGCATGGGAGCAAGCCTCTGCGCTTTGTCTGAGCAACATTGCTTTTGCCCGAGATCACGCACAATATCGTCAGTTGGCCAAGATTGCAGCTTGCTCACATAGAATGGTGCCTCACAACCCCTCGATTAGCTGCCAGCTTGGTGTGACAGCACAGATCTAGCTGCAGATCTGGCTTTTCACCACACTGTGTGCTTGGTGATCCCCCGAGGGCACTGCCTCGTGCGCGCTAAGAAAGATCCCGTGCCCACCAGGCTCCTTCTCGCACTCAAGGGACCCATTGGATCACCTGCTGCCCCTGCATGCAGACCATCGCCATGTCCCAGTGCATCTCTCAGCTGGGCTCCCAGGACAGCTGTGGGCGCATGGTGTATGACAACCTGGTCGACTTCGCCACGCCGGGCACCTTGTCGTGCACCTGCCAGCCGCCTTGTGCGCAATCCCCATGCAAGTGAGTGACCCTGCCACTGAGTGGCCCTGCCAGCCTCCAGCACCGGCGAGGTTTCCACATACCCTCGCATTGGGTCTGGACCTAGCCCACAGCTGCCACTGTCTGTTTGCTGCTTACTTCCAAGTCAGCCTTGTGGGCAAATGATTTGCTCAGCAGATACGCACTTGATGGCATGTCGATCCATATATGCTCACGCCGTCTGTCTTGCCCGCAGAGCCGCATTCAGCCTGCCCATCCAGGGCACGCCACCCCAGTTGCAGGCGCTGCAGCCTGAGCAGGGGACGCCCATGTTCCCTGCGGCAGCTCGGAAGGGACTGCTGGATGGTACCTGCATCACCCCGGACTGCCCTGCGCCGGGAGATGCTGTTTGGGATGGCATGCAGCGCACCCCTGAGGATCAGGGCATCCCCCCGCTGCAAATGCCTGGTGTGAAGCAGGGGCTACGTCCGCTGAGCATCAAAGAGGAGGGCAAGAAGAAAAAGGCTGTGCCAGCTGAAAGCCCCACAGGTGAGAGCTGACAACAACTGCCCTGAATGGATCGTGTACTCAGGGTAGATGCTTGCTCTGCTAGGAAAAGGTGCTCATGGGACCAGCTTTTTCGCTGCGATCACTGAATGCGGCTATCTACATGAGTACATGCTCACAAAGGCCAAAAGGCATCTATGTGTCACTTACAGGCAAGGTGAAGAGCCCAGCAGGCGAGATCGCAGCCCTCTCTGACAACTGCTGCGCGGCAATGGGCACACCCATCGTGCAGTGGGAGGATGTGGGCGGCGCTCTGTCCATTTGGCTAACGGGGCACTCAGTGTTCGCGACGCTGAACATTCTGCTCATGTCTGGCGCCATGGATAATCAGTGGGCTATGAGACGCCTCAACAACTACCTGCTCAAGCTGGACGCCGATGGCATGATGAGTTCTGTGGAGAGAGCTGCGGTGGGTGCTGTCATTGTGCCAAGTGTGGAAGAGCTGAATTTGAGTCGCATCCAGATGTGGGTTGAGAGGGTTGCACAGACGTCTTGATCAGTTGCCTGGGAACATCAGCAGCTGCCCTGAAAGTTGTGGCCCACGCCAACGGCTTGCAATGTGATCTGCAGTGCGAGAACCTCATGGAAGTGTTGGCCGCGCGGGGTGCGTGGGCCGGGCCGGCATTGGAGGGTGATGGAGACATCCCTGAACCAGCAGCCTTCTCAGCGGCACCCAGCAGCTACTACAGAGAGTGCCAGGGGGACACCATCAGCGCCGGCTGTAGCCTCGGCGATGCGCCGCTTGTGAGTGAGATGGGCCGGTTGAGTGTAGGCCCTGGCAGCATGGCAGTGCTGCTGCCTGACACGGGCACCGGCCAGGCCATGCCGGAGGCTGCCCCGTGCACGCCGTCCGCCGAAGTCGAGGGAGACGACACGTGGAACGCGGACGTGTCCTCGTGCCCGGCGCCCAGCCCGCTCGGGGATGGCGTGGGTGCCCTGCTTCAGGCAGCCCAGGAGGCCAGGGAGGAGAACCCCAAGAAGGTGGCAAGCGCAAGCCGTAAGCCAGCCCAAGCTCGCCGCAAGCGCAAGCCGACCAAGAGGGCTGCTCCAGACGATGGGGACAGTGACGCAGAGGCTGGCGCCTCAGAGCCTGAAGGCGCTAAGAAGCCTGCCAAGTAAGGCACAAAGTCTTGCTGCCAAGCTCTGCAGCGCTGAGGCGCCTGCAATCTTCCCCTTACAAACAACTGACAAATTGCATGTTTGAAAGGAGATGACATTGTGTTGCTGTCTGGAAGCAGGGCCGTTGTGCTGGTGCTGGTCTCATGCCAACAGCACCCCATGCGTTGGCTAAGATATCTGGCTGGCATGCCCGCAGAAAGCGTCGCAAAGTGGGACAGAAGAAACGGATGCCTGCTGTGGACCAGCTGCGTTTGAACCTCCGACAGGCGCTGGCCAGACTCCCTGGCAATATCAGAGGTGGGTTTGCTGCGGCAGGCTGCTTGTGCGCCACACCTAGCTACAACTGAACAGTTGCACTCTGCTGATTGCTTGATAGCCCCCTTTCTAGTGTGATGCTGATGCTGTCAGACAGCGTGCATTTTGGGTGACTTTGTGGCTCCTGTGATGCACAGATGCTGGACTCATTTTGCTCCATTACTCTGCTCTGCAGAACATCAGATCCCGCGGCCCAAGTGCCTGCTGCTGAACAAGCGCTCCAAGGAGTGGCTGCACACCTTCTGTTGTAGAGTGCTGGGGCTGGAGGAGGAGGATTTCAGCTGTGAGGCCAACATGGTGCCAGGTGTGCACAGATTCCTGAACTTGACAGCTGCTTCTGCATCGCTGCAGTTCTGCTGTCATTCCATGGGGAGCTGCAGCGCTGAGATGCCAGCATACGGCCGTCTTGTGTCTGGCTCCCAGTGTGTCCAGTGCAAGCTCAGCCTCTCAAAACTGTCACGATCGTCTTCTGGTGTGGCAGTGCTCCAGCAAACTAAATGGCGCACTCCCTCTGCCCTGCAGCTGCGCTCAGCAAGTGGCTTCCAACGCTGGGGCCAGTGACGATTGAGCAAGCGGCTGAGTGGCTGCGCCGCAAGAAGCCTGGTAAGATGCGCGATAACAAAGCAGCTTCACATTACCTTGTTGGTGCATGCAAGCATCTTGCTTACAGATGACTGCTGACATCTGAAGCAATGCACGGCTGCTGCTGCTGCAGGGGACCATGCCAGGCTGCTGTGGGCCAGTAGCAGGGCTGTGTGCACAGCAGCTGCGTTCTTTGACTTGCCTGCATTGCGGAGATGCTGCCCGCACAACAGCAAGGCTGCTCAGCACAACAGCTGTTCACCAGGACTGCCTCGGGCCTGAATGCTTGCGATGCGCAAAGCAACGGAAGCACAGCACAGCAGCTTTGCCACTGAATACACATGGCTTGACTGCCTTCAGGGAGCCACTACATCATGGCGGAGGGCACTGACCTCACCAGAGCCTTGGTGAGGGCAGGCAAGACATGGCCTCCACTCTCCATGACCGAAATCAACAATTACCTCGGCCCAGGCGCAGATGATGAAGAGGAAGATTAGCAATGTCCTTGCAGCTTTCAGTGCTGCCTAGTATTAGTACCACCCTTGCTCAAAGAGACAAAGTCGCTCCCCTTGCCTATCCTACACTGCTTGTCACTTGCTGAAAAGTTGCTTGATTTCCAGTGATTCTGTACCTCAATACTGACTTTATATGCCATACTGGCCAGGTGTGATTCCAGTGTAAGTCAAACCATCCTTGTAGGCGCCAACACTTCACAGCAGGGTTCATCATGTTCGCAACAACAGCATCCAGTCCAACACCTGCCAGCCCCAACTTCTGCTCAAGGGCCCCCAGCAGAAGGTTCACAGTGGTGCCTCCTGTTGGTCAGACTGCGGCAAGGTCGAGGTGTGCTCCAACAAGCAGGCTTGTGGTGCGCGCTGGGACTGAAGACAGGTGAGCAGGCAGCACTCACTGGCGGTCATCTGTCCATTGCATCTGTGACTGGTCACCAGAACCTTCCTGGTTGGGACTGCTGGCAGTCCAGCACACTGTTGTGGCCTGGCTGGCTAGTGCATGCTGCAAGGGCCTGTGTGGGCACACCAAAGTGCCCACGCCCCTGCACCATGCAGGCCAGGCCTGGTGAAGAAGCTCACATTTAATGTGAGTGGCATGGTTCTGACGACCCTAGTCGGCAAGCAGTTCTTTGGGCCTGGCGTCTTGCAGACGGTGCAGGCCGCCAAGGGCAGCTCTGCGGCTGCAGTCGTCATTGTGGCTTGGGTGTATTATGGTAAGCGTCCCTTGCATTGCTTGTGACTTTTGCACATGGTATGCTGTCATGGGGCCTGCAGCATGGCCTGCCCCCTGGCAGCTCATGCAGGTGGCACCGTTTGCTGCAATGACTGCTGGCTGGCCGCAGCCATTATTGCGTCACTGGTGCAAGCTGTGCCTGCCTGCAGTGTGGAGGACCCTGGACACTGTCAATGAGTGGGTTGAGGACAAAATTGTTGGCGGCAGTTCTTGAAGTCTTCAAGTACTGAGCCAGTCTCAGCCCTTGCAGCAAGATGTCCACCTGAAACACTGTGTTGACACTGGCCACTCGCCTGAACAGACTGGCTGAGACTGAAACAATGAGTGCATGAGTTGAACAGCAACATGCTTGTCTCTCAGCAATGAGGGGATGGGTAGTGGGCAATGGTACAGCTCAGACAATGCGGGGCCTTGCAGCGCGAGAGCCTGCCGCAGGGGCTGCCGCCTTGCGCTTGATGCCAGGTGCCGGGCCTCCTGCAAGGCTCTGTCTCCGGGACTGCGGGCAAGCAAGCATCTGTAGGAGAGAGACCAGAATGGCGCATAGCTTACTGCCAGAAAAGCATGTTGCAGGCCAGGGCTGCAGCAGGATCCTTGCATCTGCTGTGCAGGCAAGGTGCAGCAGGCTGTGAACGCCACAGGCCGACCCTGGATGGTTGCGGCACCCACCAGGCCGGCTGCTGCAGGCAGACGCATCACCGCCCTGCTGCCTAGCTGTGAGCGGTGCCTCTGCCAAATCATGCCGGTGAGAGATGGCTCACCTCCACTGCACAGCCGGCGGGCAGCTGGGAGACATGGCGCTTGGCACCCCCACGAGCACCGGTCTCACACTGGTTCACCTTGGCGGCAAAACGCAGGGAGCACAGTGTCTCCCCCAGGGAGGACGGCTCGGGCGTGATGTTGACAAACATCAGCGTCTTCCCGCTGCCTCCCAGGCAGGGCTGCAGCAGCGGCAGCGCACAGTGGCTCAGCAGGCAGGCAGCCTGTGGGGCAGCGTGCAGGCCATCCTTCTGCAGGTACAGCTCAAGCAGAGACACCGTGAAGGGAGAGGCTGGCAGCTGGAGCAAACACTGGCGGGCCACCTGTGCGGACTCGCGGGTTCTGTCGTGTGCCGGCAAATGCCCCCGTGCATGCATGCCACAAGCAATGCTGCCTGCACAGGCAACCACCCCGGATGCTAGCTACATGCAGCTGCATTGCCTGCAGGAGGTGGGTGAGCTTGCAGTTGCGGTAGGGCACGTGGGGGGCCCGCGCCGCCAGCGCTGCAAAGACATCCCCCAGCGCGCTCAGGGACCTGTTGATGGAGCAGGCCTCCTTCTGACGCTGCCCCTCAGCTTGGCTGCGACCCAGCCTTTCGCTGCAGGCAGAAACTGGGTGTTGTTGGGTCAGGTGGAGCCCTTGTGGGGACTAGGCTCGTTGCTGTAGCACCAGAGCTTTGCTGCTGGCCTCTGCAGGCACTGCGGGTTGTTGATGCGTGCTGCGGTTGGATGTCCATGTGTAGTGCTGGTGGGATGTGGCACAGCAAGACTTGCCGGCCAGGCGCACTGACAAACCACGGGAGCGTGTAACTTCTGAAAGCCGCAGCTTGGTGGCATGCCATATGCAGGGCGGTCATGGCAGGACAAGTCTCAGGATGCTCACTGCTGCACAATCCTGTCGGTTAGCTGCTACTGTCCACCATGAGGTTTGCCAGGCCAGGTGCCTCCCGCTCCAACAGCTGTGTTGCAGCAGCAGCGCCTCAACCCTGCTGGCCAGGTCCTCTGGGACGAGGGCCCCCCCTCCATCTCCACGCAACACTGTCACCCATAGTTGACTGGCCTCTCCAGTACATGCCACTGCCTGCAGTCCCCGCAGCCGGGACTCCACCTGCCAGCCAGGTCCTCCAGTATGAGCAGCCTCAAATTGAATCTTTGCCCACCATCCTGCCGAGTGCAATGCATTGCAGCAGCCCTGGGGCCCGACCTGCCAGCCAGGTCCACCAAGTTCAACGCTCCCTGCAGGCGCTGCCCGCTGCCCTCGTGGAGCCCTGAGATGTACAGCATGAACACGCTGTGGCTGCGCGAGGACACCGCATTCATGGCCGTCGACTCCACGGCGCGAGCAGCAGCCGCTCGCTTGACCAGCGCTGCCGCGGCCTCGGGCGTTGCCACAGGGAGGCGGGTTGCACCCAGCACGGTGGTCTGGCCCCCTGCAGACTGGAGTCAGGGGCTCATGCACTTCACAGGAAAAGATGTCAAACCTGACGGCAGCCCCCATGTGAGGCCCCAACCCTTCAAACTCAATCTCTGCAGCCACAACTCAGGCCTGCAGGAGACTAGAACATCCGGACGGACAGTACGGGGGCTGAAGCTGGTTTTCACTCCACCTTCAGTCAAGCAGCAGGTGAGGTTTGGCAGCTGGTGTTGCCTTACTTTCTTTTGTGCAAAGTCCCCGCCTGGCCTCTCCTTGCGCACCCTGCTTGCGTGCCACCTCAGGGCACTGTCATTGGGTGGACAGGCAACCCAACACATCAGTGCAGCAGCAGTGCGCAGCCCACTCTGCGGCCGGCTGCAGCATCACTGCTGCTTTTGGGCATTGCCGCAAGCTTGAGCACAGGTGCAGCCCACCATTTGCAAGGTGGCTCATGTAATTTGAGCCCAGGCGCACACCAGCAACAACTGCACCTGCGCAGGGTGCACCCAGCAACGCTGAGTCGGTGAGATGCTCCCTGGCGCACAGCGGCATCTCAACACAGCGCCAGGCCCGGCGCACCGTCAGCTGGATGCTTGATGGCATTGCCGTCCAGGGCATGGCCAGCCTCCCCTCGGGAACGCCCCTCGTGCAGCAGATCACGTAGCGTCTCATTGTACACTTCTATGAAGGAAGCCTCCATGTTGTACACCCACCCCTGCTCCTCCAGACGCGCCACCTGCTCCAGGATCTGCAGAGCAGTCACTGTTGGAGTCTCGCAAGCCATACACAGGTGTCAGTGAGGTGGGTCTGTCTCCGTGCTGTCTCATCTCAGCGAAGTTTCTACCTGTGTTTTGCAGGGCTCGTTGGTGGCTGGGCACGGGCTGCGATGCAGCAGGCTGCGGCCTGGGCCCAGAGGAGGTCCTCTGAGGCACAAAATCTCTCTTTGTAGATGTCACGGCAGCAAGTAAGCAGTCAAGGCCTTGCCTTGAGCACTGCGCGGGGTATGATGCCCTGCTCTGCTCCTGCCCTGCCGCCCTGCATGGTGTGAGTCTTGCCTGCACCTGTCTGCCCATAGCTGAAGATGCACACCTGCATGGCAAGTGTGGCTTGTTCATAGCAACAACACTCCTGAGCGGACGGTGCTTAATGCTGGGCTGCATGGATGAGCAGCAGGCACAGGCAGGCCACTGCACTGCCTTCCATCTCAGGAGCCTTACCGCCGGGATCTACCTATCGTAGGCAGCAAATACGCTTCCAGGCAGGGCACTGCATTGCCTACCATCTCAAAGACACCACCATCTCGCATTTCCATGCCTTCCTTGTTCAATTGCCTTCAAGCAGGCTGCGGGGCGGACAGGGCCCTAGGTCACCTTGTAGCCATCCAGGGCGCTTTGGACCAGCTCTGAAACCCCGGCAAACACCTGCTCCTGAGTGCTGTCTGGGCCAAAGACGTGATCAAAGCTGAAGCAGCTGTCCTTGCTGTTGCCCTCTGCCGCGCCTTCCACCCGTAGAGAGGCTCTGTCGGGCAGGCAGGTGATGCTGCAGACTGGTGCGGGGCGCACACGGCAGAATACCCGGATCTGCAATCGCACGGTGGCAGCATGATGTTGGGTGCGTCAGTGCAACATGGTGGGCATCTGCTCCTGTCAGGCTTCTGGCCTGGCCAGCATCCTGCAAGGGGTTTGTTGCGCATGGGCACATTGCCTGCTACAGAGCTCAGCCAGTGCAGGTCCTGTGCACGACGAGACAAATTTCGCTGCCAGCCCCCATCTGATGCTGAGCCGCTGCTGCCCAGCTGTCAAGCAGCCAGGCCTAGCTCATCAGCTGCCATCTGCACTGCCTGGATGGCAAACAGAGCCTCCGCCATGTTGCTGCATGCGGACCCAAAATGCCACACAGCTCCACCAGCTGGCACACTCAGGCAGTGCATGCAATGGCCTCCATTGCAGGAGCCAGCTCAGGCGTTGCTCCTGCCTGCCTGGCGGCCAGGCCATGCTCTGGCCCTGCCGTCAGCTGCATGGGGCCTGCAGATGAAGAATACCCTCCACTCACATTGCCTCGCAGCTCCACCAGCTGGTTGTGCAGCTGGCGCCGGGCGCCCTCGGCTGCGGCTGCAGCCCCCTCCAGCGTGGCCACACGGGAGACCAGCTTGCTCAGCATCTGCGTCTGGTCTCCCTCCCCCATGACTCCCTGCAGCGCCTCCAGCTCCCCTGCAGCATTTTGGATTCTTTGTGCAGTGGAGGCAGCGCATTAGCTGCAGATGCCACAAAGGGGAAAGGGGGACCAGGTGAAGTAGAGACTAGTGTGCACCTCATTGTGTAGGAGCTGCTGGAAGATATCCCTGCACATACACATCAAAATTCAGGAGGAGAAGACGACATGTGCGTGCTGCAGAGCCTGCCTGGTGCAGCATGCGGCGCTGCAGGGGCACCGGGAACTGCTTCAGTGCACAGAGTACAACTGGCAAAGGATAACCCCTGATGTGGGGGCATCTGGCAGCTCAGGCAGATGGCTGCTGCTTGCATGATGCCCACTGGAAGCCTCTGCCTGAGCTTGCACTCCTTCCAAGCAGCTGCTGCCAGGCACCTCATCAGTCCTCCTGCTGGACGCAATGCAAGGCAGTGTGATCATCTGTGTGTCCGGCCCAGCGGTCCCCAGCAAGCTTGGCACATCTTTGGAGGTTGCCCTGTGGACAGTGCTGTTCTCACTCAGGATGCTGAAAGCATGCTTAGAACCTGCGCTGTGGGTGCTGCCTTTGTCACCTTCAAGGTGGGCCAGCTTTGCTGCCTTTTCGGCTGCCTGTTGAGCCACAGCCTGCTGGGCCGCCTCAAGGTCCGCCACCTGCTGCAGGGTGCCCTGCAGCTGCTTCGTCAGCTGCTGCTGCTGCGCCGTGGCAGCCTCGGTGGCAGTGCGCTGCTGAGCCAGCGCCTCCTGGCTGTCTCCCAGCTGCAGGCAGGCCAGCAGCCCCTCAGCTTGAACAGCATAGCGTCCCCTTACAGCGCTCAATTCCAGCTTGAAACAAGGACCATGATGTTAGCCAGTGTGGCAATGCAAGGTGCAAAACGAGTCATTGCCAGGCGGGGGCTGACCAGCATGTGATGGCTTGCCAAGTTGAGGGCAAGCTTTGCGGCATGCCACACACCTGTTGGGTGGCCTCCTGCAAGCGACCCTCTGCCTCTGCCAAGGCGCCACTGGTGCTGGCCTTCTGCTCGAGAGCAGTCGTCAGCGCCAGCTTGAGCTGCCCCTTCTCTGCCTGCATGTGATCTGCTTGATCGGCTGTCACAACTGACAGGCCCTGTCTGCCATGTGGCAGCATGCTTGAAGGCGCTTGCTACATGCTGCATACTCTTGAGACAGCCAGACCAGCAGCAGACTGGGACGTGCTGCAGCGATCTTCCCTGCATAAGCTGCGCCACACAGATGCTCACCGAAGACAGCCCAAAACCTCCTGCATGCAAGTCATTGCTGCTACCTGCAGGCATCTGCACACCCAGGCAGGCCTTGTGCAAGGGGCTGCCACAGATGTCAACTGCAGCTTTACTCAACTGACATCAATCAAATGTCAAAGTCTGCCAGCCCACCTGCAGCTGGCCCCTCTCTAGACCCCAGGCTGCGTTTGCAGCCTGGTGCGCCTGCTGCTCAGCATGCAGGCTCCCCTGCGACTGCGCCAGCTGCCCCTGCGCAGCCTCCACCTCCCCCACCAGCTGGTTGCAGCGCTCCTGCAGCTCCACGAACTGGGCCAGCACCTGGCTGCTCTTGCGGACCACCGCATCGTGAACCCGCTGGTGCTCCTCCAGGTTGCTCTGCCCCTGCAGGGGGGCAATCGAACTGCTCTGCCAATGGCAACCGGAGAGCCTTGTAAAGAGCAAGCCCTCGGACTGGCAGTCTTGACAAGGATGTGGAGTAGTGGGATGGCCTGAGGAGTTCCTAACGCGCGAAGCGCACGCTTAGTGGGGCGCCCAGGGCTGCTTGGACCCAGATGTGTACACGGGCGCCTGGGAAGCTGAGTGCCCTGTGAGTAAGCACGTTGCGCACGCATGCAGGTGTGACCCACACCCAAAATACACTTCAGCATCTCCTAGGCTCTGGTGCTCTGTACCAGTTTGCCATGCAGCAGAGCTGCGCTCGCTGAAAGGCAATGGAAGTGAGTGTCTGCGGGCAGCACCGCACCTGCTTGTTGTCATCTATCAGCAGACGCTCCCGCACCTGAGCCTGCTTCAAGCTCTCCTGGGTATCTTGCAGTTGCTGCAGACTCACAAAGAGGTGAGTCAGCATGCAGCACACTCACAGAGGTTGATTGCGCAGCACCGACATGCAGAGGCATTTACAGCCGTTGCTGTTGTGCTGGCAGAATCCTCCTTCTGCCTGCACAGCTGCTCCCTGAGGCATGTGATGCCAGGCGCTGCCTGAAGAGGCCACTCACATTCCTGACGGTGCTCAGTTCAGAGTCTGCCACAGCAGCTCGTGACTCGGCATACTCTGCTCTGACCTGCATACTCTGCAGCTCAGCCTGCAGGCAAGAGGATTCAGGCTCTATCAAGTGATCACTGGAGCAGAAGCCTGACGCTGTGTTGTCAGCAGCTGCAGCTCTCTGGCAAGCATGCCCAGAGGTGTGCAGGCATCAAGCAGCTGCCCCCAAGGCGCCTGGTCTCATACCGAGCCTAGCCTATTGCAGCTGTAGCATGCAGCAGCTTGCCTGTATCTGCTGGTGGCGGGAGTCCGCATGCTCCCGCGCCTCCTGCAGATCTCTCATAACCTGCGCGCAGCCGCTGGCCAGAGTATTGCACTGCACCTCATTCTCCTTGCACACAGCCTTGAGTCGACTGTCCAGCTCGACCCTGGCGGCCTCAGCCCTGCAGCATGAGAGATGCAGCGTTGGACAGACTGCCGGCCAGCATGTGCAGGGCAGGGCAGGCAGGGCTCTGCCAGCCAAAACAGACACACTGTGCCCAGCTGCATCGGCAACCATGTTGGGGCTGTCTGGCTCGCTGCAGACACTTCTTTGCTCCTCTGCTTTGCAGGTGCCGACTGCAGCACCTCAAGGCCTGGCCATAATGCAGGGGCTGGCTGCATAGGCAGAGTTCTGCTGCCAAGCAGCTGAGGTAGTACGAGTGCCTCACTGGCTGGCTGCCTCCCGTGCTCTGTCCCGCTCTGACTCCATTCGCTCCAACTCACGCCTAAGGCACCCTACCTGCACAGATGGCCACGACTCACGGCCTCCACCAGCTCTCCAAAAGCAGCCGATCAAAGGGACGCATGTGCAACATGCACACATGCCTTGACAACACGCACAGCCCTGGACAACAGCCGCAGCCATGACGACAGACTGGCCCTGCTTGCCTCAGCTTTCTGCCAGTCCAGCTCACTCTGCCGGGAGGCAGCTGTCGACTTGTGGGCGGCCGCCGCCTGGGCGGCATCCCGCTTGGCAGCTGCCAGCTCGGCCTCCAGCTGCTTCTGAGCGGACTCTGATGCCAACTGCACAGACTCTACCTGCAGCACAATGGTACATCTGTCGGCTGTGGCACTACTGCAAAGTGGGCATCGCTTGAGCTCATGCGTGCTAGATCTGATTGTTGGGCTCTTTGCATTGCCTGTGTCAGCAGCCTTCATTGTCCTCTCACAGGGCTTTTGAGGTCAGGCCACATACTTTAGCTGGCAGCAGCCAAGCATGACTTGGACAGTGATGCGCCTTTGAGGCAGCCCGCCACCAGCAACAAAGAGGCAGGTGTGGCACAAATGGACCCACTTTTGCCTGACATGCTGCTGGGCAGCCTGCGACTAGCAGGGAATGAGCAGATGTAGAGCAGGAGGTAGCAGTGCTGCCTAACCTGCTGCTTGGCCTCTCGCTCAAACTTCGCGCTGGTGTTCACAAACTGGCGGATCTTCCACGTCATCTGCTGCAGGCAGCGCCGCAGCAGCTTCACTAGCGCTGCAAGCAGGCACAAGGCATGTCAGGCCCATTCCAGGGTGAAGAGCAGCCCGCTCCCTCGTGTGAAGCCTAGAGCAGTGGCTGCCGCTGGAAAGGCACTGACAAGGAGCAGTGAGCCTGGAATGCACCCAACCCAGCGAAGGCGTGCATCTGTGGGACGCCAACAGCTGCCCCATGAGCTGTTGTCTGCAGAGTAGCCGCTTCACCACCCTGGCCCAGCAAGAGGGCACCAGTCACCAGCCAGAATTGCCACACAGGCCCCTGTGAAGCTCCACAGACAGCCTTATGCAGCACATATGCAGGACAAACTGATCTATCACAGCCTGCTCTGTGGACAGCCTGATGTGGCTCACACACAGGGCAGCCTGATGCAGCACAGCCTGCTGCAGCATCTCTGCAGATGAGCCTGCTTCAGCAGAGCTTTGTGCAGCGCTAAACAGTTCGCACACCTGCAAGCTCCTGGATGCGTGAGTCGGCAGTGGCCCCATCCTTGGTGCGCTGCAGAATGAAGTTCATGCCCCGGTCGCACAGTTCCTTAAAGCTTGCATCCCCAAACAGCTCCTGCGCAGAACTGGCCAGGCTGCGCGTCTCAAACTGCCCTGCGGGCTCGAAGTGAGGGGCGCCCTGCTGGGCGCTTGCGCCATGATCCCCCACCTGCAATGGAAGCCACACTAGAGAAGGCACAACAGGGTCAGGCCATGCATTGAGGTGCCCTGCGGGAGACCAGCAGCATGCTGGAGGACCTTCGGGCACAAGCTGCTGCATCCGGATGGGCAGGTTTGCTGTGCGCACAGCAGGCCGTGGCCCTTGCATCACGGCCCTGTTCAACTGCAACTGACACCTTCGAGTCTGGCTGGCACTGTGGGCGCGGGACATGCACAGAGGCACCCATGGAGTGTCCCTGCAGACCTGCATGCTGTCCCTCTTGAGAGCCTCCAGGCGTGCCGCCAGAGTCTGCTGCACCGGCTGCTGCGCCAGAGGCGGGCACGGCCGGCTGCCGCGAGCCGGCTGCGCCTGCCCTGCCTGCAGAGGCGCCAGGACCTGCTCCACCACACTGTCGTCTGTGATCTTGCTGCTGCCTGAGATGCTGGCACGCATACTTTCCCTTTTGAGGGAGTCTAGGCGTCCAGCAAGCTGGGTGAACTGGCTCTCCATGTGCTGCAGCTGGGATGCTGACACTGCAGGTTTGCGCGCAGAGTCCGGTCTGCTGCGCCTGCCGCTGCTAGCGCCAGATGAGGCTGCAGCGTCGCCGGGGCCAGCGTGCTGCTTGCTGCTGTGCGTGGCCGACATAAAGTTTGGGATGGCAAGGGAGGGCTTCGCGCTGGTTTGCGCCGCATTGGGGGCAGAGTCTGGAGGGGAGTCTGCAGGTGGCTGTGCCTCCTTGTGCTGTGGCAGGTCCTCTGAGCCCTGACGCCTGGGCTTTGGCAGCAGGCTGCCCGTCTGAGTGGGGCCGTTGATGCCTGCCTTTGTGGTCCTTGCCAGGAGGCTAGAGGTGTTGGTACTACTGGTCCCTAGGGGTACTTTGGCTGAAGACTGACGCTTGAGATCTCTCCATTCCTGTAGCTGACGCTCCCTTGAGCTCATGTCTGACTAGAAAATGTCAAGCAACCACTCTGAGCCGGTGGTGCGCATTCGACAGATCACCAACATGCAAGATGGCGAGTCAACCTTTGACTGCGACTTCTCCTGCTATCTGCTCTGCTGAGCAGCCATGACAGGGCCCTCCATCTTTGGTGGGGCACGCATCTGCCAGCGTCATCCCTCAGGGTGGCATGTGACACCTTCTGTGGCATGCAGAGCTGCATGGTCTCCATTTGGAAGGTAAACTATGGACACTTTTGCTGCTTCGTAAAAGCACGAAGCATGCTGTTCCTGATGTGTGTTTTCTCTAGTTGCAGGGGTGCACCCCAAACACAGGCCAAGCCGCTGCAGGAGCCAGCGCTGGATGCATGGCTCAAACAGCAGCAGTTGCCACAGCAGCAGGTACATGCAACAGCCCCAGGGCGGCCAGGGGCTCTCATCAAGCAGCCCACAAGCCCACAGCTGCCAAGATCAAGTCAGAGGTTCTGGAGCTGGCACCTTGTCTGCAGGTGGCCCTCAGCGACTGTGGGGTCGAGGGGCGGGGCCTCGTGGCCACCGAGCGAATCAGAAAGGGCACCCACCTGCTGCGCGTGCCCGAGCAGCTGGTGCTCACGCCCGATGCTGCCCTCCAGCGCAGCGCCCTGCACAAGGAGCTGGTGCACACAGATGCCTGGACAGTGCTGGCAGTGTTCCTGCTGGAGGCTCTGGGGTCCAGGGGGGAGGGCAGCGCGGGCTCCTGGCTGCCCTATGCCCAGGTCCTGCCAGAGCGCACCAATGGCGTCCTGGAGTGGCCCAAGCTGCAGGTGGGAGCCCGCCTTGTTGCTGGGGCAACTGCACATGCACATGCTGGAGTCCTCATCCCACTCCACCACACCACACTGGACTTCAGGACCGCCTGTACTCCTGGACATCAGACGGCTGGCAGGGCTCTGGCTGCTTGCCTGTCCAGAGGCGGGCAGGCTGCAGCACAGTCACCACGTGTGGCATGCAGGCATTCGCTCAGGCCCTCTTCTCAGGTCTCAGCCCTCATGCACCCTGCCTACAGGTGGACCACTTCCTGCAAGGGTCCCCCCTGCACGCCACTGCCCAGGGCATACTGTCCAGCGCACAGGGCTGCTGGCAGGAGGCGGAGCCCCTGCTGGCCAGCGCCGCCCAGGGAGGCCTGATCGCACCAGAGCAGGCCACCCGCAGCAAGTTTGAATGGGCCCTGTCCATGCTGCTGTCGCGCCTGGTGCGCCTGCCGGGCAAGAGTAATGTGGAGGCGATGATCCCCTGGGCTGACTTTGTCAACCACAGCTGCACAGCAGGGTCCCACTTGGACTGGAGCCCAGAGCAGAAGGCAGTCACCCTGCGCTGCGAGCAGAACTACGCTGCTGGGGAGCAGGTTCTGGCGTCCTATGGCCAGAAGACCAGTGGGGAGCTGCTGCTGTCCTATGGCTTTGTGCCCCAGGACAACCCCTTTGACTCTGTGCAGCTCACTCTGGCACTGGACAAGGACGATAGCCTGTTCCAGCTGAAGCAGAGGGTGCTGGCGCACCACGGCCTGAAAGCTGCCGAGGCCTTCCCGCTCAAGCTGGATGGGTTGCCCCGGGGCCTGCTGCAATACGCGGCCTTTGCGGCTGCCATCCCCTCAGATGTCAATGAGGTGGAGCCGCTGGCAGACTATCTCTTCAACCAGGGGCAGTTTCCCAAGCTGGATCATGTCGACACAGAAGGGCTTGCTGTTGAATTTGCCATCACCAGCATCCGCTTGGCCCTTGCGGGATATAGCACCACCATCGAAACAGACAAGCAGACTCTGGCCAATGCTGCTCAGCAACTGCAGGAGCAGGGACAGAGCCAGGAGGGCACTGTACAGCAGCGGGAGGTTGCTGCAACCACCGTGAGGCTGAAAGAGCAGCAGACCTTACACAAATCACTTTTCAGCTTGCAGCAGCAGAAGCGTGAATTAAGAGCTCAGACTCTGCGCAGCTTCTAGTCATGCAGGCCTTCGCTTTGTGCTATGTGCATCATGTCCCTTCTTGAAAGCTGAACTTGGAGCTGGTGTCATTTGTCTGAGCAGAACTTGAAAGGACAATTCGTTCTGAGCCTGGATGTGATGGTCATTGTTCATTGGCTGTGGCCTTCATGGCCCGACCGCTGCTGGCCTGCAGCAATCTGATCTTCTGGTGTTGTGAGACCAGGCTGGCGTCACTGCCGAAGCTCTCTGCTGACGCTGCTGCCCCAGGCACAGGCGGCAGCTGCAGGGCGATAGCAGGCTTCTGGGGAGGCCTGGGCTTCCTGCTAAACGTCCGCAGCCACCCAAAGCGGTTGCTGCCTTGGGACTGGATGGTGTCTGTGGAGGCCTCTGGGGTCAGAGACATGGCAGCTGAAAGCTGGGGCAGAAAGTGGGGATCCTGAACGGGGCGCTGCTCAGCGGTCTCCTGTGCAGCCTCCAGGGCAGGTTCGGCGGGCCCTGTGCTGCTACTGGATGGCCAGTGAGCAGCAATGGAGCCCTGCAGCTGCGGGTGCTCTGCAGCCTGCTCAGCCCCAAGGCGATGCGGCGACTGAGGGACCTGCAACCTGCACCACAGCAGGTGCCATCCATGGTTGCAAAAGCAAGAGGTGAGCGCAGCAGCTCATGCACTCCAGAGTGACCGGGTGCCACTGCCAGCGGCTCTAACAACTCACAACCCAGCAGGGGCTCCTCCCTGTCACAGGGGCACGGGCTCAGCCGCTTGCTGGACGAGGAGGGAGCGCAGTAGTGCAAGGGCAGCTTCGAGCTGCAGTGCAGTGCTGGGAGGCCCGTTGACCTGGGACGCGTGCTGTGATAGCCGCAGCGCAGTGCTGGCAGGCCCCTGGATGCTTGAAGTGTGCTGTTAGAGCTGCAGCACCGCCAGCAGGCCCCTCGACCTCTTAACACCACATGGCCAGCTCATCCACAGTGCTGCGCAGTGTAGGCCAGCCCGGTAACCTCTGACAAAGACAATTCATGCCTGCGATCTGAGATTTTTGGGCAAGTTTGTTTACAGTGCTGCGCCAGGCTGGGATGTTGACCTCTGACCACACCCAGGGCATGCCCGTCACCCAGAGTCCTACCTGGCAAGCTCGTCCACAGTGCTGCGCCGGGCCTGGGCCCGTGCGAAGCGCGCCTTGATGGCCTGGTCGTATGCTTGCTGGCGCCGGCGCCGCTCAGTTCGGGCCGCCGACTCCTGCTCCCTCTGCTGCCGTCGCGCTGCCTCCCGGCGGGCAGCCTGCTGGGCTGCCAGGGTCTCATTGTACACCCTCTTGGAGGTGGCTGTGGGCTGACCTAGCGCCGCAGGGGCGGCCTGCTGCTGCTGCTGCCGCTGCGGCCTGTGCGGCTGCTGCTGCTCGCTTTCTGAGCCTGGCTCCATGTGGCCCCAGCTGTTGGCTGCCTCCTGCTGCAGACGCCACCTGAAGCAGCAAAGCAGCAAGATAAGGCTCAGCAGGCTACAGCCTTGTGCCTCTAAGCCAACAGATTCAGAACTCAAAGCATCCAGACTGACCAACCCATAAAGAGCATTTCACAGCCCCTGGCCTTGGGCATTGCGCTGAAGCCGCAAAGCATTAGCCCACACAGCAGGCTCAGCATCTGCTGAACAGCAAGGGGCATGCTCCTTGCACGCAGCGGCAGTCACCTGCGGCTCCTGGAGGCTGCGGCTGCGCGGCGGCACTCCAGTGCGTGCAGCTGGTGCTGCCGCTGCTCTTCCGCGCTCTCCAGGCTGGTGAACAGCTGCTGCTCCTGGGCAAGCAGCTTGCGCAGCTCCCCCTCAGCAGCCTCAATCCTGCAGCATGGCGCCGGAGTTGTCTGTGCTGCATGCCAGCGATCCCTGTGGTCTGCCTTGCCATAAGCATCAGCCACCCCCCAGAGACTTAGAAGCTGCAGCCAAGATGACGGCGCTGCCTGGATGCTGCTACAGGCAATGTTGCCAGCAGTGAATGAGAGCTACTGTTTCTATAGCAGCTTGTGGGCCCTCAGCACCCTGGCAGGGGCACTGCTGTACCAATGTTGAGGTCAGGTGACAGCAAGCGGGCTGCCTCTGGCACGTTGCAGGTCAAGAATGCTTACAGGTGCACCCAGCAGATATCAAAGCAGAAGTGAAAGAATACCGTGGCGCAACCCTCACTTTCGCTGACGCTCCAGAGCAGCCCGACTAGCAGGCATGCCCTCAACCCCCTCACTACGCTCAGGCCGCCCCCGACCCTGGCCCAGGCCCTGGCCTTCACCGCTACCACCCGCTGGCTGCCTGCCACTGGGCGCCTGGGCTTGAGGCCCCAGCACCATGAGTCTCTCCTGGCGGCGGGCGTCAGCCGCCGCCTTGAGCTGCTGCTGGCGCTGCTGCAGCTGGGCAAGGTGATCCTGCTGGCGCTGCTGCAGCTTGTGACGGTGGTCGGTGCTCTCAGCCAGCAGCCGCTCCAGCATCTGCAGCAGGGCAGAATTGCACCTCTGGCAGGCTCAGCGACTTCAAGCAGAGTCAAAGCGCCCTGCAGCGCCTCCGGCAGCCAGTGGGAGGGGGCTCGGGCACAGCACAAGTCTATGCAGGGCACAAGCTGCCAAAGTGTCAATTTGCGTTCTGTCTGAGAAAGCGGAGGACGCTGCCCACCTTTGTGTGCTGCTCGCGCTCCTGCTGATTGTGCCGCTGCAGCCGCGCCCTTTGCTCGCGCATGAGGGCCAGGTGCCGCTCCCTGCATCATAGATAAGCCTATTGCATGCCAGTCGTGCAGCCCGCCATTGCGGCTGAAACATGAAACATGATAGTCCAAAGATGAGACATGATAGTCTAAAGGCTGGACGACAACAATGACCCAAGCCAGGGGTTAGAGGAGCGCCCCTATTGCCCAGAACACATATTGGCATGGCGCACCTCAAGATGCGCTTGACGTCTGAAGGATCTCGGGCGCCGGCTGTGGCCTCATGCAGCGGCACATGCAGCACCTCTGGCGTGATTACTCTCTGCTGATGGGACACCTGGGCTGGCCCCCTGCAGTCACAAGACGTGTTTGACTTCCAGCAAATGGCCATGCCACATGGCCCAACAGCATCATCTGCCTGCAAAGCTGTGCTGGCATAGCTCAACAGATAGGTGCAAGTTCTTCTGGTTGTACAGGAAACTTATAGCTTTTGCAGAGCTTGGGGTGGTTGCAAGCAAAGCTTCGCAATTTTGTCGCACTTGTGCCAGGATATTCCTGGCCCGCTGGCAGGAGTCAGAGCAGCTGCAGTGAGGAGGTAGGTGCCGTCCATCAGGCTGCTGGGCTGAGCAGACAGGCCATCAATAGCACTGCCACCATCCTCATTCTCCAGCAGGGAACCAGCCTGATGAAGCTGTCCTTTGCTGGACTGGTCTGGTGCCTGCTCGGGCTGCTCTGCCTCCAGAGACGCCAGCCTTCGGGCTTGCAGGGCCTGTACGGAGGAGCAGCAGTGGAACTTTGGCTGATGGCCAGGCGCAGCACAGCGCTATTGTCCATTTGCCTCGGGCATGGGCGATTGTCCAGGCAACAGACGCCCTTTGACAGGTGTGGCCATACATTGCGAAAAGCAGGCTCTGCATGGCTGCTGCCCCGCAATTGGCAGGCACAAGCAAAGATAGCATGTAAGCAGGTGCCAAGTAAACCTGCTCAGTGAGTACAACAGTCCAGGCACAAACATGAGAGAAAGTGTACCTGAAGCTTGCTCCGTCGCCGCTGTCCTGGATCCGGCCCCGTGCCCGCATCCACTCTGGAGGGTCCAGCCCTCAGCTGGCCCTGCTCCAAAGCTGAGGCGGCTGCAAAGGCTGCCTCTGGCTCCATGTCCACATCCAGCAGCATGGAGGCTGACGCCCGGTCGAGGCCGCCTGCAGGGCTGTTCAGCCGCTGCTGCTGCTGGTGGCGCGCAGACTGCGGGGCAGTGCCGGAACTGACATTGCGCTGCCACTGCTGTGCGGCAGTCCCTGATGCTGGCGGCTCCAGCAGCGCTGACATGCCAGGGTATGCAGGCAACAGTGAGTCCTCCTCGCACAAAGGGCCATCTTCTGCGTGCTTGCCAGGCACGGCATCGCTCCAGGCTGAGTCTTGCTTGGCCAGGGGCTCTGCCTGGCTGGTGCCCAATGCAAGCCCCTGATCTGCACCTGCTGCTGCAGCACTGGGAGCTGTGCTGGCTTCCACCACCAGCTCTGTCACGACTAGATCCACCTCTGAGGGCCTCTCGAGCAATGCTCTGCCTTGGCTGGACTGCATGCTGACCAGCGATCTGCTAGCAGGCTGTGGCGCCATCGCAGTGGCCTCAGCGCCATCAGACTGCCACAGAGATGTGAGCCTGGCGTCTGGACCATCGAAGTCCAGCAGTGGCTGCAGCAGGGAGCTCTGCAGCTCCTTCGTCTGAGTGGTTGATATAGATGCTGCATGGCGCCATGCTATCTGGTCTGCCAAGTGGGAGATGCTGCTCTCTGCGTCTGCAATAAGCTCATCCACCACTTCATCAACTGTTGCCTCCATCTCATTTGCTGTCCTGCACAAAGATCAGCATCAGTTCATGACTGCCTGTTGATGATTTTTATGGAGTGCAGTATCCTTCCAACTTGCTGGGCCCAGGAGGCCAGTCATGTTTCTGAGGAGTGACCTAAAATTTGTGGATTTGGACCACAGGCCTCTTTGTTGGTTTACGGACTGTGAGATGTGC
This sequence comes from Asterochloris sp. CNOR1, assembly GCA_963969365.1. Taxonomy (NCBI): domain Eukaryota; kingdom Viridiplantae; phylum Chlorophyta; class Trebouxiophyceae; order Trebouxiales; family Trebouxiaceae; genus Asterochloris; species Asterochloris sp. CNOR1. The sequence continues at coordinate 885,835 of OZ017750.1, forward strand.
TGTGCGAATCTCAAGGGTTGACATGCTGGACTTGAGCACATGCTGACAACAGGCCACGACATGTTGCGCTCTGTAGCGATGCAGCCCTGCCAGATGCAGGCCCCCCTTGGCAGGAGGGATGGCATGCTGCCTGCTTCTAGCTGGCCTGCAGAGGTGCACCACACTTGCCTCAATAGGTTACGCAGGCGCCACCTCGGCTGTCAAGCTGCCAAAGGTAGGACTGTTGTGCTCTTGCATGCATTGCACGGACTGCCTGCCTGAGCTGCTATCATGCCTGCGTGCAGGTCAGAAGCGCAGGGAGCCTCTTGAAATGGGCCAGCAGCCCCAGCAGGCACCTGACCTGAGGACCTCAACAGCAAGCACCAACGCCACCAGACAGCAAGTGCACCAACAGAAACGTGATGCCTCTGCCTCAGAAAGCCGTGCCAGCACCAGCAGCCCCTCCCTGGCACTTCCTCTGCCATCAGCATCCGCCAGCAAGATCCTTTTTAAGCGAGTGCTCAAGCAGCTGTCATCCCTGAAGCTGGCCATCGCCGAGCTGGCAGTGCTGGCGGCGTTGTCCTCTGTCGGCACAGTCATTGAGCAGAACAAGGGCCTGGAATGGTACCAGGAGAATTATCCTGATGGTGCCCAAAACGTCCTTGGCTTTCTGACCTGGAGGTGGATCCTGGCACTGCAGCTGGACCACATCTACACCGCGAGCTACTTCCTCGCCCTTATGGCTCTGTTGGGTGCCTCGCTGGCTGCCTGCACCAGCACGCGGCAAGTGCCCATGGTAAAAGTGGCTAGGAGGTAAGGTTGAGGCGTAGGAACTGCTGGTTGATCTACGATTGCAGTCTGGTTGAGGTGTGATGAAGTTCTGCCTGTTGAGTCCACAAAACTAAGGTGTTCAACGTGCTGGCTGCTCAATGCACAGGTGAGGGTGCAGCCTGTTTTGAGGTGTTGGCTGTTCAATGCACTATTGAGGACGTAGGCTGTTGAGGTGTCATCAGAGGTGCTGGCTGTGCACTGCAGAGTTGAGGTGCAACCTGCTGTGGTGAGGGTAAATGTGACGCTGGGGCACTGGCGACTCTTGCTTAGCTTCGAGGGTCAAAAGCAGCCTGCCGCAGGGGGGAGCCTACCACGCAGGCTGGCGCACCCCCTTGTCCTCTGCTTGCTCAGGTTGCTGCAGCACATAGAGACCCCACCCTGTTGCTCTGCTGCCACTCAAGCAGACGTGGCTCTATCTGTTTGCAGGTGGCGCTTTGCAGCAACCCCTGAGCGCGTATATAGCCAGGGCAATGCTGAAGTCCTTCCAGCAGGCACAGCCGAAGACTTTGGCACTGTCCTGACACAGAAGGGATACCAGGTGCACGACAGCTGTACCTGGCGCTGTCTGGCAGATCCCGTGCCCATCGTTGCAGCTGCATCTGTTTTGTTCACAGAACGCACGCTTAAAAAGGGCTGACCCAATCTGAGACTGAGGGCAGTGCAGCATTGCAGACCTGTTGCAGCTGTGTGCAAGGCTGTGCATGTGCTGTTTGCTGCTGCTGCTGAGGACAGCCACACACCCTGCAGGTGTTCAGGAAAGGTCCTAGCCTATATGCCTTCAAGGGGCTCGCAGGCCGCCTGGGCCCCATTGGCGTCCATGCCAGCATGCTGCTGTGCATGGTTGGCATTGCCATCAGCGGCCTGGGTGGGTGGAGGGGCAGTGTCATGGTGCCTGAGGGCGGTGACTTTCTCATGGCACAGGTCAGGCCAGGCCAGACCTGCAAAGAAGCACCAAGCAGACATGCTGCAATGCAGCCAAATGCTGCAGCCAGCTGATGACTGCTAGCCTGGTCTGCACTCTGCGGGTGGTGCTGTGGCAGGGTGCTGCATGCTGCTGTCTTGCTGCCGCTATCAATTGCAGCTGAAGGCTCAGTTTGGGCCTCATTTTGTCTGCCAGATGCGTCTTGCCTTCAAATTGTGATCGTGCCCTGCAGGCTCTTGCACCTCTTTCCCCACTTGCACGGGAACCTCCTGGGTCTGATGCAGTCCTTCATGTCAATAGCTTTGATGTAGACTACCGTAGTGACGGCAGCGTGGCACAGTTCAACACGGACATCTCTGTGCTTGATCTGGACGGCCGTGAGCAGCAGAGGCGAACCATTTTTGTGAACTCCCCCCTCAGGTGGGCCGCCTGGACACCCTTTGTCCTGTGCCCCGGGCAGCCCAGCTGCACTGCCAGAAGCTCTTGTGCCTGCAGCGTGTCGACTTATCTGTCAGGGCGGAGACCCGTGTCTGGCTGCAGGTACAATGGTGTGACAGCCTACCAGACTGACTGGGCCATTGCAGCTGTCACACTGCGAGCTGAGGGGTCACCGCTGGAGCCAAAAGACCACACTGCCTTCAACCTACCCATGGCCTCCCTGCAGGGCCAGCCAGGTGGGCAAAACAGCTGCACTTGAGCCGCCCTCTGTCTTCAGCGCTTGCTGGCGCTCCCTCAGCGTCCAGATGGCAGCACTGTATGTGGCGCATGCTGGTCTGTTGGTGTGCTGGCCTGCCCTGAACTCGACTGCCGCTGGGCAAGCTACAGCGCTTGGGCAGCAAGCAGTGAGGGGGCCAGCCCAGCGGCCCCTTGGCGTCAGTCATTTTCAGCCCGTAAGTCCTGCTGCAGGTGTCAAGGGGCAGGCCTGGGCCACCTACCTTCCAGCAGAACAGCCCCCAGCAGATGGTGGTAAGCCCAGGGGCGCCACCATCTTTGCCAGGGACTTCCAGACTGTGGTGCTGTACGACGGCAAGGGGGAGTTTGTGGGGGTGCGGCGGCCTGGCTCCAACACACCCATTGAGGTACATCAATGAGGCCATCTCCGCTGTGTCGGCCTGCTCATGTCTCCTATCCTTGACATGTGCTGCTGGCTGCCAGCATTGCTCTTGCGCTGTCTGCATGCAGCTGGCAACTGCTGGCTGCTGTGCACACCTCAATTGACGTGCATGCAGGTTGAGGGCATGAAGATCCTCATTGATGACCTGGTGGGCAGCACTGGCATGGAGCTGAAGGCTGATCCTGGCGTGCCCTATGTCTATGCAGGCTTTGCAGGTGAGTGCGCGATGCATGTTTCTCACTAAAGCATGCAGCCAGCAAAGGCCTGGTTCCTTGTAAACTTTGCAGGCAAGTGCCCAGAATCCCCTGCACAGACTGCATGTGGCAAGCAAGCTGGGTACACCCGCCATGCTGAGGTGCTCCCTGAGGCGGCAGTGCAAGCTGACCCTTGATGCTTGCCAACACTGGAATGAATCGAACCCCCTCTACTCCTGCCTGCAGGCATGATGATCACAACTCTGGTCAGTTACCTCAGCCACTCCCAGGTCTGGGCGCTGCAGCAGAGCGGCGCTCTGCACATCGGAGGTCGCACCAATAGGGCCACATCATCATTCCAGGACGAGCTTAGCAAAATGCTGGACATGGTGCCGGAACGGGCTGTTGTATCCTTTGGGAAGGAAGCCGGGAGTCAAGGGACTTTGGATCAGCTGCCTGCGGAGGAGCAGGCAGAGCAGGGGCCTCAGTCAGGGCCTGCACCAGAGATGGTGCATGACGACATTGCTAAGATGGCGTCAGGCAGCAGCGTGGGGCAGGGCTGACTGCTTTGTCATGAAACAAGTCTTGACAATTTTGTCGCAAGTCTGGCAGCAATCCCCACCCAATGATCCCTCTTTTGCTACTGACGCCCCTGCCGTTGGTGTTATGTGAACAGCATTTGAGCGTGCCTGGCAAGAGATTCGTCTAGCTGGAAACCTATGTAGGTCGGGGTCAAACTCCTGGAGCCAGCTTGGTGCTGCTTTCCGGCGGGGAGTCTCCCTGGAGTTGTCTTGATCAGCATGCAATGCTGGGCCGGAGGGCTTTCCCAGCTGTGCCCAAGTAGCCTGCCTAACCGCACTGGGTGTAGAGAACGCGCCTGCCCACAGCCTGCAGCTTGCCAGCAGAGCAGGCGATCTCAGCAAGCACTTAGGAGGGGTGTTCACCAGAACAGGCACCGCAGCAGAGCACAGCCTGAGGCCGTTGCAGGATCACTGCCAGCAGATGCCCGCACAGGCCTGCCTGATCTCCCCGCCCCCGAGCTGCCCGCAGCAGCGCAGGGCAAGAGCCTGGGCAGCCTCGCACTGCGCGTCATTTTCGGCACAGCACTTGGCGCTGTGGGCCTGGTTGTTATCATTGGCGGAGGGTGGACTTTCACACTGGCAGTGTGCCTCATAGTGTACCAAGCCACCCAGGTCAGACACTGCAGGCCTTGCCCTCCATGCAGATGTCGCTCAGAAGCTGTGGCAGCAACTGAGCCAGTCTGCAGGTTGTTCGGTTGAACTAGTCACGGTCCTTGCAGCGCGGTGATGTCGGATGCTACTCTGCGACCAGGCCGCCAGCAAAATGGACTCGTGCATCAAGGCGAAGGCTGCATTGTGCGTGCCGCCTGACTGTGTGCCACTGCCTGCAGGAGTTCTATGGCTTTGTGACGTCAGTGGGCATCTCGCAGGGCCACAGCCCGCCCCCGCGGCTGGCCAGCGCCCTCACCACGGCCAGCTGCATCGGCCTGAGCATCTACACGCACGTCACGCGGGGCAAGGCCACAGCTTCTCTGGCAGTGGCCTCCTTTGCGGTTCTTGCAGTGCACATTTCGCTCACGCGCAAGCCGCGGTTCTCGCAGCTGGCGTCAGCTGTCTTTGGCCTGTTCTACTGCGGTGAGCCCGCACTCAACAAACTTTCAGGGAACAATTTTTGGCCTGCTCTGGTGCAGTGAGGCTGCGCTTCTCGTACATTCAGGCAACTGCAGCTGAGTGCACCTCACTGCTGAGGGGAGAGTCTGGCAGCCGGCTGCTGTCTGCATAGCACTGTGCTGCACGCAATGGATGCGGACCCTGCTGCAAGACATGCATCTCAGAGATGACCTTTGTGCCCTGCAGGGTACCTGCCTAGCTTCTGGATCAAGCTGCGCCTACTGGCAGCCCCTGCAGTGAACAGCCAGGCAGTGCACAGCTGGCCAGTGAGTAGCCTGCTGCTGAACACTGCATCAGTTTGTGTCTGGCGACGAACTGTGTGCTGAGCCATGGCCATAGCCTCTGTGTCTCCTTGCCCAATGCTGCCCTGCTCCCCTGTAGCTCGCAACCCCCCACCTGACAGCCTGCGTCTACTGTTTGCAGGTCATGTTTGGCGGCCTCACGCACTGGACTGTGGGCCTGCTAGCCTCCCTCATGTCTGTGGCCTGCGTCATTGCAGCTGACACAGGTGCTTACTTCATGGGCAAGTCCTTTGGGCGGACGCAGCTGACAGAGATCAGCCCAAAAAAGACAGTGGAGGGGGCTGCAGGCGGCCTCGCCTGCAGCATGGTAGTAGCGCTTGCCTTCCACAGGCTCCTGCAGTGGCCGGCTGACCCCTTCACAGCTGCCCTGCTGGGCCTGCTCGTTTTTTTCGCCAGCCTGTTTGGGGACCTCATAGAGTCGGTCATGAAGCGGGACGCTGGCCTCAAGGACGCCAGCAACATCATCCCTGGCCATGGCGGCCTGTTAGATCGCTTTGACTCCTACCTGTTCACTGGTGAGTACCCTGAGGCATCGGATGTCAGAGTGCTGTGCTGTCTGAGGCTTCTGGTGTCATTGACTACCATTCTGCTGTTTACTGTACAGGCAGCCAGACCTGAGGCCGGATGCCAGTTGACATATCCAGCAGCCTTTCGCCCTGATAGTGTCTGGCTGTGCCTGCAGGTCCAATCGTCTTTTTTGTGCTTCGCTTCATGCTGCCAAATTGGGGTCTTTAGCATGGGGCTCGGCTCAGTGACCCGCTGGGCAAAAGCCTGTCTGAGGGAGGCAATTGCCCCGTGGACGGTCATATTTTGGTACAAGTGCTGGCAGGATGAACTCAAAAGCCCCAGTCCAACTCAGTGGAGCACCCGCATGAGGCCCAAAGACACTCCATGCTTGATAGAATTGTGGTATATCACTAGAAGACTGAGCATCAGTGCATGAATTTTGAGATATCGATTGCCGTAAAATCTGCAGTTCAGGCGCCGTTGCCTGACAGCGATGTCATTAGCTACAGATCTGATGCAGAATTACTTGATGCAGCAGCAGGCCCCTCTTGCTGCGAGGGCCCCATGCCCGATCCTCAGCCGTCCAGCCCAGCACTGCCGCCGATCCACCTTGAGCAGCTCTGGTCAGCTATGGTCAAGGTAATTTGCCCACATTGTGGGCTCTGGCATTACACTTTGTAAGTGAGCCCCAGGACTGGTGATGTGCACTGCAATGCAGGGTGCTGCATCTCCTGTGGCCGCTAGCCACTCCCATTCAAAGCGAAAAGACCTCTCCCCTTTCTTGGGATTGCAATTGGTCACCAGTGCCCCATGATGCTGTGCAGGCCATGCCAACAAAGGGCAATCATCTGCTCAGCTGCATCTGGCAGCATTCCAGGGGACTCTCAGGGGGTGGGGCCACTGTCTGATGCTACCACTCACCCAGAACCCCAGCATGTGGCAGAGGAGATGTCCACCCTGGACAAAGTGGCAGAGGTGTGCTGCCCTGCTGCTTGATGTGGTCTGCTGCCTGGCCTGATGTATGAGCTTCTATGGCAGCTGTCTCGTGCGCTGAGGCCTACAGCCAGCAAGCTCAGAGAAACCTGGTTCTTTCTGTTGATGTCACTGTACCTCCACAATGTGTCCCTGAATGTCTGTTTCCCCTCAAATGCAGGTTCTCACCTTACTATTTCCAGTCTGGGTGGGAGCCTCTGCTGCTTCTCGCTTGATAGCATGTATTTAAAAATTGTGCATGTTGCCTGAGGCATTGAAAGGAGTCGCCACACAGTTCTTGTGTTCTGCTTATGCGCCCCTCCTGTTTGTATGGCAAAGCATGCTGCCCTTGCTGCTGTCATCTGAAGCAGGCAGTTACCCCTTTGCAGGTCTGCTTGGGGGCAGGTATTGGTATAGCTCGGCCACAGACCGTTGCCTGGCTGAGCAGCGACCTCTTCACATACTTGCTTGGCTTCCTCATGCTCTCCATGGGGCTGACCCTCACCTTTGATGACTTCAAAAAGGTGAGGCAGGACAGCCCTGCAGCTGTGCATGTATGGCGTTCAGCAGCCAGCTGCATGTTCACGGGGTTGCTGCGCCACCGAGTTGAGCCCACTGCTCATGGTTGAGCTGTGGTTGCTGCTGACAGATCACTACTCATGTGCAGTGCTCTGCGAATCCTGTGCCCATTGGAGTGGGCTACCTGGCGCAGTACATCGTCAAGCCACTCCTGGGGTGGGCAATCGCCAAGGTGAGGTGGGTGGCTGCCTGGCTGTTGCCATGCTCGGAACGCACCACAGGCATCCACCCTGTGCAGCAAGCATGGCAGCATGCTGCCTTGGGGTGCTCATGTACAGGATGCAGTCCATTGATGCAGTGCCCTTCACCAGACGCAAATCTTGCCTGTCCTTGCAGACGCTGAACCTGTCCCCAGCTCTGGCGACAGGGCTCATCCTGGTCTCCTGCTGCCCAGGCGGGCAGGTGAGTGCTGGCTGGCCTGTGTGCAGCGGCTGTTTCTGTGTCAGCTAGGCTGAAGAAGCTTACCTCCCTGCAAAGTAACACTGTTCTGAAGGGGCAGAAGCACTCATTCAGGCATATGGCATGTCTGGGAGAGCATACCAGCACCGTTGTGAACCAGTGCAGTGGTGCTCTGCAGGCCTCCAATGTGGCCACCTACATTGCACACGGTGATGTTGCCCTGTCTGTGCTGATGACCACCGCCTCCACGCTGGGAGCCATCGTGATGACGCCCTTGCTGACCAAGGTCCTGGCGGGCGCCCTGGTGGCTGTGGACGCCAAGGTGAGCAGTGGTCCTTGCCTGAGACTGTGGCGGAGCCAGAGGTGCATGTCAGGCCTCATGCAATGCTGGAGAGGAGTCCCTCACTGGAAGGCAGCTTCTATGTCTGCAACGCCTGCTGCTCCCCGTATGCTCCACGCCTGCTCATGCTCATATGAGACTCCATCCCACAGCACACGCCCCCTCCCTGCTGCAGAGGTCCCTCTGCTGCTGCGCTGCAGGGCCTGGCTCTGAGCACCTTCCAGGTGGTGCTGGTGCCCACCCTGGTGGGTGTGCTGGCCAACGAGTTCTTCCATGGCGCTGTCAAGAAGTTCACAGCCTGGCTGCCCCTGGTGGGGGTGGTCATCACCACCCTGCTGTGCGCGTCCCCGTGCGCACAGGTCGCTGACGTTCTGAGGTGAGCAGCTGCCCTGCATGCAGAGGCGCACCCCTGAGGGCCTGGCACACGTGCTGCACTGTTGCAACGACTGCCACCCTGCATGGACGGAACGCTGTGCTGCTGGCGCTGAACTGCTGGCCGCTGTTTAGGGTTCCTGCTTCTGCAGCTTCAGGTCAGGGGAGGTATTGCTGCCAGAATGCTCCTGTCTGATACAGCAGGCACTTCAAGACAGTCACCAAGTCTCTGCAGCCTGCCCTGCCAGGCTGGAGGGGAAAGCAACGGGCTTGTTTGTCATACTGCCGGCATGCAATGGTCCTGTGGACCCCGCGCAGCCACCTCAGCATCTCCGGTGGCACATGCCAGGGACCTATTAAACGAGTGATTGAACTGCCACAAGCCAGCAGAACATGCCTGTGGCTCGTGTTACCCCGTGATGTTGGCTGTGGCAAGCTGCTGAGTCCAATGTGCAGTATTACAGCTGCTCAGTATGTGGCTTGCCTGGCTGCAGAGCTCAGGGCATGAACCTGGCAGTTCCTGTGGGCATCCTGCACTTGGCAGCCTTCACCATGGGCTACTGGCTGTGCAAGGGGCTCAAGTTCAACGAGAAGACTGCCCGGACTGTGTCCATTGAGACAGGTAGGCTCACACTTGTCACCAGACTCCCCAAGCAGTAGCTTCCCCTTATCAACTGATGGCTCTGCTGCCTGCTGGGCAGCCAGATGCAAGCTTCTTGCGAGTGGAGCTCAGCCCAGCATAGACTCTGCTGAATGCCCTTGTTGTGTCATGCTGCAGGCATGCAGAGCGCAGCCCTGGGATTTGCCCTGGCACAGAAGCACTTCCCAGACATCATGGTGGCTGTGCCAGCAGCCGTTAGTGTGGTCTTCATGGCGCTGGGCGGGTCTGCGCTTGCGGTCTTCTGGCGCGGCCAGCCTACAACTGACTAAGTCTGACAATTCCCCACCTGTGTGTCAACTGCCATGTCTGCTTATTTCCTGATAATGGCTTATAGTCAGCTTTCCTTTCCTGCTACTGAATTCATTTGCCTTTGACGCCCGCCATATTTATAAGCTGACTTCACAGTGGCATTGAAAGTGCTCAACAAGATGAGACAGGGCGCACAGATCAACCAAAAGTTTCTTTACAGGCTGCAGCATCCCATTTAAGGCTGAGCATACCGTCACAACACACTACACATGTCATAAATTGGGGTGTCTCATTTGCCTTGCTGCCTCTTCTTGATCGCTACAGTGGCCATGCCTCCAACCAAACCAGCAAGCAAGAGTACCTTGAGAGGTCCAGTCCTGCAGCAAACAGATAGAGCAGGGTGAGCCTGATCGTCTTGGCAGGCAGGAGCAGTATGCAACATCACTCAGCCTCGAAACAGCTTAGGCATGACTCATGGAGCTGTGTGCTGCACATACTTCTTGCCGCCCTGCTGCCCGCCAGACCGCTTTGCCTCACTCCGCCCATTGCCTGTCCCGCTGTCAGCTCCTGCGTTATCTGTGAGGCACAGCCACTTTGTCAGGGGCACCAAGTCTGAGCAGCCCTGGAGGCCCAGCAGGCAGCAAAGCAATGCAGGAAGCTGAGCAAGTGCGGCCTGAGGCAGCGCACCATTTGTTGACTGATACTGCACGCCCTCACTTGCATCGCCCTCATTGTCATAGGACATGGAGAGGACCGGCTTGAAGCTGGCGCCGCTGTTGGACTGACGACCCTCAGACACTGTGGGGCAGGCACCATCCTGTGTCAGTCAGGCTGCCAGAAAGGAATGGCAAGAGTGCCTGCCATGCCCTGGCAGGTCCCTGCTCCTGCTGCAATGCTGCTCCTGATGCAATGGCGTGTCGCAGGTGCACCACGCAGCACAGCCCTGCTCCCTTGAAGATGCAGCAGACAGGGCCGTCAGCAGCACAGAGCTGGCGCACTGCCAAAGCAACAGACTCCAGCCACACTGCAGCACGCTCTCTCAGCACAGCCACACCTGCTCACAGTCAAGCCACTGCAGCCCCCTGGCTGCCCACCTGGGGAGGGGCCTCTGCTGGCGAGCTCCATCAATTTGCACCCCCGTCATACCCACTTACAAGCATAGTCAAGCACTGAGAGCTGCTCACCTGGGGAGAGGGGCCCGCTGGGTGCTGATGTGGCGCTGTCCCCCCGCTCCTTGCTGAAGTTCATGCCGATGCGGATGAAGCCACCCTCGCCGCCAGCCCCCGGCTTGAATAGCTCAAAGTACTTGTCTATGGGCACAGCCTCAAGAATGTCATTGATGAAGATGCCTGCAGGGGGCCAGCAATCCAGCTCTCAGCTGGACAGCTCAAGGCAGTTTGACTGCTGAGGGTTTCAGTTGAGATGCCTCCAGGGCAAGACAGGCCTGGGGGCCTGGGGAAGCTGTGTGCTCTCGATGCACAGCACACAGTCATGGCATTCACAGGGGACGAGCAGGACGATAGCTGTGGAAAGGCAAGAAGGCCAGGTTGCAAACAGCTGGGGTGCCGCAGTTGAAAGGCAGTGGCTCCCTGCCAATCTGCCTTGTGGGGCGGCGAGAGCGTGCTGCCCCCCAGAGCAGTGCAGCGCCAGCTGCTGCATGCTCATGGCTTTTGAAACAGCTTGCAGATGGCAGCGGTGCTCGCAGACTGCAGCGGCTCACCGCAGGCTGCAATGACAGAGGTCCCAACACGGGTGCCGGTGCGCTTCTCTCGGCACAGCATGATGCGCAGCTCCCGGGACTCCTCAAGCACCTCCCTGCAGACACGTGCGCGGCTGCGGTAATGCAAACGGCCTGCCAACTACCTGGCTGCAATCTGCTGCGTGGACTGGCTGCTGCAGCCCCTCGAAGACAGCCTGCCTGGCAGCCACAAGGGCGCCGCAGGCTAGGCCTGGGACGTGCCACTTATCATCAGAGGAGAGGTGTATCTTGCAGGGCAGAGTCTGCTTTGCACATGTGGGACCAGTCCTGGGCACTCACGCTGTGAGGTTTTCGCCCCACTGGATGGAGTTGGCGAGCACCCTCTTTGGTGAGGAGGACACCTGCACAGGCGGCTACATCTCAATGCTGCTTGTCATGCTGCTGACCATTCAGAGCAGGCTGCAAGTCGAAGGAAAGGCTGCCATGCCATGCACCATGCGCAGCTCAGGTGGATGTAGCTCAGGGTTTACCTTGATGTTGCGGGGTCCGCCGCGGACCTCCACTGCAGCAGAATCCAATAATGTGTGGGATTATGGGCGAAGCTATCGGCTGTGCTTGGCAGAACAAGGAATTTGCTCATGCAGTGAACGGGGCAGAGCACCATGCCACTGCCTGCTGGCTGGAGATGTAGCCTAGGCCCCATGCCATTGCCAAGCAGGCAGAAGAGAGCATGTAGGCAGCCCAGCAAGGAATAGGACATACTGACACTGTAGACAGCAACCTGTCGGCCCAGATGCGTGCAGCCAAGCTCTGCATGACAAAATCTTTTGAATAAGCAGCGGCAGACAGCCACTTATCCATGGTGCACATGCAGCAAGCCTGGCAATACAGAAGACTGACCCTTTACAAAACCCTCCACAAAGTTGCCATCCCAGACGATGTCGTCCTCCTTGTTCTTGCCAGACGCCTCTGCCACGCTCACGGTGAGGTAACCCCTGATCTTCTCTGCCATTGAGCCTGCAGCATCAACAACAGCAGAAGTGAAGAATTGGAAAACACAACACATCCAGTCCCAAGCGTGTCTGGCGGTGCTGGATTCTGCCTAGCATGTAGCTTCAGGCTGGTCCAACCGCACAAGGACCTGCTTGACGGGCTATCGGATGCTCACAGCATGGGTGAGTTGGCATTGACCACTAGACTGGGCATGCTCCTGGTGGCCTGAAAACCTTCCCAATCGAGGCTAGGCAGGGCTGACCAGGCAGGGGCACCACTGGCATGTGCAGCATGGAGCTCAGCATTGTTGCGGGACCCACCGCCAGCAATGGGTCTGCCAGGCGTTTGTGTGGCTTGGTGATCGCTGCAGGTGCCGGGAGCTCGCCTGAGGGAGGCAGCAAGGATGAGAGCCCCAGCTGATCACTGGCAATCCAGAGATTTGAGCTTTCTTGCAAACCCACGCTTCGTCTGCACCAGGTCCAAGCGCTGCAGGACAAGCATCAGCACTCTGTGCAGGGGCTGAGAGAGTCCTGACCCAGATCCTGCCATGGTGAGCCATGTGTCTGTGAGGATGTGACTTGGCACCCCTTCATGATGTTTGCTGCTGTGGTGTGTTCGAGACACGGCTGATTCATGCAGGAGGAGCAATCTGAGCTACCTATGCTCAGGGAGCCTCATGACACAATGCGTCTGGGTTTGAGCAGCTTGAAGGAGGACGTCTCCACATCGCACCCAGTGGAGGCCATCCAGAAGCAGGTGACATGCCAGACCACGAGCGACTCGATGTCAAATGCTGCTGGGATGCCTCACTCAGCTGTCAGAAGCCTTTTCCTGCCATTGTGCTTGCCTTGAGCATTCAAGCATTTACACATACACTGTCTCCACATCGGCCCCTTCTTGTGTGCACTGCAGTGGTATGCATGGCTTCTGCAGTGATGGGGTCGATGTGTCAGGCATTTGCCGTCCAGCACTGTATTGCTTCCTTTCCAGTTCATACCTCAGTTAGCTTGATCGTCTGCTTGCAGCTCAAGCTGGACCTGTGCTTTCAGATGTCGAGCATCTCTCACACTGCCTCTTTGAATGCAATGCAGCACGCTCAGCAGCACGGCTCTGGGCAAGACGCTGCGCTGAGGAATACCTATGGAGGTGCATTCCCTGCCCGCATGGCGCTGGACAGGCAGATCCTGACCAGGTGAGGGCTAGTTGCATAGCAAGGCACTGCCTGCCCAGCACTTTTGAGGGCATGTGTAAGGTGGATGCTCTTGACAATGCAGGGTGCAGCGTCTGCCCGGTCTGCCCTCATCGCATCTTGGCCTAGAATCCTTGACAGGGGACCTGGACGACTTCAGCTTTGGGTCATACCTTGGCACCATGGCGGAAGCAGAGGCCGGAAAGCCTGACATGCACAGCATCATGGAGCAGAAGCTGAAGATGGGAACAAAGCCTGTCTCAAGGCGAATCTGAGAGCCTCAATATGCATAGGGCATGGCTTAACCCTTTTGCTGTGAACTTGAACGGATGCACGTCGTTCAATGGGGAGTCAGGGCCTTTGCGGCAGGGCGTCACCAGGATGGTCAGCAGGCAGTGCGCCAGATCGGGCCAAGTTTGACCAGGCTCAAACTGGGCACAAGCGAGATGGAAACCTGCCTGCCTCAGTCCGTTCGGATGTGAGCAGCAGTGCTGTCAGGGCATGGAGGTTTCCAAGCAGCAGGAGGTGTCTGTGGGACCGGACTTGCACTGGGCAGGCCCTGACCCTGCAAGCAGAGGTGGGGCACTGCTGTGTCGATGGGTTCATTGGTGTGCGATTGATGGTGGCACATCACCATTACTGGTGTATGCAGGACCACGTCCCTCACGTCCTCGTGGGCCAGCAGGTGCTCGCCATGCTGCCTGCAGCACACAGCCCATTGCAGCTGTCTGCCAATTGGCACGTGCTGCCCAGTGGAGGCCTGCAGCTGTCCGTAGGTGAGCACCACTGCATCAAAGCAGCCATCACAGTGTTGCACAAGCTGTCACAGGTCCATCATGCCTGAACATTGCAAGGCAGGGCCCTCTGGCGGTCATGCTCTCATCCACACAGCCCAAGCTTGTTGCTGCGTGGCAGGTACAGCAGCGGGAGCGGCGGGAGGCAGCCCATTGAAGGTGTTGGCAGGCCCAGCAGGGGAGCAGGGCAGTGGCCAGGCGTGCTGCACCAGCAGCAGCATGATGCACAGCATGGATGGCCTGGCAGGGGCCACGCAGCAGGCTTGGCAGACTCGGGGCCCTGTGGCACTTGCGCAGGTAAGCAGCAGGCTTGGAAGTCCTTTGCCGCCACAGCCAGAGTCTTGCAGGGTCGGTTGAGGCTGCTTGAAGGAGCTTTGACATGCTGCACAGCCATCTCACATACCTGAGATTGCAAGCAGAGAGGCTGCATGGCATGGAGGCACCCCGCAAATGCTCCCTGTCCACTCCTCACGCACAGGTGCAGCCCTCCTAGCCGCCAATGCATGCCCTGCAGGTGTGTCAGGTCAGCTGCCACAGCCAACAGGACGAGCTGCATTGCCTCATCGTCTTGCCGGGCTGCAGTGCAACCCTGCGCCCCATCTACAGCAAGCGCGTGTGCAACCTGCCCCTTGCGCAGACCCTGGCTGAGGATCTTCGGCAGAGGCACCAGCACCCACAGGTTGTGTCAGCGCAGAGCGGCCTGCTGTCCATGGACCAGGCTCGGAGCCTCCTGCCCCTGCTGGCAGACGACCCGACAGTGAGGGGGACACAGCAATGGCAGACTGCATGTTAGTCTGCTGGCTGGGCAGGCCTGAGACAATAGATGTGCCCAGCATCTCCCATTGCACATCGCCACACGCAACAGATGGCAAGGCAGTCCCCGCAAGAGCGGCCCTTGCAACTGTGACCTCAGATGCCCACAGTTGGTTGCACGAACCTGTTGTCTTGGGTCGGAATCAGTGGAGCAGTGCCCCCAGGTGTCTGCATGTTCCAAGCACAGGCGTACCATTCATGGCTGCCATGGCTGAGGTGGTCCCTTCATGGCCCTGCAGGCCTACACGGTGCCAGTGGTCGGAGTCTGGGTCAGTGGAGTGGCTAGCGCCAGCCACCCCCTTGTCTGGGCAGCCTGCCTCAAGTTCCTGGCCAGCGGGCAGCTACAGGACAAGGCACTAATGGCAGACGGCGCATTCCTGCTTCTGCTCTACCAGACAGGTTTGCGGAGGCGTTTCAGTAGCCTGCTATCTGCTGGTCCCAGCACACAAGCTCTGTATGCCCAGCTCATCTGCTGCCTATGCGCTGCTCACATTGTGCATGCGGCAGTCCCTCCATATGTCGCTGTGCCATGCTGATTCCCCACGTCTGCAGGCACAGCCCAGCCGGCCTGCTTTGAGGTGCATGTCACAGGGCATGAGGGCAGCATTCCTGTGACGATGTGGCGGGGGAACATCAGCCTGCGCTCAGGCAGCAGGGTCGTGGGGGATCACCTCAAGTGCCCTCTCGTCCAGCTGCGGCACATCACTGCAGCCCTGCCCATCAGCCCAGGTGAGGCATTGCTGCTGCTGTGCTCTGCCCTGCCAGGGCTGGAGCCTTGCACAAAGCAGATGCCTTTGCTTGTCCATCTTTTCCTTGTGGCAGCGCGGCAGGTGACGGCTGACCCTAGGCTGGCTGATGGAGACAGAGCCCCTGCTGCCTGCTGCTGCACAGGGGCCACCCTCCTGCTGTGCAGGTCACAAGCAGGGCGACCTGCCAGGCGTCAAGCTGTTGCCCTCACATGGCAGCCCAGGCACTGGATCCGCTGTGCGACAGAGCAGCCCAGGTCGGTGCAGCAGAGCCTCTCCCCATGTGCAACCATGCTCACTGTGAACCACAGATCCAGCAAGCCCGCCATTTCTGCTGGCTTGCTTTGAAGTCGCAGAAGGCAGCCGTGTGCTCGGTCACCACCGATGGGTATCATCGGACAAGCTGACTGGCCTGCTGCTGCATGCAGGCGTCTCCAGCGAGGAGCCTGCACCACGCCAGGGCACGCTGCCGCGCCCCCACACGCCACCCAGCAGCTCCTTTGCGCAGCTTCAGGGCAGCAGGCCCCTGGCAGTGCGCAGCCGCATGGGCAGCGCCACGCCAAGCGGTCCTGCAGTCTGCACCCATCCACCCTCAGGCGTGCGGGTCAGCCCAGCAGCTGCAGCCAGTGGCGGCCACAGCAGCAGCCCAGTTCCGGGAGTGGTTGCAGCGCTGCCCTCTGCCACTGTGCCTCCCTGGGTGAATGCTGGACACAGTGCTGGGTTCCCTCCCAGCTTTGGGGGTGCTGCACCTCTGGGTGGTGGGTGGCAGGGGGCGCCCTGGAGCTATGCAGAGTCAGGCGGCATGGAGTACGCCCAGATGTGGACCCCCCCGCAGGAGCATGGTGGGGATGTGACAGCATCCTGGCAGGCGCCAGGGCCAGGCATGCAGCAGTGGAGGCCCCCAGGGTTGGCCCAGCCAGACGCTGTGGCTCTGCAGCAGGAGGTGGCGGACCTGAGGCAGCAGGTAAGGAGCCCATGCCATTCCCCTGCCGCAAAGGCCTGCTTGCTGCTTGGCTGCTCGGCAGGTGCAGGTGCAGCCTCATGCTTGAACCTCAGCCAGGCGGGCTGGTCGCATTGCCTTTCTGCATGTCAGCAGCCCCAGGCTGTGGTGGTGGCAGGTGGCATCAGGTCACTGCCCCTCTGACTCGGACTGCTGTGGCCACAGCTGCAGGTGTTGCAGATGCAGCTGGCGTCAGTGCATGCTGAGCAGGCAGCCCCAGCAGCACCTCTGCCTGCGCCCACCTCCAGCTGCGGGGTGAACACCACCTTCGTCTGGCGGCCAGAGGCAGGCAGCAGCCGCAGGGGCAGCCCAGCGTGCTCGCCTCAGCAGGCCAGCTCAAGTGCCGCACTGCAGTCTATCGCTGCGGCAGGCTCTGCCCTTGATGTGGTGACCCAGGAAGAGGACAAGTCACTCCACCAGGTACAGCTGTCAGAGCGTGCCAGGGGAGGGGAGCCAGACCGGCATGGTGGCCAGCACGGCGCCGGCATGAGGCAGCAGCATGGGCCGCTGCAGAGCACTGGCAGCCCCTCTAGCGCTGCTCCCATGCCCAGGCACCCAGCTGACCTGCAGCCGCCGCCTGCTGCTGCCACATTGAAGGATGAAGGGCACGCCAGCGAGCAGAGCTTTGCCTCGAGCACTGCCCGCAGCAGTGTGGCCAGCAGGAGGCCAGAGGGTGGCGCAGCAGCTCATGCGAGGCTGCTACACCTGCAGCAGCTGGAGCCGGGCACTCCCCCGGCCTCTGGCGGCCGGGACAGTGATCAGTCACTGGGCTTGGCCAGGCCAGACAGCCCCGGCACGCAGAGCCCGGCTGGCACGGCAGAGCAGAGCTGGCTACCAGAGGGAGGACCTGCGAGTCTCCCAGACGAGCAGGCAGCGCAACAGCAGCCAGGGCCTGCACAACACGGCACTCCTGCTGCTGGTGCTGGGGTGGAGCACCGCGCTTTGGCCAGCCATGCAGCAGCAGAGGCTGGGCAGGGCAGCGGGCAGCAGCCCGCAGGCAGCGTGCTGCCGACTGCGCTGTGGCAGAAGCAGAGTGTGCTGGCCGGCAGGCTGCACAGCCAGGGGCGCCCCTCTGCACTGCTTCATCACAGCAGCAGCAGCAACGACCTGGCGCCCAGCCTGAGCTCTGATGGGGAGGACCCCGGCCCCATGGCTGGTGCAGAGCAGAGCCTGCCATCTAATCTGGATTCTGCCTGGGGCAGCATGGACCAGAGCAGCGCCCCCCAGGCCGCCAGCACAGGCATGCTGGAAGCCTCGCCCCAGCCCAGCAGGCCGCCGCTGCTCGATGCGAGGAGATCCACAGCCGCCAGCAGCTTGGGCGCCCTGCGCTCTGGCACTGCGCCAGGCAGGGAACACGTGCGGGCCTGTGGGGCGGGGCCAGGGCTGCGCAGCTCCAGCACAGGGGCCCCTGCCACCAGTGGCTGCATGTCCATTGTGCGCACGCAGTTCCTCCCGGCGCCAGAGCCCTCGGAATCGGACGACGATGAGGTGAGAGGGGGGGCTGCAGGTTGGTGACTCGATGGTCCATGTTGCCCAGCTCTGTTCCACGCTGCAGCTGAGATGTTGGGGGCACCTGTCCTGCTGGATGCAACAGCCCTGACAAACCTTGTCAGTGTGCCGTGCTCAATGGGCTGCACGCAGCTCCAATGTGCGGTTAGGGACCCAGGACACGCTTCTGTCTGCATGTCCCTCTGGACATATCTTGCTGCAGAACTGGCAGAGTGGACAGGGTACAAGTCTCTAACTTTGAATGCGGGGACCAGCAACCCGCGAGAGTGGCTGCTGCAGGATGCTAGGCTGGAACGGAAGTATGGCATCATGCGCGGCATCAGCAGTGATGGCAATGATGACAGCACAGCCGTCATTGCAGCAGGTGACCTGCTCTTTGAGCCCAATGACTGAGATAGTCCAGCATGTGATCAGCTGTGCTTTAGCATTCTGTAAGGCTTCACTGCTGCATTTCAGTGTTGTCATTCTGCCCTGCAGATCCAGATAGCAGTTTCCTGCCAGACATGTCGCTGGACTCGCGCCTGTACCTGCAGATGCATGGCCTGCTGCAAGCTTCAGCTGCTGTACCCCTCTTTGCATCGCCAGCTGCAATCGTGAGCAATCCCATGTTGCCACCATTGACGACAAGGCGGCATCCTGCGGATGTGACACTGAGAGCTCTGGACAAAGGCAGCACCATTGACCTTGTCTAGCTGCTCTAGCATACCCTGCAGTGCTCCTCCTGATGTTCCGTGACCAGTCAAGCTGTGAATTTGCCAAACTCTCTCTGCTGCATTGATGCTGGCAAGACTGAATTCATTTCACTTGGCGTTCACTGTGAGCTTCACTTCTTATGCCTATTCAGTCTTCTGCGCTTTCTGAGCTTATGCCTGCACCAGGTAAGGCTGGGTCAGGATGCTTGCTTCCACGAGACGCACAGATGTGGATTGTGCTTACGGTTTAAGGCCAGCCCCGTTGATGCATGTTCTGAAGGGACATCAACAATGCCCAGAGACAGTAGCATGCATGCTCACTTATTCATTTTCTTCTTGCGTTTCCGCCTGACACTGTCTGCTCTCATGGGCAGCAGCCCGCTCTGCTCCTCCAGCCACAGTATGCGCCTGGCAATGGGCAGCAGGAAGAGCTCTCTTGGCACATAGCGAGCTGCTGGCGGCTGAAGCCATTTGGGCCGGGCCACTGAGCCTAGCCGGCCTCTGGCATACTCAGCATGCCCGTCCCTCAGCACTTGCTCTGCAGCTGTGCCATACTGTCCTGCCCATAGAATCTGCGGCAAGCGCCTGCCACTGAAGGGGAAGGCTTGTCCTTGCTGCTGGAAAGATGGCCACGCTGTGTTCACACTAGTGAGGGCACCTGCACACACCAGGCTGTGTGACATTCGTGAAGCACAGTAGAGGACAAGCACTGAGCTTTCCAGACCTGTTAGGGGATATGCTGAGCTGCTGGACTCTGCCTCTGCAGTGGTGCTGCATGAACACCGAAGCTCAATGTCAAGCACTCCTCTTCGACATGATCTTCTTGCCAGCTGCCTGATCACAGACATGCGTATCCTGGCTGCAACGCAGCCCAATGCAAGAAAGGAAATGTCGAGTGTCAGTTGCTACATATGGCCATGCACGCTCTTGGCCGCCTAGTGGGAACAAAGAAGAGATGCCTGCTGCCTCAGGCGCAGCCGTGCACTGCTCTGCATTGCATGAGACGCATTAAGCGGAACAGAAGGGAGGGCAGGAACAAGGGGCCATGGGCAGTCATCCATTGCCAGATACGCAAGGTGATGGCATCTGACTGAAAAGGCAAACTTAGGCGAGCTCCGGCATTTACAACACAGCAGACATGTTGGTCAGACAATCAGCATCTCTGGTAGTGGGTGCTGTGATGCTTGTAGCAGGTTTCAGTGGAGGACGTCTATGGAAATAGTGGCTCTGCTGCGCAAATATCATAGTACTCCCCCTTCTTGCGGTTCTGCAGGACAGGGTCACACTGCTGACAGCGTGCAGCGAGCGCCACCCTGTAGTCTTGAGCGCACACACCTGCATAGCGCACAGCTGGACTGTGTCTACAACAGCCACCCCTCCATCAATGTCGGTCAAGCTGCTGCCCTGCACACAACATTGAAGCCTGCCATCAAGCACAAAGACCTCAGCAGGTGAGCACTATGCCCCCACAGGGGCACCACAAGTGAATGAGTGCGTTGCACACAGACTGCTCTCACCTCCTCACACTGCAGGGGCCATTGCTTCTGCTTCAGCTGATTGGAAAAGGGGCGCTGCAGACGCTTGGCAATGGTCAGATGAGGGGTGCAGGGACGCTCATCAGTGCAGGAAAACCCTGCTTCAGCAAAGTGCAGCCTGAGCGCCTTTGACAGGCTTAGCAGGTGCTGGCAGCCCTCGTCCTGCACAAGGTCCAGATACAGCACCTGCAGGGTGACAGAGTGCCGTCTGAGGACCTGTGCCAAGATGAGCAGTCACATGTAGATGACGCCGAGCTGAGCGCTTGCTGAGACACTGGCAGCTGTTCCCTTGTATCAGGCCTCAGCAGAGTACATGCAGGGATGGAAGCAGGTGCTGAGCACTCGAGCCAGGCCGAACAGGTGCTGGCAGTTCGTGTTGCCAGCCAGAGGCTGGATTCCAGCCCCTGCTGGTCAGGGTGAGCGTCAGGAGCTCACCATTCAACAGTGTGTAAGATGAGACTGATAAATCTTGATGGGGATGGTCCAGCCACAAAAGCTGGCAGCAAGACCTAGTGACAAGCAACATCACAGCAGACTCACCTGCCCCCGGAAGTGGCCCAGGCCCCTGAAGGTCAGCTGGAAAGGGGCGGCCGGCAGGCCTGCAGCCGCACCCAGAGCTCGCAGCTTGGCAGTGGCCGCTGTCAGGGCAGCAGTGGCCTCCTTTCGGCGCTCAGGCGGGATTGCCATCACGCTGAGGGTGATGTGGGCTGTCGCTGCCTCCACGAAGCACTGCTTGAGCTTCTTGCTATGCCCCAGCAGCGCCGCCTGCACCTCCTCTATTGCTGCGACCAGCTGCGGCATCTGGCAGAGCTGCACCGCCAGGAAGTGGGTTGGACGTGGCTTGGCAGGCTCCTGTTGGTTCCTGTACCTTCAACACATGGAGGTGAAGTCTGGACTTGTGTCTGAATTGTCAATGAAACGGGTGCGGTCTTACCTTTTGTAGCTGGCCTTGGACCTGCCACTGGCAGCAGCGGGCTGAGGTGGCCTTTGCTGCAGTAAGCTCTCCTCATCTCCAGCCTGCTCAAGGACTTCCTGTGTGCCATCAGAGAGTGCACCAGCATTGGTGCTGTCCAAACTCATGTCAGCTCTTGATTTTGCTGATGCTGTGATATAAGAGGGAATTGCTTTGTTAGCCAGACAAAGTCAGTAGCACCCTTTCTATGTGGCAAGATAAGTCTCGAGCAGGACAGACGCCGAGTCATCTGCTGTTAGGAGCCTATGTGACGCCTAGCTAGGTCAGATCCAACTACTAATCTTCACCAAGCTCACAACACTGAGTGCGGGGGAAAGGCTGGCTATGAGGCCTCTAATGCGCCAGTGCAGGGCCCTGAGCTGCGGGGTCCTGCCTGCGACATGCTTACCCCATGGACTGCTTGCGGTTCCAATTAGATGGCAGCCTAGGATCATTCCCAATGGATCCTTGACAGCAATGCAACATAGCAGCATATTCTGTCACAGTGCGCACGCTGCGTCGCCAGTGCCTGCACAAGGCACCACGAGCACCACAGCACAGGGTGAGGAGTGCTTGCTGCAAGCTACATCTGCTTTTTGTGTTGCACCGGTCTGTGGCCAGTCAACATCTCAACACATTCCACACTGCTTGTGCAGACTCTGCTGCGCTTCTGCTAGAGGTCAATGGTATGAAATGCGGGGGTTGCTCAGCCTCTGTGAAGCGAATCCTGGAGGGCCAGCCTGGAGTGCAGGCAGCAGCTGTGAATCTGCTCACTGAGAGTGCAGTGGTGCGTGTGCCCAGCACAGTTGACCTGGAGTTATTCGGGCCCCAAGCTGCCCAGGCGCTTACACAGAAGGTGGGCAGCAGGGACAGGGTTGACCTGGTGCAGTCAGCTGCCTGCTTGGGGCCAGTTTTACTGGCATGACTGTCTGTCAATGCGTCAACTTGTTTTCTGGGGTTGCCCTGGCTTTCATTGCCACCGGCCTATTTCAGGCAGTGCAGCTCACCAGGTGCAGGGTGCCCTGCAGCCTCACTACCTGCAGGGTGACTACACTGTCAGGCCTGAGGCAGCCGGCAGCACATACCTACCTGTCTGGGAACTACAGTCTGCTCTGAGGGGCTTGCCTCTAAGGTGTGCACCGCCAACGAGAGTCCCGCAGTGATGCAGGGCAAGTTGAGCCTCACTGCTCCGCAGCAACAAGCCACTGCAACGCAACAGTGGATCTGCTGCCCTGCAGAATGTTCAGAGCACGCAAGCCTACTTTCCTGCGCAACAAATCAGATGTCCTTGCAGCACAGTCCTGTCCGTCCTGTACCCTGCAGGGCTTCCCCTCCAAGGTGCGCAGCGGCGACGAGGGTCTCCTAGGCAATGCAGAGCAGGCTGAGGCTTCCAAGCAGGTGGAGCTACGACGCTCCATGCTGGACCTGGCCATTGCGTGGAGCCTGGCCCTGATCTGCTGCACGCACCATCTTGGGCACTGGCTGCACAGCCTGGGCCTGCACTCGGTGGCCCACCTCCCGGTGCTCAACACGATGCACCAGGTCTTCAGCAACCCGGCGGCCAGCGCTGCGCTGGGCGCTTTTGCGCTGCTGGGGCCTGGCCGGAAGCTGCTGGTCGATGGGTCAGCCTCACTGGCCAGGTGAAACGCAGCAGAAACCACTCGTGTAGACAAGTGAGGTAAAGCAGCGTTGGCGAGAGGATTGGTGCCCTGCTTAAGCATGGTAGCTAGCTGCTGGTTGATGGGGCAGCCCTACTTGCCAGTGGGGCTAGACAATGCTGCAGCACGGCCATGGGGACATGTCAACCCGGCTGCCTCCTGCACATCCGGCCCTGGGGGTGTCCAGGCAGTGCTGCACACTACGTGGCAATGAGAGCCTGTGCTCAGGTAGAGGAGGCGTTTTTCAGACCCTTGATGCGCACTGCTGGCCCTGAGCAGAAGGTTCACCTGCCTGCAGGGGCAACCCCAACATGAATAGCCTCATCGGCCTGGGGGCTGCAACATCCTTCACGGCCGGCGCCGCATCGCTTGCAGTCCCAGGCATGGGCCTGGAGGTGTCTTTTCTGGAGGAGCCTGTCATGCTGCTGGCCTTCGTGCTGCTGGGGCGCGCACTTGAGTCACGGGCGCGCCTCAAGGCATCAGGTCTGCCAGGCAGCTGCTACAGACCTGGGCCGGACCAAGACAAAGAGGGCAGCTGGAATTCGCTGTGCGCAGTGTGCACTGTTGGGGACCGGGCAGTATCTACACCCATGAACAGCTTCAGTTATTGACTTGACCTGCAGCTCACTGTCCTTGAGCCATTGCTGTCATCTGTGACTGTGCCTGAGCTGCCCTGCACCCCCAAAGCAGCTTGCAGCAGTCTGGCGATTGAAGCCTTCATGTTCCTCTCGAGGCTCTGCAGTTGAGCAGACACGGCAGTGGGCCTTAGCCTGGCTGTTAGGCCACACAGCAAAGTTGCATGCGTTCCCATGCTGCAGCTGACCTGCGCACGCTGGCGCGCCTCATCCCCGCACAGTCCCGCCTGGTGCTGGACGCCCCCAGCCAGCAGCAGGGGCCAGCCGCCGACCACGAGCCCGACTCTGTGTCAGTGCCTACCTCCAGCGTGAGGGCGGGCGACCTCCTCAGGGTGCTCCCTGGGGAGCGCATCCCCGTCGATGGGGAGGTCCTGCAGGGCACGTGCTCTGTGGACGAGTCCATGCTCACAGGGGAGTCTGTGCTAGTGGCCAAGCAGGCCGGCGCCCAGGTGAGGTGCCTGCCCTCTGCTGCAGTTGGAGGCTGTGGCAGAGCTCATGTGGCCTGTGCCTCAATTTGTCTGGCCCGCTTCACTCCCCACTGCAACAAGCTGGCACAGACATCTGCAAACCTTGCCTAGCCCGCAAGTGAGGCCCGGCCCGCATGTCTTGCCCCCCCAGCCCCATGCCCCCAGCACAGGCGACCTGAATCTGGACAGGCACAGCCACAGCGCCTCCCCTGCTGCAGGTGACGGCAGGCACAGTGAACTACGAGGGCCCCATCACTGTGAAGGCCACCTCCACTGGGGCAGACTCTACCCTGGCCGGCATCGGCCGCCTGGTGGCAGATGCCCAGGGCCGGGAGGCACCTGTGCAGCGCCTGGCTGACTCTGTGGCGGGCAAGTTCTGCTGGACCATCATGGCCGCCTCTGCAGCCACCTTCAGTTTCTGGGCAGCAGCAGGTGGGCCTCTGTCTTGCAATCAGGCTGCAGCATGGCAGTCCCCCGCAGGGCCTCCCAAGAACCTGCCTGCATGGGATGATGTGACTGGCTGCCAGACTGCTGCCCTCGTCAAGGCAGATTTGCCCGTATCGTACAGTCTCTACCGACTATGCCCCTCCACCTTGCCCAGCACCCTGGCCCTGGTCTCAGCCCCGTCAGTGCCTCTGCAGGCGGCGCCCTCTTCCCCTCAGTCATCGAGGCAGCAGGCATGTCAGGCGGCAACCCAGCAGTCCTGCTGGGACTGAAGCTGGCGGTGGATGTGATGGTGGTGGCCTGCCCCTGCGCCCTGGGGCTGGCCACCCCCACAGCAGTGCTGGTCGCCTCCAGCGTGGGTGCCCGCAGGGGGCTGCTCCTGCGGGGCGGGGACGTGCTCGAGCGCCTGGCTGCTGTGGACGTCGTGGCCTTTGACAAGACGGGCACGCTCACGCAGGGCAGGCTGCGCCTGGTGGGCATGCATGCGGGGGAGGGCGTGGAGGAGGGGCAGCTGCTGGCCTGGGCCGCAGCGGTGGAGAGGTCTACGCGGCACCCCCTGGCTGACGCTGTGATGCTGGCTGCACGCCAGCAGCAGGTGGAGGTGAGCCATTGGACTTCAGACCGTCAGGCTTCTTGCCATATTGCTCTTTCACCATTCCCCAGTGTTGGGCCCCCCAGACACATGCAGCCACAGACGCCTGCGTTCAGGATGGCACCCCAGACATGCCCTGAAGGCTCTGCATGCTGCCTGTAGGTCCCTGGTGCAGCTGCCACATCCACAGAGCCTGGACTGGGAGCC
This sequence comes from Asterochloris sp. CNOR1, assembly GCA_963969365.1. Taxonomy (NCBI): domain Eukaryota; kingdom Viridiplantae; phylum Chlorophyta; class Trebouxiophyceae; order Trebouxiales; family Trebouxiaceae; genus Asterochloris; species Asterochloris sp. CNOR1. The sequence continues at coordinate 910,872 of OZ017750.1, forward strand.
CGCGGCACAGTGGGCGACCAGCAGGTTGCAGTGGGCAAGCTCGACTGGGTGCAGCAGCAGGCACAGCTGGACTCTAACACCCACCCCGAGAGCCTCGGAGCATCTCTGCAGGGACAGTCTGTGGTGTATGTGGGCGTGCAGGGCAGAGGGGTGGTGGGAGCCCTGGGCTTTGCAGGTGACCAGATGCTGCGCGCATATGATGCTTCTTTCTATTCTATTCAACTTGTAATGGTCCCAGCGCACCGACTCCATACCTTGAGCACTTTCCGCCCAGCGCTTGTCACTGCCAGAGACAGGCTGGCAGTGGCAAGTAGGCTGTAGCCATTGACTTTTCTCCTGCATTTGCCAGTGATCTATGCTGCGACAAGCCTTATCTGTGCTGCAGCCCTTGATCTGAGGCTCACGTCAGGTGCATTCCTGCTGGTGCAGACACTCTGAGGTCGGATGCGCAGGGCGTGGTGCAGCAACTCAAACACATGGGCACGCAGGTGCTGCTCCTCTCCGGCGACACCCAGCCAGCAGTGGACGGCATAGCCCAGCAGGCTGGGATTGCAGATGGCAGTGCCTGGGGAGGCATGCGTCCTGAGCAGAAGGCGGCCTTTGTGAGGCAGCTACGGGAGCAGGGCAAGGTGCGGGCCGGGGGTTGCGCTGCCATTTCGGAATGCATGCTTTGGCTTCACGGAGCAGCAGAGCAACCGCAGAGAAGCTGCATGTGTCAGACGAAACCCCCAGTGGTGTCTGCTGCTCCCACCCTCCATTGCTTGTGGGTGGTGCTGGGTTTTCAGTGCAAACATGCGCGAGTTGCACTTGGCTGGAATGCTCTGCTGACCCTTCCCATGGTCCGTCATGCTGCTCAGTAAGCACCACCATGGTCTCTGTTCAACACAATTATGCACCCAACTTGTGCTGCTTGAAGGTGGTGGCCATGGTGGGTGACGGCGTCAACGATGCCCCAGCTCTGGCAGCTGCCGATGTAGGCATCGCTGTCAGCGGGGGCATGGATGCGGCAGGCGAGGCTGCCTCAGTAGTGCTCATGGGCGACCGCCTGGGGCAGGTCGTGGAGGCCATAGACTTGGGGCGTGCCACACTGGGCAAGATCAAGCAGAACTTGGTTTGGGCTCTGATATACAACATGCTGGGTGTGCCACTGGCAGCCGGAGCGCTACTGCCGGTGTGCGGCATCGCCCTGAACCCGTCTGTTGCTGGCGGCATGATGGCCTTCAGCTCCCTGGCGGTCGTGACGAACAGTCTGATGCTACGGGCTCAGTTTGGGCAGCAGGGCCTGCCCCTTCATGCCCAGCAGCAGCAGCAATCCTCTCCCTCTCAGACACCCCAAACCCAATCCTAGGCTTTTCAGCTGGCAGTCTCTGCTGGCAATGTTTGACTCCTGACGCATGCCCACAACAAGTACAACTTGAGGACGACCCTTGAACAACTGCACCCATGAAGAAAGAATGCGAGACGAACTTGGAGATTTTTTGAGCTTGCACAGTCTGTCGGGAGACTGCTTGGTGGGAGCATGTCGGGGGACAGTCCCAGTAGCTCTCTGCAAAGCCAGCCCTCCTCATGCAGCAGCGGGCACAGCCTGTACAGGCTCGTGAAAGCGGACAACCTTCGCCCTGCCACTGCGGAAGAGGCCTCGCAGATCTCCCTACTGCTGGCAGGCAAACTTGCCAGGCCTGAACCAACCCTGCGCTCTTCCTCAGGCAACAGTGGCAGCAGCTGCAAAGCCAGCCTGCGCACTGGCCCCTGTCTGCACTGCGGCGCAACCGGTGAGCTGCGCAGGCCTGCTGTGCAGCGCATCCTTGCAAATGGCGCTATGGTGGCTGCTGCAGCCCCTGGCCGTTGCTGCAGCCTCAAGAGGCCCTGCCCTGGCATTCACAGTGCACAACTTGCCCTGCAGAGTCACCCCAGTGGAGAAGAGGCCCGGAGGACAAGCCTTTGCTGTGCAATGCTTGTGGCACGCGCTGGCGGTAAGCCTGTCACCTCATTTTTCTGCCTGTTTCTTCACCCTGCTCTCTAGATGCTGTTGAATGGCTGTGCAAGGCCCCTGGGCACTCAATACATGCACTGTGCAGGCGGACCAATCAGCTGGACCCCATCTCAAAGACCAAACGCACTCCAGCTCCTGCCAAGCCTAGGCGGCATAATCTGATGGCCTGGGCCTGAAAGTCTTGCCCAGCAGCGCATGATGTGCTTTCTGTGCCTATCCGCCAGTCCTTCTGTGAGCACCAACCACCCCCCTGAGACCTGTTTGCCCAGCTTTAAATGTATGCGCCTGCCTTCTGTATCTGCGACCTGCGATAGCCACGAGCCTTTTGTCCTCGCCTGACATGCACCACTCAATCCTCTGCAGTGTAAGCCCCTCTAAAACCTAGTTCGGGGTCTGAACATTTTGGTGTTGCGAGGGGTGCTCAAACCTGCGAGCCCTCGCTGATCGTAGGTGGGAATGAACTCAAGCTTGTTCATCTCCCGAGCGTTTGTGGTGACACGAGCCACATGGGGCGATAACAAGCGCAGCCCACCCTATGCATCACGGTGGCCTGCAAGGTGCCAGGATGGCAGAGATCCACTGAGGAACAGTGTTGACATTTCTCTGTGAGATTGGCCTCCAAAGAGACAAAAATGATGGAACATCTGCATGGATGTATGCACAGGGGCAGAGTGCTGGTTGCTGGTTCAATACAGCCTGCCAAGCACCTGTGGGCAGCTTCTGCCAGACTGCTGTCTGTCCTGTTATGCTGATCCTCAGGAGGCAATGGGGCATGGTCAGCACATGCAACACTTGGCAGAAGTGCTGAGGCCCAGCCCCTCCGCTAGCACCTCGAGACACTTGCTTTGCATGTTGATGATGTCTGCCTCAGTCAAGTGTACCCAGGCGTCCACCAGCTTGTTCTGCCTGTGATGACTCCACCTGCTGGCTCAAACTCGTACCAGAAGTCCTGATTTGCCTTTAGGGTTGTTCAGCTCCTGTGTCGAACACTGCCTGCATTCATGCTGTGCAGAGCAGATGTAGAGATTGCTCATGAAGGAAGGTGACCTGCAAACAATTCAGCAGGCAGCGCTGGCAGCATATTCTGGAAGTTTGTGCAAGGGCAAGCATGACTGCTCTGCTGCACTCCTCAATGGCAGGAAATGTGACAGTGTTGATTTTTGGGTGTCCCCTGTTTATCGTCACTGTGCCTTAGGGGGCACACCCTCACTGGCACAGAATGTGAGGGCCCTCTGAGGCCACTGGGGTAGCCAAAAAGAATAAACCCACTTTGTGCCTATGAGACCAAGATGCAAATGGCATATCAATTATGCATGATCAACTGCTCAGGAACAGAAGAGATGTTGATTATATAGCTGGATCGGGCCACAAGGGTCATGGCTGCAAACAGAGGCCACAAGGCGACAGATGCCGATGTGCCTCTGCTACATTGAAATGCAACACGCCCCTCCACCCACACAAGGGCCTTCTCTAAGCCACGCAGACCAGCATGAACCAGCATGACAGCTGCCAGTCACTGGAGTTGGAGGCCCCTGGGAAACCTAGCTGGACTGCAGAGGCCAGCAGCACATGGCAAAAGCCGTGGCTGTGGGCTGACTCTAGCATTCTGGGAGGCTTTTGGTGGCTAGATTGGCTGCTCAGGCCCTGGAGATACTTCACAGGGATAGAATCTGCAGCTAATTACCTCATTGCAGGCAGGTCTCCTGGTATCCTGAATCTTGGGTGCCTCTGAGTCGCCTTCAATTCATGTGCCTGCTGCAGGCGGTGCTTTCTGGGGTGCCACTCTGTTTGTGATCGGCAGCTTTGCTGACATAGCACCACCGGTGAGTGTGGGGATTGAGCTCTCTGTGAGCTGCTGCTGGGCGGCCCTGGCTGCCCTCAGTCAAGCTGCCTGCAGGCTGCCAGTCCAACTGCTCCACTGCTCATGCAGGTGCACCTATCCTCTGTGCCCGGAACAGGACTGCATGATCCTTATGCCATTCTTGTCCTCTTACTTTTCTGCATTGGTGAGTTGTGGCCCAGCCCTGTTTCTCCGTCGCTGGTCTGCATGCCAACGAGGAGCCTGCTCTGGCCTCTCAGGTACCTACCTGTTCACCCTTTCTTGTGTTTTGCTCTATGTGGTGGAGAACAATCATGGCTACACAGAGGCAGTGCAGCGCTGGACGGAGCACGGCAGACCAGGGCATCGCCCCTGGTGAGGGTGCCCACTTTCTGCTTGCTGCCTGCCGCTGTGGGGCACACTGCACGTCACCACTCTGCCAGCAGCGGCCGCCTGCAGCACTCGGCCTGCTCCCCTGCCAGGCCGCCCGTAGGGTCTCACCTGCAGCGTTTGCAGATGGCCTCACGCCCTGCAGGTACACCCCAGTCGGGCTCCATCCCACCAGCAGCAGGTGGTGGGGCGGCCTCACCTATGCAACAGGAGCAGTCATGTACAACATAGGCGAGTGGCAGGCCCACTGGGCTGGAACAGCTGCTGCCTGGCCTGCTGGCAGCTGAGGACACCCTCTGGCTGCAGGCTCAACTGCCAACCTGGTCTCCCAGTTCCCTGACAAACAGCTTACAGCTACCCAGTACAAGTGAGCGTGGCAGTGTCTGCACCTTTACAGTGCAGCCGGCTCATTGTTGTCTGCACACTGCTTTCTGAAGCACACTGCCATTGCTCATGCTTCATGCGCATCCACCAAACAAGCCAGGCATGCTGCAGGTACTTGAGTGTCTTTACCTACACCTTTGGAGGTGAGGGTGTGCCTTGCAGCTGCAAACTGCGATGAAGGCGCCCTGACATCTGCAATGGCTGGCTTCAGTTGTTGTCATGCTCCCCCCGAGGCACGTGCTTCTATAATCATCATCTGTGCCAGCCATCAACCTGTGTGGTGTGCAGGTGGTTGCTTCCTGTTGGCAGGGGCCCTGTATGCTTGGGCAAGGCAAGGCTACCTCACCTGCTACAGAGGTATGATGTGACTGTCCTTGTCCAGATGTCATATCAGCTGCCAGCAGCGACACTACGCGCCCTGTTCCCATGCTGCAGGCATCTTCCTGCCTCTGATACGGGAGGATTGGACCAGCATCCACTGGTAGGTGGTGCAGGGCACAGTTAAGCCTTCTTCATGAGGCCTGTGCAGTCCATCCGTGTGCTTGGCCTGTAGGCAGTGCCACCTGAGGATTGTAGCAGTGCAGCTTGCCGTGTGCATGGTCAGGCCTGCCCGAAGCGCAGAGCCAGCTGTGCTGCACCCTCAGCCTAAGCAGGGGTGCCTGGCATGCATGCTCTATGGACTGCGCCTGCAGGACCCCACCAAAACAGCTGCATGCGCAGGCCAAGCGTCTCCTATGTGCTGCAGGTGGGTGGACTGGCTCAACTTCTATGGAGGGGTGGGCTTCTGCGTAGCCAGCGTGTAAGTCCATTGAAGGCTCAGCAGAGCTGCCTGCATCCACGTCTGGATGGCAAACACGTCGGGCAGAGCGCCGCTCGCCAGGCGCGCTTGCTGTGCTGTGCTGGCTGCCAGAGCTCACCTGTGATGGTTTTCCCTGTTGCCCTGCAGCTTCCTTAACTACCTTAGCATCATTCCCTTCCATCCTACCTACCAGATAGAGAGCGGTATAGGCAAGTGCCTGCTCTGTGGCGAATGCACTGTGTGCTAGGTCGGCAGCCTGAGTGTGCAGCTTGGAGGCACGCAAAGTGATGGTGCCTCTGCAGGCTTTGGGGCTGGCTCCTTCTGCTTCTGGCTGGCTGCCCTGCTCCTCCTCATACAGATGTCCAAACCAGAGCGCTCGGCCCAGCCAGCCTTGGAGGTGTGTGGCAGCAGCCACAGCGTGCCCTCCTCGAGGAGTGATGTGTCTCTGGCCGCACTGGACTCCAGCTCGCTCCTCCAGGAGTGATGCACCTCTGGCCAGCAGCCACTGTAGTATGTAGAGCTGCAGTTGCCCTAACATCCTATACTGCAAGCCAGAAGAACGTCACCCAGTTGAAGCCTACAAGCGTCAGCGCACCAGTGCACCAGTACCAAGCTTGATTTCGGACTGTTTCTGCACTGAAGTCTGGTCCTCAAGCAAGCACTGTCGGGCAGTCTTGGGCAGCCTATAGCACCCAGCGCCTGTTGAGTGTGACAGTGCAGGGTAGCAACTGGAATGGTGCTATTAGTCATGTGAAACACCTGCATTGCAGTGCCATCCAGAGTGCTTTCGTTGCGAATTGTGCCATGTATATTATTCCTTCACACTGCTGTAGCATTGACCCTGAATTTGAAATTGCCAAACTGCAGCGTCTTGCTTGTGCAGTTCGATCACGTCATGTCATCTACTGCGGTTGGGTCATCAAACTGGGCCTCAGGTGCCCACAATTTGACTGTCTTGTCATGGCCAGCAGTGGCTATAGTGACAGTCTGGCTGACCACAGAGGGTGCACAGATGTCCAACCCCTGCACCTTGCTGTCGTGCCCGGCCAGAGTCCTCACAAGCTGGAAGTCTGCTGCTGACCAGATCTTGCAGACGTTGTCAAAGCCGGCTGTGACCAGGAAGTATCCATCTGTTGGGTCATACCGTACCTGCAGCAAGGCCTTGTGCTCTGCTGGAAATGGCACTGCAGGGGATCGCAGTGCAAATGACTGTTGATGTGAGGCCTCAATTTGGGCGCAGCACAACTGCAGGTGCTGGATATCCACAGAGGTGCACAGCAGGGGCTGTCTGCACACAACAGGTGAGGGCTGACCCACTGGAGAAGCAGCAGGGGTGCCCAAGAAGAGCAGCAGGCTGCCCCACCTGGGAAACAAGGCTCTTGTGCCCAGGGATGGTGTAGATGCAGGCCCTCTTGCGCAGATCCCAGATTCGGCAGGTGTTGTCTTCAGCACAGCTGGCTAGATGGTAGCCGTCTGGAGAGAAGTCCATCCCCAGAATGCCTTGCACGTGCCCTTCTAGGGTGATGATGCTGCGCCCGGAGCGCAGGTCCCAGACCCGCCCTGCAGCATGCAGGGAAAGGCCTCAAAGGTACTGCTGACTGACTGCCAGCTAGAGGCAGACAAGCAGGGCCGTGCCCAGTGCGCTGGTCGCACACCGCAACTGCACGGTGGGAATGCGGGCCTCAGCAGGACTACAGGCTGTCTGCCAGCTTTGCGCAGGCAGGGCTGCACCTGCTGTGCACACAGCCTCCCTGCACAGTGGGGCAGCGGGCGTTAGGAGGGGGTCTGATTGTGTCCAACAGCTGGCTGGGTATGTCTGGAGGTGTGCTCCCACAGCCTCCATGCAGGATGGGGCAGCGGGCCCATCCTGCATGGGGCGCATCATAATGCCTCCTCACATTGCAACAGGCTGTCCACTGCGCTCACCAAGGGCTGATGGCTGCAGCCACTCAGCAAGCACTGCAGCCAGCAGAAGCCACAGGTCAGCGGGCTAGCAGCTGAGGCCCACGTCTTCACCCATGTTTGTGAATCTCCATCCAGTGCTGCACCATATGCAATCAAACTCCATGCCCCACCAGCATGGATCTCACTCATGGCGATCAAACCTCAGGGACGGACTAGCTGCACCCCCAATCCAACAATGATTGCTGGATTGATGGTCTGCCATGACTTGCTCAACCATGCCTGGCAGCAGGAGTAAGCTCACCAATGGCATCCAGACCTCCTGAAGCTGCCAGGGAGCCGTCGCGGTGGAAGGCCACAGTGTAGACAGAGCGGCTGTGTCCCTCCTGCTCCACCAGGCTCTGCCCGGTCTCGACATCCCAGAGGCGCCACGTCTCATCATAGCTGGCAGTTGCGAGGTGCTGCCCCATGGGGTGGAAGGCCAGCCTCCCCAGCCGCAGGGTGTGGCCCTGCACCGCAGGAGGGGGGGGGCGGGGGTCCGCAGCCCACACTGAGCACCGTCTCCATGCTGAGCAGGGTTTTTAGAGGGCAAAGCTGTAACTTCTGGGGGCAGCAAGGGGGGCCCTGCAACGTCGTAGCTCCGAGTTGGCAGCTACACTGGTTGCAACCTGAGCAGGGTCAAGGGGTTCCTGGCATGCTGGGGAGTGTCAGCCTCCCTGGAGGGTGCAGGCTGCAAGGGCAGGCAGTACACCCTCACCGTCAGTGTGCGCAGCAGGTCGCCCTGTCCAGAGAACAGCTTGGCTGTGCAGTCTGACCCCGCCGTGGCCAGGGCAAGGACCTTTTGCTGCTGGGAGTGCGTGCCCGCGGCGGGGTGCCATGCCAAGCCTGCAGCACCCATGCCACCCTGAGATGCCCCTTCAGAGGGTTGCAGCATCTGTCGACACAGGGGCAAGTGTGTGTGTGTCGCGACGTCAAGCAGCACCTGCATCATCCAATGCTCCTGCTGACTGGCAGTGGCCCAGTGTTCCTACCAGGCAGCATCCCTGAGGCATGGTAGTCCCCAAGCTGCATGAGCTGCTTTGTGACAGGAGCCGGGGGAGCCTTGAAGCTCAGTCCCAAGTGAAGAGCACCTCACGAGAGACGCCAAGAGGGCTTCTGAGGAAGATAAGGGTGGACTTGTGGCCTCCCAGGCCCCTCCTGTGTTGATCAACAGCAGTGCATGTGCAGGGCAGCGCATTCTGCCGGAGTCCAAACATAACCTGATGCCTACCTGTGATGCGGTCTTCATGTGCCTTGATGGTCAGGCGCTTGTCACAGGCGGGCAGTCCCCACAGCTTGAGCAAACCACTCCAGGCGGCGGTGGCCAGCAGCTGCCCGTCGGGGGAGAAGGCACAGTCCACCAGGGGGCGGTCGTCGCCGCGTTCACTGCTGATGGCAGTCACCTGCAGCCAAAGGGTGGGGCAGCATCACCAAGCGGTCCCTCCCTTGCTCAGAGGGTGACTATGGAGTCCTTGAGCCAGGTCGTAGCTGCCAGAGTGGGCTGTTGACCACACAGGCTCCCCAAGAGGCAGTCGCCCCCTGTCCCAACTGCTGACAGCAGTCACAGGCAGGCGACAGTGGGCCAGCATCATTCAGGTGGTCAGCACCATCCGAGAGGGTGACGCTGGCGCCTGCAGGCAGGGCAGGGCAACGTGTAGCTCTGTGGTGGGGCTGCACGCAACCCTCAGTTGCAAGCAAGGGGTTGCTGCTGGTGGCAGCAGGGACCCTGCGTACTCCCAAGGCAGCACCACTTCTGGACGTACACCAGGCCAGGCTTTCTTCCCTATTCCTGCACACTGAATCACCAATCTGTGTGCAAAGCACTGCCAGCAGCGGCACATCCGGTGCATGCGGCAGAAGACCAGGCTGCCTGATGATGCTGTGGTGACGACACAGTTGACGCTGCTCACACCCTCCTGCCTCCTCCACCCCTCCTGCTGCAAAGCAGCTTTGCCAGTGGCAAATGCCCATTCCAAGCCTAGCAGACGCCAGCAATGGTAGGACACATGCTTTCTCTGCACCACCACTTGTCCAGGCACCCAACACCAGTCAACGCTTACATGCTTGAGCTGCCCCAACACGTCATCACGCTCCTTTTCTTCGTCCTCCTCGGGGTCATCTCGTTTGCGCTTGGCCCCAGCGATGCGTGCCTTGGCAGCCTGCAACGCATTGTGTAGAGGACATGGCGTCTTCATGCTTTTTTCAGCTCCGGCCATGTGTGCCTAATTACTGGCAGCCAAGCATCACGCCCTTGGACAGCACTCAAGCCAGTCTAAGTTGCTGCCAATGTTCTGGGTCAGCAGGACGCTCACTGTAGAAGAGAGTGGTTTGCCAAGTGACAGCCTGCAGGAGTATAGATGCCCTCTATAGCCCTGACTGTTGAGGCATTCTGATGGGCAGTTGGCACCCTGCTGGCACATGCAGCTGCGGCCTGATATGGGCAGCAGCTCGTGGACAGCTCCCCATGAAGCGGCTGTGCGATGGTGATGCCCGCGGGCAGGGTGCGTCACATGATGCGCCAGGCCACTGCTCAAGATGATCTTTGCCCAGCACATGAGCCCAGCACCCCTCTTTGAGAGACCTTTTGCCAATCAAAGGCCCCACCTGGCCCCGCCACCTTGCAGTTTGTGTCAGCCTCACCATGCCCTGCAAGAGTTTGCTGCAGGCTCACCTGCCAAGCACAGGAGCCCCGCAGCCCTTTGAGACCACATCTGAAGATGCGATACTCAGCCTGCTACTAATGTCCAACCACCAGTACATTGTCGACATTACCACATGCTCATTTCTGCTGCAGGCTGACCTGCAGGGAGTAGTGCGCCAGGCGCAGGCGTGCCGCCTTCAAGTCCTGGGGCCCTTCTGTGTAAAACAGCTCCTTCTGGGGCGCCGCTTCCGCAGGCTCCTCAAACTGCACGCCTGCCTGCGACTCTGCAGTTGGCATGGGTGTTTGTCTCATGCACCTGACATCAGCTTGTGCAATGGCACATGCAATGTGCACGCCTTTCATGAGGCACATGCACTGAGCGCAGCACCCCCTGCCATGTCAAGCTCCCAGCACAGCTGGACTAGAAAATAATGCATCATGCAAGACTCCGTCAGACATCTGCCCAGCGCACCCAGTGGCGCCCAGCGTCAGTTTGACTCAGGGCGCAGCTAGCTGGAGACATTGTATCCCACCTGGCAAGCCTTCAGCCCAGCTTGAGACAGGCATGCGGGCTCAGCAGCGGGCCTGTCGGGCTTACAGGCAAGCATGCAGCATCAGGCGGTGAGCGCAGCAGCACATCTGCCAGGGTGGACCCCTGCACATCTCCCTTATGCGTGCAGGGCCCCAAATACCACCCTGCAGGCACATCTGCCATGCAGGCCACCCGCCAGGCAGTTCAGACATGCAGCCTCCAGCACACGAGTGCAGCCCACCTGCCAGGCGCTGCCTTCGCTCATCATCATCGTCCATAGTTGCCAGCAGGTGCCGCAGCCGCTGCGTTCGCTCCATCTGCACGGCAGGCATGCAGCCAGCTCATGCGGCAGCCACTCTTGCAGGACAGGTGCTCTGCTTCCGACAAGCGGAAGCTGACCCCTGTCTGCACAGCAGCCATCAGGCCTCCTCTGCTACTGCTAGCATCACGACAAACATCCTGCTGGCAACGGAGCAGCTGTGGGTGTGCTTGCAGGCAGAGAGATCAGCCTGCCCCTTGATATCGCAAAACAGGAGAAAGTGGCCCGCCATGCCTCTGCAGCATAGCTCAGTGTGGAAACCCTCAGGTGCGCTGCTTCGCAGACTTACCACGCCCTCCCCAAACAGCGTGACGGGCTCGCCTATGGTGCGCAGGGCGGCAATGATGTCCGCCTTGTTGGTGGGCACCACGGTCTGTTTGACAGCTCGCCTCGCCTCGACAGCTGCCAGCAGGGCCTCCTGCTTCTCCTGCGCCTCCTTGCTGGCCTGCAAGCAACAGGAGCCCGCTGCTTTGGTTAGAACTTTAGGGGAATCTGAGCTGCAAATGGTAGAGCAGGTCAAGTTGCAGTGAGGCTGGACTTCGTTCTGTTGCAGGACAGGCATTGTCATGCCCAGGCAGGTAAGCAGCCGTCTCAGACAGAAAGACCTGCTGGGCTGGACAGGCCTTGGTCACACAACAACTTGCCATCTCAAGCTCCAGGGTCTCTGCATCATCCTGCTGCATGTGGATGTTGCCTGCTGCTGTGCCAGCCTGTATGTCTGATCCCAGCTGGGCCTCGCCATACTTGATGGCTCCCTCTGCTGGCCTGTGTGGCCCAGGGGGAGGCCGATCATCGTCTGACTCCATGTCCTCGCCAGAGGCATACTCCATCTTCTGGTCCTCAGCATTGTCCCCCATGCTGCAGGTGTTTATTTGTGTTCACTGCCCCTAGGTTGCGTCCTTGCGCCGAGGCATCACAGTCAGTCTTTTGAAGCTGCTCTGAGCTACAGGCTGACACACATGGATCGCGTTGACCTAGGCTCTGGGTTCGGAGCCGTCTCATGTAACTCAACTTGAAGTTCACGGGACCCCGTCTACTTCAGGAAATGCACACTCGCAGCCCACGCAGATGTCAAATTCATGGCTGCATGCATGAGAGTAAGGCACTGCACCCGATTCAGCAAGCTTGTTGATGAGCGCAAGCCAAATTTAACCAAGCTGCGCAGGGATGGGCACAGAGGGTCACACACAAGAACACATATCATATCATCTTCATGTGCTGTCATGCATTTGTCTTCATTCAGTTTTGATTGCAGCCTTGCCCATGGGCTGTCACTCATCACCCGCAAAAGAAACTTTGCTTGTTTTTGGCGCTGCCACCTTACCAGCGGGCTTACCAGCAGGCATGCCGTCTGTGTTATATGCTACCTTGGCCAGGCCGCTCCTCTCCTTGGCCCCTGAGCCTGTGACTGCACGGCTGAGGAGTGGCTTGCTCTCGCTGGCCCCCATGCTGCTGCCAGCGCCTAGACTGTCAACAGAGGCCACGCGGTCCATGCTGTCAAAGTGAGCGATGCCATTGGCTGCAGGTGCGCTGGGTATGGTGTCTGTATCTGGCATGTCCAATGGCTGTGGATGGACAGCATTGTCAACGGGCTGCTTGGGAGGCTTCTTGTCCTCTTTGCCATGAGGGTCGTCCAATCCGATGTGCATGCACTGCGTGACCAAGGCTGCAACCACAGGCGGAACAGATGAGTTGAGTGTCGTCTCACATGAGTAACATCAAGCAACAGAGAAGCACCCAGTGGCAGCAGGACACAGATGAGGCCAGCCTGTCACCTTCTACATCAATGGAGGTAGGAACTTGGCTGAGCAATTCAGCCATGCGCCTGCTCTCCTTGTTCATACGTTTGAAAGCTGGTCTCAGCTGGAATCTGTAGTAGATGGGCATCAGAACAAACAGAATCACGGTGATGATGATCTGCAGAGAAGGCAGGTCGTGAACATCAGGTGGCTGGGTGTCCTGTCCATGCACAAACAGCACCAGAAGGCAGATGTAGGCATGCAGTACGGCACCTAGCAATGCAGCTGCACCAATGTAACCATGCGACTGAGAGGCACATGCAATCAGTAGGCATACGTGATCTGAATGTCAGTTTGTACCTCTGTGGTGACCTCACTCAGGGGCACAGCTGCCGTCTTGTTATTGTAGTAGGTTGCTAGATCCTTGATGCCATCCCACACATCTGCAGACGCAATTAAGTGTTCAACTTCATGCTGCACTAAGCCCAGAGTGACCGATTCGCAATTTTGCCAAAAATGTGGAGCCATGCAAGCCTTACCAGCTGGGCCCACAGTGGCAATGAACTGCAATGGCAACAAGAAAGTGGTCAGGAACAGGAATCATTCAAGTGCAATTTCCAGCTGCGATTCTTCTGCAACATCACCTGGAAGTGAGTGTTGTTGATGGTTGGTTGGGTGGTGGTGTTGGCAAGCAACAACGTCTCAGAAATGAAATTGTTGATGGCAGCATACAGCCCAGCATGCGTGGCTCCTGCGCATTGCACGAGTCATGTCCAGCAGAGCAGCATGCAACATATTGCGATTTGCAGCAGCAAAAGCCAGAAACTCTGAACCATGGGGTGCAGCTTTTGGCCCATGACGCACCATAATAGATGTTGGTGGGTGCTGAGCAGAGAGACTGGTTCGTCCTCAAACAAGAGGGACTGAACAACACGTTCTCAATGTGGGAGTCCTGCATTGCAGCAGAGCCATGTGTGAGTCTGCTGAGGCTGCTGCAGACTTGGCAGAGATGTGCCGCTCGCCTCACCTTGGTCACCATGGATTTTGCTGAGAGTTGCAGGGTTTCATTGCCAAAGAGAAGCCCAAGCTGGTAGCTTTGAAGTGTGAAGGCTGTGGTGATCAGACTGCAGGAGTTCAGGACTGACTGTCAGCTGCCAGAGAGCTCTCACTGACAACAAATCCCTGTTGCATGGGGAGCTGACAGCAATTTGCTGCTGAGTTTGATACTCACTCTGAGCGGATGGCATTAGCAGTAGCATTGTCAGGAGCCAGCACAAGGCTGATGGCACTTGTCCGGATGCGGGACGTGAGGACATTTTGGTACCGCATTTGGTTGCTTCCCACAACATTTGCAACGTTTGCCTCCAGCTTGACATAGGCTTTGATGTACACAACCTGTAGGGCCAGCACGGAAGACTTGAGACAAGGCGCAGTACATCTGGCTGATCAGTTGCAATCATTCTGTCCTGAGCTCACCATGATGACTATTGTCCAGATGAGCCAAGGGGCCAGCATGGCATACTGCTCCCAACTCCAGCTCGACTGCATGCACACAGGGGAGATCAGTGTCACTCTAGCGCCATGTGCAATGTGCCAGCCTTGTGTCCAGTGAGAATGTTGAAGGCAGCCACTCACGATGTTTGTCTTGGTGCGGAAGTGGAAACGCATTCTGCCAGCAGGCTCTGCAGGCACATCTGAGGCTTGCTGCTGACCAGCTGGTTCTGCACCCTCCTGACCCTCCACGGGCGTCTGCTCCTGCTGCCACTTATCAGTTTCCTGGTCGTCCACATCATCCCCAGCATCTGTAGGCCAAGCCATTTCGCTCACACTTGAGTAGGCAATGATTACATGACTTTCCTTGCAGTGTGGCAAGTCCAAATTGAATGAAGCCCCCAACTCAGGCAAATGGCATACACTTTGGCTGTCTTGGAGCCAAAGCAGCTGGCATGACTCTGGATCAGGGGCTGCCTGAGGCTTCAGGCGCAATGCAAGATGCACACTTCATGCTGAGCTCACCTCCCACGTCTATGCCCCGTGAGGCCAGTGCCACAACAGTTGGCCGCGGCAGGGCCATGAAGGTGGAGAAAAGGCGCATGCGCGCGCGCTCAGCGCTGGCCAGCAGCCACCACAGGACACCAAGGGAGGTCACCATGCACACCGCCACATACACAATCATGACCGCGATGAGCATCTGCGGGGTGACAAAGGGCAGGGGTGAGGCAGGGCTCTCAGTCGCCTTGAGGGTTGCCATGCATTGCAGCACAAATCTGCGGCGCTCTGTAAGCGTTTGCTTGCTTCTGCAGGCTGCAAGGTGGACATGACCGACAGAGTGGTCCTTTCACTCACATAGTCTGTTCTGCGAGCCAGACTGACAGCTTGGTGCAGTCCAAGGGCATTGAATGTCCCCATTGCATCAGTCAGTACTCCAGGTAAGTTGTCAGCCAAGTAGCGGTAGTCCCTGTTGGTGGTGAGGTTTTGCAGCTGGGTGATGCTTAGCTGTGACAGCTCACGTGCCCCTCTGATGACACTGCATTGAGCATGTCAGACATTTGCAAGGCGTTTCATTGATGCAAGCAGCACATGTCTGCTGCAGTGCAAGGCCAGCGCTGAGACTTTACCTGAGATCTGCGGCTAGCAGTCCACTTGATTCACTGTAGAAATATGCAGGGAGGACATCAGCATACTCCCGCACATAAAACCCACTTGCCTGCACGGCACAAGCTGATTGATATGAGGCCTCTGCCCACTACAACAACAGGGGCACAGCCTTGGCCTGCATGCCTACATGTCCAGGGGTGAAGAACTCATACTGCTGCCCGGACGAGCCGGTGGTGGTGAATGCCTTGATCTGGTATGTCTGCAGATCATTGCTCTGCAAACATACACCACAGATCATGACTTACATCTGCCAAAAGCATGGTGAGGATCAGGCAGAGCTTCAAGTATGGCTCACATATGTGAGGAGGTTGGTCTGGTATTTCTTCCTGAATGCAGCCAGGTAGGCGGCATTGTATGTGTTCCAACCTGCAGACACCGGACAACCACAACATTGGGTGACCAGCCAGCATAAGGCCCAGTTCCTGGTAGAGATATGGTGGCTGCCAGTCTCCCAGCAAGAGCAAACCGTACCTGGTGGTGCCAGTGTGTCAAAGGCTGACCACAGGTACAACACTGCTTCGTTGATGACTTGCAGCCGAATGTTGCAGATAACATTCTGAAAGGAGGTCACAGTACCCCTGCAGAAGTACGTCAGCTGAAGTTTGTTTTTGAGATACCAGACGGAGCGCTTAGTACAGGCTAGCTGAGCACAACTCACGCAGACAAGCTATTGTAGAAGCTCCTGTCGACGATGAACACAACCAGCTGCACCACGGCTGTGAATGCCAGCATGACGAGGCACCCCAGGCGCAGCCTGACAAGTGCTGCCTTGGCTGCGGGGCTGTTAAGCAGACGGGCCAGCTTCTTGAAACGCTTGGCCTTGGCATAGGCCGTGCGGTGGTCGTCGCCCCCACCCTGCAATGCAACCAGCTGTGGATAGTGGAAGAAGGACGCAATCTTGCACAAGTTCGCCAGGCTGCATTGCAGCATATAAGCAAATAACCTACCTGCCCATTCAGAGGCACAAAATACCATGCACAGAGTAGCTATTGCTCTGGCCTTACAAGACTGATGCTGGCAGTGATGAAAACAGGCTTGCATGCTTTGTTCAAGGGATTGTGTGACTTTACCTTGACACCATCCCCTCCCACCGAGGACTTGCCATCACCTCCCTCGTCCACTGAAGATTGCTCTGCAGCAGAGGAGGGCCAACACTTGCAGGTGGACTGGCCTGGCCATTGGCGACTTGGACAGTGCAGTGGCCTTTTGCTGCCAGCTAACCTGATCGGGCGTCTGCTATGTCCCGGGCCTTCTTGCTCTGGCCTTGGCCTTCCTCCCCTTGGCCTTCCTCCCTTCCTTCCTCCTCTTCCTCAGCAACAGCGTCAACCTCTTCCTCCATGTCATCATCGTCTGCCCTGTGGGCAGAAACAGTTTGCCACGTGAAGCACAATCCCCAAATTGACGTGACCACATAACACGTACAAGAAATTGGAGCTGCATGGAACTGCACATGGAGCAACTGCTCGGCTCCCAAGGGCATTGCCTCCTCTTCAGGACAGCCACTCACCCAGCATCCACTGCCCATTGGGCAGCAGACTGGCTTCTGCCTGAGAGAGGCCGGGTACTCTTGGCCGCTTTGCTGGTCAGCAGCTGGCCAACTAGACGCTGAGGATCGGCTCTGACCTTGCTATCTGTGCTGGTCACCCTCAGAAGATACCTGCAGAAGGCATGGCTGAAGTCATGGCAGCTACATCAGGCGTCAAGTTGCTGCACGAATTTCGCCAGGCAAGCTGAGACCACCCAGCATTCTGGTATGGGCCACAGTTTGGGCTGCTGATCACCTGAGGCCATCACCATGCTTATCCATGCCTTGCACAAAGCATCTGAGCTTGGCGCCGTCGCAGTGGATGCCTTCAACAGCAAGTTTCTCGCTGACGGCATCGGTTTTGGCAGCCTTCTTGCCAGCGCGCTTCAGCTGCAGAAAGTCCTCAGTCCTCAACTTTGACTTTCCTTCCACAGCCATGACATCTGCAGCATTGGGACTAGCCTATTCAGCCATAGGCGCATTGACAAGGAGTTGAAATGCCCAGCGTTCCCACTGAACTCGAATAATGCAGCACTTGACATGAATGCAACTTGTGCACTTAGCATCTTGCGGCGAAAATATGTGGCACCAACATGTGACCCACCTGCAAGCTGGACAAGGTGTGCCAGTTTGGCTTCCTTGAAGGCTGTGTGTGGGTAGCCAAAGAGCACAGCTGCGTCTCTGTTTGCGCTCTTGATCCTGCGAAGAGTGGGGCAGTAAATCAGCCTTGTCATCCATCATACTTACTCAACGATGGAGTCTGTGTAAATTCACGACTTCTCACTTACCTGCAGTGGCCATCCACCTCCAAAACGCCGTCCAGAGCATCAGCCCTCCACAGATCCACAACATACAGGGTGCGCTCCTGATTACCTGCAGCCAGTGATCAGGACAGTGCTGACCTTGCTGCACATGTCAATGTTGGAGATGCTTCAAATGTGAGACTGTACTGAAAGCAGCTGGGCACCAAGCCTGGCCCCCACAGCTGTCCGATGGGCAGGACAGAAGCTGCAGACAGGCCAACCTTTCTTCACATATTGCTGGCTTTGTTTCCTGCAGCTGTTCTGCAGACCATGCAATACTCACGATCATCCTCCATCTGGCTGGCCGCAAACAGACCCTGCTCCATTAGCTCATAGGGCTCCACCTCTGTTGAGCTTGCCTCCACAACCTCCATGTGAGCTGCTACCACCATTGAGGCCTTTTCAGCCTCCTGCGTGGACAGCTCAGGGACGTGGACGCTCAAACACACAGGTGTGTGCATCTGGATGCCTCAGGTCAGTGCCTATTGCGACCCAGAAAGGCCAGTCCAGCATGCAAAGTGCCGAGTGGCGTCCCACCTGGCTTTCAGTTGTCTCCTTGGGAGGGGTGCGCCAGGCAACACAGAACGATGAAGGTCCATTGCCTGTCCCAGCAGCGCTGGTTGAGTGCAGTGCAAAGCGCCGCAGCTGCTCAGTGACGCCTGAGGGTGCAGCTGGTGACGGAGTGTAGCCCTCGTCCTGGCTGCCTGCAAAAGCAGACATATGTGGCTGGCACCATGCATATATATGCCCTGTTTAACAGCTGCATGAACCGCTCTTACTCCACAGCTGCAGCATCTTGTACCTGCCAGCAGCGTCGGGGTCTGGCTCCTGCTCCCAGTGCTCTCAAACACGTCCACCAGCATTTCAATATTTTTGGTGGCCAGCTGGGCGATCGTGACCCCATACAGCCGCTGAATTGTTTTGCTGTCTGCACGTGCAGCCAGAATGGTGCCGTCATCCCGCACCAGCAGCCTCAGGCGCTGAGTCAACGCCATCATCTCCTGCAGGGTGCACAGATCCACAGTCTGCATGAGGCGGACACTCATGTCCACTGCCATGCCGAGCGCCATGCAGAGCCGTCCTTCTGGGAAACCCTGGCCCACTGCTCCTGCTAGGATTGTGATGACACATGAGCCGTCAACACTGGGTCAAGGCTTGGGGGAGGTTGCAGGCACTCTCTGTTTATGGGCGCCCCTCTCAGAGCATTACCTGGGGCGTGAAAGGCCCCCAGCCATCTGAATTGCTGGGGTCGCTGGCAGAGGTGCTGGCACACAAAACCTTCTGGCCCCCCAGGTCGTGGATGGAGGCAGTCATCTTCAGCGGAAGATGCTTGTTGCCTGGTCCAACAAAGGTGACTGTGCGTCCCATCCGGCAGGAGGTGCCTCCAGCTTGCATGTTCCTGCAGTCATATTCAATTGCCTGACACTCCTGCCCGTACGCCAGCAGGAAGCAGTTCAGAAACCAGCTGGCTTACCTGCCCTTGACAGCGCTTTGCATCCACTTCTGGTGGAGTGCGGCATGGGGGGGAGCCATGTACTCTGACAGAAGGTGTCTGCTGCTCATCAGAGTGCCTGCAGGCCATATTCATTCTCAGAGACTGCTGTTGACATGTTTTGCTGAGAGGGCCACCCACCTGGTGGCAGACGGAGTTGGTGCGCAAACTGGTGATTGGAGTACAGAATTTTGCCAAACAGGTCTACCGCCACAATACCAGTTGCCATCCTCTCATGCGAATACCTGCAGTGCGCAGCAGCAGTTGGTAAGGAAGCCGTTCTACTGACAAGGTGGGTGGGATGCGCTTGTTCTATACTCAGCAGCCTCAAGCAGCCAGTGCCCTTGTCCGGCGTGGCAGCAGGGCGCCCTGCAACAGCTCGTGTTCAGTGCAGCAGCGTGGCAGCCTGGAAGGATGAGCAGGCAGCTGTCCAGCAAGCCCAGCAGAGGACCTGCAGAGCAAGCAGATAGCTGCCCTCCAAGATTTTGCCTGAGAGCATACCGAGACGACTCACGTGATCTTGCAGCTGAGCACACGCAGCTCTGATGAGCCGCTAAATGAGATGGAGAAGTGAACAGGCACCTGGGGGCCATAGCGGTGCTTCACAGTCGCCTGCATCCAATGGGAGTCTGATCAGCAACCCTTGCGCCTGGAATGGCCTGGCCAATGTTTTGCAAGCCACAACTGGCCAGACTCGCTAAGCGCCACTCACAGCAAACTCGAATGGTGGCAGTGCTTTGGCAGCCTCGTTGTCAGTAAGCGCGAGTTTGTAGAAGGCAGTGGCCTTGTCATTAGCCTCTGTCATTTGGCGCTCAAGCTCATTATCCAGCCCAAAAGTTTGGACAGATCTGCTGGTCAGATCAGATGGGCTGTAGCCCAGCAGATCTGTGAACGACTTGCTTGCACTGTAAATCTGCACTCAGGCATTCAGCAGTCAGCCACTTTTGTGTCAGCCAGCAACCTGGAGGAGAATGTATGAAAAGCCATGCTGGACTTTGCGATCTGGGCACCTGTCCATCCCCAGCACACCATACAAGCCCCACACGATAATCTTCCTCCACCTGTAGCGCATCATCAGGTCTCAGCCAGCAGGGCGTTGTGGTATGTGGTATGTCACAGCTATGCTGCATTTGCCACCTGGTATGGCTGAAGTACAGGACAAAGGTACGCAATGCCTGGGCCCCAGCTTTGGTTCCAATATGCAGCTCACCGGTTGGAATGTGCCAGTGTAGCCTTCACCGCCGGCAGTCTGGTTGATCTCCACCTTAGCTGGGAATGTAGATCCACTCTTATGCATTGCCACGATGTCCCTGGGCCCTGTGCACAACAGGCAATCCTGTGTCGGAGGGCTGGCCACCAAACATGCCATGCTTTTTGGACACAGAGCACATCATGATAAGATGATTGCTCCAAACAGAGATGTGGCTGGCGCAGTGCAGACATGCCAGGCAAAGCTGCAGCGCGACCTGCCAGCAGCCTTACCTGTGCCTATCAGCACTCCCTTGCCAGTCGCCTTGTATCTGGCCAGGATGGCATTGTGTTGCTGAGAGAAGGGTGGTGGCATGAGGCTGTTTACGTTCTTGTCTGTCAGCTCTCCAGGTTTGTAGCCAAACAGCTTGCATAGAGCCTGCAGGAGACGCGCAGTTGTAGCTGCCAGCTGATGTCAGGGCACCAGTGCCCTGCTGCAGGGAAGTAGGGAGGCGCTGCTTGTGGCGAGGTGTGCTGCGCTGAGCAGTCGCTGGCCAGGCACCAGATGGTTTTTGCTGAGCCTCAAGCAGCCATTGGCATGATGCCCAGTGCCTAAGTTTGCTCACCTGATCAAAGCGTGACTTGGGTCTTTGTGCAGCCACTACAATAATATGCAGCTGAAGCAGCCACCCTTGACAAAGGAGGATGGGGCTGCTTGAGCTCACCAGGTTTGTGTACTGGATGATGCCAGTGTCACTGATCATGATGATCGCATCCGGATTCTCATCTGACATCAGGACAGGCAGGCCGCCATCTGCCCCCGCTAGGTTGGCCTCGAACAGCTGCTGCTTGGCCCGTTCAGCCTGGGCCTGCACTCAGGCATTGCACTGCCAGTAAAATCACAAAGCTCACTACCAATTGCTGCTGCCTCAGGGGCCAAAGGTGGGGGGGGGGGGGGGGGGGCTTAGGGCTGTGCAGCACAGCTGCTGACGGCAGAGAGCATGCACTGCTGCTGCAAGTGACATGCACTGAAGATTAGACGGCTGCCTGCAGGAAGCTCACAATCTTGCCAGCAATGCTCACCGCCTCATGTACATCTGCCTCAGCCCTATACTTCTCAGCCTTCCAGGGGTCGTTCTTGACATCGCGCAGGTAGCGCTCATATGCCCTCAGCACCTTGACTGTTGTGGGATATCTCTCAAGCATGAGCTTGAACGTCTTCTCAGAGGTGCTCTCTGATGCGTCCATCTCCTGGAAGGCCTGCAGGGTTCACCAGACTGGAGGACAGCCATTTAAACACACTCTGGGGCAGCACAGACAGGCAATTTACTTGTCTGGACCTCAAAGCACCTCTGTACCATTGCAAGGTTTGCTACGGCGCTGACAGGACTCCTGCAAAAGATTGCAGCCCACCTTGCTGAGTGCCGAAAAGCTGGCTTTGCTGCTGAGCAGCACCCTCCAGAAGCCCCTCACGCAGCGCAGCGTCTCAGAGTGAGACTGCAGCAGCTGCCTGAAGTTTGTCTGCAGGGCAGCCGGCATTGTCTTCCACCATCAGCAGAAGGTTTGCACCTATGGTTTGTCCTGCTTGGTGGCACCCATGGGCAATCTGGCTTAGTGACTTCAGCATTGCGCCAGCTTGAGGCATGCAAAAATGATGTTTTGTCGGCCTTGCAGACCAGTCAGGTGGCCCCACATCCAGCACGTGCATGGTCATGTCAAGGAGGCTGCTGGTCAAGGGGTGCTGTCATGCATCTTGACGAGCAGGTTTCGTGCTGCCTACTGGGCAGCATGAGCATGCGGGTCTGCCTGTCTAAGCACCTCCCACCTGGAATTCCACTATGCTGACCAAGTCAGAGCCGCCACCTCCTGAGGCGCTCATGCTCTTCTGTGTGCTCTCCCTGTCCTTGACAAAGAGATTGAAGCGTTCCGACATGGTGGGGCGGCACTTGCGTGCAGTGACCAGGTGCCCGCTGGCAGAGGTCTGCACCAGGTCAGCAGAAAATCCTGTGGGCAGGCTCTGCATCACAGTGCTGGCAGCAGCATGTGCTGCAGGCTAATGCAGCTGGATGGCTGCTGCTGAGCTAGAAGACTGGTGGAAAGTGCTGGCTGGACATCAAATGCTGCACAACTGGCTGCTGACTGGAAGGCAGGTAATGGAGGGCTGCCAAGCTTTTGCTGGCCGCTCACAGTGAGGCTCTTCTTGTAGGTCGACAGGAAGTTGGAGCAGGCTATGTGCAGAGCAGCGCTCTCTGGGAACTGCTGCAGGCCCGCAGTGTAGATTGCATTGGCTGCCTCCACCCACTCCTTGACTGGCTCCCCTTCCTTGTCCTTCTTGCGTGCACACCTGCAACCGCATGCAGCTGCCAAAATGGCATTGCCATGCAGGCACATCTAAGACTCTCCCAGCGGGCAAGCCAATCATGCAGCCGAACTCTGATGCATCAGCAGCAAAGCTTGCTGCCAGTGCTGAGGAACTCAAGTGCATATGGCAGGCACAGGAACCCCGTCTACAGAGACATGGCAGGCCTGATCTGTTTCTAATCTTAGCTGCCGCCTACAAATGCACAGATGCATGAGAGAATCTCAAAAGCTGTACTGCGCCAGGCGTGGATTGCAAAAGCTTCAGGTGCTGCCCCACCTGGCCACAATCTCAACCTCCTGGGCATCAAAGAACTTGTGGCGCACACGCAGCACCCCTGCAACCTTGGCTGCCCTGAAGCGGTTTGCTATCCGGTAGGTGTAGTGCAGGCGGAGGTGGGTAGCCCCCCAGCCCAGCAGAAAGGCAAAGGGCATGCCTGCACGACGCACATCGGTCAGTCATGTCTGGGACTGGCAACCTGCCAGGCTGGCTGCCAGGCTCTTACCTGCGAGCATGACATAAGTGGCCACTCTTCCCCACGACTCGTCGATGATCAGCAAAGGAAAGAGCACCAGCGACTGCCAGGTCAGCAGCATGTAGAGAGCGGCCTGCATAGGAGATCAGGAGGTTTAGTATTGTCCAGCATTGAAGCTCAACGAGTCTGTGAGGCATGCAGGATGCTTGCGCATGTGGTGCACCCAGAGACTCAAGTGCTCATCGACAACACCTGAAAGTTGTTGATTGAGTTTGAGTAGTAGGGCAGGGTGCGAATGATGGTGTAAAACATGGTGGCATTGACCAGCAGCAGCAGGACTGCCTGAATCTTGAAGTATTCGGAGACATACTCTCCAAAGACAGTGATGATGGTCTCCAGGACAAACAGACGGAAGTTGGCCCTGCAGGAAAGGTGGTCAGCCAGGCGCTAGGCACAATCACAGAGGGGGGGGGGGGGGGGGGAGGCGTCTGCTGACAGCCATGTGATAAGCACAGCCTGATGACATAGTGCGGCTGGTCCAGGCAAAAGGCAACAGCCGCAACAAAGGCGCTCACACTGACTGTGCCCTGCCCAGCAGGTCTTTGGTGTCAGGCTCCAGATCTGTGGCAGCAATGCTCATGAAAAAGGCGATGACGATGGCGATGATGCCCGTGATGATGCCCAGAGCAAAAATAATGATGTGAGGCATTGTGAAACACTCCACAGTATGTTCAGGGATCCAGTGAGGTGGATGTGCATGGATGATTTTGCAGTTGGAGCCGGTGATAAGAAAAGCCAGGGACGACACGTCTGCAGGCACAGGAGGGCTACTGGGTTTGCATGGTGACTTGGGCAGGCATGGCACGTAGCTGGCAGGCTTGATCTGCCTTGGACAGACAGGCCTAGTACAGCTGCCCAACTCACAAAACATGTCAAAAAAGATGGACACTGAAAAGCGCAGCAGCTTGATGGGCCATATATAAGGGAAGCTGTTGGCCCTGAAGTTCTGCAGCAGGAGGGACAAGTTGTCAGAATGCAGCATTTTCTGGCTTGATAAGGGGCCACCAGAATGTGAAACCGCTGCTTTACCTGAGCAACGAACAGGCACAGGCACCCCGAAAACACCACGATGACAGCAATCAAGCTCATGAAGATGTAAAACACTGTCTGGCCGCCAGCCTGTGCAAGGCGCTGCAGCTGGGAGTACTCAAACACTCTGTAAACCCTGCATTGTATCATTGGATGGGCTCAGTCCTGACTGCACCAAGTCCCTGCTGACATGCAGTGCTGACTCACCAGATGTGCTTATCAAATGCCCAGGGAAACCATGGGGACAAGTTGAACACGCTGAGCTGCAGCGCACAGGTGAACAGGTTGCGAACACTGAATTTGCTTTTAAGTTGAGACCAGGCCCTGGCTCCCGGGACTGTGCAGCACCAGTCTCTTGACGCTAGGCAGCAGACTGCTGACCTGCAGGAAGTCCAGGATGATGACTGCCATAGCATACTTCCATGAAGTGTTCAGCTTCTCCTTGCTCAGGGTGAACAGCACCTGCACAGGAGGTCATGGCATGGAGGTTGTCTGAAGCTTCCAGAAGGCAGCCAGGGAGGCTCTGCAGGTCCTGTTTTGACTCACCCCAAACACAGCATCCTGCAGCGACCCCTGCTGCTTCAGCAGGTCCTTGTCGTCATCGCCAGCTATGACTGCCTGCTGAGCATTCTCTGCAGAAGCACAGCAGACCAACTCAGCAGCAGCAGCAGACTTATGACAGGGGATACTGGTGCAGCTGCCACAGGCGAACCTGCATCATTTTCCCCTCCCCTTGAGCCTGTATCACTGCCGCCAGTTGAGCTGGCAGCATCTGCCATGATTATCACTCTGGCTCGGAATCAGTGATGGCTGTGCCACATGCAGCAGTCCAGGCTGGCAATGTGCTGCAACACCGATGCAGCACTCAGTAGTCAAAGCTGTCCCCTGCTCAGCACAGTGAGCCTGGCACCCTGCCGTGCAAATGCCCGTGCTCTACTCAAACGTCAGCCAAGACTCATCGCAGTGATGATGCATCATCTCAACGCACGCAATGGATGTAGATAGATGATCCCACTCGATCTGTGAACGACATTAACTAGGTCAGCCTTCAAATTGCTGGAACAAGACGTGGTCCATGGCTGTGAGGCACATGCCAGGGCAAGTCCTCACTCACTGCTATGATCAGTCTCTTAACACATAGCCAGCCTGATTGTTGGCGTTGCATTACAGCTCATAGCCAAACACAGTCACTCAAATCAGCTACGACTCGACAAAGCTGTGACCATTCCTGTCTGTGGAAAGGTGAAGCTGCCGGCTGACCTACGCTGATATACATCCTGCCCAGCATCAAGCACCTGGGGTAGATGTTTTTCAGTTGCGTGTGCTCAACTGATGTTACTGATAACTCCAGACTTGCTGACACTGCACAACTAGGCTGGACCAGCCTCACAGGTACTCTCTGGGATCGCACACATGGCCAGCCAGAGCAGATGCTGCGGCAGTGTAAGGTGATGCCAAGTAGACCTGGCCCTCCTTGTGGCCCATGCGTCCAGGGAAATTCCTGCAGCACATAGCTGGGCTTGCACAGTGTACAAGGTGCACCAGAGACGACATGTCTGCATTTCTTCTCATGCTGCCTTGTTCTCATGCTGCCAAGGGGCAGCAGCAGGCAGCACCTTTCAAATGCAGTGTGCTGCAGCTGCCTCAAAAAAGCCAAGTTTGCCACAGATGGCTGAAGGTTGGTTGAAGGTTTGAGAAGGAAAGGCAGCGCAAAGTATCAGAGCACAGATGTCAAGCACAAGGCCTCAGAGCCATGAGTTCTGCTAGCAAAGCGGCCTGCCAGACACTGGGGCCCCAGGCACTCTGATGCTGACCCTCCTGACAAAGGTGCCAACAACCAATACACTGCAGGTGGCTCACCGATTGGTGGTTGAAACGCAGACCTCAGGCTTGTTCATGCGGGCGTAGGTGTCCTGGGGTCCGCCCAGACAGGCTGCACATGAGGGGCTGGCTGGTGTGTCGCAGCCCGCCTCCTGGAAGATCTGCGCAGCTGTCTTGCCCTCGCAGCCGGGGACTGGAAGGCCAAAGACGTCAAAGTACACCTTCTGGGTAGCAGGCACCAGATAGGTGGGGACCTTCACCTGCCCACCCGCCTTATGCAGCAGCTTGGCTGCTGCTGCAAAGTCTTCGTACTTGCCGCCCGTGCAAGACCTGCAGGCATGTCCAGCCTCACAAAGCAGGTCAGTGAGTGGCCCAATAGGGGCTCACCGCCGGGTTCACGCTATTGCAGCCACGCAGTACAGTGCTGCCAGGTACAGGGACGGGGGCAGAGCAGCAAGAGCAACTAGACATGGGCAGAGGCGAACCTCGCTGCGCATTTTGGTGTTGCAGTGCTGTGCATCGCTGCTGGGGTGTGGGACAGGGCCAGGGCCAGGGCAGCAAACAGCAAACATCAACATCAAACGAAAGCCAATGCATCCTGCAGGAGCACCTGAGGGCACGCAGTGCAATGCTTCTGCGCACCCGATGTACACCCTGTCAATCTTCACGTGGGAGCATTCTCTCGCCAGCTTCCGGTTGTCTGGGGAGTGGGGGGCTGCAACCACTGGCTCCAACTTACTTACATCAAATCTGCAGGCACAGCACACTTGTAAGCAGCTCACGCAGTGAACACTACAAGGATGGCTGCTAGAGGCCAAGGACATCCTACCTAAGCGCTCCAGCAGCGCTGAAAGTGTGGCTCCTTGACAATCACAAAGGCTCAGCACTGCTCTGGCAGAGAAGAGATGCAGAGTTGGCCGCTCACCTATATGTCTGCTGGTAGCTGGCCTGCTCATCTGCATACATTGCTTCAAAAGGTGCGTCTGTCCGCTGCGTGACGTAGTCAATGGTGGTGGCGTCAGGAGGAACCATGCCTGCAAGGCAGCGGTGCAGGCAGATGGGCAACGAAGTGTGCTGCCACACCCATAGATGGTGCAGCTGCCATCGCACTGACTCATGTGTTCCCAAAGCCCTACGCAAGCATTCAGAAAATGTCAGGCCCGCATGTCACAATCAAGTTTGCAGAGGCCTCTGCCCATGCATCTTGGAAGCTGGTGGCTGGAGGACTGTCCCCTGTGCAGTATCAGGCCTGGAGATGGCTAGAGTGTTGAGCTCACCATTCTTGCCGCCAGCCTCCACAACCATGTTGCAGATAGTCATGCGCTCCTCCATGCTCATGGCCTCGATAGCCGTCCCTGTGAACTCCATGGCCTTGTAAGTGCCGCCTGCAGCCAGGCAAGCAGTTTTTGGTTAGCATCAGAGGAGTGTGTCATGCCACCTGCCTGCAACATGGCAGCTTTGGGCTCACTTTAGCAGCTGCCAGCACTCGTTTGCCCCCGCCTGCTGAGATGCAGCTGCTTGAACATCCTCTCCCCAAGATGCTTTTTGGAGGCTCAGTACGGTGGAGCTAGTGTCACTTTCAGTATTCAGGGCTTGAATGTATGGCTACACTGGCTCTCTCCCAATTGCCCAGCAGCTGAGCTGGCCTCTGTTGGAGCAACAGCACCCCCCGCACCTGCCACAGTGATCTCCCCAATGATTTGGAGAATCAGGTCCTTGGCCAGCAGGTAGTTGGGCATCTGGCCGTCCATCACAAAGCGCAACGTGGGGGGCACTTTCACCTGCACTCAGTAGAGCGCAAGCCTCAAGCAGGCCTGTACAAAGTGATAATGTCAGTAACGCAAGCTTTGAGGCCACGGTTGTTAAGCAGTACTGCCATTGGTGCAAAGTGACTGCCATGCTGCAACGCCACTCCTTTAGCTGCACTTCATGCAAAAGCAATAACAGCATCAGCAGAACAGAACTATTTGAAGATTGAATCATGGGCCAGCACCACCCCAACCCACCAGCAGCTTGCCGGTGCCCAAAATGAAGCCAGCATCTGTATTGCCAATGCCGCTGGCAAACTGGCCAAATGCGCCCGCATTGCAGGTGTGAGAGTCGGTGCCGAAAAGTACTTCGCCTGCAGTTGGAGGCACAGGCTTACCAGCGTATCAGGAAATTGCTCAGGCCATCAGCCAGCACACCAGATGCGTGCAACTCAACCGCGGCTGGACAACTGGGGCTTGGCGAGGGCAGCAGCTGACGCCGCAGAGGCAGCCACATCCAGCAGCTGCACTGATGGGCCGCAAGACTGCTTTGATCAGACACTCAACTCTGCTGCAGATGGCTTCAGACATGCCATGCACAGCCCATGGCGGCTGTGGGAAGGGCGCACCTGGCAGGCAGTGCCCTTCCTGAGCCATTGCAATGTGGCACACCCCCTTGTAGTTGGGGTTGGCTTTGAAGTCACTACGGTCTGTGATGTCATAGAAGTGCTTGATTTTGTATTTCTTGGCATACTCCCTGCAGCCAGCAGGGCAACAATCCACATGCTGTCTACTGCATGCTTTATCTAGGCACTTAAGTGCTGCTGCCCTGGGATGCTGTCACATGTGAGCCTTAGCTTTTGGCCTGGCAGGAGGTGCTGACGCGCGTCCTGGGCAGCAGGGCAAGTATTAGGTGCCATCTGTCAGCCCTGTCTGCTGCACGCCCTTTACTGAGGCCTCCATTGGGCTGAGTCAAAGAGTGAGTCATTGTGCCCCTCTTCCGCAGGTGGAAGGCCACCTCCAGGAAAGCAGCAAGCTGGACAAACCCAGAGAGAGCCCACCTCATCATGTCAACATTCCGATTAGCTCGCTCGTCAGCTGTGAAGATGTAGTGGTCAGGGATGATGATGACCTTCTCAGAGTCCCAAACCTGCAGCACACAGGAGTTGTGATGAGCATGAGGGGCGTGGCTGCATACATGCTTGTGGCTATCATTGTATGTGGCGCTGCATATGTCAGGACTAGCAGGCCCAGAGCAGCACAAGGGTAAGCACCCTTGCTGTTCATTGGCCTGGCACTACTCCAGCACCAGAAGTTCCCCTGCCAACAGCGCTCCTCCTGGCACATTGCTAGGCATGATTGTCAGGCACTTGCAGCATGCAAGGTTGGATGCTATGCTTTGTCATTGCACATCCTGCTGCCACACCTGTGCTGAGCCACACTATGCAACAGCAGATGGCAGCTTTGGGCGCTCCATTTCCCAATAACCTTAGCAAATCAGCTGTGCCACATGTAGAATATAACACCTTTGCTGCAGGTCTCTCAGAACCCAGATGGGTCCCCCTGGTAAGGTCTCAACAGGCAGCAGCGTTGCAGAGTGTCTTGCCTGGGCTCCTTCCCCAAACTCCTTCTCAAAGATGCCAAAGGTGGGGGGCCCACACACGTCGTGTGTGAGCAGCTTGTCCACATCGGTCCAGATGTTCTCGCCAGGCACGAGCTTCACATTGCCTGAGTGGCGCGCCAAGATCTTCTCTGTCATGGTCATGGGGTGCTTGACCTGCAGGCATGCCCCTTGAGCCTTCAGCCCAGCATCTGCCTGCTCAGGATGCTGGGGTACCAGAATGTGCAGCTATGGTGCAGCATATCTGGCTTTGAGAGCACAGATGCTGGCCAGATCTGGAATGGGGCGGACACACTGCAAGGCAGCCACCTGCCTCAGGGGCACGCATTGCACCATGCATTGCAGAGGCCTCCTCAAGAGGTTTTGGCAGAATCGCCTGTGCATCCCTCGTGGCAGGTGCCCTCACCGCTCCAGTACTTGAAGGGGTCCTGGTGGGTGTGGGGGCCACAGGGGCTGCTGTGGACTGGCACACTGGCGTCACATGATGCCTGCCGCTGGTGCTGGCCACAGCCCTGGCCCTTGCAGGGAGCACTGCTGCAGACAAATATACACAGGGGGTCAGAGACCCGCAGAAGAGCAACACGGGCCGCAACGCTCTTCACACTCGAGTGGCGCTACAAACCTTGATTGCCAAATGTGCTGCATCCAGATGCACTTGGCAGAGGCATGCTGTAGTCTGTCTGGACAGAGCTCTTATGAGAAGAAAGAACGCACAGGATTGTGTGCTCCCTTTCTTGTCACAAGTGCCGCATTGGGGCCATGCTGCCATGCCAGAGGAGGGCTGATCTGCTATTGCTGGCAGATTGATCTGTGTTTCTGGAAGTGAAGCGCCATGCAGACCCATGAATCAGGCAGTGTGCAGCGTTCAGCACCCAGGCTCTGTAGCAGTCACAGGCAGCTGCCAGTAGGCTGCAGGCACAAGCGTCACCGCATTTCAAGGCATGTGAAGGCAGCTGTGACTGGCGGCCTAAGCTATAAGCAGGCAGGCGTGGACATTGATGCAGGCAACGAGCTGGTGCGCCGCATCAAGAAGATGAACCCCAGCATTGGCGGCTTCAGTGGCATGGTCCCTTTTGGTGAGGGCCTCTGTGGCATTGCTACACAGCATAGCATTGGCCGCCAGCCCTGCCTCCCTCTTTAGTGATATGTTCAGTGCTGCCACAGACAGCAGATTGCCAGCCATGCCTGTCAGGCTGCTGTCATGTGCAGGTCCTCAGTCTCGTCACTTTCCCTGCAGGCGACTCCTTTCTGGTGGCAGGCACAGACGGGGTCGGCACCAAGCTCAAGCTGGCCTTCGAGCTGGGCAAGCACGACACCATTGGAATTGACCTGGTGGCCATGAGCGTCAATGATATCATCACCTCTGGAGCCAAACCCCTCTTTTTCCTGGACTACTTTGCAACAGGACAGCTGGATGTGGACGTGGCTGAAGCAGTGAGCGGTGTTGTACGCAGCACCATGCTGCTGACCTTGCGTAAGCCGCAGACAGGGCCTACACGCTGCATGCTCGAACGTGGTGGCACAAGCCAAGAGATCTTTGGGCTGGTTCCTTTCTAGTCCATGCTTGCCTGTGAGGCCCTGCAAAGTCGACTGCAGAGTTTCTTCTCCACAGCATGAGCTGTTGGACGTGTCTTGCCCAGCTGTGCTCGAGCTTGACAATTTCTGCAGGTCGTGAAGGGCATTGTGGAGGGCTGCAACCAGTCTGACTGCATCCTGCTTGGTGGCGAGGTCAGCCTGGTTGCCTGCTGCCTGAGGGTGTGCAGAGCCATGCTGCATGCATTCTGCCTCTCTTGGGGCTGATGTCCAGCGGGTCACTGGCCTGACAAGCATGTCAGTTTGCATAAGGCTTGTGAGCGCAGGCTGTTGAGGCCTTGGCACTGCTGCAGAGCTCTTGTGCCTCTGCGGTGCCTGCAGACGGCAGAAATGCCAGGCTTTTATCAGAGCGGGGAGTATGATGTGGCAGGCTTTGCAGTGGGGTCTGTAAAGCAGGACCGCGTCGTCGATGGCAGCCAGATACAGGAGGGCGATGTGCTGCTGGGCATGAAGTCCAGCGGGGTGCACAGCAATGGGTTTTCGCTCGTTCGCAAGGTTCTGGAGGTGAGTGCCAATCCCCATGATGTGGCCCGACATCATGCAGGAGATCTGATGCCTACCAGGTGCTGGGCTGCAGCCATCAGTGCTGGCCTGCAATGAGGGACGGCTGGTGTTTGAGTTCCTCTGCAAGCTTTGCTACATTTCTGGTTGTGGCTGCTGCTGTCTGTTCTCTTTCTGCAATTGCACACACCTCTCACGTAGTAATGTGACTCGGTCTCTCTTATATGGCCCCCATAG
This sequence comes from Asterochloris sp. CNOR1, assembly GCA_963969365.1. Taxonomy (NCBI): domain Eukaryota; kingdom Viridiplantae; phylum Chlorophyta; class Trebouxiophyceae; order Trebouxiales; family Trebouxiaceae; genus Asterochloris; species Asterochloris sp. CNOR1. The sequence goes on from OZ017750.1 coordinate 942,539, forward strand.
GTTGCAGGCAAGGATCTGAATGACCCTGCGCCATGGGACAGCTCCAGAAAGCTGGGCGAATTGCTGTTGACCCCCACAGTGATCTATGTGCGGCGTCTGCTGAAGCTGGTAGAGGCCGTCCAGGTCAAGGTGAGCAGGCAGCAACTCTGCACAGCTGAAGTGAGGACACCCGTTTGGCAACAGCTGCAGGTGGCACTGGCAGTCCTGCAACAAGCGTGTCAGCATGGCTGCCCATAAAGGACCGCAGCCCATCTGCTTTGGGCTGCAAACCTGCACTCCTTCTGCAGGGCTGCGTCCACATCACTGGCGGCGGCTTCCCTGAGAACTTACCCCGAGTGATGCCTGATGGCGTCACACCTCAGATTCAGCTCTCATCATGGGAGCGCCCTGAGCTCTTTCGGTGGCTCCAGCAGGTGTGTCACCTTCCCACCTGGCGCCCATGTCATCTGTGCCAGCTCTCATGGAGCTGTTTGCTACAAAGGCTCTGGTTTCTGTGCAGGCAGGAAATATTCCAGATAGCGAGATGTACAGAACATTCAACATGGGCATTGGCATGGTCGTGGTGGTGCCGCAAGATGCTGTCAAGGCAGCACAGGCTGCTGATCCTGAGGCCATTGTGCTAGGCCAGGTTGTCAAGGGCAAAGAAGTCCAGTTGCAGTGAGACAGTGTCGGGAGTTACAACAGTGTCTCACAGATGTCAGCCTTCAGTGCACCAGCTGGGCCGCCTGCTTTCCCTTCTGCCGCTTTGCTGGCTTTTCAGGTTGTGGCAACTCACCAACTCTCTGGTCGTCCAGCTGTGCCTTTGTACTCTGCAAAGCATTCAGGAATGCCCCTCCTTCAGTACTTGTGCTGGCTGCACATTGCGGCTCAAGTGCCCCAATCTGGCAGTGTTGCAACAGACTCTGCATTGCAAGTCAACCCCCCTTGAAAGAGATCCATGATTGGCTGCTGTTGCACTGCTGCTGTACCTGGGGAACCCCCAGCACAGAGGGTGCCTGGTACTCAAGAAACTGCTGATGCGGCCGGTGCAGGCTGCACAGCTGCAGCTGGATGGGGTCATCTGGGCTGCTGCCATGGTGTATCTGCACGTTGCCATTGTTTATGAGCTGCAGCATGGCGCTGAACATCCGCGACACCTCTGGCTTGCTACGGGTAGTCATCAGAGCATCAAAGGACACAGCATCCACCTGCAGGGAGGCATGCCAGGGTATCAAGCTGTCATGCACCACTTCATGTAAATGAAATGCTGTTGGCTCAAGCATGCAAGTTGGCTTGCGTGCTGCCACACTGTGTGAACTCAGCGCATACGCCACACAAGAAGAGCTTCCATCCATCTCAGCATCAGGTGGGCTGTGCCTCAGCAGGCCTGCATAGGCATTCCTGTAATGCAGCAACCAGCGGGCCTGTGTGTAAGTTGCAGAATGCAGGCAAGGAGTAGCCAGCCTGGCACCATTCACACAGCTCACCAGGCAGGCTGTGCATTGTGTCCCTACATCTGCAGAAGTGGCCTCAATCAGCGTCTCTGCAGACGCATGCTGCGACCTGCAAGCTGAGCAGTCGCTGGGTCCAGCCCACCTGACCCCTCTGCATCTGCATGGTGTGCACGGTGGCTCCTGCCGTGCCCCACCTGGCATGTCTGCAGCTGGGCTGCATGCTGGGACCTGCAAGCTCAGCATCAACAAGGCCCTCCTGCAGCAGCTCAGACATTTCAAAGCCCACCTGGCCCTCCTGCAGCTGCACAGGGTCCTCTGGGTCCACTGCGCTGACTGTGGCCAGCTCCTCCAGCATGCTGTCCCCGTAGGTGTGGATGTCAAAGGCAGGCTGCGCCTCCTGCTCGTCGAGCATGGGCTGGATCTTCTGGCGCCAGGTTGACACCCGAGCTGCCAGCTCTGTTTGCGTCTCTGCAGCTGCTGCTGCCTGCACGGGGGTGGGGCACAGGGTCCTGTGCAGCCGTTGGGCTGTGTGCAGCGCGCTTGCAACTGAGAGCATGCAGATCCAAAGCACTGGCTGAGCATCAATGCCCGCCGCAGTGGGGGCTGTGAGCACGAGGGACATTGGAAGGTGAGCTCACAGGTGCGCTGGGTGCATGTAGCAACCTTGGTCATGCTTTGAGGGTCTCCAGCCACGCGCAGCTGCAGCTCCACAGGGACCAGACGTCCAGCAGGGGTGCAGCCTGCCACACACAGGGAACTGGCAAGCCAGGTGGTGCACAGGCAGGGCAGCCCACCTGCAGCATGGCGTCTATGTGCGCCTGGCACAGCTCCTCGTAGCTCATGGCCTCAGCACCAGCCCGCACCAGGGCGCCTCTGGAGCCCCCTCGCGACCCCGCCTGTATGAGCTGGTCCCAGTCGTCCAGCTCAGCATGGTCTGCCAGAGTGCTCATGTCCCCCTGGCTTCCACCCTCAGAGGCACCCCCGTCCCATGCATCGTAGCCTGCACCAAGGCAGCGACAGCGTGCTGTCTTGCAGGCGCTAGTTCAATCTCAGAGCATGTGCACAAGCTGAGGTGTCCTTGAGCGCCACCGTGCCTGCTGCAGCATGCACCGCTTTCAGAGCTGATTGCAGGTATGCGGACTGCTTTCCTCAGCTTTTGCATGCTGACTCAGTCCTCAGCTTTTTACCGGTGCCAGCTCTCATAATCAGCCCTTAGGCTGCACGGGCTAGACAGCGCATGGGTCTGTGCAGTGTGCAGAGATTGCTGCAGTGTGACATGACAATGAACGCTTCTGGAGCACAGTCATGGACCATTGCCTCTGGGCCAACCAAGACTCACCACCTAGCCCATCTGCCTCATCACCGCTGCCGCCTGGCCCCTGTGCGTCAGCAGGCCCGGTCAGCAGGAGGTAGGCGTCCACAGAATGGTCAGCTGCCTGCCTGGCCGCCTTCGTCTGGGCCTGCATGGCCCGCCAGGCACCCTCGAACTCTGCAAAGGCGCACCCTTGCCTGGCAGGTGAGGGGGCCATGCATGCGCAGCCAATGTGCACCGCCCAGGAGGGCCCCGCAGGCGCCACGCCAGCCCTGCAGCCCCGCCGGGTGGGCTTGCGCCCCTTCCTGAAGGGCTTGATGGGCAGGCTGCCCTTGTCGTGGGGGTCAAGTTGTTCATAAGGGTCCCACAGGGCTGCCTCAGCTTCCTCGGCCTCCTGGTGGGCATCTGGCTGCTCAACTGGCGCCTGCTGCCCAGGCTGCTCGCCAGCACCTGCCTGCTCCTCGACTGCAGCAGCGGGTGCAGGTCCAGCAGCGTCAAGCAGGCTGGGAATATAATTGGCACTAGTCGCAAGGAGAGTGGCTGGCATGAAATGAAGACTTGCAACCCGCTTAGCCAAGCCTGTGCACTGCCTGCACGGTAGGCCAATGGTTCTGTTCATGCGGAGGGCCACTGCTGGGGCTTCACAGAGTAACAATGACAGCCTGTGGCCAGGCAGCCACTCAGGAGGTGCCCATGAGAATTGAATGCTGACCTGGGGCATCAAAGTGGTCATACTCCCCAGCCCCATCGTCATCGCTGCCACCCCCGCCGCCATACTCTGCAGCCCCATCGTAGCCAGGGTCTGGCCCCTCGGCATCCCCCAGGGGAGCTGAGCAGGCTGCAGGGTCCACCGCAGCAGTCTGGTTGCCTACAGCACAGCTGTGGCTGCTTGCAGCCAGGTGGCAGACACTGGTGACATGGTCTGTGAAGGTGATGCAATAGGGCTCATGGGAGCAACAGCTGTAGCTTCCATTGGCTAGTGGGCTGAGGGCTGATGCCGCACAGTGCAGGCACCCAGGTGCATCTGCTGTGCGCTGAGTGCCTGGCTGTACATGCCAGGCAGCCGCAAGCACAAAGTTGCACCCTTTCAAGCATTCAGCCGGACCTGCTGTGGGCTGGGGCCCTGGCTGTGCCTGCATGGCGGCAGCAGGCGCAATGCAGTCCAGGTTGCCGTCCAGCAGCAGCCCGTCGCGCGGCTCCAGCAGCAGCGCCCCTGAGTGGTGGATGCTGCACTTGCTGATCTGCAGACAGGAGGCAGGCTGTCAGCCTGGGATGGCATGTGTCACGCATCAGCATCCCCAGTCTGCAGTTGCTGCACATCTGGCTGCTCTTCGTTGGTGCATGCAGCAACAGCCGTGCCACCTTCAGGATGGCACTGCACCCTCCCCACCCGATAGTTGCCGGCGTCCCCGTCGCCCTGAGCCCCTGAGTTGTCCTCCAGTGCCAGCAGCAGGGCAGGCGGCCTGACAGGCACAGGCGCTGGCGCCAAATTGCTTTCATCCAAGTCAATGTTTGTCCCCTCTGCAGTACACAAGCAGAAGACAGTGTTGGAAACTCTCCAGCCACCAGCAGTGCGGTTGATGCTGGTCTGCTCTGCAGTGCAGCATGCTACTTGGCACAAAATGGCTGCATGGCTGACTTATGGCGCCATCCAGCAGATGGTTCACGGTGAGGAGAGCTGAGGTGAGAAGGGTGGCTGATAACCTGAGTGCACCAAAGCCAGCTGGCAGGCAGACTTCTGCCGTTGCTGCATCCAAAGCCTGGCTGGAAGGGACCCTGCCAGCACTGCTGAGTGGAACTGCTGAAGCGTGCACCTGCGGCCGCTCCGAGAGTGCGTGCAGCCCAGCTGGACTGCATGCTGCCTGCCTGGTCACACTCCAGCTCTGTGTTGCTCAGGTCTCACAGCTGCCAGGGTGCCTGCTGCAATGCGCAGCCACGCAGGCAGGGCACGCTGCCTGTCGGCCTGCATGTCAGAGCTGCCCTTGCCAGGCAGCTGCCATGCTGACCTTCCAGACAGTCGTCCAGGCTGAGGAATTGCTCCTCGTTGTCAATGTCATCCTCAGCATCTGGGGCATCCTTGATGTGCGCCTTGCTCTCCCGTTTCCTGCGGCAGCAGCTGACCTCACCTTCAGCCTGCCCTGGTGACAGGCACTGTGATTTGAGGTCCCCTGTTCTGGGGCAGAAGCAGGCCTCACAGTCAAAATGCCCTGGTTGCAGCAGGTTCTTGCACCTTGCTCTCCTGTCAGGGCGCAGCCCTCACAGCCAGCCTGTCCTGGTGGCAGGGCGCGGGGCAGGTGCCTGTGTTGCTGGCTGGAGGCAGCCTGCAGCTCCCCAGCAGGAGCCCGACTCACTTCTTTTCTGCAATGAAGTCCAGAGCCTGGTAGACCAGGCTGTGGAGGTACTCCACCTTCTTGCTGTACACATTGGCAGAGCCCTGGATGAGTAGCGCAGCTGCAGCAGCAGGGCAGGTTGCCATCAGCGAGCCTCAAACCCTGGCAGGTGCTGGTCCGGACAGCAGCCAGCCCCCAACCTTCTGCAAAGTTCAGGGAGTGACCCTCCTCAAATGAGAAGGTCACAGCCTCCAGCACATCCTGCAGCGTTGCATGATCAGGCTGGGACTCTGTTGCTCATAGGATTTGTTAGCATGGCCATGCATGAGGCTCGCCAGGTACTCCTCCAGCTCATTGGCTATGTTGATGTCCCAGTTGCCTGCCAGGTCCCTGATGGGCTGCAGCAGGTGCTGAAATCGTGACTCCTCAGTCAAAGCCATGCCACTTGTTCCAAAACAGAGCACTGGCCCTTCAGAAGCACATCATGGGCTTGAGGGACTTGACCGGGCGCTGTGCTTTATCCGTTCACCCTCGGTCAGGATCGTGGTCGTCTCTTTTGACCAGTGCACCTCTGCACCAGCCCGCCTGGCTTTGTCAATCGACCGTGCATGAGCACCAGGCAGGCAGAACTCCTGCTGACGCACCATTTCGTTGAAGCCCATCATGTCTCAGGCCTGATGGGCGCCCACATCCATAGATAGACATCAGCAGCTGCAGGCATTGGGCTGGGACCCAGAAATCAGCAGCATTGGAGTGGGCCTGAGTCCAGGTCCAATACCTCACATTTCAAGGGCACAGAGCAGCATGAGCTCCACCCACACCATTGGCAGCTCCATATGGGTGCTGGATGGGCCATCTGGGCAGCAGGACTGGATCAAGGCATCAGTTACGAAAGTTGAGGCGGAGAAGCTCACCGTCAGGACTGAGAATGGGGACACGCGAGTGTGCAAACCAGAGGGGTGCCCCCTGCAGAACCCACCCTCGCGGGGTGGCGTGGAGGTGCGTCTGCAGTGCCGCATGCGATGTGCTGTGAGGAGGCCCGTGGGCCTGCTTACTCTGAAGGCTGCATGCACTGCACCACACCTTTTAAGCTGCTGCTGGCAGGAGCCCGCATCGGCCAGGCAACAAATTGCTTGACTTGCCAGAGTGCGTGCTCCCCTTGCTTGTTATCGAGCATCCATCAGAGAGCTTGCCGGACACCCCATCAGCAAGGTGCAGGCATTGTGGCAGCCTAGGCAGTGCCAGGTGTCCTCCAGAGTTGGTCTTGGAGAGACAGCTTCTGCACATGCACGACCCAGCCTTTCCCCCTCCCTCAGGATCCCCGCTGTACTCGGCTTCGAGTTCCAGCGTAGGCAGCTGGGCAATGGAGAATGCTCTGCTTTGCAGGACAGAACCATACCCATCCTCCCCAAACGAGCCTGGGGTGCAAATGAGGGCTCACACCAGCAGCACATGCATGCCCGGCATGGGGCACCTGTAGGCCATGATATTTCTGTCCCATGTGGGCAACCCTGGGGTGCCCTTGAGCGCCCACAACAGGTCATGCCCAACCTGCATCCCATGGGGCCCCTGTGCTACCTCAGCAAGCATCACAGTTCTGCAATGCGGCACCTGCAGACCATGACCCTCCTGTAGTATGTGATCAAGCCTGGCACGCTCTGGAACACACAGCAGCCTCACTGCACCTGCAGGACATGACCACCCTGTCCTACCTGAATGAGCCAGGGGTGCTCTGGAATCTCAAGGTGCGCTACCAGCTGGACGGGATCTACACCTACACTGGCAGCATCTTGATTGCGGTCAACCCCTTCCAGTCCCTCCCGCTGCTGTATGGGGGCATGATGATGGAGCAGTACCGGGGTCGGCCCCTGGGGGAGCTGTCCCCCCACGTGTACGCCATTGCGGACGCTGCCTACAAGCAGATGAGGCAGAAGGGCAGGAGCCAGTCCATCCTGGTGAGCAGGCCTGGCGCTGGGCAACCGCAGGGCCAGCGCTTACTGCTGGCTCTCAGTGCTGTTGCTGTCTTGAGTCTGCATGTAGGCAGGTGAGGCAGATGGGCAGAAGCCAGTCCACGCTGGCGAGCTGGCGTGAGGTTGGATGTCAACATTCGGTCATGTCGTTGGCAGTAGGCAGATGCCCTGCAAGGGCTGGGCACTTGATGTCAATGAGAAAGGCCAGCAGGCATCAGTGTTTGCGGTCACTGTCAGTGTCAGCTCCAGTGGCTGGTGAGGCAGCGTCTGAGGCGGAGGTGCAAAGCTTGTCATCCTGTTGAGGCGGCACTGCAGCATATTCAAGCCTTCTAACCGGCCAGCAGCTCAGGCAGCTGCCACATGCGGCAGGCTTGCATTGCTTTGGACAGAATCTGGTGCCAGATCTGCTGCCTCGACTGTTCTGCTGGCAGTCTCCCCTTGGCTTAAGCCTTCTTGCTCAGGCACCTCACTAGCTTGTCGCCTTGTGTGCCCCCGCCTGTGACTGAGCATCATTCTGGCTGTGCAGATCAGCGGGGAGTCTGGAGCTGGGAAGACAGAGACCAGCAAGCTGATCATGAACTACCTGGCATGGATGGGTAATGGCGGCGTGACAGATGGTCAGCCAGGTGTTGAGCAGCAGGTCCGTGCCAATCACTCTTTGTGCACATGGCCTGCCTTCCTCCGCCGAGGACCAGGCAGTCTCCAAATGTCAGGAAGAGCCTTGTGCCAGCATCCAAGAGCAGTGCTTGTGGATCAGGATTCTAAGAGGCGCAGCATGACACGGCACCCTCCCCGTTAAAGTGCATGTTCTGCTGTCACACATTGCTCAGCAACCAGTGGCACCCTGTGCAGATTCTACAGTCCCCCTGCTGGGTACCATCCCATGACGCCAGGAATGGCCTGCATCAGCTGCGCAGTCGCACCTGATTTAGATGCTGTTCCCTCCGCTGCTCACAAGTGTCAGGCTGCTACATCTCAAGCGCAAGCAGCCCAACACGCATGGGCACGCTTGCAGGTTCTGGAGTCCAACCCCTTGCTGGAGGCCTTCGGCAACGCAAAGACCACCAGGAATGACAATTCCTCGCGCTTTGGGAAGTTTGTGGAGATCCAGTTTAACAAGGCCGGGCGCATCAGTGGAGCAGCTGTGCGCACCTACCTGCTGGAACGCTCCCGGGTGGTGCAGGTCAATGATCCTGAGCGCAACTACCACATCTTCTATCAGGTGGGGTGCCTGTGGGCTTGAATGCAGCCTTTTGGCTGGGGGGCTGCACCCATCATCGTGCTGGGGTTGCCCATCTACAATGAATGCACTGCTGCCAGCTGAGGCTCACATCATGGAGGTTGTGAGGCTGGGAACCAACCGCCTTGACGAGCAGACAGGCTCCAGGCAGCAAAGTGCAGGCCTGCCGCTCGATAAGGCCCAGCAACCCTGTCAGGCATCAGGCCGCTAGTTATGGAGCATATATGGACACTCCTGCACATCAGTGCCTGCCTGGCAGCCAGCACTTCCCTGCAGCAGCCCAAGTGCAGGCCTGATGTGCTGTGCCCGCGGCCTGCAGCTGTGCGATGGTGCAAGCCCTGCGGAGCAGCAGGCCTGGCGCCTGCTGCCGGCTAAGGAGTTCCACTACCTGAATCAGTCCTCGTGCTACAACCTTCCCCGCGTCAGCAATGCTGAGGAGTACACGGTGCGTGTTATGCCCCTCGCTAGCCACTGTCTGCCTTCTTGGGGTGTGCTGCGTGGCCCCAGTCTGCTGCCTGGAATTGGTGCATGCCACCTGGCCAGCAGGGGCAGTCTTGTGCGGCGCCTGATACCCACTGCTGGCCACACTGCCTGCTTTCGTGTCACACCCTGCCCCCCTGCCGCCCCTCCCTTCTGGCTGCATCCTGCTGTTGTAATGTGTGATGTTCAACCCCCTGCGGTTGTCTGCAGTTCTGCTGAGCACCGGCAACCCCTGGCCACTGCTTACAGACGCGTCATGTGGGCAAGTGTGGACTAGCGTGCATGCTGTGTAAAAGCCGAGCCAATGGGCACATCCCGTTGGCTTGAAGCCATGTCTCACCCATGGCATCTCCTGTGCTGCAGCGCACCAGGCAGGCCATGACCCATGTTGGCATTGCGGTGGCCGAGCAGGATGCCGTATTCCAGGCTGTGGCAGCTGTGCTGCACCTTGGGAACTTGCAATTTGAGGAGAGCTCTGAGCCAGACAGCTCGCAGCTGAAGCCAGGAGCTGTCAAGCACCTGCAGGCAGCATCAGAGCTGCTCGGCGTCAATCCTGAGGGGCTAGGCAAGGCGCTGACCACCAGGACTCGCCAGACCGTCGATGGTGAGTGCTCTGTAGCGCGTGATTTCATGCAGCATCACGCGCCACCAGGTCCGCAACATCTGCTTGCTGGGGATCATGCGCTGAGCACATACACGTGCAGGTGGGGCCAGCACTGCTGCTGCTTGTGTTATAGCAGCACCAACCAATCGCCTGCAGTGCCCAGGCCGAACGGGAGGCCTGGCTGGGCACGTCTGCGCTGCTGCTGGTGGTGCCATGTACAGCACCCACCAGCCGCCACATGTGTGGCATTCAGGCATTGTCAGCCCTGCTAACGCGGGTGTCTCATGCGCAGGGCCAATTGTCAGCCCCATCGATGTCAAGGCAGCCACTGACAACAGGGATTCCCTTGCCAAGACCATCTACTCTCGCCTATTTGACTGGCTGGTGGTCAAAATCAACTCAGCCATTGGCCAGGTGTGAGCCTCGCACCGATGTTGTTCAAGCCCTGGCTGGGCAGCCTGGCAGCCGGTCATGCAGGACCAACACCAGCTTGTCATGGCTCAACGCTTCTGCAAGCTGACTCAGCATCACTTGCTGACTGATTGAAGTTTGAGGACCCCACAAATCCCAAAATTTGCCTGGTGTGCACTGACATGTGCAACGCACCAAGGCCAGCCTGGCTGCTGTCCTAAGCAAGCATGAACGTCACATCTGCAGCCAGCTGCTTATGCAGACTCCCTCTGTCTGTAGGACCCCACAGCCCCAACGCTGGTTGGCGTGCTGGACATCTATGGCTTTGAGTGCTTCAAGGAAAACGACTTCGAGCAGTTCTGCATCAACCTGGCCAACGAGAAGCTGCAGCAGCACTTCAACCAGCATGTCTTCAAGATGGAGCAGGTGGGGTGTCTGCCATAACCCTCCTGCCACACTGCTGTGCACAGGAGTCCCTGTGTTTGACCCAAAATGTTGGCGGTGCTGTTTGTCAGATACCTTTGCCAGCCCTATGCACCGGCTCCCTGCCTGGCCCCAAATGAAACTGCTGTGCTGTCTGCTGTTCAGGTGATGCTGTGCTGCCCAAGGATATGCACATTTGCTGTGTTTGGTCACCTAGCACTGACGAACAGATGGCCAGTGCCCCCCGCCATATGTGTCTGTCTCCATCGCCTTTCTGTTCTGTGCAGGCTGAGTATGAGCGTGAGGCCATTGACTGGAGCTATATCGAGTTTGTGGACAATCAGGATGTGCTCGACCTCATCGAGAGGAAAATGGGCATCCTGGACTTGCTGGACGAGACCTGCAGGTTTCCTAAGGTTGGCCAGCGAGTCAGGATACTACAACATGGAGTGATGCTGCAGGCCTGTGAAGGCCACAGACATCTGCAGGCATGCACAGCAGCATGAAAACAATGCATTCAGTGTTGCTGTACCAACGCACAACCAGCAGCAAGCTCTTGGGCCGCGTGAATTGTGCCATAACAACGCAGCAGCTCACCTGGTGCGTGAGAGGCAGCACCCGGCATCTTGGGTTTGATTGTGGTACAAAGAAGGCTGCGATCTGCCTGCAGGCAACCAACACAGACTTGGCAAACCGACTGTACAACACGCCCGAGATCTTCAAGAGTTCCCGCTTCAGCAAGCCAAAATTGTCGCAGACAGGGTTCCAGATAGAGCACTATGCTGGTGCTGTCGGCTACAAGACAGACAACTTCTTGGTAAGCCAGCACATGCTACCACCCAGCCCAGTGTTCTTGGTTTATGACCATCCTGCTGACCTTGTGATGCTTTGTGTTCAGCCATTTAGTCCTGAATGTTGACTGCGTGGGTCTGTATGCCGTGGCTGTGCAGAAGTGTGCCATGCACCCTCAGGTAGGCTGTGCTGCCTCGCAGCTTGGTCGGCAGGGGCTGTCATGTCTGGCTGGAGGGTTGTGCTGAATACGTCGCGTGCCCCTGCAGGTCAAGAACAAAGACTTCGTCGTGGCAGAGCACCAGGAGCTCATGCAGAATAGCACCCAAGCCTTTGTGCGCACCCTTTTCCCTGCTGAGGCACAGGAAATCAATGGTGTAGACAAAGTGAGCCTGCTCTTGCTGCCTGCTGCCTGCTCATCTGCTTCTCAACCCCTGCTGCGCGTCACCCAGTGCTAGGTGCGCGAGTGCAGCAGATGTTCTGTTGCTGGCAAGTGCCCCGCACCGAGAAACAGCTTTGCTTGTGGGGAACCTGCTGGCAAAACGTGTGCATCTCTGGTTGTGGCCGTGACGTTAACCAAGCTGCCCTTTGCGGTCACAGAGTTTCAGGTTGCCTCTGCACTACAGGGGACCAAGGCCGCCTCCAAGGTGGGGCAGGGCTACAAGTTCAGCAGCGTGGGCAGCCGCTTCAAGAAGCAGCTGCAGGAGCTGATGGACGCGCTGCACCAAATGGAGCCTCACTACATCCGGTGCATCAAGCCCAACTCCCACAACAGGTCCGCCCTGGCAGCCTGTGCACACATGGTCCCCCGCAGGCCAGCATGCTGCAATACTCCATCTGCTGGCTGGCTGGCCTGCCCTGCTTGCACCTGCCTCCAGCTGCTTTGAGCTTGGCCCCCAAGAAGTAATCTCTTGTACCTTTTCATGTAGATCGATATCTATTTGCCGAATCATTGTTCTGCATCACCACTCTCTCCAAGTAGCCACGTATGCCCAGCCCCACATGCACACTGTTTCTCCCTGCAGGCCCATGGACTTTGAGAACATCAACGTCCTGCACCAGCTGCGCTGCGGGGGTGTGCTGGAGGCTGTGCGCATCAGCTGCGCAGGGTACCCCACCAAAACCCCCTACGAGGACTTTGTCGACCACTTCTGGAACCTGGTTCCAGAGCTGCTGAGCAACCAGGAGCTGGATGACGTGGCGCTGAGCAAGGCTGTCCTGAAGAAGGCCAATCTTGTGGGGTACCAGTGCGGGCAGACCAAGGTGCGGGGATGCCCAGTCTGGAGTCCCGTTCTGCATCAAGGTCTGTCAAAAAGGGCTTGTCACTGCCAGTCAGGACTGTCTTCAAGGAGGCTCACTGTTGTGCGCAAGTGCAGAGACTCTCCGGGGTGCAGTTGCGCAGCAATGAGCCACACTCACCCTTGTGGCAGCAATTTGAGCAAAGAAGGGCACAGGAGGGAAGCCTGCCCCCATTACACATGCTGCACCCAGTGCAGACTTACAGAGATTGACCCAGGCTGCCTGTTGTCACACTGCGTGGACGCAGCGCAGTCCCTGGCCAGGTCGCTGCCATTGCAAGTGTCCAACAGGCTGGTTGGATGGCTGGCCCTCCCTGCAATGCCTCCTAAACCCTACTCCCTAACCCCTCCCCGGCGGCGCAGGGCCTGGCGCAGGTTCCAGCTCTAGCGCAATGTTCAGCTGATCTGTCCCTGCTGCAGGTGTTCCTGCGGGCAGGGCAGATGGCCGTGCTGGACAAGATGCGCACGGACATGATGCACGAGGCGGCCGTCACCATCCAGCGTCACATCCAGGGCTTCATCGTCAGGCGGCGCTTCCTGCGCACACGCGCAGCCATTGTGCAGCTGCAGGTGACTGGGGAACCCCTGTGTGCTGTAGCGCAGGCATGGTGCTCTGCACTGCCAGGCGGCGCTTCTTGCGTGCCTGAGTGCCGCAGGGGACCAGGCGCAGCCCGATGGCATGTTCAAAGCCTCTTGTGGAGCAGCCAGAGGCCCTCTGCAGATGTGGGGTCGTGTGTGTGCTGAGCAGGCTGAGCTTGCCAGTTCCTGGCTCAATGTCCACGTGACTGCCATGCACCTGTGCCTCTGTGTGCCAAGCATGCCTGCAGCACACTCACAGTGCTGCACAGGAGCAACTCGCGGCACAGCCATGCAGACACCCCTTTGGAAGCTGCCCACATGCTGAGGGCTGCCCCCTGGGTGCAGGCTGGCGTCCGTGGCATGCGGGCGAGGGCAGACGCCAGGCGCAAGCGCCGCCTCCGGGCGGCCATCATCATCCAGAGCTGCGCACGTATGCATCGCCACAGGAGCCGCTTCTTGGAGCAGCGCGCTGCAGTGCTGGCCATCCAGTCGGCCTACAGGGGTCGGGTGGCCCGGACGCAGGCCATGGAGATTAGGTAGGCGCCCCAGCTGCCGCATGCTCAATGTCAGTGTCCCTGGCAGACGCATGGAGGCCCTGCTCATCAGCCCCAGGCAGCTTGCGCACTATGCTGCATGCGGTCGTACTTTGCAGGCATGGCGGTCCGGGTTGGATCCCCTGCAGATGTCTGTGCCTTAGTCAACCTTGGCCCTGAGCAACCTGGGCTGCGAAGAGTGCAGTACCCAGACCTGAGGCCGTCTGCAGTCTTGTTGCTGCGGATCTTGTTGCACCTGCAGGTGAAATAGGCTCAGGCAACTGTGGGCCTGTCTGGTGGTCGCTGCTGCATGTGGCTTTGCCACCAGAGGGTCTCAGGCAGTTGTGTGGGCTGCTCCCCTGGCTTGTGCCAGCCTGAGGACTTAGCCCTGGCGTCGCCAGGAACATCCAGGCAAGATTGCAGGACACTCATGTGGGCCCTCTCTGTTCTGTGCAGGCAGCAGAGGGCGGCAGTCTGCATCCAGCGCAGGTGGCGAGGCCACATCACTCGGCAGCGATATCTGCTGCATCGGCGCCGCGTGGTGCGTCTGCAATGCCTCTGGCGGGCCAAGCTGGCGCGGCGGGAACTGCGCAAGCGCCGCGCCAGCCAACGCGAGGCTGGCAAGCTGCTGCAGGTAAGGTTCCTCTGCCTTACTCAATGAGGCAAAGTCAGATGCTGGGCGCCAAGAGGGGGCCAATGCTAGTGTTGGCAAGAGGGGGCTGGCAAGGTGCTGCAGGCTAGCCCCCGGCAGGAGTCCTGTTCAGGCTCTGTTGCTGTGTTTCCGTGTCAATCAGCAGAAGACAGGTGCTGGCCGCCAGTGCCTTGACATGCTGGACAATGTCAGGCATCACCTGCCGCTGCCCAGAGAGCTTAGCTATATCTTCTGCTGCTCATCTCGGCAAATGTGGAACTTCACACAATAGCCAGTGTGGTGATACCCCGCTGCTTATGACGTGCAGGATAAGAAGGCACTTGAGGACCGCCTCAAGGAGGTGCAGACCATCCTGGAGACAGTGCAGAACCAGCGCAATGAGCTGCGCCAGCTGTACAAGGTGGGGCCTGACCTGGCGCCCATGCCATGGAGTTGCCTCAGCTTGCTGCATGCCTGGCTGGCTGCTCTACGCAGCCTCAATGGCGCAGCCAACGGCTGCAGCCTGCTTGTCTGCATGTGTCCAGGTGCTTGCTGTCCGCAACACAGATGCCTGGTCGACGTGTTGTGCTTTGAGGTCTGTGTTGTGCTTATCATACATGCTGAAGATGGCAGGTCAACTGTCCTGGAAATTGCTGCTGCAGGAGGAGCGAGCCACCCGGGAGGCCACAGAGACCCAGCTGGCAGCTGCCGTGCACGAGGCTGAGGAGGCTACAGCCAGCGCTCAGCAGCAGGCTATCCAGCAGCTGGCAGACGAGGTGAGTCCCATCAGCTTCTGCACGGTCAGCCAAGCACATCAAGCACATGCGCAGCTGCACTGCTGCCGCTTGTGCAGCTTGATGGGCAGAGTCATAGAGCTGCATTGAGGCCCAGTCCTGTTCATGGTTAGATTGATCCCAACATATGAGCAGTGGGATACTGCTGATTGCCCAGCCCTGCTTGGCCACTCCCCACGAGTCTTCCCGACCAGTGCACAATGTTGGGCTCAAGTGCCAAGCGCCAGGCACTGGAGGGAGCAACTGGCAGCAGTGAGTCTCCCCAATACCTTGAGTGGTATAGGCGCCAGTTGGTACCCTTCTCCTTCTCAGACACAAGCAGCTGCTTTGCAGACTGCCAAGCGCCAGGCACCAGTACGGCAGCAGGCCTCTGGTAGTATCTCAAGTGGCACTTTCCTGCGTGGCAGCTCTGAGAGGCAGTCTGGAGATATCGGTTGATATCTTGCAGACTGTCAAGCCTGCCAGGCACTGAAACAGCAGCCGCCTTCTGGTAGTGCTTAGAGCTTGCATGGCAGCTTGAGAGGAACTTCAGGTGTTGTATTCATGCCCTGCAGACTGTTCAGCGCCAGGCACTTTAGGAGCAGCCCGCTTCTTGCAGTGTTTGACAGACTGAGGACATCACAAGTATTCTACTCATGCGCTGCAGACTGCCAAGCGGGAATTCAGGTGTTGTGTTCCTGCCCTGCAGACAGCCAAACGTCCAGGCACCGGAGGAGCAGCTGGCTTCTTGCATTGTTCCAAGGAATGAGCCAATCTTAGGTATTCAATGCATGCACCGCAGACTGCCAAGCGCCAGGCTCTGGAGGAACAGCTGGCAGAGCTGAGGAAGCAGGCACAGTCATCTATGGACCAGGCCAATACAGTGAAGGCGCGCCTGCAGTCCGAGCTGATCACTGCTCAGCAGAAGATGGCGTCCCTGCAGAAGGAGCGCTCAGAAGTGGAGGTCAGCTGAGGCATGCATGCAGAGGCGCTGCCTTCTTCGTACAGGCACAGCAAAATTTGCTAATGTCACACTGCAGTCAGCTCATCAACGGTGGACATGCTCTGGTGTTGCAGCTTTGCTGTCTCTTGTTTCCATCCTGTGGTAGCTCAACACTGTTGTACAAAACATCAAATCTGCTTATCACTATGAGCATGCTCTGTGCATGCACGCGAGCAGGTTGATTATGTCAAACCTGCTGCAATCAGCTGCCTAAATCCACGTCCCTATGCCCCCCCTGCTTTGCAAAGCAAGGCAGGACGCCCAAGCATCTGCCTTCCAGCTGTTGTGGAACCACCCCCCCTGCCAAGTTGCACATCAATTCCTGCAGAACAAGGGCATCGCTGTAAAGGATGACCTCATGACACGCCTGAGCAATGCCATCAAGCAGCGGGACGTGGCGCGGGAGGAGGCTCTGCTGGCCAAGGAGGAGCTCAAGAAGATGCAGGCAAGCCCCAGGGATGGGCAGGCGTGCAGCATGCACATGCGATCGATGCGCCTGGTTGTGTGTGCCTGGGGCAGCTCTGGTTGTGGAGCGTCCCCTTGCAGTACGAGGTCGAAAGCATCCGCTGTGCCTGTACCGACTCTTTCCTCGACCGCAGACCAGCGCTGTGTGCACAGGCAGGGATGTATGTGTCACACCCCAGCCACTGCATGCTGTGGACCCTCAGGACTGACCATGCTGTTCACATGCTGCCTGCAGGAGGACTTGGAGACTGGGGCCCTGCAGGCGGCGCCCAAGGCTGGAGTCGGGGCTCCAGGCAGCCCCGAGGTGGCCCAGCAGCAGCCAGGGCCACAGCTGGGGCGGGTGTCGGAGTCAGGGTCCCCACAGCAGGTGGTGCCCCCGCAGCAGCAACAGCATCTGCCGCCGCAGCCACAGGCAGCCCCTGCGGACCCTGGTGAGCTGCTGCTCCCTCCCCAACCTGCTGCAGCCTGCTTCATACTGTCCTGACGCTTCCCTGCATGTGGCCAGGCAGCGCTCCCGAGCGTACATGTCTAGTGTCCTGCACAGCCTGGCTGGCATGCTGCTGACAGCAAGGAGGCTTGGTGCCTGCAGGCCGCATCAGCATGCCACGACGGTATGTGGGCACACCTACAACGCCGCAGAGGCCAGAGGCCAATGGGATTCCAGCAGGCTATGGGAGCATGAGACCTAGCCCCAGCCCAGGTAGCTTGCAGCAACCCTGCGCTGCCCTGCTTGTCTGCAACCTTCCTGTGGCGAGGACCGCTCATCTCCTTCGGCAAGCCATGCACTGCCTGGCTGGACTGGGAGGGCATGGACTGGCAAAGCGGTTTGGCAGCACTTGCAGCAGCTGCATGCCACCACTTCACCACCTGCATGCACCTCCTGCAGGTGTTGTGCGGCGCCTCAGCGACAATGGAGCCCTGTCCCCAGCGGGCAGCATTGACGCCAGCGTGCATGGCATGCCCGATGGCATCTCAGACGCCGACCGGAAGCAGCGGGAACTGTACACGCGGCAGCAGCAGCTGCTGCGGGAGCAGCGGACTGCTGACCAGGAGAAACTGCTGGCCACCATTTCAGGTGCGTGTGTGCTGCCTCCGCAACCCTGCTTGCTGCCCCTGGCTGCCCAGTCAGGAGAAGCCGCTGGCCCACCATCTCAGGGGGGAGTGGTCCGCCTCAGCACCCCTTCTTACTGCGCTAGCATCTGCACAGACTCCCACACCAGGTGCCGCTGCTGGCCCACCACCTGAGGTGAGTGTGATCGGCCTCAGCAGCCCAGCTTGCTGTCCCAGGTTGCCACACTGCTGGTCACCATCTCAGGTGCGGCAAACATGTCTTGGGCTTGATTGCCCGCTGTGGCTGGCTCAGCAACTGTTCTTTGTCACTGGCCCCTGTCTCAGGGGTCTGCCTGCCCCAGGGGTCTGCCTGCCCACACGTTCAGGTGCACACCACAGGCCTGCTGTTCACAGCTGGGGGCATTCCTAAGCGTGTGCAGGCCCCAGTGGCCCATGGTGGCAGCTGCTGTTCACCGCTGGGGGCGTTCCTGACCGTGTGCGGGATGCTGCACACCATGTCTGCCCGGCTGGCGGCTGGGGTGCGCTGCAGTGCACCTGATAGAGCAGGGCTGCATTGCATACAGACGCGTGCAGGCACATGCATCTGTTTGAGGATGTGCTGCATGCCTTTGTAAGCCATCTAGGCCTGAGCACAGTGTGGAGTGTCCCTTGCACTGTTGCTGCTCTGCAACCCTTTGCTGCCCTGCTGCAGATAATCTTGGCTTCCACCAGGGTCGTCCGCTGGCGGCTGTGGTCATCTTCAGGTCAGCCCCTGCCACCAGGCCATGCAGTCACGCTCAACAATTTGCTGCCCGTGTGGCTCTCGCCGGCAGCAGCCTGACTCCAGTCAAAGCTTTGCTCCGAGCAGCTAAGCCCACTTGCGCATCCCTGCTTCCGCATGAGAGTGTGCTACAGCCCCATGATTCTGTCTGCACCCCATTCCACACGGGGCCACCGCATCTTTTGCTGCAAGTGCTGCCTGGCATTTCCCAAAGAGCAGAGCTGTCTGGCCCCCCTCTCCTGAGTGCTGCTTGGCACGCCCGTCAACAGGACGGACTTGGCCTGGCCCCTCTCCTGGCGGTTGTCCTGGGCCAGCCTGTCACCTTGCCTTACAAGGCAGAGGATATCACCTGACTCTGTTCTCAATGCGTCCCTGCGCTGGCGTGCAGGTCGTGCTTGCAGTGGAAGGTCTTCCAGGCAGACCGCACGGTGCTTTTTGACAAAATCATCAACTCCATGGGCAGCCAGATTGAGCAACAGCAGGACAACAACGGGTGCCTGGCCTACTGGCTGAGCAACACTGTCACCCTCCTGTACCTGCTGCAGCGGAATATCAAGCCAGCCAGCGGGGGATCCTACAACTCACGCCTCAGGGCTTCGCCGACGCAGAGGTGAGCAGGGGATGCGCCCTCCTGCGCTCTCTGGCACGTCATTGCCCTCTAGATTTCATGATTCTGCAAGGGCACAGTTAGACTTGACATCATTGTTGAGGTTTGCTTGTGCAGGGGTGGTGGGGGCCTGCAAGGAGCTTGCATCTGCTTTGCCTCTGCACCAGCACAGACGCTGCACATGCCATGGAAGGTTGTGTGATTGAAAGAGAGCTCTAGAGGGGTACTCCCGCTGCTATGCAGTCCTATACCATGCGCCAATGTGTGCCAGGCTGCAGCAGGTTCAGCTGGCTGTGCCTCTGTCTGTGCCTGTCGCCACCTACTGCATGTGCTCTGCTGCAGCAGCTGCGGCTGGCTGGGCTCTCTCAAGGACGTGCACGCACATGCACATTGCTGGCCTGCGCCTCCTCTCATGCTGCCGCCTGCCTTGCTGCAGCAGTCGCAGCTGGTTGGGCTCCTCCAAGGGAACATTCACCAGCTTCTTCAGCCGAACAGGGCACTCTAGCGGCGTGGACCAGGCGCAGGCCAGCATCCACGGTGGGGCAGCCGGCAGCCACTTCCGACAGGCAAGCAGATACACCCCTGGGCAACGCCTGTGCACATTGCTGCAGTGCTGACTGATGGGGCTGACTTTCACAGAACTTGACTCCCTGATGCACTATCATCAGGTAGCTCACTGATGCACTGCATCATGCTCATGGGTATGCTGGATATGCGCAAGGGAGCTCACTGGTGCCTATATACATAAAACACATTGAGTGGGGAGTAAACACCAGGTTGTTTGAGCCAGCTTACTTTCTCAGCTTGTTCTGCATCCTTTCCACGCAAAAATCGCCTGCCACAGGGACAGAATCTGTACCCTCTATGCGTGTATGCCCATCTCTGAACCGCAGAGAAGTTGCAGCACCACAGCACCCTTTGCTGCAAATGAAGACCACGTACGCAGTCCCGCTTCTCAAGCAGCTGCTGGGCCCATTGCTGCAAGGAAAAGGGCCCAAGTGCTGTACCTTGCTGTCTGCGTACAGCCAACTGCTGCAGCGATACAGAGTTTCCTTGATTGCAGGTGGAGGCCAAATACCCCGCCCTGCTGTTCAAGCAGCAGCTGGACGCTTTTGTGCAGAAGATCTTCCCCATGCTGCGCGACAACGTGAAGAAGGAGATCACTCCCCAGCTGGCGGCCTGCATCCACGCCCCGCGGACTGCCACCACGCGCAGCCGGCGGACCATGAACCCAGGGCAACCGTCGGACTCCCAAGGCACGCTGGGTGGTGTAGGCGAGCCGCTGCTGCCTGCCTGCCTGCCCCTGCCACTGGGAATGACCTGCCAGCTGTGGACCACTGCCGATGGCATTGTTGTCAGAGGACCCCCTGCTGACAATGACCTGCCAGTCATGGCCCGCTGCCAGGCACAATGCTCTCAGCTGGCACGCAAGCGTTGGTCAATGTGGGGTGCCCCAAGTGTGGCCGCTCTGCCTGCAGACTGCTGCATGTGGCTGCTGTCAGCTGGCCTCTCTGGATGCATGGTCCTGAATGCAACAAGGGCCTGATTGCCAACCTTGATTGTCTTTTGGCAAGCTGGTTCAGCGCCGCGTGGTCTGCTGTCTGGCTTGGCATACTGCATGGCCAAACATGTGGCAACCTCTCAGGTACCTGCCCATCTTTGCACCAGCTGTCCTGCTTCCTGCCTCTTGAGTGGCTAGCTCAAGGCAACATGTGTCTGAGCAGGAATGGCGGGTGCTGGGCGGATGCTCACCTCACACACCTCTACCCTGCGCAACTCGGCGGGCGCAACCACTCAGCTGAGCCCCCACTGGCGCAACATCCTCAACGTGTTTGATCAGCTGCTGGCCACTCTCAAGCAGAACAATGTGCCCCCCTTCCTGGTGAGCTGCCTGCTGGCTTGTCAGCAGCACTGGCCTGGTTGCTTGTGGGCATCATGTCTGTGCCTCACCTGTGTAAAATCACTGATGCTAGCGTCCATGCTGATGCCGAGCCACATGGCAGTCTTGAGATCTCTGCTTAGCGAAAACCAAAAACCATGCTGAGGCTGCTCAATGACTGTTTTGCCCACTTGTGTACATCCCAATCTTCGCTACCATCCTGCGAAACCAGCACGCTGCCCCACAGTGTCTGTGCAGGATCAAAGCTACCGGCGCCCATATGCCACTCTGAAAGCATGCACTCTACAGCTCTGCTGCCCTCTGGTTGCAGGTGCGCAAGCTGTTCCAGCAGCTCTTCTCCTTCGTCAATGTGCAGCTCTTCAACCAGCTGCTGCTGCGGCGTGAGTGCTGCAGCTTCAGCAATGGGGAGTACGTGAAGACGGGGCTAGCAGAGGTCGAGAATTGGATCCACTGCGCGGGCAGTGAGTGGGTTGGGGAGTCGTGGGAGGAGCTGCGCTACATCCGCCAGGTGGGCTGAGGCCTTGACAAGCGCGTCAGGCACTGCTTAAGCATGTCATGCAAGCCCAAGAACTGTGCTTGCGCTGAGAAACAGCAACCCTTGGAGGTCAAACTGTGAGGGAATGTGAACTGGACTGGCAGCACGTTGCTGGTTGGGCAAGCAATCAGAGTCAAACCAAACAGTGCAGCATGGTCAGGCGGGCTGAGACAGCAAGTTCTGGGAAAACGCAGTAAACCTAGGTGGCTGCTGGGTGCTAATTGGGATGAGGGGTTTGGACGCTGAACAGACAGAGCAGCTAGCTGTGGGGGTCCCGGTGAGAGGGCGCATGCACTGGAGCGGCTGCCTGGTGCTAAGCAGGAAGCTTGCAAGCTTACTAGACAATGCAGCATGGTGATGGTGCCAACTGTTTGTTCTCTTGCTGGGCAATTTGGCAAGTGGGCTCCTAGCAGGGGGCCTGCTTTAACGCAGCGCTAGGGCAAGCCTTAGAGACATGCAGTCTGCCTCACCTGTGCAACAGCTTCACGGCAGCTCCCGTTCTCTCCTGCCTGCAGGCGGTGCAGTTCTTGGTGATCCACCAGAAGCACAAGAAGAGTCTGGAGGAGATCACCAATGACCTGTGCCCCGTGCTCAGCGTGCAGCAGCTGTACCGCATCAGGTCAGTCCTCCAGGCAGCACTTGCATGCCCCATCTGCACGACCCCCTCCAAGCGGCGCCTACGTGCGCCATCTGCATGTGCCCTGTATATGTTTCAACACCCCCGTCTGGAGCCAGCGCACCAGCTGCTGCAGTGTGCCCTGCGAGTGCATGCATCGCTGCAGACGTGGAAAGGTGAGATGTTGCTGACTCTGCAATTGCCTAGCCGACGCCAACTGCAGCTGAGGCAATATGCTACATGGTGCTGCCAGTGACAAGTCCTGACAGGGTCCAGGGCAGGACTGTGACTTATTACGATGGAAAGCACCTCTGCAGGTCCCATGCTTGAGCCTGCAGCACCATGCTCTGGACCAACCCCCAGGGTGCCCACCACACCTCGCTTGTCTGCTTGCCCTGGACTCAAACAACCCCCAAAGTGCTCATCTGCTCCTGTTGTGCCTGCCCTGCAGCACCATGTACTGGGATGACAGGTATGGGACTGAAACGGTGAGCCATGACGTGCTGGGACGCATGAAGCAGCTGATGGTGGACAACAACACGGCCGCCAGTCACAGCTTCCTGCTGGACGATGACTCCAGCATCCCCTTCTCGCTGGACGACATCTCCCAGCTCATGGAGGACAAGGTGGGACCCGCAGCTCAGCACACCCCGTTGATCACCCTTTTCTTGAGCCTGGCACAAGACAGACAGTGTGGGGCCTCACTTGTGTGGTGGCTGTACAGCAAGTATGAATGTAGTGGAGGCTGGGGTCATGGCTGCGCTGCATGTGGGTGCTGTGGGTGCTGCATCGAGCTCTGTGCAACACTTGCTGTGCGGCTCAGTGCTGCAGTGCCAGCTGAGGTGGCTGCTACCTTGCACGAGGCGTGGAGCTGCCTGTTTTGCTCCTCCGCAAGTGCCTGCTGCACACAGGGCCCCCCTCTGAGGAAGTGTCATGAAAGTCGCCCTTGCCCTGCAGGACATGTACAGCGAGGTACCAGTGCCCCTCAGCCTCAAAGACAGCAGGTCCTTCGACTTTCTGCAAAGGGATCTGCGTAGGGGAAGCTTAGGGGACACCTGACACCTGACAGCCCCTCGCCCCCCGCCCAGATGTTCAGCTGCCTGCGCGCAGTGCTGCTTAAATTATCTAATGTCTTCATAGGCAAACAGTTGGTACGCCGACCCCTAGTGTCCATGAGTAAGCCCAGTGTTCTTGGCAGCCTCCTGTGCCAGGTTAATTGCAAGCAACGTCGTCCCCATTGCCTTTCCTGCATTCATTTTGCCGTGTACATTGGCTTGAACTGCCGGACTTCAGAGAGCATAAAGCAGCGTGTAAGGTTGTCTGATGGGGAGTGGCAGGGGAGCATGCAAAGTCTGAAGCACAATTGTCAACGTCAACTTGGAGGGTGGTGCTGGCGGCTGCTCAGACTGGTAGGAACAGCTGGATGGGGTGAAACCTGGGCTCTGTCTTGAAGTAGGCCAGCAATATGATGGTGGGGATGAAGCCCACATGCACGATTGGCTGCAGCAGGAGCATCAGAGGCTCAGTGGGTGACATGGCCGCACAGATGTGCAATTGTTGAAGCTCACCTTTGCGATCGACACGGCCTGATCATAGTAGTAGTTGGCTTGCCTCTGGAGCTGCTTCAGGTCAGCCATTTTGCTTGACAGGCCTGCTTGAACAAGACACTCAGAACTCTAAATACAAGACATTGGCCAGACCTTTTTGACCAGACCTTGTGCTTCACAAACATGAACAGCCTGCACCAGCAGCGTCAGGTGGTTACGTCACGTGCACAACGCACAGTGCAGCGGCAATCACTTTGCATCCAGCAATGCAGACATGTACACAGGTGCCCTGCTGGCTATCTCGTCCTGAAGTATCCACCTGACCACAGCCTGCAAATCTTTGATGATGATGAGCTTTTGCTGAAAACGCAGATCTGGATCTTGGCATCATGGCAGGGGTGTTCAGACACTGAAGGCAGAGGCAACTTCTGCAGCAAGCAGTCAGGCACCTTCCACTACCAAGAAGGCAGCACCATCAGGTGATCAGCAGGTGGGGCTGCGCCCAAATCAACTTGAGCTCATTGTTGGCAGAATGTTAATTTGATTGGGCTCTTGAATTCCAGTTGAGGCAAGCGGGCGCTGCATTCTGCTGAGGCACTGCAGGGCCCTGAGGAGGGGCTCTGGCATCCTGGCCGTCAGGCCTCTGCCTGAGTGCTGGCCAGGACAGCGCTCTTCTTGTGTCAGCACAGATGCTCCCCTGCTCCTATGCCAGGCAGCAGGAGTGCTGAGCAGGGCTCCTGACACTTACCTGCCCTCTGCTGTCCTGCAGGTCTCCCTGTGGCTGAGGCCATCACGCTGCTCAAAAAAGCTGCTGCCAGCAAAACGATCGCCAAGCAGCAAGTCATGGAGGCAATTGATGTCCTGGAGAAAGCCAAGCTGGATGTGAGGGCTGCTGAACAAGCCTGCTGGCAATCGTCGTTCCAGCATGCTGCGCACCCATGTCTGGCTGCCCAGCAGTGCTGCAGAATGCAGCACACCCGCCTCTGGCTGCCTGGCCCACAGCTGGCGGCCTTGCAATGCTGGAGCGTGCAGTGCACTCACACCTGGCAGCCTGGCAGTGCTGCAGCATGCGGCTCATCTAGCCCTGGCTGTCTGGCTGCAGCCCAGCAAGTTCCCAGAGGCGGTGGGCAGTGGCAAGCACGGCCGTGTCTGGCGCCTCATCTTCACATCAGTGAGTCGAGTGGGGCCATGCTGAGGTGGCGCCATATTCCACAACTTGGTCACCAGATCTTTCCCTGCCTTGCAGGGCACCAAGAAGTCACAAGACAAGAAGGTGCCAGGAGGGTACTTTCCTCTGGTAGCAGCTCAGGTGCGCGGGCCCAGGCCATGGTGCTGCAGCAAGCCACACAGCTGCTGCAGTGCACTCAACAGAAACTGTTGCGCTGTCTGCAGAGATGGGTGAAGGACGAGTCAATCATCCAGAACGGTCAGCTTTCATGGGTGCAGTGCCTGTACAGGTGCCTTTGCTTCCCCAGTTGGCAAGGCGACACAATAAGCAAGCGTTGTGTCCTGCAGGCGTCTACCTAGGGCACATAGCAGCCTTGGTGTTTGAGGGAAATTACGACTGGCAGGGCAAGAAGCTGTGAGCTGGTAGCTAGCCAATGCGTCCATAAGAGCGTTGAGCTCGTTGTCAGCTCACTCACGGGGTTCTCGGGTGCCTGCAGCAACTTTGACTTCAACAAGCTGCGCCTGAAAATCGGGCCAGCCAAGAAAGCCTTCAACCTCAAGCCTGGCCAGTTTGGCACCAAGTGGGTCTGCTTGCATGTTGCTGCTGGGAAGCTTGGCGGCCCCCAAAGGCTGCAGGGGCTGAACATTTTGGCCTGCCCACTAATGCACATCTGGCTTGACTGACCCAGGCCCCAACCCCGCAACCCCCCTGGCTGTAGGGCAGAGGCTGACAAAAAAGCCGGCCCCTTTTTCCTATTTGCATATGCCGATGAGGACATCATCGTGGCCCGCGGCCGCGGTGGTGGGGTGGCTTTCTGGTGGGTTGTGCCCAGGAAGCTGGGCAGCAGTGCTCCTGCACCTGAGTTTGGCACTCATCAGAGGTTTTCACTGCTTGCAGGGGTCGCCTGACTGCAGCTGATGAGCTGAGGCTTGGCATTGAGACAGCATGATGGAACTTGGGGGGTGCCTTTGTCAGATTTTCAGCTATTCTCAGACTATAAAATCAATTGTGCGTGAGAATGTCTGTGTGGAGTGGAGCGTGATGTCAACCTGTGTCTGCGAGACAGGATTTGAGTTAGTGTAAAGATAACATCGCAACTTGCAGGCAGACAGGCAGTCTTGAGCTATCAAAGACAAGGGGAGTGGCAGTCCATTTGTACTGTGACGGATGCCTGGCGCCAGTGTGTTGCTTCTCCTATGGGGTGATGAAGGCCACTGTCAGCCCCCCATGCTGCTTGTGTCCTGCAGGCTGCACTTCATTGGCCAACTGAGTGGCTATTTGTGATGCGTGGGGGCAGCGGCCGCCGCAAATCAGGATACGCTTGCAGAGGTGCACTGTCCAGCTGAGGCCTGGAGACCCCAGACCAATACCATTGTTGCATGGTCTGGAAAGATCACTGTACACATTGTATTGTTGCAGGAAGTTGCCAGTCTGAAATGCCAGATACAGCATTTGCAGACAAGACATGTCACTTCTGCTGCAGTCCTGTTTCTGCTGGCATGCCCAGCACTTATATATTACATAACGACTACATGACCTGACTGCAACTGATGACACTTTGCTCCACCAGTTGCCTGCTCAGCTTCCGCAAAAAAATATAAAAAGGGCACGATAGGCCCAAATACTGGAAAACCCCGCTTCTTAGCTCAACATGGATCCTGCAGTTGCCAAGCTCGCTGAGGTGAGAGCCATACAACGATTACCACTTTGGCGCTGCTTGTGCGAACCTGTGCATTGTTTTGCAGCCAGAGACCGCACAGGAGAGCAAACTCCAAGCCTGGTACATGGTGAGTGCTTTGAGAGCCGCAAGTGGTCTACGACTGGGTCCCTCTGCTCACCTGGTCTGATATGCTCCAGGACGACTCCCAAGAGGACCAGCGCAAGCCTCACAGGTGGATCAAGCAGCAGCAGTGTCTGCGTTCAGGCTTGTTGTAAGATTCTCCTCTCTCCAACCTCTCCTTGCGCCTGCAGGCAGCAGCCAAACAAGCCAGCGTCTGTGGACAAGCTGCGGGAGCTGGGGGTGTTGTCATGGAGCCTGGACGCAGACAGCTTTGAGAGCGACCCCAAGCTGCAGGCCATCAGGAAGGCCCGCAACTACAGCTACCAGGTGGGGCAGCAGGCAGCCCACTTGGGCTGCTGCGATGCAGGGGCTCCGGCCTGAAGGCACAGCCATCTGACACTTGACCGCTACCCAGCCTGGTCCAGGCAGTGTGTCTTAGTCAAGAGTTTGTATGAGCAGGGGCAGGCATCTTGGAGGCAAGGGTGGGCCACTTCAGTTTAGGTGGTGGGGTGTGGCTGGTACCTTCAGCTGTGGCAGCGCCGAGCAGCCTCCTGACGGGCTGATGGACAATGAGTGCTGGTCCGTCATTATAATGTCACATTTCTGACTGCAGGACATGATCACCATCACGCCTGAAAAGCTGCCGAACTATGAAGAGAAAATCAAGTCATTCTTTGAGGAGCACCTGCACACCGACGAGGAGATTCGCTATATCCTGGAGGGCAGTGGTGAGCTTGGCTGCATTACCAGGGCAGCTGAGTTTAGCACTGCAGCTTTCTGGGTGGCACCAGGCTTGCACGCCAATGCCGGGCTTTTTGACTGCAGAGGTGCTTTCTGATTTGTGCAGCTGTCGTATCAACTGCCTTGACCACCCTGCAGGCTACTTTGATGTCAGGGATCTCAAGGACAACTGGATCAGGGTGGAGTGCACCAAGGGCACCATGATCGTGCTTCCAGAGGGCATCTACCACCGCTTCACACTAGACGAGGGCAATTACATCAAGGTACGCTGAACAAGGGCTTGCTCACAGTAATGCGGATGCATTCTTACGGTCAGCGGTGCTGGATGGAATTTCACCACTGATGATGCTTGCCTGCTGGCTGCAGGCTCTGCGACTGTTTGTTGGCGAGCCTGTCTGGACACCCCACAACAGGCCTCAGGAAAACCATGAGAGCCGCGAGAAGTACCTGCATCAGTTTGCCCACCAGCAGCCAGCTGTTGCTGCTTACTGAACCTAGTTGAGGCAGACCATGCGTGATCAGTCTCAGAATACCCCAGAATTGGACTGCTGCTTGTAAAGTATTACATTGCATTTTTGGACAGACATCCTGTCAGCCTCTCAGGTCTCGCTGCATGTGCATGCTCCTGAGCATTAACCCACACGTGCAGTAGCTGTAATGGGTGCCATCAGAGTTCCAGAAAACAGTCAGTATATGGCCATGGAACAACAATGGCAGAGTGGGTCAAGGTGTCAGAGGAGAGCAGGGATTTAACAATGAGAAGGCCATCAGGTGCGGGGCAGAGGCTGACATGTCCTGAGTTGCAGCACTGGCCAACAGAAGCTGGCATCAAGGAGGATAAGGAAGGAAGCTCGTGAAGATGAGTGCAGTTGCTCTCTGCTGCCTGTTGGACTGGCTGACTGAGGACAGGGTGCAGGCAGCCTTCAAGAAGCCCTCCAACTTCTGATAAAGCTGGTACGGCATGCTCATATGTTCACCTGACAATTGGTTTACTAGCAAGTCCCAGCATGTTCTGTCTAGTCATCGTCTGCTGCTGCGTCTGCCACTTCAGGCTGTAGTGCATAGACCACTGCACTTCTGCTGGGGGACAAAACCTGGATTGAGAAGGCTCTATTGTTGAAGTTGGATTCTGGCATGCCTGGCTGTCCCTCCGCCGCTGTGAAATGGTCCACTGTTGGATTCACGCGCTGCTGGCCGCCAAACCTGCTGTCATCAGAGCTCAGGACGGCCCTGTACTTTCCAGCCTCAGGGGTGCCCACCTGCAGGGCAGGAAGCTGCGTTGTGAGCCATGCAGCTGCAGATCGCGGAGCATAATGCAGAGCAGAGTGCAGAAGCGGGCCAGTGCCTTCAGGGCTCTGCAGCTGCAGGCTGCTGCAGGTGTGAGCATGGGCTCTCAGGCCAGGCAGTCCTGGATGCTGGCGCTTGTCCCTTCAGGTCACACAGCTCAGACTGAGGCAGACATGGGTGAGCTGCAAACCGCAGGGTTTGGCCTTCTCAGGTCATGCAGCTGCAGGTCTGGGTTTCTGCCTGCAAGTCAGGCAGCTGTATGCTGCAGATCTCTGCCTGCGCCTCGATCTTCGGGCAGAACTAGGTGGGAACAAAACCTGTGGCTTCAGGTCATGCAGGATAAGGGTGTGCTGCATGCATGTACCTTCAGGAGCTGGAGGCTTTCTTGCTTGCTTACCTTGTAGCCCTCAAAGGAGTGGAATGGCGAGAAGTTGAAGACAAAGACAAGGGCCCCTCGCTCTGCCACAATCACCTGCAGCATGAAAGCTGTACAGCTGAGCAGCCGAGTCATGGCTCCAGAGAGTCTGTTGCTGCATGAAAGGCGGTTCACGCATTCAGCAGACAACTTACAATGGCCTGTATGCAGACGCTCTGCCAAACATCCTGTTGTGTGAGCTGCCAAAAGCAACAGCTGCATGCACATCGTATGCCAGTCAAGGCATTGCCCGACCTGTTCGCTGCCAGTGCCAATGAAGCTGACAAGCTGGTGGCTGGACTGCTGGAAGCAGAACTGCTCTTCCAGCTGCTGCATGGCTGCATCCCAGGCCAGGAGGTACTTGTAGCGCAGGTGATCGCTGTCTGCCAGGGACCACTGCCGCCGGCAGTAGTGGTGCGACCAGGCATTGCCTTCCCTGCAGAGACAGGGGAGTGGCGGTCCGGAGGAACTGCTCTGCTCGTCCGAAGGAATGCATCGAACACTTGCTTAGAGCTTGTGCTTGCCGGTGCCACCATGCATGTGTGATGAATGCCGCGGCAGAGGATGGGCTGTTCAGGTGCTGCCATACTGTGGGGTGCTGCCAGCATGCAGCGCCCTGAGCACGACTCTGCACACTGGCGGTAGCAGCAAATGCTGCGCTGGTGCACATGCTGCATCGGCTCAGCTGGGCATCAGGATTTAGGGTTTAGGTTATTTTAGGTGAGCGGGTGCCTTGCCTGGGGAAGTCAATCCACTCAGGGTGGCCCCACTCATTGCCCTGGAAGTTAAGCCACCCATCGCCGCCTGCACGCAGCTGCACAGCCTCTGGACATCCTGTTGAGGGTGCCACCTCCCCTTGCAGAGCAGCAACAGAACGGTGGCCTCCTTATGTTCAACAGCACAGCTTTGTGCCAGTTGCAGCATTTCGTGCTGCAAAGCGCCGTATGCAAACTGACTGCTTGTTCTCGCTTGGTTGTCACCTCAAGCAGGGCCAGCAGCGCAGGGAAACGCATTGGCGAGGCCTGCAGGTGGCCAGAATGACATTGTGCTCACCGAGCCAAACCGCCAGCCGTTGATGCGTGTGACATGCTGTACAGCTTGAATGCAGGCAACATAGGCTCACCGATGGCCATCGTGATGAGTCGGATGACCTTGTGCAGGGCCATGCCACGTGCAATGATCGCTGTCTCCTCTGACAGTGCAGACATGCCCTTGTACATGTCCTTACCCATGAGTCGCCAGGCTGCAGACAGCAGGGAACAAGCCTGCTGGACTGTTGCGCATTCAGTTTGCAAGCCAAAGATGGTTGCCTACTATGCTGGCCTGGGCGCTGTGTGTGGGGCCCGTCAGAGGAGTCTGAGAAGCCTTTGCCTGGCTGGTCTTCCCTGTGCTGCGGCAAGCCGCAGCACAGCCAAGCAGGTGTGGTGCACTTCATCCTGCATCAGGCTGGGCTTGCAGGCATGGGTAGGCAGGACACGGACTGCAGCGCTCATGCAGGGCACGGCGCAGCCCTGCAGCTCTTGGTCAACCTGCAGCTGCGGGCCCATGGCATGCGTATGCAGGACGTGGACTGCAGCGCTCATGCAGGCACGGCGCAGCCCTTGCTGCTTCTTTTGGAGGCGTACTGCAGGGGTGTGCATGCCTGCTGTAGGTGTCGGTCATGGTGAGAGCTGCTGCACATGGGGTGACGATGCCTTACCTAGGGTCTGATCCCCCACCAGAGATTGATCATGGGACTCCACATAGGCCACAGCCTTTTCGTCGTACCTGAAGCATGGCAAGCACTGTCACCCTCTCAGGACAGCACCAGGGGACCAGAGACAGCTGCAGCAGGCATGAGTGGGCCTAGGGATCAGGGTTGGATGAGCGGCTGCAGATGCGCACTTGCAGGTGCTACCAGCCCCTGGTGCGTATGCAGGGAGCAGAGGCGCCACTCCGTGCACCTCTGTGGCTCACAGCCTGCCCAAGCAGCAGCAGGGGGCGCACATGTAGGAGCATTGGTGCCGGTCAATGATGGAGCTAGAGCAGAGGGGCACTTGCACAAGACAGAGGTGCCAGTCAGTTGCATGCCTGCCAGCGCCCACCTGCGGCCGCACAGCATGTTCACAAGGTCCTGCATGGCCCAGTCCTCGTCCCTTGTCTCCTTGACCAGCTTGACCCAGCCATCCTGCACTGTGCAGGACCACCTGAAGCACTGCAGTGGCAGGCAGCATGGCACACTGCGCAGCTGTTTGCCAGCCATCCTGTGTAGCACAGGCCTGCGCACATGCATTCAGGCAGCAATGTCCTCACTGCACCATTGGCTGGCTAGGCCTGCTGTGCTCGGGGCGTAAGGAGTGCAGAGGCGGTGTGGCTTCATGTGCTGCAACAGCTGGTTGCCCCATGATAATTTTTTGTGCTGGTCCAGTTGCAGAGCTTGCAGATGGTGCTTTGCAAGCAGCACATTCAGCCACCCAGTTTGTGGGTGTAGTCACAGTAGCTGGTGGAGCCTGCCTGACGGCGTTGACCAGTGGCAAGAGGTGCATGCTCACGGGGGGCCCCATGCTCAGGCGGTAGTCAAACCCAATGCCGCCTTCTGCAACAGGCCGGCACAGGGTGGGCATGCCAGACACATCCTCTGCCACAGTGGTGGCCTGCAGACACCAGAGGGGGGGTGCAGTGGGTCCCCCAGCCAGCACAGGCCCCTTTGCAGTTTGCCAGCTTTGCATGGCTTTGCCCTGAGCTACTGCTGCTCCTGAGACGGGCTGCACACAGGGCAGCAGCCGCATGAATGCAGACAGAGGCCTGGTTGCAGCACCTGAGTGAGGCTTTGCACGGTCAGGCTGGCATTGGTAGTTGTCCAGCATGAGGTAGCAGCAGGCTGCCATGATGCCAGTGAACGATGCTTTGGCAGGCGGTGACAGCAGGAGGACGTGCTGCGCTCACGTCTGGGACGAGGTCATGCACAAGCTGATTGGCCAGCATGAGGTAGACGCAGGCGTCCACATTGGTCCCGGGGCTGAAGTATTCATCGTAGCTGCCTGAGAAGGCTCTGTGGATGCCGTGATCCCAGTACAGCATGCTGGTCACTCCATCGCAGCGAAAGCCATCGAACCTGGAGGACCGCAGCGTGGGTGAGGAACCACTGCTGCTGACCTCGTCACAGCAGCAACTGTCCCACCAATCATATATAAAGGCAGAGCCACACACACACAAGGAACAACAAGGATCCAGCAGCATGCCAGTGCCAGCCCATCTTGGAGGCCTGCACCGGCACATAGCCTGTGGCAGGCACACCTGCACAGACCTACAGTCAGTGAGGCCCATGCATGTGGCATCTGCACGGTCAGTTCCAAGATGCTGGCCCACGTAGTGGGCCTAAGCAGGGCACCCCTTTGTCCAGAGAGTCGTCTGTGCCAGACACGTCCCCTCTCATGCATGGCTCATTGATACTGCTGTAGCCAAAAGCTGAAGCTGCTGAGGGTACACCTGTTTACTCCAGCCAAGGAATGAGGCTGCGTCTGTAAGATCTCACCTGTACTCCTCCAGCCAGAATCTGAGGTTGCTGAGCAGGTAGCGCAGCACCTCCCAGTGGCTGTAGTTGAACAGGCGGCTGTCCCACAGCTTGTGGTAGCCAGCTTCCCCCTGCAGGAAATAGTTGCTCTCTGCCGGCTGGCCCAGGTCAAAGCCTGCAGGGACAGCAGGCAGGCTGCCGGCGGGGCGGGCCTGCAGCGCAAAGCATTTGAACATCCTTTGCCGCAGATGGGGCGATTTTGCAGGTGCTGGCAGGCTGGGAGGGGCCGCCCACATGACAGCATGGTACGGGACACGCCGGCTGTGCTGCATGAAAATGCTGCAGCAGGGCGCATGTGGGCACTGGGAAGCACTGCTGAGGCAGCAGGGTGGTTGCCCCCACAGCGAGCTAAGGCAGGACCTACCTGCCAGGCCATCATCTACATTGTTGCTGATATGGCTATGCACAATGTCTAAGAGCACTGCCAGGCCCAGGCCATGAGCCTTGTCGATGAGTGCCTGCAGTTGGGGGGGGGTGTGCGCACATCATACACGTGATGGTATCAGTTGCAATGCAGGGTGCAGCTGTCTGCACTGCTGCCTGGTGGGTGCATGCTTCAGCCAGGCACATTGCTTTAAACTTTGACCAGCACAGACACCTCAAGTTGTCTGGACCGCAGTTTTGAAGCCAGTGGCACACCAACTTGCCTTCAGCTCCTCTGGGGTGCCTGACCTGCTGCTGGCTGCAAAAGGATTTGTTACATGGTAGCTGCAGAGACAGCAGGCCAGTCACCCAGGGAGACTAGGCACTGACACTGGTGCACCAGGAGTCCTGCACAGAGCAGCAAAGCGCACCCAAAGCTGGCATAGTAGCTGTGCTCCTGAACTGCCATGAGCTGCACAGCATTATAGCCTTGCTTGGCTATGCGGGGCAGGACATGATCTGCCACAGCAGAAATCAAGCGTCAGAGTGCTGCCGGGACTAGGCGGCAAATTTGACCAAAGACTGGTCACACACATGGAATGGGAAGCTGTGCAGCTCTGGGGAACGTTCACCTTTGAAGTATGTGTAAGATGCAACAGCTGGCTCCTCTGAGCTCATCCCCACATGAGCCTCATAAATGCGCAGAGTGCCTGGCCTGCTGGGGCGCTGGTGCTGCCTGCAGGCACACAGAGCTGGCCGCCATTGCTGAGCAGAACCCCCTGCAGCAGCCCCAGCTGGGGAGGGTGAGGCGTGCATCGGCCAGACATACCCACATGCACAGAGCAGGGAAGGCTGGGCATTGGCAGACATGCCTCTAAGGCCTGGCCACAGACCACTCTCCAGATGTGAGCTCAGGCAGCAAGGTGCCGAACCCCGGCTCCCTGTCCACCCTCCAGCATAAGTCCGACTGAACTGGATAAACGCACCACTGGTAGGGCTCTGGTGGTTCCCAGTAGACACCATCATAATTTGCTCCCATGCGGTTGGGCTCCACGGTTGCACGTGTGATCCATGCTGGGATGCGGTCCACCCACCAGCCGCCTGCACCATGTTCAGCAGCACCTCAGGGGCATGCTGACTAAGCCAACCACAGACCAGCCTGACCTGGGTGCTGCAGCCTGATCTTGACTCGGCTGGCATGGGGGATGGCATGCGTCCCGTCTGGGCCTGCATGGCAGGCAGGCTCAGTGCTCTGAGGGACTGCTCTTTGTCCTACATTGGCACGCCAGAGCAGGGCCCAAGGCCGTATGACGCACTTGGCATGGGAGGGCCTCATCAAAAGTTCAGCATGTCTGCCAAGTAGTCGCAGGTGGTCACCGTCTGGCAGGTGGCAGCTCCAGGCACCAAAGGCATCCGGTTCCAGCCAGGTGCCCGTCCAGCCATTGAAGTCGCCAATCAGCTGTGCAGCCTGAGCGCCGGGCGCCCACTCTTTGAAGGTGGTGCCTCCATCACCCCGGTGAAAGCCAAAGTGCTTGTACCCCTGCAGGACCAGCATGCAGCCAGTGCTTGATTGCACCAGCAACGATGATGCGTGGCACATCTGGGCTGCATGGCTGCACTGATCACCTGCGCAAAATCTGCAACACTGCCTTCGGCCTGGCTAATCCTGTCTCTGACGGCCTCAAACTGCTTCTGGCGGTAGTCAAAGTGTTCACTGTGACCCTCCAGCATTCTGTCTACAGTGTAGATGCCCTGCAAGGCATGGTGCACTGGTGGGTCTGAAACTGCACAGGGGCAACACCGGCGCAATCTAGACTCACGAGGTCCTTGCCAGCAGCAACACAGCTGTGCCTCCGACTTGGCTTTAGTGATATTCGTGGTCTACTTGAGCGGCAGAGGTGAACAGAAGCTGTTGAGGAGCAGCCGCTGCCGGTGTGCACAAGGATGGATCGCATGCCGCACTCAGATTGCCTCAGGAAGGCAGCAGATGCACTTGAACCAATGGTCAAACAATTTCCGCCAAGTTAAAACAGGCTCGAATCCCTGTACACCTCATCGCTCAATGACTGTAGGTTCTGCTGTGGTCAGTCGAAGAGCATCAGAGCAGCTTCATCCCCACATGGAGGACGGCACCGCCTACAACCTGCGCAGCAGAGCAGTGCCAGCCACTCCATGCACAGCCAAGAGGGCAACGGGCCATACACAGCACGAAACCGACGACCTCAGCACTGTTGTGAGCAGGCTGGACCTGGGGTCGCCAGGCAGTCCTCGGGCTGCAGACGCTGCCCAAGCAGCATGGGAGCCTCAGATGTATAGGCAGGATGACGCTGCCCAGCCTATCGGTGACATCCAGGTAGACGAAGAAGGGACAGGCGCAGTGGCAAGTGTGCCTCCTGAGGACTGCAGCAGGGGCGTCGATGTAGCTGGTGACGCAGCAGAGGTACCAGCGGTGTCCAGCAGCACAGCCCCTGGGCTGTCCCTGGCAAGCTCTGGCTCCCCTCAGACGACCTGCTCAGTCAGCTCAGGACCTGCGCCAAGCGCGGAGGCCACACCACGCTCTGAGGGGGCAGCTGCCTCAGTGGAGACGGCCAGCGCAGTCAGCAAGGGCACTGCTGAAGCCCCTGTGCCAGACACAGCCCGCTCCCTGCCGTCCCCATGCAGGGCAGGGCAGCCCGCCTCTGGAGGCGAGGCACCCGTGTGTGGCGGGCAGGCCAGCCTGCTGCGGGCTGTGGTGACGCCAGGCACTCCTGCTGTGGCTCAGGAGGCCTGGCGTAACCAGCCGGCTCTACACGCGCCCGGCAGCCTGGCTGGCAGCAGCGATGTTGGAGGCATGTGGGAGGGCATGCACTCCCTGGATGCTGCTGCTGAGCCAGAGGGGGCAGAATGCGCTGTGGCCCAGCCTGCAGACTGCCAGAATTTCATGGTGGAGCCTGACATGGCAGTGGGGGCCCTTGATGACGCAGCAATGCTGGCTGACGGAGCCGCCGCAGCAGCAGGCAGCATGCTGGACGAGGCAGGTGCAGAGGTGAGGCCAGGCAGATGCTGTCTGAGAGGCAGGCAATCTGCTTTTGGAGAGCAACTGCCCACTCTGCAGGACCTTGCAGTCTGATTAGTTGCTGTTACCTCCATTCAGGGACCTCACGAGGCACCTGTTGTGCCAAGGCAGGTGTCTAACATGCTTTGCCAGCAGAGCACGCCAGCAGCTCATTCAAACAGAGCAATCGCCGACAGCCCAAGGCTGGACAGCAGCCTGCAGGCCGCCACAGAGCAGGGTGACATCTTCCACAGCCCAGCCGGCAGCACCTTGAGCCTGCTCTCACCCGAGCAGCTTCAGCTTGTCTCGGAGTCCTCCCACCAGGTGCGTTCTGTCTGGCAATGCCCATGGCATGCCTGCTAACATGCCATTGATTACAAGCGGATTCTGTCTGACCAATCACACAGCTTTGTGGCTTGTCAAGTCCTCTACAGGCCTGCCACCATCGGCAGCACTACTGTCACGAGGCATGTGCACTTGCAGACGACATTAATTGGGCGGGTCAAGGAGCTGGAGGCTCGGCTGGCAGATGTGGCAAAGCAGCGAGATAGGGACCTCAATGAGCTGCAGGCAAGGCTCTCGTTGAAAGCAAATTTTAGTTCCTGATGCTCCCCAACTGAGGCCTGCTTGCTGCAGAACATGATGGCCAGCCTGCAGGATCGGGAGGCAGAGATGAGCAGCTTTGTGGCAGCCCAGCAGGCTCGGCATGAGCAGCAGGAGGCGCTCAAGCAGGTCTGTGGATGTTTGCTCAGCGCTGCCGCTTGCTCAGACGCCTGCAGAATGCCTTCCTTTTGTGTCAGCTGGTCTGATTCCTTTGTGTGCAGGCTCAAGCTGAAATTGTCCAGCTGCAGCACGAGCTGGAATGCACCAGCAACAGGGTGAGTCTGGCCTGACCTGCGATGTGAAGGGGTCAGCTGCTTCACATGTTCATATGGCTGCAGCAGGCTCCATTGTTGGCGTCTGCATCAGCTGGCTACCCCACACAAGAGCTCGCCTGCTTGTGCTGCTTAGCCTGCATGCTCGTCTGCAGGGTGAGGAGCATGAGCAGCAGCTGCTGGAGCAGATTGAAGGCATGCAGGCGGCTGCAAAGGAGAAGGAGCAGCAAGTGAGCACTGGCCAACCCCTTCTGAATCCCTTGGCTGCCAGTCCAGTACGCAAGCCATCCTTCACGCCACAAGGACTGGGCTCATCAGCGTGGCGTGCACCCAGCTCATAAGCACCACCCAGCCCATATGCATCATGAGCCACCCTGTTGCTGCATGTCAGATCTGCTGTGCAAGTGCTGTCAGACCTGCTGTGCGGGCCATGTACTTCAAGAGCTGCTGCAACAGATGGTTGTGCCCCTGCAGATTCTGCACCTGACTGAGCAGCAGGAGCAGGCACAGCAGGCCATGGAGCAGCTCAGCAAAGAGACCACTGCTGCGCGGGAGGCCCTGCTGAAGGCGTTGCGCCTGCGCAGCTGTGAGTGGCAGCAGCACATTGCAACATTCTGCAGCTGCACCCCTGCAGCGCAATGGGTTCCTGATCTGAGGGTTCATCAAGGAGTACATGCAATGCTTGAACACTGCACCTTGACGGAGCTGCCGGCCGCCAGGCAGCCCAATGAGGTGCTGGGGCAGCATGTGAGTGCCACCAGCCTGCTGAGAGGGCGCTTTGCTCTGATTCCTAGGTACAGCAGGGGCGCTGCCAAGCGCTGGGGAGGAGGAGGCTCTGGGGCAGCCACTGCACGCTGTGGCCGCCAGCCTGGCAGAGGCACACCTCACCCTGCAGGTCAGCATTCCTGCACAGTGCGCACAGGCCTCACTGTGATACCCACCTCTGCCCTACGCCGCACAGCAAACCCACTTGGTGACCGACCAGCATTTGCTGGCACCAGCAGGCATTTGCTACACTGCACTGCACTGGCAGAGATGCGGCAAGCAGCTATCTGAATTTTGTCCTCGAATTACTGGCTGCTGCAGGAACGGTATCTGCAGGAGTCTGCCCAGCGCAGGGCCCTGCACAATCAGCTGGTTGACGTCAAGGGCGCCATCAGGGTTTTCTGCCGTGTGAGGCCCCTGTCAGGGAGGGAGCGCCAGGCCCAGCTGGCTCCGGCTGTGCAGTGCGACATGCTGAGCAATTCCATTGAGATGGTGGAGGGCAGGTGGGGCACTCCCAGTGCGGGCATTGCTGACAAGCAACAGTGGCAGCAGTAGCCGTTGGGGCTGCTGCTGCATGCTGGCCTGACAATGGCTCCAATAGTGCAGGGGCAATATAGCCAGTGGCTAACCGATGACCTCCATGAAGGCTGGGACCCAGCATGGGGACACAAGGGAGCATCTTCATGGGTGGCACTGGCATGGGCAAGCCCTGATAGCAGGGTCTTGTTGGTCCTTGCTGGCTGTGGCTGATCAGCAGTCTCCCGCGTGCAGGCCAGGCGTCACCATGGGCAGGGAGAAGCGGAAGCGCTTTGCCTTCGATGCGGTGTACGGCGAGGGGACTCTGCAGCAGGCTGTGTATGAGGACACTGCCCCGGTGGTCACCAGCGTGCTGGACGGCTACAATGTGTGCATCTTTGCCTATGGGCAGACAGGTGCGTGCATGGCACTCTGCGTCGTCCACTGGCACCAGCAGCTGTGCCCGCAAGAAGCCTGGATGACTGGATGTTGCTGTCAGCTCTCCTCAGTTTGAGAGATGTGGTGCTGGTCTCAGACAGGCCTGCCAGGAACATACAGCATGTAGGCAGTGACCTGAGATGCAGGGATGGGCCTGAATGTGCGCTGTGCTGCCTTGCAGGGTCTGGAAAGACCCACACAATGGAGGGCCCTGCACAGGACAGGGGCGTCAACTACCGCACCCTGGAGGACCTGTTTGGGGTGGCAGAAGCGCGTGGTGCTGAGACTGACTACTCCTTCTATGTCAGCCTGATCGAGGTGATTGGCATGCTTAAACCCTGCAGAGACACATGCTGGGCTCGTGTCCCTGCAGAGTAGCTGGCATCGCTCCCTGGCAGCCCTTTCTTGTGTTGGCACTCTGCAATGACAGCTGCAATGAATGGCCAGCAGCTGCACGGCACCATGGCGCATGCAGCTGCCCACATCAAGCAGAGTGGGCATGCTGTGAGGGATCGGCGGACAACAGCAGCACCCCTGCTGGCTGAGCTTTCTTCTTCCTGGCAGGTGTACATGGACAGCATTCGAGACCTGTTGTTTGAGGGTGTACCCAGTCAGCGCCCCAAGCTGGAGGTCAAGCAGGGCGCCCATGGCTCCCATCTGCCCGGGCTCACAGAGCATGAGGTTGGTCTGGGGCAATGCAGACCTGAATCCAGACACCAGATAGCCCTTGAGACACAAGCAAAGGACTCCAGCATGCCTTGTACTGGGACAGGCATTGTTGTTGGCTGGCATTGTCATGCTGCTGCATCTCGTTTCGCCCGATGTACATTGCCAGGCAGCTCGATTTTGATGCAGTCGACTGCTTGGCTGTGCAGGTGGCCTCTGTAGGGGAGGCGTGGCGACTACTACAGTTGGGCTCAGCTGCGCGGCACAGTGCAGAGACGGCCATGAACGACCGCAGCAGCCGCAGCCACTGCGTGCTGTGCGTGCGGGTCCGGGGGCAGAGCCGGCTGACAGGTGAGGCCCGGCACGTGCCATGCCAGCTCTTGCCACTAGCGCTTTCAGCCGGCGGTCAGGCCTGTGCAGATGACTGCATGAGCCTTGGAAGCTCTGCTGCGCTGAGCCTGCTTGCTCACATCACTGGCGGCTCCTGGGGCCAGCCTGGTCCCATGATGCCTGCCCATGGAGACAACAAAGCAGCACCTCACGGCGCCCCACTGCCGAAAGGGGAGACCTCAAGGGCATAGTGTCCCACTGCCTGCAGAGCACATATGGCTCTCCAAGCTGCTCGACAGCGCACATGATTGTGGGGGCCGCTTTGCTCAATTGAGCGTACCTATGTGTTTGGCTCTGTTGGCCTGCCTACAGGGGACTTGTGGCACCCGAAGGCGCCTTGTGGTGCAGCGGCCAACTCAAGTGGCCCTGCTGCGGCCATCCTGGGCTTCCAGTTGTCAGTCAGGTACTCCAAAGCTCCTCTTCCACATGTGCAGGGGATGTGTGGCGCTCTAAGCTGCGCTTGGTCGACCTGGCAGGCAGCGAGCGCCTTAGCAAGACAGAGGTGACAGGGGACCGCCTGAAGGAGGCCCAGTTCATCAACAAGTCCCTCAGCGCGCTGGGGGACTGCATCCATGCGCTGGCCACACGGGCAGGGCACATCCCCTTCCGCAACTCTAAACTCACCTACGTCCTTCAGGTGAGTTCAGCATGCTGTTAAGCAGGCGCAGTGATGCAGTATCTTTTGGCAGCAGCTGCTGCACACTGATGTTGGGGACTGCTTATGAGGGTCCATTTCGAAAAATGCTTTCACACCTGGCTGCAGGACTCCCTCTCAGGCAACAGCAAGACACTGATGTTTGTCAATGTGAACCCGACGGAGGCAGACGCTGGGGAGACTGCGTGCTCACTGCAATTCGCCACCCGTGTCCGCGGCGTCGAGCTGGGTGCTGCCAAAAGGAATGTGGAGGCAGGCGGAGAGATCAGCCAGCTGAGGGCTGAGCTGGAGGCTGTCAGGCAGCAGGTGGGCAGGCCAGTGCGGCACAAGCAGCACATGGATGACAATTGCGGCATGCTGCTTGAGCTTGTTGTCTATTGCAGCAAAGGCACAGGGCAGTGGGAGGCTGCCATCACCGGGTTAATTGAGATGGTCTATCATGGTGCAGATGGCAGTGGCTCATGAGGAGCGGCTGCGCCTGGCTGAGCAGCTCAGGCTGCGGGACAGGACAGGGGCCAGCTCTGCAGGCCAGCTGGGGGAGCTCCAGGCTGAGCTGCAGCAGCGCAATGCCCAGCTGCAGGCTGAGCGGCAGCGTGTGGCCAGGTGAGCGAGCAAGAAGGGATTCTGGTGGTAGGATGTCCTGCATCCTCACACAAGACTCCGGAGAGTGCGGCAGCTGCCAGGCAGCCTGGCTGCATGAGGTAAGCCCATCACCCACCAGCCCGTAAGAAATGTGTACCTGTCCTCACAGGTTGCTGGAGGAGCGCGTGGCCCCAAGAAATACTTTCAGCCCATCTGCATCATGTGCTGGCAGCCAGCCCAGCAGCAGTCGGACGTCTCCAGGCACTGGGTGTGGTACGACGAGGAGGCCAGCTGCTGGCAGGGCACTCGCGCTGGCCAATGCCACGCCAGGGAAGCTACGGGGCGGCCCAAAGCAGACTGGGTGAGCTGCCCGCAGGCAGCCATGCCTGCAAGGCACGCCTGGCTGGGATTGGTCTGCATGTGTCCGGGTGCATCTTATTCATTGGGACTGGGTTGTTTCAATGCTGGCATGCCTGTGGCTTTGATGACTTGAGGCCATTCAAATTGATCTCACCTTGCAGGTCCATTGGGACGCCTGAATCTGGTGGCAAGGGGACATTCAGCACAGGCAGCACAGGCCGCTCACCATTTGCTGTCACCCCCAAGCCAAAGGTAAGTGGTGAGCAGCAGCACCATGCATGATTCTGCAGCCCTCAGCCAGCACAGTCTACCCCCAAGCAAGGGGCAGCCTCATCACAACAGCGCCACCCATCCAATCATCCTGTCCTGCAGGCTTTGGAGCCAGGGTCCATCCTGCGCCTCACACAGGGCAGACCTGCCCAGATGCCAGCCTCTGCGTTCAAGCGGCGCACAGCTCTGTCGGCCTCGCTCTCTGGGCCAACGCCCATCCGCAATGCGCTGGCCTGGACCAGCATGGCCTCTGTCACAGGCAGGCTGGACAAAGTCTGGCCAATGCCAGCCTGCACATGCATTATGAGCAGCTGGCCTG
The DNA here is from genome assembly GCA_963969365.1 of Asterochloris sp. CNOR1. NCBI lineage: Eukaryota > Viridiplantae > Chlorophyta > Trebouxiophyceae > Trebouxiales > Trebouxiaceae > Asterochloris > Asterochloris sp. CNOR1. The sequence goes on from OZ017750.1 coordinate 984,026, forward strand.
CACTGACCCCGCTGCTCGTCACCAAGGCAGGGTCTTTCGATGTGCCAAGCTGTCAGCGTCAACTTGAGATGAGCAAATTTTGAGCTGACGGCGTTGATGGCTGCAGCATTTGCATGGAGCTTTCTCCCAAAACAAGGTCCAGTTGTGCCCATTCAAGGGCCTTCCTGGGGCTGGTCGTCGGGCATGCAAGCTCACAGTTTCTTTTCTCTGTGATACAGGCAGAACCACACCCTTCCTGCGCACAGCAGCAGGCGACCTGGAGGCTCCCACCACCCGGCAGCCCACGCAGGCGGCTGTGATGCAGCCCTCGCGCTACCATGGCACTGCCCAGGGGACTACAAGCCAGACAGTCAGCCTTGCAGGCCGCGGCAGCGCACTTGGTGGCCTGCAGGGCCAAGCAGCGTCTGCGGGGCTGCACATGGCTCACGCTGCGCCAGGGAAGCTGCCTGTGCGGTCCAGGCAGCAGCAGCGAACCAGCAGGCACCTGGGCTCTCAGGAAAACCAGGAGCCTGCTGCTCACCAACGTTGCCAAGCTGCACCTGGGAAACACATGCAGCCAGGCAGCCCTGTGGCAGGCAGGGAGGCACATGCAGAGCCTAGCACCACAAGCCAAGGGGCAGCGCAGGAGCCGACTGCAGGGCAGGCCGCGGCTCCGGGGGTTACTGCGGGCGAGGACGCGGCAGCTCGCAGCCAGATGGGTGCAGCGCAGCCTGCGCCGCCCTCGACTGCAGCTCAGGCCGCTGCGCCCAGCTTGTCAGCTGGCACCAAGGCGCAACCTGCTGGCAAGGAGAACCTCAGGACAGCTGCACAGCCAGCAGAGGCTGTGCTTGACGCTAAGGCAAGCAGTGTACTGGACCTGTCTTGGATGTCAGAAAAGTGGCAGCAGTGAACCTCTGCCTGTCCCTCTGCAAGATGTTGGTAACAGCAACAAGCCAGTTCATCTTGCTATCATAATGCAATGAGGTCCAGCTCTGTGTCTGGGTCAGCGCCGCAACAACTCCCTTATGCTGCAGGCGGAGTACTTGGCAAAGTTTGAGCGGTATCGCCAGGCACGAGCAGACAACAGGGCAAATCTTGCCCCAGCATCAGCCAGCGCCAAGTCTGGGGCAGGCATAAGCTCCATGGGAGGGCGGCTTTCGGTGATTGCAAACCCATCCAGAGTCAAGACAGTGCCAAAGGGGGCCACTGTCAGTCTGCGAGCTGAGCGAATGCCATTGAAAAGCAAGGATTGGCAGGGCTAGTTAACAGTTACCGCCCAGACTGGTGCTCTTGTTCTGTGTTTCAGTTGTGCCCTTGCAGCTTTCTGGCCTCAATATCATTGCTTCAAGATAATTTTGCTGTTGCAGTAGCTGTTTCTGTATTTTGCTGATCAACCATTCTTGGTAAATCAGGGGTTTTCCGCCCTGCACTGATGATTGGGGCCCTGCACAGTGACTGTCTTCATCTGGGCTGCCACCGGCCATCTCTGCGTTTTCTCATGATCAACAAGCTTCATGGGCGTCCTCATGTGCAGCACCGCACTCGATCTGAGCTCAAAGCAGCCAGCGAGGAGCATGCCAGCCCTCAGGAGTCCAGATTCCAAGAGGCCAGACTTCAACAGAGCCCTCCAGATGGGGCCAAGCTGCGAATGGGGCAATTGATGCTCATGACTGTGGCTTTGTTGTGGGGCACTTACTCTCCAGCTGTCAGGTAAATCACAGTGACGCCTCCTGATCCTCCAGCTTGCTCTTCAGTGTACCCAACACTCATCTGTCTCTTGTGTGGGCTTCAGGATCCTGTTCACCCAAGATGGCCCCCCGACACCTTTAGCATTGACCGCAATTAGAGCTAGTCTTCAATCCTTGGTCCTCATCATCCCTGCTGCCCTCAGATTGAGGCAGATAGCAGATGCTAGGCACCAGCAACACAGCATTAAGCAGCAGGAGTCCCCGGGTTCCTCCACCCAGATCGGCAAGCTGGCCGGCAGCTCTGGCATTGCTGGTGTTTTGAAGGCTGATGGTGGACCGCTCAAGGCACTGCTGAACCAAAAGACCCAGAATTTATGGGTGGCAGGGGTGAGGCGGCTGCTGATCTGGTGCTCCATGTGCAGCATCCCCTGTGCTGCACCATCAGGCTGACCCCTGCTGCTTCTGCATTGGAGCTGTCTTACTTTCTGACACCAACAAGGTGTGCCTTGCGGCCTGTGCAGACCCACCACTCTTGCTGCTTCTGCAGCTGGAGCTAGGCACCTGGAATTTCCTGGCTTCCACCCTCCAGGCTTTTGGGGTGAGCCCTGTCCAAGTTCAGCTGCTGCGTAAAGTGCCGTAGCTGCTATGTTTGCGCCTGCTGCATGCATGCAGCACAGCTGGAGGCACAACGTGAAGCTGAGCCGCCCGTGACTGGCAGAAAGGCAGTGTGCTCGGTTGACCCAGAAGCATGACCGCAGGGAAGACCGGAGGGGACACCACTGACCCTGTTTGCCCACTGCAGCTGGCGCATTCTACAGCGACACGTGGGGCCTTTCTGATTCAAGCGACCACCATGCTGACACCCCTCATCTCGCTGGCAGCTGGAGAGCGGCTGAGCCGGGGCATCTGGTCTGCATGCGGCCTTGCCCTGGTAGGGACTGCACTCATCACGGCCGACTCAGCTGGGGCGGGCAGCACAGCGGCAGCCAGCGGCGTCACACTAGGCAAGCTGGCTGTGTCGCCATCCCTGTTCGCTGCTGCGAAGCTAGAATTTGCTATGGCTGCACAACTTGGCTGCAGCTCTACTCGTGCTGCCAGAGACTTGCAGCCCTGCACAAGAATGCTTGTCACTTACTTGGTCAGGCTGTGTGCCCTCATCTTGAGATCCAGCCCAGGCATGGCTGTACCTGCTTGCATTGCCTGAAGCGGCAGCGCAGGCGTGCACCATCTTTGGCATTCTCGCTTGACTGCCGCTAGTGTGGCCAACCCGTCTGATGTGGAGCGGCTGGTTTACACAAGACTTTGATGCATTTCCTGTTGCAGCATGCACAGGGCTACTGCTCTGGCCATCCCTGGTACACATGCTCACTGGTCCTCAGCAGGGACGATCAAGCTCATCCTGCTGGCAGCAGGCCTCAGTTTCAAGCTGAGGCCCAACACTTGGAATGCTTTAGCGCGCCCGCTGCAGTGGCCAGTGAGGGGTCTGCTCTTACCAGACCAGGGGGTGCTTGAAGGTTTGATGGGGCCGACATGACAATCTGCCGCGCTGCTGCAGGTGGTGACATCCTGATCCTGCTGGCGGCCTTCATGTACAGCATGGTCACAGTGCGCCTGTCCAAGCTGAGCCCCAGCTTCGACTCCATCACACTGGCAGCCTCCAAGTCGACGGCGCTTGCAGGCACGGCAATCCTGGCGCTGCTGTGGGCCTGTGCCCAGCAGTGGCTGCGGGAGGGCTTTGTCGCCTCACAGTGGCCTGGCATAGCCAACCCAGCAGCCTGGGGCTTCATTTTGTGGAGCGGGCTGGGGCCTGGGGCGCTGGTGGCATACCTGCAAGCCAAGGTGGGCCCTGTCGCAGCCCTGGTGGATGCTTGCCGTCAATACGCCTTTGGCCTCGGGGGTTGGGTGGCAGGCTGAGCTCCGTTGGGCCAGGTGTTCACTTGACAGGTATCCAGCGAGGCTGGCTACAACTTATGAGCTGGAAGCAGTGCTGTACTGTAATGCAAGGCTGGCTGCAGTACACACAATAGGCAACACTGTGCAGTGTAGCTTGATCCCTGACTTGTCAGGACCTTGCTGTCGCCGCCGCTTCTGGTGCCTTTGCCATGATCAGCAATGCTGACCTGCAGGGTCAAAAGATTGTGCCTGCCTCTCAGTCACAGCTCATTTATGGCACAGTCCCGTGCTGGTCGGCAGCCATTGGCATGGGCTTTATGCATGAAACTGCCGGCACCTTCACATGGGCCGGAGGCGCCCTGGTACTCGCAGCAAGTCTCTGGGGGTCACAGAGCAGCAAGTAGAGGGCCACACCACGTGTGGTCATGTGATGCAGCCTGAGCAAGTGATGCTACATTGAGAGAAGAATTCTTTATCCTGCAGCTCCCAGAATCTGAACCCCTCTGAATGTCCACGAAGCCTTCTTGTACACTGACCAATGAACCTCTGTGACTATAACATCATATTTGCTGCGTGAGGTGAACAAATCTTGCCAAAGGGCAGACCAGTTGCTGGAAAAAGAGAAGCCAAAATGCAATGTTCAACATGGGGAAAGTGCAGTCATGATGCTGCTAAAAGCCCCACTGCGTGTCACTGACACCAAGGCGGGGGTTCCATTCATTTTGGGTCCCTTGCAGGCCCAGCACCATGTGCATCACAGCCAGATCCCAGTCTGCATAGCCCTCCTGGCACACATCTGCATACCTCTGCTGTGCAACACGCATCAGAGGCAGGAACATGCCTGCGGTGGCTGCCCCAACAATGTCCAGGTCCTTCACAATGTGCCTGATTGGCATTGGAGACTGCTGGAAGGCACTGCAGCGCACATCAGCGGCGAACAAGGGTTGTGACACACTTGTGGGCTGCAACACCATCTTGCACCACTGAGATAGGAAGCCATGGCAGGGCCCCAGAAGGCTCACTGTGCAGCCATGCCTACCTTTTGGCAATCACTGGTCCATGCCGCTGCAGCACGTTTGAGTTCCCCAGGCTGGTGCTGAGGCAACTCAGCAGAGCTTCATGGTTGTGCACCCCCAATTTGTCGGCCAGCAGCAGGGCCTCGCAGGCTGCAATGCTGTGAATGCCCACCAGCAGCTGGTTCACCTGCAGGGAGGAGGTCGAGCAGGCTACAGCCTGGAAAGCAGGTGCACCCACAACGGGGCCATAGCAGGCACTGACAAGTGCACCGGATCTGTGACGCGGCGACGTGGACCACATGCCAGTCTGCTGGGACTCGTGCAGCTGTCTTGAATCACGTGCAGCTTACCAGCTTGGCTGCAGTGCCTGCCCCTGGTCCCCCAAGCAGCTTTACATGGCTGCCCATGCACTGCAGCACGGGCAGAGCCCGGTCAAATGATTCCTTCCTGCCACCACAGAAGATGGTCAGGTCCCCTGTGGCAGCTTTAGGGGGCCCGCCAGAGATGGGACAGTCCATGAAGCTGACCCCCTGCGCCTCACATGCCTCTGCACACCTGGCAGCCAGAGAGCGCAGGAGAAGGGTAGGCAGCGCGTTTGCAGGGTGGCAGTGTATGGGCCAACATGCTAAGGACAGGCAGATGTGCTCCGCCCTTCAGTGGCAACATCGGTGCCCTGTGTGTAGTGTCAGCCACTCTCGCTGCTGTGAAGGACATGTCGCAAAGACAGCCTCACCTCAGCGATGTTTGCTGAGAGACGGTGGATGTGTCGATGAACAGCTGACCGGCTTGGGAATGTGGTAGTGCTTGCTCCAGGAGCACATATAGGGAGGCTGCCTCATCTGGGAGGCACAAGATCAGCATCTGCAGCACCATCATGTTATGACTGGCTCTGTGATGCAAAGATGTGGGTGCAAGGCGGGAGTCAACTGTCAGGCAGAGCACCTGGCAGGCCGCCACCAGCTCTGCAATGCTTGCACAGAGTTGAGCGCCATGCAGTGGCTCGTCAGGGGCTGTCATTGCTGTGCCCTTGGTGCCATCTTGCGTGAAGACAGCCTGCATGCCAAGTCAGCTGTGTTGGTCTTGTCATGCTGGCATCGATCCAGCACACTCAGCAATACCAGGGCACATGTTCCAATCAAACGCTGCGCCATTGGCAAGCCCATGTGGCCTGCACAATCCCATGCTAGCGTGAGTGCTCCCTCCAGATCATCAGCATGTTATGAAGTGAAGCTGACCTAGACCGATGAAGCCCACACTGGGCTCTTCTTCTGATGAAGCCATGGCAGACGGACAGATCTTACTTACAAGTTCAGCTCTTGTGGTCAAACCATCAACAATCTCCATTACTAAGTTTGACCTATAACCCAGCAGGCACTTCTCCTGCATCATGTGGCGCTGCTGCCATGCAGCAGCATGCAGAGGCCAGCAAGGCGGACGCCACGTCCTCACAGCATTCCAATCACAACCAGCTCTGCTGGGCAGATGGTTCAGCGGGCTGGGCACATCAATGCCATCTTCTGGCAATCTGGAGGACATTGTGGACATCCAGAAATTGCTGCAGCGCTCTCCTGAGGAGGTGGCACACATATGGATGCAGGCAAGCTTGCCAATTTTGCTTCAGCAATGTAGCTCAGTGCTCGACCTGCTGATCTGCTTCTGCAGGGCCATGAGGACCCTGCACAAAACAGGGTGGCTGCTGTGCTTGATTCAGAGGACTGGATGAAGTTTTCCACGAGGGCAAAGGCATGGCAAGAGCTATTGATGGCATGCTGTGTGCCTGATAAGCATGCAGGAGCAGGCATGCCAAATGCGTGGTATTTTCCTGCAGCCCCATGTTTGTTCTGCCACTATCCGCGCCTGGAGGGGGCTTTATCACGCTGCTGATGCAGCATAAACCACCACATGTCTTGTTCACAGCTCTGGAGGAGTTTAGGCAGTGAGCTACAAGATATGAGTGCATAGCAATGTGTTCGCCATGATTGCCCATCAAGGTGCGGCCCCTCGACACGGATGAATGCACGTTGTGTGCTGCAGGTTGCAATCAAACGCCCCCACACACCTCGCAGTCACACACTACCCTCAGCTTCAAGAGAGCAAGGGTCTGACACTGGCAAGAGCAGACTGCATCAATCCTGGCCACCTGAACATCAAGGAGGTGTGTGGTGCTTTGTTTTTGGGAGCTGACAGCATCATGTGAGGCTTTGTGACATCTCTGTAATCACTGCAGGCCCGAACGCTGATGACTCTGATGTATGCTTACTACACAGACCCGGTATCCTTTTTGCATGTGCACAATTTCAATCATAGTCCTGAAGAGTTCAGTTTTGAGGCTATGCTGGCAGAACTTGGCATCGGCAAGCGCCCAGCAGGGTGAAGGTATGGTCAGCAGCTTCAAGCATTGACACGTGCTGTATCAATGATGCATGTCAGTGACAGCAGCAGCGGCGACTGTACTTGCCAGAACTGAAATTGAACTCTTCTCATCTGCTTGTCACAAGACATCTAATTTTTGCCTTGAGTATTTGGGAAGAGGCCCACGCTTCCACAAGTCTGCTCCTGTTGATCAGGTGCCACACTGTCCTTGCTGGGCGCTTCACCAGCTGCCTCTGAGCCTGATGAGCAGCGTGGTGCCGTATCAGCCCCATTCCTAATAGCTGTATGGCCGCAGCCTGTTGTGTGTCCCCGGCTCGGCCTGAGGTTCATCAGCCTCTGCCTCACCTTGAGGAGGTTCAGAGTCTGTCTCAGGTTTTTTATCCACAGCTGTAGCGCCAGCATCTTCCACTTAGCTGGCGCCAGCCTTGGGCTGAGGGGTGCAGCGCCATGGATTGTGGGCTCAGCCTGCACACGCGGGGCTATGCTGTGGCAATGGGGTGTCCTCAACAGTATGCTTAATCAGGCCTGGCTATGGCGGCTGCCACTCATCCGCAGCCTGGGCAGGTGTTGTCTGCAGGGCACACATCCCTGTCAACAAGCATGTTGCCTTCAGCACATAAGGAATCGGGGCACATGCAGGGCTGCAGGCATGTGATTGGGGGCAGCTGGTTCACAGCGATTGGGGTCCTCGCTCCGCCGGCTTCCAGAGGCAGCTGTCTTTGGAAGAACCAGCAATGCCAGGGCTAGACCATGTTACCCATCATAGGCTTCCCTGAGGAGATCAAGTGGCACATGCCTGAGCTGACGTGCAGACCCCATGATGCAGGAGGCTGTCAGGTCAGCCAACAACTTGCTTATCAGGCCATGCCAGACTGACTGGGGCTGGCTGACAAAGTGCACAAGTGGTGCTTTGCTTAGGCGACTTGTTTGCAAAGGCTGAGGAAATCCTCACAAATTCTGAGGAAGTGTTCAACATGCTGAGGGTGGCATCAGGAACCCGCATGCCTGCGCCATTTTATTGGTTTGTCTTCTGTGTGCAGGGTGGCATAATTGATTAATCAGCATGCACTTGATGCTTTCCTCTGGTATGCAAGCTTGCTGCACAGTCTAGACAAGAGTGAGGGGGGCTCCATTCTCACCTGATCGCCAGCACTCAAACTTCATTGGATCAATCTGCCCTATGGCGGCTGCTCTTGGGATGACGCCATGGCGGTGCAAATGCACAGATCTAGAAGTGCAAGGCGGAAGTGGGGCCGGTCAACACTTTTAGGTCGTTAGGAAACATCGGCGGCCAGTCGGGAGCTGCTCCACAACGTGAGGCCACACTTCGAGGCAGGGCAGGCACCATGGTGAAGTTCTTGAAGGTGATCCTTCTCTTCCATGGCTGCCTCTGCAAAGCTTGCTGGTGTCTTACACTCTCAGCTGACAGGTTCGTGCTCGATGTGCAGCCTCAGAAGGTGGTGATCATCCTGACTGGCAGGTATGCTGGCAAGAAGGCCGTCATTGTCAAAAACTTTGATGATGGCACCCAGCAGCGCAAGTATGGCCATGCCCTGGTCTGCGGGCTGTCCAAGGAGCCCAGGAAGGTGAGTCTGCTGCACCAGGGTTGCCTGCGGACTACATAGAGAGGGCTATCAAATTGCAATCACTCTTGACCACCATTGCACACTGGGAGCACCAAGGCATGCTGCCAGTCCAGGTCTCCAGGCTTTGCTGGCTCATGCCTGCAGTGCTGCAGCTGCTGGTCCCTGCAGCCAGACACGCTGCAGCGCTATTCTCCATTGTACAGATGACAGAACTGTGTTGCATGTTGCAGGTCACAAAGCAGTTGAGCAAGAAGAAGCTGGAGCGGCGGGCAAGCCTCAAGGTAATTCAATCTCACTTCACAGCTGACAACGTCAGGCATAGACTCAAATCTGAGCGCGCCACAGTTGCGAGGGATGGGGAAGCGGGGGCTTTTTCGCGCCCCAGCTCCAGCTAGCACTCTCAGGGGAGAGCGGCACAGTGTCACAGGCCTGCAACAGGGAAGAAAGCCACGGCTATGGAGCACACATATGGGGCCTGGCCTCATTTGATGCGCGCTTCACAGCAGCACTGCCTTGATGCCGTGCTCCAGCTGCTGGCATGGGAGCTGCAGTTTGCAACAGCAGAGGCCACGCTGCTGCACTGGTCCCCTGCACTGTGGGACCACCTCCTGCGTGCTGGAAGGCAGCTGAAGTAGCGTGCTGTGAGGCAATGCCCAACCGTGCCCTGCATGAGTGCAGCTGAGGAGGCTTTCCTTGAGGGCAAGGGGTGCCCTGCCCTTGCTAAAGTGCTGTGCAGGTCCCCCAGGCAACAATGGAGTGGCCGCTCTGCAGTGCTGCCCAGGCCGCAAGTACTGCAAGAGGGGGCGATGGTTGGCTCTGCTGCAGAGCTGCCGGATGACTCTGCATCAGCCCTGCCTGCCCCTGCTGCAGTGTTTCGTGAAGACAGTCAACTACCAGCACATGATGCCCACCCGGTATGCTTTGGATGTGGACCTCAAGAACGTGGTCACGTCCGAGTCCCTAGAGAACAGCAGCAAGCGCACCAGCGCCCGCAAGGTGAGGACCTTTGTGGTTTCCCTCTGCATGGGTGTACCAGTCTCACAGTCTCCGTTGGCTGAGTGAGCCAGCTAGACCTGCTCAAACAACAGCAGATGTAGCAGTCATGAAATGGGGCCGTTGTTGATTATCTCCCTGCTGGCCTCCAATGTCAAGTGAGCGATTACAGAGCAGCAGTCAGCGCATCCAGAGCTGCAGGGCAGCCTTGTCATGCACAATGACCTGCTCACTGTCCCAGCAAGGTGCATGCTGCAGGGTCGATTCGCAAGAGCTGTTTGTAGCTGCACTTGCAGGACATCTTGCATGGGCTGTTAGACGCTTATCAGCAGCACCTGTCCACAAGTGCTGGTCTGAAAGTCTCTCTTCTACTCCTCTCTGCAGGAGGCAAAGACACTCATGCAGGAGAAGTTTATGAGCGGCAAGAACAGGTGGTTCTTCACCAAGCTCAAATTCTGAGCAGCCTTGAATTGCTGTGGACTTCGGCCGATGTAATCAGTCAGACCATTGCAACATTGCAGTGCTCGAGGTGGTGTCAGATGCTGAAGTCCAGGCCCATTCAGCAGCCAGCTGGCTGGCTCATGAAGTGTGGGGTGTTGCACTTACTGAAGGCAAGGGTGGGCATGTCCAACGGCTGGAATGCTGCACAGAACAGGAAGCTGTCTCGCTACAAAGCTACAAAGCAGGTGGCAATGGACCTGGAAAGGTATGTATTGGATGATGCAAAGCTGGTAGTGGCACAGTCCCCAGCTGGGCAATGGCATCATATGGACCATGCCTATGCCGTTTGCAGGAGCGGACTAGGTTACAGGGCATGGTGGACAAACTTCAAGGATGCTGGACATGGCAGCCATGCATCTAGCTGTCCTCGATGGTGATGTTTGTCTTGCCCTTGGTCTCCTGGCTGTCTGCTGTTGTCACATAGGAGTAGAATTCCTCCTGCAAATGGGCGATGGTCAGCCAGCGCTGCTGCTTCCAGAAGGCCCGGGGTATCATAGCTGCAGTACAGACAGTGGCACCGCAGAAGCAGGTGCTTCTGTGATGCACGTACAGACATGCGACAACAGCCACCTTTTGCAGCACCAGCAAAGGCGACTCAAGGGCAGAAGTTTGGCAGGGATGAGAGGCATGCAGCAGAGTCTGCTGTTAAGCACGAAGCACTTGATGAGTACGCAGAGAGCCGAGCAGCAGGCGTTCCCCTACAGTGGCTCACCTTTGCGTCCTCATCATCATTCCGCCGCCGCTGAATCTGGATCCTGAGGCGGGTGGGGACATTCCTGATGCCCTGCAGAGCACAAATGTTGCCTCGCAAACATACTCCTGCTTAGTGGCAAAGGCTTTGAGCACACACTGCACCCCTCACATCAGCTTCGGAGGGCTGTGGTGCCACACAGGGTGCCTGGGGGTTACTCAGTGTAGCACCTTACAACGGTACCCTGCAGTGCAGCGCTTGGCCACAAAAGGCTCTGGTGCTGCCCCTCATACCCGCCTCCAACACTGACCCTGCACCTCACTGCCAAGGGTGTCTAGAGCAGTGCTGCGCCTTGCCAGCTGCTGAGACTGCATGGCCAACCAGCCTTCCAGCCCGTGGCACTGCATTACCCCATGCAGCGCTGCAGCATCCTGTTGTGCCAGCCACAATGCCCCAGCAAACATGCACCAAGTCACAGCAACCTCACCTGTTGCTTACCTCCACTGGTCCAGCCTGACGTCATGTGCTATGGACTTCAAACTGCCGGCTGCACCCAACCAGACCCTGCCGCCCTCAGCAACACTTACCCGCATCCACACTGCCTTGTTCAGCTTGACGTCCAGCCTGACGTCAGACGTCTTCATGTGCTGCTGGGCGAACTTGCGGATCTCCTTCACGGCCCGCGGTGCCTTCTTTTTGAATGTGATGTTGTGCAGGCGCTTGTGCAGGTTGATGGTGTACTCGCGGGTCACTGCCTTCTTGGTGGCACGGTCCCGGGAAGGGCGCCCCTCCTTTGCCATCTGCAGTGTGACCAATTCCTGAATGGCCAGGGAGGGAGACTGCCTGCCAGGTGTGCACTGCTGCTGGCTGGTGGCGGGCCACACTCCTGGCTGAAAGCTGGCTGCGCAGAGTTTCATTTGTGTAAGAAGTGCAACTTTGGCTGTTGCCTTGCACCCATCATTGGGGCTGCCTGTTAACTGCTGCTAAAGCTTGCTGAGCGAAGCCCTTGCCCAAGCATGCTGCCTGCCATGTGCAGGCTTGCTCGCTTTGCAAATTGAGTGTTTGCAGCTCTGCCTAAAAGATGCTTAAGCAGCCCTTGATGCAGCAAATCGCAGGCCAAGCCGGGCAGCAGAGAGCCTCGCAGCTCAGGATCTGATAGTGTCCTCACCTCAATCGAGCAGGCTTCTCGCCCCAAACTCTCTGCTTGCTTCTGACTGGACGAAGAGACGGCTGCGATGACCTAGGGTCGCTTGAGACCCCACCTGATCTGACGTCATTCAGAGCTTCTGCTTCGCTAATCGATCCAGGATGCACGGCCTGCCCCTGCCACACCAGCCTGTTATGCAGCTCAGACCTGGCTGTTTGGCAACCCCCTTGGCACCGCCCTCCCTGGGCTACCAGCCCTGCAGGCATGCCCTGCGAGGTCCTGCCAGACCACGGAGGTGCACCATAGTTGCAGCAGAGCAGAAGGAAGAGACAGGCAAGAGGGCGCCAGAGCTGTGCTGCATGTGTGCAAAAGGTGCTTCAGATGGGCAACAGGCCTGACCAGACTCTACTCTACCTGTACAGGGTCAGGCGCTGCAGAGGGCTTCCAGAGAGCGGGTGAAGCTGTGAACAAGGCGGTGCAGCAAGGAGTAGCCAATGTGAAGGAGGCTTTTGACATCATTGACGATAATGTGCTCGAGTACTGCAATCTGGACCCAGCAGTGAGTGCTAGGAAATTGGGGCTTGGTGCACTGCATCTTGCAGAGACGCTGCATCTGTCACACCCGCTGGCAGCCTCTGCGTGCAAGCCTCTCCAGCACCCGTCCTTTCGGCGGCCTCATCATGTCATGCTGCTCCTGCCACACACTCATGCAGAAGTAGCAGCGTTCTGGTGATGCTTGGCCTGCAGGGGAAACGCCCAAAGAGCCGAATGAGCTTGGGAGAGAAGGAGGCACTATTCATGGATGCCCTGCGGGTAAATCTACAGCAGTCTGCATTCTGTGTCAGCAAAATTGCGTGATGACCAACAACTGCATGGCAGAGCAACCTGCTCTGTGCCAGCACAGCCAGCACTCTCTACCTGGGTTGCATGAGCTTGCAACCATCTCTATTGTGGCATTGGCCAATTGTTGCCTGCGTCCTGACTCTGCTGCACTTGTTGGTGGTTTGAGCTGCTCGTGTCCCCTGTGACCACTTGCTGCTTGCATCCTGGCTCTGTACCAGCCTTGATGATGCATTCAATGCCAAGCTGTGTGCGTACAGCTAAGAAGCTGCCTGGCTAATCCGCTCTGAGCTTGACATGTGCCCGCGCAGTCCTTCTATTATGACAAAGAGCCGATGATGGGTAACGAGGAGTTTGACAATCTGAAGGAAGATCTGCTCTGGGAGGGCAGCAAGGTTGCCATCCTCAGGTCAGCATCGGCTTGGCTAAGTGCATACATTGCTTACTGGCCTGTCTTAGCAACAGGTTGGCCTTGAAAATGATGACCAGCCCGGGCCCAAAGCAGGGGTCTGCAAGGCACAGTTGCGGGGCTGGGATGGCTGCAAGGCGCTGCTGCTGGTCTGAAAGTGCATCCAGCATTCACTATTATTGCCAGGCCTGTTGTTGCATCTCTGCTTTTCAATCTCATGGCGAGCACAGCTCAAGGCACAGCATGCCACATGACTAAAAGTCGCTGAACCAGGGTGCAGCAGCCACTGGCTTTGGAATGCCATGTTCCCCAGGGCTTGAGCCACCCTTGCCCTTATGTGCAGCAACAGACTGAGCCCATTCTAATGCCCTGCTCTACAGCTCAACTGAGAAGAAATTCATGCAAGCCTCCATGGCCCAGCAGGCTGGCAAGCCCATCATGTCAGACCAGGAGTACGATGACATCAAGAACAAGCTACGAACAAAGGGCAGCCTCGTGGTTTCCCAGGTAAGCTTGCGCACCTTTTAAGGCGTGAGATGTTGCATGGTTGGGTCGAGGTTTGCTGAACCATTTGGGCTGCTGAGGGCCCAGTGTGGCCAGGCTGAGCCTCTACGGCATTGTGCTCTTGGACATGGCTCTGTCGTCTCCCAGCTGGCATGTCTTGAAGGCACACGCCAACAACCCCTGTGTTTGTACAGGCCTTGGTGTCCAATCATCTCTCTGCTTGACGCTGTGGCCATGCCATGTGAGGCTCTCCATGCTGCGACTGCAGGGCCCCCGCTGCAGCCTTCGCTCAGGCAACATGTACTCAGACGCCTCCCCTGACTACATCAAGATGACTGCCCTCAACATCCCTGCTGCTGTCGGGGTCAGTGGGAGCCTCAATCTTGCGCTCAGCAGCGTCCTGCTTGTCCCAGCCTGCTGCAGCTTTTTGCTCTCGTGTTATATAACTAGCAATGTCTTCAAGCAGCAACTTCTGGCTGTGTTTGTCCCTGCTCACTCCATCTTGTCATGACCCTTGCAAGGTTTCCTGCTTATCCCATCTTGTGTGCTTGGCTCAGCAGGGCCCTGCTTGCCGCACTTTGTTGCAGCTGGAGTCTCAAGCTCTTGTGCGCTTGCCTGTGCAGGTGCTGCTGGCTCTCTTCCTGCTGGATGACTTCACTGGTTTCCAGATAACCAACCTGCTGGAGCTGCCTGAGCCCTACGGCATTGTATTCACGTGGGGCGCTGTTCTCCCAGTCGTGTTTGTGTTTGTGGCCAGCATCACAAACTTCATTTTCAAGGACAACCTCATCCTGAGGGTGAGGGGCCATTGCAGTGGTGTCTTCTGTCATAAGGGCTGGGGCAGAGCTCCGGTGGCTTGTCATGCCAGCCTGACATATGCTGGATCTGCAGAGTCTGTGCACTGGGCTTGCGGCTGCCATGGGCAGCGACCTTCAGCATGGCACGCTGCGATCTCATGCAGCAAGCAGTTTGCATTGCATGCATGCAGCTGGCTGGGCTCCTGTCCCTGCTATCGTCTGCTGCCAAGTGCAGGGACAGTGCCCTAACTGCGGCGCAGCAAGCTCGACCTACTTTGGCGACATTCTGACTGTCAAGGGCAATCGCGAGGTGAACCAGCTGGACTGCGGGAACTGCAAGGCTAAGCTGGAGTTCAGCGCGCCAAGACGAGAGGTGCGAAGGCTGCTTTCCGAAATGTTGGCAGGAAGCTCCTTGAAGCGCAGCATTGCTAAGGCAAGCCCTGCCATGGTTTGGCTGGCGGTGGACCCACTGCATGGCTGAGCAGCTCCTGCTGGAGCTGTGGAGCCCAATTTTGCTGAGGCCTTGCCCCTGCTGATGTGCAGATCAAGGTGGCGTCAATGCCGGGGGCTGAGGACAAGAAGAAGGGAGGCAAGAAGGGTGGTGCTGCTGCAGCCAAGAAGAAGGCTGCAGGAGCAGCGGCTAAAAAGAAGGAGTCCAGCACTAACGAAGGTGCTATGGCAGAGAAGAAGGAAGAGCAAAAGTCGGAGGCATGAGGCCGTGCTCCTCTGTGGCCACAATTCCAGCTTGCTTTTTTGTCTAGTGCTGCATCTGACTGCAAGCTGAGAGATGTTCTGGCATGTACATCATGCACTCCCCCCTGAAAATCGTCTCCTCCAGATGAACTTATTCATTGACTGAGTTTTTGTGTGGTAGGACTTGGACTGCTCCTCGAGTCGAAGGGCGCCAAAGGGCAGAGGTTACACCTCAGCACGCCACCCAGCCTGGCATCTGTGCAAGCACTGGGTGTGCTCTTGTTGGCTGGTTCAGCGCCAGGCAGGCATAGTGTCACAACTCAACACTGATATGCGACGAAACCAGCTGCAGTGCAGGTTTCCCTTTGTGTCTATGACAATCACAACTGTTTGCTGCCCAGCCTGGTTTTGCCACTTGTTATTTGCTGATACATCTATTTACAGCGGCATGGACTGTGAATGCATGATCCTTGTGCAGGGGGCAGGACCATATCGCATGTGCAGGAGGGTGAGAGGCATGGCTCATCAATTTACTCAAGACTTGTCAGGGAGGGCCCTGCACAAGGAGGGAGGAGAGGGCCAATATCTACAAGGAAAGGAGGAGGGGCCATGAAAAGCAAAGAGGGGCCCAAACAGAGCAAGAGAGGCAGGGCCATGAAAAGAAAGAAGGAAGACAATGATGCATCATTTGTCAAGGAGGGCCACGTCTCTCCCACACAACAGGGCTCTCACAAAATGGAAGCAGGGGGCAGGGCAGCTTGCTGACGGCCACCTCTCAAGAGGAGGCATAGCTGCGGCAGTCAGCCAGCTGGACCATCAGGCTCAGCACGTCCAGTTCGGCAATCACCTCAGGATCGAACACGCAGGCAGCCCCGTAGTTGCTGCAGGTCTGATTACCGCTGGTGAAGATACTGCTGTCAGTGGAGGCCATGCTGCTGCTGGTGGCGGTGGTGCTGCCACCCACAGTGGTGCTGGAGCCAGAGTCGGTCGTTGCAACCACCTGGCTGATGGCACCGGAGGACCCTGCAGCACAGCACAGAGCGCATGGCTAAATTTTGTGTGTCTTTGTAGCATCCTGGTGCATGTCACGCAGCACCCCAGTCAGCTTTCAGAAGCAGCCGTTCAGGAAGTGCAGCGCATCAGGGGCACCAGACAGGCTGACAAGCCCCCAGCACATGCTCACCCTGGGCAGAGATGGTGACGTCTGTGCCAGGAAGCACTGCCTGGGTGCCAGGGTTGTTCACAATCTGCTGCACAATCTGCTGAATCTCATTGTAGTTGTACGTGGTGGAGGACGAGTTATAGTACTGGCTGATGACCTGCGTCGTGACCTCGTTCACATAGTTGATGTATACGTTGCTGCAGGCAGGCAAGGAAGGTGTCAGTCTTGGTCCATACAAGTCCAGTGATTACATTTAGGTGATTTTGTTTGAATGCACAAAGCAACATCAGCCCAGCCAGCAGCAGCAATGATGGCTGCGAGCAGAGACATCACACACAAATGTAGCTCAACAGCAGAGCAAGCCACTCACTTGCTGCCGATGGTGTTGTTCGAGTTATTGTTGCTCCCAATTGTGTTGTTCGAAGGCGAGTTGATGGCGCTGCCGACGACCCCATTGTAGCTGTTCTGCGTGGCCCCAGCATTGTCCACAGATGTGTTATTTGTGTTGCTATTCCCGCTGTTGACGAAGTTGCCTTGAAAATTTCCATTGTTTCCCCCAGCTGGAGCAGGAGTGGCAGCAGGGGCAGTGGTGCCTACAGGCAAAACAGGAATCAGTGGGATGCCTGGGCCGCAGAGCTCTACCCGCTCTGAAAATGTCATCATCAGCAGGAGCTGCTGCTAAAGGGTCACTGTGCATTCTGAGCACAATCAGCCCATGAGGTATGGTGTGTACTCACCGGCTGGTGCGGCTGTAGACGAGGGGGGGGGCTCTGTGGTGCCAGGTGGGGTGGGTGCCTGTGTCCCAGGGGTGCCTGTGGGGTCCTGCAGGAGGCGCCTCATACCTGCAGAGCCATGAGGGACCGCTCAGGTACAGCAGCCGCCTCAGGTACAGAAACCGTTGAGCGCCAGGTGGCAGGCGTGCACACAGTCAGTGCAGCTGCAAATTGCCACCAAAGTGCCCTGGCAGCTCAATCTAGTGCTGGCAGATCTTGCCAGCAAAGCAGCACAGTAGATGGGACCACACTCGAACTGAGTGGTTTGGCAGTGATGGTCAAAGTTCCTCCAACGGTGTTGGACTCACCAGAGTCAGAGCTGATGCTGCTGGTTCCCTGTGCCTGCAAGCAGAGTCAGCAAAAGCGGTTAGCCGACATTCGCGGCCGAGCAGGATGCAACCTCGTTCAACTGCGCTGCACAGCCCCACGTCGTGCCACTTACCACCACTGCTGAAGCCAGCAGACCAGCGCATGCGAACTTGGAAAACATCATGGTGGGTGACGGTTCGAGAGCTGAAGAGCAAAGAGGAGAGAAGCGAGATGCGAGAAAAGCTGGAGAGCTGGTGTGGGATCAGCTATCTGTGTGCGTGAATGAAAGCTACCCGGGTCGGTTGGCAGTTATAACCAGACATGTAACCTAATCAGTATAAATATATAATACTACATCATTATTACTTTTTCGTAAGTCCCACAGCTGGGGGCCCAACGACCTGTTACAGATGTTTCACTGATGGTCTGCACTTGTGAAGCCAATTCAATGCCGCCGTCATGAGGTTGTAGCCTGAGTCGTATGGGTTAGCTCATATGGGTTGGCAAGATGCCTCAGGAGGCCATGCACAAGCGGGGCACGGGTCGTGACAGCCTGAGACGCTGCCCAAGGCCTCGCATGTTGGGTTGAGCAAGCAATGAGAATCGATCTGCTTGAGTGCCCAGCAGCATGCCACTCTGGCACAGCCTCTGTCCACCTTCTGGGCTGCAATATGCACGCCAGATGCTGGAGCTCCCAGTGTTTTGCAGATTGGCCAGCCTCACCATCAGCATTGCTTCTTGTTGACCGGTGTGACGCAGGGTCAGTAACAAGAGACACTGTGTGACACGTTCACACTCATGGTGGCATCGGGTAGCGTCACCTGGACTGCATATTCCTTGTACAGGGGCTGAGCGAGGGCCACAAGATTGCGATCTTTGAATGCCCAAAAGTGCGGCCCCCGGGAAGCGATGTAGGCAGCGCAAGCAGCACATTTCCAGCTGAGCCAGCTGCAGAGAGAGCGCGTCGTGAAGCTGATGTTGTGCGGCCTGGTTGAGCTCCAGCTGGACCCCATGGAAGCCATTGTGACAGCTGAACACCGCCGGGAGGATCAGGCTCATCTGACTGCTGCAGATCGGCAGGCAGCAAAGCAGTTGCTGAACTCAACCATGCATATGTATGACTTGCAAGGTTCAAACATGATGAGGGGCATGAATCAACAAGCAGCTGTGTGGCTACCATGTCCATCTGCATGCCACTGATCAGGATCTGGCACTTGAGAAATCAGCTCATGTCCATGGCAGCCAGCTTGCAGTTGATCAGTACCACATGGACATGCAGTCGAACTACATGCTCTGAGAGCTGCTCTTGAGTGAATACTGTGCACTGCGCTAAAACCTCTGGATCCAGATGGGAGCTGTATCAACATTAGGCATTGTTGACCGGCTATCAGCCCAGCACCTCAGACCAGACCCTGGGGTCAGCCCAGCTCTGAATCTTTCAGCTCGCCCTTGCGTGCACATTGTTTTGTGTCCATGAATTGTTAGCGTTCAGACCAATATGGCGCCTCCTGTGGTGCAGTCTGCGGTCTCCACGCCGTCAGCACCAGCACCAGCGCGGACTCGTCAGCATCTTCACAACCGACAGAGTCCACTGGCAGCACTGTGAAGAGTGATGGCAGCTCCAACATGTTCTCCGGACCAAAGTGGGAGCTGGCCGCAGCCTGCAGCGCAGCCTGAGCCTCCATGAGGCTGTAATGCTGGCAGCCACAGAAGCAGCAGGCATCTGCCATGTCTGTCCAGGCCAGATCGGCCTCATCAAGAGCCTCATCCATCCAGGCCAGTGTGCTCTCCAGGGAAGTCCTGAGGGCAGCTGACACACCCGCCGGCAGGCTCGCCTGGCACGCCAGGAAGCTGCCTGGCGAGGTTAGGCTGGTGCAGGCTCCAGCGTCCAGGGTGACATGCGTGCGCCGCAGGCTGCCGGGCCAGCGAGGCCAGCCGCCTGCAAGCGACCCTCAACATGTGTTCACCGGACATTGTGTGTGCCTGTGCCAATGCTGGAAACACTTCTCAGGTGCACGTCTAGGCAGTCAAGTGCCACTGCGAGAGCAGAGGGAGGCCAGAGGCACTCTGCATCCAGCAATGACTGCAGGGCTGTACCTGCTGGACCCAGTCCCTTCGTGACAGCCCAGCAGGCTGCTCACCATTGCTCGTGCTTCTACCTGTGCTATGTGTAGCAGCAGTCAAGTGCTTGCAGGCAGCTGCTGCACCAGGCTGGCCAGGCCAGCAAATGCATCTGTCTTTGCTGGGCCCGCCTGAAGCCCTGACAGCACCCAGGCTGGCCATGCCAGCATCGCAAATGGCATTGGTGGACCCACCTGACTACCTCACAGCAACAGACTGCCGGCTTGCAGCGCATCTGTTGTTGCTGGGCCCACCTGATGCCCTCACAGCAGTCGGCTGCAGCTCCACCAGCGCTCCCTTAGGCAGCGCTGAAACTGCCACAAATGTCACCATCGGAGCCCAGCTGTCAGGGACAGTTAGCGCCTGCAGGTAGCTATCTGGTGGCACACTGCTTGCAGCAGCAGCATCCTCGGTTTCAAGGTCGTCTGCAGATGCTTCTGTGACCTCGGAGGTCGCCGCGGCAGCGGATGATGAGGTCAGCCATTCAGACAGCATGCAGCGCAGCTGCTGCAGCCCCGCTGGAGTGGCTGCACTGCTTGCCAGATAAATCGTGGCAGTCAGCATGGCCTGAGGCAGGCTGCTGTCGATTGCCACTGCCACTGCCTGGCAGCTTGCACAGACCCTGCAGCAGTGAGGGAATCATTGCTGCAGCTATGCTGGCAAGCAGCTGTTTGAGTCAGTATCTTGCAGCAAAACTGACTCAGCTGCAACATTGCTTGCTCTCTGGGGCTCCCTGCTTTCGAAGGCCGCAAGGCCCTACAGGGCGGCCTGGGCAGTGGCTGGCGCACCTCCACATGTGACATGGCAGCAGGCCGCAACCAGGAAGCCTAACCTGGCAAACTCCGCCTCGAGGCCGCCCACGACCAGCTGCATGGTGGGAGGGTCCAGCCCGATCTGACCCGCAAAGTGGACAATCCCATGGGCACTGCAGGCCTGGCTGTATGGCCCGATGCAGCAGGGAGCCCAGGCACTGATGCTCTGCACGTGGAGGACATGCCGCGCAGTGCTGCCTGCAGAGTCACAGGGATGGCTTTCAATGAGGTACTGGCCCCTACGTGAACAGTCTGCCACTGCCTCTGGCGTGGACCAGGGGGGCTGCAGGCACGTTCAGTTGAGATGGCATCGGAATGGCACGCACGAACCAGGCATCGCTCGCTAGATGCCCACGCAGATCAGGAAAACCACAGAATGCGGAAAGCCGTGTGGGATTCGTAAGGTGTACATCAGCACCTCTCAGCAAATCAGCCAGCCTGGGCTGGTGCTGCACCATGGGCAGGGCTATCTATCATAACACATGTTGCCTGGACTGAGCGCACCTGGCTGGGCAGGCAGCAGCATGTCCACCATGACCACCCCTTTGGGTCCCAGGGGCAGCTGCACGCAGGCCCTGGCAGCAGGCTGCGTGGCGGGCAGGTGGCAGCAATAGGCAGCATTGGCAGCGGCAAAATGCTGCAGCGTGGCGAGGTGCAGGTGCACAAAGAGGGTGTCTGCCAGGCTCAGGCCGCAGGCTCCCGCTCCTGCAAGATGCGGCTGCAGAGGCTGAACCCGGAGAAAGAGATTCGTGCAGCGCGCCAAGCTTGGTTGTGCAGGTTGAGAGGGCTCTGGCTGTGACCGGTGCAGGTGTCAGGGCTGAGGGTTCAAGCAGCAGAGACTCGCAGCAGGCAGCACAGCACTGTGCATCCAGGGGTTTGTTTTGCTTGTGAACAGCAACCTCCTCTGTTGCGTTTCAAGAAAAGCATCCGACATCGTCACCTGCTGCCATTGCGTTCAGGGCCATGTGGACTGCTGCACCAGTGAGCTCTGGCGTGACTGGAACGCCCTCCTCCTGTAAAGAGACAGCGGCCTGCAGCCTGCACAGAGGTATCCCTGTGACCACCTCAGCTGGCATCAGCAGGCATGCAGAGCAAGCAGCTCTGCACAAGGCACACTTCTTACGTGCACACTGGCTGTGCCAACAAGCGGCACCATTGGCGAAACGGCCTTAGCCTGCTTATCCTCACCTACAGAAAGTGGTGCCCTGCCAGAGCCGCGTGCCGCACTGCAGTGCTGTCCTCGCTGCACCTGAGCCCTGCTGGGGCCGCTGCGGTATCAATGCTGGGTCAAACGATTGGGGGACATTGACAGTTTGGGCCAGCCCAGGCATCGCCCGGCCTGCCTCAGCTGCCTGGTGCTGCGCAGGAGCAGGCTCCCCATCTGCCATGTCTGCCGTGGACTGTGCTTGGAGTCCCTTTGGTTGTATGTGGAAGCTGACGGGGTGCAGCACCCCCACAGGGGCGAAGGTGTCTGGCGAGTGGAGGCGGGGCTGCCACTCATCCAGCACCACCCGTGCGTGCTGGAACAGGGGGCAGTCCATCACCAGGGTCTCATACTCGCCCCCCTCCCCGCACACATTGCACCCATAGTCTCTGCAGGCACAGGGGAGGCTGGTGAGCGCAGGCGGGCTTCTGAGTCCCTTACTTCTGCCTCAGCCATTGTGAAGGAGCTGGAATCTGCCCCTCCATGTAGAGCCTGCAGCCGCACCCTCCTGCAGGGCACCAGGAAGGGCTGGTGGGTGCATGCAGAGCGCGCCCTTCCTGATGCAGCCTCAGCTGTCAGGCACAGCCTCACCACCACTTGCTTGGTGGGGGACACTGCCAAGTGGTGGACACAGCCTGTACACCTCTGCACAGCCAGTATAGCAATCGGTGCTGCAGCTATGAATGGACAAGGAAAGCATTGCAGCGCTGCTGGCTGCAGTGTCTGCCTCGTGCATGCTGGTCTGGAGCTCAGAGGGGTCAGCTCAGGCCAAGTACTGCAGCAGCGACCTGCTGGCAGCAGGGCAAGTAGTGCTGCAGCTGAACACTAGTGCTCGGCTGTTGGGCTGTGGCCCAGCAGGCCACAGATGAGCGACTTTGTGCTGCAGTAATGCATCCAGTGCAGCAGGTTCTCAGCAGCCACTAAGCACTCTCATGTCCCCCTGTCCGTCCACCCCATGCTCAGTGGCCCTCTGATGCGGCCTGCAGGTGATGCTGCAGCAGTGTTGCACCTGGCCAAGCGCTGCAGGGCTGGCTGCACCTCCTGCAGGCTCCTGCCCAGGTGCTTGCCCGGGTGCAAGCCCATGGCGGCCACCTTGACCAGCACGGCATGCACGCCCGCAGCAATCATGGACTGCAGGAGCAACTGCTGGGGCTGGTGCCACATGTAGGCCAGGGACACCAGGCCCAGACGATGACACACCTGCCAGGCAGGCAGGTGCAGCCGTCAGGTGCACAGCAGTCTGAGAAGCACCGTGGAGCAGAGCAGAGTGCCTGCACGCAGGTGGGCAGGCAGGCAGGTGCAACTGTCAGCTCAACTGCAACGCTAGAGGCACTACAGGAACGTCCGCATGAAGAGTCTGCCCAAGCTCCTTGCATGCTGAGAGGCGAGTGGTCACTGCAGGCAGGCTGCGATGTGCAGAACTCAAGTTTTCGCCAGGCACTGCAATGAGGGAGGAAACTGCAAGGGTCCCTCACATGCTCCACACGGAGGCGCTGGTAGTCCGAGGCAATTGCTCCAGATGACACAGCCTCGATCTCTGGGTGGAGTTGCTTGGCAAAGGCCAGGAGGGCCAGCAGGTCCTCTACCTCATCCCCTGCAGTCTCCTCGTACGCCATCTCCTGCAGCAGGGACAGCAGCTGTTTGTTAGGTCTCTTTGGACTGCTAGTCTCTGGTGGCAGCATGTGGGGCACAGCCCCAGCTCCAGATCACGTAGTGCCTGTCAGAGGGTCATGCACATTCCACAGGCGGATGATGCAACATCCTGCCACCAAGCATCGGCCACCTCTGACTAGGCAGCTCCCTGCAAGCGATCTGCAGCAGCGCAGGCAGGACTGCACGTTTGTTTGAAGGCTGTCATGGAGCGATGCTAGGTGGCGCAACGTCCGGCCACCATGTACACCAGCAGCCTCTCCCGACACACTGCAGCTTACATCAAATCAGCACAACAGCTTTTGAGGTCTGGCATGCCGCAATGGCTCCCTCACCTGGGGTCTGGCGTCGCCAGTAAGCTGCCTGGGCAGCAGGGGCACGCCCAATCACTCTGGACATGGCCACATCTCATGCACAATCCAGCATTCAGCTGCAGCAGTCGCTTGTCTGCCAGGCCTCATCACAGCATTTCAGAGTCCGTCTCACCTGGCGCTTGGCAGTGCCGGTGAGCCGCCTGCGCAGCAGTGGCAGGCCCATGCACTCCGCGTAAGCTGCCACCAGCTGATGCCCCACAGTTTGGTACATGTAGCTGTCCAGCTCATCGATGTCCTCCTCAGCAGGCAGCAGGTTGGCCAGCGCTACAATCTCGTGCCCATGCTGTGTGCACAGCATCATGTTGTAGCAGGAGTCCTTGCCACCACTGCATTGAACATGAGATTCAGCAATCAGTCAAGGTCTGGCAGTCCTCCTGGGTCCCCTCACCTGACCAGTGCAACTACCTTCATGGTAGAAAGAAGAATGCAACTGTCACAACTCGAATGCCATCCTCATCATCTTTGTGCGTGCAGCACGTCCATTGAAGTCAAGCTTGCAAAGGATTGGCTAGAACTGAATTCCTCCATGGCTCAAAATGCTATGCAATGTCAGCATGCACTGCACAACACCTGCCTGTCCGCAAAGCATCGGCTGGCAAGCCTAGGAGCCCTGCGCCAACAGCAAAAGTGCTGTTTGCAGCCCAGGCTTCAGTGGACAAGAGGCCTGCACCTGAAAGCAGGTAAGCTTTTGCGGCCAACTCCTCCCTGCCAGCCACAAAAGTAGCTGCCAGTCACAGAGTCTGGCATCCCGGTCAGAACTGACAATTCAAAGAAGTCTGCGCCTGTCTGGCAGTCTTATATCCTCCAAAGCCAGCCAGGCGAGCCTCTCCCCACCATGAGTGTGCTGAGCACCCCAAGCTGTGCCGCAGAGCTGTCGAGTGATGATGAGGAGGAAGCTGCCTCCATCGAGCAGGCACGGGCTCAGCTGACACGTACCTTCTCTCAGGGTCACACCTTCAGTGGCACTGAACTGCGCCAACTGATCTGGCAGAAGTGGGGTCGCAGCTATGACTGCAGACTCCACAAGCGAGGCAACCGGTGAGTCAGCAGTTTCCAAGCTGAGCTGCAGCATGGAGGTACTTGTCTTGAACGGCTCTGCCGTCTCTTACACAGGGCCACCACTCCTGGAAAGCCCTTCACAAGCAATCGCATGCCCTGGGGTCTGTGGCTAATCACATCACGGCTGCTCACGTGCAGGGTCTACGTCCAAGTGATGTGGAAGTTCCTTGAGCAGCAAAGCTTCGCCCTCACAGAGCAGCAATACGTGCAGCAATTGGATGCTGTCGCTTCGTACATAAGCCTGTGGGGTGCTCAAGAGACTGTCCGCAATGGCATCGCAGCTGCAAATAAGCGCGGGCCTGGCTTCACTGGAGGTGGGGGCGCAAGGGCTATCAGCATTCCGCTAGGGGTGGATCTGGGCAGTCGCGGCACTGAGTGGAATTCGTTCTAGTCATTTATCATATCAAAACTGAGACATGTACCCTAGGCAAGATTGACAAAAAGGTCAGACATGAGCAGCACATCTGACACACACTGGAAGCTGCATTGATGAGAGGTACAAACAGAGCTCTGAGTTGAAACCAGTCCTATGCGCGGCCCAGGTCAGGTCCCCTCGCATGCGAATTGTTGGGGCAGCGGAAATGTAAAAGGGGTGGGCGCCCACTGCACTACTATTTGTTGTGAAATAAAGCATGGAAAGGGGCATCTGCATGGAAGCCTGCAGGGGTGGTCTCTGAGGGTCCCGTGCAGGGAGTGATGCCCCAGTGGGCATCCAGTGATGTACCAGCTGGCCCAAACAGACTATCACAGCTGCCCAGCAGCGAGCCAAGATCATCGTAAGGAGTGGCTGTGCAAGGGGCGCCCTGCCCCAGCCGTGACTTGCCCTGGCCCTGGGCGTTGCCAGGCCAGCGCACTGCCAGTTGCAAGCCAGAGCCCTGTGCCTCCATCTGCGGCGTCTGCAGACAGGTGACCGGAGGACCGATTGAATGGCCTACATTGGTGTGTGATCTGCTGCACACCGCTTGCCGGGGTTCCAAGGGAACAAGCAGCAATTAACCACCCCTCCGCAGCTTGAACAGTGCTTCATGGCTTGCAGGCAGGCTCACCTGCAGGGCATCTGGCTGCCTTGGGCCCTCCTGAGCATCCCTCCTCGAGCCTGCCAGGTCCAGATGGCCGGCAAAGCTGGGGGCTGCAGCGCCTTGTGGCTGCGCTGCCTGCGAACTGACAGGTCTGCTGGATGCCCACCCATGCAGGCTCAGCTCTGCAGCCAAAGAAGACACCAACTTTGGTGCACTGCCCATGCATTGCAGGCGGCACAGGGCATCACTTGTTGCTCCATGCAGGTCTACAGGCACACACCAGTCTTCCCCACACGCTGCCAATGAAGCAGCTCCCCATGACACAACCGCTGCCCCGTTGCAGTGCACCTAGGAGCCATTGGTCCCCACACAAACCCTGAGGCGGCTTGACATCAAGCTTGCTGCGCCTCCCCTGCCACGCAAATCAGTGCAGGCGGCGCTTGTCTGCCTTACCCTGTCATTCAGGTCTGCAGCAATTGGCTGTGCTCTGTGCAAGCACTGTGTCATGCCAGTCAAGGCCATGGCTGCCCAACAGACGCCCCCAAGCAGCTCTGCACAGCAGTGATGAGTTCCCCTCTTCAGCGAGCTGACCCAATGAAGAACAGCACAGCCCCTTGGCAAGCTGAGGCCCTCCGCCAGTTGCACCCAGGCCGGGAAGTGCTGCTTGAGCTGCCACCTGAACCAGATACCCAAGATAGCTGCCCCCACCTGGCCCTCCCGCTGCGCTGCGTGGCCCCTTCTCCCTGTGCACCCAGGCGGCAAAGGTGTCCCCTGAGTCGCTGTGCTGAAAGATCTCCATCTCCTCCAGGTTGATGGGGCTCATGATCTGCTCCCCAGGTGTAGCTACCTGCCTGGTGCTGACCCGCAGCTCCTGCAGGCGGTTCCCCTTCCGCTGCAGCCCAGCCAGCTCGCCAGTGTCCTGCAGCAGAACAATGCACATGAGAGTCATAGGCTGATCACTGCTGTATGGACTTCAGGCGACCTGCTTCTGCTGCAGATCAGAGGGCCGGCCCTGCTAGTTGCTGCCTGGGCTCCACTGCCAGCTGTCTTCACTACACAAACTGGTTGCTGTTGTTGCAGTCGAAGGCTATCCCTTGGCCCCACCTTGGCAGTGCCTACGGGCAGCTGTTGCAGGCCCGCTGCATGATGCCTGGGCGCCACCACATGTAGCCTGCTTCATGCAATAACGTCCAGACTGACATGTTGCTGTCATGTAAAGCGTGAAGTTGGCTGCTGGGCAACCTAGTGGACCGCTCGCCAGAAGCCCACAGAGTAGGTCCTCAGCGCACACCAGGACAACTGCACAGCTGCTTCACAGTGCTGCCTGGCCTGCACTCCCACCATGAAGTGCTGCCAGCGTTTCGCCTGTGCCTCATGCCACTACAGGAGACACCAGCTGCCTTTCCGGCCCCTGTCCACTCCAGATACTGCTGCTGCTGCTTTGGTTTTACCAGTCTGCACGGTGGCATGCCATCTTGGCAGGCAGATCCATAATGTAGGCAGCTAGTTGCACAGCTGCTTCAAGCTTGCCCTGTGCCCCAGCACCCAACACATGGGTGTTGCGGGGACTCACCTGCTGCTGCGGTGCAGGCGCCGCTGCTGCCGGCCCGAGCTGAGCAGCCTGCCGCTGGCTGAAGGCCCTGGCTGCCTCCTCAAACAGCGCAGCCGCCGCCTCCGTGGCTCGCGTTGGGGGCCCTGGGCGTGCCAGGACCTTGGCAGCCTCTGCCAGTCGGGCGGGCCAGCAGTCATCCTCCCCAGAGGGCTCTGCAGCAGATACACAGCTTGATCGGTGGCCCCAGCCAGGTAAGCCAGGTGTCCCTCCTCAGCCGACTGGGCTGGCAGGGCACTGACCTGGGCATCAGCACTCAACCATGCGGCAGCATTGTTTCAGCCTTCAGCCACTGGCACATGCTCCAAGGCAACATCAGGAGCAAGGTGTGCATTCAGCAGATGGAGGGTTGGGCACAAGGCACGGGTGCTGCCACGCACCTTGCTCGACGGCATGCGCAGCAGCGGGTACGTCTCCTGTGTCAGGCTGCATGGCGCTGCCGTTGCGTTCCTGCTGCCCCTCAAGTGGGGCCACAAGACCAGTCAGCTCCTGGTGGTGAGGGTGAAGGGCCCTCAGTAATGATCCTGGCCTGCTGGGCTTGCTGCTGCCATCCCCACCCAGAGCTCGGGCTCCGCTGTCCTCACCGGCGCCTGCGTCAGGTAAGCTGCCATGACCAGGGGCAGCTGGGGGGCTCCCACCCTGCCTGCCTGCAACAGACCGTCGTGGCGCTGCAGGGGCATCACTGCCCCCCTGCTGGCCGCCCGCAGGCCCCTGCTGACTGGAAGACTGTTTCTGACGAGCGCTCCTGGTGCGTACCCTCGTGGCTAGCCACCTGTCCGGGGGGCAGGGTGGGTCGCCGGCCTCAGCAGGCAGCGAAGGGGCCTCAGCAAGCACGCCCTTGTTGCCTGCTGGCCGTCCAGAAGCATCCACCTGATGGGCTGAGTCATGCTGCAGGTGTGCAGCTGGGCCAGCGTCACCCTTCGCAGCGCCAGCGTTGCCACTGTGCAGCTGAGCGCTCTTAGCTGCCACCGAAGCCTTGCTGCAGGGGGCCCTGGCCCGTGGCCTGGGGGCCGGCAAGTTCCCGCCTGCCTCGGGAGGACCCCTGCTGCTCCGGTCGCCCCCAGATGGCCCAGATGCGCGATGCAGCTTGCAGCGCTTGCTGCTGACTGAGTCGTCAGGGCTGCAGGTGCTCGGCGGTGCCTGCATGAGGGAGACCTCAAGTGAGCACAAGCCCTGAAGCCCCTCAAGGTCTCTGCTGCACCAAGTTTTGGCGGGTGCAGGCACACAGCATGGGTGAGAGGTGCACCGCCTGCATGCAGGGCTGTCCCATGTCTGTTGAACACACGATGAGCCTACAGCACACCTCTGACAGCAGTTGGCCACAGCTTACATGCAGCCACCTACCTGCTCCAATGAATGCTGCCAGTGACAGTCCATGACAAACAGCTGCCTCAATTGGCTCTGCAGATTGCATGCTGCAGCTCGCATGCAAGGCCAGCGACTGTGCAGAACTCCGCCCACCTGCTCCACTTCACTGCCAAGCACCCCCTGACTGGGCCCTGAGCCCAGCAGGCGCTGCGCGCTGCGCTTGCGCTTGGCGCGCCGCCTGTCGCTTGGGACCAGGTCCCTGGCAGGACTGGTGACCTGCGTGGCGACACGCGGCTGCAGGGGGCTTCGTGCAAAGCAGAAGCCTCCCCCTGCCGAGCCTTCGCCACCTGCTCCTCCTCCTGTGCCCTGGAATGCTGCAGGCTGGCTGCCCTCTGCGGGGCCCACTGCGCCCCGGGTGTGCTGGGCAGCGGGGTCGTCTCCGCTGCAGCCTGCGTGCCCAAACCTGAGCTGCATGGCCACTGCACCCTCACGATTGGCAGGCACCTGCCAGCCCTGCCTGGCTCGAGCAGTGCCATGCTCAGCCAGTGCATCTGAGCTGGCCCCAGCTGCAGCAGCAGCCCCGTGGGGAGCAGCAGCAGCTGCTGGCCCCCCTGCTGCGGCGTCCAGATCCATGCCCAGCTCCATGTCGGGTAGAGCGTCCAGCAGCTCGCTCTGCTGCTTCATCAGGGGCGACATGTGCAGCGTCTCTGGGGCCAGCAGCACCCTCTGCCCCTGCTGCTGCTGACCCCCTGAGCCCTGCGGCTGGCCAGCGCCTGGACGGCTCTGCGGGTGGCTGCCCGCAGCCCCTGGCGGGCCGCCTCCGGAGCGAATTGCAGAGCACTCCTGAGCGTGAGCCTCAGGTGCAACTGTGTGGGCTGCCTGAGGCAGTGAGCCCTCGTCAGGGGTCAAGTCTGGCAGCGCCTCGGGCACGTGGCTCAAACGCCTCGTGGTAAGGGACGGCGGTGGGGCTGCAGGGGCCAGCAGGGATGCAGCCAGCTGCTGGGGGGTGGCCGCAGGGCCAGCAGCAGCCTCGAAGGGCAGCACAGCACCCTGCGCAGGGGCCAGTGGGGGTGCAGCCAGACGCTGGGGGGTGGCTGCAGCCTCAGCAGCAGCTCCCAAAGCAGTCCCGCCAGCCTCAGAGGGTTGTGCTGCCGGCAGCTCGCCGCAGGCGTGACTGCCCAGGGTGCTCTCCTCGCTGGGCGGCCCCAGGCAGTAGCTGAGCTCCAGAACATCCCTGGGCTGGCCCAGCAGCTGCAGCATGTGGCCTACCTGCAGCAGCAGCAGGACGTTTGCGGTGCAGAGCAGCATGAGGGGACAGTCTCACTAGGAGCATGCAGAACCAGGGTGTGTGCAGTGCACAGAGGCATCTGGAAGGATTCTGACCAGATGCAAGCAGGTCTGTCAGGCCTCATGTCCCAAGGCTGCCCAGGCAAGCAGTTGCCAAGGGAGCCATGCCACACACCAGTGCAGGTGAGCCCTGTTGCTGAGACCCAGGCAGGAGTGTGTGAGAATTATCAAGCACCAGGGTTTGGCCTGCTGATGACCATGCACAGCCAGCTGACAGTTCAGCAATCGTCCCGTCTGCGCCAGCAGTCAGTCAGCTGCCATCCCTGGGCAGCCCAGAACAGTCATTTTTGGCCCTCAGGCCAGCTGTGTCCAGAAGAGCGGTATTGAAGCAGCAACACAGCATGCTCACTGTCTCTCTCCTGTCCAGCTGCACAGCAGCCTGGCACACCAGAAGTGCTTTGCCAACCCCCGGATCAGGCTGCCTTCTGCAGATAACATAGGGCCAGCGCAGAACCAGGACCAAAAGAGAACAGCTTCCCTATCCAGCGCCACCCTCAGGGTCAGCAGCAACGCAGCAGCCCGCACAGGAAGCCGCCCGTCGTCAGCCTCCCTTCTAGCTGTGCAGCAGCCCAACACAGCCTTGGGATGCCTGTTGCTGACATTCAGGGCTTGAAAAGTCTGCTGCTAACCTGAAGCCTGCCGTTGGTAGGCAGGATTTACAAGTCATTTGCCACACCAAAGCAAGCCAGCTCACCGTGAGCCGCCCGTCCAGCTGCGTGGCAGGCCAACACAGCACCACTGGGCCCTCGCATGGCCTGTGCTGTGCATGGCCCAGGAAGTGCAGCTCCTTTGCCTGACCTCTCTCATAGGCGCGCTGCAGCGCCTTCCATTTGTCCCCTAGAATGATGAGCAGGCACTTGGAAAAGGTTTTACTGCTCCTGCAGCACATTGGAAACACAGCAATCAGTGTGCAGCAGGAGCTACCTGTTGGCCACTCAACCCAGTGCGAGCTTTCAAGCTGCTGCAGAGAGCCTTGCTTGACACTGGGAAGATCTTACTGCAGGGGCAGCAAGGTGGTAACAAGCAAAGCATGAGTTGGACAACAGGCAGGCAAGCTGGCTGCAAGAGACTAACCCTGCTGTACCAAACTGAGCAGCAGGTAGGTGCAGATGTTGCAGTGCTGGCCAGGAGGGCAGTTGAGTGTCTCCATCTTGTGGAGAGTGCACAGTCACAACTGCACATCTGCCACAAAACTCCCAATGTTGACCCAGGCACGGGGTAAAACAGAACATAGATGGCCTCACTGCACCTCATTGAGGCGCAAATAACACCTGCTGTCCAGCTCTTGCAACACCAGCCCCTGGCAAAAAGGTCATGCAACACCAAAGCTACCAGACTCACTGTCGCCCCTCGCAGCGTTGGATGAATTTGCAGCCCACCTCTGCCAGGCACAGAAACTGCACAACAAACCAACACAAGCAGAAGTCAAAGCCCTCACTGCCTCTCATTGAAGCGCAGAGTGACCTTGCAACCCAGCTGGCGCACAAACAGAGACAAGCAAACAGGATATTCGATGCCAGACCTGCCCGACCTACCGCGTCTCATTGAAGCGCAGGGTGTGTTTGCAGCCCAACGTGTCCATGCGTTGCCTCACTGCGTCACACGCAGGTCTGAGCACCAGCTGCAGGCGTGCTCGCTTCTTGTCCTGCTCTAGCAGATCCTGGCCCCGCTTCTGCCACAGCAGCCGCACAGGGCCAGAACTGCACCCTGCAGTTCCACCTGCCGCTACCGCTGCTGGCTCTGAGGGTAAGGCATCTGCAGCCTGGCCGCCGTTCGCAGCTGCAGAGGCAGTGCCTAGACTCAACATTGTGTGTCGGTCGAGTGAGCGCCGCAAGGGGGCCTGATATGACATGCCCTCCTGACATGTGTACTGGATGTCTCGGCCAGGACCTGTGGCCAACACCTGCAGAGGGTGCTCTGCAAGCAAGCAGCACATGGCCGAAGACAGTGGCATGGCTGGCAGGTGCCTGTATGTTGAAAGAGCCGGAAGGGGTTGAGTCAAAGACCAAGCAACACTGCTCGCCAGCCTCTTCAACCAGGTACAACAAACACGCCTGGCTCCCTCACCTGGTGCCCCTGTGTCGCGCTGGTTGCCATTGGCCTCTAACTGCAGCGCCTCAGCAGAGAACGCGGCCGAGGACTGCAGCTGCAGCGCGGCCTCTGACCCGCTCAGCAGGCCGCCGCCCGGCACACGCACGTCAGGCCCCAATAGTTCGTCCAGAGGGTCTTGCTCTGGCCCATGGCCTGGTCCAGGTGGGACTGCAATTAGGCCGACAGGAGCCTCCTTGTCTGCGGCCTGCAATGACATGTCTGCAGCTGCAGCCTCAGGCTGGGCCTGAGTCTGGCTGTGCAGCCCGATGGACGCAGCCCCTGCTGTGGAGGCTGCCTGCTTGTCGCCATGGCTACCAACCCTTCGCGGCTGCCCATCGCCTTGGCTGCCTGCCCAGTGTTGCTGCACAGGCTCAGCAGGCTTTTGCCCACAGGGTGCCTGCTCCTCTCTGTGGCTCCTGCCACTGCCGAGCTGCTCACTGCCGCTGCGGCTCCTGCCCCTGCCAAGCTGCTCATTGCCGTCGTGGTCCCCGCTCCTGCCAACCTGCCCACTGCTGCTGTGGCTCCCAGCCCTGCATAGCTGCAAGGGCTCTGCAGGCGGGTGCCTGCGCAGTGTCTCGGCCTGGAGGGGCGCTTTGAGACTGGACTGGTGGCTGGGAGGTGCTGAGCTGCTGCCCCCAGACCTCTCTGACGTGTGTCCATCTGCCCTGGGCTGCAGCAGACGAGGCAGACTGGGGTGCTTGTGGGCATCTTGGCCTCTCACTCTCAATCTCGAGATGGCAGAGCAGGCTCCAAGCTCCCAAAGTCTCTACTCACCTGATGAGGCTGCACTGAGTCCTTCTTGCTGGTGCGACTCCGGCCCTGGCGGCCAGCCCTCCCAGCCCCACTGCCTGCAGGTGTACATGCGAGCAGCTCAAATGTCATGCCCTTGCTGCTGCAGGCAGTGCTGCCTGGGCAAGCTTCCGCTACTGAGCCTGTCCAGGTGCCACATAAAATCTGACAGCCTGTTGAAGAATGAGCAGTTGGGCATGAAAGTGAACAAGTGCTGCCTGCTGCACGCCGATCAGGCAATGCTCTGCTAGGGCAGCCCACTGAGGCGCCATAAGGACACAGCTTCTCTCGTGGGCTTGCCCAAGTTTATGTGCCAGATTGGATGGCCATACTTACCGCATGCAGCTGTCAGCCCCTCCCCTAGCGGCTGCCAGTCCCCCTCCTGCTCACTTCCAGAGCTGCCAGGCCCTGTTCCTGCTTGCTGCACGCTACCAGGCACCAGCGCAGAGCTGGTCATGCTGACGGCCGGGGCTGCGCTGCGTGGGCGGCGCAGTGCAGCCCCGCTGGCCTGGCGCGCTGTCAACAGGGTGTTGGTGGAGGCCGGGTGCGTACCCTCAGGGTTCTGGCTGTGCGGCTGGCTGTGGGACCCAGGGGCATTGCTAACAGGGCAGGGTGGTTGGCGGGGCGGCAGGGCATAGCTGTTGGCGGCATCGCCGCTTGCGAAGCTGGGGTGGGCCATTGAGCTCTGCAGTGGGAGGCTGATTGTGTCGTGTGCAACAAGGGTGGAGGCGTATGCTGTTTTCCTGAGGCCATGCTGCCATGTCAAGGCTGCATCCCAGTCTGAAGGTGCCTGACAGACTGGCCGGGGCATTGTCTGCTGTGGGAAAATAGACTGACCACCGCCACATGGCAACAATGTGGGGGACCCTTCGCCGATTCCCCCATCGCAATCAGCTCCGCCAGCAGCCTTTCAGTACTAGTCCAGCGTGCTGGCCAGGCAGGCATAATAACCTGAAGTGGCTGGCTTCACCCCTACCCTGCGGCAGAGCGTCCAGCTGTGCTTGCTGCCACCCAGCACAACACTCAGGGGGGCAGCTGAACCTGGTGTCCCCCTTGCCCCCGGCCCGCTGCAGGAGCATGCTGTCAGCAGGACAGGGGGTGGCCCTCCCAGTACTCGCAAGCAAACCAATCTCATACCCTCCTCCCCTCTCATAAAGTGTGTGGGGACTCACCTCCCCCCCGCCCCGCTGCATAGCATCGAGCTGCGCCTGCTGTTGCGCCAGCAGGCGCCCCTGCGCTGCCAGCTGGGCTGCCAGGCGCCGCTGCTGCAGCTTGTGCTTCTGGATGGCCAGCTGCAGCTGCTGCTTCTCCAGCTCCTTCTGCTGCCTGCGGCCCAGCATTCAGGCAACCCAATTTCAGGGCATGCTGCCTCAAGCTTGCTGAACTTCCTTTGACTGCTTGCGTGAGGCAAAATTATACTTTGCTGTCAAGCAGGGCGAAGCTTAGGGTGACAAGATTGATGGGGGTGCAGACATTTGTTGCTGGCTCCATAGTGAGGATTTGGACCCCTTGCTTGCTCCAGGCAGCACAACAGCCACTTGAGGTCTGCACTCTTTCTGTGTGGAGGCCCTGGTGCCTTGCTAGGAGGGTGGAGCAATGCTGTGCAGCCAGAAGGGTGTGCCAGAGGCGCTCAGAACAGGGGGAGGGCAAGGCAAGGCATTGGTGCTGGTCACAATCCACAGACAGACTTGCAAGGGAAGGTTCGTTTCCCCACCTGCGCAGGGCAACCTCCCTCTGATGCAGCTCTCGCTCCAAGCCAGCTGCCCTGGTCGGGGTTAGGTCAGCCTCTGACTGAGGGGACTGCGGGGGGCACAGTGCACCCTCCTCTGGGTCAGGCTCCTTGCTGCCAGGCTCTGCATGCACAGGCTCTGCATGCCTAGGCAGGTGTGCCTGAGGCCTGCAGCCCCTTGCTGGTCCCCAAAGGTCGCCGTGGCCAGCTGGTGCTGCCTGTGCGGCTCTCCGCGGTTGCGTCTGATTGCCTGCTGGCTCGAGGGCCAAGTGCAGGAGGGCAGCTCCTGAGGCCGGCTGCTGGGGCAGAGCCTGGCCGGCAGGCAGGCTAACAGGCAGGTGCTGACCGCTGTGATGCCTGTTGTTGGGGTGCCTGCTGCCAGGGGGGAGGTACTGATCGCCATGGTTGGCTGGCAGCGGCCCACACGAGGACGTGGGCAGAATGGGCTGCTGCTGCTCATGCGAGGCCTGACTGGGCACCACACCCTCACAGTAGCTGGGGCCTGCCAGCTGGTGCTCGTGAAGGCCCTGGAGGACCCCTGCACTCCCTCTGGAGGTTGGACCAGGCAGCTGCTGCTGTACCTCAGGCAGCCGGAACCTGCCAGAACATGGCAGCATGGCCTGCTGCTGGTGACCCAGCCCCGGCAACCCGAAGCCACCAGAGGCAGGCAGCATGGCATGCTGTAGCTGCTGCCCGCCACTGCCGGCCGACCCACAACTGTACAACAGACTCGTGGGCTGCTCAGGTTGGTGAGGGGGCAGCTGGCCGGGCTGCTGGCCCCCACAGCTGCTTAGGGGCAGTGGGGCACTGGACGCTGGCAGCTGCGCAGGGTTGCTCAGACCCGGGGCAACGCCAAAGGACTGCACCTCATGGCTGCTGCTCCAGGGAGCTGCAGGCAGCTGCCAAGCACCCCTTGCCTGGTGGCCTGCCATCTGACTGCTGCTGGTGCCCGGCTCCCAGCCCTGGTGAACGCCCGGTAGGCCCGCTGCCCGTCGCCTTGTGGGCTCCCCAGGCATGGCCAACCCCCCGTCTGCTTCAGGGGCGCCACTGCCCTGAGGTGCAGGCTGAGCATCTGCATCGTCCAGCAGCGGAGGCAGGTCTGCCAGGGGACCGGGTGGCCCTGACTCCAGCTCCGAGGAGCTGTTGAGCTCCATGCTGAGTGACCTGCCACCAGCAGCATTGGCTGCTGCCTCAGGAACCTGCAGGGGACCACAAGCGAAACTTATAGAGAGGTGCAACATGCTGAGTAGCTGCCACTGGCAGCCTGGTCACATCAAGGGAGGATGCACACTGCTATGACTTGAAGCTGCAGACACACATGCAGCTTAGACAAGGTGTGTGGGTCTGCACAGGTGGGCTGGACCTCAATCAGAACTGAGGCAGCACACTGCCTGCCCTGACGCACCTGCAGGCCCAGCTCCTGGAGGGTCAGGCTGCGCCCCTTCAGCTCCTGCAGCGTGGCCGCCGGCAGGGTCCACACCGCCTGCATGACGCGGCAGGCCTGGCTGCCAGCCCAGGCCTCCCCGCCGGTGCCCGTGTTGGCCTGCCCCGCGGCCTCTTGGCACAGGCTGTAGGCGCAGCACAGCTGGTACACCCAGGGGCTGCCAGGGTTGAGGTCGCGCAGCCGCCGGGGGCACAGCTGCGTGCCTGGCATCCGAGAGTTGGCTGCCGCAAACTGGGCCCACATGTCCTCAAGGAAAGTCACAACCTGCAGGTAGGCATGGGGCCTGTCGTCACAGCTGCGTGGCAGTGCTGGACCACACTTGACTGCTGCAAAACGGGCCCACATGACCTCCAGGATGTGCTGCATCTGCAGGCAGGCACAGCTTGCTGGCCAAACCAGGGGTTGCACTGCTGAGTTAGCGGTTTGCAGCTGCAAGCTGCACCACCTATCGTCCTCCAGGGATGTCATGAGTTGCAGGCAGCCCCTGGGCTGCTGCCAAAGGCAGGAAAGCAATGGTTAAGACGCATTGGGCTGCTCTCGATGGAGCCCATACTTAGGACGTTAGGATCGGGAGGCAGTGCAAATGGCATGAGCAGCAGTCCCTGTTCAGATTCCAGGGGCCCTCGTGGTGCAGGAAGCTTACAGGAGCAAGATTGGCATCTCCCGCAAGAAAGCAGGCACTGGGCGATAGCATGCTCCTTCCAAGGCTTCATGCAGCTCAAGGACAGCCACTGCCACCGCCAATCAAGCCCAAGAATGGCAGCTTGAGCAGCAATCTGTACGGCAGCATCACTGCCCCGGCTGAGCAGAGAATGCAGGTGGCAAAGCTTGCCTCCGCAGTGCTCCTTTCAGCAATCCTTGGGGAGGCCAGAATGGGCAGCAGGTGTGGCGGCTGCTGTACATGCTCAAACATGGCATAGAACAGATAGAAGACCTCGTCGTGTGTCCAGACCTTCTGCTGGGCAGCCTGCGAGGGGCATGCTGGTGTGCTCAGAGGATGTCGCTGCCTGTACTGACACATCCTGGCAGCTCTTTGGCCAAAAGGACAAGATAGAAGGTAAGCTGCCTTGCACAACGCAGCGCCATTCATCCACTGCTCCACTGGACTGGCAGCACAGTGGCAGGCATGCCTACCGCAGCACTCCAGGCAAGCCTGGCACGGGCATGAATGCAAGACCGGCATTGCTGAGCCTTGATGCTGGCTGGCTTTGTCACCTTCTCCTGCAGCTTCTTGTGGCATTGCTCAGCCAGGGCGGCGAGGGTAGACGGCTCCG
Source organism: Asterochloris sp. CNOR1 (assembly GCA_963969365.1). Lineage (NCBI taxonomy): Eukaryota > Viridiplantae > Chlorophyta > Trebouxiophyceae > Trebouxiales > Trebouxiaceae > Asterochloris > Asterochloris sp. CNOR1. The sequence continues at coordinate 1,021,210 of OZ017750.1, forward strand.
CACTGGCCCCCTTTATGGAAAAGCAGACATGGTTGTCGGATTGCTGGACTGTGCACTGCTCATGCATCGCAGAAGGCACTGCCACCAAAGGGCTCTGCTGCATGGATGTTCTGACTCACATTGCGTATCTCCTTCAGGCTCTTGCATCCGATCATGATCAATCTGTGGGCATTACGTAGGTGTTCCCGCCCTGCACATCATTGTGGCAGTGCCTGTCATTTGCAGCAGGATGAAGGCTGGGGTCTATGCAGTTGCCAGCGCTGGAGGGACAAGGGTGACGCTGCCTCGAATTGCTTACGGCCAGCAGATGCTCTCATAAGGTGCAGCTCAGTGCTGATCCGAGTGCTCGTTGCCAGCGGAGTTCACTCACCTGCCAGCTTCTCAAACTCCCAAGCGGTGACCACCTGCCGCCCACGGGCAGCGTCGACAAGGAAGAAGCTTGTTGGCTGCCTCTCAGAGCCTTCAACCATAAAGTGATCTGTCTGCCGTTCAAATTCCCCCAGGTAGAGGGCCTTGCAGCCACTCCTGCCGTACTCAGCTGGCTGCGCATGTGGCATCTGGCGAACCACCCACTCCCTGCAACAGCAGCCTGTTTGCAGGGATCTTCAGCTTAGGTGGCTGCGCATGTGGCAGCTCAAGCAAAGTTTTGGTGTGCTCTACTCAGCTGGCTGCACATGCATCAAGTGACTCCGCAATCACTGCAATTGACCCTGCAGTGACCGGCAGAGCACCCCCAAAAGGCGCTTGGGCTGACATGCATCAACAAGCAGACAGTCTCAGCTCTGTGTCTCTGAGGTGCTGCTGCACGCAACACCCTCTGGCTGCCCAGCAGCATCTCTCGTATCGAGTCGATGGGCCCGCCACTGTTGCTGGCAGCACACCTCAGTTCTGTGGTCAACTTTCCCCAGCTGTCAGCGTCCCAGTGGTCTGAGCTGGGGCCAGCTGGTCCCTGGGATGGGCCTGGCTTTGGGGCCCAGGGATGGAGCGGGCGTCGTGACTGCCAGGCTCCTGCAGGGTAGCACTCGATCAGCGTCTGTCTTCCGCCAACACAGGGCATGAGGTGGGGTCCGTGCAAGACACGCAGACATGGCTGTCAGCCCACAGCAAGGCTACACCTGTGGACTGCTGCCCGCTCACAGGAGCGACGAGGCCGCCGCCTGCAGCAGCTGCCACATTGTTGGCGCTGGCAGGCGCCTCAGCGGGGCGTGCCTTCCTCTTGCCAGTGCGCAGCTGAGGCATGGGGAGTCCAGTTGCCTGTTCCTGTTGGGCCCGCCTGGCTGCGCCAGCACCCAGGACGGCACCCGCAGCCAGCAGGCGGTGTGTGTCAGCCTTGACTTGCACAAGACTGGACAGTCGGTGGCGGCAACTGCACCGCAGCACCTAAGTCAGAGCCTGGTCACGTCAGCTGGCTCTGCCGCCGCATGGGCCAGACTGGGCGACGCCCAGAAACTTGGTGCATGCAGAGGTGACACTTGCACCCAAAGCATCTGGCGCAGGCAGCAAATGGGCTTGATCTTGCCAGTCACCCCTGGGAGGAGGGACCAGCTGCCAGACACTGCCCAGATCTGGGTCTGGGCGAGGCCTGCAAGAGGCATGTTCAGGCAAGCGAGACGCAGTCTGCTCACCCAGTCCAGCTGGCAGCCCGACTATGGCAGGGGTTGTTGACTGCTAGATGAGGCCTCCAGAATCTCAGCCCGTACTGCTGGCAAAGCACAAACAGCTGACCATTGATGTGATGGGATTGGACTTGGGCCAGTGACTTCCGTATGTGCGCTGGCTATGTCACACAACATCATGCTGTGGTCAAGGCGCAGGACATACTGATTGAGCAATGCCTGCATTAGTCTTAGCTAACGGATGCAGAGTGCGCTGCTATTGCTGCTGCTTGCAGGCGCTGTATTCGCACAATTTGGCAGTCAACGCTAACGGAAACAAGCTGTGGCCATGGTGCTCAGGGTTGCTCTGGACTGGACACCCAACACCAATCATGCAGGTGACATTCTGAAAGGATCTCCTGCATTGCTGTTGTCTGAAAGTCCGAACAAACAGGCTTGCTGCAGGCTTCTATGTAGCTAAGGCCAAAGGCTACTTTCAGGAGGCCAACCAGTCTGTTCAGATCCTGAGTCCGCACCTTGATGGGTACAAGGCTACGCCAGGTGAGTCACACTGAGCTGCAGAGGTGGAGCGCCTGGCTTTCACAGTGGCGTCCTGATGCGGTGTCCCAATGCATGCAGCTTCAAAGGTGGCAGATGGATCTGCGGACTTCGCCATTGCGCCTTCAGAAACTGTGATAAGCTACAACACCCAACCCAAGGGCAGTCAGAAACCCAAACTTCAGGTGCAGCTTTGCAGCATTGGCAGCTGTGCCTGGACTGCTCATCGAAGTGTTCATGTCTAGCAGCAAAAGCTGCGCTGTTGAGCATGCCAGGAAATGGTCCTGCATCTGTGTACAGGCTGTGGCAGCGCTGCTGCAGACTGACACATCTGCAATTGTGACGCTGGCCAGCAGTGGACTGGACAGGCCAAAGAAGCTGGACGGAAAGGTCTATGGTTCATATGGGGCAAGGTACCCTTGCAGAGCACAGGACTGTGCTGTTTGCGCACACTGCTTGCCTCATGCATAGGCACCTAGGCTCTAATAACAGCACTTTTGGCCTTGACTGCATCAAGGACAGTTGAGGTGAGGGACTCGACTGCCCTTCATGCAGCACACCTTAAAGGGCTGCCACACAGCTGATTGCTGAGTCTCATGTTGGAGACTAGCATGTGCTTCTGCGTAGCACTGCGACTGCCTATGGCTGTGCTGTAGGTATGAGGGGCGCATTGTGCAGCAGCTGATCCGCAACGATGGCGGTCAGGGCGAATTCAAGGAGGTCACTCCTTCCATGCTGGAGATCTGGGACCAGCTGCTGCAGGTAGACTAGTAATAATGTGCTGGTAAAAGTATCCTGCTGTCAAACACATTGGAGCTGCTGTTGGTGTCACGAACCCTCAAGAGCTGCTGAGCTGACTGGAGCGCCTATGTGTGCTCAGCTCCCTGGTCTGTCCATGAATCCGATGAGCCTGTTTGCATGCCTTTGCCATCATGTCTAGCCCTGATGCTCTGAGCATGCAGATGCTGTCTTCCGTCAGCACTTGCTCCTTGTCTTCATCATTTCAGGGTCACGTGGACTCAACATGGGTGTTCATGGCTTGGGAGGGCATTCTGGCAGAACACAAGGGCATCGATCTGAATGCATTCAGCCTGTCAGACTTCAACGTGCCCTATGGTTATTCTCCAGTGCTGTTGGCAGCCCCAGCAACTCTCAGGTGACTCCCTGACCTCAACTAACAGCCCTAGCATAGCTGCTGTACCTTGTCGACTGCTCTTGTGTGGCAGCACATATGCTAGTGTCTCTGCCACTGCAGTGACAAGTCCGACGCTGTCAAGGCTTTCCTGGTTGCGGTTGCCAAGGGCTACCAGTTCGCCGCCAGTCACCCTGAAGAGGCAGCCCAGCTGTTCCTCAAGCAAGTGGAGGCTGACCACTCACAGGAGAAGCTGCCAGCCCTTGATGTCAAGTTGGTGGCAGAGTCCCTGCAGATGCTCAGCCACCACTTCCTCACACCCGGCGGCGCCTGGGGGAGCCAGGACATTGGCAGGTGGAACCAATTTCTAGACTGGCTGTCTGGGCAAAGGCTGCTGACAACAGCAGTACAGTCCCGCAATCCTCAGGAGGGCCAGTCAGTCTCGCTGGACGATATCAGGGGTGGCAAGGCAGGCGACCCAATCTCCCGCAGTGCCATTGATGCTGCCAGCCTGTTCACCAATGCCTTTCTGCCCAACAGTCACTAGTCAGCCAGCAGGCTGATGCTGCTTGCCTTCCACCTGACCATTCTCAGGTGTATTCTTGCTAACACTGAACTGTGAGAGTGTGAGAGCTTTACGGTGGTTCAGTCTGGTTATGGTCAGTGTGCAACATGCACTGAACTTTGGAAAAGCTGATAGATGAATGCTTGTCATTGCTTTGATCAACATACATTGCCAGTGAGGAAGCCGAATGGGCAAGGTCAGCTCCACAGACGGAAGGTGCAGTCTGAAGCGGCTGTGACCATGTACTCCCCATTGACATGATCAAACAAGACTGCCTGCACGGCGTCATCATGCCCATGCAGCTGCATGAGCTCTGCGCCGCTGCTGCTGTTGTAGCACATGACCTTGCTGTTCTCGCTGGCCACAGCCAGCACCTCCCCACTTCTGTCAAAGCTGCACTTGTTGGCTGGGTGCTCCCCGCTGTCGATGGTCAGCAGCTCAGCCACCATGCGCACATCCCACAGCTTCACCACACCATCTGCATCTGTGGAGGCTATCACCAACCCCTGCAGCACCACATCACTGAGGGTCTGCAGGCACAAGGGGCTGCATCTGAAAGTCCAGCAGCTCTCATGCCGGCAGCATGTGCAGCAAAATCATGTGGAAAGGGCTACATCTGCTGCAGGTAGTGACTGCACTTGACCATCTGGCAAACGCTACAGTGTGCGGCAGGCTGAGTGACTCTAGCACCAGACGCAGGCACTCAACTGCACCCAAAGCATCCAGCAAGCACAACATTTTGCAGGCACCTGGTGGCCATGACAAGTCCACATGCACAGCAATCTGCAGCAGGGCAGTCTTGTTGAGCTGAGGATTGCAGTCTTGTAGCACACCGTCAGGTTGAAGGTAGCACAGCTGCAGCTGTTGTGGTGCCCGTAGAAAGTCTGCGTGCACAGGCCGCTGCGCGCGTCCCAGATGCTGACTGTCTTGTCTGAGGAGGCTGTCAGCAGGGAGCTGCTGTACGGCTGCCAGGCGACCTCGTTGACCGAGTCCACATGGCCCCTGCACAAAAGAATGGCTGTCAGCACGGAGCTCCTGCACGGCTGCCAGGCCATCTCATTCACCAAGTTCACATGGCCCCTGCACAGTGAATGGCTGTCAGCACAGAGCTGCTGTACGGCTGCCAGACAATGTTCTTCAGGAAGCCCACATGGCCCCTGCCTGCACAAAGGATAGCTGTCAGCAAGGGGCTACGATAAGGCCGCCAGGCCGCACGCAGTATGGCCGCGCGTCGTGCGCCCATGTTCATGTGGCCACTGCACAGCAAAGAGGCTGCTTTGCTGGCAGGCACAATCCAGTGCAATGTCAGCAGATTTGCAAGGCACCACAGGTGACTGTCAAGGTGCAAGTGCCCTACGAAGTTTTTAGAGCAACTGTATCAGGATTGGCACTGCTTTGATGCTGAGAGTCTCCGCCAAGGGCTAATGTTATGTTCTAGCTGCACTTGCCAGTGGTTGGGACCTACACACGCGTGCTGTAATTCAGGCTGCTGCAAACAACCTCCGAGTACCAAATAAGCTCTGCTGGCACCTGCCAGTGGTCCACATCCCACAGCCGCATGATCTGGCTGGCTGCTTCAGAAAAGCACACAGGAAATCACCTCAGGCTCTGCCTGCACTTGCCAGTCGTCACGTCCCAGAGGCGCACGCTGTGGTCCAGGCTGCAGCTGGCCACAAAGTTGCCAGAGTCGTGGAAAGCCACCCCCCAAACTGCCTGTGTGTGGTCGCTGTATGTCGCCACGCACTTCTGCTTCTCAAAGCTCCACAGTTTGACTGTGGAGTCCCCTGCCCCAGACGCCAGATGCGTGCCCTGCAAGCCGGCAGTGTGCCACGTGGCCAGGCTGCTCCACCAGTGCTGGGAGGCATGCTGCACGCTCAGCGACAGCAGACATGCACAGTTGTGCTGCGTGTCCTGGGCCGGGCTGCAGCTGACATACACTCAAGGCTGAAGCACCTGACATGGCTGGAACCAGCTGCATCAGGGTGGTGGTGCAGTCCCAGCTTCAGCTGCTGTTGTCTGTAGCGCTGCTGGCCAGGGCTGCCTGCTGCTCAAGCTGGGCCTGCGGGAGCTGAACCCCGCGGCCCTTTGGGAGGTCTGAAGGTCAGTGCAACTTGCAGGCAGCGCATATCAAGCTGACCATGGCGTGGAGCTTGAGACTGCCACGCATCTCCCATTTGGGTTCTGCCTGGTTCTTCTGCAATCATGCAGAAGCCACCCAGCCTCCCCATCAATGTAGCTGCAGCGCACACATTGCCCCACCTTGGGATGGAAGCTGATCCCCGCCACCCAGTCCTTGTGCCCCTCGCCAGCCATGATCAGGTCACCTCGTGGCAAATGCCACATCTTCCAGCTTCTGTCGTCGCTGGCAGTGACCTGAAGCAGGGGCTAGCTGTTGCGATCCTGATGAGCAGTGACAGGCCAAGATCTGCCATCCAACTCTGACTGTTCAACGGCCGCAGGCCTGCAGATGTCTGAGCGGGCCGCGGACAAGCAGGTCCAGACTGCAGCCTGGGTGGGGCTGAAGGGATTTTCTTCTTACTGCATCCTGCTGACCAACAGTTCATGTGACTCTGCAGCCACCCAGTTCAGATGGCCCACCACAATGGGCTTGGTTGGGTGTAGCGCCAGGTTGCTGACTGACATGGTGTGGCCCTTGAACGTCTTCTGCAGGTTGGCGCTTTTGACATCCATTGGGGCAAAGGTCATGTTGGCCATCGGGTTGTCTCTGGGCCCGGCCTGCATGCAGGCAATAGATTGTCAGGGCATCTGCTGCAAAGGGCAGGTGCTGGATACCCCAGCAGACTAAGGCAGATATGCTTGAGCAGGACCAGAAGGTGAAAGGTGCAGACCGATGCACGAGGGGCAGGGCTGGCTTAGCAGGACACTGGCGCGTACAGCACACGAGACTGCCAAGCAGGCAGCTAGTAGACCCAGGTGTTCGCAGGCAGCTAATAGACCCAGGAACCCCCAGGTGTGCATGGCTAAGGTGCAGTGTCTGACCGGCAGTGTGGCCCCCATGGGGCGAGTTGATGTCTTGCCCAGCTTGGTGGAGGCCAGGCCGCCGGGGTAGGTCTGCGTCTGCTGCGGCCCAGCAGCAGACTCTGCATCTGCTCCTGGGCCATTCTGCGTGGCCTCCAATGCATGCACCTGCAGGCCAGTGCACCATATCATGTAGACACTCTCGCAGGCGCAAGTTGCCCCATACCAGGTTCTGCGCCCCGGCCCAGCTCACCAGGCTTGGCCTCGAAAGCATGCACCTCCAGCCATTAAGAGACTTCCGAGTGTCAAGCACACCTCCTGGTGGGCGCGTTCCGGTGCTGCCACATCGAGGAAGTGCTTCATACCTGAGATGGGCAGCCATCCCACCTGGGCCTTCCAGCAGGCAGAGGGGAGGGAGAGATGACTGTGGCAGATGATGCAGCTGGCTCATGCACCACAGGCAGCACATCCCACATGCTGTTTGCCTCCCACCACACGGCTCGGGGTGCAGCGCACCTGAGCCTGCAGGGCCTCACTGCGGGCAGCCAGCCTGTCCTTCTCCAGCTTGACCAGCATCTTCTCCTTCATGGCAGCCTCATACTTGTGCCGCAGCTCCTCGATGGTCGGTTCATACTGCAGCAGGGCAGTGCTATCTGTGCAGCAGACACACTGGTTGATGCAGAAGATCTGATGCATGCTGCAGAAAGCATCCCTGTCAGCTGCACCAACCAGCACATGTCTGCTGCGACGCTATGCAGGGCTGCCTGCGGCAAACCTGCAGGCTGCTGGCAATTTAGCAGCAAATTTGTGCACTTCCCACGCATTTTCCGTATTGGCCCGCAGCGCCTCTCTACCATTTGCCGCCGACAAGCTGCCACCCAGTGGGTCGCCTCATCTGGTGCAAGGGCGTTGCCATGAGGAATGAGCTTGCCACTAGATGCAGACAGTCAATGTACAACCAGCGCACCACACTGTAGTGCTTTTTCAAGCGCTGCAGATCAGAGATGAGCCGATTCTTCTCCTGGGCAACCCGCTTGTGGTGCATGCGGTGGAAGTCACGCTCCTTCCTGAACTTGTCCCAAGTTGCTGACGCCTGCAGCTAGGCAGGCGTCATGTCACACCTGTGCACAGCAGGCTCTGAGCCCCAGCACAGGCGTTTGGGGTAGTCCAGGTGCTCTGCACCTCCAGCCAGCCATAGAAAGAAACAGCAGCACCCGGCGCTCAATCAGGGACCTGGTAAGCACCAGCCACTAGGAGCCCACTTGTCACTGTGTCGGCCACATGCTGACTGGCCTGGTACATGCAGCAAGGCTGGTGACCGTCAGCAGCCTCGCGCAAGCGATGAGCAAGCTAATGAAGGCCTTGAGGGCAAAGCGCCTTCCGCAGCAACATCACTGTGGAAAGCGAGGGCAGCAGGACATGTGCTCGTAAGCCTAGAGAGAACACCTAGCCCCACAGACCTTGCCAGCCACCGTCTTGGCGTCCAGCAGCTCCTTGCGCACGTCCTGCAGCTGCTCCTCCAGCGCCAGGTTGGCGGCGTACAGGTCCGGTACCTTCTCAGGGGGCCCACTCCAGCGCCCCATCGCCTTCAGCTCGTACCTGCAGACCAGAGCCAGCTGGTGCTTGGCACTGCGAGTCAGGGAGCCCCATGCTGCAGGCTGCGGTGCAGCAGCACGCAGGACGCAGAGAAGGAGGGTGGCACGCAACAGAGAGTGGGACTGCCCGGCATTTTGCGGAAGGGGCTCCAAGGCTGCAGACTGCACCCATTCTGCCGACGCCTTTGTGCGGCATTGAGGAAGACAGTCGCAGAAAAACTTTGCTGTGACCTGCCCCAAACACACAGACAACAGGGCAGCAAGGCTGCTGAGCGTACCACTCCGTCTCAAAAAGCTCCAATGTCTTGCTCAGGCCCATCCTGACCAGGAAGTTGCGAATGAAGTCGTCCACCAGCTCAGGCCGCCTGCTGACTTCCCCAACTTTCAGCTCCTGCCTGGATGCAGGCTCGGCTTTGCCACCACTGATCTGCAGGCAGCCCAGGAGGCGAGTGCACAGTGCCGCAGGCAGTATGTGCAAGCAGGGCACACAGAATGGAGGCATTAAAGTAGCCCCAACTGGCCAAGCTGGCTGGGCAGGAACTTGCACGCCAGGCATGAGGCGCAGGCACCAAAATGGAGCCTCTCCCTAGACTCACCTGCGCAGTGAGCGTCTGCAGGCTGTGCAGCGCTGCATCCAGATCCTCGCTGATGGCATCCTCTTCGTTATCACTGCACGAGAACGTGTTGGCTTGGTGCAGCTGGCCAGCAAATGTGACAGCAATGACGCCATTAGCATGCAGAAGCTGCTGTGTCCTGCACCTGATCACTTCCACCTCCTCGTATTTGAAGTCATCATCTGAGTCCTCCAGGACAGGCTGCTGCTCGGTGCCTGGCATCTGCCAGGAATTTGGATGTCCACTAAAACAAACTCAGTGCCTCAATATGCAGCACCTATCTTTGCATCCGGTCAACCCTTGAAAAGGTCATACCTGAAAACGCAGCAAAGGCTCTTCTGCAGAGCTGAGAGAGCAGCCGATTCCTGCTCCGATCTCTGCCTAGGCCTGGTTCAAGTGAGGGCAGCACAGTCCTAGAGACCCACAGCACCTAGCTCTTCACAGCATGCGTGCCTGATCTGGGGGGCCAAGCCCCAGCATGTGGGTGCTGAGACCTGCAGTGCACGACGATGAGACCAGGGTGGCAGAAACATTGCGGACAGTATTTCACCTGCCAGCAGGGACTCACACTGTTGGGCGCCCCCCAGGCAAGGAAGGCGCCATGCTTGCCTGATTCTGATGCGAGCTTGGTAGGCCGGAGCTGTGCTTGGTCTCAGGCCCTCCTGCTGCCCACAGCTGCTGGGCATGTGCAGCACGCCAGGTAGCTCGAAACTTCAAGCCTGAGCTTGTTGAGCATGTCTGCAGGCTCTGGCTGCGACATCCTGCTGAAAGATGACAAGAGCGTCAGTCGAATGCACGCCGTCATCACTGTGGTCTATGCGCCCGCAGCTCAGCTCACGGTCCAAGGTGAGACTGCCTGCTGCTGCACTGCACCCATGCACATGCAGAGGGGCCCCTACCTGCAGACTTCCAATGCCTGCTGCAGATCAGAGCAGCATGGGATCTTCATTCGGCCAGGGTGATGAGCAGCAGTGGCAGCGGCTGAATAAGGGAGAGGCAGGTGTTGTTCAGGAGGGAGACTCGCTCATGTTTGGACACCGTTCTCTGTTCAGGCAAGCTGCTGTGGGATTCTGTGCGATTGGTGGCATGTGCTGAGCTGTGCGCCAGCAATGATGCTTCCCAGGCCAGGTCATACCCATACCTGAGTCAAGCAATGCAGAGCGCTTGTCATGCTGCGGGGCTGGGTGGTCTTTCCATTAGGACTCTTGGGGCGCACACTGGGCAGCTGCAGCCACCCTCACAATTGCTGCAGGGTGCAGCGACTGCGCCATTCAGTTCACTGCCTCAGTGGTGTTGATGGAGGGGACTTGGAGAGCAAGCTAGGTGCGCAGTCCAGCCGACTTCTTGACGAATGCACCTTGCAGCTGGCACCCACTCTGCTGACCGCAGGCTGCCTCCTTCAGTACATCCCTGGCATCCATCTGTGCTCGCTGAGCTAGCAATCTTCCAGCCAGTGGTGCCATGCACCACCTCCTGTCAGACAACTTGCTGGAGCCTCATGGTGCAGAATGTGTTCTGCTGTGCAGGCTTCAGGCTCCTTGCTGCCCTGGGACCTGATGTGACGCATGTTGTGGCACCAGACCAGCTTGATCTGACTCCTCAGGTCCTGCTGGCCCACCTCCGGGGTGCAGAGCTTGTCAAGCAGCAGTGGTGAGCTGTGGCAGGCCCGCTCTGTGCTCAGGGCCCTGAGTGCACCTTGACAGCCCCTGTGCTGGTTGAGGTCTGCAGCATACTAAACCACCAAGGACTCGCACCTGTGCCCTGTCCCTGACATCCCCTCCTTGGCTGGCAGGCTGACCTCCTGGTGCCCTGCCGGCAAACCCTCAGCCCAACCACCAACAGCTGCTGAGCATCACCCAGCCACCCTGCTGGGTGGAAGACCAGTCAGGCTGCCAGCTCGACCTCCCGAGAAGGTGCTCCAGGGTAGAGCCTTGCTGTGGACGGAGGGTGCTGCACAGGTCAGCAAGTAAGAACTGGATGTGCTGTTTGGCATGGTTACATGATTGCTCTCTAGCTTCAAGTATGCAGACCTTCACTGTGATGCCCTACGGCACACGTGCTTTGCCTATGCAATGCTTCCATCAATGAAACACCTTCCTGTCCTGTTTTTAAAATCCCTCTGGTGTGCCCCACTGCTGACCAAGTGTACCACTCATGATGTGTAGGCAGCACCAGACCTCGTTGCAGCATGTGAGCTTCTCGGTGGGGCTTGCAGCCTAGCTGGGCCTGCTCCTGCAGGCAGCTTGGACACCATGGTAGTCGTCCTGCCTGACGCTTCGTCAGGATGGCAGAGCAGCCCCCAGCAGTTTCAGCATCTTCAGTGGACGACTCCCAGCAAGCTCATGGTGCTGCTCATTTGCCTGACACAGCTCCCCAGGGTTTATTGATGCTGCTCCCTTTTTCTGACGCAGCTCCTAGGGGTTCTTTGAGGACACCTCGAACTGTCACTCTGGGTGATGCTCTTATGGGGTTCATTTTTTGCTCCTCAACCTGAAACAGCCTCTAAACACCCGCATAGAATCGTCGTGAGTATGTGCCATTTTGAAGCCAGGATTGTGTGCCCTGCAGGCAGCTGTTGTGGATGGCCGTCTGGCTGCAGGTCTGGGGACGGGCAAGCCACAGCCAGAGCCAGCTGGTCCCCAACAGCAGCCAGCTGCCCTGAAGCCAGAATCAGCCGGAAGCGGCCGCAAGCGGAAAGTGCAGCCTGAAGACAATTCAGGTCTGCTGAGGACCAGTGCTTATCTCTGTAGTGGTCTGAACTCAGTGCAGCCATGCTGTCCTTGCGGCCAAACCGAGAGCCAGACGGGAAAGGGGCAAGGCGAATCGCTGACAGGGGCCCTGCACATGGCTCTCCCTCCTCTCTATGGCATGCTGCCCTGCCATCAGGCTCCCAATCGCACACCTTCAAGCACTGTTTATCCAGCATGGTATGCCTAGTATGGGGCTGAGAAGGACCTTGCTCCTACAGCTGTGAAGGAGACTAAACGTCAGAGGAAGCGCGCGCCTGCAGCCAGCCAGGCTCAGCGGCATGCTGCTCAGAGGCAAGCTGTGCCTCAGCCCCAGCAGCTGTCCAGGGTTGATATGGCCGCTGAGCAGGACTTCCCAGAGCATGCCAGGGCAGGGGAGGTTGAGGGGTTGTCAGCTGCAGAGCCCACATCAGCTGAGCAGGCAGCCTGGGACATCCCTGAAGCCTGTGTTGTCAGCGACGTTGTCATCCAGGTATACCAAGTCATGCATTGCCTATGCCCTTGTGGTTTTATCTCAAAAGGACGGCAATGTGAAAGGGGCCCCTCGTGCATGTCTGCCTCTTCCTGCTTGGGAGCCTGCACAGCTGTGCATGCATCAAGCTTCAGGGCCAGCGTGAGTTGTGCTGCCTCTGCTGAACACCCAGCCAGGCTGCAGCAGCTGGGCATGTGCCATTGCCACCTTCCTGCAGGGTAGGGGCAGGACTGTGCCGCCACCAGCACTTGGTATGCAGTGCATCTCGTTCTGGCCTCTGTGGCATCTTCAAGCTGGCTCAACTTGACATGGTGCCCATGTTTGTGCAGCCGAAGTCACCTGTCATGCCAGCCAGCCCGCAGCAGCCCAGCGTGCCCAACTTCAAGCCTTTTCGCAAAGTGCATCCACTACATCGCAGCCCGACGATGCAGTGGGAGCCTGACAGCTACAAGCAGGCGAATGAGGCAGCAGAATTCATGAGGTTGGTCTGCTGTGCAGCACACCAGATTTGTGGGCGGTAACTGGCTGCATACAGACCAGGTGCTGGTCAAGCAAGCAGAGGGAACCGTGCCCTATCTGCAGGGAACAGAGAGAACTGCAGGCTCAGGCAGCACAGGCGGACCAGCTGTTTACGGCCAAACTCGCACCTGCAAAGAAGAAGGAGCAAGCTCTGGGCAAGGGGCAGCTCCAGTCCAATGCGGTAGACATGATGACTTCCAGCTCCACTGCCGCAAGGGACAGAGGGCGCCGAGGCAGAGGCAGAGGCCGGAGCAGTTGATTGGCCCCTCTGGCCCTCCGGTTTACGACACTTTTGCACTGGAACTTGGCCGATTAGTCCTCTGCAGCGACCAACAAGAGCCCTATCGTGCCACGAGTGTCTGCTATGCTGGGTACCGTGCTTTGCATGCTTTGGAAAACTGGAAAGAATGAAAGCAGTCGCAATCAGGCGGTGAACGAGGCCATGCAAACCGTGAGTGGGGCAAGCGCCTTCGTGCCCTACGTAGTGCTGACTGCCAAAAGAAGCCCAGGCCGCAGGCCTGCAGCCACTACCAGGGTTGTACCCCGCGAGGACCCCAGCAAGACCATCAATTACGGAGATGAGGATGCACAAGCCCTCTCCCAGCTCTCGGACCTGGTGGTGTTAAACAGCCAGGATGATCATGGACATGCACTGGCCCAGCCCTATACCACAGAGACATTCAGCCAGCAGGGGGTGTCGCAAGAGGCACTGGAGCTGCAAGGAATCCTGGACCAGAGCCCCAGCCAGCCGGAGTTGCCCCTGGGACAGCTGATGCAGGCTGCAGGTGCTTCATTGCCTTCAGGGCTGCAACCATAGCCAGCTGGCTGGCTTGTCAAGGCTGTGTCCTCATCTGCATGCAACAACGTCATTACAGCATCTGCGGTCCGGGTTGCTTGAAGCTGGTGCCAGCTGGTTATGCTGAGGTTCATGATGTCTCGAACCATAGTGTCATTGGTGGAGGCGATCTGGCCTCGACCTAGGCGGCCAGCAGCATAGCCACTCTCTGGTCACCCCTCCCTTATGAGCCTCATGACTCGGCTGGCGTCGTCGGGCGTCTTCTGCTGCCGGCTTACCGCCTGCCAGCTTGTGCGCCTGCACCCTGCCTGCGGGCTCCACACGCATCAGAAAGCCTGTCGCATGAAGCGTGTGTGTCTCCCTGGTTTTCTCTCCCCTGAGCATACAGGACCTGAGCTGGGCGCACACCAGCTGCAGCCATAGGCGTACGCAGTGCAGTGCTGCTGCCTGCCTGCAAGACCTGACTACCTTTGGCGGCTGCAGCAGTCCCTCACAGCGCCTGTGCAGTCAAAGGAGCCCATGCACCCAACACACGGGATGCCTGGCTTGTGTTTGCTCAGTGCTTGTGCTTGCCTGCAGATCCCGGCGTGGGTGCGCTCCAGGAGCCTCAGCAGCGCGACCAGCCCGCAGCAGCGCCAGTGCAGTCCAGCAATGAGCTTCAGCAGAGCCAGCCCGGTGTCGAGGGCGGGGCAGGTGGCTGGTCGGCCCAGGAGCAGGCTGCGGACCTGCAGCACCCCAAGCCCACACTGATCATCCACCGCCCGCCCCACGCGCCCCATGCGGCACCCCGTGACTCCGACAGGGCAGACAAGCCCAAGACACGCACAGCGCGGCGGGGGCCCATGGACGAGATGCGGCAGCTCGTGCGGATCCTGGTCAAGGTGGGCCTGCAGGCCAAGGCCTGCCAAGCAGTACTCTGGGTGCACATGCATGGGCGGGGCAGCAGCTTGCTGGGCAACTGCCAGCCCCTGAGCTCAGTGCTGTACAACACGCATTTTCTGCGGGTGGGGACATGCTGGCCCTTGTGCAGATCCTGGTGTTGGTGAGTCTGAGCAGCACTGGGGGCCGTGCATGGGCCAGGCTGCAGTTTGTCAGGCAGTCTTGCCATGGCTGACGTGTGTGTGCACCGCGGTGGAAGCCCATACAAGGAGTTGGCAGCTTGAGCAGGTTCTGGTGGACTCTTCAGCAGCTTGCTGGAGATACCCTGTACACTGCATTGCGTGAGATGCACAGCAGGCGGGACTTCTGGACAAGATGCAACAGCTTGCGCCAGTTTTGTCCCTCACGTCAGGCATGGTCGACTATGCACTGCAATACCCACAGGTGTACACAGGTCACTGGGCCTGTGCATGGGGAACGCAGGCGACTGCAATTATCCCAGCACTTCACTGCCGGTGACCTGCACTCGGGGCCGCTGCATGAGATGCGGCAGCAGCACATGTCAAGGCATTTGGCAAGACAACAGGCTGCGAACTTGTACGGATGCTATCGCTGCACATCTTGCTGGAGCACTGCATCACTGCACAGCCCAAGGCATGCATCATGAGGGCGTCTCCCTCTGGATTAGCAGGTGCATGCACTGGGCTGCCTGATGCAAGTCCAGACTCAGTCAAAAGGGAAGATGTCTGCCAAAGGGGTTCACCCCGAATGGCGTCCAACACCATCAAAGCTGTGGTGCGCAATAAGGCAGGCGATGTCCAGTGCTGCTGCGGCGGCAGGCCTGCAGGAGGTCCCACTGCAGGGTGCATGTTGCCGTATGCCGTTGGCCTGCTCAAGGCCGCTCAGCTGGCGCAAGCCCTTGGTCTTTGGGGCGGCTGACTCCAAGGGTAAACCAAATGCTTGAGCAGGCCGCAGTGTGTGCCACTGGGCCTTCTGCCCTTGACAGCATTGCTGGCGCCAACCTGGGGCCGACAAAAAATGCTACAATGGCTCTTCGGTGGCTGATGCCTGACTCAGGAATGCTCCGCATCTTGAGCCAGGCTCTTCTTCGTCTGCAGACAACCCGGCAATGGCTGTCCTACACCCCGTGCACTGCAAGCAACGCTCTGCCTGGCTGCAGGTGATTCCGCACAGCGTGACGTTCATCGGGGGCGCAGACGAGGGCGGCGGCGGGAACCGCATCTCTGAGGAGCAGATCAAAAACTACCTGGACTCCATTCTGGGGGAGGCGCCGCGGCCAGACTGGGGCGTGCCGCAGGGGTGGGGCGCCTATATCTCAGGTGCGCAGTCTGCTGGGCGTGAAGGAGTGAAGCGGGTCAGACTGAGCAGAGGGCAGCATTTTGGCACAAAGTTGGCTGCTCCCCATCGTGCCAGGCTTTTGTTGTGGGCTACTTAAGGCTCCACGCTTTGCGGCAGCAATGGCACCACCCTGTAGGCCCTGCACTCAGCTGGGGAGCTCACATGGTCGACCTGACTTCATGGAGAGGAGACCAGCTGCCGAAGCCATGCTGGACTGCATCTTGAGCACCTCGGCAGGCCCCTGCCCATCATCTAAGGTGTCAGGCAACATGTCACCTGTTGGTGTCCAGGCATCTTGTGAGCAGGGACAACTTGGCAATTGTGTGCAATACCCCATTTTGAATGCAAAGCCTGCACTGCACGCTGGCTAATCTTGGGGGCAAAAGGGGTTGTGTCTTGACATCCTGCAGAGCTGTTTACTTGGGTGTTGGGCAGGACGATCACCACGGAGCAGGCCATGAACTGTGCCAAGCGGGAGCCTGGGAGGAGCTGGGAGTCCATCGACTCGGAGCTGAAGAAGCTCGGTAAGCACTCACTTGACACATGCCACTTCACCTTTACTGAACAAGCATGATGGCGGGCTTCTACACCAGTTGTGGCAGTCAATCAAGAAGCATCGCTACACACAGGGCATCTGGTGCGATGGGCATGGAGCTGATGAATGTTTGCTGCCAAGCTGGCCACTTGGTGCTGAAAGGGCACCCTGTGCTGACCTGCCTTTGCAGTCACGCAGTTTTTGTGGCCCCACATCATTCACAATGCCTGGCCCAGCCCACATGGTGCAGCACATGCCACCATACTTGCTCTGCGCCTTTTGTATCGACTGCTTGCTGGCGAGCTGTTGCAGGGCTCTTCCCAAACTCGTGGCCGCTGCCGCTGACCAACAGCGGCCTCGCACAGGTCAGGGGCAATGCTGCACGGCAGCCAGGAGCCCGGGCCACCACTGCACGTGGGCATGCAGCGGCGCCTGGGCACCAGTTGCGGCAGCCTGCCCAGCAGCAGCAGCCTGTTGAGCCTGCACCCACCCAGCCAGTGGCAGACACTGTGCAGGTCAGCGCTCTGCTGCAGGGTCTGGGCCTTGCTCAAGGGGCCACCAGCAGTGTCCAGAGCTTGCCTCTGCCCACCGAGGCGCAGACACGCTGCAGGTCATCGACCTCAGGCCCTGTACAGCACATGCTGTGGCTGCCCTTGCGTCAGCAGTCTTGGTTGTGCAGGAGGGGCCAGTGGAAGCTATGCTGCAGGTGCCATGATGCCTGGCCTGGCCTCATCCCTGTGCAGCGCCCCTCTGTCACCCCTGCCCAGTCCAAGCTGAGCTCGAGCTGCAGAGTAGCCCTCCACCTTGCAGCTTGACATCATGTGCCCACCTATGGCCTGCCAAGCATGCACAGCAATGGCCTGCTGCTCGACTTGGCCGTGCATGCCTGCAGGGTCACAGAGGCACGAACAACCTGTCAGACTATGACTGCGAGAGGATGTCAGAGCATGAGCTGTGCCTGCGCATCAACATGCTGGTGACGGCCTACCTCAAGCGCCGTCATGGTGAGTGGCACCCTCTGAGGGTGCGGGCACAGGGGCTCAAGCTGTCAATTGCATCAGACAAGTGGGTGTTCGTAAAACATCTTGAAGGAGGTATAATGCCCAGCAGGGCACAGCTTGGGGCCCTGAGGTGCTGCAGCACTGTTTGATGGTGCACATAATGCCCGCAGCTCTCAGCACCCTGAGCGCACACGTTCAGGCCTCCATCTGCCTGGCCCAAGACCACCCTGTATACCTGAGTTGGCGAGAGCAGGCCCAAATGCCACGTGCTGCAAGCCCCTCTGGCCCGTCACGCCACGCCTGTCTGGCGGTTGCTGCCTTAAAGGTACCTTGTAGCTGCCTTGCAGAGATGCCAGGCCCGCGCAGCACGCCAGCTTCCCTTGCCATGCCCTGCAACCGTGCAGCACGCCAGCTTCCCTCGCCATGCCCTGCAAGCAGCCCGGGCCCCACTCACTGCTCCTTCCGTGCCCTGCAGAGCAGCGGGGGCCCATCCTTGACTTCCCCATGCAGGCAGCCGCCCGCAGCAGAGCCATCAACCTGATGAGGGGCCTGCTGCAGCTGCTGGAGCCCTCCTGCCCGGCAGCGCAGGGGGCCCCCACGCAGCAGGCCCCAGCAGTGCACACACTGGTGCCAGTGGTCGTGGAGGGGCCTGGTGGGCAGAGGACGCAGGCTTTTCAGCTGCGCTCCACCCACCTGCCGGCCAGCGGCGCAGGCTCTGCCAGCCATGCCGGCCTCCAGCTGGGGTTGGCACCAGGTCAGCCTGCCCCCTGCTCGGCTACGGTTGCCGTGTGGCAGCCTCTTTCTGCCGGCCAACACGGCAGGGGATGGCACTGACAGCCTTCCTCCTCTGTGGTGGCCTGTCTGGGTCATGCATGTTGACGTTGCTGCAATGCAGCACCTCCCTGTCATGGATCTGCATGTTGGCAAATGGCACTGCCAATGGCAACTACCTTGCCCTGTGGCTGTGGACGGGGCTGATGCCACTTGGAGAGATGTGTGGGATATCTCTAAGCTTAGCACCCCTGCTCACATTCAATACCTGATCTCAGCTGCTGCTGCCAGTGCCTGCTGGTGCCCGCAGTGCTGCTCACATGCCTGCTCTGAGAGCCGCGCAGCACCTTGGTGTCAGACAGGCTGTGGAATCCAGACATGCTAGTCCATGCTTGAATGATGCTGTAGTGCTGCTGACTGCAGCTTCAGCAGGCCTCATGCAGAATCTGATGCAGGCGCACAGCCCCGCCCACGACCCTGCAGGGGCCAATGGTGCGCTGCTGCTGCCTCCCAGCATGACAGTGAAGGTTCACGAATGCCATATTACCAAAACCCTCAACAATGCCAGTGATGCCTCACTCCCCCACCCCCACCCAGCCTGCTTGCTGATTGCCTGCTTGCGTCCTTCGATGTCTGGGCAGCAGACATTAAGCCTCTGAGTATGCCAACCCAATGGGCTGCCTGTGTTGCAAAGCAGTCACCTTGCACAAGCTCACCTTGCACCGCACACACAGCACCACCGGCCACTTCTGAGTCCTCCATTGCAGGCACTCTGGCAGCCCCTCGGGCCCAGCATGCTGGCAATCAGGCTTCAGCAGGTGAGATTGCTGTTAGCCGCGCCTGCCAGGCATTGTGTCTGACCTCAGCAAGATTCAGCTGTGCACGATGCTCATTGGGTTGGGGCCGTCCTGCCTGCTGAATGCATCTGGACTCCTGCAAGGCCATCTGAGCATGTGCTGCTCCGGCTGCATGCACCACTGGCACCTGCAGCCCAGTCTGCTCATGGCTGCAGGCTTGGGCTGTGAGGAGCCACCAGCCCAGCTGGGGCTTCAGAGGGCAGCGGGGCCTGCACGCCGGGAGGGCCCCGCCAGGAATGGGAGCCTGGGGGCTGGCGAGGTGCAGCCGGTGCTGCGCCCCAGCCCCCGCAAGCTGGCAGCTGGTGCCCGGGGCTTTGGCGGCGCAGGCAGCACGGCCTCCTCCGGCCTGCACGGGATCGGCGGCGGGCACCAACCCTCGCGCCTGGGCTTCAGTGCAGCACTGCCGGCGGGCAATGAAGGCGCGGCGGCAGGCACGCCGCCTGAGGGGCTCAGTGCAGGGTGGGGAACGGAGGGGCAGCAGCAGCGGCAGGGCTCGCAGCAGCCCGAGGCTGGCCCAGGAGCGGGCCGCCTGGCTGACAGCAGCGCGATGCTGGAGCACAATGTGGCCCCCGTACTGTCCCCTGCCGGGCCTGAGGTGCTGGGCGTGGCCCCAGCTGCTGCCTCTGCGGCCCCTCCCGCGCGGGGCATGCAGCCCTGGAAGGCCAGCGGGCCTGCTCAGGCTGCCACAGCTGCTGCCCAGCTGGCTGCTCAGCAGAGGGCGGACTCTGTGCCGCCTGCTGGAGCCAGAGCAGAGCAGGCTACCTGGCAGGGAGCTGGCGTGCCTGAACCTCAGCAGGGTGTGGCGGGGCAGTGGCAGCAGCAGCCTGGCCAGGCGGGCGACTGGCAGGCGCACCGACAGGGGGAGCTGCATTTGCAGTCGCACCAGGAAGGGTGGGGGTCGCAGCCGCTGTGGGAGGGGGGCCCGGCCCAACAGGCCGCTGCCGCCGCCCACAGCCTGCCAGGGGTGAATGGCATCCTGCAGCGCTCAGAGCAGGGAGTATCTCTGACCCCACCAGACGACCAGGGGCTTGCCAACGTTGCAGGCAAGGCTGCTTTCCAGCAGCAGCAGCATCAGGCGGCGCCAGGGCACGGAGGAGCTGCTGCTGCCAGCGGCATGGGTGGATCGCAGGCGGGGCACAAGCGTGCGGGGTCGCATGACGACAGCCTGGCAGCAGTGCGGACTGGCAGTGCCAAGAGGCAGCGAGGCAATGGCACTGCCGTGAGGCAGGAGGCCATAGGCCAGGCCCCTGCTGGCCGGACCAGGGATGTGCAGGCAGATCACTTGGGCGGCAACATGATTGACAGCCAGGGAACAGATCTCATGTCGCTAAGCCAGGCTGGGTTTGAGCCGGCATCACAACAGTCCCAAAACTCACCTGAGCCCAGCACGGCGCCCATGCACCACCAGGTATGCTCTTGCACAGCGCTGGCAGTTGCCGGGGTGGCTGCACTTTCAGGCAGCACTATGCACCGGGCTGGCAGTTGTCGGGGTGGCTGCACTCCCAGGCAGCACTATGCTGTGCAATGTCATGTGTCTCAGCTGCAGGCTCCCTTACGCAGGCACCAGATGAACATCACCAGACAATGGCAGGTCCCCAGATACATCTGAACGGCAGGAGACTTAAGGGGACAGGGCAGATCATGATGATGCACAACAAGTCCAATCAGAGTCTCAAGTGAGCAGCTGTAAAGCTCTGGTCGGTGGCTGCCAGATGATGCCACAACAATCTGCCTCAGCCACTAGCTGCATCTTGCAGCTGATAGGCGGGAACATCAATTGCTTACCAGTGCTGAGGCTTGGCGTTATATTGTATCGCCTTGTGCAGGTGCTTTGCAGACACCCAGGCCTTCTCTGAAGCCCAGCCCAGGTATGTTGAGCCGTGGGCCAAGCCCTCCATCTCAGCAATGCTTGAATAATAGTCAGGTCATTGGAAATGCAGTACTAGGTACACTCTGAGCGCAAGTGCATCTATTTCATGTGATTCTATCTAGTTAAAAATTGTGGGCAGCAGACTTGCCTCAAGGTGGGAACGAAATAGGTGACGCAGTGGCCAAAAGTGGGTGCAGGGCAAAGTCTATTGAGCAGTCACTGGTGGCAGGTTCAGGCATCGAAGGATGCAGTTCTCAAAACTCTGCAGCGAGGCTTGTGAATACTGCATGAGACCTGCCACCTTCTCTGCAGAAATGGTCTCCCCTAGCATTGATCCCTCCAGAATGTCGTCCAGCATCGTGAAGGACCTGCAGGCAGAGGTCACCTGCAAATCAAGTTCCAACAGGGCAAAGCAGGTTGCCTCCCCCTCAGGCAGTGGTTTCCTGTCCTCTCATGGTCAACATCGACCTGCTACAGGGGCTGCCACAGGCACAGGCAGGAGGGAGTCTTTGCCTTCAAAGGCCATGGGTCAAGGCCTAGGGTGTTTGCCACTTTCCGGCTGAGACCTGCGAAGGCAGCCCACCTGATCAACTCATCTAGCTCCTTGTAAGTGTCTTCTTTGAGGTTCTTCTTGTTGACTGGAAGAATGTTGACCACGTTTTTAGCTATCAGTCGGAAGGTACAGGGGTCTGCCACTTTGATGTACTTCTGGGTGAGAGCTGTCGCCTGGGAGTCTAGGTTGTCGCTAGCACCAACCTGCAGGCCACAGGCGTGATGCTGAAGCCCGCATTTAGATGCCTGAAGGCGCTGGCACCAGTGCAAGGAGGAGAAGCTGGCCTTGGCAGCTCACAAGACAGATTGCAGCAGGTGGCACTTCTCAGCAGCAGACAGAGGACCAACATCAGGTATGATCAGGGGTGTACACTGTGGTTGGCTAGCTGCCCCCCTGCTCTGCGAGGCTGCACCTCGCTGTGTAAAGGCGTGCAGGGCAGCCTGCATCTGCCACTTGGGTCGAGTAGCAGGTGGGGCCGGGTCGAGTAGCAGGTGGGGCCTGAGAAACGACTGCTGCAGCTGGCGGTCAAGCAGTGTCGGCATTGCCGCCAGCAGCTCGCTGAGGAACCTGCCATGCATACACAGGCACTCACACTGTAGGCGTAGCAGTTGAGGGAGGCCTGCCTGACCAGTCCCAGCGCCTCTGCACACAACGTGGGATATATCAGGTGCAGATCATGTGTGGGATCCCTGATGCAGGCGCGTTCCATGCTTCCAGGAAGGCCAGTGCAGCTTCATATGCAGTGCTAACCTTGGTAGATGAGTGGGTCAGGCTCATAGATGTTCAGCCGCCGCAAAGTCTTCTCAGCAGCCTGCAGGGTGGCTGGATATCCTTGACACTCCCCAGTCCTGCCTAGG
Organism: Asterochloris sp. CNOR1; assembly: GCA_963969365.1. NCBI lineage: Eukaryota > Viridiplantae > Chlorophyta > Trebouxiophyceae > Trebouxiales > Trebouxiaceae > Asterochloris > Asterochloris sp. CNOR1. The sequence goes on from OZ017750.1 coordinate 1,043,464, forward strand.
CTTGTCAAGCCACCTACAGTTACCCTAAGTCCAGGTGCTGCAGATGCAGAAAGCCCTGGCACCGTGAGCAATCTCCTCACGGCTCTGCCACAGCAGCTTGGAGAAGGTAGGGTGGCAGATGCTGCCCAGACTTTGCTCAGGTGCTCTCTTTTCAACGATGCAACGCTGTTGGTATGCACAGCAAGGCAGAGTGCCAGTGATGCAACAGGAAGGCTGCTATCACTTCTAGCCTAAGCCGTGCTCCACGTATGGGCGCCAGCACCAGCTCCCCTCCGTTAGCTCGCTGTCGATTTCTTAAAAACTGAGCAGGTGCATTGACATACCCCTCTGCAGCGCAACAGCTCATTACTGCAGCCACAGCCTTTGGGAGAGCAAAGCATGGGCTGTGCAGCTGCCATATGATGCCTTACTGAGTTTTTTCTTTGCCTGAGGAGGCACAGTGGCGTCGCCGTTCACAACAGGCTGCTCCTGCTCAGAGGCCCAAGCTGGAGCACCTAGGAGACTGCATGAGGCTGCAGCAGATGTGAACAAAATCTCTCGTCTGCTAGCTAGTGGTTCTGGCTGCCCCTCAGAAGTACGTGGTGCCTGTGCAGCAGCAGCCTTGCAGCTGCACAGCCTCCGCTGACGGTGACAGCAGGTGCTCTGATGAGTATCGGATAAGATCTTGTGAGAAGCCTGGGGCAGCGAGCAGCATTTCTGCAGCTGCCCCACAGAGGCGGTTAGAACCACCGCCATAGCATGCCAAGATCCGGAATCAACATGTCAGATAAGCCCCACAACATCAATGACCTGAAGCCAGATCGCTCGAAGCGGGCAGCTGCCACTATAATTGGGAGGTTGAGAGATCGGGGCAGCAGTTGACTGTCAGCACATATTGCAGCTCAAGTGTAACACCCATAGCGAACAGCACAGCTGCAGAGCCTGGGGCGAAGCAGAGCTCAGCATGGGCAAGAAGAAGTCATTCATCAATAAGAAGGATGCAACCACCTACAACTTGATTTACCGCAATGCTGAGCTAGGGCAGGAGGACGATCCGGCAGGCAGGGAGTGGACAGAGACCAGCCGTGGCGTCGGCGTTGGCAGGCCTGACGCAGATGCCATGCAGCAGCAGGTCAGGCCGCCGCAGTGCATCCGCACAGGGCCCTAAGCAAGGCTGCAAGCAGGCCTACAGGCTCAGAGGGAGGTGCTGCTGCTCAGCAGGGGCTGTGCTAGCGTGTGGCCTGCATCTGACCACAGTGGGTGCCGTGCCTTTGTCCCAAAATTTGGCTTCCTCTGCCTGCAGAACGCCCGGCAAACGGGACGCTGGCCCCCTAACCACCCCCTGGCCTGGCTTCAAGAAGAGCTGGATGACATCACAGAGGACCGTCGGCGCGAGCTTGTTGAGCACGGCTTCCCAGGCAAGTTGTGGTATTCTTTGTCTGATTGGTCACTGGCCGCCCTGAAAGCCTTTCTTGCCGTGAGCCTATCTGCTGTGTTGCATAGCCATGCGGTGCAGGACCTGGACATAGGCCAACGGACTGAGTGGCAATGGAGCTTCTGCAGGGGAGCCACTCCTCTCTCTGCACTGAGCGGGTTTCTGGTGCCGCACAGCCAGGGCGACGCCGGGCTTGGGGGCAGCAATCACCGCTGGAAGGCGCACCCAGCAGCAGGGGCCGCTCAGCGGCATGAAGATGAAAATCCCATGCCAATAAGCAGCCCACAAACACCACCCTGTTGCCTCCGCCATTTGAAGCAGACAGGTGCTCCCTGCAGATGATGGATATGACTACCTTAAGCACCTGCGTGTGCTGGGGCGGGGCATGGCCGCGCTGGACACCAGTGGGCCTGCCAGCAATGCTGAGGAGGCTGGTGAGTTGGCGGGATGCAGCAGCAGGGACAATGACACCCAAGCACCATACCAATGCTGCAGTGCAGCAGATGCCAGCCAGGAAGGGTCCTCCAAGTGTGCTGCACAGGGTGTTACTCTCCTGCAATCTTGTGCGGTCTTGTATTGTGGCTGTGGGGCTATGAAGTGCAGCAGAGGCTGGCCCCGCTGCTCAGCTGCAATGGACCTGCTGCCTGCATCAGCATAAGGTGGTGGTCCGCCAGATGTGGGTGGCTGCCAGTCTGCCCCCTCTTTCAGTAGTCTGCCAGCGGCTGCTGCAGGTCCATCTGTCTTTGTGCCGGCCAGCCACACAGAAAAGCCAGAGGACGATCGCAGAGTGTTTGATGCGCGGCGGCTGGCTGTGCACCAGGCAGCGCAAGATGATGTGAGGCCTGTCCCTACCACGCCCCTGCCTGGCTGTCTCTGCAGTCCCAACTGCTCTGCCTGAAGTGCATGTCACTGCGCAATGATGCCATTCTAGGGCAGGCATCCTGGCAGCACCTGGCTGCGCATGTTGCCCACCTGTGTCTGATCAGTGAGTGTGCTGCGAGGTGCTCCCGGCTGCCCTGCAGGAGGATGCAGCTGCTGGTGCTGGGGGGGTATCGGCGTTCTCCAAGCCGCTGCCACGCCTCCACAAGTCGAGTGAGTCCTGCAGGCGGCCTGCATATCTTGCGGAAGCCGGGCCACCGTGCAAGACTGAGGCCAGCCACAACTGGAGCCTCAATCTCCCCGCATGTGCTCTTGCTGCAGCAACGTGCCGTGGGGCGTGCAGCCCAGCGCCAGGCTGTCCCACTGCATGTCAAATCTGCCCTGGTGTGAGCAGCTTCACCTGGCCATGGCATTGCATGCGGCAGCCACCTGGCTCCCTATCCTGCCTGCAGATCAGCAGGAGGTGGATGAGCTAGAGCAGGCCATGGCGCAGCTGGCTGAGGCAGGCAGCCCAGGCAACACTGAGGAGGGCCAGGGGGACCTGCTGGATGACTTTGTGCTCTCCGCCACACAGGTGTGCTTCGCCGGGCTCCCTGCTGGACTCGTCTGCGGGAACTGCAACTGTTGAGGCACACCCCAGGGGGATTCACTCCGCACTGCACAAACAGTCAGACAGCTTCCCTCGGGCCAGGCCATGCTGCAGAGTACTGCTGTCTGATCAGGGAGGCACTGCCTGGCACCCAGGCTTGGGCGCCTGACTCCTGACATGGTGCCTCCCTGCTGCAGGCCCAGGCAGGGAGTCAGCAGCAGGCCGCGCAGAGCCCCCAGCCTGCTGCGCTCCAGGCAGGCGATGCTCCAGGGGCCTCTGACGAGGCCTGGGGCTCAGACGCTGAGGTCAGCACAGACGACGAGGGGTCAGCAGAGCAGCTGAGCTCTGATGAGGAGGAGGCGGGCAGGGGGCGCCGGAGAAGCGAGGCTGGACCTGGCAGCGTGTCAGGCAGCGTGTCAGGCAGCGAGGCCGGCAGCAAGGGGCGCAGGGTGGGGTCCATTGCCAGCACCTACTGGCGCCCCGCCCGGGAGGACCGCAAGGAGGCTCTGTCAGTCATTGATGAGAGGTGAGGCAGGTGTCCCCTTTCTGCCTCTCCCGTCACATCTGCGCTGTGGGCGGCTGCAGCTGCCCTGGCAGTCTTGTAGGAGAGCTGAGGCAGGCTGCCGTCCCTGCCTCCCAGGGCATGCAATGCTGCTGGCTTCACGATACAGCAGCTGCCTTCTCTGCTGTGGGCCAGGTTGCAGCGTAGCCATCTGCTGCTCCTGTGGCTGGGTGACTGCCATGCTGTAAAGTACGGTCTGACATGGCAAATCAGATGCTTTGTTGATGCACATCTGCAGCGAGGCTGTGCAGTATTGCCCCATCTGCCTTGAGGTCTCTGCCAGGCCTGGTCTCCCAGGCACAGGGCCCACACAGCAGGCCCTGTGCCTGGGGTTCTGAGCAGCTGACCCTCGCAGGCCACTCCAATGTGATTCTGGCACGGCATTCAGCCCACCCAGCAGCTTCATGCCTGCAGGTTTGAGCAGCTGGCCCTGCAGTATGACTCTGACGAGATTGGGGGACTGGATGAGATGGAGGGAACTGGGGAGATGGAGGGGACAGTCTCCATCAACCAGTTTCAGGACATGCTTGACGAATTCTTGGACACCCACCGCACTGCAGACCATGCCCATGAGGCGGGCTTTCAGTATGAAACAGCTGCTGCCAGCGCGGGGGATCAGCACCGGGATCCTGAGGCGGCCGCTGCTGTGGCCAAGGTAAGCAAGAGCTTGTTGAGGGATGGCTGCACAGCCCTGCCCGCTGCCCAGCTTTCTCTTCTATGCGGTCATAGCTGGCTTGCTTTGCTATCCTGCGCTTGCTGCATGCAGCCACAGCTGCCTGCCTGTCAGACTGCACCAGCCCAGTTGCAGTGTGCTAGAGGCTCCAGCTTTGTCTTACCTTGCCCATGCAGGTGAGAGGAGTCCTGGTGGGCTTGCGTGCTGGGCTTGTTGCATCACGCACGCAGGGATGCCCTGCAGACCTGCTTCACATCTCTCTCCTGTTTTAGATGCAGTCACAGCCAGCATGCATGCACTGGGGCAAACCTCTGCAACCTCTGCAGCTCACAGCCTGGCATGGCTTCTGCAGGCCAGGGAGCTCATCCTGCAGGAGGAGGCCCTGCCTGAGCCAGAGGGCGAGATTGAGTTCATAGAGGTGCCGGACATGCGGGAGCGCTGGGACTGCGAGTCAGTGCTCTCTGTCAGCTCCAACCTGTACAACCACCCTGGCAGGATTGCCGAGCCCCGCCAGCGCATCGCAGAAGGCATCAGGCTGTCCCGCAAGACAGGTGGGCCTGTCGGGCACTTTTGGGCCACTGCTGTACGGTGCGGTCTAAGTCATCTGCCTTGAGCCTGCAGACCTGGCACAGCTAGCTCCTGCCTCCCAATGCTTTGCAGGGTGGTTGAATTGCAACTGTCACTGCTTCTCAGATCTCAAAATGTTCTGGCTGCAGGGCTGCCAGTGGCTGTGCCTGCCACTCCTGTGCAAGACAGCGAGGCCAGCACGGTGACTGGCTTATCTACCCAGCCGGCTGCTGCTGCCGCGTCAGAGCCCCGGCAGAGGGGGGAGACCGCACAGCAACGCAGGGAACGCAAGCAGGGCATCAAAATGGCTCAGGTGAGCTGCCAGGACACATGCATTCAGCAGACCTCTTTTGACCATCATCAGTGGCGCTTGTACAGTATCTGCAGGCAGTCTGAGCCTGCTGTGGATGTCTTTGATGCCTCCTGTCACTTTCAGCAGATAATCACTTTCGGTCAAGCTGACTCGTTGCAGCTTGGTGTGTGCAGAGGCAGGCGCGGGAGACCAAAAAGAGCCTGAAGACAATGTTTAAGGAGGAGAATGTGAAGCAGAAGCGGCAGGGAGCCGGCATGCCCAGTGCATCTGTGGTGAACTTGGGCTAGCTACAGCTTGTGTGTTGTGTGCTGTCTCCACGTTACTGCCTGCTGTCCCTTCGATTGAACGCAATGCATCTGGTGCTCCAACAGGGGCCTGCTGCCAACTTCCATAAGCTCAATGACCTTTGTGGCTGAGGCGGGCGTGCACACGTTTGATCTACAGCTGTCCCGAGCTGGCAGAAGCTTTGGGCATGCAGGGCAGTGTGTTCTTGTTCGCTGCTCACCAGGGCAGAGCTCAGAGGCCACATGGCCAGTCACACGGCTCTCTAGAGACCGTCACACAGCTTTACAGGCCAGGACAATGGCTGTCATCCTGTCCAAAACGCGTCAGCTGTGTGCCCATGGATGAGCTGGTTCCCAGGAGTGGCCAGAGTGCTGCCAAACGCTCTATGGGGCCAGAATATACTCAGGAACGGAAGGCAGGACATGAATGTAGCCGTGAAGCTGCTCAATGTACACTGCTGCAGCAACCCTGCTGTGCCTCCTAGTTACTCACTACACAGACCCCAGGCTTCCAGGCTTCATGTGATCTCTGGGTCCCCAGTGGCACAGTCATGGATTCTAAGAGAGCAGGAGGGAGTACTTGAGCAGATTTGAGGGTGTTGGCAGTCTTTACTGTTTTTGTTTTCTTGCGGGTCTCCTAGCCTTCTAGGGCTTGCAGAAGTTTAGCAGCTTGACACGTTACTGCTTGCAGCTGATTTGCATGGCAGGCATCAGGCAGGGTGGTGGATTCTCCCAGCAGGTGCGCATTTGCCATTGTCGATTACCGCAGAACTGCATGTCATCATTCCTTCTGCTGGCTCCATTGTCTTCATTGCCCACATGCAGTTGCTTGCCAGCCTTGCCAAGCACTGGCTAGAGAGCACAGCAGGCACTGCCAGGCAGCAGGGTGGACAGCACCTGGGGAAGGCCCATGCAGCACAGCGACGGGGCTTCAACTTCCTGCGCCAGGAGGTTCCCAGCGATCCACATGGCCAGGTGTGCATGCTGCTCAAGGCCTCATACCACATGGCCTCATCCGATCACCCCAAACTGACGACCTCCACGCTGTGCTGCAGGCGCAGCACCTGCGGGACCTGAATGCCAGGGGCGATGCAGAGGGGGTGATCCTTCTGTTTGAGGGTGGGCGGGTGCAGTCCACTGAGGCCTCCCTTGGCGAGTATGTCAAGGCCCTGGTCAAGGCAGACCGCCTGGACAACACCATGCTGGCCAGGACGCTGCAGGTGGGACGTGTCAGCAGTGCGTGCTGCATGCAGCTGCCGAGGCTGAGGCGTGTCACTGCGTTGTGGTCGGGCCACAGTGCCACAGGCTCGTTGTGGCCCACAAGAGTGGCACTGCCTGCTGAGGCAGTTTGCGGGGTCAGCAGCACAAGGGACTGCATGGCCTGGGAGCCCGCCATCTGCCTGTATCTGGTTTCCTTCCTGCAGAGAGGGGCGCAACCCAGCCAGGCTGGCAGCAGCTATGGCCCAGGCGCCTACCAAAGCTTTGCGTCAGCGCCAGCAGAGGCCATGGGGGCGCAGCAGGGCGATCCCCGCATGTTTGCAGGTGAGATGGAGTGCAGCTGCATGTGACAGGCACGGGCCGCGGCTTTGGGAGAGAGCAGGGTGAACTGAGCCTTTGACCTTGCAGTGCATTGCTGCCCAGCATCTCTGTGGCAGCGCACAAGGAGCAGTCAGTGGTGGCACCCTACTCATGCTGGTAAAGCGCTATCCTGACGCTCACTGGTACTTGCCCCGCAGGGGCCGGGGCCCCGCAGGTCGCAGGCGCTGCAGCAGCTGCCACAGATCTTGGCAGCGCCAAGAACCCGCTGTACATGATGCATGCGGAGCCCACCTTCAAGACGCAGCTGTGGCGGACCTTCAGGAGCCTGGCTTTGACATTTCTGATAATCTCAGGTCAGCCATGTCCGTCGGGCACATGGTGTTGTCCCCGCTGAATTGTGCCACCTCTTTCATTGCCCATCATGTGGCGCACTGTTCTTTGGCAGCCATAGAGCGTGTGTGTGTGTCAAGCACCGCATAGAATGGGCGTGCAAACTCAGCTCAGACAGCACAGTGCCACTGTTAAGCTCTGAGGCTGTCTGGTGATGCAGGTATTGGCGCCCTGCTGGACGATCGTGGGGTGGGCAAAGGCATCCTCATGCACAACCCAGACATGAAGCCCCAGCTGGAGTCCAAAACAAAGTTTGACGACGTGAAGGGCGTTGATGAGGCAAAGGTGTGCCTTGGCAGCGCTGCACCATCTGTCTCAGTGCTCTGCAGGACTTGTGCTTGCTGATGATTTGCCAGCTGTACCTGCTATCGCATTTCCTTCAGAGCCTATGCCACTGCTGCTTCGCATCCAACAGGCATTGCCAGCAGCAAGGCAGCAGGTGCAGGGTTGCCAGAGCCACGCATCGCAGGCAGCATGGGTGCTGTTGTGGCCTGCTGCTGCGCGGCAGAGACAGGTGCACCAAGACACAGTCGCCACCAGCATGCACTGCCTCTGTGACTCACCCATCAATCATCCCCATCCACCAACCACCGCACCTGTGCAGGGGGAGCTGGAGGAGGTGGTGCAGTATCTGCGCGACCCTCACAAGTTCACCACCCTGGGAGGCAAGCTGCCCAAGGGCGTCCTGCTGGTGGGCCCCCCCGGGACAGGGAAGACCATGCTGGCGCGAGCCATTGCAGGTGCGCCACAGCTTCTGACAAGGTGCCAGCAGCAGGCCGGGCCTACTTGTCTCATGTAATGCTCCCGGGAGTGCACACCGCTGCTCAGCAGGCCAGTGGCTGCAACACTGCATCAGCATGATTGTGGGCTGCTCCTGCTGCCTTAGTTCCCATGCAGCCCTGTCTCCTTCTGTGCGGTGTGTCGTGAGCTGCCCCTGGCAACAGCCTGTTGAGCACCACGCCAGCAGCTGTGTTGTCCCACCCAAAAGCCTGCCCTGTCCCTGTCTGGGCTATTGCCCAGATAAACCCTGTCTGGGATAGCATCTCAGCTCTCCAAAATGTCCAGCGTGGGAGGCAGGCCTGCCCTGTGCCTGCTGCTCAGGCCACCGCTCTGTGCATGCTGCTCAAGCTGGCCCTGGAGCTGCAGGCAGGCGGCCCCTTCTTCCAAGCCGCAACTCTGCCCACACTGCCCCAGCCCACCTCCCACTTCCACATGCAGGGGAGGCTGCTTCAGCCACCCCTCTTGCACCTGTGGGGAGATGGGGCGCCCCTCCTCCAGTCTCAGGCTGTGATGTGGCCATGCTGCTTGCAGGGGAGGCGGGTGTGCCCTTCTTCTACTGCTCAGGCTCTGAATTTGAGGAGATGTTTGTGGGGGTGGGCGCGCGGCGGGTGCGGGACCTGTTTGCAGCGGCCAAGAAGCATGCGCCCTGCATCCTGTTCATTGACGAGATCGATGCCATTGGGGGCTCCCGTAACCCCAAGGACCAGCAGTATATGAAAATGACACTCAATCAGCTGCTGGTGGAGCTGGACGGGTGAGCAGCCTGGCTTGGATGTGTATGTGCTGCATGAGCAGCCCTGGGGGGCCAGAGTCGTGGCTCAAGCTGACTGAGTGGGGGCGTCCTTTTCGTCCTGTTCGCATATGCGGCAGCTGGTTCAGTGGCCGGTGGATCGGCAGCCTTTGCACCGCTGTGGCTGGGCAGCTTCTACACCACGCCAGTGCTGTGCCCGGCAGCTGGTGTGGGGCTGGCTGCGTCTGTGCCGCTGCAAGGGTGAGCGGCACACTGCAGACTCTGCTGCAGCCAGCCGGCAATTGCCATGGCAACTCCTGACAGCAGCGGCAGAAGGGCTGGCAACAACTCGAGCGGTCCAAAATGCCATCGTAAATGTGTCCCCAGTCATATTTTCCATCTTAGCCCCCTGCGAAACCACCCCTGCGGGTCCAAGCCCGGCGAGGGCGTAGTCTGTGACAGCCACCGTCTCCTGAGTCACCTGACTGAGCTGCCGATGGTTTTGCTGCACCTCCCCAGTGAGTTCAAGCTTCAGCAAGGGCGCAATCTGCGCGGCAGCCACCATACCCAGGTCACCTACCTGCTGCTGAGGCTCACCCTTCACCACCTGAGCCCTGCACTTCCTGCAGGTTCAAACCCAGCGAGGGTGTGATTTGCATAGCGGCCACAAACTTCCCAGAGTCGCTGGACAAGGCGCTGGTACGTCCGGGGCGCTTTGACCGCCACGTGGTGGTGCCCAATCCTGACGTCAAGGGGCGCCGCCAGATCTTGGAGTCCCACTTCAGAAACGTGCCCAAGGCAAAGGACGTCGACCTTGCGGTGAGGAGCGGGCTGCATGAGGGGGCCTGCTCATGCAGGCATCTGGGGCCTTGCAGCGAGCAGCAGGGTGTGTCTAGACAGCCATGTCCCATGCAGGGTTGTGAAAGACCCTGTCGCCCTCGTCAGGAGGGTTTCTGCTGTCCCTGCCTGGCAGCTTCTGCAGAGCAACTGATCTTTGGGACACCTGCACATCAAAGAAGGTATCCCTTTCCCGGCCGCATCGTCAGAGGCGGCGCTGCATTGCCTGCATATGTCATCTATGCCTGCCACTGAGCCTTGCGGCCTGATGCGCCAAGTCAGCCCACCACAGCTCATGGCTGACCCAAGTGATGTCTGACAACTGGGCCCCCTGCCTGCCCCATGCAGACCATCGCGCGTGGCTGCCCGGGTTTCAGCGGCGCTGACTTGGCCAACCTGGTCAATGTGGCAGCCCTCAAGGCTGCCCGTGACGGCGAAGTCTCTGTGTCCCAGGTGCAGGCACAGCGTATTGTTTCCCAGACAGGAGCCACTGTTGCTGCTTTGTGTGTGCTGCAATCGTTCTGCCCATTAGCTATGTCTGACTTCCTGTTGGGCTGCCTGGTGTGTATGTTGTGCACCTGGGTTTCTGGCAGCAGTGCAAGCCATACTGCTGTCTTTTGTGCTTGCTCAGTTACCTGTCCCGCTGCTGCAGGCTGCCCTTGAATTCGCACGGGATCGCATCATGATGGGCGCCGAGCGCAAGTCTGCGGTCATCTCTGAGAACAACAGGCGCCTGACTGCTTACCATGAGGGCGGGCATGCATTGGTAGCCCTACTCACCGATGGGGCCCAGCCAGTGCACAAGGCCACCATTGTGCCGCGAGGTGACTGAGGGGGCATGCATATGGGGCTGCAGTTGTTGCTTTGCCCCGCCCTGCCCTGCTGGCTTCCAAACCCTCTCAGCTCAGCCTTCAACCTCTTTTGAGTATCTGGCTGCTGAGTCTGTTGCTTGCTTTGCTGGGCACGCCAGCAATCATCGCTCGACCCTGTCAAAGCTGGCCCATTGCAGACAGCTGCTGGTGGCCCTGGCACAAGCCACCTTTGCATTTTTGGGGTCCTAGGCCTGGCCTCCCATGCATCTTTGAGATCGGCTGACTGCCTGCCTGGGTGGCCTTCTGATGCGTAACATGAGCCAACCAGCAAACCCCTGCAAGCATGTCGGTGGGCCAGGTGCGGCGCAAGCAGCACATTGACATTGGCTATACACCTTACCACGTTTACACTCTACAACATCCATTTCTATCCTGCAGGCATGTCGCTGGGCATGGTGCAGCAGCTGCCCAGCCAGGATGATGAGACCAGCGTGTCCCGGCGCCAGCTGCTGGCCAAGCTGGACGTCTGCATGGGGGGCCGAGTGGCAGAGGAGCTCATCTTTGGGGAGAGCAACGTCACCACAGGTGGGGGGCCTGGTCGCTGGCAGGGCAGCTGGTTTGGTTTCCCTAAACATTAGCTGCTGTGACCTGCTTTCAGGGCAGGTGCTTTGTCCTGCTGTGAGCCAGCAGCCTGAACATCCGTGGTGGTGATCATTCCGCAGTGGAGTTAGGGGTCAATGGATACAGAAGGGGCGCCCTGAACACTGCCGCCACTGCAGTACTGCAGCTGCAGGGCGTCATGGCAGGGATGCCACGTGAGAGGTGCTGCAGCTGCAGGCTCCCTCAACAGGATGCTCCAGGATAAGCAGAGCAGGCCATGTGCACCAGCCTCTGAAGCCTGCTGTGTCCTGAAGTGAAATTTTGCCCAGGATGCCCTGCAGGATTCCCATCCCACCTGCAGCCTCCCAGCGCTGCTGCCTGCAGCTGCCTGCTGGAGGCCCCCCCAGCTTCGGGGAGCATGAGAGGAGCTTGACTGTGACTGCGGTGCCTGCAGGGGCCTCCTCTGACTTGCAGCAGGCCACCCGCCTGGCGCGCGCCATGGTGACCAAGTATGGCATGAGCGAGCTGCTGGGCAATGTGAGCATTGACTACGAGGACCAGGGCAGGAGCCTGTCCCCCGAGACACGAGCCGCGGTGGAGACGGAGGTGTGCAGCTGCAAGACTGGACGTGGCGGCATGCATTGCCATTTGCCTACAGCTGTGCATGCTCCATACTCCTCACTGCAGTGGTGCATGCTGCCGACCGCCATCACAGCCTGTGTCAGATTCGGCCCGCCCTGTGAGACATGAGGCATAGCAGAGACATAGGTTTGTAGTCACTTTCCAAGGACTGCATCAGCAAGCCAAACAGCCCATATGCAGTGTGGTGCATGGCTGTGGCCCATGTGCGACATGTGTCCCCTGAAGCTGGCTGCCTGCACATCTTCAGGCTCAAGCCCTTGACTGCAGCAGCTGCTTTGCTGCCAGCCAAGCGGCCATGGCTGGGCTCAGCCTGTGTTGCCTCCTGCAATCAGGCAGCACTTGGCAATCAGTGCGCTCATGCTGCAGGTGAAGCGGCTTGTGAACAGTGCATATGAGAATGCGCGAAAGGTCCTCAAACAGCATGACAGGGACCTGCACAAGTTGGCGGCAGCGCTTCTTGAGCAGGAGACAATGTCTGGCCAGCAAATAAAGGACCTGCTCAGGATATCCTCCAAAGTGGTTGAGGCCCCAACCGGAGGCTCTGAAATGGTGGCCACCCCCAGTCAGCAACATACAGATCCCAGAGTTTGAGTTTGTTTAGCCAGTCTACTCCCTGACCATCAACGCCTGCTGCTTAGAGTCATTCCAGTGCTCAAGTGTCAACCAACTTCCACCACAGCAGCTTGAATTCATTGTTGAATTCAGATACTATGAATACGCATTGTGCCACCTGCAAAGTGGGAGCAGCTACAAAACAGGACTTATGAGTCGAGGTGGGGCCTTGCTTGTTGCATAGCAGATGTGAGAAAGGGGGGCGCAGCATGCAAGCACAAAGTTGTTATACAATGTCAGTGATATGGCCAGATCAATTGGGCTCTGTTCTACAGGTCAGAAAGAGGCCATTGCCAGCTGCAGTGTTGTCAACCTCCCAAAGGTACTAGAAGCCCGTCACCACCTGCTTGGTCCAAGACTTTGGTGCCAAATTGGGCACACAGCTCCTTCATTTTGGTGCACACCCAGGTCCTGTCTGCTCCAGACGCCTTCCCCACTGTGCTGACATAGAATAGAGGGGTGACCCAGTCGTGCTGGATGTGCAGAGGCAGCAGTTCCAGCTGGTGTGGCCTGCCATCCCTGAGCTCAACCTGGTAGAGGAAGCCACAGTCATTCCTGCAGGCAGGCATCGAACCACCTTTGTTCTGCAGGCAAGGGCAGCCACCACAGCACCACCTTGTGGGCTGGTTAAAAAATTTGCAGGCAGGCACTTCCCAGCTGGGCAACACAAGGCAGACATCAGGAGCAGAGCCAGGAGCCCACCTGTAGTGTTCATCCAGGGCGTAGTCATCAATGGCCCCACCTGTACAGTAGCACTGCAGATCTCAGGCAACTCATGCCCTGCACAAAGACTGCTCACTTGAGAAACCAATGCGTCAAGTTGAAGCACCAAGTGTAGCATATGAGACACAAGCTGCAGTGTCACGATGACATTGTGGCTTTCGAGAGGCTCGAGGGTGCGCAATCCGCCTGCTGACCTGCTCCATAGATGATGGGGCAGCCGCGATAAACCTCCACACCTTGTATGTGATGGCTGCAAGAAAGATTTCAGCTCGCAGCACGCAATTGGGCACCAACAGCATTGGTGCCGGCAGCATCTTCTGCTCAGGCACTTTCAGCACAAGCAGCTTCAGTGCAGCCGAGGTCAGACAGCATGAGTAGCTCAAGCTTGGCAAAAAGCTATGCAGAGCCCAGCAGACAGACCACGCCTCAGCATGCGACCACTGCACCTGCTGTGACCAAAAATGATGTCCACCCCTGAGTCAACAAGGCAGTGCCCCAGTTTCTGGATGTGGCTGCACAGCAACATAACTCTATATGAGACGCTGCTTCAGAGCTCCTGCCTTCCACCAATAGCTGCAGACACGCACATCAGATAAGTGGCGTACAAAGGCGTGCTACACTGCCCACCTGTCTGGCCTCCAGGCCCAGTTGGGCCCCCAGTGAATAAAGAAGACCACCAGATCGGCGAGTGCCTTTGCTGCTACAACTGCCTTGCTGAGAGCTGCTGCTGGAAAGGCTGCAGGGTCAACATACCAGATGCCAGGGACCTCATCTGTGGCAGCCCAGTCTGCATAGTGGTCAGCCATGGACAAAAAGGCGACTTTCAGGCTGCCATGCTGGACGACAGCAGGCTTGATGGCATCTGCCTTCAGCCCTGACCCTGCGGGCAGAGTGAGCAGTGATGAGTTGTGAGGCCGCAGGTGCAGTGCAATCCCCAGGCCACCAGAAGCTGTCTTGTGGGCAGGAGTCTACAAGCCGTTGCAGCATGCAGACAAATTTGCAAGCAAAACAGCACGTGCTTGGCACGCAGGAGCTGGCACCAAGTAACTGCTTGGCAGATTGCTAGAAGCACATGCCAGACTGCAGAGATAGCAACACCTGCCTGCGTGGGCAATGCCAGCCTCATCCAGGGCTTGCTGGGTCTCCAGCAGGCCAGCCTGGCCGTAGTCCAAGCAGTGGTTGTTAGCTAGAGAGACAAACTGCACATTGGCCTCCCTGCAGGCGATCCAGGCATATCCAGGGCAGTGTCAAGATATCAGCCATGCCTGTGCAGGGCCAGGATGTGTCTTGTGGGACCCACTTCAGCGCTGGTATGTTGCTGGGGCTCATCTTGAAGTTGAAGGCTTTGGGCAGCTTGCGTGTCTCTGTTGTTATGGCTGTCTCCAGATTTCCTGCCACCAGCGGGGCTTCTTGCAGGCAGGAGGCATCTGGCACATCCTGGCTGCCATTGAGAGTTGGCAGCAGGTTACCCCATACCCTCCTGCACCCCTCTGCGCCATGCGACAGGCCCTCATCCACCTTTCTGCCAAGCTGCATGTCCCCAAGCAATATCAGATGGCTGACTGCTTGACTGCCGCGCTGCCCGACCTGCGACACCATATTTGGGTGTATCTTGCATCCAGAGCAAGCAGAATGAAGCTTCAAGCTCCCGCAGGTCAGAGTGGTCAAACTCTCGGCGTTTTGTGTTCCACGGAAGGCGTTTGTCAATCAGCTCTGCTGGAAGCAGCCTAAGAGAGGGCCTCTAGCAGGATCCTGGGGGGAGAGGCTTTCCTGTTGCACCCCGAAACGCTGGTGACTCTCTGCGGCAACTCTCGATTCGCATCTCGATCTTCGGTTCGAGAGCTGACTGTGGATGGTTGCTGGAGCTCCTGAAGCTCAAGGATTGCACTGCTCAGGCCAATCATTGTGCAATGGGCTCACGGCATTTTGGCAGCCTGCCTGCTGTCTAGATCAGCACCTCCTGCCTGCAATAACCGCCCCTGGTGTTGCCATCTGCAGGCAGATGCCTTCCCTTGGCAGAGCTGACATGTGCCCAGTCAGCCGTGACGCCCCCAGAGTGACCTGCTGCCAGCTGCCTGCAGGCCCCTGAGCCATCAGTCTGATGCCTCCAGCTGGCCAATCAGGCCGCTGGGACACCCCCATGGGCGGCAGCCGGGACAGCTCACGTGCCAACAGCCCAAACAGCTGCCTCTCTGCCCACTCCCACCACTCAGCCCCGTCTGAGGAGCCTGGCGGCAGCGCCGTCCAGGCCCAGCAGCAGCCTGCAGTCGGCTGGGGCCAGGCCCCAGTCCAGCTGGATGCAGACTACCAGGAACCCTGCTTCGGGCGGCGGCCCAACCCCGCAAACAGGCGCGGCCATGGGCCGTCTCAGGGCCCAAGGGGGCCCAGCTCCGCTTTTGGCAGAAGCCCATCTCACTGGCAGGACAGGCAAGGCAGCTCAGGGGGTGGGCGGCCCCAGGGCCAGGTATGCTGTCAATGCTACACTACACTGGGCACCCAGCTCTGGGCTTGGCAACAGCCCATCTCCCTGCCTTTGAAAGGCTAGAAGGCCCATGGGGTGGCGCCCCCAGGGGCAGATGTGCCGTCAATGACCAGCTGCCTGATGCCCATGTGCCACCTCTACCTCTGCTGGAGACTCTCCCTGATTGATGCCCCGGTCCTAGGCGCTTTCTCACTCAAGCTTTGACTGGCGTCCAGCAGCCCTGGCCTGTGTTCTGCAGGCTCAGCAAGCTGTTCACATCCTCCAAAGCCTGGCCCCTGGGCAGCCCCTGCCCAAGGCTGCCCTGCAGCAGGCCCTGCTGGGCTTTGACAGCCGCGCAGTGGCCCTGCTGCTCAAGGACCTCAACAAGAGCGGGCTGGGGCATCTCGCCGCTCAGCTGTTTGACTGGCTGCGCAGCCTCCCCTGCGCCCACCCCCTGGCAGCCCTGTGCGACGTCTATACCTGGACGGCCATGGTGTCCCTGTGCATGCACCAGCAGGACGCCGCCCGCGCTCAGGGGCTGGTGGGGGACATGCGCGCCAGGGGGGTGCCCCCCAACGTGCACACCTACACGGCGCTGATGAATGTTTGCATCAAGTGCGGCCGCCTGGAGGCTGCCCTGGAGACGTATCAGCGCATGAGGCAGGAGGGGTGCACCCCCAACGTTGGTGAGCGGCTGTCTGCTGCACCCAGTGCTGAGGGCATGCGCCGCAATGGCTGCCGCCTCGACGCCGCTGAGCTGTCAGCGCATGAGGCAGGAGAGTGGCCCCCCAGCATCGTGAGCACTGAAGGGGCCTGAGATA
The DNA here is from genome assembly GCA_963969365.1 of Asterochloris sp. CNOR1. Classification (NCBI taxonomy): domain Eukaryota; kingdom Viridiplantae; phylum Chlorophyta; class Trebouxiophyceae; order Trebouxiales; family Trebouxiaceae; genus Asterochloris; species Asterochloris sp. CNOR1. The sequence continues at coordinate 1,059,692 of OZ017750.1, forward strand.
GCACATGCGCCAGCACCTCCGCTATTCCTTGTTGCAGTCAGCGCCTGTGTGGTGGTGTGGGTCATGGTCTGTGGAGACAAACTGGTTATGATGTTGCGTTCTACAGTCAGGGGCAGACAGTCGCGACGTCAAGGCTGGCCTTTGTACTGTTTGAGGATGTTACAAGCGTGATTCAGCAAGCTGCAACCTGGGCGGTCTGCCGTGTGTTGCCAAGTTCAGCCTCGTGCTGGGGCTTCTTCCCAATTGTTGATGGGTAGGGAGTGCAAGGCAGGTCGTGGTGCGGTGCTGCCTGCTGAACTGACAGCCATTTCTGCCTGCCTGCAGTCACATACAACACGCTCATCGATGTGCATGGCAAAATGGGGCGCTGGGAGCAGGCTCTTCAAGTGGTGGGCACGATGAGGCAGGAGGTGCGCCTCTCATGCCAGATGCACGTGTTCAAGCTTGCTGCCCAGCAGTGGGCCTGTGTACATGTGACTTGGGGTGCTGTACTCCGGCTGTCAAATGGTGGGCATTTTGAAGCAGGAGGTTGGCCTTCTATGCACCCACGTGCCAGATGCAGTTTCTGCATGCTTGCTCCACATTTGTGGGATTGGCTTGGCAACGCACCTCCAGGAACTCACCCAGCAGCCAGACTTGCTGCACTTCAAGCCTGACTCTCCATTGCTTGCGCTGCCTCCCAATGTAGGGCGCTCGGCTGAACTGCTTCATATGCCCAAGCTCAACAGTGGCATGGGCATAGCAGTCAGCCTGGTTGCTTTTCAGGTCTGACTGTTGTCCACCTGACGTGCCTGCAGCTGCAGGTTGTGGACCGTGCAGAAGCTGGCTAGCACTCCTGTCGTCCCAGCCTGACCTGAGCCCACCTCGTGGTACCTGCTGCAGGGCGTGGAGCCTGTGCTACGCACCTTTAACACCCTCATCATAGCCTGCAACATGTGCAACCAGCCGCGCGAGGCCATGGCTGTCCACCGCCGCATGATTGAGGAGGGGCTTGAGCCCAACGCCACGAGCTACAACGCCCTGATCAGCGCATATGGCAAGGCAGTGCAGCTGGACAACGTCATGGAGGTCTTCAGGGAGATGGTGGGCTCCGTTGACACATGCATCTGTCTTGCTCTGCAATAAAAGGGGCCTAGGCAGCCGCTGGCTTAAGGTTGGTGCAGGGCTGCTGATGGACTGAGCCAGCTAAATGGGGCTAGGGAGCTGACACATGTTGTCAGCAGTGCATGGCGCAGAGGCCTGATGGAGTTGTGTTGCTGGCTTGGTGACTGCGCAAGCAAACACGTACTTGTGGCTGATGGCGTGCAATCTATTGTTGGTGGCGTGCAGGGGACCAAGTGTCTCGTCTGCTTACGGGTTGCAGCTGCTGTCCCACTGTCCTGGTCCCGCCTACATGCAATCTGTGCTACTGAGGCTTGTCCTGAGAGCTGCACACCAGCTGCTCCGACCGGACTTACACCACTGCAGCCTGGGCCAGCCTGCATGAGAGCAGCGCCCTCGTTTTCAGGTCTGGCGCGGCTGCGAGCGCAGCGTGATCACCTACAGCAGCCTGATCAGTGCCTGCGAGAAGGCCGGGGAGTGGCAGCTGGCCCTGGACCTGTTTGGCGAGATGCATGCAGAGGGTGTGCAGCCGAACACTGTCACATACAATAGCTTGATCACAGCCTGCGCACAGGGTGAGCCAGCAGGGTCATGCATGATTGCTGCTGTGGCTGCTGCCTGCCTGGCAACCAGCATGTCTGGCTGGCAGCGCAGCAGGGGTTGCTGGAGCCAGGTCAGCCAGCTGTAGCTCAGATGATGAACCCAGCCTTTCTCGGCTGCTGGGATGCTGCGTGGGATGAGCAGTCTGCAGGCCTTCTTGCTGCATGTCCGCTGTGACTGTTTGGGGGTCTTCTGCTGCTGTGACCTGCGCTCGCAGCAGCCTGACCTGCAGCCATGTTTCCACATGCTTCAGAGCCACCCTGCAGGCTGGCACCCTGGCCAGCGTGTTGGCTGCATTGCGTTTCACTCCTCATTGTTTGCCGCAGGTGGCCAATGGACTTGCGCAGCAGAGCTGCTGCAGCACATGCAGGCGCAAGGCTGCCCCCCTGACGTGGTCACGTACACCGCTCTCATCAGTGCATGTGGGCGGGCAGGGGAGTGGCAGCGCGCCCTGGCCGCCTTTGGCAACATGGCACACCAGGGCTGCCGTCCAGATACGATTGTCTACAATGCAATCATCGACACGCTGTGGGAGACCGGGGTATTCTGGGCTCAGCACCGGGTAAGTCGCTCTGTAGCTGGATGTTCGTCAAGTGCAGCTGCATGCCTCCAGAGGGCAACATACTGGGATGTAGCAAGACAGGGGCCCCTCCAGCTCAGCAACAGATGAGCTTTATTGCAGCAGCATCCCCATGAAGTGGATCCGAAGGTAATGGGCTATGAAGGTAACTGTGCTCATCAATTTTTCGGCGAGGACTGAGCACAGAGTGCAGTCAATTTCTGAGTCTGCAGCATGATGGGTGAATGTCTAAGCAGCAGCAGCTCCTTAAGTGTGCATGAATGGCCCTTCAAGGGGTTGAGCATCGCTTCCCTGCAGCAGTGTGCTTGCACTGATACTCTGGCACTCAAGCAAGCCATTGCATGCCTGTGCAAGCCAAACCAATGCCCACTGCTGTGCGCAGAGCAGCAGAACAGCCCAGAAAGGTGTATAAGCAGAGGTCACTGCCTTTGAGAAGGCAGCGACAAAGCCTGCAGCCGCCACTGTAATGGGCAGTCAGATGCTCTTTGAGGCTCCCACATGCTGTGCTATGAAGGCAGTGGCCCTGATCAGAACATATGGCCACCAGATCTGGAACCTGACATGCTGACACTGACCTTGTCCAGGGAAGCTGTGGCCACCAGATGCCTGCAACAGCCAGTGTGTCCAGAGCTAACCCTGAGGCCCCGGCGTTGCTCAGTTGTGCAGGCATGGCACTTTCCAAAGAAGCTATGGCCAGCGTACCTGGAAGAGCTTCAGTTCCTCACATCCTCAACTTGACAAGCTTGCTGTCCTGTGCAGGGAATGGCCCTGTTCAAGGAGGCTGTGGCCAGCGGGTACCTGCAGCCCCCGGCCTCAAGCAAACTCCACGCAAGCCTCAGCCTGCATGCTATGACTGCCGGGGTGGCCATGCTGACCCTGCACAGCTGGCTGCTGAGGCTACAGCAGGCAGCGCAGCGCGGCCAGGGGCTGCCCGCCACCCTGTCAATTGCGTGTGAGCGCCAGCCAGGCTCCCACCAACCGGTGAGCGGTCACCCTGGACAGCAAAATCAAGCAGCCAGCAGGAAGCACCTCTCACATAGCCCCAAATGAGACTGGACCTCTGCTTGATGCGCAGTCCAGTCTGCGCAGCTGTGAACAGCGCCTTCAGGCCAGCGCTAGCAATTGTGGGCTCCTTCTGCAGTCAGACACAGCCCTTCTGCCACAAGTTTGCTATTGCAGCTCCTGACATCACATCTCAGCACCAGACGTCTAGCCTGACTGGCCTCTGCTTGAGGTACAATTCAATGTTGAACAGCTGGAGGCCCATACCTTGGCACTGGCTTCTATAGTCTGTTGGTGCATTCATGAAAACCCTTCCTGCCACACATGAGCTGATGCAGAACACAGGATTACATCTGAGCACCTGGAACCTTACAAGGGTGCCCTTGCACTGCAGGGCAAATCAGGGCGCGACCAGGGCAACCTGGCGGTCAAGGAGGCATTGGGAGCAATGCTGCACGCCTGGGGCAGCCCCTTCAGGTGGGGCTCTGCACCCCACAGGAAGGTCTGTGGTCAATGCTGGCGAGATGCCAACAGAGGTGCGAGCAGCGGCAGCAGAACCAGTCTCACGTCATCTGCTGATGGCTGCAGCGCCTCCCTGGCTGGACCAGTCCTGCTGGAGGCTGCGGGGCAGGATGTGGCTGCCTGGGTGTGCTCTGCAGACTTCCAGGACCACATGGCAGCCATGCTGCCGGCCCTGGGGAGCGTACAGCCTGCTGGCACTGCGGTGAGCCCAACCTGCACACTGCAGGCTTCGCACAGGCAGCGTGAGACTCTGTGTCAGCCTTGTTGTTACTGCCTGGCTGTGGTGCACCCTCCTGTGACCGTTTGTATGGCTGCACAACCTACGCTTAGGATAAATATCGAAGCCGATCCCACATGCAGCTGAGGCATGCACAGTCCTGCGCCACACTCCTAGGCCTTGCATCCCCGAGCTGAGGCATTCACAGTATAGCTGCCAACCCATGACCCGCTGTGGCTGATGCGGCCTGCACAGTCTGTGTCAGGCCTGCATGCTCAGCCTGAGGCAGTCTTATTGCAGCTTCAGTGGCTTGCAAAGCCTGAAGCTGCAACAAGACTGCCTCAGGCTTTGCCAGCCTGCCCGGCTCAGCTCAGGTCTGACATGATTGCAGCGCTACTTCTGCTGGCTGGTTACATTGTGCCTGGCCAAGCTGAGGCGGTTGCAGTGCTGCTGCAGGCCATACAGTTCCAGCCTGCAGCCGAAGCAGCGCAGCTTGACGAGTTTCATGCACACCTGTTGAGGCGGCTGACATGCTGTTGCAGGCTGTGCAAGCCCCTGCGGCCAAGCTGAGCTCTGAGGATGAACACCGGGAGGCTCTGGAGGAGCAGCGCTGCAGCACAGCCTATGAGGCAGTGCAGGACTTTGAGCAGAGCCACTGCTTGGTTGTGCCCAGCATGGGCCAGCCGTACTTTGAGGTGGAGTTGCTGTCTTCTCAGGCATGTCGCCACAGCCGCTGGCTGCCTGCCTGCACCCGCTTCCTGGTGGGGCCACAGGTGTTGCACACACACAAGTGCAGGCTGCCTTGTCAAGCTGGGATGCTGGCTTGTCTGGTGCCATGGCAGGCTCGTCCCAGAAGCCTCGACTAATGCCGCACATATGACAAGAGGACTGGCTGTCCAGGCTGGCAGCGAAGTACAGCCTGCAGCTGGTGGAGCAACCATTACACATGCTGCTCTGCTCCATCATGCAGCTGCAGCTGGTAAATCCCCCAATATACATGCTGCTCTGGTCCATCACTGCAGCTGTGGGATACTGCTGCAGGGGAGGGCCCACCTGGCCAGGACTCTGCTGCGCTGGGGGAAGGCCTTGGGCGCAAGGCCTGAGGTGGCCCATGACAGCGTGCTGGTGATGGACCGCGTCATGTCCACAGGAATTGAGGTGGGTGCTTTCTACTGCTGCCAAAGGTCTGATGCCCTTGGGGGTCACGTGGAAGCCGTGGTGGGTGGTCCCTCTACTGTCGCCCCAGGTCTGCAGCCTGTGGTCAGGAGGCCCTCTGTTGCTGCCCCAGAGGTGTTCATGTCTTTGGCGTCTGACCGGCTTGCCTGCAGGGCCTGCGTTCAGACCTGGCCGGCTGTTCATCCCATGAACCTAAGGATAAGGCTGGTGGCCATGCACAGGCCCATCTCCTTGATGCATGGATGTGCTACTACTGCTGCATCATGCAGTGGGTGCCTGGCTGGGCCCCTGGGTTGCTGCACCTCAGTGCGCGAGTTGTTTGACGCAGGCGGGGCTGTCGCAGCCTGCTGCAGCACTTCCATGCACCCCCTGCAGAGCTGATGTGCTGTGGGCAGCTGTGTCTGCCCAAATGGGGTGCTGGCACAGGTTGCACTGCTGCAGTGCTGGCGCAGGTGGCATTGGCGCAATGCGTCTCTTTGACAGCGCTCGCCTGCGTAACACCCTAGCCTTTCAGGCGCCCAGCTGCTGCCTAAAGCCTCCAGATTTGCACATGCGTTGCAGTTCTTGGAACTGTCTGGTTAGCGCAGGCCATCAAATGCATGAGTGCCACCATGCATGGCTGTGTTGCAGCCACAGCACGTTGAGGGGCGGAGTAGCGGGCCTGCTGCGCTGATCTCAACACAGTCACACCTTGTGTGAGCTGGACTCATGCGCATGCTGCCTGCTACAGATCCATGACAATTTGCTGGAGCTGCTTGCGGCGTCCTGCCTGGTGGTGGCCTGCCAGCAGGGTCAGGGCGCAGATGCTCACCAACTGCAGCAGAGCGTAGAGCGTGTGACTGGGCTGCAGGTGGGCTCTGCTTTCATTTCTAAAATGACTGCTGCTCTGCCTGTATCCCAGTCCAGACATTAGCTGACCGCCAGCTTCAGCAGGATGAGGAGGATGTGACGCGCCAGCAGGTGAGGTTTCCGTTCAATCCTGGGGCTGACTACTGCTTTGCTACTACTGCTTTGCATCCCAAGCCAGACATGCTTTGCTCGCCAACTGCAGCAGGTCTTGGAGCGTGTGATGGGGCTGCAAGTGGGTGCTGCGGCACACACATGGTGTGCGCTTTGTATGTGCTGTAAATAAGGCTTCAAATGCTGCAGCGTCATGGTGAGGAGGCATGTGACAGGGCTGCAGGTAGGCGCTGCAGGGCACACATGCTGCTGTGCTTTGTGTGGTCGAGCTTCAAATGTGGGCACAGGTGGCTGCAGCTGGACTGCAGCAAGTGGCAGGGCCACAGGTCGGGCTTTTGCGCGCACATGTTTGTTGCTGTTGGATGGACGGGCTGCAGATGGGGACTCAGGATGCTGCCGCAACCTGAGCCTGCTTTGCAGCTCGTGTGCACGCAACACCCCCGCAGGCGGCTGCTCAGTGCTGATACCCTACGCAGGGCTCCAGGCTGCAGATGTACAGAGCTGCCCTGCCCTCCACTCATGTTGCTGTCACAGTGCCCCGCCCCTGCAGGCGGCTTCCACAATGCTCTATACATGAGCCTGTATGACAGCCCCTGCAGGAGGAGTGGAGTGTTCCCCAAAGTATCCTGTGCAGGGTTCTTCTGCTTTGTACAGGCCATTGCTCTGCAGCAGGCGATTTGCAACCCACTTCACCAACCCGCTGCAGGCCGTTGCACTGCAGCAGATGGAGTGGAATGTGCGCCGCGCTCTGAGTGGGGACACCAGCGCCATCTCCACCCTGCGCGTGCTGCACCTGTACCTGGAGCGCCTGGGCAGCCGGCACCTGCCCAGCGCAGCCCTGCAGGTGCGCTGGACAACTGGCGCCAGCTGTGCGGCATCTTTTGTCTGGCAGGGTCCAGTGCAGCCCTGCAAGTGAGCCGGACAAGTGGCTCTAGGTGGCCCCCTCCACCCTGGCTGCACTCAAAGTGAGTAGATGCCACCAGCGCGACGCAGGCCTGTAGGTTGATGAGGGAGGGAGGTGAGCTCATGTATTGCAGACCTGTGAGGGCGATCCGTCCTTAGGCATATGCTTGGCTGCTTATCAACAGCTACCAGGCTACGGCTGCTTTGCCCTTTCGTGAGGTGCAAAGGATGTTGTGTGCTGTGCCTGTGTGGGGGGCATTTGGCATTGACCTGCCTGGTGGACCTGCAGGTCGGCCAGGTGAACGGCATAAAGCATTGTCTGCACCCTCTAACTTTGTGATGATGTATTGCAACCCAGAGGCATTGTGTTTGATGCAGGCAGCTGTGGCTGGCAGGACCTGTGCCCTGGTGGAGCAGAGCCTGCTGGACGTGGCTCTGATGAAGTGCCGCCCCTCTGTGGTGGCGGCCGCTGTGCTGTATGCGGACAGGCGCCGGCGGGGAGTCATCCCCTTCTGGCCAGTCATGCTGGCCAAGCTCACAGGATATGCTGACATGGGGAGCCCTGAGCTCAGCGCTGCCATCAAGGCTGCACTGAGGCTGGCAGGGCACCCTGCGGTGAGTGGCTGTGGGGGTGCCTGGACAACTCCGTGCTGGCCTGAGCTTAGCACACCTTGACATATCACATTGCGCATTTTTACAACCATAGATGACTCTGCACGCGCCCTGGCCGCTTGAGGGCTCAGCAAGATTGAGTTGAATTAGGGGCAACTCAACAGGGCAGCCTTGACATCAGCGTTGCCTTGAAGACTATGCTCAGGCTGGAAGTCAAGCTGCAGTGAGTGGCTCTGCATGTGCCTGACCTGCGACACCTGCAGATGACTTTGCGGGTCCCAGCAGGGCAGGGGTTTGCTGCGGCAGATTGTGAGTGTCGCAGCCTCCGAGGTGTGGAAGGGCACTGATGGTGAAGCAGCAGTGATCTGCAGGCTGCGCATGCAAAGGGGTGCCGGCAGCATGTCAAACCTAAAAGCGTGCTATGCGCAAAGGCATCGTCCCAAAGCTGCAGTCCTTGTGTCTGGGCTTGATGTGGCTGTGCATTTGCCCTCCAGCTGCACTCCTTGTGTCCGGGCATATTCAACTGCGCGTCTGCCCTCCAGAGACAGCCTCGTGCCCCACATGTACCACTGCCCGGATGCCAGGCAGCCTTGGCTGACCTCTCCTCAGACTGTGCTGCCCTCCCGCTGCAGAGCCCGCTGCAGTCCCCCTCGGCGCCCCAGCTGCAGGCCCTGGATGCCCGCAGCAGCAGCCCTGTTGGGGGCCTCATCACCTCCCAGCTGAGCCCTGGTCCCCTGGGACCCACCACACCGCTTCTGGCACCTCCGCGACCCATGCAGCATGCCGCTGACCTGTACACTACCCCGGGGCTGCCCCACACAGGCAGCTCTGCCAGCCTGCCCTGACTCAAGCAGGGCAGGCCGGCAGCAGCATGCTGCCCCATGCTGCCAGCCATCATGCCCAGCCACAGCAGGGCAGGCAGCTCAGATGTGGCAGTCCCTTTGGCTGCATGAGCCAAGGGTCTGCTGCGCAGAGATGTAGCTTCAGGCCCCTCCACAGCACGCACATGTATAGCAGCAGCAGTAGGCGACCTGAGTGGGTGCCAGATTGAAGTTTCATTGTAGTCACAGCACCTAGTCACATGGCAGTGTCCCATCACCGGCCTGAAGAATCATCACCTTCAGTGCAGGATGGGGCTGCGCACTTAGGTTGCCATCGGGCATGCATTGGGCAGGAAGCCATTGTTTTCATTGCTTTAGGCCCCATTTGAGCTGGCCCGAAGGGCCTGTCCCTAGGCCATTTGCAGGGCATGTCAGCTGCTAGGCAGCTGGCTTGCGTTGCCTGTGTCAGAATTGCTAGCGGTTTCATGATTTGTGTGTTTTGCTTTTCACCCGCCTGCATGATCCCTGCATGTTCCCCATTTGGCAACATTTGACAATTTGCTGCAGCACATGAGCAAGTGACCCTGGTCAATGCTCAGCTGCCAGCTGCAGACAGGCTGGCAGAATGAGTGTAGAGTTCCTGATGCATGACCTGCCCAAGATGCTGAAGCAGATGAGAGTTAGTCCCTTGAATCAATAAATCTGCAACGCATTTTCCTGAAATGTGTAAGTGCAGCATTAGGTCTGATCCATCCAGCTTCAATCTGCCGAACACAAGCAGCTCATCTGCATGAATACCAGTCTCTGACCTTTGAGCCTTAAGTTGTTGCCAAATTTCCCCTCCAGTCGCAGTGATCTGGCACCGCCACCTCAGGTGGGAGTCTGCTGTCGAGTTGTTGGAAAAGCTTCAGTCTGAGCCTGCTGACCTGAGCACACCACATGCAGGGCACAGCAGGATGTCAGTTCCGCTCACTGTGGCACACGGCATGCTGGCCAGCCCCAGCAGGCCAAAGCTGGCCAGGACAGCGCTGCAGCAGAGGGCAAGCAGATGCCCCCTGTGTTGCGAGGCAGCACAGGTGGGCCATCAGCAGCACTGCCCAAGGGACAAGCAACACCATTTGCTGCCTAGTGACAGCTGGTGGCCTCTGCTGCTGCACAGTTGCCGTGTGCATGCAGGCATCAGAGGCCACCTCACATGAGCCAGCGACTAGCACCAGTGGGCGGGAGCACAGACTCGGTGTAACAGCCAGGCTCAGACAATGCGCACCAGGGCTGGCGGTCGCTGCTGGGCTTGCTCTTGCATCCCCTGCCTTTGCTGAAGTTGCAGAGGCTAACTTCTCAGACACCACTCCATTTCTGCAGTCGACAGGTGAGGCGGGCAGTTCTGCATCACAAGGCTGAAGGCACAGCCAGGGCGGTGGGTGCCACCGCCACACAATGCCCAAAGATCGAATTTGACGAGTTTGCTCTTCAACTGTTGGCAGGCAAGGGCTCGGTACAGACAAAACCACTGCTCTGGCTTGGGCTGCTGAGTGGACAGGAGACGTCTGTGTGGAACATGTAGCTAAGGCCCATTCCATCAGCTGGAGCAGCACCAATGCTCAGGCCCTGCGCCTTACCAGAGAGTGACAAGCTCCGCACCAACAGGTGCCTAGCCCAGGAGGTGAATGCCCACTGTCGCACAGGCTGGGTTGTGCCTTCCCAAGACCTGCCCTCAGCGCTGCAGGCGGCAAGGGCCCACTGGCCCAGGAGGAGGCGAGGTGGCTGCGCCTGCGCACAGAGAAGGAGGGGGAGGCTATTGAGGAGCTCAAGCGCCAGAGGAGTGTGCTGGAAGCTGAGGCCAGCAAGAGCCAGCGGGAGGGGCAGCTGTGCGCCACGCCCTTTGGGGTGGATGTTGTCGGCATCACTGAATTTATTGCGCTCACTGGCGCCCTCGTGGGAGGTGATTTTCTCACAGCAGCTTTGTGCATGCCAGCTGCATGCAGGGAGCTGCATGGGCAGGCCTTGTGAGTTAAAGGGTGCCGCTTGCTGTGTGCTGGCAGCGGAAGACAGAAATATGCCGGTTGGGGGACCAGCGCTGGCTGGCGCCTGTTTGGGATAAGATGGGCAGCGCTCCTCCCCTGCACAGTGCAGCTTCTGGCTTTGGCAGATGGATATCAGCCTCCTTGCAGTGACATAGGCTGTCTTCCGAGGTGATGATGATACACGGGCAGCCTGAGGCCAAGCACAGCTAGAATGGAGCTCATGCCTGGATGGTGCCTGCCACATGTTGACACTCTCCAGTCTCATGCCGCATCTCCATCTGCAGGCTTCTCAGCTCGCCAGCGCAAGCAGGAGTTGGAGCGTCTAAACGAGCAGCTAAGAAAGATCAACATGGGGCTCAGGCAGCAGGCACGAGCAGGCACTGTGTACGCTCCTGGGCTGACTTATGCACCGCCCCCTTCAGATCAGGCACAGGTGCGACTGCACATGCAGCACCTGTCCTGTGCCGATGGAGCTCTGTTCAGTTTCAAATGGAGCATTTTTGTGCAATGCCTGTCCTGCACCCAACACTGGATTCCGGTGGGGTTGACAGAGCCCTGCAAGACCTGCTGAAGATGGCATTCTGGAGTCAGGACTAGGCTGTGCTCAATCACAGAGCAGCTGTGAAGCTGCAACCCACATAGAAGGAGTACAACGACCACAGACACCACACAGAGCAGCAGCGCAGCTGGAAGCCAGAGGCTGCAGTGCCTGCTGCAGGTCAGCGGCTTTACCAGCGTGGGGGAGGGCGGCCCTGCAGGTGGGGCATTGCCCACCGGCCCCGCTGCAGCGTCTGCAACGCTGGCGACGCCAGCTCAGCAGACGGAAGGGGCCGTCAGCAGTGTGCTGCAGGTGGGTCCTGGCAAGCAGACCACCGGGGTGCTTAGCATGATGATGTCCAGCCTGATACTGCAGCAAGGCGGAGGCATGCCGCACTCTCTACCAGCAGCTGATTGACTGCCATCCAGCTGGCTCGCTGAGCAGCTTGCCACCCGTGCTAGCTCTGCAGCTTGTCTGTGCCTGCTGCGTTTGCTCAAGTCACTACATGCAGCTTTGTTGGCGGGCCACTGCGAGCCACTTGAGCTGACTTGCCTGGCGCAGAGGCTGACTAATGCGGTGCTGCCCTGCCTTGGGGGCATGTTGCCCCATCATGTGGCTGCCCCTGCAAGCCCATCAGACTGTCTGCTTGCGAACTGCTCTGCTGATGTTCACCTGCCGCAGAAGCTGAATGATGCTGTGGACGCTGCCGAGGAGGCCGCCGCGGTGCGGCCACCACTCCCCGCCGGCGCAGCCACCTCCAGCGTGATGGCCAGCATGGACGAGGACGACATGACCACGGAGGCAAAACAGTGCCTGCTTGCGCTGCGGGAGGGCAAGCGGTGAGCTTCGTGCCATTAGAAGCCGCCCTGGGGGCCTCATGCAAGCAGCATCCCTGCAGGTGCTGTTGCGTGCTGCCTGAGCCGCACCTTGCCGCCAATTCCTGACACAGATCCTAAAAGCCTGCTGATGCTGATGAAGGGCGGACAGAGAGCGCAGTGCCACCACCAGCAGCTCTGGGTACCGGATCCTGCACTTTGCTGTCTGGTAGACAAGTTGGCTGCTGATGTTTGCGACATGGGCCATGCAGTGCCTGCCTGCGCTGAGGAAGGGCAGGCAGTGGGGAAGGCACCCTACAACCAGCCTGTGGCACCCTTGCACAAGCAAACGCCGCTGTGCGTGCCAGGCTCCCAGGTGGACACAGGCCTTTCGCTGCAGTCTGCAAGGAACCCTTCCCAGCAGCATGGTAGCTGGGCAGCCCGAGCTACGTGCAGTCAGCATCGCCACTTCGTGCTGTGGTCTGCCCAGAGAGGCAGCAGAGGCCCACAGCTGTCCTGCATGCCTTGCCGGCTACTGAAGGACTGCAACACCTCTGCTGGCCTGCACAGCATGCAGCTGGGCCCACTGATGTCCTGCATGCCGTGCAGGTTGCTGAGGGCTCCTCGGTCATGGCTGGCTTGCACGACATGCTACATGCTGAAGTCTTGGCCATGGCCTGCCTGCCCAAGATGCAGCATCACATGCCACGTCTTCTGGTGTGTAGTTTGCCCTGCAGGGTGCCAAAACCCCTCAGCCATGGCCTGCCTGCACAGCATCAGCCCACCATGCCTGACGGTCCCTGCCTGCCCTGCAGGACGCTGAAGGTGCGCAAAGTGCTCCGCCACCATGGTGGGCTTGCGTCAAAGCCACTTGCTGGCCCTCATACATGCCCTGCAGGGTGCTGAAGGAGGGCAATGGCTTCTAGCCATGGCTGGTCTAGGCGCGGCTGGATGTGCTGGTGTCTCAATGCCCTGAAAGGAGCGTGGGCCCCTCAGCCATGGCCTGCATGCACAACAGGCCGAGCCTAGTGCTAAGCTGGGCGCCCTGCAGGGTGCTGAAGGAGCGCAACGACTCCACCGCTGCGGTCGGCTTGGACAAGCTGGCCGTCAGCCTTCATGTTACATGCTCTGCAGGATGCTGAAGGAGCGCAATGGATCCTCGGCCATGGTGCGCTTCGAGAAGGCCCACATGCTGGCAAGGTACACGGGCGACAAGGTGCAGCAGCGGCGAGCGGTGCGTGGCCTGGCAGCTGCGGCCAGGCTGCAGGGGCAGCACAAGTCGGCCATCGAGCACTTGAAGCAGGTGCTGAAGCTGTCGAAGCAGATGGACGACCACGTGGGGGATGCAGATGCCTACGGCACCATCGCAGACTCGTACACAGACCTTGGCGAGTTTGAGAAGGTGTGGCTGCAATGCAACCTGCACCAGTGCGTGACTGTCCTGCATGCAGCCTGACTGCCACGGGAACAAAGTGGCTGCTCTCAGAAGCAGTGTGTGTTCGTCCTGCAGAGAGCGCAATGCAATCTGCTCCCATGAGATCACGTTTTGCAAGAGGGCTGACGAGGCTCCGTCTATTGCTGCAGGCCGCACGTTTCTATGACAAATACATCGAAATGATGGCAACAGATGGTCCTGTTTGAGGACCTTTGCTGACTACCATATCGGCAGGCAGAATTTGCCTGCAAGCCTCTTTGCCAGCTGCTTGGAAGTTTGAATCTCCCCCTCTCCCCCGACATCAAAAAAATGGCCTCCCATCCTTGGTGATTTGACAGGCAGGAAATGTAACAACAGAATTGCTCTGCCAGATTCCCGTTGAACGGGATTCCTGGCTTTTTTTCCTCCACAGTTCTTTGCCCGCCGTACATGCCCGCTTATAGTTTCTGAGACGTAGTTTTGAGTCCACGGTGCGTTGAGCACCCGGTCACCCATACAGTTTTTTGCAAGCTTGTGCAAACCCCCACCCATCCCTGCACGCTTTATCGAGTCATGCTAGCCCCGTGACTTCATGGAGCATAAAGCAGGTCCATCTACTTACCAGTGACATCAACCTCATCAACCTTCAAGCCCTGTGCTGCAGTCCTCCTGATGGCATGTTCGTTTTGAGGGCCCAAGGTCGCCCTCAACATCCACTGGCCACAAGGACAAGGCAACTTGGACACCTTCCGCAGGTAGATCTTCCCACCAGCGGTTACCCTCAACAACCACTGTGCACATGCTGTTTGGCAGGTTGTCTATGAACCATGGTATCCATCAGTTTGGCTGCAGCAATGCATGCAAAATGGCAACACTATCTGAAGTTCTGGCGCTTTCCACGATGCAGGTCACTGCCACAGACCCTTCTGCACCCTGAACAGCAACAGATGGCAGCTCTGGAGCAGCTACACCACCTACAGACAGCACTAGCAGGCTCAGATGCTGGGCTTCCAGACTTGGAAGAGCTTCTACTGCCAGACATTGACACCCTGCTTGACAACAGAACAGATGAACAGCCTGGCTCAGCATGCCACCCCGTCTTAGACACAGACACAGCCAGACTTCGGTACAGTGAGGTGCCACAGGCCAGTCAGTGGCCAGGCTCCTTTGAACGCGGAGACTCTGCGGGCTCAAGCCTCACCTCTGTTGTGCGTGGCATCTCAACTGCACAGGTCAGTCCAGTCAATGAGAGCTGCACGTGCAGTGCAAGCCAGACAGCGCTTGGGCAATTGCATTCATCTGCATGAGATGGGCTAGCGTACCTCCGTTCACGTGAAGTTGTGCCTTTCCGCTCATCCTCGTGCATGGTGTCAGGGGCAGAAACGCTCTGCTGTGTTTGAGTGCGCTGCTCCCTTTTGGATTGCACTGCTGCCGTGCAGGAGGAGCAGGACGGCCCGCAGAGGCTGGTCAACCTGAGCTTCCTACCACGGACTGGACCGGCAGCTGGAGCGGACAGCAGAGAAATGACACGCTGGCACTCAGAGCCTAACCTGGATGCCATCCTGTGAGTCTGGGCTGCACTTTCTTGGGCAAGCCTCCGGCTGCACACTGTGTGGTGATCCTATAAGAGCTGCAGCGATCATATGTTTGACGCCAAGCGTCGCCAAAACCCTGCCGAGCTCGTTCCCAGAGGTTCCTGCAGCAGAGGTCTCAGTGCAGTGCTGTGTTAAGTATGACGTGTTCATCTGGCTGGAGGGAGAAAAACTCGCCATGTGTTCATACGTTTCATCTTGCCCCTTGAGTTTCATGGTAGTCAACCGTAAAAGAGATGTTGCCATGTCATGGTGAGTGCAGTCAGAGCTTGAAGCCCCTGCTGCAGGGGCGCCGCGCTGCTCAATACCTCCCCGGAGCTGACCTCTGCCTTGAGGAGACCCCAGCAGGAGACCCTCCCCCCGAGCTGCACAACCCCATGGGCTGCCTCACATCCATTGCCAAGCGCACAGCGCGCTGTCCGCCATTTGGAGGTGCGCCAAGGTGGCCTGCCCCGTCCCTCCTGGAGCGCCCTGCAGCAGCCCCCGCACCAGCCTGGCGTGCCTCGCGCAAGGGGTTCGCCTGCCGGCGCGCAGCTGCTTAGCACCCCCTTTGCAGGGGTTGCAGCAGGGCAGCAGCAGGCCGCACCCTCCCCTTTTGCTGGCATGACGTGGGGCCCGCAGCAGGTGGCACGGCAGCAGGCGCTGGCCACGCCTTGTGCAGGCCCGCAGGCCCGGGCGCAGGCCCGTCCCCGCCGCATGGCAGGCCGGCCCTCGGCTGTGGTGTCTGGCCGCGCAGGGGAGCCCCACAGGTCGGAGCAGCACCCGCCTGCCCTGCCGGTGCCCGAGCAGCCTGCTGCGCCCCAGGCAGGGGCGGTCTCCCTGCGGAGGCGCCACTCCGCGCAGCTGCCCATGGCCGCCAGCCAGGCACCGCCCCTGGCAAGCGCTGCTGATATGCTTGTGCAGTGGCACAGTCACCAGCAGCTGGGCGGGCAGGTGGCACAGCCGCCTGCTGAGCTGCAGCAACAGTTGGGTGCAGAGCTGCCTGCTGCGCAGCCTCAGGAGCCAGATGGGGCACCCACACAGGCTGCAGCGTCGTCGCCGCAGAAGCGCCCCCTTGACCTGGGGCATGCCTTTTCGCTGGACTCTCAGCTGCTGGCAGCAGGAGGGCGAGGTGCGTCATTCCAGCAGACAGCTGCCCTCCGTCGCAGCTGTCTGCACTTCTGCTTTTTGTACTGTGCCTGTCAGTGGGACTGCCAGCAGCAGGCGGCAAGGTGCGTCTGGGAGGCCGGTGCAGCTCTCTGCGAATTCCAAATGTGGGAATGCCAGTGGGGCTGCTTGCATGCAGTGCATTGCTGAAAGGCTTGCATGTCAGTACATTTCTGGGAAGGGCCTGTCTTGACTTCTGCATGTCTGTCAGGCCGGAAGATGGCTGGCCGGCGCCGCAGCTTCTGGTCAGCCCGTACCAGGTGCACCTCAAAGGGGCTGCTGTTCAGACACACCAATGCCTTTGTCAGCTGAATGCAGGCTGGTCAAGCGCTTTGGCCCTGTTTGTCATGGAACTCCCACCCTCAATGCCCTGCTTGTTGCTGCCTCACACACAAGTGGTTGTGGCCCTGGCTGCAGGGAAGAGCAAGCTGGGCAAGGCAAGGTGGGTCAAGGTGGACCCCAAGAGGAAGCGCGATGAGGACATGAACGCCCTGAGGGCAGCCCGCCTGCGACAGAGGTCAGTGAGCACGTTTGCTGTCTGCAGCAGTCTCTGTCAGGCATTTGCTGTTGGGCGGTGGCACAGCCGCCCTCCAGTGTCGCCGTGCTCAGCAACAAGTGGCTTGTGCCATTGCATGCCGCCGCACTGCAGCTGAATGCTGGTGTCCAACAAGCTGCACCCCTTACAGAGTTCAGTGCTCAGCAGTGTCAACCCTGTGCCACTGCGTAGAGCCGCCCAGGTGGTCATCAGTTCTGAGCAGGCTGCCTGCCCCACAGGTACGAGCAGGACCTGGCTCAGATGGAGCTCATGCAGCGCCAGGGCGCATCGGGCCGCCAGGATGCGGCTGCCGCAGCCACTGCTGAGCCGGGCAGGAGCCCCCCTCGCGAGGACAGCCAGGCTTCAGATGCCTCTGCAGCAGGTGTGAGCTTCGCTGCTGCGCTTCTGCACACGCTTGTCTGAAGGCCTGGGGTACGCTAAGGCTGCCTGTGTCGAAGCCTGATGACTGCACAGCAGCCTGCAGAGTGTGCCCTGTGAGGATGGCCAGGCCTGAGATGCCTTGGCGGCAGGTATGGCCATGAGTGCTGCAGCTCTGCACATGCAAAGTTGTGTCCCACAGCATATGACACATAAGGCACAGGATCCTCTGGAGTTCCTTCGTCAAAGCTTGGTGCCTGCTCAGCAGTCTGGGATGTTTGCCGGGTGCAAATTTCAGTCAAGACAGACGGCAGGCTGCACTGGGCTGCCATGTGCTGGGCTGGGTGGTTGCACAGCACCCCCTGCTGGACGCCATATCAGCAGCAGCAGCAGCGGATCCCACCCCTGTCAATGGCTCTGAAACATCTGGCTTGCTGTTTGCGGTGTGTCAAACCAGGTCCTGCTGTGCAGGCAGCATCTGGCAGCAGCGGCGGCTATCGGAGGACCTGGCACCCTGCTGCTGTGCTCTTCAACAATATCTGCACACCCCAGTCTGTTGCTATGCAGGCAGCACCTCGCAGCAGCGCCAGCTGGGCCCACCCCTGTCAGAAACACTGGAGGCGTCAGTCAGCACAGCCATGCTGGCAACCTTTCGGTCCCACAATAATGGAGGCATTAGTCAGCCCAGCCTGAACACTTTGGAGTCAGAGACACAAGCCCTGCTGGCCCAATGCTCAGCCCAGGGGCCCCACGATTGGGGCGTGGCCCCCTCTGTCTCCTTAAACGACAGTCTGCTGGATGATTTGCTGGTGCCCGGCCTGAACATGGGACAGTTCGACTTCTAGGGTTTCCCGTCATCAGCTCTCTTGCCTGGCAGCTCCCCACCGGCCGTTTGCTCCTGCTCTGGCTGTTCTTTATCCAGATGGTGTCTTCTTTTAGGCTGGTGGCAGCTCCATTGGAATTCCACACGGCTAGCTGCCACCATGCTGTCCAATGTCCCAGCCAGATGCTGCGCTTGATTCACAGCCGCACCATCTGGTTTACCAGACTGCGTCACATTGACTGCATCTTCGATCAAGCCCCCGCCTCAGTCATCATGAAGAGAACGTGTGGGATGTGCAGTATTAGCAGCAGCAAGTCTGTCCCTGCAGTGAAGCATGGACCATGGTCCTATGATCCCATTAAAAGTCCCCTGCATGAAGGGCCCTCCATAGTGTAGAGAGCTTGAGAACAGGATTGTTGATTCACTTGCACAACCACCCATAACCAGTTGTGTTTGAATGCTGTTGCTTGCTGCCCGGCCATGTAACGACGAACAGCTATATAGCTCACTTCTAGCTCTGCAGGCGCTGGAATTGTGCCTGTGGCTCATGCAAAGGTGGTGCTGGGACTGTAAGCAAAAGTGCTGTCACCCAGAACATCAATGGGAGTGCGGCAGACAGCAAGGGTGCCTGCCCTGATGCAGCTCATGCGGATGTGAGTAAAGCAGTGTCGTGCCAACCTTGCTGCTTCAGCACTTCCCAGCCACCTCCCTTCCCACACTCTGTGCTGCCTGCAGGCTAGTTATCCACTGATTCAATCTCAAGCCTGACAGTCCTCCCCCGTCTTGATTTACTTCCCCTATGCTGTGCTGCGGCGGTCTGCCTGGCCTGAACGCACAATCAGCTTATACTTGCCCCCTTGAGAAGCCCTGTGTTAGTGCCATCTGTAACATCAACATCTGAAGAAGACATCACCAAGCAGCCATTGCAGCACATGAAGGGCAAACTGAGCTGGACCTCAAGCCAGCTGACATTTTGGTGGCAGACTCCTGTGCTCAGCTGTGGCACCTTGCTGTGCTCTCCAGCCAACAACTGACTGGTTCAGTACGAGGCCAGGCATGTTAAAAGGCCCATACGCAAACACTAGGGCGCCATGCAACAGCAAGCGAGGACCAGCAGTGACGCCTGCAGCAGTGAAGCTCCCAAAGCTGGGGGGTCATAAATCCATTACAAAGAAGGTTAGGGGTTAGATGGTGACAATCGCCCTTGAGTGCATTTCTGGGGCCACCGGCGCAGCACTGCTGGGCCTGTCTGGCAGCTGCTCAACGTATGCACTTGACAGGTAGAGGTGATTCCATGAGTCAGAACAGGATCGATTCATTCGTCAGATAGGCCCGCCCGTAGGCTGCAGTCTCGTGCAGGGTCGTGGCGACATCCTTTCAGCGAGAGCATTCACAAGGAGATCACAGGATGCGCGCAGTGAGGCAGTTGCCATGGTCTGCGCCATCGCAGCTTCCAGCCAAATTCAGCAGAACCACCAGCACCCGCAGAGCTTCAGAGCTAAGATACCACAGGAGGCTGTTCAGGTGACAAGAGAAAGGTCGTCAGTGGCATCATCTTGGCAGCTTCTGCGCTGTGTGCAGCCACACGCCGAGCAACTGCACATCAAGCTTGCTTACTGGGGGGTATTCCAGCACAATAGAGCTCACTCTCTCCCTTTTCGCTGCAGCCCTACTGTCTTCCCAGGAGATGAGTCTCCATACAGTGGCCTGAGGCACCCTCCTGAGTTGCCTGAGGAGCTGCAGGAAGACACTCAATCACAGGATATCATGGAGAAAGAGCTGCATGCCTTTGCCTTCAAGACCTCCCGAGAGGCGAGTCCTCAATGTGCTGCTTTTGGCACTCCACCCCCCCACTCTCAAGCATGAGCCAGGCCTGGCCTGTTCTGGTGGCTGCCACATTGGGCGCTGCGTCCGCTGGGCGCCTGCAGCCGTTGCATGTTCCGCTGCAGTCCCGCTCCTTGACATTTCCCGAGCCACAGGCACAATGACAACCCCGTCCTGCCCTGCAGATGTACGAGCAGTTCCCTGAGCTTGTGCGCGCCAGCTCGCCGCTGCTTTTGGACAAGCCTGGGGAGCCGGCAGGCTCAGCGGCGCTCAGGGTCGCTGACGGCGGACCTCTAACAGGTGCGCTGCTTCATGTGTTCTGCCTGTGAGGCCTTGCCCTTGAGCTCTCAGTGCTGAGCAGCTGCAGTGACCAGTTCAGTCATTTGCTTCTTTGCAGCAGGGAAGGCAGCGCTGGCTGCTGAGCGGATGCGCTCCAACCAAGTGGAGTCCTGCTGCAGGTCACAGAACAAGGCCACCGGCAGTGGCTCCAACATCATGGCACAGGCCGCGCCTGCACCATGAACCCTCTCCTGAAGCACTTTTGAGGGAGGTGCAGCTCCGCAGAGGCCCCTGATCCCTCTGTAGCCTGCCTGACATCAGCCTGTACATCATGTTGCCCTGTACACTTCCTGCCTTCTGTCCTCCTGCCCAACTCCCTTTTTTAATGAGGTTTGATGCACATTATATGTCATGCTTGCATGGCCAGTGTGAGCGTTGTTATAACAACGAGAGGAGACAAATTTGCTGTAAATTGACAGCCTGCAGGATTACTTAGTCATGGCATCAAGTGCAGTAGTCTCACTACCGCCTTCAGGAAGCTATGCGACGGCATAGCTCAGGCTGGCGAATATGAGTACATGAGTGCAGCCATGCGCCACACTGATTGCTAGCAAATGCCTGAAGCTAATGCCACTGATGTCCTGGCTGAGCTGCACAAGCTGCAGAAGCAGGTACCTCGTCGCTCTGACACACAGACACTGTCTCTGTCAATCCTGACTCCTCCCACCAAAAACCCCTTCCACGCTCCAGGTTGAGCAGCTCAGCACCCAGACAGCATTTTTCCAGATTGCCAAGGCATGGAAGCGGCATCCTGTGGGCAGGACCTGGATCCTGCTGCAGGGGGCACTGCTCACGCTGGCCGTGCTGGCAGCTCTTTGCTACTGCTTCTGGGTGCGGATGCAAGCCGTTCGGGACTACCTCACGCGGGACAAGATTGCCAAGGAGGTGACTTATGCATGCTATGCATCACAAGCGGGGCGCCTGTGGCCTGCCAGGGGCCCAAGGAGTCATAGGGGCACCGCAGATTGCTCTGCTGAGCCAGTCTGATCTCCAGCAGCCAGGCTGGCAATTTCTGTGCTGCCAGTGCGACCTCCTGCAGAACTCTTGGGCGCAGAAGGAGCCTGAGCTGAAACTGTCCAGGAGGGGCAGATGCGCCTTCCTCCGCATGCAGCCCTCCCATGCTGTGTGTGGAGCCGACATTGTCCAGCTGCCAGCTGTGCAGTGCACTATGAGGGGAGGCGTCTGTGGCCATGGCCTTTCACCTTTCTGCGCACTGCCTTCAGACATTGCCCTTCAGGTGTCAGAGATGAGCAAAGAGGAGCTGCTTAAAGTCCTGGGGCCAGGCAACCTGCCCGCCTGGATTGGCAGCCCCGACTGCATGCGGGTGTCATGGGTCAATGATCTGCTCGGTAAGAGTGTTCTCTCGGGCCCCAGAGTGCTTTGGTACTGTTGAATTGACGTGGCTTGTGCATTTTCTTGTGAGGCCCAGCAAGTGTCATCTGCCTTGCTCATCAGGCCCTGCCACCAGCGCGTCTGGTGTCGGGCATCAGCACTGCCTGCAGGCAGGCATCGCTGCAGCGGTGTAGGGACACAGTTTAGTGGGTACTGGACAGAGATGCTGTGCATCAGCTGTGGGTGCAGACAAGAGCTCCCTGCAGCAAGGCGGGAGCCGACGCTCAATGGCTTCAAGTGCTGTCCCCTGCAGAGCAGCTCTGGCCCAGGCTGCAGGACGTGTTCAACCTGAGGTACAAGGAGGTGGTGGAGCCGCTGATCCAGCAGAGCAAGCCGCGCTGGGTGTTTGAGACCAGGGTGCTCAGCTTTGAGATAGGGGACGTGCCCCCAGCCATCACGGGGGTGAAGGCCTTCAAGGAGTCCAGCTCACCCAATCACGTGAGCTCCCTTCTGCAGTACTGCCTGCCGTGGCTGCTGCAGCTTTGACTTGCCTGCATGCGGGCAGCACCACAAAGGGTGCAGCATCCCCTTCTGGGGAGGGCAGAGTGGGGTCTTGCCCACGCAAGCAGCTCTGCTTCAAGCGCACCGACTGGCACAGTGGAGTCATGCGGCTGCCACACGGAGGCATGCTCTGTGTCCTGCAACTCACATTCTGTGGTGCTCAAAAGCCAATCTGTCATGCTGCACCTGCAGCAGGCCCCTTCAGCACGCTGAATCAGCTCTGGGCGCCTGCAGGTGGTAATGGAGTTCAGCTTCCGCTGGGCAGGTACACAGCGGGTGAAGCTGCTCATCAAACCCTGCCCGCCCTCCTGGGGCAGGTTTGCGCCGCCTGGTTTCGCCCATGCAGTGTCCAACCTCCTGTCCTGCAAGGTGCGCCACTGGGCAGTGCAAGGTGCTTGCAGCGCAGACTGGCCTGCAGCAGCATACCCATGCACCGCGAGGCGCGGCATGCGCAGCCAGCATTACAGAGCACCATCGTCACTGGTGGAGGCTGTACCTGGGCAGCCATGTCTTGCTCTGGGCACACAGGCTTGGCTGTGGACAGTGCATGAGATCAGGCTATGCACCCCGGCCAATGCAGTGCAGAGTGCTGCAGGCCATCACATGAGGTCAGGCTGAATCAGCCTAAATTACTCTGCTGGTCAAAGTGCGGCCACAAGGCACCTGCTTTTCTTCTTAGCTGGCTATTGAGTGTGCCATTGCATCTGGAACAAGACTGAATCCCACTGATGGTCAGTGTGCCTGCCCTGCGGGGCCAGAAGGCGCTCATTTTCATGTGCAGGTGGCCATTGAGGATGTGCAGGCAGAAGGACGCCTGCGAGTAGCAGCTCAGCCCCTGTTAGGGGTGGATCGGCTGGCCACGGTCCTCCAGGTCAGTTCACCATAATTCTGCTGTCTGGGTTTGGGCAGCTGGCCAGGTTGCTCTGAAAGAGCAATGCCTGCAGAGGCCTGCTGCCATGATCGGCAGGCCTCCTCACGGCCCTAGGAGGGCGTACCGCCAGGGGCTTGGCATGGTGGCTGGCTTTGTGTGCAACTCAGTGGATCTGCTGTGGGCTGGCACCCATACAGCTGCTCTGCATTGGCATGTGTCTCAGGAGAGCCCCTTGCTGGCATGCGGTAGCCACAGTGGCCCTCTCAAGGCGTGGCCATGAAGCTAGCTGGAGTGCTTGTGCTGTTTGGCCTGGCAACCTCAGCCTAGGCAAGTTGTGCTGCTCTTTAAAGCATGTCCCTGACTACGCAACTTCCCTGCCTGCAGCTGTCGCTGGTGGACATGCCGCAGTACGACTTTGCACTTGAGGTGTATGGAGGTAAGGCTGGCCTTTATTTGTAGTGCACAGGTGGGGTGCACCAAGAATCATGTTTCAATTTCTGGGGTGACGAGTCTTGTCGGGGGGGTCCGCAGATTGACATGATCCCAATTCCCTGTTGCTGCAGCTTGTGTGTGCCCTTTTGCTCTTGCCCGCCTGAAGCCACAGTCCCTGATGGCTGCCTGCATCGAGTGCAGGTGACATCACCTTCATGCCCGGCCTGCGCAGCTGGATCACGTGGTTCGTGCATGCCAAGGTGCTGCGGCCCTACGTGCTGCCGGAGCGTCTCAGCGTGCCCATCAACTTCCTGTATGACACAGACCTCAATGTAAGCTACCCTCTGTGAGATCGGGCTCTCTCCTCAAGCTGGTGGTTTTGGCTGTGCTCCTTCACTGGCGTGCTCACATTGAGCTGCGCACTGGGGAGGCGTTTGTCCTAAGCAGGCAGGCTGCACTCTCTGTGCGTCCCAGTTTGCCAGGCATGCTGGCTGCTGACAGTTGTGCTCTTCAATACCCCCCTCAGCATGCACGACTCTTTGTGGGGCGCCACACCTGGCAGGCAGTGGGTTTTCTGCTCCTCAGACCTCTGATGCATGCAGACTGTGTGCTGTGCTGTCTGAGCACCCTGGATGGGGCTGCCCTCAGCAGGGGAGGCTGGCAGCCAGGCATGGAGGTATGTTTGTAAGGACTGGCCACCAGCTGCTGTACCTTTGTGGGCCTGTCAACTCATCTGCTGGACTCAGCGACGCACAGCAACAGCCACGCAAAGCTGCTCATGTGCAGCTTCTGCAGTGGTGTGTGGCTGTGCCTGCAGAGGGCGACAGGGGCGTCCTGGATGCGGGACCCTAAGGGCATGCTCTTCCTGCGCCTCATTGAGGCCGTCAATGGTGAGGCCTGCCTTGCATGTGTGCCACACCAACAGATCTTGACAGTTTTGGAGGTATGGTGCATCACACTCAAGGAAATGCTTGCTGTGCTGTTCTACCAAAGTTGGTGGGTGTGAATTTCATGCTCTCCAGCTGAGGACTGCATCAGACACACAGTTGGCTTGGTCCTGCAGCCTATCTGGCATGGGGCTCTCAGTGGCAGTGCTGCCGTGCAGCCTCCTGCAGCCTTCACGTCAAGGCTGGTAGTGCTGTTGCGCAGCCTCCTGCAGGCTTCACGTCAAGGCTGGTAGTGCTGTGCTGTCAGAGCCCATGCACCTGCAGCAGGGTGTGAGCTTTCTGAGACCCATTCTTTCTGCCTGCAGTGCCAAGGATGGACCTGTTCTCGAACTCTGACCCCTTTGTGAAGCTGTGGACTCGAGAGAGCGTGAAGCAGCAGAGCCAGTCCAGAAGATCAACCAGCCACCCTGGCAAGCCCCCACTCTGCTGTGTCCCAGATGTTGTCGCTGCTTCTTTTGGCCTGATTTGAGAAGAGTAGGCCAGCTGCAGCGTGCCAGCTGCCTGCTGTCTGCACAGCCTTCTTGGGCAGGGATCCTCTGGCAGCTGTGGTGCACTTCCCATTCATTCCTAGTGAGAATTGTGGCGGCTGTCGAGCCCTTCCTATCTGTAGATTTAGTCCCTCTGTCTTCACTGCATTGCAGTGTGGAATGAGGACTTTGTTTTCTTGATACATGTGCCTGACAGCCAGACCCTGACAGGCGTCCTGTATGACGCTGACCCGATTGGCGCTGACCGCATTGGCAAGTGAGTTGTCCATCCACACCCACGCAAGAGAGCACCCTGGCCCCCCACACGGGGCACCTTATTGGCTCCCATTTGCAGGCCTGACTGCACTGTCCAAGCTGCACCTCATGCCTCAGCACTGCAAATCCTGAGTGTCTGCTGGCTCACTCATGCCTCTTGCGTGAGGCTGCAGTCCACAGCGTCCCTGCTGTGACAGAGTGCACCTTGTGAGCACTGCTCAATGTGCCATGCAACAGGCCAGCACCAACCCTGCCTCTCTCCAGACCACCAGGCGGGGGCCAGGGTGTATCTCAGCTCCGTCAGGGTGCTGGGTACAAGATGGCCATGCTTCAGGACTTGCCACCACCAGCGAACAGGGGCCCCTGCCCGCAGAGAGCAAAGACATCAGCAAGCTGCAGCAAGTTGAGTTCACCCTCAGAGATGTGGCCATGCCCTCTGCAGGTTTACAGTGCCCATCTGCACCCTGCTCCCTGGGGGTGGGGCGCCACATGCGGCTCCCCTGGGAGGCCACTGACACCCTGCTCGCTGACACAGACTCACTGCCAGCACCTGCCCACAGTGCCTGCAGGTTGCATCTATACCTTCCACCCTGCTCCCTGGAGCGCCGCAGGGCGTGTTGCTTGCCCTGGGAGGTCTGTGAGCCTGACTGCTGACGATCAGCTCACTGGCCCCAGCCTGCAAGATGGACCTCTTCGTCGCCACCCTTCTCCCTGAGCAGGGGGGCTGATGAATGCTCCCTAGGAGACACAGTCACCCTGCCCAGTGACCATCACTGACTGGTGCTCCTGCCTGCAGGTTCCACCTGCCCATCTCCAGCCTGCTCCCTGGGGAGGAGCAGGACATGTGGCTTCCCATCGAGGCCACCGCCAAGGAGGGGCGCAAGCTGGAGCGGGAGCACCTGCGCAACGCCAGGTCCTTCGGCACCCAGCAAGCTGAGGAGCGGGAGGCTCAGGAAAAGCATGCAGCCAGGCTGAATCGGGTGCTAGACGAGGCCAAGTCGCGGGCCAAGACGGGGCTCAAGACGCTCGGCATTGGAGAGGGGGAGTGCCGTGTGCGCGTCAAGGTGGGCTGGGTATGGGGGAAAGGGGTGGGGGGGCTGCCATGGGCTGGGCCAAGGGGTGGGGGGGTGCCGCATGCATGTCAGGGTGAGGGGCTGGGCTGGGCGTCTGCTGGGCTCTTGTGGGTACAGGCTATGGGTTGGGGATGCATGCAGTTCAGGGTGGGCTGGCAATGGGCGGTGTGCACTTCAGGATGAGCCCGGCGAACAAGAGGGGGACTGTGGCAGGCACCACCAGGGGCGGCTTGACTTTGTGGGGGGCATGTGTTGTTGACATCTGGATGGCCAGGCACTGGGGGACGGGCCCGGGGGGCAGGGACAGGTGGCATGCGCGCCAAGGTGGGCTGACGCAGGGGTTGTGCGGTGCTGAGGCAGGTCTCACGGGCAGGAGTCGCCAGTGCGCATTGAAGTGAGCAGGGCGCCGTCATGTGGTTGTCAAAGACATCTGCCTGCCTGTTCTGCTTAAGACCTGCCCAGGCAGTGTGCAGGCCCTGCTTCCCGCATCTAGAGGGGCGGTTGAGTGCCTGTCAGGGGTGGGCCACGTGTTCGGGTGTGTGAGGGTGGCGTACGCCACAAGATGGGCTGGCAGATGGCTTGTGGGGAGGGTCAGAGGTGTGCAGGCGTGACGCCGGGCATTGGGCAGGGCGATGGCCGCATGCACATCAAGGTGGGCCCGGGCGTTGCTCTGCCAAGCGTTGGAATTGGCTCATATGTAAGCTGCCTCGAGATCAGCGACTTGCTCTGTTGCTGTCGGTCTACCACTCATTTGATTGGCCTGGCTTGACATCACCGCCCATGCTCAAAGTGTGGGCCACGTGAAACCTTTGGCTCTTGCGCGAGCTTTTACTCAACTGTGTGGCCCTGTGCTGCAGGCAGTCTACCACTCCTTTGGGTCGCGCGAGCTCAAGGAGGTCATGAAGCAGCAGCATGGACGGCCCCACGAGCAGGCTGCTGCCCAGAGATCCGGCGATGCCCCACCCTCCTCAGACATCCTGACCAGCAACCGCAACCTCATCGAGAATTACCTCAGGTGGGCCCTGCCAGCCTGCGCTGCTCTTCAGGAAGCCAAGGGCCGGTGCAGCGGCACTGAGGGGGACTGCATGCTCATGTGCCTACCTGCACCTCTGGGCCAGGCGATCTGCTGGGGCATTGTGGCCTGCAGGCAGTGCACTCTGCAGACAGCTGTCTGGTTGTGCTGCCTCCTCTGTGTGACCCTTGTCAACCCTGTGGCTTCGGCCTGTGAACAGCCGGCTGCTGCATGTAAGATGCATGCTGCCGGTGGCCCTGAACTGAACCTAGCAGCAGCTAGAATCCAGGCCAGTCAAGCTCTCTAATTGCATAGTGGCAGTGACAGACTTGTCTCTGCCAGCACCAGCAATCAAGATGTAGGCTATGTATCTGCCTCTGCAGGGGCGGCGTGGTGTACATTCACCTCAAGAAAGCAACAGACCTGGATCGCAAGTCCTTCCTCAAGTCTGCTGGGCTCAGGCCACACCTGTAAGTCGGCGGCTTTGCACGATGTGCATCTCTGCCTATCTTGCTCTTGGCAGTTACACAAGTAATCGTCTGCAAGGGTCTTTGGCTCCCCTTGGGTGCTGGCTGTGCACGCAAGCCCCTTGCTCTTGGCATCTCAGATAGTTGAGGCTTCCAGGGCCCGAGCCATACAGGTGCATTTCATTGGCAGCTGGCTGCTTTCACAATTGTGCCTCAAACATGTGAGCGTGCAGGGCGGCAAAAATCCTCTTGGGCGACCGCAAGAAGCTCACAAATAAGGCCAACATGAGTGGCAGGTCGGCCACCTGGGATGAGAATGTCGAGTTTGTTATCACTGGAGGTGAGAGGCGGGTGCAGTGGCTGCAAGTGCTGCAATGCAACGCATGCCGCTCTGTTCTTCAGGCTGTGGTCCTTCAGGGCATCATGCTGCTGCAGCAGACTCAGATCATACTGAAGGCTGTTATGCACCGCTGGAATGACCCCTTTCCAAGAGCAGGCTGTTGTGTTGTGCAGATGAGGCTGGAGCAGATCTCAAGCTGATTGTGGAGCTGTGGGATTTCAGGCTCATCAATCGCTGCATGGTGATCGCGATGGTTGCTTGATGCTTGTGACGCTCACCATGCAAACATGTATGTGACCTGTGCATGCACAGCCTCTTCCATCCTGCCCTGGCCTATCTGCGCTGCACCTCCTGTACGCTCACGCTGGCCGTCTCACCTGCATGTATACCATCCTTTGCAGCAACAGCTTGTCATGCACACCTGCCACTACATACCTGCAGGGCATTGTCACCGTGCCTCTTTCAGACCTCATGAGCAAGAACAGCATACGAGAGACCTACAAGCTGGAGGGGGCCAAGAATGGCCATCTTGCCCTGGATCTAAAGTTTGTGTCTGTTCTCCATGGCTCCTGATGTTGAGCCCGCTGCAGAGGAGCCTGCCATTGAGTCTAAAATTTGTGCTGTGCCCGAACCCAAAATAATCTGACACCCCCTTGTGACCAGTTTTTGATAGTAGTGTGCTCCATATTGAGGCTCATGCCCTGGAATTTCTGCACTTGGACCATTTGTCCGGCCCCCTGAAAATGAATACATCTATCAGCACAAATGCATGCTGCAAGACCTGGAAATGTAAATGCTTTCCAGGCCACTGGGAGGAGGGGACATACATTGGGTTCATGTGTTTAAATGTTGTCATAAGCTTCACCCTGGTTGGCATCAATCAGGGAGAAGTTGGAGGCCAGGGCAACGTCATCCTGGTCATCCCCCTCCAAGTCCAAATCGTCAAAGTCTGCAAGGTCATCATTGTCTACAGCCGCGCTGGGACCCTTGCGGGTGCTGCGGCCCCCACCTCGGCCTCTGGGCCCCCTGCCTCTGCTGCCTTTCCTGATGTCGTCTGCGTGCTCCTCATCCTGCCACATCTGGGGGGAGCTGCTCTGCCAGTTGGCCCCGGGGCTGCCCCTCTGCCATGCTGCTGGCGCTGCCTTCTTAGGCCCGGCTGTGTGCCAACCGCGGACCTCGCCTGCTGGGTTGCCTCCACCGCTGCCGTCCTCTGGAGGGGGGTCGCCGCTCCCGCCAAAGGCGTCGCTTGCTGCCTCGCTCTCAGGACCAATCAGATGCGCCAGGCTGACCATCTCGGCAAAGAGTGCGGCGGGGGACATCCCTGCTGCTGCAGCCTGCTTGTGCAGGCGCTTCAATCAGCAAGCAGACCGACAGGCATGCAGCTGTCTCTCTGTGGGCAAAGGCCAAGGACTGATGCTCAAAGGTGCTTCACCCCGTGAGCCTGTTGGCAGATGCTAAGCAAGTGCAGGCAAGGCCAGAGCATGGGGATCAGTGCTGCAAGGATTGAAAGCGTCCATGCTCAGCATATGTATACATCTTGCTCAGCATCCCACACTTGCCTGCTGCAGCATGACAGAGCCCTCGGACAGGTCGGGCACCAGGTTGACATCAGTCACAATGATCTCCCCATTGTCCGCATGCATGAGCACATCCACCTGCACCAGGGAACAGAGTTGCAGTTGTTGTTGCAGCGGCCCTCCCTTGCAGGGCAGCTGCGCTGACACGTGGACATGCGCTGCCCCGTTGTCACCCCTGCACCAGTGTCACTTGCTGTCTCCTTTGTTGATCAGCCTATCCCATAAGCACAGATTGATTGCCTGCCGCAAGCATATTGGCGCAACACAGGTGGGACCAGAGATAGCAAGCAGGCACAGCCACCTGCGCAAGGCCAGCCAGCCCTAGGCGGTCGGCCACGGTGAGGATGAGTGTCTGCATGAACTGCAGGCGGTCAGGGAAGATCAAGTCCACAGGCGGGGGACAGAGTGTCATCGTTTCGGCGGCCTGCAGCAGCAGACGGGGATGATCAGGCGGAGGGAAATGCAGAGAGAAGAGCAAGCGCTGAGGATGAGCAACCTGAGGCAACAGGCTGGTGTCCCTTTCACAGGGGCAGCTGCAGAGGTGCTTAGACAGCTGGAGCCTGGCGATGTGGCTAAGGTAGCATGCGCATGACCTGAGGGTGTGCAGGCATCTCCACAGGCAACCTGGCAAATGGAGCCGCACCTGGTAGGAGCTCGTGCTGCTGCAGCTGGGATTCTAGCACGTGCTGTGAATTGCGCAGCCAAGCAGCCCCATGCCCATGCAGGCAGCCTGCCTGGCAGGCGCG
The DNA here is from genome assembly GCA_963969365.1 of Asterochloris sp. CNOR1. Taxonomy (NCBI): domain Eukaryota; kingdom Viridiplantae; phylum Chlorophyta; class Trebouxiophyceae; order Trebouxiales; family Trebouxiaceae; genus Asterochloris; species Asterochloris sp. CNOR1. The sequence continues at coordinate 1,089,715 of OZ017750.1, forward strand.
TACCTGGATGGAGGGCAGCTGCACGGCATCGCGGTCGCGGCGCTTGTGGGCACGGATGGAGGGGGGCAGGCAGTGGGTGCGACCAGCCTCCCCCAGGACGCCCACAGTGGTCTCGATCCAGCGGCTCTCCCCCTCCCAGGTCAGGGTCATCCCTCCGTCCTCCTGGGGGTCTGCCACAATCCTGCAGCCAGGCAGGTGTTTTGATGCAGCCTGCAACCGCTGTTGGGCAGACTGCACACCACCACTCTCTGGCACTTAAGTCTGCAGCACTGACGGCAGCACAGGCCAGCGCTGTTCAGCACCGCCATGTGCAGCTGCGACAGCCCACGCCGTCAGGCAATGTCAGCATGGCACCCACCTGCCGGTCTCGATGAAGGGCTCCACAAGGAGGTCCCAGCTGTGAATGCCGTTCATGGGGATGTCGCCATGGGGGTAGCTCAGAGCATTACGGGGGATGAAGGGCCACAGGCCCCGGCAGGCTGTTGCGTACAGCAGCAGGTCATCCTGATTGCGCAGGCGGGCGCGGCCGATGCCGTTGGAGCCCACAATGGGACGGATGACCAGGTCCTGAGGGGTGTCAGGGGACAGGTCTGCAGGGCAGCAGAGGCACACTTGTCTTCAGCCCAGGGCTGTGGGGCAAAGGCTCCTGCCGTCTCATGCTGCAGGACGGCAGAGACATGCTGTGGCGATGCCTGAGCTGCAGGCCAGGGGCAGCTGCAGCATAGTGCTGAGCAATAGCAGACACCAGGGGAGTGTGGCCTGGGGCTGCAGATTGGCTGATCGTCAGGGCGGGAAGGTACAGAGGGAATGCTGCCCACAGGCCTGCAATCCCAACAGAGGCACGGTGTGAGCAAGGGCTGGTTATGCAAGTAGAGCTGCCTGTGCTCCATGCTGCTGGCAATGATTCAAGTCAGCATGGCACACTTCCTGATTCCAGGTGACTTGAACATGCGCAATGACCTTGAGGAATGTCAGGCAGGGCTGCTGGACTGCAACTGTTGGTGTCACCATGGCGGTTTTGCAGGATGTGGCTCTGCCCACAATCCCCCCATGCCTTCTCAAGGCACGTGATAGCACGGCAGGGACAGTCAAACAGCGAACGCTGGAGAAGCACTAAATGAGCTGTCAGAGCATGCCTCATGGGAGGACTGACTTGTCTGAGCACCACAGCCTGCGACTGACAGCTCAGGGCCCAGCCGGCGCTGACAAGACAAAGGCTCCTGCAAGTTGATGAGACCTGCACTGACAGATGCCAGACAGCAGCACTCACTGGGCTCACATACACATGTCACAGCGCATATTTCACAATGGCACCTGCCAGTGACTGCTCAGGGTGGCTGAGCTCCTGGACAGCAGAGGGGCCCTGCTTGTGCACCACGCCTGCACTGGCAGCATAGCAGGGCCAGGCCAGGCACCAGCACTCACTGAGCTCCTCACAGAACATGCCCCACAGGAGGGCTGGGGACTCCTCCTCGTCCTCCACTGCCAGCTGCAGCAGGGTCTCCTTCAGCACAAAGTGTGGCGGCGTCAGGATGCGGTTGACCTCCAAAGGGCGCAGCATCTCTGCCAGCTTGGCCTGCAGGGGGGCCAGGGGAACCCTGTCACACGTTGCGTGACATGAATCTCTGGGACGCTGCAAGCTCAGACCCACTGCACAGCAGCAGCCACCTGCTCAAGCTTGGCCTGCCAGGGGGAGGCCAGGGTCGTGGTGCCATGGTGTGGAAGTGCTGTTCAGAGCCTGGTAGATGCTTGTGTAACCTTTGCATCTGCTGCAAAGCAGCAGCCAGCCCCGAGAGCTTGGCCTGAAGATATGGGCTGAGCCCACAAGAGCGACTGGCCTCCGTCATTGTGGCACTCAGGGGTGGTGAACACTCTGTGAGGCTTCTGCCAGGCTGGAGGTTGTGGGCTGCTCAGGGGCGATGACCTTTGGGCCCTCGATGATGGCCAGACAGAGCTTTGCACCAGGCAGACATGCCCCAAGTGAGCTTCCTTGCCCACAACAAGGCCAGAGCTTCCTCCGGGAGGCTGCTTGATGCGTGTTGCACAGGTCAGGCTGCACTCAGGCAGACACAGGTGCGCTGGCATCTACCTTTTCTTTGGGAGATTGAGTGGCAGTTGCACAGGCACTGTTGCTGCAGGCAACATGCTGGCAAGAGAATATACTGATGTTCTCAGCGCAGTGAGTATGCCGCAGCTCATAGACCACAACAGGGCATGATTGTTCAACTGAGTGTTCCTGTGGCACCAGATTTGACAGCATGGGGCATGAAGGGGGCCGCATGCTGCTTCGAGAGGTGCAGCTGCGCGAGGTGAAGCCCAGCCTCCACCCTTGCCTGACACACCCCACCTTTGCCCGCTGTGAAGGCCCCACGCCTCACCTCGACCCCGCACAATGCTGGAGCCGTCTGGCCCGGTGCATGCTGCATTGTAGCGCTGCATGGTTGCTGCACTCTGTGACGGTAGAGCCCCTGGGCCCACCTTGTCCTACTTCAGCTGCCGCCACCTGGCCCAACGCCTGGTGCCCAGCCCCACTCTTGGCCTGGCTGCACTCTGACTGCACAGGCCGCGCCGCTCACCTTGTCCCAGCACAGGCGCATCGCCTCCTCGCCACTCCCAGTGGCCAGGGCTGGCCACCCCCCCTCGCCGGGGGAGCGTGCCCAGGCCTGCATCACGCCACTGGCGCCCTGCTCGTCTGGCACTGTGTTCAGGATGACTGCCCAGTTCTGCCAAGCCTCGCAGGTGAACGTCTCGTAGTCCATCAGCCTGCAGGCGCACGCTGCACTGAGCCAACGGGGATGCAGTGGTGCAGCAGTGCATGGTCACCATGTTGTGAGGTGCCATGCTGATGGTGCTGGTCCTGCCTGCTGGTGCTACTGCCTCCTGGAGCCGTCCTGTCAATCAGGCAGGCAGTTGCATGCACAGCACCGCCTGTGCACCTTGTCTGGCACCCACAAACCACCAAATGCCAGTATCTGAGGCCGACCAGGACCAAGCACAGGTCACCAACCACTTGCTGCAGTGCAGTGCTGCAGCTTGCCTGGGGGCAGGTAGTTCAGTCTCCCCATCCACCTTCACGTCCCAAAGGTCCCCCAGCCCTGGGACCCCCGCATATTCCAGTTCCCGCAGCACCTGCAGGGTCACAGCGTACATTGGAAGAGCACGGACAAGGCTTGCCAGGGCCCAGGTTGCATAGGAAGCACCTTGGCCACAGCTGCAGAGTCATGCTTTGCCACTGTCTCTTAAGGACTCCAATGCGTGCAGCACTGCAGAGGGTGAGCAGCGTACAGATCAAGTCCAGGAGCCTCCAGCAGGTGGGCCCTTGCCAGTCATGGGTAGGCACTGCTGCAGTGATTAGGTGCCGCAACATGTGCTGCTGCAGGGCCCAAGCCACTGCTGCACAGGGGTGTGCCACTTTGCACTTCTGAGCACCCCACCAACAGGCTGCTGCCGAGGGGTGCATGGCATCACCTGCTGCTGCAGGGGCCCAGCCCCTTGCTGCTCAGGGGTCTGCAGGCGGGTGATGGTGTTGGCTGCTGCAAGACTGTGCTCGCAGGCAGCCATGATGCCCTCTGCTGACTCGCCCAGCATCTGCTTGCGAGGCATAGCGTAGACCAGGCGATCAGCTAGCTCAAAAATGATGGGCTGGGGATTCCTGCAGCAGGCAGGGTCCAGATCAGGTTCTGGGGGACCACAATGCCCAGTTGAGCGCGCCAGCAGACGAGGTACAGTTGCAGGCAGTATGCCGAGGACGGGTTGCGTTGCACAGCAGGATGATGTCTGGCTGCCACTGCGTGCATACTCTTTGCTGAGGGCTTTTGTTCGGCTGTGAGCTGATGGGAGCAAAATCCCTGTGTTGTACTACACAACCTGCATGGTTATGCTTCACCAGATTGTTCCAGGTTTTCATTCTTTGCCACATGAAGCAGCGCTCACCTGATGCACTGTATCTGCAGCTCTGTCTCCATCTCCTCTTCATCAGCTCCCAATCTGAGCAGCTCATTGCGTTTACGCAGCATGCGCTTCCGCCGGTTTTGCTCGCGCAGGCCGGCATTGGCAGGCGCCAGCAAGAAGGCCTCAACCTGCACATTGAGGGCAGGCCTGGTGGCAGGCCCGGGACCAGCTGTAAAGCATGCTCAGCAAGCTAGGCACCAGTACTTGTGCTGGTGAGGACAGCAGCGCCAGCGGAGGTGCTCGCCCACCTGCAGAGGCAGCATGCAGCCCAAGTCTGGCTCAAAGTTTGGCTGTGCCCTGCAGGCTGAAGGGGCAGAGGAAACAGGCCACAGCTCTGCAAGACCGTGCTGGACGCAGGCCAGTGAAGTCACAGGTCCTGCTGTGCTGCCCTATGGGTGTCACTGCCGCCCAGGGCCGACTGCCTGCACGCCAAGAGACCACCAGCAAGGTGGCTGGCCAAAGCAATGCAACAAAAGCATAGATGGTGCTGCTCCCTGCAGGTGTTGCTGCTGCCCAGGTCCACTATTTTGCAGGCTAAAGGACCAAAAGCAGAGGTGGCTGGCCACAGAAGGCAAGGCAGAAAGGGCAATATGGAGCGCAAGCACAGGGCCTGCTGCTGCCTGCAGGTCTTGCCGCTGCTGAGGACCAGGCCCCAAGGCTGTCACCTGGTACCCCTCTAAGGAGTCCAGAGCCAGGAAAGCATTGATCCCAGAGGCGATGCTGCGGTCCCGCTCAGCCCCCGCGCCTCCCATCAAGATGTACACCCGCCGTGGCCAGGGTGCGCTGTGCTCCAAGCTCAACGGCGGCTGCCCTTGCTGCTCCTCCCCATCAAGCTGCCCATCCCAGGCACCTCCACTGTCAGTGACGCCTACGGCCTGCAGGCACAAGGGAGGCAGAGTTGCAACATCAGACATTCTGCTGCCAGCCATGCAAGGTCCATGGCACACGTTCACAAGTCCTTGGCGACAGGCATATGCAGCACTGCAGCAGCAGATAGCTTGCCGTCTGGGCCACAGCAGATACTGTCTGGAACGCATTGCCTGGCGGGAAGGCAACATGAAGCCGGGTCCTGGCGGGGTATGGAGGAATGCCAGCACTGCGTGCTTGGCTGTGTGCGCCAGTGGGCATCTGCACGCTGCAGCAGTCAGATATGTGTGCTTGCTGGCCGCTTGCTTCTCACCTCGTCCTCAAAGGGCTCAAAGCCCCTGCCAAACTCGGGCCATGGGCTGCGAAGGTCCTGCCCAGGCTCAACATAGTCAAAATCCCCCGGCTGGGGCTTGGCTGGCTCAAACAGCGCCCCATGCTCCTTGGCTGAGTCCAGAGCCTTTTCTTCATCAGCATCCTCCATGAGCCACTCTGCATTGTGGCCCCGCCGCGCCACTGGAGGCCACTGCAGGCTTGCACGCTTGCTTGTGAGACAGCTGGCATCACAGGTGGCGGGAGCAGCCAGCAGACTGCACATGCATGAACTTGCCCCAAAGCAGCTGGCCTCGCAGGTCAGCGGCAGACCAGTAAAGTCGACACCAAAACAGAGGACGGCCTCTCCAGTGGAGAGCAGGGTGCAGACCGCTCCTCCAGCAACAGAAGGCTGTCTGAAGAAAGCATCCTTTCATGACAGTTTTGTGCAGCAGGGCAAGCAGGCAACTGCCTGTCCAGCAGGGATATGCCCATAATCTGGGCTCACTTCCAGGCCCTTTCTTCAACACTACTGGGCTTTTCAGACAGGCTCAGCTGTGTGAGAGACTGGCAGCTGCATCATGCCCACATGGCAGAGGCAGGCAAGCCTCCTGACTCACCACGGCGGTTGCATCCAGGTAGATGGGCAGCACGATCCAAATCTGCCCACCTAGTATGAAAGATGGCCGCCGAAATGTATGAGATAAGTGACCCCACCTACATTTGTGACACCACCCGGCACATTGTGCCCCCAGACTCACCACTGCAGGCGCGTTGAGGTAGGCGGGTGGCATGATGTAGTGCTGCCTCATGTCGACCTCCACCTTCTGCCCCAGGATCTCGGCAGTGGCGATCTGGTTGTCGCTGCTGTCGTCCACCAGGAACTTCTTGGCAGGCTTGAGCAGGGGGTACAGCTGCTCCCCACGGCTGGGGGTGGGCAGCGCGGGCAGGCCGGCACGCTCGGCAGCCTGGGACAGGGCGTACAGCAGCAAGGCCTGGTGGGACAGGCCAGCCTGGGCTGCCTGCTGGTAGACAGTGCTGGCAGGGTGCAGGGTTGGGCAGGGGTTTATGTCCGTGAAGACGATGACGCCATCCTCCTGCCTGCAGGAAAGAGCCCAGCTCTCAATTGATCTGCAGGGTGACAAAGGCTGACCTGAGCTGAGATCGAGAGTGTTGTGAAGCGTGTGCCACCTGTGCAGAAGGAAGCGACCCTCCTGCAGGCAACGAGGAGCAGGCAAATGCAGGTTGGGGCAGGCGGTGATGTCTGTCTGTGAAAATCAAAGACGTCAACCTCTTGCCTTCAGCAACTGCACTGTCAACGTGACATTTGTTTGTGCACCATGGTGTCACCAGGATGTCGACTTCCTGAGATCAAACTGTGGACACCAGGCAGAGGCGGCATATTGTTCTGGGGCTGCAGCTGCTGCTGCTGCTGCTGCTGCTGCCCAGCACAACCCCCAGGCCACAAACCCTCCATCTATTGCTTCAGAATACAGGCGTTCACATGGGCAGGCTAGCAAGGTCATACAGCTCGCGCTTGTCCCCTGTGAAGTCATTCTGCTACAGCGCCAGGTCCTCAGCAAGCATCGCTAGACATCCATATGGCCCCCTCCCTTGCTCCTTGAGGGGGCCTTGCTAGATCAGGCAGGCTAAGGAGTGGCTGGCCAGGTGGTGCACACACCAGCACAGGCGCTCAGATGGCAGGCTGGCCAGGTCCTGCAGCACGCCCTCGTCCCCTGTGAAGTCATCCAGGACTGCATCAGCGGCTGCCACCTCCTGCTCGGCCTCCCACTCCTCCCACTCCAGCTCCCTCTGGGCGTCAGCCTCAGCCTCCGCCTCCGCCAGCGTCTGCAGGCCCAGCTCCTCAGGCGGGGTGTCCAGCCAGGGCCACAGGCTGCCTGTAACCAGTTGCGGGTTGGAGCTCAGCAAATTCTGCAAACAGAGAAGCGATGCTCACCGCCTGCGCTGCGAGTGCAGGCAGAGCTACAGACTGGCTTGGCCCGCAACCACTGGTGATAGCACACCAGATTCTACACATGAAAACAAGCAGTGTTCGGTGTCTCAGCTGAATGTTCAGCCTGGCCCACAGGCTGCCCCTAGCTGCGGCTGCATTGTAGCAAACTTTGCACACTGGAGCACTGTTTTGCAATCTCAGCTGGGAGTGCAGCCAGGGCTACAGCTTGCCCTCAGCTGGCGTAAGGGCCGCGGCCGTGTTCAGCTACATGGAACGCAGCTTCTTGAGCATTACAGGCATCAGGCTGGCTGAGGCGATGCGCAGCCAGGCCCACATGGCGCAGCCCTTCTTGGAAGCTGGTATGCCGTGCATGTAGAAAAATAGATCTGCAGCATCACAAGCTTTTATGTGGCTGAACAGGTGGCGGTTCAGCCGTGTAACAAATGCAGAGCAGGGCTGCAGCCGCTGAACGGCGCTTAACAGTACCCGCCAGAATGCAACACTCACCCTCTCCCTCCTCCCCTGCTTCAGCCTTGGCCTGGGTCTGCAGGCCAGCCTCTCCTGCCTCCCCTGCTGTCTCTTCTGCCTCTGCCTCTGCCTCTGCCTGAAGCTGCATGTTACGCTCCTCGGGCGTCTGCATGTCAAGCTCTGCAGGGGCGTCCTCAGGCCAAGCCGCAGCCTCTTGGGGGTCAGTCTCACCACCCTCTGCACAAACAAGCGCTGTTGTCCCAGACAGAGTAGCATGATGCAAGGGTGCCACAGGTGATGCAGCTCTGACATTGGCCTTCATGCATTAAACTTCAAGCGCCTGTCATATGAGCAGCATGTCTGCTCTGCGACTTTGCTTGTGTCAGTGTGGCTGGGTGCAGAAGTACAGGTGCAGGGTCACCCTGCTCGCACAAGTGCAGTACCCAGAACTGGATCAGAGGCTGCTACCTCACAGATTTTGAAGACTACTAACTGGGTAGAGGGCCTTCGCACACCTGAGAGCAGCCCAATCTGGCAGGCGCCAACCCAGCCTGAGTGCGAGAGGCATGAGCATAATCACAAGCGCACCTCACCTCAGGCAGCAGAGACAAACAGTAGGCGCCTGCATGCACTGCCCCCACACGTCTGTAGGCATTCATCATTGGGGCAGCTTCCGGCTGTAGCCCTGTCAAAATAAGTTTTGCCCCCATGTGATGCCTGGCTACAGCCGACTGCAGCAGGCAACCCACCTAGCCTGTGAACGGGGGGCATGGGCGTGCTCTCCCACTCCTGGAACCAGGACAGCTGCAGATCATAGTCAAATTCGTTCAAGTCGTCCTCCATGGGCAAGCGCCCCGGCACCTGCACGGCCACCGTGATGCATGAGAGGCTGCTGCAGGCTGACAGCAAGGCCCGCACGCTGCTGCAGGCAGCAACTGCGTGACACACTGCTCCACCCCGCATGAGCCAGCTCATTGCCTGATGTTGGTTGTAGCAGATGTTATAGAACCGTCAGCAGATATAGCCAAGACTTGGTGCACTGCCAGGCACATGTTCACAGCTAACAGCAAGGCCCGCCCAGGCGGTAAGGTGCTTGCTGACAAGCCTCTGCATCGCCAGGCAATCGCAAGGTGCTTGTGTAGAAGGTCTTGCAGGTTGGCGCTACCCTGCCCCAAGCTGCACCTGAGGGTTGAACATGTCGTAGTCCTGGGTGACGCGATCAACCACCTGCTCCCTGCGGGACGAAAGAGCACCCTCTATGACCGTGTCCATGGGCTGGGCCCCAGGGTCTGCAGGGCAATGGAAAGGGGGACTCAGCCCCATGCATGGCTTGACCTGGGCACGAGCTTACAGCAGCAGTGGCGTGCCATGTACAAGCAGCAGTTGAACACCAACAGGTTCACTGTTGTGGCCAGGCAGAGGGCTCGTCAAGCAACTCTGCTGACAAGGTGCTGTTTGCAGCCACAAAGAGGTTCACCATGGGGCACAGCAGCTGTCACCCGGCACAGGACAGGAGCTCACCATCAGGAGCGGCAATATTGGCGCGTGTCAGGATGTGCTGCACGTCCTGGTCATCCCCAATCACGTTCTTCACGCCAGAAGTGATGTCCGCAGTGCGGGCGACAGCTGCAGCAGCTCCCTCAGGCTGAGGGCGTGCCACAGCGGCTGTGCGGGAGTTCGGGGCAGAAAACTCAATGTACATCTCTTGTTCTTCTCGCATATGCCCCTGCTGCTGCTCTTCTGCCGCCTCTGCTGCCTGTGCAGCATCTGCCAGGCTGCCGCCTGCGGCTGCTGCCTGCTCCGAGCCCTGCGCCGCCTCTGCTAGTGCACCCGCGGCGCCGCTTCGCGCCCTGGCAGCCTCTGCTGGCTGCTCTGCTGGAGCATCCTGTGCCTGCGCTGCTGGTCCCTCCTCCTGCTGCAGGGAGTCTGCCCCTGCCACAGACTCCTGCAGGGCAGCGTCCGCCTGGGCCAGCCAATCCCCCTGGGCAGCACCTGACTCCGCTGCCTGCCGCGCTCCAGAGGGACCCTCCGGCCCTGGCTCATGGCTGTCTAAATGTGAGGGCTTGATCTCCAGCATGAGAGGCTGGAGGTTGGCCATGGCAGCAGTGACAGCAGAGGAGCGGGGTGTGGCGCCTCCGTCCAGGGGGCTGAGCATGCTGCCGGCCAGAGCAGCAGTCCTGCTGCCGGCGTTGACAGGCTCGCCCTGCTCGTTCAGCTCTGCCAGAGGCAAGTCCTCCAGCTCTGCTATCCCTGGGACGTGCCTGACCCAGCCATCAAACTTGGCTATGCCTGACAGGCCCATTTCCTGCAGGCAGCCAGGCATGGTGCGCTGCCTCAGGGCAGGCATGCATCAAGGTATAGCACTGCTTCACTGAGTGTCGCACAGCCAGAAGACGGTGCCCTGGGAAAGTCTGGATGCAGGCAAGGCAGCAGGGCTTACTGCTCATCCTGTTTGCTGGGCAGCCCTGCTGTATGTTGTGTAGCTCACTGAATGACCCACCACCCCTTGAGCAAAGAGCAAAGAAGAGAACACTATCTTGCACAGCTTGGTGATCCCAGCGAACCAAGCACACCTTGAACAGCTTGGCAGCCCCATGCCTGATGCTCTGGATGATGGCTGAGCTGAAGCGGGGCGGTGTATGGTAGACAGTGCGCTGAGAATATGGGCGCCGGTCACTCCAGGGGGTGTCGGCGTCCAGGGCTAGGTCCACCGGGGTGCCCACCTCCGCTGCGATCTGAGCCTGGGTGGTGATCTCCGCAATGTCATCTGCAGGCATGCCCTGCAGTCAAGATGAATTGTAGCTCGACCTTGCTGTCACAGCCAAGCACGTTTCTTCGCTGAGGGGTAAGCCTGGGTGGTGACCTCCTCAACAAGGCTGCATCCATGCCCTGCACATATAATGTGGCTTCAACGATGCCTGTCACGGCCAGGCACCTCTGATGACAAGCGTCAGCGGTGGCAGGCCAAGCCCTGCTGCCTGGAGGAGACGCCCAGTGTCGGTGACTTCGACCACGCCGGAGTTGTGGCCAGGTATCTCTGCAGAGGAATACTTTTGAGTCGCCACCCTCCTTTACACGGACATCACATGTCCTCTTCTGAGACTCAGCACTGGCGGCCAGAGCGGGACAAGCTTGACAACTCACAGCCGGCGTCAGGCCTGTCCCTACTTCTGAGGTACCAGAGATGGCAGAACGTTGTCACCTCCTGCAGCATCCTGTGCTTGTTGGCAGGACGCACCCTGCTGCTGTATGATCCTGAATCAATTACGAGGCATCCAAGCAGACTCTAAGTAGTGCCACAACCCAGCTGCAGCTTGCTGCAAGTCAAGGGTGGAACGGCACCTACCTTCAGCCGCATGGTGTCCTCCTGGTTCTCGAGCTCTGAGTCATGGATGTCGAGGTTGTAGTCAAACACCTCCAACTCAGTGGGCATCAGGGCCACAGGGCCCCTGTAGGGGGGCACACACGTCTCAACAACCTGCCAAGATGAGGAACAGCCGCGGCAGGTCAGAAACCCAGCACAGCGGTCACCAGGGCCAAAAGGGCGCCTCAGGTAGTAGGCACAGACTCTGAAAATCACGGCCACAGCAGCCATCTGGTCTGGAGAGGTTTGTGGTTGCCAGGGCTTCAGCTTGCAGCAGGGCTGGCGCATCTGTTTGGCCACTCAGGTAGAATATCGCCTCTTTTCTGTCTCATGGCAAAGGACAGCGCTGGCTGAGGCAAGAATCGTGTGCCATGAGACAGGCAATGCAAAGGGCCTGGTGGCTGTCTGCTATAGCAACTTACTTGGGACTCTCAAACACCGCGACGCTGTACTCAGACCAACCCCTGCGTGTGAGCCAGGGCTCCACAATGAGGGAATCATCCACACCCTGCAGCCACGATAGTTTTGTGCTTCAGCAGTGCTGGGCAGAGCCCATGGGTTGCTGCCCAGCCTCCCGCTGATAGATTGGGTCCCTGCGATGCATGTTCCAGTGTGACCCTGTTGCAGCACCTGTGACATGTAGCCCAGGCACAGTGGCAGGTTGCAGAGGCACAGTGTCAGCCACTGCGGTGTTGAGTTGCAGCAGGAGCCTGCCAGGCACCCCAGGCAAATTGCAGCACAAGCAGCCCAGGCACCAGGACAGGTAACATGATGAGGTTTGCTGGCTACCTGCGTAGAGAGCTGCCTGCTCCCTGCTAGAGTGCACGCCCCAGCAGCAGGGTGCAGGCAGCTCTCCGAGTATGAAGCCAGCCCTGTACCGCACTCTGAAGCAGCCAATGCTGCATTGAGCAGGCCAGGTGGTGCACCCTTGGAGCCAATCAAAGTGGAGCAGCAGGACAGCATGGCCCCAGTCTGCCAGCATGACGCCATCCAACCATGCTATTGCTTTTGTAGTGTGCCAGCACACAACGATCCTCGCATCAGGAAATGGGAGTTTAGCACTCACAGGTGCAAAGAGAGCTCCTTGGCAGCACAGCCTGTCCCCAGGGTGCCAGCGTGGAGCTATCAGCCGCCACTGCGCTGTCCATTGTGTGGCAGACGAAGCACTCACCGTGGCAAACAAGTCCATGGCAGCATGGCCAACAGCCAAAGCCCCCCGCACAGGCTGCACCCCCACGCCGGCATAGCCACTAGCAGGCTTGATCATCAAAGGGTCTCCCTCTGGATCCATTCCAGTTGCACGCATCCAATCCACCAGGGGGTCCATCCAGTTGGCCTGACCCTCCTCCGTGAACCACTCAACTTTCAGCTCAAACATGGGCAGCGTGGCAAAGTTAAGGTTGCTCATGAGCTCGTTGCACCTGCACTGCCACAGCATGAGTCTCTCACATGGGCAGCCACCTTGACATGAGAATGCCAGGCCACAGGCACATTGTGATGAAACAGGCCTGAGACAGCGTACTGCCTGCAGTATCCAACTGCCAGATCCTCCAGGTCATGGCGGACGGGCGTGCGCGGCTTCTGCCCTTGCCGCCCACGAGCTGGGCTCAATCAAATCACGTGCATGCGTCACCTGGCCTTGTGCTGAGCACTGACCAGTATGGCAAAGCGAGGAGCTGTGCAAAAGCAGCAGTTGGCAAGGACTCAGGCAGGGCTTCCTGTAAGATGCCAATGATAGTGCGTCAAGAGTAGGACATGGCAAAAGTCGGGCTGGGCTTGCATCGTGCCTGCAGGCAAAGAGCCTGCAACCCTTCAGCTTTGGGTTTCAAAAGCAAAAGGCAGCTCACCTGGCTTTGTGCTGAGCATTGGCCAGGACGGCAGCGTTGGGAGCCGCACAGGGCACGCCTGCTTCCTCAAGCGCCTGCTGCAGCATGACCAACAGCCGGGAGTCTGCCATCGCTGGCAGCACCATCTCAATGCCCTGCTCCTTCAGCTGGTTTGACAGTGCCTGCAGGCAGGCCACGCAGCTGAGGGTCAGGCAGCTGAGGCTGCATGCCTGCTGCCATTGCAGCTGCACCAGGCTCTGCTGTCGACGTGTCCAGTGCAGCTGAGGACTTGCAGTGGCTTGCAAGGGCATTGCAGGCTGCCTACTTGTCATTGATCAGCATGCACAGTCAAGCTTAATACTTGGGATCAGCTGAATGCAGCACCTCCTGAAAGCCGTGCCCATGAGCATTGTCATGCACAACACTCACTCGCGCCCTACAAGCAGCCATTGGGTCAAAGACCACCACAGCCACACTTTATCTCCCCTCCAAGGCACGGAACACATCATGTTGCTACTGTTCTGCACAAGGCATGTTGCTACTGTTGTGCACAAGGCATGTTGCTACTGTTCTGCACAAGGCAGTCCAGGTCCACCATGTCCAAGGCCGCCCACCTCCAGATCGTCGAAGCGCTGCTCCCCCTCGGGTCGCTGGGCGGCCAGCAGCTCCAGGTCCGACAGATTGCAGCCATGCACCTGTGTGGGGCTGACCATGATCATTCGCCCTGTGCTGGCCAGGTAGTAAGCAGCAATGCCAAAGCCGATGCTGGGGGCCGGGTCAGCGTAGTGGGGCAGGTCCACATCCTGCACGAGTACAAAGCGATGACAGACAGTTTTGTGTCACACAGTCAGAGACACACACAAACACACACAGAGGCTTCTGGCCATTTGCCCTTGAGTATGCCTGCAGGCTGCCCAGATGGGAGCTTCAAGGGGCTGCAGGTGATGCATGAGCCAGTGGCCTGCACAACCTCGCGCCGGTTGCACTGCCAGCATGCACCAATGGTGTCTGTGGAGGGACACAACATGCAGCAAGGCAGCAGGCCCATCGGCTGCCGAAGGCTCTGCAACGCTGGATCCCAGCCAGGCAGGGGCAAGGTATGCCTGTAAGCACTGCACTGCAAGGTGTACTGCCTTCTGGCAAAGCATGACAGAGCATGCTGCAGTGAGTGACACAGGCAAGCATGCAGCAAGGCAGGAGCCCACTAGCTGCCGGCTGAGCCCCTCCATGCTCTGCAGCCACATGCGGGTCTGCGACAGTGCGCTGAGCCCCGCGGAGGTAACGGCCCCCCCAAAAATGAGCGCCACGTTGAGCGTGGGGACGCCCTCAGGCAGCTCAGGTCTGCGCACGAGCTCCGGTGTGAGGGCCTGCTGCTGCGCCTCCTCCACCTCGTCAACCACTGCTGCCACACGCTGGTCTGGAGTCTCCTGCAGGGGCAGCATGAAGGGCTTGAGACAACAGCAACCCCTGAGTTGTTGCTGGTCAAGGGTCGAAGCCCAAGTCCTGCTGCCGGGCCTCCTCTGCCTCGTTGACCACTCGCCCTGTGCTGCTCTGGTGTCACGTTCGGGATCATCAGGAGGGTTGTCCCTGTGAACAAGGGTGGCAACTTCAACATGCATGGCTGTGAGCTGAGGCACTGGATCCAGGCCTGGTGGGCCTGGCCGTGGCAGCAGGAGGGACACAGCACGAGCAACATGAGGCAGCGCTGGTCTTGGCCAGGTCTTCTGCTGTTGGAGCAGGCACAATGTGAGACATCTGCAGGATAAGTTGAGCATGCAGCACCTCCAAGGCATATGCTCCAGAACATCTTGACAGCGGCTGCAGGGCAGCCTGAGCATGCACGGCCTTGAGCAGGTTGAGGCTTAACGGCCCTTGACATCACACCAGCTGCGTGGCCACTCGAGAATGCAGTGCCTTCAGGACACATGCCCTCCAGCATCTTGCCACGACAGTAGCTGAGGGACAAGTTGAGCATGCAGATCCTTGAAGGCACTTGATCCACAGGATGTACCCATGACAGCATATATGGGGCAGCTTGGGCAGCCTGTATATGGTTAGCAATACTGCAGTGACTCACCAGTTCCTCTGCCTCCTTCTGGGCCTTGAGATATGACTGCTGCGCCTGCTTCTCCGCTTTGTACTCAACATTGAGAGCCTTGACAAGACGCTCCTGCTTCTGTACAGTGCGCAGCTGCTCGTTGGGCGCAATCCCCCTGACATCACACCATGCCTGGAGTTCATCCCGCTTCAGGTTCTGCACCTGCAGGCAATTTGGCAGCAAGCTGCACATATAGTGTGGCTGGGCAGGCGTCAGCGCCTGTTGTCAGACATATGGGCTGGCTTAGTGTGGGGCAGCACACCCTTTAGCAAGTCACATGGCACACTCAACAGGCATACACAAGCTGCTTGAATTGTGTCCCCCCCTGAAGGTGGTGTCCTGCACACGATCTCAGATGGTGCTGCTCTGCGTTGTGCTGCTGTGGCAAGGCATGTGGCCCACAGGAGCCATTCCCCAAGCGACACGGGTTGCAGGCACAGCATGTGCACCTAGAGAATACATGAGCAGTGCCCATCCTTGACAGTGCTTGAGCCAGTGCTTCTGCTGCTGACCGCTCAGACCAGGTCATGCGCAGTGATATGGACATGCTAGGAAGGCAGGCACATCATGTGCATTGAGAGCAAGTCTGCACTGTGCATCTCACAAGTCCTCTGATGGTGCCACTTCTGGTGCTGATGGCAAGGCTGGCTGCCCATGCAAGCCCAGTGGCAGCTCATACAAGTGTGCAAGAAGGGCAGGTGCAGAGCATGCGCACCCAGAGGATCATGTCTCCCATGGACTTGAACTCTGGGAAGGTCATTTGTCCGCGCAGCTTGCGCTCAACAGCGGCGGTGGCCAGAGGCCTCAACACCTGCAGGGCACCCATATGAGCTTGATGAATGGAGGTGGCAAGAGCCGCAGAGTCTGGCAGCAATATGCCTGGAACATTGGGCAAAAGGGGCATGGTCTGGCTTGCTGGCTGCTCAAGCCCCTTCACCTCGCGGTAGGGGAGAGGGATTGGCCCACACTGGTTCTCCATGTATTCGACCATGTCCTGCTTACGACGAGACTTGCCCCCAGGGAACTGGTTGCAGTAGGCCCTGCAAGGCAGCGTAACATGATTGGAACTCTTGTTGCAGATGAACATGTCAGCTGAGGAGTGATCTGCCCCTTGGCATTGCGAGGCAGTGGGTCGGTCCTATGCAGCAGACACTACACCTCATCCCAAGACAACCACCACTCATCCTGGATGGCAGGATGGCAGTTGGCCCTGCAGAACGCACAACATGCAATCCATCTTTCACCCACTCTCAATGTTGGCACATCAACCTCCCCAGACATCTGCTGGCAGCCATCAGCCTGGTCTGCGCAACTCTGCCACAGCCATGTGCTGAACAGGAGCTCCAGCTGAAGGTCTGCTGGCTTGTGATGCTGCTCGCACACTCGCACATGTTGCAGTGCAACCGTGATCCCTAAGCTTGCTGGACCTGGCGCTGGCCGACCCCACCTGAGGTTGGTCTGGTCCATGGCTGCCCAGGATGACGGCAGATCGCTGCCCAGCTGGGACGTGGGCGCCAGCCCAAGCAAATCATGAACCTCCAGCAGTAGGTCCATCTCCTGCTCCACAGCCTCAGGCGGCACCTCGACGGGCTCTTCTTCCTGCAGTAAAAGATTGTTTTTGAATGACTTTCTGGTGTCACTTACACAAGAGCCATCTCTGGCTTCACGGTCTGGGGGTGGCACCTCAATGGGGTCCTCCCCCTGCAAGAGCGTCAGAGGCCTGGTCATGACTGAAGTGTGGCTGTGTGTTGCAAATTGTCCACCACCTGCTGCACAGCCTTGAATGGAATGGCGCGACAGTAGGGCCCTCCCTCTGCAGCAGCAGACGAGATGATGGCTTGTAATTGTCTCTTGGGTGCAGTCACCCCACAGCTGCTGACCATGACCATGCCTCCCTGAGCCTGTCCCTGAGCTTGCCTTTGTGCAGGTCTGGCCGTGTAACAGCCAGCAGCTGCAGGCAACTCTGCAGCTAGTCACAGGCTTGATAAGGCTAGACCGCTTCAAACTGTGCCGTCTCCGCCTTCAGGCCTGCAGGGTCCATGCACAACATCCATCTGGCCATAGGTGGCCTGGCAGCACAACGACAACTGCTAGAAACCCCAACCGGCTTGCAGGCCAGCCAGCCCCGACCTGCACCTGCTGTCCTCAGTGCTCAGGCTGTAGTCCACAGCCCTTGATCATGCCGCAAAGGTGCTCATGCATGCCATAGTGGAACTGGTGAGGAGGTGGCCATCTGGAACTGCAGACAGCCTGCTCCCACCCCTGTCAAAGAGCCCCAAGCACTTCAAAAGTGCGTGCTGTGAGGTGCACACTCTGTTGAAATGTTGCTGATTGACTGCAGGCGGCCCATCCTAAGCCTCTGCTGCCCCACCCTATGGTGCCCCATGAACCTCGGAGCTTCCTTCTGTCAGGTGCACATCCCACTGAGCAGTGCTGTTCTGCCCGGTGCTCTGGACCTCCCTTTGGGCCTCACTGTCGACGATGGCGCCGCCCCTTACTTGAGTGTTGCGCGTGCACATCCCACAGTGGGATGCTTTGCAGCTGCCAGCTGCTGTCCCTGCCTGTAGGTGGCCCCACCCCAGCCTCTCTGCCCCTATGCGTCATATGTTGAGAGTACATAACGGTGCAAGGTCTTTGGCAGATGCTGATCATCGCCACACCTTCTGGCATCTCAAATTGTTTCACGCCCAAATGTTGTGCTTCTGGACGACGAGCTTCAGCTCGCTCCTCAGCCCCTGAGCCCGCGCTCAGGCCCACGAGCATCATATCTGTCCATAACCTGCCTTGTGCTGGGGGGTGCTGTGTGCACCTGAGCCTGGAACCCACTGAGGCACCCCACTGGTCCCCCTGCCTGCTGCTGTCCTACCTGCAGGTGGTCCACCCCCAGCCTCTCCACCCCGTCATCCTGCTCCACATACTCCAAGTCTGCCCAACCCTCCATGCCATGCTGCAATTCTGCTGCGTCCGGCGTTGCTGACTCCAGCTTCCCCTGAGGGCCTGCCAGCTCTGGCACTTCGTCCAGGGGCCTGATGCCTGGCCCCAGAATACCCTCGACCTGCTCCAGGATCTTCGTTTTGAGACGCCTCTCGTTGATGCCCAGCCGTACCAGGTAGGGCCGCAGCTCGGTCACCGTCAGGTTGGCCCAGGGCTGCTCAGGGATGTCGATTTGCTGTAGCTCCTCCTCTGTGGGCTCGGGGGGGAGACCTTGAGCAATACGCTCGTTCTCATAGTCTGCCATGCGCTGGGCCAGAACATTGGTGGAGCCTGCATGACAGCCAGTTGCAGCAATGCCTGATGAGCCTGCATAACAGCCACTGATGCCTGATGAGCCCTTGCCCAGTGCTCGGCTGAATGGCCTTCAGCAGCATGCCCAATAGATGCGCGCCAGGAAGCTGTTGGAGGCCGTTCTTTCCCTTTCATGTGATGGGCTTTCTTCATCCCAGTCCGCCATAAGAGGTCTAAAGACGTCCTGGAGCATGCAACACAGTCAATGTATTGCAGCTTGCCTTGTGAGCACCGCATGTCCTGCCTCTTATGGGAAGGCACAGCGGCAGGCAGGGGAGGATTGGGGGACATGCTGTGCAGGGGAAGAGCGCAGTCCATTAGCCAGGCAGCTGACTCCACTGCAGCTTCACACTTGACAGCGAGGATTGCTGTTGCCGCGACACTACGCTCCACATGCCAGCCTCCCCAGGTGCTGCCTCACAGTGCTGCGCTGCACTGATGATTAGTATGGCCGCAATGAGGGAAGAGACATGCAATTGTGGCATCAGCCTGTCTGTCATGCTTGGCAGCCCTGCCGCTGCTGAGTAGACATCTGTGCTCACCTGTGGGATCCAGGCCCCTCTGCCGTACTTTCTCCCTCAGCTCTGGCAGACGGTAACGCACAAAGTCGGTGGCTGTCCGTGTGTAGCGCTCGGCCTGACCGATCGTGCTGCGCCTGTGCAGGAGGCGATTGATGAGCTGACTCTTGACACCTGCACTCGGCAGCCCAGACGCTGGCACACAGGCTGGACCAGTGTAGGACAGGACGCTGTCACCAGTCTCAAGCACAGGTGCTGCCACCAGCTCCAGGCAACACATGCTTGCAATTGATCCAGCAGGGGGATGTGCAGGCACACGGCTTGGCCAGCGCCCACAAAGCCACTAGTTCATGCCCGAGCTTCAGGCCTGGACATGGCCTCCATCTTCCTGAGAACTCACCTACAGCGGAGAGGCCATGCATCTTGCAGAGCTTCTTGATCTCTGTGACATTCATGGTCTCCAATTCTGCTGTACTGGTCCTGTTGAAGTCAATGTCCTCAGCCGCTGGGGGTGCAGCCATGGGCACCAGAAGGCTACGCCATCTGCCTTGCTGCCGCCACGGCCCACAGCGCAGCAGCTGATTCCCAAGCGTGGGTTGCATTGGCCTGCACGGTTTCAAAAGGGTTCAGTGCAGTCTCTTGAAGCTCTGAATGGCCCTGGCAGCAACCATATTGTGGGAGGCCAAGTCCTGAGGCAGCAGCCTGAGTCTGACCTGCTTCTTGAGTGCCTGGGGGCCTGCTGTGTCCGCAGCATTGGTCTGCCGCAGCCGCAGTGTAGAGGTCTGCCATTGCAACCCACCCAGGACCTCATGGCACGGTATTCAGCCCTTGCCTCTCAAGGCACTGTCGCACATTCAGATCGCGCGGAAGGCACCATGCTGTGCAGTCAAACCCTTTGAGACGCAAGACCCCACCTGACTTTGTGTTTCGATCCCATCATAATGAACAAGACAAAAATCTGTGATGGGTAGATGTGTCTAAGCCATATGCTGTGGGAAAGGTGTTGGAACTACGTGATGTGATTGCATCTCTGTGCAGCATGAATGAGCCTCTCTGGGCAGTGTCAGCCTGCCAGGCTGTTCAGCTGCTGAAAAGCAGGCAGGTGTGCAGCACCTGCTTGCTGCATTGTGTCTGCATTCTTTCTCTGCCAGCCAAAGGCCCTGCGTGCAGGTCACACCTCTGCAGCTGATTGATGTGGCAGAAGCAAGGATCAAGGTGTGCTGCATCCCTGCCACCATGCTGCCTCATGGGCTTCCAGCGTTGCAACAGGTTTCAGCCTGCTGTGCAGGAGACTGAGCCAGCAATCAATGCCACCCCTATCACATGCTATGATCGTGCACGGGAGCGGGCAAGAGCTCTCATGGCAAACCCAGTGGCCGCCCCACCACCAGGTTTCTTGTACGGTGAACATCTGCTTTCAGCACGCCTGTATGGCACGCTGCAGCCTGTAGCAGGGCATGACACGCGATACATCACTCTGCAGGCCTGCCCATACTCATCAAGGTGGGTTTGTGCAAAATAGCTTGCGTAAAAAGCAGCCTCCTGCCGACCCCACTGCATCATCTCCCGTGCTGCAGGATGCCACTGCAGTCAAAGGAGTTCGCTTCACAAGGGTGAGAGGATTGCACCGGAACCTGTCTGGCCCCCAGGGGTCGGGCCTGTCACTAAGAACGGCTTTGCTGACTTCTGCTTGCAGCTGACTACCTTCATCTCAGCACAACTGCAAGGTGCCTGCTGCAGGGCAGCCTTGTGCATAAGGATGACATTGCTGACTTTAATGATCCTCTGGTAGAGGTGCTGGAGAGCAGGGGAGCCATCATCATTGGTAAAACCAACATCCCTGAGTTTTCAGCAGGTAAGTCGAATGGGTGACCCTGCTAGTTCAGATGACTGGTAGCTGCTGTGCTGCTGAGCCAGAGATGTCTGTGCTTTCTGCATGGCGCCAGACAGCAGCATGCATGCTTGCAGGGGCTAACACGTTTAATGCTTGCTTTGGGAGCACGCGAAATCCATGGAACACCCAGCTTTCGGCTGGAGGTTCATCAGGCGGCTCAGCAGCCGCCTTGGCTGCAGGACAGGTGAACATCCTGGGTGCCTGGGCTGAGTGCTGTGTGACAAGAAAACTGCTGTTGCAGCAGCCCTGAGTCTGCACTCATCATCTGCAGATCTGGCTTGCCTCTGGGGCAGATCTGGGTGGGTCGCTTCGCATCCCAGCATCTTACTGTGGCGTTGTTGGGCTGCGACCAACTGCAGGGCTGGTTCCTTGCATCCACCCCAGCTCTGCAGAAGGCGCTGATCCTGACAGGCCCCAGCTGCGGGGGCTAAGTGGACCGATGGCCCGCAGCGTTTCTGACTTGGCGCTGTTCTTGGACGCAATGGCAGCAAAGCACCCCAGGTCTGCGCCTGCTTTGGGTCATGCTTGCATTGTACAGCTTCGTCTGGTGCTGCCAAGGTGGAGACAGCCCTGCTGATGCTGCTGTCCTGAATTTGCATCTGCCTGCAGGGACCTGCTGAGCCGGGTGCCTCCTGTTGTGCCCTTCAGTCAGGCCATTCAGCCCGGCGCTACACCACTGCCCCGCCGAATCGCATGGTCTGCAACCTTGGGCGGCCTGTCTCCTGTTGAGCCTGAGGTTGCTAGGATCTGTGGGCAAGCTGCAGCCTGGTTCAGTAGCCTTGCAGAGCTCACTGACGCGTGGCCAGACATGCACGACGCTTCTCAGCTCTTCCAGGTCAGCTCTCTGGTCGATTTGCAAGTACTGCAAGCTGCTTTTGCTCGTGTGCAAGCTCTTGCTGGTGGTACACAAATGTCCCCTGCAGACACCTCATGCAGCTCAAACTTGTCCTGAACCGCTTGCACAGACAGTGAGGGCAGAGGTATACCAGTCCATAAGCCACTTGGTCAGACAGCCGGCTCGCAGCTTGATCAAGCCTGAGCTTGTTTGGCAGATTGAGCGCGGCCTGCAGCTCACGAAAGAGGAGGTGACTGTGCAGCTTGGAATGACCTGCATAAGCTGCTATGTACAAGCGTGACTCGCTGCAGGTAGCCAGAGCTGAGAAGGCACATGTTGCCTACACACAGAGATTCACAGCATTTATGGAGGACTTTGACCTGCTGTGCTGCCCCTGTGTGATGCTGGCACCCTTTGATGTTGCTGTGCGGTAGGTCTCCCTGCTTGCTGCTGCGCTCTCTGCATTGCCTGTCTACATATGTCATGCTGACGCTTGTTGCAGGTGGGTTCCAGAGGTGGAGGGCACCCTCTTTGACAACTATGTGGAATGGCTAAGGAACACGTATGCTCTATCGCTTCTGGATGTACCCAGCATGAGCCTGCCGTGTGGGCAGACCAAGGATGGCCGGCCAGTGGGCCTGCAGCTTGTGGGCAAGAGATACGGAGAGGCTGCCCTGCTTGCTGCGGCGGCTGCTTATGAAAGAGCCCATGACTGGGCAGCCCTTGTGCCCTTAAGAGCAATGTCATAGAATGCACATGGAGGTCATCCACACGCTGGAAAGGTAAGCTCAGAAAAAGGGGAAATTCTATGCTATTACACAGCGGCCGGCCCTGCCAAAGCTGGCGTCCGGGCTGCTGCACATGCCCGACAACACAGCACCGCTCTGAGGATGGCGGAGCAGCTGAACTGGACAGATCTGGAGTTCTGGTCTGAAAAAGAGTTCAAAATGAACAACAACAGCCTGTGGCTGCCAGGGGGTAGCAGCCAAGCCAGTAGGGGCACTCAGCACAAGGAGCTGCAGAAGCAAGGCAGTGGCTTCATGCCACAGCCTGGCTTGGAGGACACCCACCTGGGGCTTGAAGAGCTCTCAGCAGAGGTCAGTGCAGACAAAAGTTAACGTGACCTTCTTAGCAGGTGTCTACCAATGCAGAGGCTCACTGCGCCCCTAACAGGAGTGCTGTATAGTTGACCTGGAGTTTCTGCCTGCTGCATCTCAAGCCCTGGCGCTTGCGTCCCTGCAAGAATTGCGCACTGCCCTGCAGGATGTGATGGATGCAGCTGCGGCGGTGGGTGGTCACCTGGACGATCACAGACCTCCCATCCGCAGGGCAGACCAGCAGATACCAGGCACGGCGCCTCCCAGCCCTGGCAGCCTGCCAGGTGCACACCTGCCAGACAATGCCAGGGTGAACCTCTTAGCAGCAGGCCTCGGCCTGACTCTCGCCCCACTGCCGCAAGTGGGCTCAGTGGAGGCTTCTGCAGAGCAGCAGCTGCCCCCTGAAGAGGTGCAGGGGAATGGGCTAGATAGTCCCCGCCCTGCCCAGGCGGCTGCGGCCCGCAGCACGCAGGCTGCGGCAAGTGCTGGAGCAACCACCAGCGGCCGAGCAAGTGAGGCTGGTGTCGTGCACATGTTGTGAGCGCATCCTTCACGAAGGCTGCATGCCTTCAGGGCTGCACGCGCTGGCGTGTTCCGCGCAATGGGTGTCATTTGCACCTTCTGAGGCTTGTGAGATGGTCTGTAGCATGATGGGTCGAAGCTGAGTGCTGAGCTTCAAGCCCCGCAAGCAGAGCACTGGCAATGCTGCAAGCCAGCTGGAACAGACGGCCCTGCTCGCTGTCTGCAGCATCCGGCCCAGCACCTTCCGGCTTCAACAGCAGCAAGCCGCGGTTGCGGTGGACGCCGGAACTGCACAGCCGCTTTGTGAGCTGCGTCAACGAGCTGGGGGGCTCCGACAAGGCCACGCCCAAGGGAATCATGAAGCTCATGTCTGTCGAGGGCCTGACTATCTACCACGTGAAGAGCCACCTTCAAAAGTATCGGCTTAACATCAGGTGGGGCTTGCAGCCTCTCTGCGACCCTTCACTGGCTCCACAGCAACAGGCCCTGCCCATCACCAGGAGCAGCTCTGGCGGCGACAGCCAACTTCCAGACCTACACAGCAGAGTGCAGCCGCACTTGGGGATGCCTGCCCACATGGGCCCCCCATGGGGGTCCAATGCCACGCTGGAGAGCATCTTGAGGCAGTCACATTATTGCTGCTGCAGCAGCCGCCAAGCGGCCTAGGCCTGTGCCTGCTGGCCCCAACAGAGCAGGCAAAGCTGACAGCAACGAGTGCCAGAGCCTGTGCCCTACTGGCTCCACAGACATGGCAAATGGGGGCGACGGAAAGCAGCCAAAGCCTGTGCGTGCCGGCTGCAGAGCCACAGGTGATGGCAGTTGCTGCCAGGCAGCCTGGGGCCCCAATCTAGGCTGCTGGGTCAAGCCTGAGGCTGACGGCGCCAAAGGGCACATTCGCGCAGCTGCCAAGCAGCCCCAGCCTGCCATTCAGGCCGCAGCAGACAAGGCAGCGCTCTGAGAAGCTCTCTTGGTGCAGGCCAACGGATGACGAGACAGCGCGCAGCGACGCGGACTCTGGAGAGCAGGAGGAGCGCCGCGCCAAGCAGAAACAGGCGCCGAAGCGCAAGGGCAGCCGGCAGAGGAAACAGCGGAAGCGTTCAGGTAGCGCTGGGAAGCGCAAGGCTGGCACAGGTGGGCGTCGGCCAACTGTGGCAGAAAGTCTGACTTGCTGGATTTCTGTGAAAGAGTTCAGCGAGTCTGCATGCAGCTGCACGCAGTGACTACGACTTAGTGCTGAGGCTATTTAGGCATCACTGCTGACTGAGCAAGGTAGTGCAACTATGCCTTTTGCAGCAAAGTCCGGGCATGTTTGTAGAGCCCAGCTGGTCGTATGCATGCTGCCAGTGCTCTGGCCACCAGCACTGTGCTGTCAGGGAGCTGCTCATCTATAGAAACATGCCATGCTCTGCAGCTGGCAAGCCCATATCTGAGCCTGAGCTTGACCGTCCTCATCTCAAGCTGCTCCCCGCAGATGCAGACAGCAACACCAGCGAGACGTGGCGGCCGACATAGATGCCAGCAATTGCACTTGCCTTGCCCGCTTTGGCAGCAGGTCACAGGCTTCACAGAAGGAGCTCACTGTTGGAGCTGTTGCCTGCAGACGTCGACAGCGATGCGGAGGAGACTGCCGCCGCCGACATGGACGACATAGATGCCGGCAGCGGGGACGAAGGCGCAGCCGACAACCTTATGGAGGGCGACAATGCGCATGCGTCAGCGGCCAGCGTGCCCAGCGCGCCCACCTTCAGCATGGCTCCGCCTGGAGCGCCTCCCGGGGAGCACTTGGGCGACGTCGCCCGTCTGCACCGGCAGAAGAACCTGGAGCAGGCGCTCATCATCCAGATGGACATGCAGAAGAAGCTGCATGAACAGCTGGAGGTGGGTCAGGGGCCAGGACTCGGGTGTCTGCGCCGGGAAAGTTGAGGCTGCGGCTGTGCAGGTGGATGTGCAGCAGGAGCAGCCGGAAATGGCTGGCTGGTGTCAGGGTTGCACCCTGGTACATGCCATTGTTGAGCTTGGGCTGCGTATGGGGCTATGCATGAGCAACTGGTAGACAGGATCATGCAGAGCTGTTTCTGGGGCCAGAGACTCTGGGGCCATGAAGCCTCAGTCTCTTTTGGGGCTGAAGCTGGGGTGCAGGGCCGTAAGGCAGTACGAGGTGCACAGCACCTGCCTCACTTCGCGCGGACATTGGCCCACCAACTGACGGCACCAACTGACACCCAGGCCAGCATGGGGGCTTGCTCATCTTCCTCACCTTTGCTGCTGCAAGTAGCTGGAGCCCCCACCACATCTCACCTGTGGGCTCAGAACTAGCAGCAGTTGATTGCTTTCCCCCAAGTCTGGGGAGAGGATACTGAATGGCAGCCCCCGCGAAATCCCTAAGACAAGCACCTCAGCCTCTGCAGCCCTGTCAAAATCTGCTCACCTCCCCAGGCTGCCCTCAACCCCAGTACAGCAGGGAAGCAGCCATTGCTCTGCACTGCTGCCCTCAGTCTACACTGCTGCGCTAGCAGCATGTCATTCCCCTTGCCTGCAGTCGCAGCGCAAGCTGCAGCTGAGCCTGGAGGCGCATGGGCGCTACATCACCAGCCTGATTGAGCAGGAGGGCCTGAAGGACAAGCTGCCCACCATGGCTCCCCTTCAGAGCAGTGGTGGCATGCAGCAGCAGCCGCATGGTGAGGCCCCAGAGGTTGCACGTCTCGTGAACAGCCTGCCTGATGGCATGCTGACATCTCTCAGGGGGGACAGACTGGTGTCCCACAGCAAGCACTTCAATGTGGCGCTGAGACCAGCTTCCTCCATTTGGTGACTTTTAGGACTCACACACTGCAGCAGGCTGGCCATCTATCTGCTGTGTCATACATTTTGGCATGTGGGCAGCATGGCGGTTTTATAAAATGGAGCTGCATCAAGCTCACCTCCCCCTTGGTGCCTATGCAGGCAGCCAACCCTACTCGGCAGGCCAGACCTCCCAGCTGACGCGGTTTGTACCCAATGCCACGTCCACATCGGAAATGGGGTCCATGTCCCTGCTGGGCGGCTTCACTGTCCCCATGCCGCCAGCAAGTGAGCTGCCTCATCGCAAGGCAATGCTGTTAAATTCATGAGCCACAATGCTGTTTTTGCTCATAGGCCATCCGATCCCGCTGCTCCTCCCCGCCTGTGCCTCTGTCGTCCGCAAGTGAGCATGCCCGCCCCCGCCAAGCGCTGGGCCCCCCCTCTTGTCTGATGCTGCCCTGGCAGGGAGGTGCTGCCTGTGTGGCCTGTGCCCATGCTGCCAGCATGTAAGCATGCCCATTCATGCCCTCTGGGCCCCCACACTGCAGGCACCTGGCAGAGCGGTCTGGACCTGGCTGACCCTCTCAACGTGGAGCTGCCAGATGACGGCCTGCCCACAGGCCTGCCTGACCTAGACCTGCCTCCAGCCGACCCCTTGGGGCAGGATCATCGCGAGCGCAGCAGCCATCTTCTGCAGTTTCCTGGCATGGGCGACCTCACCTCACCAGGGGCGCTGCTGCCCGGCGCACAGGTGAGGGGCATGGCCAGCAAGGTAGCATCTGCCACTGCCACTGCTGCTGGGGTATGCCTGCGGGCGCCTGAAGGCCCTGTGCATGTTTGAGCCAGTCATGATCCAGGGCTGCAGCGGCGCCCCAAGTCTGGCTGGTGCATGCACAGTAGCTTATGCATACCAGATGTCTAGCCACATCTTTTCGGCAGAATCAGTGCAAGCAATGCGGCGCCCCACAGTTCCGCCTGAGCGGTGCTGGGTGCATACAGGGCCTGGCAGACGCCCCAGGAGCGGGGCGGCCAGGCGACTGGGACCAGGCGCAGGGGCATCGTAGTCTGCTGGAGGCTGCAGGGCCTCAGTCCCCTGCGCAGCTGGCGGCCCGCAGCTTCACCATGGAGGGCAGGTCTCCTGCGTACCCCTTCAACTGGAGCCAGTTGGAGAGCCAGGGGCAGCATCGAGACCAGCAGCCCAATGGTGGTGCCAAGCAGCTGTGAGCCTAGCGCCCCACGCCCCTCCTTCTGCCCGTCAGATTCAGTTCCGCACCGCTTCAGTCCAGACATACTCTTACAAACCCCCTTTCAGCTAGCCAGCATGCACGTCCATGGGAGCAGAGTCACGCTCGCTGCTTTCAAGCACCGGCCAGGAAACAACAAATTCATGTAGTGATGGACGACAGAGCTCCCCCGTCCAGCTGGCCGGGTTCGTCCTGTAGGCAACTCTGTAGCTAATGCCTATGCCTTCCACTTTGTACGACAATTCTAAGAGTGCATGCTGTCTGCATGGACCTGCTATCTCATGAGGTGTCACAATTTTTGACCCAGGCTCAAATGACTAGTTGGACCTGTTTTCCGTCAGTGTTTGTAAGGTGACCTTCAAGGTGCTGTTCTGACAGCACAGCTGCCGCTACAGCAATGTCCATGTCCAAGCAGACAACGCCTTTACTTGTGTTTCAACTTGGCTTTGTTAGCCTGCTCCGCAAACTCTGCCACCTGCTCGAGGTTTGGCCAGTCGCCCTTGCACCCAAATTTCATGTAGGTGCCTTTCTTTCCACACAAGTACGGCTCCTTGGTTAACAGCTTGCCCAGTGCATCCTGCACCTGCTCCAGGATAGAGGCTGCAAGCTGTTCAGAGGAGATGGAGCCTGTGCTTCGCGTCACTTGGATATGCAGCTCTGCCTGCTCATAGGCTTCTCTCTGAGGTGCATCTTCCTGCGTCTGTGCCGCTTCATCTGCAGCAGGGCGCATGCAGGTGGGACAGTGAGCCAACTGGTGCTGGTTCCTGAAGACAAAGCATAGCCTGGATTGGCACTGGCGGATAGGCAGGCGGCAACAAAAGCCTGCAGACTAGATAGGACTTGAGACTGAAGCTAACTGATCGACAACCTTACAGGCAAAACAGCCCAGCACAAGATGCACTCTTTTGAGCTTGTGAAGGGCAGGCTGCTGGCTTTAGGGCCTCAGCTGTCTTGCTCTCACCAGTCCAGACGGTGAGCTGCCCAAAGAGGTATTGCATACAATCTGCGGCATGGCAACAGGAGTGCTGCGTTGCACAGGCAATGCTCACCAATCCAGATGGTCAGCTGCCCAAACAGGTATCTCCATGCGTTGCCACGGGCAGCGGCGCCTCCCCCTCCCCCGCAGGTGCCGATGCAGGCACGGACCTGGGTAGACAGCTTCTCCAGGACCAGCACTTCAGCTGCACCCAGGGCTGCCAGCCCTTCTGAAGCCACCAGGCCGTCTATGCTGCAGGGCACAGCCAGGTGCGGGGCCAGGCAGGGAGCAGCATACACATGCACTAGACATGTAGGGAAACATGTCTGCTGGCAGTCACAGACCTCAAGGCAGCCTCAATTGTAGCGCTACACCTATACACAGCCAGCAGACACCCTGAGGCAAAGGGCTGACTGATCCCTGGTCCCACTGGATGCAGGCGGAGGTGTAAGGAGCGGCCGCATGCAAGGTGCCTCACCTCTGCCCCGTAAGCTGCTGCAGAATGGCGCAGGTGGCAAGCGGGGTGTACCCCAGCGTGCGGGCAAGCTGCCTGGCCAGCTCGCAGTTCAGCTCTGTGCTGTCGCCCACAAGCGTGATGCTGATGCCTTGCAGCCTTGCAGCCAGCGGGGCGTTGAGCCCAGGAACCTGCATGGGCATCAGACAGTGTATGGCACAGCTACAGAGGCGCAGCTGGAGAGGCGCAGCCATAGAGGCACAGGTGGCTCAGGAGCTGGTCTGGCACCAGGCAGTGACCACACCTGGGGCAGGCGGCGCTGCTGCTGCTCCCTTGCAGACTGAAATGGCAAGGGCGCCTGCCGCCGCCGTGCACCATCCCCCTTTCCTGCTGTCACTACTGGAGGGGTTCTCTGCCTCACACGGCTGCATGCAGAGGGACCCCTTCCCTGCCACTGGGCACCTGCATGCAGCCTGCCCTTGAGGCAGTTCATGCCACTGCACCCGGTGAGTCCTGCCTATACCTGCTGTCTTGGGTGCCCAGGATGGAGGCTATTGCATGCAAGGTGATCCATGACCTGGATAGGTCATGCAAGCGACATGGACTACCTGCGCCTGTATGCCATTGGAGTTGGGTCCCTCTTGGCCGGGGCAGCAGTTGTACACCACATCTACAAGCCTGACCTGGTGTGGTTGCAGGCCCGAAAGCACATGCGAACAAGTGGCTCTTTGTAGCAACATCTATATTGCTCTGCAGACCATCCCAGACGTAGCCAAGGAGTCTGAAGCACATTGACTGGCCACGCAGCACTGGCGTGCCGCAACATGCAGCTGCCTGCAGCTGGAGACTGCTGCTGCCCCACACAACGCCAACACACTGGCAGACTACCCCCAAGATGCCGGCTGCCCACAACAGGCTGGCGGCTAAGCGGCAGGTAGCACGTGGATGCTTCCCTGGTGCCACTGCTGCGTGAGCTTCAGAAAGTGCAAGACTACAATCAATCTTGATCTGTACGCAGGGCACCTGCAAGGCTCTGGCACACACCCAGGACACAGCAACACAGCAAGGCTAGCAGGCAGTGGCGCCGCCAATGCACTGCCGTCAGGGCAGCTGCCAGTCCCTATGACATTCTGGGGGTGCCTCGCGACGCAGATGAGATTGCCATCAAGCGGGCCTATCGCAAGAAGGCACTCAAGCTGCACCCAGATGTCAACAAAGCAGTAAGCTCCGTTTCATGGCCTCCCTTGCGTCTGCTGCTGTGTCCCACTGGTGCTTATGTGTCTTGGCATCCAATGCTGTCAAGCACAGGGCTGGCTTGCTTTGCACCCTGCATGGCCTGCTTCGTAAAGGACACACTGGGGCTGACACCTGATGCTGCCTGCGGCCAGATGTTGAAGAGCGCGTTGTGAAGCACGAGCCTGCCACTGGCGTTTACTCTGGGCGCTGCCTACAGGCAGATGCTGAGGAGCGCTTTGTGGAGTGCAAGATGGCATACCAAACGCTGACAGACCCAGTCAAACGGCGGCGAGCACAGGCCACAGCACAGGTGACCTGCTGTTGATGCCTGTGGCCTGGCAGGCTGACATGCTTCATACCGCAGCTCTTTGGTTTGTCAGATCGACATTCTGCAAAGTCAACAGGCTGCCACATCGTCCCTGCGCTGCAGGCTGAAAGGCAGGTGCATCCTTGGTGCAAGGCACCCTCATAACAGATCCCCAGTCATGACCCTCTGGCCCATTGACTGCAGGCTGACTTCGACTGGGGCACATTTGTGGACGGAGTCTCCAAGCAGACCAAGGCTTCCTCCAAGGCAGCTGAGGAGGCCTTCTACGGCTTCTCAGACTTCTTCAAAGACGTTGACAAGGAGCTGGCAGAACGGCGGGCTCGCCGTGCAGGTGCGCTGCTGCCAGCACCCTGGTTTGGGCAGTCATGCAGGGGGACACGCCTGAATTTGTGGGCATTCGGAGCTGGCAGGGCGGCAGGCTCCTGGCAGGTATGCTGGCCCCCGCACCTGTCTACTCCCCCGGGGAGAATTGAGCAGTGCTGCTGCACGCCCAGGGTGACTGGCAGCAAAGTCATACTCTGGGCACTGCAGGAGAGGCTTGTGAGGCCTGTTATGTTGGATTGAGCTTGTGTAGTGCAGCAATGTGTTGAGTGGTCGGTCCTCAGCTTGTCTGCAATCTGAAGCTGGCTGCTCCATCTCATCGCCAGCTGCTGCAGATGAGCCTGGCCCTGTCATAGCCATCGAATTGCAGTTTAGCAGGGCTATGATGTGCTTGTGTCCCTCAGTACAAAGCAACGTCTGCTGCATGGCTGTGTAGGAAAGGGGCCGCGGACCCTTGCTGAGGAACTGCGGGACATCGGCGAGGAGTTCATCGAGTTCCTGGAGCAGGGGCTTCAAGCTTTGGAGGGCAGCGCCCCAAAGCGGGGCCAGAGGGCGCCTGGCAGCAGCACAGCCGACAGCAGTTCTGCAAGTTCGACTAATGAGACCACTGCAAGGTGTGAGGCGTTGGCACCTATTGTGTTGGTGTTGCACTTTGTCTGTGAGTTTACAGACGAGAGGTCGTCTTCTAACGCTACTCCAGTCGCAGGAGAACCCAAGAGAGTGCAGAAGCACAAGCTCGTCGGGCTGCGGAGGAGGCAGCTCAGCAGGCAAAGCAAGCACAGCTTCAAGCTCAGCAACGAAAGACATCTGCCGAGGATGAAATCGAGGCAATGTTGCAGGAAATGAAGCGAAACCTGAAATGAACTTCCCAACATAAGCAACACAAAGTTGGGCTATAGTTTGATTCATGAACTGACTCACTGCAGCTTGCATTTCACAGACGTATGCAGCTGCACTATTTCTTCAGCGATTGAGACAAGACTGGCTCCATCATTGCAGCCGACAGCTCAGCAATATGCTGGGAGGACTTGACTGACACACAAAAGTCGTGGTTGTGCCCTGCTGTCAGCTTGCCCTGCAAGCCACAAAGTGCAGTTATCGATTGCCCCTGCCTGAGCCTGCTTTTCGCGTTTCGGAATTTGCTGAAAACCACTGACCTGAAGTCCTGGCAGGTCGACAAAATGTTGCCACTGATGCCTTGGGAGCCACCTATCCTTTTCTCCATAGATGACTCCCAGCCCTGCAGCACACTGCCCTCGAGTATTGGTCTTGGCACAGCAGCGTGGAGCCTCCAGACCAAGCTCACTCTGACAAGCATGTCGGCAAGGACTGCATCATGCTGCCCAGATCAAGCTGCTTTCAGCATGCTGACAGTGGATGTGAGGAGGCTGCCTGCATCATTCTCAACTTACCCAGACGGTGCAGCTGGGCCCAATCTGCAGGCGCTGCTAGGTCTCTGAACTCATGCTGCCCCAGCACAAAGCCGCTTCTGACTGTCACAAAGCTGAGCATGCCCAGCGTGGTGGTGATGGCATGCTCGTCCATCTCGTGCCCTGCAGGCACCACAAGCAGAGCTCACTTGCAGCATGAGGTAGCCGAACTGCAGAAGATGCAGCATGCAGAGGGTTTATGCCCAGCTATATGCGGGTGCAGCCTGCATACAAAGTCTGCCGTCTTCAGAGCCCACTCCACTTCAGAGAGCACTGGCCGTGACTGTAGGTGTAGATAGGGCATGCACAGCAACGTGACAGGTGCCTTGCCTGAGAGAGACACAAGTAGCCATCTTTGCAGCCTGTAGGGCAGTGCTCCTAGAAGGGCGCCGATGCAGGCGCAGAGCGTCGGAACGGCAGCTAGTCGCCTTAAGGATTCCTGCAAGAATGGAGATTTGCATCATGCTGGCTACGGACCTTGTGCACGGAGCATACCCTCACCTGCTCTGTGTCGCCCGGGTTTGTCTGAAAGAATGGGAACAGAGCCAGCACCTTGCTGTTGGTCCTGGCCTTTCCAGGAGACTCAATTGTCTGGTGGCCATCTGGATCCTGTTCAAGGCTGTTGCTAACAGCAAGGGCCATGAATGCACCTGCAAGCATGCTGGGAACCCGTCAAAGGGGTGATTTGGACTGAGGGTGCAGAAACATGTCCTGAACCCACCGATGGAGTGCCCAATCAGCACCAGCGGGGTGCGTGGAGACATGTGCTGCTGCACATAGTGCAGCTTGTGCAGAATCTGCTGTTTGAGGTCACAGCGCTACAGCAGCAAGGAGGGTGACGACCTGTTATTCAGGGCTGGCAAATAAGTGGACAAACCCCCGGGAAGGAGATCCATGCTTGCTACATCACAGAATGCATGGGCGATGAAAATGCACCACACAGCACATGATGTTTGCCTGAAGCATCCAAAGCTGCCATGCGCAAGCAAGCTTGTGCATTCCACTGATTGTTGCCGTACTGGTACCACACAGCACAGCACACCTGCCTGGAGCGACGGGAGCTGTTGGGCCCATGCCCCAGATGTGAGACAGCTCGGATGCTGGCCCGCCCCCGCAGCTGCTCATGTAGGTGCTCCATGTAGGGAGTGTAGTACCCTGCAAGCTACTGGGACTCAGGAATGGTACCTGCTTTCAGTGCCACATGAGCCTGACACTCGGGAAGCTCCTGTACCAATGCTTGCCCTGATGGCAGTGAACAGGTGCCAGATGCTGTATCCTGCTAGTCACCTGTGTCGCTCTACAGCCGAGCAGGGCCCCACCCACCTGCAGCTCCAGGGTTGCCTGGAATGATCAATATCTGAAGCTCCTCTGTACCTGTCAGGCACAGGAACAGCTCCCTCAGAGTCCAGTGATGTCTGGCCTGCACATGTGCCTGCAACTTTTTAGTGAATCACCGCTTGCATCAAGGCCATAACAGTCCGTGGGCTGGCCGCTGACAAGAAGTGATCTCCGCCAGTGCTGCATTGGCTCAAGCAGTGTGAATGCCCTCCTGTGGCGCTGTCTGCTAGTGACCCATCTCCAGCTAATGTGCACCCGTCTAGGCCAGCCTACTCTGGCTAGCATTTCATGGGTGATCACAACCAGGAATCGAGCACAAGGCTGTGTGTTTGACCTTAACACATCCCTGATGGCTGTTGGGGGCCTGTGCCCATCAAACTGGTCAAAAGTTTGACCAGGACTTTCTGAGGTCTGGAATTGCTTTCCGGCGCATTGCTGCGTTGCAAACTCAAACGCAAGGCCTAGAAACAAGTGAGAGCTCTTGCCAAAGTCGACCTGATCTATCACTTCAGTGCAGGTCATTTGCTTGCCAGGCCTGACCCTTCCAGGTGCTTGCAGCAGAGCAAGACTGAGAACCTTGGGCTCGCGGGTCACATGCACCAGCAAGCACTGCAGGGCCCTGTGGGCTGCCCATGGTGCCATCAGCACCGTGCCAGACACACCTGGCAGTCTTCTGGTATCAGGAGCCAAAGGTCTGACCACGCACCCATCCAGCTTGATGCGTCTGCAAGCACCCGCTGCATGCACAGCGTGAGCCTCAAAGACAAGTCTGGCTTGCAGGCAGACAGCGGCTCCTACACAGAGCTGCAGGCAGCTGAGACGCACGCAGGTAAGCCTGGGGGCCAGCCAAGCTTGCTGCAAACTTGCAGCCATGCCTGCCCTGCAAATGCGTGAATGCTGGTGCGTCACTGCTGCCCCCATGTGCCCCGGGCCTGACTGCAGGGGCGCCAGCAGCGACGCCTGCTTGCCGCAGCAGCAGCAGATGTCCAGGCAGAGTCTACTGCAAAGGAGGATAACCAGGGCGAGGAGTATGAGGTGTGCAGCAGCATCTGCCATGCGCTTGTTGCAGCTGGCCAGCATGCCACCTCCCAGCATTGCAGGTGCTGCTATGTGCAGCAGCATGATTGCATGGGGATGCTTGCTGGCCACCACACCCACACGCTGGGCCACACAGCAGCGCATTCCGTGGAGTGATCGCACCAGGGGTGGGCAAACAATGGGCACCTGGGCTGCAGCAGGAGGACAGTATGGTGCCCAATTGCTGCCAGGCAGCCAACTGCTCTTGTTGCAGATACTCGCGGCAGCGATGGCCCCATCTGTCTGCAGCAGCCTCAGCCATGCTGTTGCAATGACCTGCTGGCTGCTGCTGACCGCGTCCGCTGCCCAGGTGCAATGCTCAGCGCATGCTGCAAGGGTCTCAAATGAGCTCCCAGCTCATGAATGGGTGAGGCCTGACACAGGCCAGCTGTCCTGCAGGTTTACCTCACAAAGCCTCTTGGCGTCAAGTTTGCGCGGGGCAACGACTCTGGGGTGTACGTCCTGGCATCAGCCAAGGAGTATGGCAACACAGACCCTCAGATAGAGGTGGGAGGCAGCAATCGCCCACTGCGTTGCACAGGCTCTGGCAGTGCAATCTGGGTGGCTGGACATCATGCGCTGGCGTGAGCTGCTCCGCTGCGTAGTCCTGGCTGGGTCGGACTCTGCAAACTGCTAACATGGCCATCTGCTCTGCCTCTGCGGTCAGAGACTTTCAGGCTGAACAATGGCTGCTTCACACCAGGAAACTGCTCTGCTTGGCAGTCACAGACCGCACAAACCTTACCATCTCCCCCTGCAGGCCAGCAGCATCTTGCAAACTGCCCTGCTCTGCAGTTCCCGGTCGCCCAGTTGAGAGCGTGGCCCTGCAGCCTGTCAACTGAGTGTTTCCCTGTTGCACACTCTGGAGTAATTGCCGTTGTCCTCCGTGACAATGCACATGTCACAGGCTGCTCAAAGTGTCGTCTTGGTCCTGCATCATGGCACAAAGCTCTCTACTGTTGCACATTGTGCACAACCCACCGTGGCCCTGCAGGCCGGTGACAAGGTGCTCCAGGTGAGTGCCTCCTTTGGTGCGGATGTGTGGGACGCCAAGAACTACGGGCAGGTCATGTACGCCATCAAGACCAGGAATGGGGAGGTCTACATGCGCATGCTGCGCAGGGGCGGTGACATGAGCATCCTGGAGGTGAGTTGTAGGCCCAACTTCACCAAAAAGCTGACAGCTGGGCTGTGCACCTCGGGCTGGTGGGGGTGTCAAGGCAGGCTGGTTCACCTGGGCATCTTATAGTGGCCAGCAGGCTGCCTTGGGATGCAGCGCAGCTTGCAGGGTGTGAGCATCCTGGGGGAGAGCTGCAGGCTGCCATGTGGCAGGTCTGTCAATGCAGCACAGGCTGGGCAGTAATTGGCAGCCTGGAGGTGGGCTGCAAGCTGCCATGCATGGGCAGCTCAGCCTAGGCAACAAAGTGTGATCCGGAGGTCCCTCGCAGGCTGCCCTTGCCTAAGGCAGTGCAGGCACGGTCACCTAAAGACTTGTGAGCTGGACCGCTAACTGTCAGACGCCAGAACCATGCCTTATGCTCTGGCTCGCAGGGTGCTGCGTGTGATTGCTCCACGGCAGGCTAATCATGCAGCCTGAGCGTTTGCCTGGTCCTGCACTGACACTCCAGAGGGGCCCTTCAGCAGTGCTTTCAGCTGGGCACCTATATGCTGTCATGAAGAGTAGACCTGACAACATGACTTGCATGTCACATGGTTCCTGCTGGAGAACAGGAGGATGGCCCCTGACCGCATGAATGCTGAGACGAGTGACTAGGTGCGTCACGGCTCCTGCTTGCAGGAAAAGGAGATGACTGATGCAGAGCGGCGCTGGCGTGACGAGCGGAGCGGGGGCAACTACGGGCAGGGCACCAAGGAGATGCAGCAGCGGCGTTACATTGACCGGCGGGAGGCCGAGCGCAAGAGAAGGGAGCTGTTTGATGATGCGCTGGAGAAGTACCAGGCCAAGGACATTGAGGGAGTGAGTCATGGAAGCCTGGTCTGGCCGTTGACCGTCGACAGTTGAGAGATAAGAGTGCAGTCTCTGCTGGGCGGGGTTCCTGCTGCTCTTTGGCGGCGTGGGAGCTTGGTGCGGCCACAGGGCAGAGGGGCCTCTCGGTGACTGCAGCTCGGTGCCTGACCATGCCATTGAGAAAGAGCAGACCATAAGACATGGATCGGACACCTCTTACCTGCCTGTTGCAAGTGGCACAAAGTACTCTGCTGTTGATAGGCGGGGATGAGGCATGAAGGGCAGGTTGCAGTCCGACGGCTGGAGGTGCCCGAACGACAATGCATTGGGAAAGCTCCACCCCGATGACATTGGAGGGCGAGTCCAACTGGAAGTGTTCTCTGGCTGTCACGCAATGTTACACATTGAGGAGAAGCTGCAGCCTTGCAGGCCAAACCACCACTCCTGCCTGAAAAGTAATGTCAGGCAGCTCATTCTTGCACGAACATTGACCTCCCTGACTACTAGCAGGAAGCTGAACATGCCTGTTGGCCCTGCCGGCAGCAGTGCAGCAGTCACCTGTGGTTGTGTCTTGGCTGAGAGCGCTGAAGTGGCATCCAGCAATCACCATTCTGCTTTACCTGGGCAGCTCCTGCATCAGCAAGGCTTTGGCTTGCAGTAGTCATGTTGGCAGCCAGAGTCCATGGAGGACATGGGTAGCGTGGCCGGCAGCCACAACTGCTAGGGTCCTGATCAGTTGCTGC
Source organism: Asterochloris sp. CNOR1 (assembly GCA_963969365.1). NCBI lineage: Eukaryota > Viridiplantae > Chlorophyta > Trebouxiophyceae > Trebouxiales > Trebouxiaceae > Asterochloris > Asterochloris sp. CNOR1. Next base: position 1,126,600 of record OZ017750.1, read on the forward strand.
AGTGGCCAAGACAGGCAGGTTGCCAGACGCTACAGGGCAGCAGCGGCATGGCTTGCTTCCTGCTGTGCAGGCTCTGGTGGACTTTGAGAATGTGCTGTCTCTGGAGCCCAAGAACTTTGTGGGCGACGACTTCAGCCGGGTGACCCAGATCTACCGGGTCACGCAGTACAACATTGCCTGCTGCTACTCTGCGATGGATCAGGTGGGCTCCAAGGCGGCTTTGACGCGGCAGCAGAACGGCGTTGCCTGCTGTCTCTCCGTCCACAATTAGGCAGGCTCACAGGCGGGCCTGACACAGCAGCAGAGAGGCGCAGCATGATCCCTGGTGGACATGTCCGCCAGGGCAGGGCTTACAAGCATGCCTGACGCTGCAGTTGAAGGCCGCGGTACATGTGTCTGCTCCTACTCTGCCCTCACGCAGGTGCATGATGCAGGTGCAGAAGAGGGACACCCTGTGCATTGCAAGCAGGCACCCCCACAAGGCATGGCTGAGTGCCAGCAGGTGCCTGGCACCATCTCACTTGACGGTCTTATCTGGCAGCACATGCTGCAGCCCAGTCCTGAAGTCTCGCTCCCGGCCAGAGGTCTACGCCTCCTCTGCAGGCACCCCTTTTGCACAACAGAGAGCCTTTACCAACCTGACCTTCTGGCTGCAGGTGGAGGCAGGTTTGGATGCCCTGAAGGGAGCCCTGGCATCTGGCTTTGACCAGTATGGCAAGATGAGGTGGGCGTTCCAGAACCTTGCTCTCACCACCTGCCATGATGTGCTTCTATCAAAGGTTGCTGAAGCAGCAGAAGAGCGCCAGCTGCGCACTTGACCAGCTGAAAGGCCATGGATGCTGATGCTCTATGGCCAGAGGTGACTGCGGGTGCAGGACTGACCCGAACCTGGATGCCCTGCGCAAAAGTGATCAGTTTAAGCCTCTGGTGGACAAGTACGACGAGCCGGTGTTCAATGATGCAGCCTTCAAGTGAGAGTCTGCTGTGTGAAGTCTGGCTTTGCTGCAAGCGAACGACATGCTTGCACCTGCACAAGCCATGAGCGGAGGCAGAGCCTGGGTGGCTATGTGTGCAGGGCTATCAAGAACATCTTCAAGTTTGGCAAGGGCGAGTAAAACTTATGGCAACGGGGAGCCCTGATTGTGGGCACAACACACGCCACTTTCATCTGTTCTGTATCAAGACGGACATTGTTGGAACACTCCTGACAGCTGCTGCCACCTCGATACTTTATTCTTTGACACGGCATTTACTGGCTGTTGTAGACTCCAGTTCTCTTTCATCTGGAACCTGAGCGCAGGTTGCACCCCTGAATGTAGCTGCTGCTCATCTGAACCTATCCTCACTTGCGCACCAGTGGAATGGAAGCCTTGAACACAACTTGTTTGTTGGCATCTTCTGCTCTGCCAACCATTCTCCCACTGGCGTTACCAAGTTGCGAGATTCAGGCTACCACCAGGCAGGACCACATGAGCCAGCCTGCACCTCTACCTCTTGTGGCATACACTTGTGGCAGAACAACACGCTCTCCCATCTCCCTCTCCTCCAGCAACGTTGCCTTGTGCCCACTGGATGCAGCTGTACCGTTGCTTAATCTCCTGAATCAACTTTGGGGGGTGCATGGCTGCATGTACACCCAGGCTAGCTTCAGGTTCCTACACATCAGCAGCATTGCCAGGCAGGGCTGACATGGTAGATGAGAGGCAAGCAGCTTGTGTTGTTGCCTGAAGACTAAGCGCCCGTGCTTCAAAAGCACGGTGTGCCGTGGGTAGTAGGGTCTCCACAGGTGTTGCTGGTGAACTTAGCTGAGGACCAAGCACCTTTGAAGCACAGGGTGCCGAAGGTAAAAGGGTCTGCATAGGTGGGCCCTGCATGCATGCAACTTTGCTGCTGGCTCTAGAACCCTGCAAAAGCTCTGTCTGCAAGGAAGGTCTGAAGAGGGATTACAGTAAGGATCTTCATGTAGATACCAAATGCTGCAGTGGGCCATGTCGAACTTGAATGGTCAGCTTGCGCCCAGCAAACAATAGTTACAGGACTGAAGGAGGGCACTGCTCAATGCCTGGCACTCTGGCATGAGGACCTGCAACAGGAAAGGCATGGAAGTCACCCACCTTGGGTGTCAGTGACACCCCATCTCTTTCCTTTTGCCGTGCTGAGAGGGCCAAGCCAGCTTGCAGCCATGCCAGTTTTGAAGCACTCAGGTGCCTCTTGTGTCATTGTGGTTGCCATGCTCTTGAACTGGAATTGCTCTGGCCTGACTAAAACATTGCTTGTCTGCTCAAAAGAGCATGTCCATGCAGCGTCTATGAATCTGCTGACCTGAGATAGAGCTGCCGCATGCCTGGTGATGGTATCCCTCAGGGCTCTTTCAGGATATTAATTTGTGCCAAAGCAGCCGGTATCAAAGCACTTGTATTGCGGCGAATCGAAGCAGATCTTGGAATGCGCAGAGAGGACACAAGCCTGGGGGTGTATAGTCGTTTACGTACGTAACGCTGTGGGTTGAGGCCATGCTTGCGACTCAGCTGTGGTTTGGCTGGGATCAACCTGAAACGGTTCCTACAGTTTCTACCCTTTAGTTCAATGCTGCTGCCAGCATGCAGCCGGGCTACAGGCAGGCAGCACAAGTGTCTTGCAAGTGTCTGAGCAATAAAAAGTGCGACAGCGCCCACAGCTGCGGAACCAGGCGTAAACGCTCCAAGCGGGACTGCCAAGGTGGAACGCTTAGCAGGCCACCTGGCATGCCACACTGAGCCCGCATGGCTGTCTCATTGATGGGAGTTGGTATACTAAGGTGCTTCCGGCTGTGGTTGCATTGCTTCAAGTCCAGTTTTTGATGATGTGCTTGCCGCTTTTTAAACACAGGCGCTGCAACCCTGCCACACCACATGCTGTATACTGCTGCATGTCAGTGCATGACTGTATTCTGTCAGCGGCAGCCATGTGCAGTCATTTCCTGCTTGTCTGAGGGATGCAAATATTGACGTCGAGCATTTTTTTGATACGAGTTTGCCTTCAGCTTGGACCAATGAAGTCTGGAGGCCAGGCGCTGCGATGCCCGTGCTTGTTCATTACATTTCCTCTGTGCATGTGTTACAACCCATTAGGGAGCTTCTCATTCAAAAAAAAGGTGCTGCCAGCTGTGTTGCTTACAGCGCCACCAGGGGATATGATACTCTCCTTGCTAGCAAAGATGCTGAGGCCCGGACAGTTGGCATGCTGTGCAACTGATCTCTTTCTCAAATGCAAAATCAAGTCTTTGCTGCCCATTTATTGAGTGTGTAGGGTGCAATCAGTTACAGCAGATCTGAAATGTGCTTTGTGTCAAAATTCATCAGCTAAGCAAACGCATTCAACCATGGTGTGTGTGCGGAACAGTTCAGCAGCTACACAAAGCGGCTTGCAGACTTCCTCCGAAGACTGCCTCAGGACACTTGTTTCCTGAGTAGGTTCAGGGTGGTGGTTGGTGGGGATGGGGAGTTTCACAACCGAATTGCATGTACTGGTGTTGGGCTAAGATAGTTGTGGGTAGCACCTGAAGCACTTAAGCGCTACAACTGACTAAGTCTCCCGAAAACGACATCAGATGGCCAACATCTTGCGCCCATCGAAGCCGTCAGCCTACATCACACAAACACAGCAGGAGATGTGTACAACTACAATACAATCTTATAGAGTGTCTACATTTAGCTGACACATATGGTGTCCAGGGCAAGCAACAAGCAATTCTCACCTGAATGTCCAAACCGCCGTTGGGGAGGATCCCACTGCAAAAGCAAGTGTGACATCTGGCCAAATGGATAGGACACAAAGTGGACTCCGGGAGTAGCAAGTGCACAAGACACAGTTGGGCATCAAAAACTGCTTCAAGCATGACTGCTTTATAAGAGCTAAGGGACTTACGCAACAACATTGCCCACAGCACCTCCGACGCAGAGCTTGAGCCCAATAATGCCAAGGACATCAGCATTCACACATGCCGGCTGCAGTCAGTCAGGGGTGGTCTCAGTATTTGTGTCAGCATCAACATGCGATAAGTTTTGCTACATTTCAATGCAAAGGTGGCTTAGTGGACTCAATCTGGCCTTCCATAGCGGGACAGAGTTTCATATCTGCTGTAGAACATCTTTGCATAAAGCGAGCAGTCAGTCAGACAGACAGCTCACCTGCTCGCCATTAGGCAGCTTGCAGCAGGGGATGGTGGCACAGGACTCTGGGATGGCACTGCCTGGGCCTGTGTTGACTGTCAGCAGGCTCTGGACAAGCTGCAGCAAAAAGTGTTTGTGCATCAGTAGCATGCACTATGGGCTACACAGAGCAGGAACATCAGCATAGCCTGCTCAAGAGTCGTCTGAATTGCCACCAATGTGTGAAGCCCACAGTCGACAATGCATGAAGACCACTAAAACAGGCAGCACATGAGAGCACTCACCTGAATAAGTCCCGAATCTGTTGGGCTTGGGTACGGCACAATGCACTGGCTGCCCTCAGGCGCGCATACCTGCAGGTTGCATGTCTGACTTTTGCAAATCTTTGTTGGGGGGAAAGTACAAAGCAGCAGGATCACAGCTTGGAGCTCACGTTTCCAGGGAGGACTGTAGGATCATTACAGGTAGTCCCCTGGGCCATAGCGGCTCCTGCAATGGATGCAAAGACAAGAGCAACTGCTGCCATGCGAGCCATGTTGCAGATCTGGATTGTATGTATAAGCTGGTGACGGGCAGCAGATAGGCGTCTGTTTGGAGTATGGGAAAGTGCTGAGATTTGCAAGGCTGAGCTTCCATATAGTGCTAGGATTCCAGCTAGGGTGAAGCTGGCCCGCTGGGTGCATTGACTAGGCATGCCTGGTCAAAAGCCTCAGCTGCATAAGCTTTTGGGAGCCAGCTCTTGCACTTTGCTTACTGGGCTTGCATGCTGCTTAGGTTGAGGGATTCATGTTGGTGGCTGGCAGCCTTAGGCTGTTGCTAGCAGTTTTGTGTACTCCTGGGGCCATGGCAGCATGCAGGCCAGGGACCATGACATCTCTTCCGTGTTGCACCCCATTGGCCATGGGGTATGACCTCCAACATGAACTTGCCATGTTTCACAGCGGCTGCAACCTTTCACTTGGACGTTGCCTGCCCTACACACAGACAGGCTCCCAACGGCCAGAACAGATTTGTCCTATCTAGATGCTTGCCCAGCTCTGCCTGGAAGGCTGCTGACCAGCAGGGACAGTCCAGGCGCCGCCCTAGGCTTACTCTGCTTTCCCGTGGAGATAGATCCATGTCCACTCCTCCCCAAAGCATCAACACCTGTGAAGGGACTAAAGGGTGACAGTGCTAAAGCCTGTGGAGGAAGGCAGATGCCTGTTATGTGAGCAACACCTGTAAGGGGAGTTGACATGGCAGGGATCTGGGGTAGCAGTGCAGTGCATCAGCAGCACCTGTAAGGGTTTTGTCATGGGCACCGCTGTGCATCAGCAGCACCTTCGAAGCTGCCATTTTTGGGGCAACGGCACAGACTCTGGCATCAAGGGCGCTGTGAATCACGAGACCCTGTTACAAGGCCAGCTGAGGCCGCATCAGCAGCTCATTGCAGACAGAGCAATGCTGTTGTGCAAAGGCATCATGGCTCCAGCAGCAGTATTGGGCATTAGTCCTTGTTGGCTGGGTGTGGCCAGTGTCTTATATACAAAAGTTAGCAATCACGTGGGAGCGCACAGGCTAAGACACCAGATGCCCTGCATGGTTCAGTGTCGGCAATGACCCTGAGGGTTGGGGATCAACTTGAGCAGCACTTTGTCCTAGGGGCCTTGAACATTGCAAATATACACCCAGCACAGTGCTGACTTGTTTTGGGCATCATATCGTCGGCCTTTTGCCGCATCCTGGATTCCCAATGGGGTAGACCAGCCCGCATTAATACATGCATCTCAATAACCTACCTGCCACTCACTCCCCTGCCTTCCAAATCCTCCTGCTCTCATGGCTGCCTCAAATGTTGTGCAAGCCTTTGTCATGCACCTAGCCCTGCTTAACATGTACATGAGTGAGATGATGCAGGCTGGATTGGCTGTGTTGCTGCACAGCAGCCCTGTTGAACTGCTGCTGAGTATAACCACTTCCACTTTGCGCCATGTCCCTGCAGCCTGGGGCAGGAGCTACACCAACACACTTGTCAAGATGAGCACCCTTCTTGATGGGCAGTCAGAGCAGCTGGCTCGCTAGACATTGCTGTTGCTTCACATTCTGCAAAGACCCGATCACCACACTCACCAAATTGCCAGCCGCTACCATGCGTGTCAGGTGCCCACACATGTGCACAGGGTCATGCGCAGCATGCAAAGGCTGCCCAAGGCAGCACAAGGCAGCCAAACCTTCTGTAAGTGCCAAGCAGTGACGCAGGTTTTGGCACAGCAGGCTGTAAAGCCCGGTGTGCTGATCTGCAAGTGCATCTTTGTGTATACACGTAGCCCCGTCTCTGTGCAAAATCCGGAGTGGGCCAGAGGGCTATCAGAAGGTCTGGTCCTGCCTGGTCTGGTCCTGCCTGGTCGTGCGGTACGAGCTGAACAGGACATATTCAGCGCTACGACATACGCGATTTCAAGGTCAGCCACCTTCCGGACCAACATCGGCTCCAGCCATGTCTGCTGACAGGAACAGCGCCACCTTTTCCGTTGCTGATGAGGACCACACTCTCGGCAATGCACTGCGGTTCTTCCTGAACAAGAAGTGCGAGTGATCTGCAAATGTCACTGTGCAGCTGTTTGCAGTGGTTTCACATGGTTGTCATGCCATGCAGCCCCAATGTGGCCTTCTGCGGCTACAGCATCCCCCATCCAATAGAAAACATGATCTATGTGCGGGTGCAGACCATAGGTATGCCAGTGCTTCTCAGCAGGCATAGCTATACAACAGGCCACCTCCTACATGCAGACAGAGGCAAGGAACAGCAGGGTTTGCCATTGCACTGAAGTGTCCGCACTGTGCCTGCAGGGGATGTCACCGCTGAGGAGGCCTTCAAAGAGGCCGTCAACAACCTGAAGGCTGTCTGTGGTGTTTTGAAGGAGCGCATGGAGACAGCACTGGAAAAGTTCAGAGCAGAGCACCCCCGCAGCCCAGATGCCATGGGAACATGAGCCATCTTGCAGGAGATCTACAGAGAGGAGTCTGGCCTTGCATCTGGCGAGATGGCAAGTGGCACCCTGTGCCTGGGCATCAGTGGACAATTGTCTTCTATGGCTGATCACACTGACGGCCAGGGAGCCAAGCTTGAGCGTCCATCAGGAGAGGAGCTATTCAGCACAGCTTGAGAGCAGAAGGGAACGTTTGTGCTTTACACACCATGCCGTGCCTCCTGACAATGACATCAAACACAGCTGCATGGGACAAGCAAGACAGGGCAAAGCTTGCATCTACTCCCGTTTATCTGGCATGTCCTCAAATTGATTTGGTATGGTCACATGGTGCTCCCTGTCGCCGTTAGCAGGCCTTCCCTTTGTTGCTCCCTCGCCCTGATCCAGCTCATCGTCTGCAGCAGGCGCAATGTTGGACGCAAGGCTGCTGGTGGCACAGCGTCATGCACAAAGCAGCTGGGTGCTTAATTGCAGCATCACGGCTGCCTGCTGCAACACTGGATCCCATTGGGATAGTGATTACCATCAAGAGGATTGTAGGCATAGCTAGGCGCATTTGGGGAGGGGCGCCAAAGCCAGCAGATCACACAGAGGAAGGCCAGGTTGGTGAGGTGCCAGAAGTCTACCAGTATCCAGGCTCGTTGCCAGTGCTCATCATACTGGTCACTGATCTGCAGGCAGTCGGTCGAGGTGGGCTGTATAATTGGCTGAGGGTTAATGGGGGTGTCGTCAGCATGAGTGGTTGTTGCTTCGGCGCGTCAACCGCCATGTCCAGGCTGGGCAGGTCTTGACTGCATGAGGACCTGCGGTTGGATGCATTGCATGTTGCCCAGTCAGAACCAGTGCAGCTTGTACAACACACGATGCAGCCAAGAGCTGCTGCGCCCCTGCCATGTTGCTGATGCATGCTGGGTTGAAGCAGAAAGCAGCTTGTATCTGAGCATACTTGTATCGACAGCTTGGGGCCACCCAGGGTGCCCGGCCACACCTGCACCTGTGACCTGCAGCAGGACTGCTCTGATGCTGCACCCCGCCGCACCTTTGCAAACAGCTCATGCTCCAGCGCAGTCACCCCTGGCCTGCCCAGTAACCTGCAGCTGTCAACCCTCACTCCAGCACCCCAGCGCACTCAACAGACACTGCACTGAGACTGGGGCCCCTTCATGAAGAGCTTGAACCCAGCTGAGTCACCTGTGGATGGAAGTGTGACTTGCAGGGTGACTGCCCCACGTCATATTCACAAACTGCTAACCTTCAAGTAGTCTATGAAGCCCTGGGCCGCTGCCGCCCAGCCCCTTAGCTCCCTTGACATGCAGCTCAACACCTTGGTCAGGTCTGGACTGCACAGTGCCCTGCAAGGCAACAGCGCCGCAGGCCCCACTTCTGTACCCCTGCGCACCTTGACAAAAAGCTCGTACCCCAGCCAGGCCACCGAGACCCACACCCACACTGCCAGCGTGTTGGTGAAATGCTTCATGAGAACCAGCTTGTGGGCTGCCCCCCGCAGCTGCAGCTGGTTCAGCGTACGCGATAGAGCCATGAAGACCCAGACCACCAGCAGGGCATCCAGGATGCCTACTGGCATAGTCAGGAAGATCCGTGCTGTGGAGGTGACATCATCCACTGTGCCCACATTGGTGATCACAGTCAGCGCTGTCAGGCTGAGCAGGTAGAGGCAGGCCAGGGCCAGGATCTGCAGAGCAGGGTGATTTTGCAGGCGTGGGAGTCTTGTTCAGCACTGGAGGGCGAAGCATGAGCTGGGCATGCCAACGCCAGGATCTGCAGGGCGCAGTATATGATGTGATCACTGTCAGCACTAAACATGTGGGCAAGTGAAGCCCGCCAGAGCCAGGCTCAGCGATGAGGGCTGTAAGCTCAGCATCTTGGGTGCACTCCACTGCATGGAGCTGAGAACCAAATCAAATCAGTCCGACCAGAGCGGAGGACATCATGGCAAGCTTGTTGAAAGGCAATCTGCTACGAAATCCTGCGGTGTCTTCCCCAGATCACCTTCTTCTGCATGGCCCCCAGGTAGGGCATGACCACCCCATAGCCCATGGACGTGATCAGGATGAGCACCCGCACCAGCGTTGCACGCACGGAGCTGAGCAGCGCGGCCACCAGCGTCACCAACAAGGGACGGCGCCTGTAACGCAGCAACCCCTGCAGTTGCAGATGACAGCCAGCCCCTGGCACTTGAAGCAGGGAGATGTCCTTTGCCAGAGCCAGCTGCTTGCCTTGCCCCTTGCAGTAGTGGCAACAACCTATCAATCAATGCTGGTGCCTGCATAGGTAGCCAAGGCCACCAGCTGGGTGTGCGCTCATCTTTGAACCGAGGCCTGGTGCTGCACAGGCCCATACAGAAGCAAGCATGAGGCAGGTGCAGCTGATGAGCCAGCAGCACGCCTGGACGCGCAGTCTTGCTGCATCTAGCAGCAATGTACCCGCTGCTCAGCTGGGCTGTGCTGGCTGCACAGGCGCAGATTACCCCACAGGGTGCTGCAAAGCTTGCCGCTCAGCTGTGCATGACATGCCACGCAATGCATGCGCTGCTTTGACAACTCTCCTGTCTGCGCATCCAGACAGCAAGGCCGCAATCTGCTGAGCCGAGCCAGTCTGAATTCTCTAAAGGGTCGACTGGAGTTGAAGGAGTCGGCGGGCACCAGCGACTATGCCGAGGCTCCAAAGATCAACCTCACCCTGTGTGGTAGGAAGTTTACTGTCCATTCTTGTAGACACCTTCCCGTCAAGGGGCAGGCTGTGCACAAGCGGGCTGAGCTCACCCTGTGTGGTTGAAGTTGGTGTAGTCCAGGTGCCAGGCCCCCATCTCCAGCCAGCCCATGATGACGGCAGCAGTGATGCAGTGCTGCAGGACCAGCAGGTCCCCATAGTGGCGCAGGTAGGCCCCCAGCCACGGCACTGTCAGCGCGCTGTACAGCAGCCATGCCCCCAGGAAGAAACGGATATGGGGCAGCATCATGCCTGCAGGCATGACCAGGCAGGCTGTGGTGAGGCTCAGAAGCCCTGGGCAGCTGTGCACCCCAAGCACCCTGGACCATGGACCGGGAATTACACTGCGCTTGCCTGCAGGCACAGGCAGACAGGGAGGCCAGAGTGCAGCTTGATTGCTTTGCACTCATTCGCACCTAACCATCCCCACCCCTCCCACCCCCTTTTCGACATCCCCCTGCCTCCCCCCACGCCACACTGCAGGGCAACCCTTACAGCAGGGCAATACTTACAGCACAGCTGCACAGTGACATTGTGAGGAGCCCCAGGACCCCAGGAGCCCAAACTCTTTACTGACAGGTACAGCAGGGGCAACCTCAACATTTTGTCGCGGCCACCAAGCGCCCCTGTGAGGGGGCCCAGTAGCTCAAAGATGACCCTAGCTGGGGCCTCACCTGGCAGGTACCCAGTGGGATTCTTCCAGACTGTCTGGCCATGCACGGTGGCCGCAGAGAGCGCATCCTCACAGCTCACAAACCAGAGGTAGTACATGCCAGTGCTCTGCAATGTGACTGCCCGGGAGTCGTCCACTGCCGCGGCTGGCGTGGCCACTGTGCTGTTGTGCTCAAAGTGGATGTCAATGACCCGGGGCCAGCTGTCCCTTCCCTCCTGCACGGCAGCAGAGCAGGCTGCACCACTGGCAGACAGTGACAGAAGGTGGTCTGCAGCTGTAAAAGAAAGGTCCGCCCCTCCTGCATGGCAGGGGATGAGCAGAGACGGCCGCAGAGTGACTACAGGGAGGGCAAGCCACGGCCGCTGGCATGCATGCTCCCCGCCCTGCAGTCGCCTGCGTCTGCCCTCCTGCGCAGCAGGGGGTGGGAACCCTGCGGCATTCAGACAGACAGCACAGCTGCTGGCAGTATGCATGACCAGGCAGAGAGCACGCCACAGCCACCGATTTGCATTGCTGTCTGCACCTGCAGCTGGCTGGATGCAACGTCTGCAGAATGGTGCAGGGCTGCGGCCCTGGACCAGTTCAACTGGGTCCTGTGCCTGCCTCAGCTGCCACAGCAGACGCTGTAGAGTCCTGACCTGTCTCCCGCAACCCTCCTCAAGCGTATCTTCAATGCTCCCCAAGCCCATCGCACTGCTGGCGCCAGACCACCCACCTGCTGCTGGCCACGGAGCAGAAACAGCATGCAGCGCTGTCCCCGGCAGACACTGGTCAGCATAGCCTCGCACCTTGACAATGAGCCTGTCAATGTGGCAGGCGGTCTTGGACACCAGCTCTTTAGTGCAGCAGTAGCGGTAGCCCTGAGGTGTGGGGTAGCCTATCTTGTCCCTGTCATTGACCTCAAATAGCACAGCCTGAATGAGGCCAGTGTAGTGCTCATCTGGCTCAAATGCCTGGGCTGCTGAGGCTGAGCGATGGAACTCCAGCTTGTGCAGATTAACCTCAGACTGCCCATTGTTGATGCCAGGCGCCACGTAGCCCCAGCTGCCCCACTTGTTGAGTGCCTACAGCAGGCCAGCGGCATGTTCAGCTGATGCTGCCAACTCCTGGCAGCTCTGCGTGAAAGGGGCATGAAGAGCCATCTGCCGCGAAGCACAGCGGCAGGCCTGCTTCACATGCAGTCGCAGGGAACCTGGGTTGATAGTACCTGGCCAGAGGCACCTGGCTGATGGCACAGGAGCCAACAAGCGCGTCAGGCTCACCTCTTGAGTGGATGCGTAAAGTCCTTCACGCCCTCCCCTGAAGATGAATGCATCGCCAACCTGGTAGAACAGCTGGCCATCATACTGGTGGATTGCAGCCCTGGCTTGGCAGCATGTTGCCAAGATCAAAAAGACATGGCTCCACGCAGTCTCCCCAGGCATTTGGGCTTGTCAAAGTCCAGGTGCATTGGCGAGGTCAGCGGGCATTCGCATGAAGGTCCCAACTTTTGAGATGGCAATCTCCGACCAGCCTCAACTGGAGATCTGTGGTTGCCAGGACGGCCCCTGATGAAGATGGTGCACAGTTGCTGTGCCGCAAAGCGATATTGACCAAACCTACAAAGGCCACAGCTGAGCAAAACCTGGCAGCGGTGCCAGGTTGAAGGCTGGGCGGCTTGGTGTTGAGCTGAGACCAGAGATCTGTTGGAGAGGGGGCTTACAGGTGAGGCAAATCTGCACACGGCACATCAAGAACCGGGCGGCTGGCCTGTCTCAGCGAGCCCATGCCTGCTGTCATGAGGCAGCTCACCGTTGAGGGCGGTCCCTTACCCTGCTGCAGGTAGCAAGGCACCATGGTGCAGCGCCTCACGTACAGGCGCAGGCACTGCTATGCAACCAAGTCTAACAGGGTCCGCATTGTCAAGACACCAGGTGAGGAGCAGCTGGCGGAGCTCTTGCTCGAGAGAAACTGCGCTGAGCGTCATGCTCGCCTGCAGGTGGCAAGCTGACATACCAATATCAGAAGAAGCCTGTTGCACACTCTAAGTGCGGAGCATCAGGTGTCAGGCTTCACGGGGTGAGCGCTGAGCCTGAGTCGTGTTGCTGTGCTGAGGCGGGCCCGAGGTAGAAAGGCACCAACGCCTGCACCTCTCTGTGGGCAGTGCTGCCCACCGGGCAGCTCTGCCCACTGGGCAGCTGTGATCATCCTTCTGCACCGCTAAAAGTGCAATGCCTTCAGCAGCAGCAATGCCTTGACCACTGCTGAGGACAGTGCAGCAGCTCCCCCATGTGGTGCCTCATCAGGCCTACACGCCGCTTTGCATGGCGCCTGCGCGGCGCACGTGTTCAATCCCAGTATTGGCACTTGCAGATCAAGGCAATCCGGCCCTCAAACCTCACCCGTAAGAAGCTGACCAAGAGGCACAAGTCTGTGAACAGGATCTACGGCGGGTGCCTGGACCACAAGGTGGTCAGGGAAAGGTGAACCTGCCAGCATGCGCTGCAATTGCGGCGCTCTGCAGCAGCCTGCCACGTCTTGTCTGGGCAGTTACGGAGCATCTGCTGGAGTGCTTCTCTGCGCATCCCATTATCTGCCCAGGCGCAGGCAGGCATCTATGCCAATGGCAGGGCATGGATGCCCAGCAGCATGGTTGTGCTGGGCTGGGCAGCATCGTCCGCCAGTGTGCACGGTCATGTGCAAGGCAGCATCTTGAAGCAGGCTGGACATCTTGAGGGCTAGCACGAGTGACTGCCCAGGACAGACGCGCAGAGCAGTTGCGATGCAGCGGCCTGTGGGTGTGCCAGGAGCACCTGCTTCAGGCTTGACCTTCTGCTGCTTTTTCTGCTGGAAGCCTGAGCTCGCGCTGCAGGATCGTGCGGGCCTTCCTGATCGAGGAGCAGAAGATTGTGAAGCGTGTCCTTAAATTGCAGCAGAGGAAGGCCAAGTGATCTACCTGCCACTTCAGGCCCAACAGCCATGTAACAGTATTCAAGGCAGTGCGAGGAGCATAGGACGGGGGTTCAAGATGGGGCAACTGCAGCCTTTACACGACTCACAGCTTCAAGGGCCGCCTCATTGGGCGACATGGTGCTTCCAGCCATGATACGGGCAAACTCTTCCCTGATCTTCAGGGCCATAGCGTCCTGTGGTTTGGCCTGTGCAGGCGCCTGCTGGGGCCTGCGAACATTTGATTGGGCAGCAGAGGACAGGGGCTGGCTCAGCATGCCGGCTTTCACAGGTGCTGGGGGAACTGAACCGCTGCCACACGGCACTTTAGCAGTGGCTGGTGTGACGTCTGGGGCAGCGCCCTGGGACGCCGGCTGATCGCAGTCCTTCTCTGGTCTTGCTCCAGCCAAACTCAGTTTCTCGGTCAGCTCCACAAGACTGGCAGCCTGTGGCATGCTCACAATCTTCAGAGGGGTGGACGCTGTGTCTGTGCTGTCTGTGCATGCTGCAGCAGCCTGTGCAGCCTCCTGAGAGCTTCTGCCCCGCGCTGCCCCTTCAGCATCATTTGTCTCCTGGGCCAGGCTGAGCGGCTGCTGCATACCCAGTTCCCCACGGGCTGCTCGCCAGGCTTCACTTCCTGTCTGCCGTCCTGCAAATCCAAGAAGCGAGCAGCATGGGCACTGTTGGAGAGGTTCAGTCAGCAGCATTTTGCGTCATTCCGGCTGGGTCAGGCTTGTGAAAGAGGACGCGGGGCAGAACAGGTGTAGAAGCAGGTCAATTTTGTGCACTGTGCAAAGTGCTAGCCCAAATGGAAGGCGCATATCGCTGTTCTTGGGGCAGTGTACCTTGCAACAGCATGGTGTACCTGCAACAGCAGCTCCAAGAGTAGCTACGCCGCCATTGCTTTGCCCCTGGGACCTGTTGAAAACAATACACTTCAGAGAATGCACACAGCAGCTGCCATGACGGCAAGCCACTCAGGGCTTGCCTGGCAGGCGCTGCTCCTCCTCTGTGACCCCATGGTGGCGCCCGCCCTCCAGCTCATCCTGCTCCTCTATATCTCGCTGCCTCAGAGCCGCCACATTGCCAGAAGGGATGCCCCTGACAGGCAGAGCAGCGTGACTTCTCAGCAGATCATCCTCTGATACTGTGAGTGTTGCCAATGGACAGAAGGGGCCAGCAGCGGCCAAGGCGTGCACCACTGCCAGCACTCTACCTGTTTTCAGACTCCCAGGTCAAGTGGGCTCAATGCTGAGGGTGTCAGTCAGGCACTGCCGAGCAGCAGCGCTGGCTCTGAGGCTCAGCAAGCAACCTTGCTTTGTTGGGACGCAGCTGGGGCATATGTCGGGCAGCACCCTTAGCAGGCGCGGGGGCACAATGGCATGCATACCTTCGCAGCCGCTCTGTGAGCTGCCTGCACGCTGTGTGCAGCTGTGTCTCTGGGATCTGGGTGCGGCGGCTGCTCAGGTCCTGCTTGCTGTACCGCCGCGTCACGTCAACGACGCCCATGCGGTGAAACGCCATCACGTAATTCAGCTGCTTGCCCCACCCCTCCTGTGGCGGCACTGAAGCAGTTTCAGACATGACAGGTGACAGTTCTGGCTGAATTACCCAAGCTGTGGAGCACAGAGACTCAATGAGCCCTGGGCAGTGGTCCATGTTCCCTGTGAGATCACATGCACAACTGAACTGGGAAGCAGCTCCGCCGCGACCATCGCATTGCACAGGTGCACAAGAAGTGGCTTGTGGCTCACCTCATACAGCAGGGGCTGGTCGTAGGCAGCTTCGCAGGGGTCCAGGTGGATCCAGCGTTGCTGTGCATCTGAGTAGTACTCTGCACAGCAGGTGGTGTAGCCAATCATACAATCTGAAGTACCCCTGACCGAACTGATCACTGGTCTCTCAGATGTGGTGCAGGCCAAGATGCTGCTTGAGGCGCAGGTCAATCAGCCCCAAACATGCCCAGGCACGGCGCAGCCCTGCCCATGTCAAGTGCCAACAGCTCCACTGGCTCAGTCCTCTTGACCGCACCCCACCTGTCCAGACGTGGTCGGTCCAGTCCAGGATGTACCGCACATCCAGCCCCGCGGTGCGGCAGCACAGAGTGAAGCAGTTGGCCCACTCCCCGCAGCGCCCAGAGCGTGTCTCCAGCAGCTTGACTGGGTCATTGTAGCGCGGGAACCTGCAGCCATGAGGCTGTCCATGCAGCACATGGTACTGATCCTGGTGGCGATGCCAATCATGTGCAGCATGAGAGCCCTCGCCTGCTAAACCTCATGCAGGGGAGGCCTGCAGGGTCGGGCCTGCCATCAGACTCCCACGGCTGGCTCATACTTATCTCTATCTGGCTTTGCAGACAAGCAGCATTTCTGTGTAATGCAGTGCAAGGCGGTCAATGCTGACCTTGTGGTGTAGCCGCAGCCGTGACACTGGTGCAGTTCGCATCGCCCTGCGCCGTCTGCCCGTTCCTCTGCATTGGGCTGGGTCGCTCCTGAGGCCTGGGTGTGGTCGCTGCCACACCTGCTGCACTTGGGGCTGTTCACCTACAGCAAGCAGGCTGTGTTGCAGGGACCAGGCCTTGCTCAGCTGGCTTGACATGCTGCAGGCTTGAAGTGTGCCCCCCAAAAGAAATTGCTGCGCAGGCTCAGTGCAGCTTCAGCATGACAGAGGAGAGCCTTGACTCGCCCAGGTGAAGAAGCAGTGCTTGAACCACTGCAACAGCTCATTTGCGAGAGCATCCTTTTCTGGCCCGGCCGCTCGCATCAGCTCCTCCAGCGGCATGCAGCTCAGGCACATGGCCTGTACCAGCTCGTCTTCGTACTGCAGGCAAGCCACACAAGCCCTGTCATGGCGCCTGCAGGAGCAGGAGGCGCCTGCAGCAGTGCATCTTGAGTGACCTTCAGCACCATCTGTACTCCTGACTGAAGCTTTGCAATAAAAACAGCCTCCTCAGAGCTTCCACTCTGCTGCTGTGCTGCTGCAGCATGGTGATTCTCTTCTGCCTGCAGCTGCCTGGCCAGTAAAAGGTCCAGCTCCATAAGAGTGGATGGGACCAGAACCTGGGTCAGTATGCCAAGCTGGCAGGCAATCAGCTGGGTCTGGGCATCATTGGTGTCTGATTTGTAGCTAATGGCAAAGCTTGCAGTGTCAGATGGGCTGACTCACGGATTACTGCATTCACCACTGTGAGGATCTGCCGGAATGCATGCCTCCTCCTACACAACTCCCGAACTTATCATTTGGTACGGGCTGACTGCAGAGCGACATTCTACCCTGGGATCATGTAGGCAGCAATCAATGTGAAAGCTTGTGACACAGGAGGTGACTGCCTGCGGCATTTGAATATGCTGCATTTCATCCTGAAGGCTCTCACCCAATGGAGACGCACTTCTGCAGTCCAAGAGGGTACTGCTTGTCCTCATGGTGTGACGGAGGTGGGGTTCGGGGTTGTCAGCGTGGAGCGAGGCTGTGGACATATGTCCTCAGGGCTCAAAAGGCTTCAAGTTGTGCAGCACTTCACTGCCAGCCACAGACAGGCCCTCAGCTGCCCCGACAGCCTGCCTCTGCCTGGGCAAGACCCCTGAGCTCTGCCTGTGTTGCTGCAGTTTCCACCTGCAGCCCTCAGAGTCAGCAGCTGATCAGTCACAGCCAGCGCAGCTGTTACATGCAGCAGCTTAAGCTGCATCCTGCACAGCAGAGGGCTGGCATGCAGCCTGCATTCTCACAGGTAGTCACTTCCTGTATTGCTGGCCGTCGAAAATGTGCCTTGCAGGTTGCGAGGCACACTCCAGACATGCGCTGGTCAGCCCCCAATTGCAGGGTCGAAGCTCTCAGCGATTGCAAAATCAGCCTTTGGACTGCGAATTTGCACCCAGCACAGTTATGACTGGTCTTGTGCAACATGTTGCTGATCTCTGCTGCATCTAGACTCCTCAGATGCAGGCAGCCTTCCAAAACGGCAGACCAGCCATCATTCATCGTGTCCCTATACACAAGAAACACCCTGAAGCCCAGCCACCCAGCTGCCAGCCAACTTGCACGCGAGATGGCTGGCCTCCAGACTTGGCGGCATGTGCATAGGTCATCAGAAGCTCACCAAGCACAGGGCCCAAGAAGGCCATTTGACAGGAGGTCAAACAAGTGCAGTATCTCTAAACTTCACAGGATAATAGCAAAGCAGCTGGCAAGCAGTAGAGCGTCATCTTTCTTGTGGTCTAGGCAGGCAGGGCCAGGCACACTGGACTTGAAATCAAATCAAATGATGGCTGCCAGCAGTATGCCAGGCAGTTCATTGCTCAAACTTTTTGGCGTCAGCGCCAGATGGAGGCTGCCACTCGGTCTTCTTCTTGCCAATATCCTTCCAGTTGGTAGACAGCACAGTACCATTGGACTCCTGTGTTGAAAGGGCCAGGGTCAACATTTCGATGTTGGTGCAAGGCTGTGCTTGGCGGGCGCAGGAGTGGTGCGGCACACTTGTTCTAGCTGCTGCCAAACCACCTCTGAAGGACCTGCTGACTACATTGCCCAACCTAGGCTTGAATCGAATCCCCAGCGTTCAGCATGGGCAGCTTGACCACTTGCTGGATCTGGCATGGCACAGCAGCAAGACACCATATGGGTGGCCTACATTGCATCGCAGATTGCCAGCCAGCTGCTGCTGTCTGACCAAGCAGCGCTACTATGGTGTAGCAGGCCCCTGCTGCTGTGCCAATGGCCCTTGCTGCTTGACGCCAAGCTACCATATGCCACTACCCCCACCTGAAAACTCTTGTTCATGGCACGCCGCATGTCCTCATCCGCATTGCCGTAAATGTCCTTGAAAAGCTTGTTCAATGCGGCATCACCATCCAGCTTCTCGTCTTTCTCCTCCTTCTTCAGCTCCATGTCCAGCTTGTCCCTGCAAAAGCCAGGGGGGAGAGGCAGCACATGAGTTAGCTAAAGCTTTGCGCTGGCCAGCACAGCGTGTTCTTATGTGCAACGTGACCGAGCAGAGTGCAGCAGCACATGAGATGTCAGCTTGGCTCAAGCCAATACCAGTTCAGCAAGTGGCAAATGTGACCCTGACAGAAGGTCCCTGAACCTGCAAGGCAGCCCACTACGTGCCTACATGCCATCCCCATGCGCAACACATCCGGGCACTCCATAATCAGCTTGGTCCTCTAGAGAGGAAGGGGCAGCGCATCAGTAAGCAGCCTGGTCCCCCTGGCAGACCACCATTGCAGGGGTGCGCCGCACCATACACAAGTCGAACTCGTCTCCGCACAGGCCACAGCATGTGAGGGAGCTGTTGCAGCCTGGTTGCTGTGGCAGATAGATTGCAGCACAAGCAATTACTCAAGCATTGTAGGCCAGTGAGCTTGATTGGCTCTGTCAAAAGGGAGCCCATGCACTGCAGTCAGGTATGCACAACGAGTTGGAGCGTGTCTGACATGCCGTGCCAGCGTCCCCCTCCCAGTCTGCCACTGCTCCTGCTGCCAAGCTGAATGACAAGCCCAGAGCGTACCAACTGCCTGACCATGAGACCAGCATGACGGCTCTGGACATGCCAGGAGTGTCACCCCACATGGCCCCTCGCCACTGGGCTTACCAGTCCACAGTGTTCTTCTTGGAGGAGGGGTAGGAGGGCTTGGGCTGTTCCAACACTGCAGGTGTGGGTCCAGTCCTGTCTGTTCTGTCAAGCCCCTTCCAGAAGGAGGAGTTGGCCTTCTTCAGCTTGATCTCCACCTTGGTCTTCAGCACTGCATACTTGCTCTCGGCTGGCACAACCTGCAGGCAGACCACAAGCTGCAGCAGCCCCTGTTTTAAAGCTTTGCATGGGAGGACAATAATTTGGGAGGAGCAGGGGCGTTTAGCAGACGCACAACCCCTGACAGGCGCCCCTGCTCAGAGCCTCTGAGCTCAGCAGCGTCAGCGGTGTCAAAGACAGCATTGCAGTGGAGCTGCCGGTCTGCAGGTGGGCCTGCCTGCAGGCAGACCCATGACTGGCAACCGCCTCATGTGCAAAGCCACCTCCACCCTGAACAACACCTTGCTGAGCAGTAGAGCAGGAGGAAGGAGGGAGTTAGCTGAGAGAGACCAAGGAGTGACAAGTGGCCCTCCCCTGCGCCTGGGGCAGCAGCAGAGCTAAGGTTGCAACCTCTTGCAGCACAAGCAACCTGCAGATTTGTGGTGTTGCTACTGCCAGCAGCTGCATGGGCCCTTATTAACACACAAGTGCGCACTGGGGCTAGCTGCATGTCCAGACACAGCCGCGCAACACAGATGTGGCAACACATGGGTGCCAAGCAAAGCTGCAAAGGACTCAGCACTGTGCAGTGTCTGCCCCGAATCACCTTCTCTCACCAATGCCAGTCCAGGGTCATTAGGCAGGCAGCGCACACAACAGGGCCAGGCCAGACATCCACCGGGTGACAGAGGTGCACGTACAGGTTGTACGTCCAGCTGCAGGACACACTGATGTTCAGACCTTAGAGAACCCAGCACACAAGCAATGCCTGCCCCCACTCACCTTGAGCCACCAGTGCAGATGCATTCACAAGCACCCAGCACACCAGTCAGGGTCTGCCCCAATTACCCACCTTGTCCCAGAGCTGCACATCCAGATCAAACTCTTCTTCCCCTGTGGGCCCCAGCAGGACCACACGCAGCTGCTGCTCGCTGATCTGAACGCTCACATTTTCCTTGGCCACCCCCTTGGCGAGCACATTCACCTCCACTATGTCATTGATCTGGAACCACTGGTGCCTGCAGAACAGGTCCACGCTGAGAGGCGTGATGAAAGAAGCTACATGCCAACAGGCGAGGGGATGGCGCAAGCTGACAGCCTTGCTTCATGGTGCTGCAAATTCGTGTGGCCCCGGGTGTCGCAGAGAGAGAAGGTCCTGCTCCAAGCGCATGTTAAGGTGCATCTCAGGCTGTGCTATCTGCACCATGGATCTCCAGAAGGGATGATAATCCTCATGCTGGCCAACCATCTACTACCTAGTCGGTCCATACTTTTGCTGCCATGGGCATCTCAGTCCTGAGCCAGGTGGTCTGCCATGCACATGCCTCACAGACTGATTTACATAAGTGCCCAGCACGTATGGCCCCAGCAGGATGCAACCCACAAATTCTGACAGCAGCCTGCATCCGCCAGCATGAGCAATGATATGCGCACCTGTACTTGCCGGCGTGCGGTGCAGGCACACTTGGGGCCAGGGGAGCGGTGTTGTCATCCTTGGTAGTCTCCTTGCTACTTCTGGTGGTTACAGGGGCAGAGATTGGGGTGGTGGGTGTACGAGCAGTGCTGGATGCTGCATCAGGGGCCTTCTGGATAGGACCGCCTGCTTGTTCATCAGGGATTTCCTCAAAGAAGACCTGCAGGCAAAGCAACATGAACTTTATGAAAGCCTTATGCTGTTGTGCCAAGCAAATATCTTCGTATGCAGCGCTGTCAGCTGATGGCTCCACACACAGCAGTGCTACAGCAGGCACTCTCTTTCTGGGCTCTGCAGGTCTGATGTGTCCAGGGCCCCTATGATGCCAGAGTGCAAATGCAGGTGCATGGCCGCTCAAATTTAGCTGGATGTCATGCTGCATCTGTGAGACCCACCTGGCCCCTGCCTGGCAGAGGTCCCTCATGCCTGGCTGCATCAGCCACAGGGCCCTGAGACGAGCTGGGAATCTGGGTGTGCACCTGGGTGGGTGTGTGCCCGCTTGCCAGAGCCTCATCTGCAGACAAGCAGCAAGCACTAAGGCTCCAGCAGTGCCTGGTGCCTGCCAACATAGTTGCACCAACAGCAGGATGCCAGCAGTGTCAGCAGCCTACTGAAATAACTTCCATTGAGCTCTTGGGTTTTGATGTTGCTGCTTTGCTGAAAGCCCACCTTCCATTTCTGCATCACACTTGCGGACCCATGTCTTGATTGCAGAGCTCTGAGGGTCGAGCTGCAGCCCGGCCTCAAAGGCCTCCTTGGCAGACTCATACTCCTCGAGGTTGAAGAGGGCAGTCCTGCGCGCACAGAACTGGTGATGAGGTGGGCTGTCAGGGCAGATTGAGCAGCTGAAGCCCACTGATCTTGCTGCAGTGGGCTGGCATCTGACCAGAGCCTACAGCCCTGTGCAGACAGCGCTTCGGGAAGCTGCATGCCAATGGCAGGGATCCCACAACAGTACCCCTGAAAGTGGAAGCTGGCAGCTTTGTGCTGCACAACATGAGGTTGGCTTGGTCTCAGCCCTGGTCAAGATGTGCTGAAGCATTTCCTGCATGAAGCTCACCCCTTCCGCAGGTGGGCCTTGGCGAGGCCAGGCCGTAGCTCAACGGCTTTGCCTGCATCCTCAAGAGCATCCATGTTATTCCCCAGCTTGAGCTGCGCTGCCGCCCGTGCAGCGAACAGGGCAGCGTCCTTTGAGTCTTTGCTGATGGCCTGCAGACGGAGAGCAGAGGTTTGCAGAGTGTCCACGCCTCGCAGCAGGGGGCCCTACACCCAGAGCCCTTCAATCTGGATCCTAGATACAGGCAAGGATGACGTTTCCTGCTTCTTGTTTCCATCAGTACTTCGCATGCCAGCATGTCTGCCTGACAAGACTTGCAGACCTTGAGGCCTGCCCAGCGAATCACCTGGCTATACAGATCAAGGGCTGTGCTGTAGTCCTCATCCACGAATGCCTCATTGCCCCTCTGCAACAGCTCTTGTGTGCCCATCGAGTTTCCAGACAAATCTCGCAGAGCTCGCTGCGTTCGATTTTCGGCGAGCGAGAGCAATGCCGCAGATGACAAGGCAGCCTGGCGTTCCGAAGTGCTGAGGCCGGGCCGGGCCCGAAGCGGAAATTTCTAAGCCTATCAGATCACAGACCTAAAGCACCACCTGGCTCAATAACTTTCTTATTCAATGAAGCCGTAGGTAGCACTGGTACGCAGCCCAAGCAATTCATGCTTGGGCTGCGACTGGCTGGGGCTGCTTGCCTCGCCACCAGTCAGACAAGGTGGTCCCTGCCTCAGGCTGTGGTTGCGGTGTGTCAGGGACCTTTGGCTGCCCTTCGTTTACATTCCTAGGCTCATGAAGCCGGCGTACTATACGGCCGTCATCCAAGATTTCTAGCACCTGCAGCAGAATTGAGAGTGAGCCTCTCAGATTCTACCTCGCTGACAGTAGACAGCTGTGCGGAGGCCAAGCATGCAGGCTCACCTCTGGAGATCCATTCCCACAGCCCTTTGAGAGCCCTACGTCAATGCGATACACCTGCTCCTGGCAGGCACTGTTTATGCCCTGATCTTGTATTGTGTGCCCCACAACCTGCAGAAGCAGACCCGCTCTTGGCTGGCGGATGGCAGACAGCCAATGCTTCACACATGCCCTGCTTCCAGCTCATGCACGTTGTGGACACTGTTCCTCTCCGGTGGAGGCTTGTGTACATGCTGCACGCTCCTCCTACCATGCGCTTTGCGCCAGGAATCATGCTGAGGGCTGTCCTCAGGGCATTGCAGTCACATTTGTGGGCATCCTCCGTGCTGTACTCGCGGGCCCAAACTACAGCAGACCTGCCCCCAAGGAAATCTGGCATGCGCTCATCTGAGGTGCCCAGCATCCACTGCCGGGTCTCTCTGCAGGTGCCATGGCAGCAGAGGCAAATGACTGACAATGGGGGATGAGCAATTGCCAATTGAATGTGCCTGTAGTCATAAAAGATGGCAGGGCAGCGGAGGCAAACTACTGACAAGGCGGCAGGTGCCTGCCGTGGTGCAGGCATGCAACAGAGTGCACAGCAGCCATGCAGACAGGAACGCAGCACAGCAGCGTCCAGGGGCTCACTCATTGATGCGCTCCAGGCCGTACTGAGCATGCTCAGGCAGGATGCCGCCATGCACAAACAGGGTGCTGCCTATCAGCAGCACTGTGGGGTGGGGTGCCAGAAAGCGCCGAGTGATGCTGCCTGCAGCCAAGCAACTCACATGTCTTTGCCTTCATCGCATGGGGCAGTGCAGGCGGCCACTGGTAGCCGGCCAGACATATCTTCTTTCAGATGTAATCTACAAGGCTGAATCGAGCTCACCTCCTGGTCTGAGTGCTGCAGCCCTGGCAGCAATGCCAGGATTAGGGCCGTACCCCCAGCCACCCCCTCGCGCTGCCAGGTCTTCAGGGCCACATCTGGCCTGCACAGCATGAAGAGTAGCGCTGGCTGGTGATCGTGCTGCTATTAGCCATCACCGGCCCAATAGACCGTACCCATGCAGGCTGCTTTTGCAGACATAGGATCAACTGCAGAGCACAGTGCTGTAAACACTGGCACTTGGGCCAGGCCTGCTGAGTTTGCTCCCAAGAGAAGCCAGTGTTGAAGGGATTTGCATGAGGCCGTCTCCCACAGAGGGATCCAATAGCCACCTGCCACCAATCTTCTTCATTGCCTGCAGCACAACTGAGGCCAGGCACACTTGTGCCACCGTGGTGGAACAAGACGGCCCCACCTTGAGCCCTGCGCCAATTTTCTCCACAGTCTGCCAGCGCAGGAAGTCCTGCATGCCCTGGGGGGTGGCATACCGGAAGCGGCCTGCCACATTCAGGCTCTCATGGTTGCCATTCAGAATATGCAGCTCGCCCCCTGCGTCAGCAGCCTCCTGTTGAAGTCTCTCCAGCCAGTAGAGGATGGCCACCTCATTGTCGCCACGGTCAAGCAGGTCGCCTACCTGCAGGGAAGGCAGGGGCCAGGAGCGTCCCGCATGCAGCAGGCCAGATGCCATGCTGCAGGCAGCACCCATGTTGCCCTCGCCCAGATTGCATGCATGCAGGCCACGGCAGGCGCAGCCTGTAGGATGCTGCGCTGCAGTGAGTAGACGCAGTGCCAAGCTCAAAGATGATGAGCACCACCGAGTCAAGCAGGGGTGATGCCCACTGCTCAGCAATGCTTTCTCCAGCCCTCTGGGGTGCATGAGGCGGCCGATTGCTGTGCAGGGGGGGTGCTGTAGTAGATGACCTCAGGGCAGGAGTGCTGCCAGACCTGCACAGCAGTGGTTGTGCCCCCAATCCAGCGGTCATTGGCGTCTATGAGGCCTCCTGCTCTGAATGCTCGCCGGGCTTTGCACAGGTCCCCATGGATGTCACCAATGGCCACTATGCGTGCAGCAGCTGGCAGGAAGGTCTGAGTGGGCTCAGGCTGCAGGAACCATACAAGCTAGCTCAAGGCCTTGTGACCCCAACACAAGGGGAGGCAGCCAACGATTGCATGCTTTAGCAAGAGCACGCTGTACCTTAGGAGGAGGAACTGCGGGCCCGTCAGCGTGCACAAAATCCAAAAATGCATCCACAAAGCCGTGAAACTCCTGCAGCAGAGTTGTCCCATTGGTGTATGAGCTGCCCACGCACGTCTCGCGCCTCTGCAAGGGTGCTGCTTACTCTGGGCAGGTCCTGGCTGCAGTAATGCTGCTTCTTCCTGAACCAGCTGAGCATGGCCCGGCCCTCCACTGTTACGTGTCTCACCACTTCCTGCGCTGATTCATGCAGGAAGATGCATTAGTTCATTGGGGGCAGGTTGATCGGGGAAAATGCCGTGCCAATAGTGAGTCGACATGGTCAACGGGTTGGCATGGCAACCTGTCGGAAACCAAGTGTCTTGCACAAGCAATAAGCAAAGCAAGGACGCACCCTGTGCTACGCATCAACTTTGAACAGCCATCTCTCATGGCTGCCAGCAATCGGGTTTTGTGGCCACTTGGAGGAGTAGTCCTGACAGGTGCTTCAGCCTGGTTGACAGCAGATGCACTCAATGAGGCTGTCATGTGAGTTGCACATTTGTCCAGCTGCACAGCCCATGTCTGCCCCTGGCAGCAGGACCACAACAGCTTGGCTTGAGCCTCTCATCTTCACAAGTGCAGCATGACCGCAGCTTGAGCTCCTTCGGTCTCTTGTCTTGCAGGTACCAGGTCTGCAAAAACATCGCCCTGCAGAAGGCTGACAGCAATCCAGATGTCTGCAAAGCTCTGGGTCAACCGCTTGCGACAGGCCCCTGGTACAATGCCAGGTGGGTGCGCATGTGTGACCAGCAAGCCATGGCAATGCTACTGCCGAGCCATCTGCCTGGCTGCAGCTTGGGACTGACGCACAGGGGCCACATTGCGCAATGCCAGCTGACAGTAATTGGGCAAAAGTCAAGCTCGGATATCTACATGCGGGTGAGCCTCAGCTCTCACAATGGGAATGGAACTTGTGCGCCCAACACCAGCACCTCAAAGCAGGGGCGCCTGTTGCTGTTGCAAGCCCTACGCTCCTTGTGGCCACGCAGGTGGCCAGGAAAGGTGGGGCCAGGAGCACACTGCTGTACAACCTATTAGGCGCTGCAGAGTGGGACGTCCTGCTTATGGAGGCCTCCATTGGGCGCCAGGCCGGCTTGACACAACGGGTCAGCCTCATTGAGGTCCCTCCACTGAATCCTGAAAGGAAGCAGATGCCACACCCCACATTCTAGGAAAGTGCAGTAGCACAAGGACTCAGTGATCAGGGGAGGAGACATCACGTCATGCAGACGCCAGTAGCAGGGGTTGGATATGCAAGGCAAGGTGGGCTGATAGCTGGACAGCTGGCCCAACCTGCAGCTGACGGATGCTGGGGGATTGTGGCCTTTGTGCTGAACCCAGAGATGGCAGATTGAGATGGCAAAGATTAGAATGCAGCAGGATTTCGTCCTTTTACATGAATCATGCATCATGCTTTAGCATCAAGCCATGGCATCAAGCCATGGCACTGAGAACCAGCATCAAGTTCAGCAGATCAATGATCGAAGCATTGACTTTAAAAACAATGCTGCATTAGATTCTGGGGGCAATAATGGCGTATCCCGCCTTCTGTCCCGGTGCTGCTCAGCAAGTCCTGTCACACAGCACAACTCAGGAGCCTTTCCATGCACAGCTGCTGCGGTTCAATGTCAATGCACAATTCCACACCCAGCAATCCTGCCCAGGCAGGGGATGCCTTCCACATGGCAGAAATGAGAGAAAAAGGAACTCAGGAAGGACCCATGCCAGCATGACTGCAAAGATAGACAACTGGCCTGCCATTACTGAGCGCATGGTTGCCGCCTCCACCTTCACCTTTACAATCCTCCTTACCCCACAACTATTCAAGAATTTGGCCAACATGCAAGCAGGCAATCGGGCAGCCCTTGCAGTGCTGTCCTGGGTGGTGAGTGTCACTCCTTGTTTTGCTTCTTTGCCTTCTCGTTGGAACACATGTGTGAGGCTCCTGTCTCTTGGTTTGCCAGGGTTACTTGACATCTCTGCTGGGTAACACCAACCTGCTGAGTTATTTTGTCGGAAAGAAGGAGATGGCTGCTGCTCGTGTGCAGCTGGTGGGCGCACTGACAAATGGTGCCATGCTCTGGCAGGTAGGAGCCTTGGGTGTGCTTGCTGAGGGGCCAATACACTGGTTCCTGTCTGGACACATTTGTATGCAAATGGCAGTGCATCATTCCTGCGTGCGCAACAGGAGGGCTGCATGCCAACTGCAAGCCGGCCACGGCCACCCTTGCTGCAGATCTGGGCAGCTGGCTACATGCCCAACACAGCTTTCTGGTGCACTGTGGCCCTCTCTGGCGCTGCAGCCTGGGTGAATGGCACCAAGGCGCTGGGTTTGCTGGACCGAGGCAGCCTCGGCCGCCAGACATGGCACCTGTGGGGGGATGTGACAGGCCTGATTGGACTGGCCTCGCTGCCACAGGTGCAGTGCATGCAGTGATTGCCTGCAGCGTGCCTGATCCTTGTGCATCACAAGAACAGGCCAGTTGTCCAACCTCCTAATGAACACGTCATAAGCATTCTGCGTTCTGAGCCCTTAAAGGATACTCCCAGAAAAGGCTGTTGCCCCCAGGAGGCAGTTGCTGCCGCACCACAATGTGGGTGGGAAAGAGCCTTGCTGCCTTGCAGGCTCTGTGGATGACTGTTGTGGGGCCAACCACCATGCTTCCCGCCATGCTGGCCAGTGGCGGCGGGCTGCTGCTTCTGGCTGCAAGCCGGGCAGGGCACCTCCCTGAGCAGATGCAGCACCTGTGGGCTGCTATCCCTGGCTGGACAGCCACAGGCCTGTTCATGTTTCAGCCAGTTGCACAGTCGGTGGGTGGCATTGCAGCTGCTCCATGTGGCCTGTCGGTCAGCAACACTGGACATGCTCAGCCATGAAGCAACCCTCTTGCTCTTATGCTTGTGCTTGACAGCAGTTCTGGGGTCCTGTGGTGGGCCTACCCTGGACACTGCTTTCCTCTGTGCACCCGCCTCCTATGCTGCCTCAGAGTGCAGTGGTGAAACCATTTCTCAACCATGACTCAAACGCAGGTGGCAAACTTTGCTAACCCGCAGACCCTGGCAGGCGTGTCAGTAGGCTCAATATTCCTGTCGGTTGTCAGCAACTGCCTCATGGTGCCACGAGCCCTGCTGACCAAAGACCTCATCTGGCTCACAGGCTCCAGCTGGTGCCCCCTGGTGAGACTGCGCCTCCATCAGGGGCACCACTGTCTGCTGTGCCTGAGGTGGGCTGATGTGCTTGGCCTCACATGGCAACTCCACATGCTTTGTGCAGATGGGCTGGGTTCAGCTCCTCTCCATGTTCATCGGGAGATCAGAGCAGGGGTGAGTGGCGTTGCGTGTGCCTGACCTTCAGCTCCAGCTACTTGAATGAATTGCATGCTGCATGCAGGAATCGCTATCTGCACCCCTTTGTGATGGCGGCCAGCACAGTTGCTCTCACGCTGTATGGCTTTTTGGTCCTTGTGCGCGACTCTCGGAGTAAGGACCTGCCTAGTCCGTTGCATAGCATCTGGAGTCTGCTTGCAAAACCTGAAGAGTCCATCAAGGTCCCAGATGATCAGGCAGACGCACCAAAGACAGCTTGAGCTGAAGCTAAAATTTTTGGAAAGCGCTGCTTTCACCAATTATCAGAATTCTTTGTATGCCCCAGCTCACGACAGTACTGTGATTCCAGACCCACTATTTCCATGAATTGGGATGAAATACAATGAAAGAAGCACACAAAATTGTGATAGCTCAGTGCCTCTTCTTCTTGGAGGAAGGGTTGCCATTTGCCCTACCAGAGGAGGCATGCTGGTGGCTGTGATCATCGTTCACTCTGCCTTTCCGTTTGCCCTTGTTCTTTTCTGCCTCACGCATCTGCAGCACCACATAGTCCTTGTCCCAGGCACTATAGTGGCGTTGGCATAGCAGCAGGATTGATCGTCTCTCAGAGTAATCCTCTCGCACAGCCAGACGCCACACAGCAGCACACCTGCATGACTGCCATGCGCTGTGCATCGCCCACACGCTCCAGAAGGAGCAGGACTGCCTCCTGCTCGGCCACATACTGCTCCATCTGCTGCCCTGTGAGCTGCTCAATCTTCTGGAACTGCTCTACATCATACTGCGTCACAATGGTCAGCGAGCGTCCAGACCTGCACAGCATGGGCAGTCAGCAGGTGACATTAATGCAGCGATGGGGCTTGATGACGGGATAGGTGCGTCACACCAGCTCAAGCTCCAGGAGCGCAGTGGGAGCTTGCATCAAGCAGCCAGCCCTGCTAAGGACTGCAGACCACGGCCTGCAGGCTGCAGCAGCCCCGATGAGCAGCATGGCTGTGTATGCAAGGCATGCCAACCTGCCAGCGCGCGCTGTCCTGCCCACGCGGTGAATGTAATCCTTACTGTTCTGGGGCACATCGAAGTTCACTACCACATCGACGGCGGGGATGTCCAGGCCTCTGCTGGCCACATCTGCAGGCAGTGCAGTGTTCACCTCAAGCAGGCGTCCTCAGGGTGTCACTTCAGACAATGAGGTCCACTTGCAACTGGGTTCCCTGCAAAGCTATGGCACCCCCAAGTCACACATGACTGATGGACCTTCGACTGAAGTAAGAGCTTGGAACGCTACGTTTCCCTCAGCCATGGGCAATGGGAGCTTTCGCGTCACCCACCTGGGTGCAAGACTCCCGCACAGCACACAGACATGGCCAGCAGATCACAGGGCCTGCCTTGCTGCACACCTTGACCATGTGCAGCAAGCAAGGTGTGCAGCAAGCACTCAGAGAAGCCGTGGCCCTCCCTCTCTGCAGCCCATGCTTGAGCAAAGTTGCTGAAACAGGCACAAAGCGCTGCCCACCTGTAGCCACCAGGATGCTGCGCTCGCCAGCCTTGAACTTGTTGAGAGCGCCAATACGCTTGGCCTGGGCCATCTGCCCATGAATGGGGATGGCATCAAAGCCCAAATTACGCAGCATCAGGGCCAGGCGCCGTGTCGCATCGCAGGTGCGCGTGAATAGCATCAGCGTTGCGCCCGCAACCTCTGTCAGGAAGAAGGCCAGGTAGCACTCCTGCAGGCCCGGCCAGGTTGACACAGAGTTGCTGAGCCCACAAGACCCGTCACAGCCCAGGTTGAGGCGACCAACCCAATCCCAAGGTAGGGTGCAGGCCTGGCCAGCAGCTGCAAGCCCAACCTGGACTCCTCGCAGGCACTGGTTCATGCAGCCTGCTGCACTGCAGAACTGCCTGTGTAAGCCAGCAGGTGCATGAGCCTGTGATGCAGAGAGAGTTGCTGGTGGCTGGGCATGCCTGTGGCACATGCTGGTGAAAGGGTGTGAGGCCCGTGCCCCACCTTGTACTTGGCAGGCACAAAGAGGTACTGCTGGCGCAGGGTGTCCACAGTGCTGTACTTGGTTGCCACCTCCACCTTGACGGGGTCTGTCAGGCAGGCTCGCTGCAACTTCTGGACCTTGCTGGTCATGGTTGCACTGAACAGCTGGGTGGTGCGCTCCTGCAGGCGGTGGGGCAGCAGCGTCAGGGGATGGCCCAGGGGAGGCGCGTCTCCCTCGGGCCCCTGAAATGGCTGATGCCGACACACAATCTAAGTGAGCATCTCTCCAATCAGACAGGAAGCCTTGCACAGGCAGTGTGGATTGCAGCCACCTGGTGGCAATGACACACCTTGGGGATGGCCTTAAGTATCTGGTCAATTTCCTGCTCAAAATCCATGTTCAAGAGCCTGTCTGCCTCATCCAGCACCAGGTGCTTCAGCGTCTTCAGGCTGAACCCCTGCAGCACCAATAAAGGACTCACCATGGCGTGCCAAGAGCATGTCCTCAAAGAGACCTCTGCTGCAACAGCACCACACAGCTGGCTGGCACTTGTCAGGAGCTGTAAGGACGCTAGAGGGGCAGCACCAGCTGCAGTCCTGTGCCTAACAGGGAGCTGCCGCCACAAGGAGCAGCAGGCCACGCAGCCCACCAGCAGCCTGCAGCAGCAGGAGAAGACGCACCTTGGTATTGGAGAGGTGGTCCACCACGCGCCCTGGGGTGCCCACAATGATGTGGGGCCGCTTGCCCAGGGCAATGGTTTGTGCCATCATGTCCACGCCGCCCACCAGTACTGCGCACTTGACGCCAATGCCTGCCCCCAATGCCTCAAACTGCTCACTGATCTGAATGGCCAGCTCGCGCGTGGGGGACAGAACCAGGCCAAACAGGGCCTGCGGCTTGTTCAGCAGGGCCTGCAGCAAGCACCTTCGCCATGTTGGTGGTCTGCTTGCAGGTGCAGCAGGTCTTGCTGCTGGCAGGACCTGGCCAAAGCACGGAGGGCGCTTACGGAAAGACAGCAGCCTGTCTTCACCTGCAGGATGGGCATCGCAAAGGCTCCTGTCTTGCCTGAGCCTGTCTGTGCCAGGCCAATGACATCTCTGCCTGCAGCATCACCCCAGATAGGTCATGCACAGGGCATGTCTGTGGCAGTCCTCTTCCTGAGCATGACAGCACCTTGCAACAGGTGTGGCAACGCCTGCTGCTGAATGCTGGTGGGCTCCTTCCATCCCAAGGCCACTGCCGCCTCTGCCAACTGTTGGCAGATCCCGAGGGCCTCAAAGCCTGCAACAGCTGCGCTGTGCTCCTCTGAGCCCTGCTTGCTGCGAGCCATGTGCGACTGAGTTCCGGTCAATGATATTATTCACGGCGGGCAAGGGTGATCCGCTGCTTGCTGCTGAGCAAGCAGCAGCACCACTGCTGTAATCCTCAGATGAGCAGCCACAGCCATGGTTTGGGGTTGTGCATCAGTTGCAACAGGGACTTCCCAACAGAGGCTTTGAGGCCGCACCAGGTCTGCTATCGACATGTTGCACAGGCTCAGATTGGGGGCATTCCTGCTCAACTGGTCTCTATCTGCAGGTTGGAGGGGTGCAAGGTGATGGCTTTCTGTGTCGGCCATGCTGGGCAATTGTGGGCATGGGAGAGGTATGGCCTGATGCCACCAGCACGTCATCTGGGGCTGAGGCACTGGTTGGAAGGGCTATGCAGCTGGAGGCAGCAGCTTCCCACAGCCCGTCAGTTGTGGGCCCTACACTGGATGCTGCCATTGCAGCCAGCAGGGAGCAGGCAAGACCCTGTCATAGGCTGCATCTGTTTCCTTGCTGTGTCAGATCCTGAGCGCTGGCCTTGGTGCAGGGCCAGGGCAGCATGTCCCCTCCGGCTTCCCAGGCTGCAGGGCAGCACGACGCAGGGCCAGCCCCACGGCTTGCGGAGCACAGGGGCAAAGAGGACTGGCTGCAGGACATACAGGAGCGACTGCCCTCTCTGGACTCGCTGCCAGAGCAGCCTCTGCACCAGCTGCAGGCATCACCAGCCGCAACTGCTGCGGCTGCGGTCAGAGGGGTGGCCTCTGCCCACTTGGTGGCCCAGGGGCAGAAAGCCAGCAGGGACCAGAGCCTCTCCTTTGCACCCACAGCCCCACGATTGCACCCTGTGTACCCCCAGATGCTCCCTCGCGTGCAGCCCCAGCCCCAGCAGCAGCTGCCTGCCCAGATACAGCGGCTGGCTGTGAATGGAGGCCCCCATCCGCAGGGCAAGCGCCAGAAACTCCAGGTGAAAGCCAAGCGGCTTGTATCACTTCTGAGCCTGTGCTGAAGCTGAGCTGTACACTGTTCCGTGCCCGTGTGTGTCAGGGCTTTGCAGCGCAAATCTGTTTGCACTCCGTTTCCTGACACTGCCCGCCAAGCCCTGCACTGGACATTGCTGCATTCACATGCCCTGGGAGCTACCGTGCAACGCGATCAATTGCCATGGTGTGCTGACCCACTGTCCTTCACAGCTGACCTGCCAGTTCTCCGCGTCTACAGGATCTTGGCCTGGAAACTGCCAGCCGGGATGTGCTACTCAACATGCTGCACGACAGGAATCGGCAGCTGGACTCCCTCCAGAGCGAGAATGCAAAGATGAAGCAGGCCCTGCAGTGAGCGGCATCAGTGCGATGCACCTGCTGTCCTGCGTCGCTGCACACACCCTGTGGGCACTTGTGTCCTGATGCTGGCACTGGCCTTTGCCCTGCAGGGTGGCGCAGCAGCAGAGCCTCTGCTGCCACTGCAAGAATGCAGAGCGCAACTGCCTCGTGCAGCCGTGCCTCCACTTTTTGTTTTGCGCCACATGTGTGCAAGGCTTCCTGGCTGGGCCAGGAAGGCCAACCTGCCCAGCGTGCTGTATGCCCATGAATGGCGTCACCATCGTTTTCCTCAATCAAACCTGAGAGACCCCTGTTTCAGCATCAGTGCACATGTTGGCACCATTGTATACGTCTCGTTCTGCTGGGAGAGCATCTTGCTGTCAGCTGTTGTGTCAGTATCCACCCACATGCTGTATTCATGCCGACAAAATGTACACTTTTTGGCCCTGCGAATAACTCGACGAACATCATCTTCATTGTCCTCCTGCACTAATGAAGTCTATCTGAGCTGAGTAATACAGTAACCCTGGTGGTCAATGTTTGACCGCATGCCACTCTGGCAGACATGATCCTTGCATGATCAGACACCATTGCATGTATGTCTCGTCCTTATGACTCCCCGCCTAGCACCTCCCCTGATCGATCAGCAAGCTATTTCGACCAGACTCTGGACACAAGTAAGCACCTGCACATGGAGCAGCTGCCTTGCAGAGGGTCCCCACCTGGAAAGGTGCCATGCAGGCCCCACTGTAAGTGGGGGTGTGGGCTTTGGGCATGGGGAGGGACATGAATTTGCCAGCTTGACCGAGGCAACGTCCGAGCCTTCTCAAGCACCAGGTCGGGACTCATCATTCCGAGACTTGAGATGCAGCATGCCTTCGGCCTGTTTACTGACACTGTGTGGCACCCCTGTAGGCTGCGCAGCTGAGCTGGAGCAGCAGACTGCCGGGCAGCTTGCAATTCCTGCACAACAGGCATCAGCGGCCCCTCCACAACTGCAGGAGGCGTCCTTGTCAGCTGGCCTTGACACTCAGCAGGTTGAGGGTGACGGGCCTCAGCATGGGGAGGACGAGGCCCAGCTGGCTGATGTGCAACCAGCGCAAGTCACTCAGAGGAACGGGTCGTCGCAGTGGCTGGACAGCATGACGACTGCTGCAGGGGCTGATGTGGGGCCCAGGTCTGAAGCTGCTGCTGCTGCAACACCTGCTGCTGGCAGTGGGCAGGCAGGCGAGCCATCCACTGGCTCGCCACAGCTGCCCACTGCAGCAGCAGCAGCAGCAGGTGCTGCTCATGCTCATGCTGGAGCTGCAGGCAAGGGAGCTGCTGAGGCCAGGCCAACAGCAGCTGATGACACTAGGCCACCTGTCCCAGTGCTGTCAGTGGTGGAGCAGGTGGCTGCCGCCCCTGCCGCAACGCAGGTAGCCGGGCAACCCCTGCCAGTGCCTGAGGGTCGCCTTGGGCTTCAGCATCTTAGGCTTCAGGCCCGCAGCAGCCCGAGCAGCAGGCTGCCCTCCAGTCCTCTGGCGCAGGTGCCGCTTGCCAGCATGGCTAGCCTCCCAGACCTGGAAGAGGGGCTGCAGCTGTCCCAGCACTTTGCAGCCACCTCTCAGCAGCTGCAGGCAGATATGGACGCACTGAAGCTCAGCATAGAGACCCTGGACTTTGGTGAGCACCTGGGAGAGCTTCTTGTAGAAAGCAGGTTTCCAGCTGCACTAGCCCGGCTAGCACAACTGGGCTCAAAGGACACCATGCAAGCTGCAGGAGTCTGCCCGGCAGGATATCATTTGTACATACTTCCTTTGCGCTGCAGGCGGACTTGAGGCTGTACCAGAAGCCACCATTGCCCTGCAGCAGACTGCACTTGTCACTTTCCCTGGTCAGACCCCGCAGCAGAACACAGACGCTGAAGTCCAGGCGCTTCTGAAGAGCCAACGCCAGGCAGTTGTAGTGTCTGGCAGCCAGGATCTTAGCTCCTTCCTGACAGGTGCGTACAAACTCAACAGTGCGCTGCTGCAGACATCGCATGGTGCCTCGCCTTGCTGTGCCACAACTGCCAGCCCAGGTGGCGCTTTCCATGCTGCCAGCTGCACTGTCCCTGCAGGCCTGCGCAGCAAGTATGCCTTTCAGGATGAGGGCTCTACGGAGATAGCTGAAGCTGCCTTGCAGCCGGGCCCACCCCGTCCTCACCCTGAGAGCGTGCAGCAACGGCAAGTCTGGTCGCCGGCGCAGCCCAGCAGAGCTCTGGCAGCAGCAGCAGGGCCTGGCTTGCCAGGGCCCAGCGGCATGCATCAGCCACCTGTGCTGCAGGTGCAAACACAAGCGCCAACTGCCCAGGTGCAGGCACTGCCTGCTGCTCCTGAGGCGTCAGGTGAGGCCTCAAGGTGTCGCTTCTCAGCCCTTACAATGATTGCATCAGCCACTCCTGGTCTTCACGGCCTGCTGCCACCTTCAAACATGCTGCAGGCAGCAGAGGTGCGGGTCCCATTAGTCAGCAAGACTGGCAGTGTCTGAGCCAGGCACTGCGGGACAATGGCTTTGCAGGGCTCCCCCTGGCACAGCCGGCAGGTGGCAGCGGGCAGGCGCTGCTGCAGGGCCTGTACGAGGCCTGTAGCAGCGTGCTTAAGCATTATGACCGGCGCTCCCAGCTGGTGAAGGAGCTGCTGTCGGCAGCAGACCTGGCTCGTGAAAGGGAGACACGGGAAGAGGGGCATGTCAAGAAGCTGACTCGGTGAGCCATATGCCACAGCGCTGAGGAGTTGCCAGATGAGGGCACAGGGATGCTGTGTGCAATGTTTGGGTGGCAACCATCTGCTCCATACAAGGTGCATCCTGCATGTAGGCCGGCACTCAGAGCTGTGTGACGAGTGCCTGGAAGACCACAGCATCACGCTGGCCTCCTCAAGCAGGTGGCCAACATGAGCCACCTGCCTGTCTAACAACTCTGCTGGCTGCTAGTGTCGTACTGCGTGCAGGGAACGGGATGCAGCTGTGAAGGTGGCCCGCGACCGTGCTGCCCAGTCAGAGCAGTCGGTCAAGGAGGCAGCCCAGCGGCAGAGCCGCACCGCAGCTGCCATGCGCCGCCTTGAGGCCGATGTGGGCAGGCTGAGTTCCCAGGTCACGCAGCTGGAGTTGACAAACAGGCAAGCGCAGACTTTGGTCTGAGGGTGCCCGGAGTGCTTTCCGGCCAAGGGGCCAGGGGCTCAGCTTGCCTGGCAGCTGGCGTAGCGTGAACGCAGCAGACGCAGAAGCTCCAGAAGTCCAACGCTGGCTGCTGCATCGTCCCTTTGAAACACATGCTTGAGGTGGCGCCTGCAGGAGGCAGCAGCACTTTGTTGAGCAGCCTGATCCTGCCCTGGCATGTGCAGGCAGCAGGAGCAGGAGCTGGGCAGGGCGCAGCAGTCTGCCAGCGTCCTGGACCGAGATCGAAGCACCACTGAGCGCGGCGCCCAGGCTGCCCTCCAGGAGCGGTTGCGCCTGGAGAGCGAGCACACGCGGCTGCAGCAGATGGTCTCAGATCTGGAGCAGGCCAACAGGTGAACCCACATTTCACACTGCACAAATCCTCTCTGAGCCAGGCCATCATTGGCAGCGGCTGTGCACCATGTCAGCACAGATGAAGCAGCTGCTGCAATGCTGACTGTGCAGAGATCAGCACTTCATGAGACCTGCATTGTGTGCCACGACTCTGACTCTGGCCTGCCCCGCCAGAGCCAAGGAGCGGGAGGTGGGCTCGCTGTCGGAGGCTGCCAGCCAGTCTGACAGGGCACGAGAGGCAGCTGAGCAGCAGGCAGACAAGGGACGGCGGGCGACTCAGCAGCTGGAGGGGGAGGTGCGCCGCCTGCAGCGCTATGTCCACCAGCTTGAGGCTGCCAACAGGTGAGGTGGTGCGGCACAACCGGCTCACCAAATGCAGGACTTGGGTGCCCACAGGGGCTAGCTGCAGCCAGCACCCAGTCTGTAGACAGCAGCAAGGTGGCATGGCAAGTGCTGCAGCAGCTCAAGGATCGTCCCCAGAGACCTTTCTGGCTGCACCAACCAGTTTGTGCCAACAGGCACATGCTGCTTTGGTGCAGCCCCAGTGCAACCTGAGAATTGTTGTGATAGGATCATGTAGAGGCAGCTGCGCCAGTGCTGCAGCCCTCGCTCATGTCCAACAACTGAGCTCTGGTGATGTGCAGGGTGAAGGAGCACGAGCTGCATCACATTCATCGCGCGCGGTCTGTATCGGAGCGGGAGAGTCTGGTCTCACAGGAGGGTGCAGATGCTGCGCGGGGGGCCACGCTGCGCCTGCAGGGGGAGCTGCGCCAGCTGCAGACCCGCCTGGCCAGGATGCAGCAGC
The DNA here is from genome assembly GCA_963969365.1 of Asterochloris sp. CNOR1. Classification (NCBI taxonomy): domain Eukaryota; kingdom Viridiplantae; phylum Chlorophyta; class Trebouxiophyceae; order Trebouxiales; family Trebouxiaceae; genus Asterochloris; species Asterochloris sp. CNOR1. The sequence goes on from OZ017750.1 coordinate 1,163,600, forward strand.
AGCAGAGGTCAGGGTGTCCCAAGCCATGCCGCTGGAGGGCGTGAGCCGTGCCTCTCCTGGATCCACCTGTATCTCTGGTGCCTTACTGGCTGAAGTTCAGGAGGTGCATGAAGGACCCTCCTGCCAAGTGCTTGGTCAGCCGTCAGGAGCACCTGAGGTTGTGTCAAAGAAGAAGAAGGCTCCTCAGTCACGCTTGCACAGTCCAGTGGTGCAGGGCCAAGGACCAGGAGCTGCAGCAGGCGTCAGCGGGAGCCAGCCTGACTGGGCGTGACGCTGCGCACGCAGAGGCCGCGGCCAGAGATCAGCGCAACAAGCTTGCAGCTGGTAGGCAAGTCAAGCAGTCTGTAGGCATTCTTATCCTAGAAGTCACAGCTGCTGACAATGTGGTGCTGTTGAGTAAGCTCCTGCACAATCTTTGGTGTTCTAGCAGCATCTTCCACCAAGGTTTTCTCCTTGCCTGTAGAGGTGCAGCGGCTGCAGACCCAGCTGTCAGAGCTGGAACAAGCCAGCAGGTGGGCTCCATTTGTTGCCACCTTGCAGTTCACCATTGCTTGCCCTGCTGCTTCTGTCTCTGGGCCGGCAGTGTGGTAACAGCTTCCAGCCTGCATGCAGGACCAAGGAGCAGCAGATCCAGGAGTGGATGGAGACAGCCAGCGTCAGCAGTCGGGGGACCGATGTTGCTGAAAAGGAAGCTTCCAGGGCAAGGGAGAGTGTGCGCCGTCTGGAGGCAGAGGTGCAACGGCTCAGCACACACCTCAGCCAGGCCCAGGCAGCCGCCAGGTCAGCGGCACTGCTAAGCATGCAGCCCAGCCCTGTTCCTGGCATGGCTTTGTCACTCATGCACGCAAGCAAAATTGCGGGGCAGGCACAGCTGTGCCTAGACTCAATACCATGTGGTTGCAGCCACACCATTTTCAGCCAGAGAATGTGCGAATCAGATGTGCTCGCTGCTGGTAACTGACACCAGATACATCTGACAATCAACCCCATTGCTTGTGCAGGACGAAGGACCAAGAGGTGCAGGAGCTGATGGAGACGGCCAGCCAGTCCGACCGGGGCCTGGAGGCTGCAGAGAGGCAAGCAGCAGAGGTAGGCATGTTGCCAGGAGTCTCCTGAGCGCAGGCCTCACTGCTACTGTCAGCTGATTGAGCTGCAGAGACTTGCGTGAGCCCAGGCTCTCCCCACCAGAGCCCCTACCTGTGCCCAGACTTGAGTCTCGGCGCCCAGAACCCCACCTCATGTCTTGTTGGGCTGCTGCATATGCAGACCAAGCAGCAGCTCCAGAGAGTGGAGGCTGAGGTGTCCCGCCTGCATGGCTACATCGCCCAGCTGGACCATGCCAGCCGTGCCAAGGAGGCCACCATCCAGCAGCTGAAGGAGCGCCTGGCTGATGGCGTTGCTCGCGCAGAGCGCCTGGCTCGCAGGGACGCAGAGGCCTATGCACGACTCAGGGGGGCCCACCTGGCCAATCGAGGTGGCCCGCCCTGGCACCCAGCACCTGACAACGATCAGGGGTGCTGTGCTGGTCTGACCCTTGAGCAACCTGTGCTTGGAGCGCTTCAGGCAGCTGTGTGGGCTTGCTGTGTGGGCTAGCTGCCCTTGCCACCCACACCGCAGCAGATCCTGAGGGTACTCTTGGCTGCCATGCAGGCAATCCCCATGGCAGGGGTGCATCTGGGGCCATGTCGGCTGCTGCGCGGGAGCTGCGACCCACAGAGATTGTTGGCATGTACGAGAGCCACAAGGAGGCACTGGAGGTGACTGATGCTACAGCTGGCTGCTGCAACTGTCCCTTGCAGCATGACTGATGCTTTGGTACCAGGCTGATATGGGCAGCTAGTGGCTGCAAAGAGGGGTCTTACATCAAGCATGTATCCTCCAGCTATGCCATAGTCAGTGAGTCATTTCAGTTGCATGCAGGCTGAGCTGGCCGGCTTGAAGGCGGAGGTGCACACCCTGCACGACCAGCTGCGGGAAGCTGAGAACCGTGCCAGGCGGGCAGCAGGCACCACCCCCTTCCCTCGCCTGCCAGACGCAACAGCCTCTGAGCGCCTGGCACACGCCGAGGGGGCGGCTGCAGAGGCCCAGCAGGCACTGACAGCTGCCAACAGCAGCGCTGCAGAGGCTGCCAGGTCAGCTTTCTGCACACTGCAAGGGAACGTGCCCCTGCTGCCTTGCAGGGGCAGCTTTGTTTCACACACATCCAGCAGCCACTTTGAAGATGGCGTGCCAAGCAGCAGCCATGTCCATGCTTCCTGGACACCTCACGGTGCATGTAACACCTCGTTGCTGCTGGACCGCTGCGAGGCGTTTAAAGTGCTGGCACAAGTCTTCGCCCCCTCTTTGCATGAGCATTGCTGGACTCGGCACAAGCAGGCTTCTGCGCAGCCCTGAACGCCTCAGGCACACGCCTGTCCTGCTGCAGGGCAGCATCCAGGCGTGTGGCAGATGCAGAGCACCGTGCAGACATGCTGGCAGAGGAGAATGCTGCCTTGATCCTGGAGCTGGATGCACGCCCCACAGGGAAGCAGCACAAGTCCCTGCAGCGGCAGGTGGACATCCTGGAGCGGCGGCTGAGCGAGGCCAAGATGCAGACACAGGGGTGGGTAGGGGAAAGGAACCCTGGTACTGCCGAAAGTGATGCTGCTTGGCAGAGGTTTCTCACACAAAGGCTGCTTGCAGCAGCCAGAGCTCACTTGAAGATGCATGCTGTTTTGCCGTGGCAACTCTGACAAACCTGACTGGGGCTTCACATGCTGGGTGCTGTCGCATGCAGCACAGCCACGTGCAGGGTCCAGCTGCGCCCTACCAACCGTCCTGCGCATCATGCTTTCGGCTTGAGTTACACAGGTGCCTGTCATGCATTCAAAAACGGGCAGCTTTCTGTGGGGCAGTCCTGGCACAGTAGGCTGCAGGCACCTGGCTGGTGCGCAACGCTGTTGAGCCGTGCACCTCCAGAGCGTGCAGCTGCTCGGTGCAGGGCTGGGGGGGAGGCTGAGGCGGGAGAGGTGGATGTGAGCCTCAAGGTGCTGGGTGCATCCCAGCTGACGACACGGGAGCGCATGCGCCGTGACCAGGAGCTGCACCGCCTGGGGCTGACAGCAGTGGCGTGCATCCCTCGGGGCGTGCTGGTCGACCTGCTGCAGGTGGGGCAGGGGGCTGTGCAGGTTGAGCAACTGGGCAGTTGCAGAGAGGCAACTAACTGGATGCTGCTTTTTCTCAGCTCAGGAGCCACCTGCGATCGAATGGCTGCCTGTCCAGACGAGGTCTGGGGGTTGGGTATGCTTTACAGTTGGCCAGTGCTGGTGGGTGCAGGCACTGCTGGCATTTGGGCAGCTGCAGCCAGCGCAGAGAGCTTGCTTGAGCTCAAGGGCCCACTGGGCCTGCCCTGCTTAGCCGCCCCCACTTGTGGCATGTTTCATGGCTGCCCTGTCCCTGCAGGATGTTGCCATTGCATTGGAGGTGCCAGACGCCACCACAGTACCGGCTGCTGTCGCCAAACTTGTGCGTGTGGTGGCCAGCCTGCCACGCCTGGAGGCCTTTGTGGGGCAGGTGTGCGAGGTGAGACAGCACATGGGGTGCCAAGTGGTGGACCGTAATTGTGGCTGCCATGTGGCTGACAGGGATCTGCAAGAAGGAGTCTGCAGTGGCTGCACCAGAGTGGGGGCCCCTGAAATGGGACTTGGCAGCCAGGCAAAGCCCAGCCTTGGGCGTCAATCTGGAGTGCTGCTGATGCTTTTGAGGACCATGCTGGCCATTCGAATTGTGCCTGCACAATCATGTGTGGACCCATTTGACAGAGAGTCTCACGTCTGACCTGGCTCATGCTGCAGATGGTCTTCCATCAGGGCCATGCGTTTGTGCCAGACGCCTTTGCAGCGGAGAGCCCTGCAGACATTCCTGCAGTGCTGGGAGCCTGGGTGCAGGCACTGAGGGCCTTGCAGCAGGCGCAGGACATTCAGGGCGCCCTCGTGCAGCTGCTGCAGTCGCGTGTTGGTTGTGGGCAGCAGCAGCCTGCAGCGGTGAGTGCTCTGGGGCTGGCTGCGTTATGCTGGCTGAACAGCTTCTGCTGAGCAGCTGGTCGTGGCATTCATGCCCTGTGGCATTCATGCCCACCCTGCAGCCGCAAGCCATGAGCACTGAGGTTGCTTGACTTCTGAGGGTCCATGTTCTTGCCTCTCAAAACCGCTGTGCAACCATCTGCCCAGCAGCTTTGCTTGTGCCGCTTACACTATCTCTCTGACTGCGCTGCCTGCAGACGGCAGATGAGCTGGTCCCTGCTGTGAGGCACCTGGTGGAGTTCGAACGTCACAGCCTGGCAGCTGCTGACACCATTGCAGCTGCAAAAGACATCGTGCACACGCAGCCTGACGTGCTGCTGCATCGCTTTGTGGCCCAGTTCCAGCACCTTTTTGACTGCCCACGTCTGGAGGGCGTGCTACCAGCCATGAATCAGGTCTGGCCCCACAGCAAATGCCTTTGCTGCCCCTGAACCAGTGCCCTGGCTGTTTCAACAATGCTGCTGAGCACTGGCACAGGTGCACCTCATGCTTGTCAACACAAGTGTGTGCAGTGTAATGATGACGACATTGCACGTGACACTTCAGGCTCCTGCAATGTTCGGAGCCTGTGCCCACACGCCCTCTGCTTTGCTTGGCCGTACAAAGAGTTGCTGCCAAGGCGCTCCTGGCTGCCTGCAGGTGTATGTGGCTTACATGGAGGGTCGCAATTTCCAGCGCAGCCTGGGGGACCTGCTGGGGCTCCCCAGCGGGGCCAGCATTGGAGCCTGCCTGCAGCGCATCCGTCAGCTGCTGGACAGGTGAGGCTGCCCAGCTGCGGCAACCCCTGTTGCAGCTGATGTGGTGAGGATGCCCTTGCTCATTCATAATAGTGATGGCCATTAATCCCTAAGCCCGCCCTGTGTGGCAGCCCCTGACCTTCAGCTGCTCAGCCCTGGGGCTTGCATGATGCCCCTTCCAGCCAGGCTAACAACATCTGTCAGCATGCAGGCACGGACAAGCGCTCGACCTGCAAGATGAGTACCTCAGAAGCGCAGAGCAGAACAAGGAGAATGCAGGCAGCCCTGGACGGGGCAGGCAGGGGCGGTGGCCTGATGTGGAGATCAGGGTCAGCGGGCGGCAGAGAAGTGCGCAGCCAGCTGGCATCTGTCTGTGTGCCGCAGGACTGCAGCTGTGCACACTGTCCATACTCCGGCTGTCCTCTGATCTGATGAGCTAGCCTCCAGCAGCAATGCCTGGGCAAAATGGTATATGACAACAGCCAGGACAGCGCCCTGACCTTGCAGGACCACTGGCTCCCAGAGACAAGCAGCTGGCTGCAGAGCAGGGCTCTCCTGCTGCAAAGGCTTTCAGGGGCTTGCAAGACCCCCTGGCAGATCCAGCCATGAAGGAGCACCTGAACGCCACCAGCAAGCTGATGAACGTCCTGGGAGTTTCCACACCTCAGCAGGTGGGAGGCTGTCATCTCTGCAGCGTGTGACAGCATGGTCATTGCAGCCTGCCACTTTTGCAATGTGGTCACAGTATAGCAGCTTTGGGCAGTCGTGAGGAACCCTTGCAGCACTTTAAATGTTCTCCTTTTGTGTGTTTGTGTGTCCCATCCAGCGTAACTGCCCCGGGCATTATGCAGGTGGTGGCCCAGGCAGAGAAGCTCATTGCGCGGCTGCAGCGCCTGGATGAGGTCATTCCTCGTTACCAGAACATCATGACTGAGCTGCTGGACGTGCTGCGCGTCAGGGGCATGGATGAAGTCCTGCCAGCTGTCAGGGCTGCCCTTGCCCGCAGCAGCTGACCTGGCAAAAGTTGTGGCGACAGCACGCAGGCTTGCAGCAGGAGTTGTGACCTGCCTCCACAACACAAAGGCATTGGCTGCCGCACAGAGCTGCAGGCAGATCCTGCCTGCCAGAAAGGGCATGTGCTCTTTGATGCAGAGCTGGGAACTGACCACTCAAGAGTGCAGCTGTTACGAACCCAGTTTCAAGAACCTCTGTGTACATTTACCATCCCTGAAATGAGTACCTCGACAAATTGAAGCACTGCTGCGCTCCGATACATGACTGGTGGTCGATCTATGCAGCAACAGTTGCTTTGCCGTACATCTTTGCCTGCTCCTGCAGAATGGTCAACCTGAGACCCTTCTGCTTGGGCAAGGACACCATGGGCTTGTCTCCCCGACCTATCACAAACACGTTGGTCATCCGTGTAGCAAAGGTGTGCCCTGCAGCGTCCTTCACGATGATGATGTCAAAGGACCCCTTGTGCTTCTCCTTAGCAATGATGGTGCCCACGCGCCTGTAGGCGAGGCAGACAGCGGTGAGGATAATGCTGCTATTCAGTCGATGCAGGATACGTAAGAGCACTGAGATTCACCACGCTCAGGCAGTGACAAGGGCTCAAGAGAGACAGAGCTGAACTGCAGGACCCACACGGCGGGGACAGCGCGGCAGTCCAGCTTGCCCCAGGCCGCCACAGCCTTGAGTGGGCAAGAGCAAGCCCAAAGAGACGGCATGCTCACCCGTTGTTGGCACCCCCTGTAGCCATGGCCAGGTTGCCGAGCTCAAACTTGATGAATTCGATAGGCTTGCCTGTCTCAATGTCGAGCCGAATAGTGTCATTGACCTGCAGCAAGTAGGGCAGAGCTTAAGCAGGCACTGCCCAGCATGGTGCAGCTGGTAAAACAGGGTGTAGCATGACACAGCTTAGTAGCAGCCGCTGCACAGCACGACGCAGCTTGGCAGGAGGAGCTCAGTACCATCAAAGTGAAGCACAGCTGTGTCCTGCCTTGCAGCGGCAACACATCAGATGCTTCCGCAGGACTGTCTGCACAAAGGCAGTAATCAAGCAGACCCCATACAAGCCAGGCAGCCTGCGGGCAGCATCAAGCACAGCATGGCCAAGCCCCCACCTTGATGTCAGGGTCTGGGTACCGAATTGTGCGTCCATCGTGGGTGGCAATGAAGGGCACGCCCCCCTTGCCAAACTGGCACCTCTTCACCTTGCACAGCTTGTACGTTGCCTCCTCCTTGCTGATGCGGTGGGGCACAAAGCGCCCCTTAGTGTCATACAGCAGCCTGCAGCATGCAAACAACAGCCTCATGTTTGCTGACAGCCCAAAATGGAGTCAGCACACTGGAGTCTTTCAGGGAAGGATAGCACTGCCCAATGCAAAGTGACTGTAGCAGCATTATTGTGCTGCATGGATCACTGACGGCTGACACCCCTCCAGCAGATGGCTATGGGCATGCTGACACAGAGGGTGCTGTTGTGCTGGACTCCAGGGCAACAAAGCGAGGTGAGGACCGAGAAGGACTGCAGCCCCTCCCTTAGCCCAAACTTCTTCTGCTGCGCTTGGCACTCAGGCTCTGGCCTCGTGGGACTCGCCCACCTGAAATGCTCCTCTGTCTTCTCAATCTGGATGACGTCCATAAAGCCTGCGGGGTAGGTGGTGTCTGTGCGCACCTTGCCGTCCACCTTGACCAAGCGCTGCATGAGGATGGCTGTCACCTCGCGGCCAGTCAGGGCATACCTGCACACCAGGGGGTGGCCAATTCGCACCAGGTTCCTTTGCACCCGCATCGTTTACAGCCATCACCTTGCAGGCAGTCTGCCTGCTGCATGTGTTGAGGGTGCCGGTGAGCAGCATATGCAGGGTGCCTTGTGCAAGTGCACAACATGTCTGCAGTAGAGGCCCAGCCACGACATGGGTGCTGGCAGTGCACAGCATGAAGACTCACTTGAGCCGGTTCCTGAGCAGCACTGTCAGCGGCAGGCACTCCCTCTGCTTGTGCGGTCCAGGGGATGGCTTTGGGGCCTGCACAGAGGACATGCGCAAATGAATGGCTGCTGCCAGAAAGATGTCTGGAAGTACACAAGCTAGCTGCACCCTGCTGCCATGGGACCTGTATCAAGCAAAGACCTTGCTGCAGCTGTGGTGGGTCCGCTGTCAACTCCTTCCAGATGCAAGCAAACCTGCGATTGCACCGTACAATGCAGACGCAATGCTCACAAAGATGCCGCCCAGCTTGTCCAGCATCCAGTGGCTGGGCGCATTCAGCCGCTTCAGGTGCTTCTTTGGCCCGCGAGCCATGCTGGGCGCAAAGGCTGTATGCCTGCCTCCTGCACCAAGAGAGTGAAGCAGCACATCTTGAGGGTATGGCAACTGAAACGAGTCGCAGCTGTTCATCATCAGATCACGCAAAACGGCTGCTGGGCAGGACGAGCTCTGCACCATGGCTGCTCCATGCTCCTCACCTTGATCGCCCTGTCCCTACTCTGCCTCACTTGGCAAGAATATCAGGCAGCGAGCTTGTCCCACGCACACAGGCTGCAACTTAGCAGCCGCAGTGCCTCTTCGCTTTCTCTGCCTGCTGTGACCTAGCTCATCTGTCTCGTCCTTAGGGGCACTCTCTGTCAGGCTCTAGCCATTTAGTTGTTTCATCCAGGGGCCAGCAGCAGCTGTCACTTCTGAACTCTTGAAGAAAAAGTGTCTGACGGGGCTGTTCTCCCCTGCACCCTGCTCACCGCTGATGGGCGCAAGGTCCGTATGCTGATGAACCCTGCTCGAGCGGTTTGACATGCTCGCCAACATGCGATGCCGCTCTCGGCTCAATTAGTGATGCCACTGTTCTGGGCTGCAGGGGAGGACGTAGGGCAGCTTCTGTCCAAAGACCTGACGAGCAGGCCGTAGAGCGCAAGGTGATGGGCCTACTGATTTAACATGGCAAGCCTGAGAGAGTGAGAGTGGCAATGGCAGGCCAGGACAGGGTCAGGAAACAGTACCCGCCTGTTGGGCATCCCGCTGCATGGGCTGGGCGTCTTGTTGCGTGGCCTCTCTGGTTGGTGTCTGCGCCATCTTGGCAGCACTCTCTTATCAGGTGCAGTATCTGACTGTTTGAGAGCAACTGCTGCAGCCTGATATGAAGACCACCCTGGGGCCTGGTGTCGCGGTGCTGCCTGGCGGTGGCGGTATCTTCAAGTCTGCCGCTGTGGCTGTCCTGCGCATGGAGCGTCGCCTGATGACCACTGGGGAGATTACAAGGTGTGTGCCAGGGGCAGTGCCCTGGCTGCCTTCAAGGCTGCTGAGCGGCGCCTCACATGTGGCCCTGCCACAGCTGGTCCAGCTGCCTGAGCTGCAGTGTAGCCTGCACAATCGTGTGCACATGGGCTGCGGCTCCTGCTGCAGGGTCGCTCTCAGCAGGGGCCTCATCAACATGTGGCCCTGCCTCAGCTGGTCCAGCTGCCTGACCTGCAGTACAGCCTGCACGATTGTGTGCACATGGGCTGTGGCTCCTGCTGCAGGGTCGCTCTCAGCAGGGGCCTCATTAACTGCCAGGGCAAGACACCAGAGGCGACCATGGCATCAGCCCTCTACACAGATGTCAAGCGCAAGCAGGGGGCCTCCGTCTTCACCCGCCCACAGGTAACATTGCCCGCTGACTCCTGCTCCTCTCCCATGCAGCAGCAAGGCCAGCAGCAGGGTGCTGCAGGTGGTGATGGGGTGCCTGCATGTGCCTGCAGGAGGGCCTCTTTGGGCTGCGGGAGTGGGATGCAGAGGGCTTTGTGCCAGACAACAACCTGCTGGTGGAGGTGGCGGTGGGGCATGAGCCATCCCCTGTCAAGAGGATCAGGACGGGCACCCGGGTGAGTGCCTTTGCGGCGGGCCCATCACTTTAGCAGCTGATGGCAAGCACTGGCGGGCACACATGTGGCGGCTCCACATGTGGGCTGGCTGCGGAGCGGCCTGTCCATGTGCTGCTCTTGCAAGCTGGACAGAAGAAGGGTGTGGACCGGCTGGGCACTGCAGTGCACTGATGTACAAGGGCGCAGCAGCGCACTGTTGCATTGTTGAGCTTGTGGCTTGGCAGGTTTCCCAAAGCACATACTGCCAACTGTGCAGCAGGCCACGAAGCAGCCACGTAAGTACAAGGAGGACTTCATCTCGCGCCTCGACTCAGGGGAGTTCTATGAAGCCGAATCACCGCCACGGCGGGTGCTGAGCGCACGCATCGGCAGCTACAGCGAGACGGCTCTCATGCTGCTCAGCGGTGAGCCCTCCTGCAGGCAGTGGGCCACGCTTTGCCTTGCGCACAGGCAAGGCACTGCTGCATTGAGCCCTGCCAGGCGTAGTGCATTTGGCTTCAACTGATTGCTCCTCATCTGGCCAGCTTGCTCTTGACAGGCGAGCGCTCTGCGTCACACTGGCAACCATCAGGCTGGCAGCTCTGCCTGCACATATTTTGAATCATGTGCGCCCCAACAGGCGCATGTGACACGGCTTCGCCGATGAAACGCACACTTGAACAGCGGGATGGGCCCAGTGGGCGTCCACTGCATGGAGAGCTGGAAGGAGTGGAGGGGGCCAGCCACAGGGTGGGTCATGCCCTGGTACCGGCAGGACATCTCTCTGGATGCAACCTTCTGCATGCTGCAAGCAGATGCAAGACTTGCATGTGATCTTGCGCTGCTGGGGACAGGGAGGCAGCCATGGTTGGGACTGGACCCAGCTGCTGCTGTGCCTGCCCAGAGTGTCATGCTATGGATGCCCAGAGGACCGTCACAGGCAAAGCTGCTGTTGAAGATTTGATAATCTCTTGCAGCAGGGGCTTGCAGCTCCATCAAGTTCTGCCTGCCACTGCAGGTCAGCCGCCGCAGCAGCAGCCGTGCTGTGTCAGGGCTGTCTCACCCCTGGGATGGCCTCGAGGTCCTACATGAGGCGGCCCACAGCCCCCAGGGACTGGCACCGCTGGGGCAGGCGCACCTGCAGGTGACGGCCTGAGCTGGGCCTCTGGGGAGAGCTTGAGACCCCTAGAGATGCTGCACTCTGCACACTCAGGATGGGCAGAGCTGGCTGCATGCTGGAATGCCTGGCCACGCTTTGGGTGTTTGTCTTGGTTTCGACATGTATTCGTGCTCTGCAGCACACTTTGTGTTTGACAGCAGGCCTTGCCTGCCTTGTAGGAGCCCCTGAACCTGGAGTTGTCTGCTGCCCAGCCTTTTCCCAGCATTCCCAACCGGACGCCCCACCTTAGGCAGCAGCATGGAGCAGGACCCCAGCAGCATTCGGAGCAGCCCATGCAGCAACAGGGTCAGGCACACCTCAGGGCACAGCCAATGCAGAAGGGCGCCAGCCCAGAGCCGGCCTACAAGCGGCGCAAGGCAGCCAACCTGACTGTGACTGTGCCCATCGGGGTGAGAGCATGTGCCCAGGCGCATTCCCTAGCAAGCCCAGGAACGGCAGCTGCCACCCATGGGCTTGTAGGGCTTGGTCGGCCACATGCCTAAAGAGCCGGCTGGTTGACATGCACTGGGTGAGGCCATTACCCTTGCTCAGACACTCGTGTCAAGAAGTAGCCAGTCTGCCTCTGCTAGTGGCCACCTGCACCCTCTTAAGGCTCATGGCTGCTCGCCACCTGCAAAAGGTGGCTGCACGCCAGCCAGCAGCAGTTCAGGGCTTGCTGTGTGACGTGCAGGGGGCTGCTGTGGACGCCAAGCTGAGCTCTGCATCCTTCACCCTGCACGCCTACACACCGGGGGCAGACCGAGGCGCAACTGCCACACCCTGGGGGGTGGCTCTGGGACAGACGCTGGCGACCCCTGCCCTGCCCCAGGGCCCCCTCAGCGCTGAGCCAACTCCGCAGCATGCCGGCAGTGTGCCAGGTCAGCTTACTTGCCTGAGCAGAGGGTGTGCAGCTGGCAGAGGGCGCTGTGTGTAAAATGGCCGGCTTCCCAGCAGTCCTCCTCCTGGCATCTGTCCCGCTGTCTGCAGGCTGGGGTACGCAGGGGCCGCCAGCCGTGGTGCACAGCAATGCTCCTTCGCCGACGGGTGCGGCGGCCTTGCAGACGCCCAGCGAGCTGCTGGTTCAGGCACGTCGCTGCACCTGCACCTGTGCAGGCTGTCTGACCAGGTGCTCCTGTCACCCGCATGCTGTGTTACCTGCTCTTGCGCTGTGCTTCCTGCTCTTGCCCTGTGCTTCCTGCTCGCCCGCTGCGCCCTCTGCTGACCAGACACAAGGGGTACAAGTCCCCTGAGCACTGCAGACTGGAGGTGACCTGGAGGAGACAGAGGCAGCCAGGGTGAAGACGTCAAGGGCACAGGCTGCGCAGGGGGTGCCTGCTACCGAGGCAGACGTCCGCAGTGGGAAGCCGCAGGGCGCAGGGAGCCAGCAGGACCAGAGGCCCTCCCCTGGGCAGCCGTGCGATGCAGCTCCACAGGTGGGCACAAACGTTGTCCACTGTTGGCTTGACTATGAGAAAGTCGATGCACACCAGAGAGCCAGCTGCTGCGATCTATTAGCTTGCTTGCAGCACATGGAGAGCCGCCTACTACATGCAGGTCTCAATGCGGGGCCGATCTGGTGTGACGGCGCTGAAAGCCAATGCTGTGGACAGGCCGATGCAGGCAGTGCGGGCACATGCAGTCACCCCTGAGGGCAGGTGGGCAGCATGAGAGCGTCCCTGATACTGTCTGGGACTGCCCTGTCCGAGTCCTTAGTTTTCTGAGCAGCAAATGCCAGAAGCCTAGCTGTGTCCCCACTCCTTTGGTTCTCCTTCAGTGCACTGCCGCTTCCTGGGCACGGTCTGCCTTTGCATCCCAGCTTGGTGTCCACAAACGGCAAGCCCACAAAGTCACACATGACTGCAGCGCATTGTTTACTCAGTCACCAGCCCCTCCTGTGCGCCATGCAGCCCCCACCAGCCCAGCCAGGCTGAGCGTTTGTCGCAGATGGAAGACCGTGTCAGAATCCTGGAGACGCAGCTGGGGCTAGCGCACCCGCAGGTGGTCTGCGGTGCTTCAGCTGATCTGCTGGACTGGATGGCCCTGGGCAGCTGCACTGCTGCTGATGAGCTGATGCGTGCTGCTGGCTGTCCTTGGGCACGATGTCTTTTCGCTGCAAGCCACATCGACTGTCATTGCTGCCTGTCAGGTGGGCAAGGCATGGCTGGCGCTCAGCCGGGCATACCAGGCACAGCGTAACAGCCAGGATTTTACCACCAAGGCAGAGAGGGCACTCGTCAGGTGGGGAGCCTCCTGCCGCCCATTGTCGTGCAGAGATGTCATGGCCAGCTCAGCTGATACCCCTCTGTGACCGCAGGGCATGGCAGATCTGCTCAGCCTGCTACAACAACACCCACTGCAAGCGCTCCAGCAACTGTGAGCAGTCCTTTGACTACCTGCTGGACCGCATCAGGTCCTTGAACCACCAGCCCAACAAGGATGTCGGCTCCATGCAGAATATGGTTCCAATAGACGCCAAGCCCCTCTGAATGCTGATTTGGCCAAAGTGAAAATGCTGGCCATTTTCTTTTCTGCAATCACCCTGAGCTCTCCGGCAATCGTTCGCACTGTGCAGCCAGGCTTGTGTGTGTGATACCAGCTGCCCGCCTGGTGCACACAGTTGAGGTGGCTGCAAGTGCAGCCAAAGGAGCCAAAGGCGCATGACGGATGATGGGCCTTCTGCGCAGCCGCAGCTCCTCAAGAAGTCCGGCTGGGCTGCTGTTGTGGCAGGAAAGACAGATGGCAAGGCTACTCCTACCTCTGGGGGACCCGGCAGTGTTCACAACGCAAAAGCTGAGACTCCCCTGTCAGTGTCCCCTGTGAAGCCAGGGCGAGCCACCCCCGACAGCGCTCGAGCCGGGGCAAGCAGTCCTGCAAACACCTCCCCTGGAGAGGCTGCAGCTCCCCAGACGCCTCCAGCTCCCATACAGACACCGGGGCATGCAAGCAGCAGCGAAGCCAGCTCAGAAAAGGACACGGCAGAGACAGCCTCCGTGCGCGTTGAGGTACATGCGCTGCATCTGTGATCACTTGTCCTGCATTGTGGAGCAGGGCAGCTGCCAAGGCAGCACTGGGGAGTCTGCACGTGCAGCCTGCCTTGCTGATGTGGGGCTGAATTGCTGGCAACCCCCACGATATGATCTGGATAGGCTGGCCCACCAAACAAAAGCATGTCCATGCTGCTGCAGAAGCTGGTCATGTGCATGCAGTCTGACTCAGACAGCAAACTGCAGCTCAGATCTGGGGGCATGGCTGTCATTGAGTCAGGTGCTGGTTGCCCTGCAGGTGCAGCCCAGCAAGCCACTGAAGCCCGCATGGCAGAAGGTAAGCACCTTCACCTACCATCCTGCTGTGTGGGCTGGACAGGCAGGCTGTTGATTGCAGAAGCACATGGCCTGGTCGCCTGCCTTTGTGCAAAAAGGCGTGCAGAACCTGGCAGGAGCATGCTGGCAGGCAGGCAGGCATCAGCCCTGTGCTGAATGGTCGTCACCTCTGTGCAGAAGCCGCCTGCCAGTGAGGAGGGCGCTGCAAATGCGGCGGTGGCAGGGTCTGTTGGAGCAGCATGGCCCACCCTGGGTGATGCAAAGCAGCCGCAGCGCAAGCGAGACATGCCAGCCGAGGTGCCGTCCTGGCAGCAGTCGTCCCAGCCCCAACAGTCCAAGGGACAGGTCAGCAGGACAGAGCAGGTGTGTCTCTGTACCGGGGGCTGCAGCCGTCCATGTGCATTACTTGCCCTCTCTCTGCCCTGTAGCCAACGTTGGCACTGCTACAGCATGCCAGGACACCTGCTTGTCTTTTATTCATGGGGCGGCAATCAATCTGTGCACTCCTGCTGCAGCTGCAGCTGCAGCCCATCCCAGGCCACCGCCTGGAGAGCAACGGTCGGGGCTTCAGCCCAGTGGGAGCCACGCCCAACAACAGCCGGCGGCGGGGCACTGGCAGGCCTGTCGCACATGAGCGCAGCGGTCACGGCTATGGCCAGCCCCGGCAGCACAATGCCATGCCTGCCGGGTCTGCTGGCCAACCTCAGGGCGGCTCGTCCAGCGCAGGAGCTGGCCTGAACAACTTTGGTGGGGGGCAAGCCAGTGCTGCTGTGAATCTGGTGGCTTCCGGGACAAGTCCAGCAGCTGGGCAGAGGGGACCTGCCTCCAGCAGTAGCTCTTACGCATTGGCGGCAGATGCGGACAGAGTGGGCACGCACGAGGCTGCTGGGCCCTCTGACAGGAGTCGTGGCAGCCACGGCTCCGGGCGCGGCAGGGGCTCGGGGCAGCGGCAGGACCGGCAGCATCGCAGCCGAGATGGAGGGGGCTACAGGGGTGGTGACGGAATGCAGGGCCAGGAGCGTGGGCCACGTGGGCCCCGCAATGGACGGGACCGCTATGGTCTCCATCGCCACTCTGGGCCAGTTGGCTCGCAACTGCAATCCATGCCCAGTGCAGCGGGGCCGCCGTTCATGCAGGCCCCCTATGGCAGCTTTCCTGGGCAGGGCTACTATCCTGCCATGGACGGGCAGATGTACTACCCCGCTGCTGCCTTTGGCATGGCCGGTGCCAGCGCACAGGAGCAGGTGCGTTATCTCTGCGTGGTCTCCATCTCTCCTGTGTCCCCTGCTGCTCCCGGCCACAGACGATGTAGGGCTGGCATTTCTGCCTGTCAACTGCAGCAAAATGGCATGTCCTTTTCTACATGGACTTTCCAGCAACATCAGAATGCGATGGCTCTACACACCTCTTCGAACCTGCTTGGCGCTGAAATGGTGATGCTGCTTCTTGTCTGCAGCTGCTGGCTGCTGTGCGCACCCAGGTGGAGTACTACTTTGGAGTGGAGAACCTGTGCCGGGACACCTTCCTGCGCAGCAAGATGAATGAGGAGGGCTGGATCCCCCTGCCAGTCATTGCAGGTCAGGCTGCCACACCACATGCCTGAAGCAACGGGGGTGCAGTGTCTCAGCATGCCCTTCTCTGAGCCGTGGAGCCCTTGCGCCATGCATCTGACCCGCTGCAGCACAGCGCTGCACTGCAGTCACAAATCTCCTCACAAGCCTCCCTGACTTGGTCCGTAAGTTGCTCTCCCATTGCCTGGATGCAACAGAGGATGCGAGCTTCCTGATGCTGCCTCTCATGTGCTGCCGCAGAGTGCTGCACCTATGCGCATCCCTCACAGCGGCTTCACGGTGCCCTGCAGGCTTCAACCGGGTGCGCATGCTCACCCCCGATGCAGGCATGATCATCTGCGCCTTGGCAGGCTCCCGGTTGGTGGAGCTGTCTGCAGATGGCATGCTGCTGCGGCCGCACAGCAACTGGAGGCAATGGGTGATGCCAGAGGCGCAGCGCGACAATGCAGCGCACATTGCGCTGGCAGCGGCTGCGGCAGCTGCAGCAGAGGCTGCAGAGCGGATGGCTGCAGCGCAGCAGGCGCCGTCAGGTGAGCTCAGCAACTGGCTGGTGCCAGGATGTGCTGCAGGCGGTGTCAGTGCAGCTCGCTGGTGGGGCATTTGGTGAGGCAAATGGGCAGTAGTCCCAAACATGAGGACAGACAGCAAGGGGCTCGCCAGGAGGTGCCTGCTCCTGGAGCTTGCTGGGCTTCTGATCGCCAGGCTTCCCCACTCCACCTGGCAACAACATGTGGCGTGCCTGCAGGCCAGAGGGCTGGACCCAGCCGGCCAGATGCTCAGAGGCACTCTGATGCTCACCAGCCATTGGCTGATGTTGCTGGCCAGCAGCAGCATGGGTCCCAGGGAGGAGGTCAACAGCAGCTTCAGTCCGAAAAAGCAGATCAGCAGCAGCCTGCCAGTGAAGCTGATGCAAAGCCAGATGACCAGCCTGCAGAGGATGAGGTGCTGTTCCAAATGGATGAGGTGCGCACTTTGGGTATTCATTGTGCCCCCTGCCTGGCTGCCTTCGCTATTGTTGTGAAGCCAATACACCTGACGGATTGCCCATGCCTCTGGATTTACCTGGCAGCCAGAAGTGCAGCCAAGCTTGAAGGAAGCTGCAGAATGGTGTTACTGCGGCGGACCCATGCTTGCGTTGCTGATGCACCGACGTGACATCAACAGTGTCGCTGGGAGGCACTCCCAGCACTTAGCTATGCCCTTAGGGTATGGCCTGTGAGTGCAGGACCAGGTGCTAGTTGGGCAGCAGCCAGCTCAGGCAGCAGCAGCTCAGCAAGGGCCAGACTTCAGCGATCATGATGTGGCAAAGCTTATTGTCGTCACAAGCGCACGCAGTGGGGGGACCAGGGTGATGAACGGCAGCAATGATGCCCAGGATATGGTCTCTGTCATGCGGGATGGGTTTGCTGAGTATGAGATGGTAAGACCCAAAGGCCTGCCAGCTGTCATGTAGGACGACGCGGCACCATAGCAGGCCTCAGCATGTGTGCCACCAGAAGCCGCTGTGGCCTGCGGCAATGCCTGCACTCAAGACCTGTCTTACAACTTCTTCACCTGCAGCCTGCTGTGCTTGGCATTGCCTGATGTGCTGCTTGCCTGCGTGCAGCTGCAGGGACGGAAGGGGCAGGGCGCTCAGCGCCCACCTCGGGGCGTGCCAGGCCACAATGTGTACCCCGGCAGCGTTCCCCGCAGCCAGGCGCGCGGCACCAAGAGGTGGGCAGGCCGTTGCCTCCGCGTGCCCGCATCTTGGGTGGCACCTTCTGCAGGCACTATGCAATTGCTGGAAGCTCTGCCTGCCTTGCACAGCTTCAAGGGATGAGGCGCCATTGCTGCCAGCCTTTGCATGTGCTGGTGGGGCCCTCTCAGGTCCCACTCTGTGGTGATGGCTGCCTGCAGGCCCAGCCTGTCCGGCGAGAGTGCCCCCTCCAACTCGGTGGGCTGGATGCTGGGCAGCACGCCCCCCACCCAATGTCAGCATGCTGGTGAGGCTTGGTTGCAGCAATACTGCAATTTCCTCTTGCGTTACATGGAAGGGCATCACAGCCTGTAGCGGGCCGGCCACATCTGCAGAGCACAGCAACTCCGGCTGACTGATGCAGTCCATGCGCCTTCGCATTGTCTGCATTTTGCCTGCACATCGCTCGCCGTCTGGCTGCAGGACCGGTGCCCTCGGCACCTTGCTCCTCCCAGAGCAAGAACGGTGCAGGCCCCAAGCAGCACCCATCCTACGGCCTGCTGGAGAAGAATGGCTTCCAGCCAGAGAAGTACGAAACCTACATGAAGCGTTGCCTGCAGGAGCGCGCAGCACAGGGTGGGCCACTGTGTGTGTGTCTGAGGGCCTGCACCTGCCTGGAGTGCCTGGGGCCTCAACACAGTCAGCTGAGCTCTAGGCGTGCTGCTCATTCCCAGCTGCCGTGCTTCTGGACTGTTGGCATGCTTGAGCACCACCAGCGCCTTGCTGGTCTTAGGCCTGCTCATTGCAGCACAGTGCTTGCTCTTGAGGCTTTGCTCCGCTGTGGGAATCTGCAGGCCCCGGCATGTCTGATGAGTTCAACACGTTGCTGCGCTTCTGGAGCTACTTCCTGCGGGAGTCCTTCAATGGCAGGATGTACGCTGAGTTCAAGAAGTATGCCCTGGAGGACGCGGCAGCAGGCTCCCACTATGGCATGGAGTGCCTTTTCAGGTGCTGCTGGGCAAGGCTGTCTTTGGAATGCATGTCACCTGCAGTGCCAGGCTGTGCAGCTGCAAGGCAGGCTGTGTGTCAAGTACTGGACAAGCAGATAAGTTGTGCACAGGGGGTCCCAGGGAGGGCCATGCTGCCTTGCCCATTGCAGTATTGCCAGGCTCAGGCAACCCCTTAGGCAGAGGTTGGAAGTTGTTGGGGCAGCAGCGAGCTGCCAGGCACTGCATGCCACCTCAAGTCTGCAGACAGCAAGCTATCGCAGAGAGCAGCATGAGCTTCTCTGAGCTGGTTCGCTGGCTGCTGCAGGTACTTCAGCTATGGCCTTGAAAAGAAGCCCTTTAGGCCAGAGGTGTACAGAGACTTTGAGCAGTTGACACTCAAGGTGGGGCATCACCTTTGGCAGCCCTGCCCTGTGGTGTGAGCAGCCTTGACAGCTAGCTGCTTGGTGAGGCTGTCCATATGTGCTGCTGGCTGGCAGGCCCGTGGCTTTGAGAGTATCTGTTGCCTGCAGGACTTTGAGTCAGGCCACCTGTACGCTCTGGAGAAGTTCTGGGGATTTCACCACTATACAGGCCTGCCAGCCGGATGCAGTCTGACTATCAACCCCAAGGTAGGTGCCTGGGGTGCTGCCTCTGCTGACAAGTGCCAGTCTGCCTAAACTGCCAGTGACATGCTGCTGTGCCATCCTTCCTGTCAAGCCAATGATGCTACAAACCATGCTAATGCCGAGCCATGATGGCTGTGCGGATACAACTTCTCAACCAAGATCTGTTCTGAGGCTTGCCAGCACCTTCACAGTACATATGTCATGAGGGAAGCGTCCCACTGCTGGTTACAAACATATTGTCAAGATATGTGCCCAACCCAGCTTTGCCTGTGCAGCTGCGAGACCTGTTGGCTGGGCCATATAAGACTCTGGACGACTTCAGGAGGGCTGAGGGCGCCACAAAGCAGGTACAGTGCCCGCTGCTTGATCTCTTCAAGGTGTCCCCAGGTGCCAGTGCAGCACCCTGGGCTCCGCTGCTAGACTCCATGTGTGCCCATGCAGCACAGCCTCCGTGCAGCTTGTTGCCATTGTGCCCTATGCACCAGTGCAACAGTGCAGCCCCCTGCCGGTGGCAGCCCCTCAGTCTTGAGAAGGTGTGCCCTGTGGATGCCCTGCGTGTGTGCCAGTGCAGCCCATGGCAGCACCTTCCAGTTTGTAGTGTCTGCGTGGCTGCAGGGTGCTCTCCCCCCGCCCTGGCTGCAGCCGCAGGGCCTCTTCAGCCACCCCATCCCAGACTCGAACACCTCCTCCCCTCGCTCTTCCAGTGACCAGCTCATCGCTGCCGAGGAGTCCGTATGCGACCCCCAGCCAGCATTCTAGTGCACTATGGCGCTCCCCGACACAGTGGTGGGGGCGGCACATGCAGCGAGGCACCTCTGGCAGGATGCAGGGCTGCGCTGCCCCTTGGGCCCAACTTCTCAGTTTCCGCCAGTTCATGAATCTGCCCATTGACATTCTGATTTGCTTGTCTGCCGCTCTCTGCAGCTGCCCCTCAGTGAGGCAGTTCAATTGCCACCACTGTGGCCTGCACACAGCGTGCCCCAGATTTTGCAGATATACGACGTCGTCCTCAAAGTTTCATTTGCATTTGCTCTCCAAGAGATGCCTTCCCCTGGCAACAGGAGACACAGGAAACACAGATGAATGTGTCACGCTGCAGCATGAAGTGTGTGTCACTACACCTGCCCACACCTGCGTGCATTTGCATTGAGAAAAGACAAGACAAGTGGACATACAGGCAGGGCCTGCACACCTGCATGGCAGCAAACTCAATCATTGCAGCAAACTGCTATGAAGTGTAATCCCACAACTTTCAGGATATACCCCACAAGTAAAGCTTTGTTGGATGCAACGACTTTGCAATGCTGCGTTCGACCCAGCGCCTCCTTGCTCGAAGCCTCAAAACGGGGTAAGCGCAGCAGAGCAACCAAACTTTATGGCAGAGCTGATGTCTGGTGAGCATGGGGTGGTCCTGCATGCCTATAAGGTTTTGCAGCGCATCAGACAAGACGTTGTCTGCTGCAGGGCTCCTGGCAGACCTTGATGAGCAAGCTCCACACTCCACCAAACTCTACGCTTGGAGTTTGCTGGTTGGAAATGGACTCATCGCACCAGAAGTATGGCTAGAGCGTGACATGAGCAACACCCTCCTTCTGTACCACCCTGTCCCATGTCTGCGAGCCCTGCTCGCCTTTGGCCAGGGCCAGTGTCAGGCCGTGCTCAGCGCGGGCGAACAGGCAGCCAGCATCCAGCAGCATGTTACTCAGCAGGTGACATATCAGGCATGCTAGCACTGAGACCTGTCCTCCATTCCCTTGCCAGCACTGCACACTCATTGCTTGACAGAGAGTGTTGCAGGCACACTTGTGGCAGACTGAGCTCGAGGCAGAGTATGCAACCAGGCGACAACAGCATTCTGACGCTGCTGCATGGCTTCCTGGCATCGCTGAACAGCTGGCTCTGATGGCTGAGCTCAAAGAAGTATTCCGCAGCAGATTCAGTGCTAGTCAAAGTGTCACTGCTCTCCTGTCAACTGAAGCCACAAGGGCTCAAGAGGCACATCAGGACCCAAGCACATTCGCCCCAGAGGACCGCCCAGAAACCAGCAGCGCTGATGCGACTGCAGCGCAGCTGTCCCGCAACACAGCACCTCCTGGCAATGCCTCACCAATCACTGCTGCAGACATGCTCAGTATTGCCACTTCACCATCTGAGTTTACTGCCATGGACGAAGGACGCCAGGAGCAGCCTCCGCCATGGACTGAGACACCTCTCAGCATGCCCTCAAGAAGGACCTATCTTCCTGTAGGTGCCGAGGCGTTACAAAGTGACTCAGTTGGAGAACTTGAGGCTGGGCAACTGAATGTGTCAGCCCCCAGACCAGGCATGCCAGCACCTCCCCGCACCCCACCCGGCACACGACTGCCAGAGATTGGCTCATCAGCATACACACAGCAGGGCCTGCAGACAGTGCATGGCTCCTTTGTCATCATGCCAGTAAGTGACGACCAGCTGCCAAGTATGCACAACTCAATGGTGGCTGGCATGGAAGAGGTTCAGATCGCATCTTCTCGCGCTCTGTCTTAGCACACAGAGGCCAGGTTGGGCCATTGACAACTCAGCACCAGATGGCTGGAAGGTGCATTTGCCCGCTCAGTGTGTAACTGAAGACACTCTTTGTTGATGTTATGAAAATGAGGGCTTCAGGCAGTGCGCCTCTGGTCATCAGCACTTGATTGACCAAGGCACAGCTGCCAATGATGGACATGTAGTTCCTAGCATGTGTCCTCAGAGGACTTCTGCTGATCCTTGCTTCTGACACCAGCTGCCTGCAGCCTGCAGGCAATGAGCTTGCCATCAATCTCCTGAGAGTGTGCACATACAAATAGAGACCCGCTGCTAACCCCGCACCTGGATTGAAATTCAGCATCACGGGCAAACTCGTATCGAGCCCACTCGACATCGTCCAGCTTGTGCAGACCAAACACATTGAGGACGCGCTGCCAGAAGGTTTGTGTCTGGGGTACTTCATGCTCAGCTTTGGCTGCATGCCTCAGAGCTTTCCGGCTGGGCTGCTGTCCCTCAAAGTGCCGCTTTGCTGCCTCTCTGAGCTGTTGCTGTTGGGCTGCGTGAACTGCAAGCCTCCCGAGGACGCCTGCACAGCGCAACGAGCCAGGTAAGACACCATGTCACGGTTCTCAGCCGCCTCATGGCTGGCAGCAACACTCACGGTCATCTTCGAGCAGGCCCTGCTGGACAAGCCAGACACGCAGACGCCACCCTGGCTGTGCTTGCAGCCAGAGCAGATGGCTGAAGCCAGCGGCTGCCCCGCACACTGCTGCTGCTGGGATCGTCGTCGCCTTGCCACCTGCAGGTAGGGTTTTACTTTGCGGCATGGTACAGGATTGATGTCAGGCGAAAAGAGGAGTCACACTTCTACGCTGCACCCCAGCCAGGATGGACCCGGTCACTGCGCCTGCGACAATGCTGTTGGCAGGACTGTCTGCACATCTCAGCAATCGCGTGGTTTCTTGAAGACCTGCAGCAGCTGCAATTCTTCAGTGGCAAAACATGTCAAACCTCAGCAGGCTGAACAGCTGGCAGCACCCTCACCTGCAAATCCCCCAACACACACCAGACAGCTGACTCCTGTGCCAATCGAGTAGGCTGCAACAGGCTTGCCCCTTGCAACTGCAAGTATGCTGCCAAGGGCACTGCCTCCAAGTGCTGCATTGTGTGGTGAGCATCCGTAGAAAGAGAGGGGTCCAGGAATGTAGGGCGAAGGGGATGCCCCACCTGCAAAGCCAGTCTTGCTGCCCAGGCGGGATTGCCACCCTTCGGTCTCCTTGCAATGAGTGTGAGCAAATGGCATATGCTCCTGCAGCAAGTTGATCGGCAGGGCTGAAAAGAATTATGGTGACTGACCTACACGCACCTGACAGCCGCCCTGCCCTGCCCCCGACATCTCCCAGCAGAAGTGCAGGTTAAAGTTGCCTTGATCAGCACACTGCTGATCTCGGTCCTGCCACCATGTCGTCCAACCGCATGGCCAAGAAACAGCAGGTTTGCAGTGCATCCATCTGGGCCTCTTCCCTTGCCTGGATCTGAGTGAGAATGTGGCCTTCCTCTCCCCCTTGCTGCAGTATGACAAGAAGCTGAGGGATTTCCTCAGCACCTATGACCGGGCGTTCATTGTGGCTGCGGACAACGTGGGCTCCAAGCAGTTCCAGGACATCCGCAGGGTGAGCTGGGACCTGAGGGTGCACACTGCCACCATTGGTAGGGCTGGAGCAGGGGGCAGGCCAAGGGCCAGAGCTGCGCTGATCAGCCCATCTCCTGCAGGGACTGCGCGAGCACAGCGTGGTGCTGATGGGCAAGAACACGCTGATGAAGCGGTGCATCCGCCTGTACTGTGAGGGCGAAGGCGACGAGAAGTGGACCCCTCTGCTGGAGGAGCTGGTCGGTAATGTGGGCATCATCTTCACAAAGGTGAGTGGAGCAGCATCTTGCAGCTCTCTCTGTCGGGGGAGAACAACAATATCTACATGCTCCCCGCATGAGAGGACCAGTTGTAGTCTGTGTATGCTGGCCCTCTTGATACCTTTGACTGGGAGTGCCCACTTTGGCAAGGCATTCTGAGGAGCTGCCAGAGTCAGGCTGCCTGATACGCAGTGTGTTCTTCCGTCTGCTTGTTGAGGCACTGGGCTACTCTCTGCAGCCCCACCCCAAACTCTTGCCTGGTGGGCACTGCCTGCAGGGTGACCTGAACGAGGTCAGGGAGCAGATCATGTCCTTCAAAGTTGGCGCCCCTGCTCGTGTCGGGCTGGTGGCCCCCAACAGCGTGGAGGTGCCTGCCGGTGGCACTGGGCTGGACCCCTCCCAGACTAACTTCTTTCAGGTGTGCAGCTCTGCCCCTGTGCAGCCTGAGGGAGGATGTGTTTCATGGAAGACCTGTGCAGCTGTGGCTGTATGTTTGCAATGTTGGGCCCTCTGGGCTGTGCAGTGGGTAGCTGTGCTGTGCACCCCTGTCTGGTCAGGGCTGAGCACAAGCTGCACTCCTGAGGGCAGCGACCCCATCAGTGAGCTTCTGTGTGTTGCCTGCAGGCTCTGAACATTCCCACCAAGATTAACAAGGGTACTGTGGAAATCGTGGCGCCTGTGAGCCTGGTCAAGGAGGGCGAGAAAGTGGGCGCCTCAGAGGCCACCCTGCTCGCTAAGCTGGGCATCAAGCCGTTCTCATACGGCCTAATCGTCACCAGGGTCAGCCTTTGCACAGCACTCAAAGGCTCTTCGCAATCTGAGTGATGCTGCAATATGCATCTAGCTGCAACCGCTCTACCTGTAACACTTATGCGTGCCCTTGATGCAAGGGTCCGCAGCTCCTGCGTGTGAGATGCAGGTGTTTGATGGGGGGTCTGTGTATGACCCCAAGGTGTTGGACATCACTCAGGAGGACCTGAAGAAGTCGGTGACCACCGCCATCCAGCGTGTGGCTGCAGCCTGCCTGGCCATTGGGTACCCCACCCTGGCCAGCATCCCCCACAGCGTCATCAATGGCTACAAGCGGGTGCTGGCTGTCTCAGTGGAGACAGACTACACCTTCCCACTGGCAGAGAAGGCGCGCAGAGTTTGCCTGCTGCTTACTGGTCAACTGGACATGCACATGCTGCCTCTGCTGTGCTGCTCGGGGTTGTGCTGCTGCCCAGAGTCATAGCCGTCCTCCGTGCATGCTCAGTGTTGCTGAGTCAGCTGTGCTTCTGTGCTGAATTGGGAGTGCTGCTGCCCTTCCTGTTTGCCAGACTGACTGTCACAGCCAGTTGTATTCGTGTTGCTTTAGGTGAAGGAGTACCTGGCTGATCCCTCTGCCTTTGCATCGGCAGCCCCTGCTGCCGCTGAGGAGAAAGCAGAGGCCAAGGAGGAGGCCAAGCAGGAGGTGGGCGGCTGCAGCTGCATTGCCTTTTGTGTGGCTGGCCGCTGCCTGCCCTGCTGTAGCCCGCAACTGATGCTGCACTATGGCTCCTGCTGCCATGCCAACATCTGCCATTTGCGCTGTTGGTGCCAGCTGCAACATGAAATGGTGATTGCTACAGTGACTCAATGTTGTGTTTCCTGTAATGCAGGAGGAGGAAGAAGAAGAGGATGACGACATGGGCTTCTCCCTGTTCGACTGAGCCTGTGCCGTGCCTGCTGCCTCGTGTTTTGCATCGATGGCCTCTGCACTTCACACAAAACGTGTCTTGTGTAACTGCCTCTGCATTTTACGCAGACCGTGCCTGCATAACAAATTTTTCATAGCCATTGGGCACAAACCAATTCGAAAAGTCTTCAGACTGACGCAGTTGGGTCATGTGGGGAGCCATCTTCTCTAGAAGCGGGTCATGGAGGTGTGGGCCAGATGCCAGCATGCTGCGGTCAAAAACTGTGTAGGGCTGTCCATCCATTGTGGTGACTCGGCCCCCAGCTTCACGTACTAGCGGTACTCCAGCTGCACAGTCCCAGGGCTTCAGCAGAAATTCCCAGTATGCATCTGACATGCCTGCTGCAACATGGCACAGATCCACCTGCAGCCAGCATTGCATACTTGCGTGCAACATGTGACTGAGCTACATCCCAAGCAGGAACAGCAGATCACAAACGGGCTGCTTACCGCAGCTGCACCCAGCCGCCGGACACCCCTGCTGGCATCTGTCAACTCTTTGAAGAGCTCCATGTTGGTTTGCCAGGGGGCCCCATGGTCATACCCGAAGCCAGTCACCAGAAGGGACTGCCCCAGGTTTGATGTCTGAGTGACGTTCAGGGCACAATCATTGCAGGTAGCACCACCGCCCTCTGAGGCAGTATAGAGACGCTGCATCCAGGACCCGAGTCCCCCACTGAACTCGACAACTGCTGCAGCCACTGGAGCTGCCCGCCACAGCACTGCTTGAAACAAGGCATCGTTACTGGGCTTCATGAGGCTGGATCCTTGTGTGGTGGGCCCTCACCTGCTACTGAGACTGCAAAACTTGGATAACTTGAGGCAAAATTGGTTGTACCTGCAGGAAGCAACATGTTGATGGCTGAGGGGGAGGTAGCTGGGCATGCTGGCCAGCGTGAGAAGTGCTTGCCATCCAAGGGATCAATGGCCCACAAGAACTCGCTGTCGGCATTGCCTGACATGCCACCCTCCTCGCCCAAGAAGCCATGATCAGGGCACTCCCGCTGCAACACCTGCACAGGGCAGCCCTGCATCTGATCCCTGCAGGGGCTAGGCAGCCCACACAGCGGCAGTACTGACCTCCAAGATGGCAGCCTCGCTTGCTTTGTCTGTGTTGGTCACTAGATCTGCAACGCCCTTGAATTCGATGCGGCGTGGTTGGTCCACATTGCTCTGCACAACCTGTGCCCAAACAGTTACACCTCAGAGCCTGTTTATGTGCATCGAGCAGAAGGAGGTGAGTGCATGACCTGTGCCCCAGCCTGAGCAGCTGTTGTGGCTACTGTCAGCAGCTCGGTATATTTGTTGCTGGCCATCACCATGCCTGAGGACCTCCTCCTGGGTCTGCAGTGAAATCTTATACATGGGCTGAGCCTGGGTGGCAAACTAGTCTGGATGCAGGCCATCTGAAGATCTTCAACTCCATGGCGTGACCAATCGCCTTGACCAATCGCCTCCCGACGCACACTGGTTCTTTCTTCGCATTGCTGGCAGGCCCAGGGCAAGCTCCACTGCAGCAGGCCAGGAGGTCAGCTCCTCAAATTAGGAGGGCACATCGCCACTGCGGCACATTGGGCAGGGAGGTAAGCCTCATGTTTGTGCTTGCAGTGCATGCGTTGAAGCTTCATCCAGGGCAAATTGGCTGTGAAGCTGTCCAGGGTTAGCCATGCATTGGTGGAATCAAGTCAGATGGTGGCAAGCTGCCCCACAGAGAGTTGCGAGTCCAGCTGGCAGCAGCAGACCTGCGCACCAAAGCCGCTGTGGGCGCTGCTAAGCGGTCTGCACAAATATAGCTGGCTGCTGCACAGCGGCGGCGGGCCAACGAGGCAGAGCATGCCAAAATGGCTGCCAGCCCGCAGGTGAGGGCGCTGCACAGCTATGCACTCTGCTGACTGCCGTTGCTCAGTGACAGGCCAGCACAGCGCTTTGCCTGCTCCAAAACAATGTGTGCCCACTGCAGCGTGCCCACTGCAGCGTGAGGCTGGGCACATTAGCTGCCGCCAAGTGCTGTAAGAAGCTGGTATGCAAGGCCAAAAAGGAAGATGATGAGCTGCAGAGCCAGCCACAGGAAGCTTTGCAGCAGGCACAGGAGCAGTGTGTGAAAGCAGCTTTGCAGCAGAGAAGCCTGCAGGGGGTCAGCCCAGCTGGGCGAGGCATGACAATATTGTCTGCTAGTCCCAGCTGACTGCACCGACGTTGACACATGATCGTGCAGGCCGCGGTGCAGCGTTTCAAGCTGACAGAGACGCCCATGCAGTGGCAGCGGCGTGCTGAACAGCAACAGAGACGCTGACGTGCTGACGACTGGTTAAGCAGGCAGGACGGTGGGGTGATGCTGTCACGCCTCTGACAGACCTGCATGAGATGCAAGCTGGTGCAACCCTTCAAACTTGCCTCCAGGCAAAGTGTAGTTTGGTAGTAGCCGTCCTGACGTCCCACTGCCCGTCTCAACATACCAGTCGCATTGGGGCTGCCTTTGGTGACTCCTTAAGCAGCCCTGACAAGGTCTGCAGGTGAGACCCGGCTCATCAGGGATCAGCATGATGTTTTCCAGTGGTGTTCAGCAACTGTGGATGTGGGCACCTGCTGCAGGGACACAAGACTCTATGGACTCATTGGTCGTAGCAGATGCCCACTTTGCTTACTGCTAAGGCTTGAAGGCTCAGAAAGCACCCCTGCATGATGAGGATGGAGTTGACTGCTGCTGCCGACTGCTTATTTTACAAAAATCCCGAACGCTTGCCTCACCCAGCCACGCCTGATTGGGTCTGCCGCAGATAGCAGGCGCTTGAGCAGCGCTTGAACAGACGTGAAGCTACAGAATGCAGCTGTGAGCGGCTGGCCAGCTCAAGCACTCCACATGGCGGATCAGAGGGTGCAGTGGATCAGGACCAAGGCCTGCAACGGCCTGGGGATTGACCAGGATTTGTTTGATGCCTGTGCCAGTGATGTCGAGGCGCAGCAAGACCTGGCAGGCTTTCTGGACGGAGGTACGTGTAGCTTCTGGTCCTGCAGTTATGCCATCAGGCGAGACACCAAGGTGTACATGCATGAATGTGCATGGTGCCTGGTGCAGGGACACATGCATCTGTGCTATTTGTCTACCTGGATACAGTCACCGTCATGCCTACCAGGGCTGCAGCAAGGTAATGACGAGCAGCAATGAGAGGAGGAGTGGTGCGGTCACGATGGAGTGCAAGAATCACTAACATATGCAACTTCTGCCCTGCAGTCCCATCATGGCCATCAACAGTGCTGGAGCGCCTATGGGGCTCACAGGTCATGCCTTGTGTCAGCTTGAGTGCCTGTAGAAGCCCCTGTGTCTCAAATTGTCATTGCGCCAGCTGCAGATACTTCAGTGGCAGGCAGCCTAGATGCGCAGGAGACTGCAGAAGTGCCTGGAAGCACTGTGGACGGGTCTGCTGTAGACAGCAGCAGCCCTGCAGAGCCGCCTGCAGCGACGCCTGAAGAGGCAGCAGGGCTCTCTGTGTATGAAGGCCCACCTGCAGCAGCCCCAGTCAGTGCACCATCTGCAGCAGCAGGTTCCCTGCAGGCTGCTGCTGCAGATGGTGAGCCCGCGCCCATCCCGCAGGCTGCCGCGGTGCAGGGGGCTGTCTCAAAGGCTGCAGCCACCAAGCAGGTGGTGCTGGGGCCTTGCTGCCATGATGTGTCCGTGGAAGGGTGTGAGGCTGCGTCCCAATGGTGGCTGCATCCCTGTGGTGTTGCCCTGCGGTCTGCTGTGTAGCCTGGCTGTGCCATGGGGTCTCACACATGTGTGAAGGCAGCCAATGCAGATCCTGATTTGCAAGGTTCTGCTTGTGTGCAGGTGGTGCGCATGTGCATGTCACACCTGCCAGACATCAGCGAGCGCTGCGAGGCTGTCTATTTTCTGCGTAACACCCCGGCCGTGCTGGTAGCCACCGACATGGACAAGCAGGTAGACTATGGCGTCGTTACTCAGGGGCCCTTGCTGAAGATGCTGGAGCAGGTGAGCAGCAGGGTCCATTCAGCTACCAGTTGCTGTTTAGCAGCATGTGAAGCACGACCAGGGGCAATCAACCACCTCATGACGGCACTGCAGGTGCTGTCCAGCGTCTTCGTGCCGCTGCTGGTGAAGAAGGTGGGGGCCAGCAAGGGCCTGGCAGGCATGTGGGACGCACAGGGCACTCCCAGCGCACTGTCTGAATTCCTGGGGGACCTCAACAAGTTCGTCAGCCAGGTGCACAACACCCAACAGCAGCTGACAGGTGAGCAATATAGCACCGTGCTGTGTTGTGATTGCAGGCAGGCAGCAAGCTGGCCCTCTTGCTCATCCTGCCAGATGCCAGGCCAAGACCATGCAGACCACTTTTTTGTCCTTCTCTGTGCGGTCTCCCAGGCAGACATCCGTGCCGTGCTGTGCCGCAGGTGACCTGCACCTGGTCATGCCCAGTCTATTTGTGGAGGATGTGGAGCTGGCGGCCCGCGACGATGACCTGGTGCAGGACCTTGAACACTCCGTCTCAGAGTGGAGCCTGGTGCTGGGCGAGGTCATGCAGCGGGAGTCTGAGAAGCATCCCAGTGGCACTGGGCCCCTTGCAGGTGCGCTTGCTGCTTGGCTGTGTTTTGCTGCCCTGTGCAGCACCCTTGCAGCCAGTTGAGTGCATTTTTCTGGATCTGTCCTCTGAGTACTCGTCCTTCAGCATAATGGCAGCAGCCCTGCACCTTGCCTCACTGAACTGTGTTGTTGCCTTGCAGAGGTAGACTTCTGGCGGCACCGTAACACAGCCCTCAGCAGCCTCTACGAGCAGCTCAACCTGCCTGCAGTGAAGACCTACATGTCCGTGCTTGAGGTTGGCAGCAGCGATCAGAACCTGCTGGCCAGCTTCAAGACACACTTCACAGAGTTAAAGAAGGTGAGCCCTGCATGCTGATCATTCTGAGGCTGTCCTCTTGCACCCATGCCTGCTGCTGGGCAGGACCCCTTGGCATATTCCTGTGCTCCTGTCAGGGGTTCACAGCTATACTGCTGGCAGCCTGTCTTGATGAAGCGTCCTGTTATGTCCCTCCTGGTGCCTGTGCTGCAGCTCACTCTAGAGGCTCGTGACAATCTGAAGTTCTTGACCACCCTTGAGCGGCACTTCAAGAATATCATGTATGGGCCCCTGCCTGGCATTTTGGACACCCTGCCGCCCATGATGAACGCCCTGCGTATGGTCTGGATCATCAGCAGGCACTACAGTGATGATGTGACTATGGGGGCACTCTTTCAGCGAGTGGCGCAGGAGATCGGGGACCGGGTGGAAGCAACTATTGATCTCCAGGTGGGCATGTTCGCTGGCCCTGCTGGGCTTGCTGCTGCATGCATGGCATGCTTGCCTCCAGGATACTTCCAGCCGGGCCTTACCAGCCGCCACAGGTCTGTTAGCTGCCTCTGCGGGACGCTCTATGCTTGTGGCAGGCTCTTGCCGACCCATGTGTCTTGGCTTGCCTGGCCGACCTTCACAGGCCTGCTAGGCTTGTGCAGCTGACTAGCTCTGTGCTCAAGGCCTGCCCCTGCCTCCAGAACACAGTGCCCGGACGGCGCAACGACAGCCTCTTGCTAGGTGCCGCGGGGATTTCTGCCCCATGCATGGCCTGCTCATGCCTTCAGCATCTGCCGCCCAGGCGGCGACAGGCCTGCTATTTAGCTCTGCACGAATGCAGAACAGTGCCAGTTTAAGCAGGTGTGTGCAACCATTGCTGACTGACTGTGTTCCCCTGCCGCTGTAGACGCTTTTCAAGGTGTCCCCAGCTGCGGCTGTGGACATTCTCAAGGTGGCCAAGAGCGTGCTGGAGCACTGGTATGCCACCTACATGCAAGTGCGCGAGAAGATTGAGATCAGCGGCAGGGACGCGCGCTGGGAGTTCAGCAAGCAGATGTTATTTGAGCGGACCAACTTTATGGTACGTGCCTGTCACTAGCCCAACACCCATTGCAGCTGGTGTCAATCATGAGGGCTTGCTGCTGGATCTCGTCCTTCTGAAAGGCATTGCGGCACGTCCATTCTCGTTGCGATTGACTGATGCCCATGCAGGTTGACGTCTGCAGCGACTTGACAGACATGGTGGAGGTCATTGACGACTTTCACAAGTTCTTGGGCCCTGAGTTGAAGGCAGTCACTGGTGACACCCAGGTATGCGCTCCACATAAGCTTGTTGCTGCAGTAGATTCTCATGACCTGCAGGAGCCAACACTGGCCTGACCTGCAGCATGCTACGGGCTGCTGGCGGGTAGGCTATGCCCTGAAGGTGTCTTATGATGCTGTAGGGCATCGATCTTGTGAATAGCCGTGTCCAAGCCATGGTCGTGCAGCTAGAGTCGGTGGATTTCAATGTTTTCGAAAAGGCGGCAGCTGCCCAGTGGCAAGCTGCCAAGAAGGCCTTCATGAGTAGCAGTGACCACATCAAGGAGGCCACCAGGGAGCTCATCGACACCTCCTTCAGGTGTGTATGCTGCAGCAATGCTCCTTTTCAAGCCAACCATGGGCTTCTCAGCTTTAGCAGTCCCATCAGGAGTGCAGGCAGCCCCGGCTGACCCCTCCCCATCATAGCAGATCCTGACTGATTCCCTTCACCTTGCAGGAAGCTGCGAAGTGCAGAGGCTGCCTTTGAGCTGCTGGAGAACTTCAAGTCCATCAAGTCGCAGGGCGCCATCCGCAAGCAGATGATGAACAAGATGAATGACATCCTGCAGCAGTTCAGCAGAGAAATCGATGCCACTGCAGCCATTTTTGATTCCATGAAGGTGAGCAGCAGAGCTTGCGGCTGGTATGGTTCAAACTGCCATCTAGCTTGCTGTACAGCACAAGATGGCCTGCAGGGTGATCCCCCAGTGACCCGCAACCAGCCTCCTGTCGCGGGCGCAATCAAGTGGGAGCGCTCCCTCTTTCAGCGTGTCAAACAAACCAAGCAGAAGCTTGACACGGTGGAAAAGGAGCTGATGGCAGATGAGGGTGGGCAGCAGGTGGGTGCTCTGTAAGGTGCCCAAGCTTTTGCTGTGCTGGGTTGCATCGCTTCATGGTTTCTGGTCGGCCACCAATTTTTCTGCTGCTCTCCTCTGTTGCAGGTCCATGCCAAGTACATTGCTCTGGCACGCTCAATGCAAGGCTTTGAGAAGCACTGGTTCAACCAGTGGCAGGAGAAGATCGATCAGCTTGCTGTGCTGCACCTGAAGCAGCCCATCCTGAAGGAGGATCCTGAGACCAAGAGGTCTGCTATTTTGCAACATGAAGTTGCCTCATGCTCAGCTGCACAGCCTGCATGGCCCTGAATCTGTCAGTGTCTCACCCATGCTGCGTGCCTGCAGGGTCAGCGTCAACTTCAGCATGCAGCTCATCAAGCTGATCAGGGAGACAAGATACCTGGACCGCATGGGCTTCAACATCCCAGAGATTGCCCTAAATGTGACCCTGCAGGAGGAAAAGTACTACTCCTGTACCGATGGACTGGCCAATATGCTTGACCAGTACTACCAGGTGACAGCAGCACCCGTTGCAGCTTCTGCAGGCGCATCCTCAGCATGTGCTGTTGTTGGCGGGCAGCATTATTGTCCAGCTGTAAGGTGGTCAGGGCACCTGCTCAGCTGCTGCACTCACTTGCCTCAATCATGTGCTATCGTGCAGGTGACAGAGCAGCTGACAGGTGTGGAGCAGCACCTGCTGTCCCAGCGCCTGGCCCAGCTGCGAACAGCGCTGAATCCAGGCTTCAGCCCCCTCAACTGGAACTCACTTGGCATCCCTGACTTTGTGGCATCTTGCAACAAGGTAAACATGCTCAAGCTGACTTCGCTGTTGTTCAGCTCAATGGTAACAAAGCAGCAGGCACACTGCAGACAATCATGCAGTCTGAGGCGCAGGTGACTGTCATGGAAACGTTGGCGACGGCCCAAAACAGCTGCAGCTTCTGAGCATGATTGCTCAAGGAAAGTCAGTGACAGCACTGTGACCTCTGCAGGCAATCACTGAGTTCCAGTCCCTGATGAACCAGGTTCAGAAGAGCTCCAGCATCATTGAAAAGGTGGTGCATGCCATCGCCAATGCCAGGATTGTGCAGGAACCATCCAACTCAGACAGTTGTGACATCATGGATCTGCAAGAGTTTTATGAGGTCATGGAGCGCCACAGGATGGAGGTGAGGTGCTGTGTCTGCAACGTCAGTCATGCTCACGCAATTGCGTCGCCCTCAACCTGGTACTCCTCAGCTTCTGAGGCCAGCTGGAGCCTTTCCTGCATGCCTGGGCGGCCAACGTCCTGCTGCAGCCTGCACTCTGCCTGAGCAGGAGCTGTCCAGTAAATGCAGCTTGATGTGGCCACAGCTGCTGAGACATGTTGTGCATCTGATGTATGTGATCTGTGCCCCTGTGCTGCCTGCGCATGTGCTAGTGCGCCTGTGCCATGCATGCAGGTGGTGGAGGATCTGGTCAAGAAGCACAAAACCATCGGCCCCCTGCTGCGCAAGGTGGAGGAGACTGTGACGGGGACCAACACCGGAAAGTCCCCACAGCTGGCCAGCTACTATGCCCACTGGGAGCGCAGCATCTTCAACGCCCTGAACGCTATGGTGCAACAAGGCATGCGCACGCTGGTGGCCATGCTCAGCGCTCGGAACGCTAAGCGAGCTGCCGCAGCTGGGCAGCCAAAAAAGGCCCCTCTCTTCAAGGCAATCACTGGTGCACAGCTCTTCTCTGCATGTGCAGCAGGGCTGCAGCAGAGGTGCTGCTGCTGCTCCCTGTCATTTGCCAGCCTGGCGGTTGCTGCCTGTTAGCAAAGTCTTGCAGCAGCTACATACAGTACTTGGGCAGGCTGATGGCCACCTCTGCTGGCCTTCAGGTCGCAATGTCCCTCAATGCGCCTGAGATTGTGGTGCAGCCCAGCATCAATGACGCCAAGAAGGTGCTGGGCCGTCTGGCCCGCAACTTAGTGGAGTGCAGCAAGCCATTTGTGCGATGGATGGATGGGACCTGCATCGAGGCCCCAGAAATCCGGGGGGCTGCTGAGGATGATGAGCCCTTTGTGCACAACTTCTTCCTAGATGTCTCCCAAAACCCTCAGATTGTGAAGACCATGCTGGCGCTGACGCACAGCATACAGAAGGTCATCTTCAGCTTCAACAGGTGAGAGGGGCAGCTGTCACAGGACTGCGCATCTACTCAGCTCAAGGAAGCCTTGCATGACCCAGACCAACCCAAAGCATTGCTTGGTCAACCTGTTCCCTGCACAGCTGTCCCCTGCATGCTGCACCCCTGCCAAGCTGAGCACTGCCATGACAGGTATGTTGAGAGTTGGAAGCGTCACCAGAGCCTGTGGAAGACAGAGAAAGCCAGCGTGCTGGACAAGTTCAAGGTCAAGCGGCCCAGCAACGCCAGCTTTGAGGAGAAGCTGGCCAAATACAACAAGTTGGCTGGCGAGATCTGGGACCAGGTGCAGCGCCATTGTGGCCGTGCGCCCTGTGTTGAGGCTGTATTTTGCTTGGCAACTGACAATCTCTTGCATTGCTTGATATTGCATGCCTGGACCTCTTCCCTGGGTATATGCATCACAGGCTTGGTGTTGAGTAACATATGTGCTGCTGGTCTGCAGTCCAACGACTTTGATCTGGAGTTTGTGCGCATTGGCTGCCGGGGCCTGGCTGCAGCAGTGCGCGACGAAGCATTGGGGTGGGTGCGCGCGCTGCGAGAAGTCATGGGCGAGCTGGATGCCCAGAGCATGCAGGTGATGCTTCTGAGAGCCTTTAATGCCCCCATGCGCAGCAGTGTACAATGGGACATGGTGTTGGCTATAAAACCTATGGTGACTGCATGTCTGGCAGGCAGTATTCTGCCATTGTCACAAATGCCAGCAGAAGTCTGGCATCAGATACAGCCCTTGGCAAATCAAAGCATCAAACCATGCAGGGGCTCAGCAGCCTGCAGACTTTTCTGCAGCACCTATATGCTGCCTGCAATGCTACTCAAGTCTGCCACCTATGGGAGAACGCCAGGCTTGCTGAGATACATGACATGTGCAGAGACTGCGGGAGGACATGTCTGCACTGGACAGCGGGCTGCGCCGCACCCCTGAGAATCTTGAGGACCTCAAAGGTGTTCTGAACGTTATTGCAACCATTCGGAGCACCAGCATGAAGATGGAACTGCAATACAGCGACCTGGAGGAGAGGTGCAGGTCAGCAACTGCCTGCCAGTGGTGACATTGCTGGCACCTGAAGTGAGCAGGCTCTTCCCACTGTTGCCCTGACGAGCTGGGCCCAGGACTGCGCAGTGAGCATGCTGGTGCCTCTGCTCTGCAGGACTTGCCTGCTGTATGCGACTCCCAGCACGCAGCAGCCCCTGCAGCACCAGTATGACGAGGCCTGCACCCTGCGCCATACTTGGAAGGGCCTCATTGAGCTGGCAGGCACCGTAGACTGGAGTTTGTCAGATACCAAGCTCAAGTTCTCTGAGACTACCCGCCAGCAGGTTGACTCCAGGCTCTGTTGCAGTGCCACATTGTTGTCTCTGCTGCATGTTGATCTGCCTGAAGAATGAAAAGGTCACGCCTCCCAGCCACTGAACTGGTGTGCAGGTCAAAGCCTTCACGAGCGTCACAGTGGAGTTCTTGCAGCGCTTCAAAGCCGATGGGCCTGGCATTCCTGGCATTGAGCTTGCCAAGGCTTATGAACGCTTGAAGCAACTGCAGGTGTGCAAATAGACTGGCTACATGCTAGCATTGCCATGCCATAAGCAGCCACTGCAGCCCATGCAGCTGTGGCAGCGTACATCCTTCTGTCACTGTTGTGCATATCAGCTTGAATGTTGAGAGGCTGTGCTGCCACCCAAAAGCATTCTGTGCCTGTGCCTGCAGGAGGAAATGGACCAGCTAAGCCACCAGCGGGAGCAGCTGGTGCTGGCCGAAAAGCTGTTTGACATGGACATCACAGGCTACCCTGATCTTGCACAGGTGGGGGCAAAGGTTGGATGCTAAGTGCTGACGGTCCTGTGGTGCGTGCTGACTACTCAAATGGCCATTCTGATGAGCTGCAGGCAGAGTCAGAGCTCAAGAAGCTACAGCAGATCTATTCCGTCTATGCTGAGCATGTCAGCAATGTGCGCCAGTACTCTGAGCTGCTCTGGGCAGATCTTGATCTCAAGAAGATGGTGACAGGCACAGAGGAGGTGGCCAGAAAGCTCAGAGAGCTAAAGCATCTCAAGCTGCTGCCTGCCTTTGAGGCTGTGGAGAGGGAGATCCAGGGTTTCCAGAGCAGCCTGCCCCTCATGCAAGAGCTGCGCAACGACGCTCTGCGGAAGCGTCATTGGGATCAGCTCATGACCGTCACAGGTGCGCCTGTGCCTCCAGGCCGGCTGGCTCACACATAGGGAGCCACATCATCTTCCCAGCCTGCAGACAGTCAATCTTTTGCCGTCCAATGACACAAGTTGTCGGAGTCTGCCCATCAACAGTGCCCACCCCCAGCACAGCTTTGCTTCACAGGCCATGCTGAGCAGCAATTTGGCAGGCAGGGTCACCCTGGCTTCAGCCACCTTGTGTTACTGCTGTGCAGAGCAAAAGTTTGACATGGACCCCAAGACCTTCACGCTTGGCAAGATGTTCGCCATGCAGCTGCACAAGTTTGCTGCTGACATCTCAGTGATCTGCTCAGCTGCCACAAAAGAGCTGACCATTGAGCAGGAGCTGAAGAAGCTCAGTGACGTGTGGAAGGAGCAGAAGTTTGACCTTTTCAAGTACTCCAAGGGCATGAGTGATGACAAGGGCTGGGTCCTCCGGGGTGAGCGCCAAGCCAGCTGCTTGTAGCTAGTTCAATCTTGGAGATGCCTGAGTGGGGGGCCTCTACGAAGCATGTGAGTGCCTGGCAACAGGCGTGCGATGCTGGCTCAACACCAGCCTCTGCCAGTTGGGTGTTCCCCCCCTGCAGGCACCGATGAGATCACTGTGCTGCTGGAGGACATGGGGCTAAACCTCCAGTCCATGATGGCCTCGCGATTTGTGCGACCCTTCGCGGAGGAAGTGCGCAAGTGGGAACAGCGGCTCAGCCTGATCAGCGAGTGCATTGAAGTCTGGATGTTGGTGCAGCGCAAGTGGATGTACCTTGAGAGCATCTTCTGCTCAGATGACATTCGGCATCAGCTGCCCCAGGTGAGCACTTGGGGCCACACGGCAGAGTCGTGCTGCTTATGAGTGCTAGTAGCCTCCTTCCTCCCTGCATGAACATGCTGAAATCGTAGCTGCCATCCTTCAAAGCACATATCCCTGGCAAAGTCAGGAGGCATCGTCACCACAAGCTGCCAATACACATGTCTTGCACCGCTGCCATCACATAGCCTGCCTGATGCAGGAAGCCAAGCGCTTTGATGGCATCGACAAGGCCTGGAGGAAGATCATGATGGACACAGCCAAGAACCCCAATGTCATGGAGGCCTGCAGTGTGGATGGCAGGCTTGACATGCTGCGAAGCCTCAGCGAGCAGCTTGAAACCTGCCAGAAGAGCCTGTCAGAGTACCTTGACAGCAAGCGATGTGCATTCCCCAGGTCTGCCGTAGCCACCTGCATGGTCTGAGCCATTTGTGTGCAGAGCAGCACGCAGGTGCAATGAATCATCGCAGCAACTCAAAGGCTGCAGCAAGCATGCAGCTCACCATATTTGATCCCGTACAGGTTCTTTTTCATCTCAGATGATGAGTTGCTGAGCGTGCTGGGCACCAGCGACCCCTCCAGCGTCCAGGAGCACATGCTCAAGCTCTTCGACAATTGTGCTGCTCTCAACTTTGGGCGCAACAACAAGAGTGTCCAGGGCATGACTTCCTCAGAGGTAGGAGGCGTGCCCACAGCCACAAGCCAGCCCCTTGCTTGGCCGTGGCAGAGCACACATGCCTCCGGCTGCCGTGCCTCAGTTCACAAAGGAAGCCATTCTGCAGGGGGAGACTTTTGACTTCAGAACGCCTGTAGTCGTGGAGGGCCCTGTGGAGGCCTGGATGACAAGTGTTGAGCAGGAGATGCGCACCACCCTGCACAGGTTTGTCGACATCAAGGGCATGCCTTGTCTTCGGATTGCAGCATGGGAGCACCCTTGCAATGAAGCTATCTGCTGGAACGGCAAGACTGCCCTGCCAGCGTTTCTGAACTTCTGCAGCTCAAAGCTAGTGTCACTGTAGACACAGGCTGGTCTGCTGCAGGATCACTAAAGAAGGTGTCTATGAGTATGGCCACCTGCCGCGGCACAAATGGATCGAGAAGTGTCTGGGGATGGTCACTCTGTCTGGCAGTGCCATCTGGTGGACCTGGGAGACTCAGGATGTCTTCGAGCAGGTGCAAGCTGGCAACAAGTACGCCATGAAGGTGAGAGGTGCTGCTGCTGAGCATCACCTGCACAGGGGTTTGGCTGCTAGAACACTTCAGCACTTTGTTTGCATGCACCCCAGGCAGCTAAGCATCACAGAGCACTTCACTGCAGGAGCTGAGCAGCAAGCTCACCAGGCAATTGACTGACTTGACCACCATGGTCCGCCGCCAGCTTAGCAGCGAAGTCAGGAAGAAAGTTAATACCCTGATCATCACAGATGTGCATGCCCGGGACATAATCGAGTCGTTTGTACGAGACTCCGTCATGGACGCCAATGAATTTGCCTGGGAGTCTCAGCTGCGCTTCTACTGGAATGCAGATGCAGATAACCTGCTCATCAGGCAGTGTACAGGTGGGTCCTGTTCTGTCATGCTGACAGAAAATCAAGCAAAATTGCCATGCTTTCCTTTAGCAAGCCAGCTTATTGTGCTTTGAGTGCTGCAGCTCGCCTCACAGGAGGCCCATGCCATCTTTTCAAGCCTGCCTGCAGGCCAGTTCAGCTATGGCTTTGAGTACATGGGTCTCAATGGCCGCTTAGTCATCACCT
This sequence comes from Asterochloris sp. CNOR1, assembly GCA_963969365.1. Lineage (NCBI taxonomy): Eukaryota > Viridiplantae > Chlorophyta > Trebouxiophyceae > Trebouxiales > Trebouxiaceae > Asterochloris > Asterochloris sp. CNOR1. Next base: position 1,202,614 of record OZ017750.1, read on the forward strand.
CGCTGACTGACAGGTGAGGAGGACTGGCATGCAGGTCCCCAATCTGCAATCCTGAGTCCCTCTGGGTGCAAGGGTCACAAGACTCTGAGGCTGCTCTGTGCGCTTCCAGGTGCTACATGACCCTGACCACTGCTCTCACCTACCGCCTTGGGGGTGCCCCTGCTGGCCCTGCTGGTACTGGCAAGACAGAGACCACCAAAGATCTGGCAAAATCAATGGCACTACTTTGTGTGGTCTTCAACTGTGGTAAGGCTTTGGGTACTTTGAGGTCGTTGTCTCGAATCTCTGCAAGCTGCTCCTACCAGCTGCGCTGCCTGCAAGCTGCTCCTGCCATGGCGTCTTGCTGTTTCTCCTTTCTGAGCTCCAAGTTTCTGCCTCCTGCAGGTGAGGGGCTTGACTACAAGGCCATGGGCAGCATCTTCTCTGGGCTGGTCCAGTGCGGCGCTTGGGGCTGCTTTGATGAGTTCAACCGGATTGAGGCAGAGGTTCTCAGCGTTGTGTCCTCTCAGATTCGGCAAATCCAGGAGGCGCTGAAAGCTAACCTGGCCAGATTCCAGTTTGAAGGTGACAGATTGCTGGTGGCAACAGAGTACAGGATCAACACACTTTGTGTGGTTCAAAGCCTCATTATAGCTGCTGCAGGCAAGGAGATTGCCCTGGACCAGCGCAGTGGCATTTTCATCACAATGAACCCTGGTTATGCTGGCAGGACAGAGTTGCCTGACAACCTCAAGGCGCTCTTTAGGCCTGTCACCATGGTGGTGCCCGATCTCGAGCAGATCTGTGAAATCATGCTGTTCTCAGAGGGCTTTGACACTGCCAAGGTGAGCACCTGCCCCGTTCAGAAGCCATGCACAATGGCAGCATCTTTCGACGGTTTGTGTGAAAACAATGGACAGCCCAGCTTCTATTGGTTCCAGGCATGTCCAGTCCTGCTTTTCACCAGCATTGGCTTCCATGCCCTGCCCTGACAGCCTCTGAATTGGCCTTCACTGCTGCAGGTCCTTGCCAAGAAGATGACAGTGCTGTACAAGCTGTCTAAGGAGCAGCTGAGCAAGCAGCACCACTATGACTTTGGGCTCCGGGCCCTGAAGTCAGTGCTTGTCATGGCTGGCAGCCTGAAGCGCAGTGCACCAGAGATGAGCGAGCAGCTGGTGCTCATGCGAGCCCTGCGCGACATGAACCTGCCAAAGTTCATCTTCGACGATGTGCCACTGTTCCTGGGGCTCATCAACGATCTATTCCCAAGTGAGTCGAGCCTGGACCAGTCCTTAAGACCGTCTTGTTGTTCTGCGGCAGTGCTGCCTGCCCAGGGTGCTCCCTGTCTTCCCTGCAGGCATGGACTGCCCACGCGTCAGGTACCCTCAGCTCAACGATGTGGTTGAGGCTGACCTTGCAGAACATGGCTATCAAGTGCTTACAGGGCCAAGTCAGCAAGTTGACAAGGTTGTGCAGCTGTATGAGGTGGGGCCAGCCGCCTTGAGCTATCAGTATCATCAACTGTGAGGTTTTGAAGCATGCTGACCGTGCTGGGTGGGCGTCTCGCATCCAAGGCCATGTTTGATTGCAGGTGCTGATGACCAGGCACACTGTGATGGTGGTGGGCCAGACAGGTGGCGGCAAGTCTGTGATCCTTAACACTCTGGCCAGGGCTGAAACTAAAATGGGCAAGCGCACATCACTCTTTGTGCTCAACCCAAAGGTCAGCCGGGCAGTTTTGCCAGCTGCCCTAGCCCACTCCCTGCTCTTTTGAATCGCCTCCACCCCCAGAATGCTGGAGATACACCTCTGCGCATATGGTCTGTGTTCGCAAAGGGGCAAGCTGTCCCCTCTCCAATGCATCTGTCGCTTGCGTGCAGGCCATCAGCGTTGCAGAATTGTATGGCGTACTTGACCCCGACACTCGTGACTGGACCGACGGCCTGCTGTCCAATATATTTAGGGAGATCAACAAGCCTCTGCTGCCTGGCAAAGTATGGCAGCATAAATGCAGCCTCAGCTCATGTGGCCTGCCATTCACCCTTCTTGCTGTTGGTTGTCAGCAAAGCTCTTGCCTGCTTGTGTCCCGCCGGCCCTGCTGAGGTTGAAATGTGTCCTGCTGCAGGATGAGGCAAAGTATGTCATCTTTGATGGGGATGTGGACGCCGTGTGGGTGGAAAACATGAACAGTGTCATGGACGACAACAAGCTGCTAACACTGCCAAATGGGGAGCGCATTCGCCTGCAGCCCCACTGCCGACTGCTTTTTGAGGTGTGTGTTCAATTATAGCGTGCATACAAAATGCTGGTATACTGCAGCATTTGCTGGCCACTCAGGTCAATCAGCCTCCTGTGGGGGTGCTGCACCCAACCACGCACATTGCACACAGGCGGTGCCTTGCTGTGCAGGTTGGGGACCTGCAGTATGCATCACCAGCCACAATTTCACGCTGCGGCATGGTGTTTGTTGACTCCCTCAATCTGGGGTATATGCCCTACATTCAGACCTGGCTGGCTTCCAGGTGAGGAAACATGCACTCAGTCGCTGCCTCTGCAGCATCTGGAGGGCTATGCTCCACCTTGCTGGGCACTGCACCTGCAGGATCAACATCCAGGAGGCCAGTGTCCTCAAGCAGCTGTTCGACAAGTATGCTGTGCCCATTGTGGACTTTGTGATAGATGGCGTCGATGGCAATGAGCTCGTGAAGAAGCTCAAGCTCACCATTCCTGTCACAAACCTGAACCTTGTAGCCCAGCTGTGTCGTCTGCTTGGCACCCTCCTTCAAGAGAGCGGGCACTACAGCGATCCCAATGTGAGTGCCCTCATCTGCAAGCTATGCAAAACCTGCAAGGACTGCCAGTGTCTGTGCTGGCACAGAGCGCCCCGTTGAGTGGGGATAGCCTTATGTATGGCCCACTGATGGCCTGCCCTGCAGATCATTGAGGCCACATTCATCTTTTGCTGCGTCTGGAGCTTGGGGGCGGTCATTGCGCAGGAGGTTGGCTTGCCTGATCGTGACAGGTGGGGGTATCTGCTAGCCATCCAGATCAATGCCATGGCCATGACCGCAAGCTCAGTGTCCATGATGATGCTGCAGGTTTAATGAGTTTGTCACCCGCCTGTCTGGCATGGGAGTGGTTGACAACGAGAAGGTGCTGACAGGGCATCTGCCTGCCCGCTCACTGTACGAGTACTGCTTCAGTCCGGAGGACGCCAGCTGGCAGGTTGGCAGCTGGGCTTGTGCTCAACAGAGTGTATTCCCAGGCGGCTCACATCTTATGCTGCTGCTGCAGTCCTGGCGCAGCATGGTGACAGTCTACCAGCCGCCTGCTGATGGCATGTTTTCCAAGATCGTTGTCCCCACAGCCGATGTCATCCGTTCCAGCTGGCTTGTGCAGACCACAGTTGCTGCTGGGCGGCCCTGCCTGTTTGTGGGCCAGTCAGGCACAGCCAAGACACTCACAGTACAGACCTACCTTGGCAGCCTAGATGCAGCCACTAATATTGTGCTGAACATGAACTTCTCCAGCAGGACGAGCAGCATGGATGTGCAGCGCGCTGTGGAGGTGGGACACCTGCAGCACCTGGCACGCAGCCAACTCAGCCCATTAGACTTGCAAAGACCCTACAGCACATTGTACATGCAGCGCTCCAGGAGTGGAGGGTCCCACCATGTTGAGCTGAATTTGTTGCAGTCATGCCTGTGCCATGGTGCTTTCAAATGCGTCTGTGCTGTGCTTGACGAGTATGTTGCTTCCCTGCAGGAAACCACAGAGAAGCGCACAAAGGACACATATGGGCCCCCTCTGGGCAAGCGGCTGCTGGTCTTCCTGGACGATCTCAACATGCCCAAGGTTGATTCATATGGGACTCAGCAGCCCATTGCCCTGCTCAAGCTGCTCATAGATCGCAAGGTGAGGAGTCGTGACTTGCTAGCAAGACTTGCAACGTGGCGTGGTGTCATGCCTTTTGGAGCATTGCAGCCATAGATGCAGCCTCTGAAATAAGTGTGCAGGCGTGCAATCATGTGCATGCTCGTCTATGGAGGGCGGATGCTGCAGGGTTTCTACGATCGAGGAAAGGACCTCAACTGGAAGCATATGAAGGACATCCAATTTGTGGCAGCCATGGGTCCGCCGGGAGGGGCACGCAACGCTGTTGACCCTCGCTTTGTCTCCTTGTTTGACGTCTTTGAGATTCAGTTCCCCAGCAATGAGAACCTGAAGGCCATCTACAGCGCCATCCTCAGCAAACATGCAGCTGGTCTGTCAGAAGACTTGCGAGGTGGGCCGCCCTGCTGCCTGTGCAATTTCTCGCATGATCCAGCCTGCAAGCAATTTTTGCTGTGCTCTATCGCCAGGCTCCTAGATCTCCAAATTCTCTGACTGCATGTTTCTTGCAAACCGTTGATGTGTCACATTCCCACCATGTCTACCCTGCCCTGCAGGCATTTCCAGCACCCTTACAGATGCGCTCCTGGAGCTCTACACCTACATAATGGACAAGCTGCCCCCCACCCCCTCTCGCTTCCACTACATCTTCAACCTGCGCGATCTCTCCAGGGTCACTGAGGGCCTGCTGCTGTCCACACCAGACAACTTCGCCACTGTCGCCCAGCTTGTCAGGCTTTGGCGCAATGAGGTGCTGAGGGTGTTCCACGACAGGCTCATCTGTGCTGAGGACAAAAAGGTGGGTGGACCTTGTTGTCACCTTCCATTCATTTCTCCAGGGATGTCTTGCACAGACACTGCATGGACTTTGTGTCTCTGTGCTTCAACAAAAGGGCCACTTGTTTGCTGCAGCTGGTGCAAGAACGAGTTGCGGCCCTCATTCAGCAGAAGTTTCAACCAGCAGCAGACCACGCTCTTCAGAACCCTGTCCTATTTGGCGATTTCAAGACCTTCAAGCAGGTAAGAGGCAGCACAGCTGCTGCATCCTCCACCCAAAGCTGAAACATAACTGCACCATGCTGCATGAGCATCATGCACACTGGCATGGACAGGCACACTGGTGTCCCTGCTGCTGAGGTGTTACGACTGCAGATGAGTGAGCCACGCCTCTACCAGGACCTTGGCACTTATGAGACCATCAAGCCAGTGGTGCAAGAGGTGCTTGAGGAGTACAACATCAAGAAGAAGCCCATGAACCTGGTATTCTTTGACGATGCACTGGAGCACCTGACAAGGATACATCGCATCCTGCGCCTCCGCCAGGTTAGAGTGAACTTTGCGGAGCACAGCAGGGCACCTCTGCCCCTGTGAGGCAGCTACCAAGGCTGACCGACAACCAGCAGGTAGTCTCCATTGCATCCTGGCTGCATGCTGCTCTCTCACAAGGTATGTGTTGGCCTGCAGGGTAATGCGCTGCTTGTCGGCGTGGGCGGCTCAGGCAAGCAGAGCCTGGCCAAGCTGGCCGCCCATCTTGCTGGGTGTGACGTTTTTGAGATCACCCTCACCAGGGGGTACGATGAGATTATGTTCAGGGAGGCCCTCAAAGAACTGTATACCATGCTGGGCGCAGACGACAAGAAGGTCAGCCACCTCATAGTCCCCCAGGGTCACACTCCTGATGGGTGCCACCCTCGCTGGCCTGATGTGTGTCCGCCAATCTTTCTCATTCATCCTGCTGCTTCCTGCAGGTCATGTTTCTCTTCACGGATGCCCATGTAGCAGATGAGGGGTTTCTGGAGCTGGTCAACAATATGCTCACCTCTGGCCAGGTGCCAGCGCTGTATGATGATGCTGAGAAGGACGCTCTCATCTCTGGCATCCGGGAGGAGGTGTGTCACTTCCCATGCAGATGTGTGCAGCAATTATGACGCTTTTGCCGCTCTTGCAAATGCTTTGCACGGTAGACAGGATCACTAGCAGGTGGCAGTGCGATGCCAGGTACATGAGCTGGGTGGATTGTGGCTGTCTCAAACTGCTGAAGAATAGCCTGCTGTGTGATTGAGCAGCTTCCACAGCCTGTTGTGCAATGCTGCTGGAGGATGTCTGCACAGTCAGTCACATACCTATGCATTGGCTGCCCCAGGTTGCAAAGAAGGGGCTCACTGACACCAAGGAGGCCTGCTGGAGCTACTACGTGCAGAAGTGTCAAAACAACCTGCACGTGGTCCTGGCCATGTCCCCTGTGGGAGAGACGTTGCGCACAAGATGTCGCAACTTCCCTGGCATGGTCAACAACACAGTCATCGACTGGTTTGAGCCCTGGCCCGAGCAGGCCCTGCAGTCAGTTGCAACAGCATTCCTGAAGGTGATGGTCGATGGCTGGGGATGGCGACTGCTGACAACTTGCACAATCATGCTGTCGCACAAGCAGCCTGCTGAACGATGGCAGAGCTCATAGACTTGAGGGTGTGCAGCTCTGGAACACAGGATGTCCCTGCTGCGCCTCACTGACTGGGTCCAGCCCTTGACATGCAGGAAGAGGATCTGACTGAGCAGGACCGCAAATTAATAGTGTCCCACATGGTCATGGTACATGAAAGTGTGCGTGCAGCTAGCACACGATTTCAGGAGCAGCTGCGCCGCTACAACTATGTCACCCCCAAGAACTACCTCGACTTCATCCACAACTACAGGTGTTGCGCCACCTGCCTGCCAGTGAATGAGTGCAGCCTCCCTGATGCTACTGCATTGCTGTGTTGCATTGTCGCATCGATGCCCCTATCATGACCTGAGCCTGCACACCCCAACCAAAGCCACATCTTGGCTGCAGGCACGCACTGCAAGACAACAGGGGATCTTTCAGCGACATGGCATCGCGCCTTGATGGCGGCCTGCAGAAGTTGATCCAAGTAAGCAGAAGGCTGTGAGGGTGCCTGTGCATGCAACCAGTTGCCACAAGTGCCCTCTGTCATGGCAGTGGGCCTCAGGCCGTGAAAAGATGACGTCTGTTGAGGCAGCAGCTGTAGCTTTATGTCAAGCTGGCAGGCAACAGTGCATTCCCTGCTCATGCAGGCCGCTACTGAGGTGGATGCCATGCAAAAAGAGCTGACGCAGGCCAAGGTGGTGGTGGAGGCAGCCACGCAGGAGTGTAACGGGCTGCTGGAGGTCATCACCACTAACACAGCTGATGTGGAACAGAAGCAGGAGGTGGCAATGAAGACAGAGCAGGAGCTCAAGGTAAAATATCTGCTGAGGCGTGTAGTGTATCATGAGGTTGTTGTTGAAGGGAGCAGGAGGCACTGCCATAACCTTCCTGCTGAGGTCCATGGACAAGCTGGTTGACAGTGCATTGCACGGGTGCATTCCTGCAGGTCTCCTCCCAAGAAATCGCAGTTGAGAAAGAGGAGGCTGAGCAGGCGCTCGCGGCAGCCATCCCTGTGTTGGAGGAGGCAGCTGCAGCCCTGCAAGACCTGAAGAAGGATGACATCACTGAGATTCGCTCCTTCGCAAAGCCCCACATCTTGGTTCAAAAGGTGAGTCAAAGCAAGCTAAGGTGTTCTGTATACTCGCTTCTGCTGGCTCATGGATGTTTGAATGGATTCAAAGCTCAGCTGTTGTACTCTTTGTGCAGGTCTGTGAATGTGTGGTCATCCTGCGGGGTCTGAAGGATGTGAGCTGGGCAGGCGCAAAGGCCATGATGGCGGATGCCAGCTTCCTGAAGACTCTCATTGAGTTTGACAAGGACGGCATGTCTGACAAGCAGGTGAATGTGGCTGTCACTCACAGAGTGTGATTTTGTGCAGCCCTGTCAGCTGTCGGCAAAGCATTGCCTCTGCCACAACATCATTCCTCATCTGTGGCAGGTCAAGCGTGTCAGGGACTACATGAAGGACCCCAAGTTCACTGTAGACGACATCAAGTCCATTTCCACAGCTGGTGCTGGCCTGCTGAAGTGGGTCTTTGCCATGGTCAACTACTACAGGTACATCTGGCCATGTTTTCAGCTGTTATGTGAGCTCTGTGTCAGCGGCCAGCAAGTTGGTTGAGCTCGGCATGCCAGCCTTCAGCAGCGATCTCCCTGCTTGCAGTGTCGCACGCACTGTGGAGCCTAAGCGCAGGAAGGTGTCGGAGTCAGAGAAGAATCTAAGACTTGCCCAGAAAGAGCTGGCCAGAATCAAGGTGCTCTGACTGCTTGCCAAAGCGTCCTTAGATTGAGCTGGTCTACAGGCCTAGCAGTGATGGCTGCATTGCTGCACTGTGCATTCAAGTGTCACCAGTGTGAGCTCACCTCAGCCAGTGCTGTCTCTACCCAACTGCAGGAAGAAGTTGTATCCTTGTCTGCCCAACTGGCGCAGCTGCGGACCCAGTTTTCAGAGAAGACCACTGAGCAGGCAGACCTCAAGGCCAAAGCAGACCTGATGGAGCGCCGTCTCACAGCAGCCTCCAAGCTCATCGTGGGGCTGTCTTCTGAGCGCACACGGTGGACTTCAGACATGCAGGTAAGTTCTCCATGTGAGAGTGCAGCTGCCTCATGGCTGTGGGCTCTGACACAAGCAGCTGCATGCGCAGTCCTTAGCGGCTGATGGCCTCACTGGCGCTGCCCTGCAGGACATCTATCAGAAGAAGGATCGGCTGGTTGGGGACTGCCTCCTTACCTCCTCCTTCCTCTCATACTGTGGAGCCTTCACATTTGAGTTCCGACAGCAGCTGCTGCATGAGCTGTGGACCAAGGACGTCGCTGAGAGAAAGCTTCCAGTCAGTGAACCTTTCAGGTATGCATCTCTGTACAAACAGTTGATCTGGCAACAGTGCAGTCTAGATATGTCTCATTCGCAACTACAACTGTGTAGAGACGTTAACTAGAGGTGCTTTGCCGCATGCAGGCTGGAAACACTGCTGGCAGATGAGGTGGAGGTCACGAAGTGGGCCAGCGAGGGGCTGCCTTCCGATGAACTCTCGGTACAAAACGGCATCCTCACTGTGCGGGCAAACAGGTGGCCCCTGTGCATTGACCCTCAGATGCAGGTGAGCTTGGTTGCCTGCACGGCATGCTGCTCTGCCGGCATGGCCATGCTGCATACGGCACTTGCACCCTGTGCTGAGGTCCCATTTGAGCAGGTGTGCGCAGCCCACTGATCACCCTACCAAGAGGCATCATTTGCTCCTTGCAGGCCGTCAACTGGATCAAGAAACGGGAGGGCAAGCAGCTGGAGGGGAAGGTCAAGACCTTCAACGACTCAGATTTTCTCAAGCAGCTAGAGCTAGCCATCCAGTATGGCTCTCCCTTTCTATTTGAGAACCTGGATGAGTACCTGGACCCAGTCATCAACACAGTCCTGGAGAAAAGCTTCACATTGACGGCAAGGATTGCTGGACATGGCTGCATATGTCTAGTTTGCAGTGACCGATGCTGCTCCTGTAGTGTGCAGGATGTGTGCATGCTCCTGCTGGGCAGAGGGCGCTCTGCTTGTGTTGGCAAACTGACATGCAGCCTACGTGCAGGTCTCTGGCCGCAAGTCTGTGAAGCTGGGCGACAAAGACGTTGACTGGGATGACAACTTCAGGCTTTACATGAGCAGCAAGCTGTCCAACCCACACTATGGCCCAGAGATCAGTGGCAAGTGTATGATCATCAACTACTCTGTGACCCAGCCGGTGAGTTCATTGAGCTTTTGAGGGTCATTCTGCACTGCCTGCAGCACAGCTGAGCTTGCAGCTAAGCGCTGGGACCCTCCCCTGCAGGGTCTGGCTGACCAGCTGCTCAATGTGGTGGTGAAGCATGAACGTCCAGACCTAGAGGAGGCACGAGAATCGCTGATCGAGCAGATGAGCAGCAATAAGACGCTGCTGAAAAAGCTGGAGGACTCCCTGTTGTTCAACCTATCCAATGCAACAGGAAACATTCTGGATAACCAAGTGCGCCACAGCTTTGTGCAGTGCACTCACACCTCCCTTCTTGTTGGGCCCTTGTGCTGTTGCAGGTTGGCAGCCTCACAGCTTGTCTCTGCTGCTGAGCAATACCACACCTTAGTTTCTTGTTCATGCAGGCGCTTATTGCCACGCTTGAGGAGGCCAAAAGCAAGGCTGTGGAAATCTCACAGAAACTTGCAGAGGCTGCAGTCACAGCACAGCAGATTGACGAGGTTCGCATCAAGTACAAGCCTGCTGCACTGCGCGGTGCAGTGCTGTTCTTTGTACTGGCGAGTCTTGCAGCCATCAGCAACATGTATGAGTACAGCCTGGGCATTTTCCTGGGAGTCTTCAGCCAGACTCTGGCCACCTCAAAGAAGGTGGGACCCTGCAGGCTGCCAGCACAATCATTTGCATGGCATGCTTTGCCTAAGCTGCATTGATAGCGCATCTGGCTTGAACCATAGGCAGCAGTGTGAGCTGGTGTGCTCCATCAAAACAATGTCTGGCGTGCTACAGGATCTGGTGCTTGACAACAGGCTAAGATTCATTGTGGAGGCTCTCACGCTTGACATCTATAATTACACCTGCCTTGGCCTCTTCGAGAGGCACAAGCTCATGTTTTCATTTCAGGCGAGTCCACACCAAGGCACTTGGCCGCAGTTGATACCTTGGTATGCTTCACCCAGCATGTGCTTACCCACTCTTAGCTGTGCCCGTATGCAGATGGCTATTAAGATCCTGCAGGCTGAGGGGGCTGTTGATAACACTCAGCTGGACTTCTTTTTGAAAGGCAATCTGTCCCTAGAAAAATCACAACACAGGAAGCCTTTTGCCTGGATACCTGACCAGGTGATGCAGAGAAGTGACCAATCTGCAGCGTTCTTTGTTGCTCTTTGCTTCTCACATTGTACCCTGCGTCCTGCTGAGACTGAGAGTGTCGTGGGCGACAGGGGTGGCAAGATCTTTTACGTTTGCAAGAGATTGCTGGAGGCTCAGAGTCGGCGCCCCTGGCTGCGATGCCTGCTGAGATAGAGCACAATGAGCAGGCATGGCGGGCTTACTATGACAGCGAGACGCCTGAGTCTGCTCAAATGCCCAATGGATACTCTCAGAAACTCAACGCCTTTGAGCAGCTGCTGGTGAGCAACGTGCCCTTCCCTCAGTCCACTGTTGCAAGCCGCGACGTCCTTGCATCTTCAGGAATTTGCCTATCACCAAGCAAGACTGAACATCCAGGCAGACAACAAAGCTCAAAGATCTGCTGTGTTGCAGGTGTTGCGATGCTTGCGGGTGGACAGGGTCACCGTTGGCATCACCCGCTACGTGATTGCCAAGTTGGGCGAACGTTATGTCCAGCCGCCAGTCCTGGACTATGCCTCCATCTACATGCAGTCCACTGAGATGACGCCCATTGTGTTTGTGCTCAGCCCAGGCGCTGACCCAGCCTTTGACATCTTTAAGCTGGGTGCGGTGCTGCTGCAAGCACATCTTAGGGCGCTTGTCTCAAATGCTGTTGTGCCAATGTTGACTTCACCATGCAGGCGAGGAACTGGGTTTCAGGCCTGGTGTCAAGTTGAAGTACATGGCTTTGGGCCAGGGCATGGGCCCTCGAGCTGCAGAGGTGCTGGAGGCTGGTGCAGCTCGGGGGCTGTGGGTTATGCTGCAGAATTGCCATCTGCTGCCCAAATGGCTGAAGACTTTAGAAAAGATCTTGGAGCGTGTTGACAAGCCCCACAAGGTCAGTACAGCTATGTGCTCGTGTCCCAGCATCAGCTTGTATTCAGAGGCAGAGCAAGCCAACCCAAGTTTCACTTGCTGCAGGACTTCCGCTTGTGGTTGACAACAGAGCCCACTGACAGGTTTCCGCTGGGCATCTTACAGCGCAGCCTCAAAGTTGTCACAGAGCCACCCAACGGTCTGAAATTGAACATGCGCTCTTCCTATTCCAAACTCACTGACAACACTCTGGCAGAGTGTCCTCATCCGGTGAGGGCGCAAATCTGCCAGAATGGCACCAACCATGCTGCCAAGGTTTGCCTGCAGCCTGGCCATCAGTGCTATCAGCTGTGGCATGACAGCCAGCAAAGACGCACTCACTAGCTGATTTCTGCTCTACAGGCCTTCAAGTCCTTGGTGTGGGTGCTAGCCTTCTTCCATGCAGTTGTTCAGGAGCGCAGGAAGTATGGCAAATTGGGGTGGAACGTGCCTTATGACTTCAACGAGACGGATTTCAGAATCAGCATGACTTTGATCAGCACCTACCTCACTAAGGCAAGGAGAGACATTCAAGGATGTCAGCAGCTCAGCCAGCTCTGTGCTGGCACAACATCATCTGATGATGCACCATGATCAGGCCAAGGAGCTGCAAGTGCTGCACATTGGCAAAGGCACAGCTGAGATGCCCCCACTCTGAGGAAACAATGTGCACAAGCATGTTTGTGCCTGCCCATCGCATGGCAACTAAAGTGGTGATGTGCACTCCAACCACATCTTGGCATGATTGCTGCAGGCCTCTGCTGCTAGCGACGAGTCTCTTCCCTGGGGCACTCTTCGCTACCTTATCGGTGAGGCCATGTACGGCGGCAGAGTCTCTGACAGCTTGGACAGGCGGGTACTCACAACTTACCTGGATGAGTACCTCGGCGACTTCCTTTTTGACAGCTTCCAGCCGTTCTACTTCTATAAGACAGACACTGTGGAGTACAGGTGCGATCAGCGTACTCAAGTGGTCTGTCACTTGTTTCTGACCTTAGTGTTGCATTTAGCTTGATGACAACCACCCTTGTGATGCCTGCAGCATCCCACCAGTGGGTAGCCACATTGATTATTTGGCAGCCATCGAGGCGCTGCCGCTCGTACAGACGCCTGATGTTTTTGGCCTGCATTCCAATGCGGACATCTCCTACTACACCAATGCCACAAAACAAATGTGGCGCGATCTGGTGAGCTTGTGTGAGAGCCCACTGTATGCTTGCATGCATCTGATGGCAGCACGGACACACTTTGACACATGCACATATCTGGTTGCAGTAGCTAGGCATTCATGGCAGTGAGCCCCTGGGGCACCCACGTGTGTGTGCATCACAATGCTGCAGGTGAATCTGCAGCCACGAGTTGGCGCAGTGGGAGCAGGGCTCAGCCGGGAAGATGTCATTGCGGGTGTTGCCCGAGACATTGCCAGCAAGATCCCAGAACCCTTTGATCTGCAACTCCTGCGGAAAAGCATAGACACACCAGGCCCCACGCAAGTGGTGCTGCTCCAGGAGATTGAACACTGGAATAAGGTGAACTTGGCAGCATGATCTGCCCAGAGGTACAGCCACAGGATTCTGAGGCCCGGTCAGGTGGCCAGATTGCAGAGCCGCTGTGCAACACTTTTCCTGCATTTGGACATGGGCCATGCTGCCATCATGCGCCTTCATCTTCCATAATAGCATGCTCAGGCAACTAAAGTGCTCTTGCTCAGCTTTGCACGCAGCTGCCAAGCGTTGTCTGCCATCCATCAGGAGGAGGCTCAGACACACCCTGTGCAACTTGTACGTCTCTGTCTGTCCTTCAGGTGGTAGCAGCAATGCGCCTGACCCTTAAAGACTTGCAGAGAGCCCTCTCAGGCGAGATCGGCTTCTCCAGCCAGCTTGAGGAGCTATCAAACTCGCTCTATAATGGTCAGCTGCCAACCATGTGGGCCAAGCTGAACCCACCCACGGAAAAAATGCTGGGAGCGTGGATGTTGTGGTTCCAGCGGCGGTACCAGCAGTACAAGTAAGCTTGCATTGAGGTCTTGTGTCTGCTGTCTTGTCGTCTTATCTTTGCTTACAGGATTCTTGCTGTCTGGCATCGTCCTGTGTGGGACTCACCAGTCAGCGGTGTCATGCCTGGACTTTAGCGCCAACATTTTGTATCTGCTTGCAGGGACTGGGCTCAGCTTGGGGAGCCTGCTGTGATGTGGTTGTCAGGCTTGCACACCCCTGAAACCTACATTGCAGCCCTTGTGCAAGCAGCCAGTAGGGACAAGGCATGGCCACTTGATCGTACCACACTTTACACCAAGGTGATAAGCTGCAGATGACAGGAAGTCTTTGCCCTATGGACATTGTCTACTTGTGTCTGATTGAATCACCTTTTGCTTGGGTCTTGCGTCATTGTCCGTAATGCTTGCAGGTGACTGACATCATAGATCCCCTCCTGATCAGCCAAAAGCCACGCCATGGCTGCTACCTGGCTGGCCTCTACCTGGAAGGCGCTGCCTGGGACAACAAGCGCAGCATGCTCGCAAGACAAGCTCCCAAGGAGTTGGTCACCGAGCTGCCGCTGATGCAGATGATTCCGGTAGAGGCCTCCAAGCTTAAACTTTCAGGAACCTTACAGGCCCCTGTGTATGTCACGCAAGCCCGCAGAAATGCCATGGGCGCAGGACTTGTATTTGAAGCAAACCTTGCCACAGATGCACATCCCAGTTGGTGGGTGCTTCAAGGAGTGGCCTTGACTTTAAACATTGACCAGTGACAATTGCCCCACGGACAAAACAACCGTCGACGTCAATGTGCTGAAATTTGGCCACTTCCACTCAGGACAGTAAGCACACAGATGGTCCAGCTGCTCAGCCATGCATGCAGCCACGACTTCATTAAACTTAACCAAGGTCGTAGAGAACCTTCAGATGATGCAGCACGTTGCTGCCTGTCGGACTCTTCCAACCTACACAATATTGCATTGCACCTGCCAGAAAGAGAGCGTTACTAGATGTTTCACATCACACATCATGTAGCACACAGCTACCTACTAGAACCTACCAGACCTGCCAGATACCTCTGCTGCACCTGCCAGAAGTTTCCACTGCACCTGCCAGAACCTTCCATGAGCTTACCTTTATAGATAGTGATATTGATATGGTATATATAGCACTCTGTTCACCTTGCTAGCAGACCTCTCATACTTCACACACCTCACATCCTTGTACCTGGCCTCAGGGCCCACATCCATAGCACCATGTAACCCCTGGGCCACATTGCTAGCAGACCTCTCATACTTCACACACCTCACATCCTTGTACCTGGCCTCAGGGCCCAAGTCCATAGCAACCATGTCACCCCTGGGCCACACATCAGATCCTCCGGGAGGGTCAGACTTTGTTGACACTTTGTGTACTTCACCAAGACTTCTTCGAGCCCCACGTCAACCACACACTGCAACCCAGTATATAGCTAATGGGCAAGCCGGTCAGGAGGCGAGCGCCTGTCACCCTCATCTGCATCGTCCAACCAATCCTGTGTCCTTCCAGGGCCTTCAAAAGGTAGCGCGGGCTGAGCTTGTCAACAAACATACAAACGAAAACAACAGAGCTTACCATCAGAGGGAGTTGACGAAGGAAGGCAAGGCCTTGCTGGCGACCTGGCATCAAGGCGCCCTTGAACAGGGCTGCCTGATGACAAAACACTCACCACCTAACATTTGCAGATGTTACATCCGGCTGGGAGCGTTTGGACCTAAGCAAACGAGGAGGGTGGGAAGGCGAACTGCACTGCCCGAAAGGGTGCCATTGCCAGACACTTTACTCCACTTCACCTCAAGAAAGCTTCTGCTCTGGCTGCAGCTAAATCAGCTGCAGCTTGCGCTTCGCCTCAGCGCCTAAGGGAGCAATGGACCAGTCATGCCACAGGAAGTGTGGCCCAGGGGTTACATGGTTGCTATGGACTTGGGCCCTGAGGCCAGGTACAAGGATGTGTGGTGTGTGAAGTATGAGAGGTCTGCTAGCAAGGTGAACAGAGTGCTATATATACCATATTAATATCACTATTTATAAAGGTAAGCTCATGGACGGTTCTGGCAGGTGCAGTGGAAACTTCTGGCAGGTGCAGCAGAAGTGTCTGGCAGGTCTGGTAGGTTCTAGTAGGTAGCTGTGTGCTACAGGAAGTGCTCCCAGAGGCCGCCTCTTGCAGCCGCCAGCAGGTCAGACGCTGCGCCGTGTCAGCCCTGGACTGCCATACTGCAGTGTCCGCTGCTCCTCAAGCTGCAGGGCGAGTCCCATGGGAGTGCATGGCGGCTGCCGGGACCTCACTGTCCTGTGCAAGCCCCTCTGAAATGTGCCGCAGCAGGAGGTGTACGCACCAGGACGAGCTGGGGTCAGCAGCTGGCACCTGTCTGCCGGCCAGGCCAGAAAGGGATGAGGTCAATTGAGTGCCGGGCATCCAAGGTTCAGCACTGGCACTACCAGAACTGCCGCACTCCCATGCTACGGTCATACCATTCAGAATAACCCCGTTCTCGTCCGATCACGGAAGGCAAACTGGATTGGGCCAGATCAGTACTACGTTGGGTGACCACGCGGGAATATCTTGTGCTGTAGCGTTTTGTCAGTGCATCCTTCGCCGTGACTGAACAAGCAGACAAGGTGACCACACGACCTTGCTTTTGCTAAGGGAGGAGCCTGTCACGCATGAGCAGAGACCTCTGCAGCGCCTGGGGCTCGCCCCCTGTGCCAGGGGCAGGTGTTGCCTGGGCGGACCAGCAGGGCCTGTGACGTGCCACAAGCACTGCAGCTGACCATAGTTCAGGGCTCTCCGTCTCAGCAAGAGGTGCTGCAACTTGCCTGGCAGCTTCCAGCGGCTGGTCAGTGTCACAAAAGGCCCTGTGCCCATCCACATTGCAAGAGCTGCTGCCGCGCATCAGGCCCTGGCCTCCTACAAGACACCGACAGTGTGGCCCAGGGGTTACATGGTTGCTATGGACTTGGGCCCTGAGCCCAGGTACAAGGATGTGAGGTGTGGTGAACAGAGTGCTATATATACCATATTATTATCACTATTTATAAAGGTAAGCTCATGGCAGGTGCAGTGGAAACTTCTGGCAGGTGAGTAGAAGTGTCTGGCAGGTCTGATAGGTTCTAGTAGGTAGCTGTGTGCTACATCCTTCCCCCCTTTAGAACTGAAGCTCCTTGGGGGGGGCCTCCATGTTGTGTGGCAAACGTTGGGATGTGCCAAGTGCGTTGCGTTGCTGTGGTCCAATGTGGTCTGCGTTGGTTGCTCAGGTCCTTGAATTCCTAGCCGCAAGGCGCACTGTGCTCACTCCATGACGAGGTTGTAGTATTTCGCTGCGATGACGTCGGTGTTGTCCTTGGTGTCTCACCCATGCCTGAGCCAGTGCGCTCTAGTCTGCAGGGTCCTTGGTGTCTCACTGGGGATCTGTGCTGGGTGGCCAGGTCCTTGGATCTGTTCCGCAAGGTGCGCTGTGCCCAGGTGATGCTCTCTGCAATGGTGTTGTCCTTGGGTCTCATTGGGTCCATTGTGATCTGTGATGGGTGTCCAGGTCCTTGGATTCTGGTCTGCAAGGTGCTCTGTGCCCGGGTGGTCTCTGCGATGGTGTGGTCTCTGTGATGGTGTGGTCTCTGCGATGGCGTGGTCTCTGCGATGGCGTGGTCTCTGCGATGGTGTGGTCTCTGCGATGGTGTTGTCTCCAGTGTCTTAGGATCCATGATGTGGCACAAGCTGTGGTAGTCCTTGATGTGTTGTGGTCTGGGAGTTGCTGCCCAAGGGTCACCCCTGCCTGAGCCGGTCCGCTCTAGTCTGCAAGGATGTCCCTTGGACTTGGGTAGTCTTGGTCTGGGTTGTCGATATTGGCGTGGCTCTGCTGGCGCAGATCTTTGCCAAAGCTGTGTGATCAGGTTGGCCAGCTGGTCTCTGGGTTGCTCTTGTGTTGAGGATGTTGTTGGACGCACGGTGGCTGACGGAGTGCGCTCTCGAGCACGGTGCCCAAGTTGGTGGCAGCGGAAGCTCTGCTTGCCTCTGAGGAGGCGGTGTCGCTCTGTGGGGGGGCGTCTGGTCAGGGCACCCAGCTGCATGGGTTGTGGTCCCAGGTAGGGAGGTGAAGGTGTTGGCCGGTTGATAGGGTAGGTGGGCCGTGTGTAGCAGAGAGCTGAGTCAACGGCTTGTGCCAGGCGCATGGCGTCGTTGA
The DNA here is from genome assembly GCA_963969365.1 of Asterochloris sp. CNOR1. NCBI lineage: Eukaryota > Viridiplantae > Chlorophyta > Trebouxiophyceae > Trebouxiales > Trebouxiaceae > Asterochloris > Asterochloris sp. CNOR1. The sequence goes on from OZ017750.1 coordinate 1,220,347, forward strand.
CGGTGGATGGCCGCTGAAGCTCCACGTGGAGGCGAATCTGGGGCTTCAGGCCCTTCACAAACTGGTAGATGGCGTCCGCGGGGTGCATGTGTGGAACTTCCAGGAGTAGGCCTGAGAACTGGTTGGCGTAGTCTGTGACAGAGGTGCGTTGCCTGAGGTTCTCCATGTTGTCTCTGGCGATGCGCTCAGCATCAAGGGTCTGGAAGGCCTCAAGGAAGGCAGCCTTGAATGCTGTCCAGGTGGTTGGTGGGCTTCCGGAAGCTTCTTGGGTGCGCCACCAGGTTCTTGCAGCTCCAATGAGGAAGGACATGGCGTGGGGCACGGCCTGTGCGGTGCCCAGGAGTCCCGAGAGGGTGAGGTAGAGTGTCATCTGGTGCAGCCAGTTGGATGCTGCACCACTGCGGCGGTCTCCTTGGAACTTGTCTGGCTTGGGTGGTTTGGGTGGCTTGGGTGCTGAGTGGACAGCCTGCTGTGCGCTGAGCTGCTGTAGGGCACTGGTGGCTGTGACCAGGGAAGCCTCGAGCTGCATGATCCTGGCTTGCATGGCTGCTGGGTCCATGGGGAATGATCGAACATAACCTCCGAAACCAAGTTGTGGCCCAGGGGTTACATGGTTGCTATGGACTTGGGCCCTGAGGCCAGGTACAAGGTTGTGAGGTGTGTGAAGTATGAGAGGTCTCCTAGCAAGGTGAACAGAGTGCCATATATACCATATCATTATCAATAGTTATAAAGGTAAGCTCATGGCAGGTGCAGTGGAAACTTCTGGCAGGTGAGTAGAAGTGTCTGGCAGGTCTGGTAGGTTTTTAGTAGGTAGCTGTGTGCTACAGACAGAGTGAAGGCATCTGACCAAGATGACCGTCCAGCAGCAGTCGGGCGGACCAGCAGGGCCTGGGAGAAAGATGAAAAGGTGTTTCAGGGGGTCATCACTGGAAGGCCTCGTCGAGCTGCTGCTGCATACCAGGTGGAAAGGGGGGCAAACATCGTTATGTCAGAGCGGCGAGGCGTGAATCACCCACTGAGAGGTGAATGTTTAGTCTTCGTCCATGGATCCGAGGTTGGGCTGCTAGCAGCCCACCATAGCGGGCGGCCACTCAGCATGCTTCGGAAAAGACGGGACGCGGCTATGCAGACTGTCATCAATCAAGCAGCACTCCTTCCAGCCAGCTATCAGTCTGGGGTTGCCCTGGTGTACGTCCTGTCCCGGCCTCCGAACACCTTGAGCCCGTGGGTCCTTGAGCTCGCACCTCACAGCCGTTGCAGACAAGTAGCCAGTGGACAAGGCCACTGGATGCTGGCTTGGCTGTCAACCCCGTACCGTGTCTGTTACCGGACGGTTGCAGAAGTTGGTGGGGAGCGGGCTCCACGTGTCCCTGCAGCCCCTCTCATCTCATCTTAGTGTTCTGGCCGAGCACCGCCCTTGCTGCGCAAGCGAGACGCCCCTTGGCCAAGCGTGATCGGTGGCGGGTGCTCCATCAGGGCAGCCTCTAGGGTTGGGTCTCTTTGGAGCCTGCCGATCATCTGCAAACTGGGAGGAGCTCCTCTGCACGTTGTCTCCCTTGTAAGGGAGCTGAGCACCCGAGAACGACATCGCCTTGTCGGCCTCACGGCAGCGGGGATCAGGCGAGTTCCAGAAAGCGGGCCGAGCCTGAGACAAGGGTCCGCCCCACTTGGATGTCGGTAGGCCCGGCCAGATTGCTGGGTGGAACCGAGGACTGAGCGTGCTTCTCGTTGCTGGGGGAGCCTCGCCATCTGGACTCAACAAGGACCGCTGGGAGGTGGGTAAGGGGCCTGTTGTTGAAGGATTGGCGGTGGCTGGCTATTTGGCCCGCGCTTGGCGGCACCAATGTCTCTGCCATGCTGCCTAATGGAGCAGCATGTGGGCCCAAAGTTGAACTTGGTGCCCCGCCCAGTTGCCATGGTGATGGAGAACAGGTTGGCGGCTGCTGTTGGGATGTAGAGAACACCCTTCAGCACAACGGTTGCTCTGTCTGTCTCCAAGAGAGCATCGCCCATGGCCTGGGCCTCGCCAATGGTGCCATTGGCAAAGCAGACCGTGATGTTGCGGTCTGCTGCCCTGACGTTGCTGAGCAGGTCCTTGTTGCCTGTGATGTGGTTGGATGCTCCTGAGTCCAGCACCCAGTCCATGTCCCAGTTGACGAATGTGGCCCCCATGGCAGCCACGTTGCGGTGGCCACTGTCTCCCATGCTGGGATTGGGGCCACTGGGGCTCCAGCGTGCCCAGCTGTGCCCTCTCTGCTCGTCCCGCTTCTTCTTCTGACACTCTGCCTTGAGGTGTCCCCGCTTGCCACAGTACCAGCACTCCTTGGCATTGCCTGAGCTGCCAGTGCCAGCTCTGTGCTGTGGCTTACTGGCCTTGTTGGTGAAGAGGGCACGGTTGTCAGCCCTTTCTCCGCCGCCCAGTCGCTGCTCTGCTTGCAGCAGCTTGGCCAGCACGGCCCCCAGCTCCAGCTTGCTATCTGTAATCTCCAGGACAGCCACGACGGTGTCAAACTCCCTGGGCAGCCCAGCCAGGATGCACATGATGAGCTCCTGATCCTCCACAGTGTGGCCAGCGGTGTTGAAGGATTGGCGGTGGCTGGCTAGCAAATGTGTTACAGGTGTAGTGTGTGTGTGGCCCAAGGCCACATATACACTGGTCAACGGTCAAGCATATTAGTTCATGGAAGCTGCTATGAGTTGATGTGAAGGCTCTAGAAGAGTCTGTTCCAGAAGCTTCTTGAACATGCAGGGTAGATTGCAGAATGTTCTTGACCAGTGTGGGACACTCTCACAGGCTGGACTGGCATGTCTGGTCTGACTGCCTCTCAACAAGCGGCCAGCAGCTGATCCCGCATGTCTGTGGCCCGGTTCACGTACTGGACCAGAGGCTCATGGGGCTCCTTGCGTAGGCTGTTGAGCTCTCTCTTGAGGTGTAGCTGCCTTGCTGTGCTCTTGGCTTGGTAGACTGCCTCCAGCTTCTGCCAAGCCTCTGCTGCTGTCGTTGCCTTGGACAGCATATGTAGGTGGTGGTCCTTGACGTGGAGAGACAGCTGAGCCAGTGCCTTCTCGTCTGCTCCAGCCTTGGGCTCACCCTGCCCAGACACAGCGCCCCAGAGGTCCTTGATGGTGAGGAAGGCCTTCATCTTGACGCTCCATACAGCATAGTTGTCTGTGTCCAACTTGTCAACGTCCACATTGGTCATCTTGGTCCCAGGTGTAGTCTTGCCTTCCTTTGCTGTGCCCACTCCTCTGGTGGTTGGCTCCTTAAGGCAGAGACGGCTTCTGTGGCTGGCAGCCGGCGAGGACTGGGCCCATAACCTGTTGAAGGATTGGCGGTGGCTGGCTAGCAAATGTGTTACAGGTGAAGTGTGTGTGTGGCCCAAGGCCCTTATATACAATGGTCAACGGTCAAGCATATTAGTTCATGGAAGCTGCTATGAGTTGATGTGAAGGCTCCAGAAGAGTCTGTTCCAGAAGCTTCTTGAGCATGCAGGGTAGATTGCAGCATGTTCTTGACCAGTATGGGACACTCTCACAGGCTGGACTGGCATGTCTGGTCTGACTGCCTCTCAACAGGATGCACCGCGGAACCCTTTGCGGAGCCGGGACGCCTGTATTTCGTTCTGACCTTGACGCCTCGAGGTCCTGTGCGTCTTGTGCGTGCCTGCTTCTGAGTCGCACTGCAGACCAACCTTCTGCCAGAGCTGTCGGCAAGTGAGCTAGAGCAGTTTGCAGCTCCAGGTAGGAGACCTGCTGTGCGGCTGGTAGGTGTGCCCTGTACCCATGCAAGCCCACCTGCCGGCTTCACGCCACTGCCTGCTCAAACCGCAAGGCTCTCCTGCTGTTGGGACTCCAGCCGATGGCTTCCAAGAGATGCTAGAGAGAACGCCTGGCTGATGGTGGCTTGCACACGACCTGGCACATATGTGGAAAACGTACAATGCTCACTTGGTGTGCATCGCTGCAGCGATCTGGCATGCCTTGTTCGCCGTGTAACCTGTGGCAGACCCACTGTTCAGAGTGCTTCGCAGCGCCTGGTCCTTGGATTCTGGTGGGACCAGGTCCTTGGATTCTGGTCCGCAAGGTGCTCTGTAACCGGGTGGTCTCTGCGATGCTGTGGTCTCTGCGATGGTGTTGTCTCTGCGATGGCATGGTCTCTGCGATGGTGTTGTCTCTGCGATGGTGTGGTCTCTGCGATGGTGTTGTCTCCGGTGTCTTAGGATCCATGATGTGGCACAAGCTGTGGTAGTCACTGAGGTGTTGTGGTCTGGGAGTTGCTGCCCAAGGGTCACCCCTGCCTGAGCCGGTCCGCTCTAGTCTGCAAGGATGTCCCTTGGACTTGGGTAGTCTTGGTCTGGGTTGTCGACGTTGGCGTGGCTCTGCTGGCGCAGATCTGTGTTAAAGCTGTGTGATCAGGTTGGCCAGCTAGTCTCCCTAAACCCTAAACCCTAAACCCTTCACTCGGTGGAAGCAAGTATGTGGCCACCTTCCTGGACGACTTCTCCAAGCTGTCCATCGTCCGGATCATCATCTACAAGTCAGAAACAACCACAACGGTCCGCGAAGTCCTTCACCTGCTGGAGAACCAGACCAAAAGGAGAGTGCAAGCCATCCGCACAGACAACGGGCGCGAGTATGTCAACACAGAGCTCACCCAGTACCTCAAGTCCAGAGGCATACTCCAACAGACGACCGTTCCCTGCACCCCAAAGCAGAATGGCGCGGCCGAAAGGCTCAACCGCACACTCATGGAGCGGGCCAGGGCCATGCTCAGTGACGCTGGGCTGCCCAAGGAGCTCTGGGCAGAAGCTGTCAACACAGCCAACTACATCAGGTGTCGCTCACCTGCTGCTAAGAAGCTAAGGACCCCGTGGGAGCTGTTCTTTGGTCAGAAGCCGGATGTCTCCCACATGCGAACCTCTGGAGCAACAGCCTACAGCCACCTACCTGAGGAGAAGAGGCAGAAGCTGGACAACCGCAGCATCCGTGGAGTCATGGTGGGCAACCCAGACAGCACCAAGGGCTACCGCATACTGCTGGACAACCAGACAGTCATCATCAGCCGAAGTGTCATCTTTGATGAGGGCACTGGAGTCACCAGCATCGGTAGCAAACATGCACCACAGTGGGAGGCTGACGACTCTGAGTCAGACCCTGAGGAGCAAGCTCAAGAGGAGCAAGTGCTGGTGCATCAGGAGTTGCCAGAGGAGCCGCCAGACTCAGACCAACCACCAGCACCTCAGCCTCAGACCACTCTGCGCCGATCCACCAGAGCCCCACGCCCGCCATCTGAATGGTGGAAGCAGCCAACTGCTGCTGGAGCCAACGCCAGCTTCAGCTCCAGGTGTGACACAGCAAACGCCACGTCAGCCACCCTCATGGAGCCAGACACCTACGAAGAAGCTATGGCCTCAGAGGAAGCGGAGCAGTGGCAGCAAGCCATGGACGAGGAGATTGCCTCTCTCATGGCAAACAATACCTGGACGCTGGAGGAGCTACCACCTGGTCTTCAAGCCATCCCAGTCAAGTGGGTCTTCAAAGTGAAGACAGCAGCCAACGGCGGAGCAGAGCGCTACAAGGCACGGCTGGTGGCCAAGGGCTACAGACAACGTGAAGGCATCGACTTCGATGAGGTCTTTGCACCAGTCAGCAAGTACGCCACGCTGGGGACACTGCTGGCAATTGTGGCGGCTGAGGACCTGGAGCTGCACCAGCTGGACATTAAAACAGCCTTCCTCAACGGCACCATTGAGGAGGACATCTACCTGCAACAGCCACCTGGCTACAAGGAGGGACCCGGCAACTTGGCCTGCCACCTGCACCGCGCTCTGTACGGGTTGCGCCAAGCTCCGCGGCAGTGGCATGCTCGCCTGAAGCAGGAGCTGGAGGCCATTGGCTTCACAGAGTCAGAAGCTGACCCTGGCCTCTTCAGCTACCACAGCAAAGAAGACACCATCCACCTGCTGGTCTACGTCGACGACATCCTCATTGCGGCTCAGAGCCTCTCCTCTGTGGAGTGGGCCAAGAGGAAGGTCATGACAGCCTTCGAGGCAAGGGACCTGGGGGAGGCACAGATCTACTTGGGCATGCTGATCGAGCGCGACCGCACCGGGCAGAGCCTCAAGCTCAGCCAGCAGCGCATGACAACTTAGCTGCTCTCCAAGTACCAGATGCAAGACGCCAAGCCCAAGTCAGTGCCGCTCACAGCCTCCACCAAGCTGACCAAGGACGAGGGGGAGCCTTTGGACAAGCACAAGTATGGCTTCAGCCAGCTCATTGGGAGCCTCATGTACCTGGCAGTGTGCACACGGCCAGACATTGCGCAAGCCGTGGGAGCCCTGGCCAGATACATGACAACACCAACCACCATCCACTGGGCAGCGGCCCTTGGAGTTCTGCGCTACCTCGCTGGTACCAGAGGCCAAGGCATCTGCTTTGGCAGAGGCAACAGCAGCAACCAGCTGCTGGGCTACTGTGACTCAGACTACGCTGGAGACCTTGACACCAGACGCTCAACCACCGGCTACGTCTTCATACTCAACGGAGGTGCCATCACCTGGTCAAGCCGGCGCCAGCAGACAGTTGCGGCGTCCACAACAGAGGCAGAGTACATGGCAGCAGCAGCTGCTACCAAGGAGGCCCTCTGGCTTCGCAAGCTCATCGATGACCAACAGAGGACAGTCAGCACCATCACCATCCGTGCAGACAACCAAGGGGCTGTCAAGCTCCTCAAGAACCCCATCACATCCTTGCGGTCCAAGCACATCAACGTCATCTACCACTTTGCAAGGGAGAGAGTGGCACGCAAGGAGGTGGCCTTCGAGTATGTGAAAACAGAGCACATGCTGGCAGACTTCCTGACCAAGCCTGTGGCTGAAGGCAAGCACACCTTCTGTCGCGACGGCTTGGGGCTACTGAACTGACAACACGGCCTCAAAGTCCTGGACACCCATCACAGCCTGCGTGGGAGTGTTGAGAGGCAGTCAGACCAGACATGCCAGTCCAGCCTGTGAGAGTGTCCTACACTGGTCAAGAACATTCTGCAATCTACCCTGCATGTTCAAGAAGCTTCTGGAACAGACTCTTCTGGAGCCTTCACATCAACTCATAGCAGCTTCCATGAACTAATATGCTTGACCGTTGACCAGTGTATATAAGGGCCTTGGGCCACACACACACTTCACTTCTGTAACACATTTGTTAGCCAGCCACCGCCAATTCTTCAACAATAGCAACCATGTAACCCCTGGGCCACAGTTTGCCCACAACAATTCAGAGCAAGCCTCCACCGAACAGACGCCATTCTACCTCAACTCTGGGAGACACCCTCTGCTACCTGTCAACTTGGACGTCCCGCCTAACCGCAACGCGCCCACAGCGCAAGCCCTGGCACAACACCTGAGGGACACCCTAGAGCGAGCTCAGGCACACCTCGCGAAGTCACAGGAGAGGCAGGCCCATCAGGCCAACAAACGCCGCACCGATTTGGAGTTCCAAGTCGGTGACCAAGTTCTACTATCCAGACGCAACCTGCGCCATGGCAAACTGGACGCCGTGTGGCTGGGACCCTTTCCCATCACAGAGCGCATCTCCCGCACAGCCTATCGCCTGGGGCCACCTGCCGACATGCGGATGCACCCAGTCTTCCACGCTTCGCTCCTGAAGCCATACAAGGGCGAGCTGCCCACAGCAACTTCACTGCCACCCTCATCTACCACCAACACAAACACGCCAACTCAGTCTACGCCACCCTTGCCTACACCGGACCTCAGCAGTGACCAGCCAACTTCTGAGTTCCAAGCAGAAGCCATCCTCAAGCGCCGACGTCGCAAAATTGGTGACAAAACCGTGGAGGAGTTCTTGAGCAAATGGCGGGACCGAGGTAACCAGGACAATTTGTGGATGCCTGTGGAGGACCAAGGCCTGCTGGACCAAGGCCTGCTGGACCAAGGCCTGCTGACCAACTTTAGACGCCTCCCCAAAGAACTTCAATACTAAAGGGGGGAAGGATGCAGCACACTGCTGCCTTCTAGACCCTACCAGACCCTATCAGAAGCTTCCACTGCACCTGCTAGAACCTTCCTTGATTTTCCTTTCCTTATATTATAATAATATGAGGGTATATATGGCACTCTGGCACTTCACCAACATTCCTTGACACCTTTGAACACCGTCCCAGAGCCCACCGTCCACCGTGCATTGTAAGCGAGGCCACAGCGGGGGTCTCTGTCTGAGATAATGATGCGTGGTAGTCCATGGTAACGGAAGACGTTGTTGATGACAAGGTCGGCCAGGCCAGGACCAGTGACTGTCTTGCGCGTTGGGGAGCAGTGAATCATCTTGGACATGCGGTCCACAATGACAAGGATGGTGTCATGGCCCTCGGAGGTGGTGGGGAGTCCTGTGATCAGGTCCATGGTGATTTGCTCCCAGTTGCGCTCTGGTGTTGGCAGAGTTTGAAGTAGGCCGGCGGGTGCGCGGTTGAGGGGCTTGTTGCGTTGGCAGGAGTCACAGGTCCTGACATAGTCAGCCACATCATCGCGCTGGTGTGGCCACCAGAAGTCCTTGGAGACTCCTCGAAGCAGCTTGTCCATGCCCAGGTGTCCAGAGAAGGGGGTGTCGTGGTAGTCGCGGAGAATGTCTTGGCGAAGGTTAGCACCAGCTGGCACGTAGACTGCACCCTCCTTGCGCCAGACGCCGTCCAACTCCTCAAGCACTTGCCTTCCACTCTCCTCCAGGTAGGTGTCGCCTTCGTAGGCCGTTTTGACGCGCTCCATAAGGTTGTGTTGGAAGGTGCCAGTGATGGCATGGAGGTCTGGGCGGCGGGAGAGGGGGTCTGCGAGGTTGTCACTGCCCGCCTTGTAGTGGATGTCCAGGTCAAACTGCTGGAGTGTCTCCAGCCAGCGAGCTTGTCGTCGGGACAGGTTGCGCTGAGTGGTGAGGTATTTGAGGTTGAGGTGGTCTGAGTTGACGCGGGACTTGGATCCTTCCAGGTAGCAGCGCCATGTGCGAAGAGCATGGATCACTGCCAGTAGCTCCAGCTCATGTTTGGGGTAGTTGCGCTCGGCGGAGATGAGCTTGCGAGACTTATAGGCGATGGGCTGAAGTCCATTGCTTTGGTCCTGAAGCAGCGTGGCCCCGATGGCAAACTGGGAGGCGTCTGTGTAGAGCTCGAAGGGGTAGGCGAGATCAGCTGTGGCCAGGACTGGTGTGGTTGTCAGAGCATGCTTGAGCTCAGCAAAGGCCTTGGCCTCCACCTCGCTCCATCGACAAGGTGCCTTGGCGCCGGTGATGTTGGTCAGTGGCGCTGCTATGTGGGAGAACCTGTTGACCAAGCGCCGGTAGAAGCCCGCGAGGCCCAGAAAGCACCGGAGTTGGTGGGCGTCTGAGTGGTCAGGCCAATCAAGAATGGCCTTCACCTTCCTTGCGTCCACCTTGATGCCTGCCCCGCTGATGGTGTGGCCAAGGAAGTCCAGCTCAGCCATGCCGAACTGGCACTTGGAGGCCTTGGCGTAGAGGTGGTGCCGCTCCAAGGCACTGAGCACAGCCTCCACATGCTGCGCGTGCTCCTCAGGGGACTTGGAGTAGATGAGGATGTCGTCAAGGTAGACCACGACGAATTTGTCCAGGAAGGGCCTGAGCACTTGGTTCATGAGGGTCATGAACGTGCTTGGCGCGTTGGAGAGCCCAAAGGGTAGCACCAGGAACTCAAATTGGCCATAGCGTGAGCGGAAGGCCGTCTTGTGCGTGTCGCCCTCAGCGATGCGGACTTGCCAGTAGCCACTGGCCAGGTCCAGCTTGGAGAACACCTTGGCGCCATTGAGTAGGTCCAGGAGGTCATCAATGCGTGGAATTGGGTAGCGGTTCTTTACAGTGATTTTGTTGAGCGCTCTGTAGTCGATGCACATCCGCAGGCCGCCGTCCTTCTTGTGCCCGAAGAGGATGGGTGCTCCAAAGGGGGACTTGCTGGGCTTGATGAAGCCCTTCTCCAGCAAGTCGTCCAGCTGCTTGCGCAGCTCTCCAAGCTCCAGAGGGGACATGCGGTAGATGCCCTGATATGGTTGGGCGCCGCCAGGTTCCAGGTCGATGTGGTGGTCAACGTCCCTCCTTGGTGGTAGTTTACTGGGAAGAGGCTGGAAGACGTCTTGGTGCCGGTTCAGCACCTCCTGTAGCTGGGCGTGTGAAGTCTGTGGTGCCGGGGTCACTGTGGTTGTCTCTGCGGTGGTTGTCTCTGCGGTGCGCACCAGGGCAAGATAGCCGCTGGCGCCGTGTCTGAGTGCTCTGGAGGCTTGCAACGAGGAGATGACTGGGATGTCCTTGGAAGAAGTTGTCCTTGGTGCCTCACTGCTGGGGGCCACTATGATCTGTGTTGGGCGTTCAGGTCCTTGGATTCTTGGCCGCAAGGTGCGCTGTGCCCAGTCGATGTCAGGGTTGTTGCTCTGGAGCCATGGTTGTCCCAGGATGAGATCATGGGGGCCGAGGTCTGTGACGTGGAGGTGGCAGGAGGTCTGGTAGCCACTGAGGGTGACGGTGTTGTCGCTAATCTGGGTGCATGTATCACACAGCTACCTACTAGAACCTACCAGACCTGCCAGACACTTCTACTGCACCTGCCAGAACCTTCCATGAGCTTACCTTTATAAATATTGATAATGATATGGTATATATGGCACTCTGTTCACCTTGCTAGGAGACCTCTCATACTTCACACACCTCACAACCTTGTACCTGGCCTCAGGGCCCAAGTCCATAGCAACCATGTGACCCCTGGGCCACAACTTGGTTTCGGAGGTTCTGTTCGATCATTCCCCATGGACCCAGCAGCCATGCAAGCCAGGATCATGCAGCTCGAGGCTTCCCTGGTCACAGCCACCAGTGCCCTACAGCAGCTCAGCGCACAGCAGGCTGTCCACTCAGCACCCAAGCCACCCAAACCACCCAAGCCAGGCAAGTTCCAAGGAGACCGCCGCAGTGGTGCAGCATCCAACTGGCTGCACCAGATGACACTCTACCTCACCCTCTCGGGACTCCTGGGCACCGCACAGGCCGTGCCCCCCGCCGTGTCCTTCCTCATTGGAGCTGCAAGAACCTGGTGGCGCACCCAAGAAGCTTCCGGAAGCCCACCAACCACCTGGACAACCTTCAAGGCTGCCTGCCTTGAGGCCTTCCAGACCCTTGATGCTGAGCGCATCGCCAGAGACAACATGGAGAACCTCAGGCAACGCACCTCTGTCACAGACTACGCCAACCAGTTCTCAGGCCTACTCCTGGAAGTTCCACACATGCACCCCGCGGATGCCATCTACTAGTTTGTGAAGGGCCTGAAGCCCCAGATTCGCCTCCACGTGGAGCTTCAGCAGCCATCCACCGTCAACGACGCCATGCGCCTGGCACGAGCCGCTGACTCAGCTCCCTACTACACACGACCCACCTACCACATCAACCGGCCAACACCTTCACCTGGGACCACAACCCATGCATCTGGGTGCCCTGACCAGACGCCCACCCACAGAGCGACACCGCCTCCTCAGAGGCAAGCAGAGCTTCCGCTGCCACCAACTTGGGCACCGTGCTCGAGAGCGCACTCCGTCAACCACCGCGCGTCCAACAACATCCTCAACACAAGAGCAACCCAGAGACTAGCTGGCCAACCTGATCACACAGCTTTGGCACAGATCTGCGCCAGCAGAGCCACGCCAACTTCGACAACCCAGACCAAGACTACCCAAGTCCAAGAAGGGACATCCTTGCAGACTAGAGCGGACCAGCTCAGGCAAGGGTGACCCTTGGGCAGCAACTCCCGGACCACAACACCTCAAGGACTACCACAGCTTGTGCCACATCATGGATCCTAAGACACCGGAGACAACACCATCGCAGAGACCACACCATCACAGAGACAACACCATCGCAGAGACCACACCATCACAGAGACAACACCATTGCAGAGACCATGCCATCGCAGAGACCATGCCATCGCAGAGACGACACCATCGCAGAGACCTTACCATCGCAGAGACCATGCCATCGCAGAGACGACACCATCGCAGAGACCTTACCATCGCAGAGACAACACAATGCAGAGACCACCCGGGCACAGAGCACCTTGCGGACCAGAATCCAAGGACCTGGACACCCATCACAGATCACAGTGGACCAAATGAGACCCCAAGGACAACACCATCGCAGAGAGCATCACCTGGGTACAGCGCACCTTGCGGAAAAAGATCCAAGGACCTGAGCAACCAATGCAGACCACATTGGACCACAACAACGCAACGAACGCACTTGGCACATCCCAACGTGCGCCACACAACATGGAGCCCCCCCCTAAGGAGCTTCAGTATCAAAGGGGGGAAGGATGTATCACACAGCTACCTACTAGAACCTACCAGACCTGCCAGACACTTCTACTGCACCTGCCAGAACCTTCCATGAGCTTACCTTTATAAATAGTGATAATAATATGGTATATATAGCACTCTGTTCACCTTGCTAGCAGACCTCTCATACTTCACACACCTTACATCCTGGTACCTGGCCTCAGGGCCCAAGTCCATAGCAACCATGTAACCCCTGGGCCACAAGGAAGGCAGGCAGCCTTGAATGTTGTCCAGGTTGTTGGTGGGCTTCCGGAAGCTTCTTGGGTGCGCCACCAGGTTCTTGCAGCTCCAATGAGGAAGGACACCGTGTGGGGGTTGGCGTGTGCGGTGTCCAGGAGTCCCAGGAGGGTGAGGTAGAGTGTCATCTATTGTGGCCTCGCTTACAATGCACGGTGGACGGTGGGCTCTGAGACGGTGTTCAAAGGTGTCAAGGAATGTTGGTGAAGTGCCAGAGTGCTATATATACCCTCATATTATTATAATATAAGGAAAGGAAAATCAAGGAAGGTTCTAGCAGGTGCAGTGGAAGCTTCTGATAGGGTCTGGTAGGGTCTAGAAGGCAGCAGTGTGCTGCACCCGCACAACCAGCAACTTCTGGCGAGCCCTCTTCAACATCCTTGGCACCAAGCTGAGGGTGTCCACCGCCTTCCACCCTCAGACTGATGGCCAGACGGAGCGTGCCAACCGCACCTTGGAGGAGATGCTGAGGGCGTTTGTCAACCGCCGCCGTGACAATTGGGACAAGCTCCTACCACTCATGGAGTTTGCCTACAACAATTCAGAGCAAGCCTCCACCAAACAGACGCCATTCTACCTCAACTCTGGGAGACACCCTCTGGTGCCTGTCAACTTGGACGTCCCGCCTAACCGCAACGCGCCCACAGCGCAAGCCCTGGCACAACACCTGAGGGACACCCTAGAGCGAGCTCAGGCACACCTCGCGAAGTCACAGGAGAAGATGTCATTGCGGGTGTTGCCCGAGACATTGCCAGCAAGATCCCAGAACCCTTTGATCTGCAACTCCTGCGGAAAAGCATAGACACACCAGGCCCCACGCAAGTGGTGCTGCTCCAGGAGATTGAACACTGGAATAAGGTGAACTTGGCAGCATGATCTGCCCAGAGGTACAGCCACAGGATTCTGAGGCCCGGTCAGGTGGCCAGATTGCAGAGCCGCTGTGCAACACTTTTCCTGCATTTGGACATGGGCCATGCTGCCATCATGCGCCTTCATCTTCCATAATAGCATGCTCAGGCAACTAAAGTGCTCTTGCTCAGCTTTGCACGCAGCTGCCAAGCGTTGTCTGCCATCCATCAGGAGGAGGCTCAGACACACCCTGTGCAACTTGTACGTCTCTGTCTGTCCTTCAGGTGGTAGCAGCAATGCGCCTGACCCTTAAAGACTTGCAGAGAGCCCTCTCAGGCGAGATCGGCTTCTCCAGCCAGCTTGAGGAGCTATCAAACTCGCTCTATAATGGTCAGCTGCCGACCATGTGGGCCAAGCTGAACCCACCCACGGAAAAAATGCTGGGAGCGTGGATGTTGTGGTTCCAGCGGCGGTACCAGCAGTACAAGTAAGCTTGCATTGAGGTCTTGTGTCTGCTGTCTTGTCGTCTTATCTTTGCTTACAGGATTCTTGCTGTCTGGCATCGTCCTGTGTGGGACTCACCAGTCAGCGGTGTCATGCCTGGACTTTAGCGCCAACATTTTGTATCTGCTTGCAGGGACTGGGCTCAGCTTGGGGAGCCTGCTGTGATGTGGTTGTCAGGCTTGCACACCCCTGAAACCTACATTGCAGCCCTTGTGCAAGCAGCCAGTAGGGACAAGGCATGGCCGCTTGATCGTACCACACTTTACACCAAGGTGATAAGCTGCAGATGACAGGAAGTCTTTGCCCTATGGACATTGTCTACTTGTGTCTGATTGAATCACCTTTTGCTTGGGTCTTGCGTCATTGTCCGTAATGCTTGCAGGTGACTGACATCATAGATCCCCTCCTGATCAGCCAAAAGCCACGCCATGGCTGCTACCTGGCTGGCCTCTACCTGGAAGGCGCTGCCTGGGACAACAAGCGCAGCATGCTCGCAAGACAAGCTCCCAAGGAGTTGGTCACCGAGCTGCCGCTGATGCAGATGATTCCGGTAGAGGCCTCCAAGCTTAAACTTTCAGGAACCTTACAGGCCCCTGTGTATGTCACGCAAGCCCGCAGAAATGCCATGGGCGCAGGACTTGTATTTGAAGCAAACCTTGCCACAGATGCACATCCCAGTTGGTGGGTGCTTCAAGGAGTGGCCTTGACTTTAAACATTGACCAGTGACAATTGCCCCACGGACAAAACAACCGTCGACGTCAATGTGCTGAAATTTGGCCACTTCCACTCAGGACAGTAAGCACACAGATGGTCCAGCTGCTCAGCCATGCATGCAGCCACGACTTCATTAAACTTAACCAAGGTCGTAGAGAACCTTCAGATGATGCAGCACGTTGCTGCCTGTCGGACTCTTCCAACCTACACAATATTGCATTGCACCTGCCAGAAAGAGAGCGTTACTAGATGTTTCACATCACACATCATGTAGCACACAGCTACCTACTAGAACCTACCAGACCTGCCAGATACCTCTGCTGCACCTGCCAGAAGTTTCCACTGCACCTGCCAGAACCTTCCATGAGCTTACCTTTATAGATAGTGATATTGATATGGTATATATAGCACTCTGTTCACCTTGCTAGCAGACCTCTCATACTTCACACACCTCACATCCTTGTACCTGGCCTCAGGGCCCACATCCATAGCACCATGTAACCCCTGGGCCACATTGCTAGCAGACCTCTCATACTTCACACACCTCACATCCTTGTACCTGGCCTCAGGGCCCAAGTCCATAGCAACCATGTCACCCCTGGGCCACACATCAGATCCTCCGGGAGGGTCAGACTTTGTTGACACTTTGTGTACTTCACCAAGACTTCTTCACTTTTAGACACAACCTCAGAGCCCCACGTCAACCACACACTGCAACCCAGTATATAGCTAATGGGCAAGCCGGTCAGGAGGCGAGCGCCTGTCACCCTCATCTGCATCGTCCAACCAATCCTGTGTCCTTCCAGGGCCTTCAAAAGGTAGCGCGGGCTGAGCTTGTCAACAAACATACAAACGAAAACAACAGAGCTTACCATCAGAGGGAGTTGACGAAGGAAGGCAAGGCCTTGCTGGCGACCTGGCATCAAGGCGCCCTTGAACAGGGCTGCCTGATGACAAAACACTCACCACCTAACATTTGCAGATGTTACATCCGGCTGGGAGCGTTTGGACCTAAGCAAACGAGGAGGGTGGGAAGGCGAACTGCACTGCCCGAAAGGGTGCCATTGCCAGACACTTTACTCCACTTCACCTCAAGAAAGCTTCTGCTCTGGCTGCAGCTAAATCAGCTGCAGCTTGCGCTTCGCCTCAGCGCCTAAGGGAGCAATGGACCAGTCATGCCACAGGAAGTGTGGCCCAGGGGTTACATGGTTGCTATGGACTTGGGCCCTGAGGCCAGGTACAAGGATGTGTGGTGTGTGAAGTATGAGAGGTCTGCTAGCAAGGTGAACAGAGTGCTATATATACCATATTAATATCACTATTTATAAAGGTAAGCTCATGGACGGTTCTGGCAGGTGCAGTGGAAACTTCTGGCAGGTGCAGCAGAAGTGTCTGGCAGGTCTGGTAGGTTCTAGTAGGTAGCTGTGTGCTACAGGAAGTGCTCCCAGAGGCCGCCTCTTGCAGCCGCCAGCAGGTCAGACGCTGCGCCGTGTCAGCCCTGGACTGCCATACTGCAGTGTCCGCTGCTCCTCAAGCTGCAGGGCGAGTCCCATGGGAGTGCATGGCGGCTGCCGGGACCTCACTGTCCTGTGCAAGCCCCTCTGAAATGTGCCGCAGCAGGAGGTGTACGCACCAGGACGAGCTGGGGTCAGCAGCTGGCACCTGTCTGCCGGCCAGGCCAGAAAGGGATGAGGTCAATTGAGTGCCGGGCATCCAAGGTTCAGCACTGGCACTATCAGAACTGCCGCACTCCCATGCTACGGTCATACCATTCAGAATAACCCCGTTCTCGTCCGATCACGGAAGGCAAACTGGATTGGGCCAGATCAGTACTACGTTGGGTGACCACGCGGGAATATCTTGTGCTGTAGCGTTTTGTCAGTGCATCCTTCGCCGTGACTGAACAAGCAGACAAGGTGACCACACGACCTTGCTTTTGCTAAGGGAGGAGCCTGTCACGCATGAGCAGAGACCTCTGCAGCGCCTGGGGCTCGCCCCCTGTGCCAGGGGCAGGTGTTGCCTGGGCGGACCAGCAGGGCCTGTGACGTGCCACAAGCACTGCAGCTGACCATAGTTCAGGGCTCTCCGTCTCAGCAAGAGGTGCTGCAACTTGCCTGGCAGCTTCCAGCGGCTGGTCAGTGTCACAAAAGGCCCTGTGCCCATCCACATTGCAAGAGCTGCTGCCGCGCATCAGGCCCTGGCCTCCTACAAGACACCGACAGTGTGGCCCAGGGGTTACATGGTTGCTATGGACTTGGGCCCTGAGCCCAGGTACAAGGATGTGAGGTGTGGTGAACAGAGTGCTATATATACCATATTATTATCACTATTTATAAAGGTAAGCTCATGGCAGGTGCAGTGGAAACTTCTGGCAGGTGAGTAGAAGTGTCTGGCAGGTCTGATAGGTTCTAGTAGGTAGCTGTGTGCTACATCCTTCCCCCCTTTAGAACTGAAGCTCCTTGGGGGGGGCCTCCATGTTGTGTGGCAAACGTTGGGATGTGCCAAGTGCGTTGCGTTGCTGTGGTCCAATGTGGTCTGCGTTGGTTGCTCAGGTCCTTGAATTCCTAGCCGCAAGGCGCACTGTGCTCACTCCATGACGAGGTTGTAGTATTTCGCTGCGATGACGTCGGTGTTGTCCTTGGTGTCTCACCCATGCCTGAGCCAGTGCGCTCTAGTCTGCAGGGTCCTTGGTGTCTCACTGGGGATCTGTGCTGGGTGGCCAGGTCCTTGGATCTGTTCCGCAAGGTGCGCTGTGCCCAGGTGATGCTCTCTGCAATGGTGTTGTCCTTGGGTCTCATTGGGTCCATTGTGATCTGTGATGGGTGTCCAGGTCCTTGGATTCTGGTCTGCAAGGTGCTCTGTGCCCGGGTGGTCTCTGCGATGGTGTGGTCTCTGTGATGGTGTGGTCTCTGCGATGGCGTGGTCTCTGCGATGGCGTGGTCTCTGCGATGGTGTTGTCTCCAGTGTCTTAGGATCCATGATGTGGCACAAGCTGTGGTAGTCCTTGATGTGTTGTGGTCTGGGAGTTGCTGCCCAAGGGTCACCCCTGCCTGAGCCGGTCCGCTCTAGTCTGCAAGGATGTCCCTTGGACTTGGGTAGTCTTGGTCTGGGTTGTCGATATTGGCGTGGCTCTGCTGGCGCAGATCTTTGCCAAAGCTGTGTGATCAGGTTGGCCAGCTGGTCTCTGGGTTGCTCTTGTGTTGAGGATGTTGTTGGACGCACGGTGGCTGACGGAGTGCGCTCTCGAGCACGGTGCCCAAGTTGGTGGCAGCGGAAGCTCTGCTTGTCTCTGAGGAGGCGGTGTCGCTCTGTGGGGGGGCGTCTGGTCAGGGCACCCAGATGCATGGGTTGTGGTCCCAGGTGAAGGTGTTGGCCGGTTGATGTGGTAGGTGGGTCGTGTGTAGTAGGGAGCTGAGTCAGCGGCTCGTGCCAGGCGCATGGCGTCGTTGACGGTGGATGGCCGCTGAAGCTCCATGTGGAGGCGAATCTGGGGCTTCAGGCCCTTCACAAACTGGTAGATGGCGTCCGCGGGGTGCATGTGTGGAACTTCCAGGAGTAGGCCTGAGAACTGGTTGGCGTAGTCTGTGACAGAGGTGCGTTGCCTGAGGTTCTCCATGTTGTCTCTGGCGATGCGCTCAGCATCAAGGGTCTGGAAGGCCTCAAGGAAGGCAGCCTTGAATGCTGTCCAGGTGGTTGGTGGGCTTCCGGAAGCTTCTTGGGTGCGCCACCAGGTTCTTGCAGCTCCAATGAGGAAGGACATGGCGTGGGGCACGGCCTGTGCGGTGCCCAGGAGTCCCGAGAGGGTGAGGTAGAGTGTCATCTGGTGCAGCCAGTTGGATGCTGCACCACTGCGGCGGTCTCCTTGGAACTTGTCTGGCTTGGGTGGTTTGGGTGGCTTGGGTGCTGAGTGGACAGCCTGCTGTGCGCTGAGCTGCTGTAGGGCACTGGTGGCTGTGACCAGGGAAGCCTCGAGCTGCATGATCCTGGCTTGCATGGCTGCTGGGTCCATGGGGAATGATCGAACATAACCTCCGAAACCAAGTTGTGGCCCAGGGGTCACATGGTTGCTATGGACTTGGGCCCTGAGGCCAGGTACCAGGATGTAAGGTGTGTGAAGTATGAGAGGTCTGCTAGCAAGGTGAACAGAGTGCTATATATACCATATTATTATCACTATTTATAAAGGTAAGCTCATGGAAGGTTCTGGCAGGTGCAGTAGAAGTGTCTGGCAGGTCTGGTAGGTTCTAGTAGGTAGCTGTGTGATACATCCTTCCCCCCTTTGATACTGAAGCTCCTTGGGGGGGGGCTCCATGTTGTGTGGCGCACGTTGGGATGTGCCAAGTGCGTTCGTTGCGTTGTTGTGGTCCAATGTGGTCTGCATTGGTTGCTCAGGTCCTTGGATCTTTTTCCGCAAGGTGCGCTGTACCCAGGTGATGCTCTCTGCGATGGTGTTGTCCTTGGGGTCTCATTTGGTCCACTGTGATCTGTGATGGGTGTCCAGGTCCTTGGATTCTGGTCCGCAAGGTGCTCTGTGCCCAGGTGGTCTCTGCGATGTGTTGTCTCTGCGATGGTAAGGTCTCTGCGATGGTGTCGTCTCTGCGATGGCATGGTCTCTGCGATGGTGTTGTCTCTGCGATGGCATGGTCTCTGCGATGGTGTTGTCTCTGCGATGGTGTGGTCTCTGCGATGGTGTTGTCTCCGGTGTCTTAGGATCCATGATGTGGCACAAGCTGTGGTAGTCACTGAGGTGTTGTGGTCTGGGAGTTGCTGCCCAAGGGTCACCCCTGCCTGAGCCGGTCCGCTCTAGTCTGCAAGGATGTCCCTTCTTGGACTTGGGTAGTCTTGGTCTGGGTTGTCGAAGTTGGCGTGGCTCTGCTGGCGCAGATCTGTGCCAAAGCTGTGTGATCAGGTTGGCCAGCTAGTCTCTGGGTTGCTCTTGTGTTGAGGATGTTGTTGGACGCACGGTGGTTGACGGAGTGCGCTCTCGAGCACGGTGCCCAAGTTGGTGGCAGCGGAAGCTCTGCTTGCCTCTGAGGAGGCGGTGTCGCTCTGTGGGTGGGCGTCTGGTCAGGGCACCCAGATGCATGGGTTGTGGTCCCAGGTGAAGGTGTTGGCCGGTTGATGTGGTAGGTGGGTCGTGTGTAGTAGGGAGCTGAGTCAGCGGCTCGTGCCAGGCGCATGGCGTCGTTGACGGTGGATGGCTGCTGAAGCTCCACGTGGAGGCGAATCTGGGGCTTCAGGCCCTTCACAAACTAGTAGATGGCATCCGCGGGGTGCATGTGTGGAACTTCCAGGAGTAGGCCTGAGAACTGGTTGGCGTAGTCTGTGACAGAGGTGCGTTGCCTGAGGTTCTCCATGTTGTCTCTGGCGATGCGCTCAGCATCAAGGGTCTGGAAGGCCTCAAGGAAGGCAGCCTTGAAGGTTGTCCAGGTGGTTGGTGGGCTTCCGGAAGCTTCTTGGGTGCGCCACCAGGTTCTTGCAGCTCCAATGAGGAAGGACACGGCGGGGGGCACGGCCTGTGCGGTGCCCAGGAGTCCTGAGAGGGTGAGGTAGAGTGTCATCTGGTGCAGCCAGTTGGATGCTGCACCACTGCGGCGGTCTCCTTGGAACTTGCCTGGCTTGGGTGGTTTGGGTGGCTTGGGTGCTGAGTGGACAGCCTGCTGTGCGCTGAGCTGCTGTAGGGCACTGGTGGCTGTGACCAGGGAAGCCTCGAGCTGCATGATCCTGGCTTGCATGGCTGCTGGGTCCATGGGGAATGATCGAACAGAACCTCCGAAACCAAGTTGTGGCCCAGGGGTCACATGGTTGCTATGGACTTGGGCCCTGAGGCCAGGTACAAGGTTGTGAGGTGTGTGAAGTATGAGAGGTCTCCTAGCAAGGTGAACAGAGTGCCATATATACCATATCATTATCAATATTTATAAAGGTAAGCTCATGGCAGGTGCAGTGGAAACTTCTGGCAGGTGAGTAGAAGTGTCTGGCAGGTCTGGTAGGTTTCTAGTAGGTAGCTGTGTGCTACAGACAGAGTGAAGGCATCTGACCAAGATGACCGTCCAGCAGCAGTCGGGCGGACCAGCAGGGCCAGGGAGAAAGATGAAAAGGTGTTTCAGGGGGTCATCACTGGAAGGCCTCGTCGAGCTGCTGCTGCATACCAGGTGGAAGGGGGGGCAAACATCGTTATGTCAGAGCGGCGAGGCGTGAATCACCCACTGAGAGGTGAATGTTTAGTCTTCGTCCATGGATCCGAGGTTGGGCTGCTAGCAGCCCACCATAGCGGGCGGCCACTCAGCATGCTTCGGAAAAGACGGGACGCGGCTATGCAGACTGTCATCAATCAAGCAGCACTCCTTCCAGCCAGCTATCAGTCTGGGGTTGCCCTGGTGTACGTCCTGTCCCGGCCTCCGAACACCTTGAGCCCGTGGGTCCTTGAGCTCGCACCTCACAGCCGTTGCAGACAAGTAGCCAGTGGACAAGGCCACTGGATGCTGGCTTGGCTGTCAACCCCGTACCGTGTCTGTTACCGGACGGTTGCAGAAGTTGGTGGGGAGCGGGCTCCACGTGTCCTTGCAGCCCCTCTCATCTCATCTTAGTGTTCTGGCCGAGCACCGCCCTTGCTGCGCAAGCGAGACGCCCCTTGGCCAAGCGTGATCGGTGGCGGGTGCTCCATCAGGGCAGCCTCTAGGGTTGGGTCTCTTTGGAGCCTGCCGATCATCTGCAAACTGGGAGGAGCTCCTCTGCACGTTGTCTCCCTTGTAAGGGAGCTGAGCACCCGAGAACGACATCGCCTTGTCGGCCTCACGGCAGCGGGGATCAGGCGAGTTCCAGAAAGCGGGCCGAGCCTGAGACAAGGGTCCGCCCCACTTGGATGTCGGTAGGCCCGGCCAGATTGCTGGGTGGAACCGAGGACTGAGCGTGCTTCTCGTTGCTGGGGGAGCCTCGCCATCTGGACTCAACAAGGACCGCTGGGAGGTGGGTAAGGGGCCTGTTGTTGAAGGATTGGCGGTGGCTGGCTATTTGGCCCGCGCTTGGCGGCACCAATGTCTCTGCCATGCTGCCTGATGGAGCAGCATGTGGGCCCAAAGTTGAACTTGGTGCCCCGCCCAGTTGCCGTGGTGATGGAGAACAGGTTGGCGGCTGCTGTTGGGATGTAGAGAACACCCTTCAGCACAACGGTTGCTCTGTCTGTCTCCAAGAGAGCATCGCCCATGGCCTGGGCCTCGCCAATGGTGCCATTGGCAAAGCAGACCGTGATGTTGCGATCTGCTGCCCTGACGTTGCTGAGCAGGTCCTTGTTGCCTGTGATGTGGTTGGATGCTCCTGAGTCCAGCACCCAGTCCATGTCCCAGTTGACGAATGTGGCCCCCATGGCAGCCACGTTGCGGTGGCCACTGTCTCCCATGCTGGGATTGGGGCCACTGGGGCTCCAGCGTGCCCAGCTGTGCCCTCTCTGCTCGTCCCGCTTCTTCTTCTGACACTCTGCCTTGAGGTGTCCCCGCTTGCCACAGTACCAGCACTCCTTGGCATTGCCTGAGCTGCCAGTGCCAGCTCTGTGCTGTGGCTTACTGGCCTTGTTGGTGAAGAGGGCACGGTTGTCAGCCCTTTCTCCGCCGCCCAGTCGCTGCTCTGCTTGCAGCAGCTTGGCCAGCACGGCCCCCAGCTCCAGCTTGCTATCTGTAATCTCCAGGACAGCCACGACGGTGTCAAACTCCCTGGGCAGCCCAGCCAGGATGCACATGATGAGCTCCTGATCCTCCACAGTGTGGCCAGCGGTGTTGAAGGATTGGCGGTGGCTGGCTAGCAAATGTGTTACAGGTGTAGTGTGTGTGTGGCCCAAGGCCACATATACACTGGTCAACGGTCAAGCATATTAGTTCATGGAAGCTGCTATGAGTTGATGTGAAGGCTCCAGAAGAGTCTGTTCCAGAAGCTTCTTGAACATGCAGGGTAGATTGCAGAATGTTCTTGACCAGTGTGGGACACTCTCACAGGCTGGACTGGCATGTCTGGTCTGACTGCCTCTCAACAAGCGGCCAGCAGCTGATCCCGCATGTCTGTGGCCCGGTTCACGTACTGGACCAGAGGCTCATGGGGCTCCTTGCGTAGGCTGTTGAGCTCTCTCTTGAGGTGTAGCTGCCTTGCTGTGCTCTTGGCTTGGTAGACTGCCTCCAGCTTCTGCCAAGCCTCTGCTGCTGTCGTTGCCTTGGACAGCATATGTAGGTGGTGGTCCTTGACGTGGAGAGACAGCTGAGCCAGTGCCTTCTCGTCTGCTCCAGCCTTGGGCTCACCCTGCCCAGACACAGCGCCCCAGAGGTCCTTGATGGTGAGGAAGGCCTTCATCTTGACGCTCCATACAGCATAGTTGTCTGTGTCCAACTTGTCAACGTCCACATTGGTCATCTTGGTCCCAGGTGTAGTCTTGCCTTCCTTTGCTGTGCCCACTCCTCTGGTGGTTGGCTCCTTAAGGCAGAGACGGCTTCTGTGGCTGGCAGCCGGCGAGGACTGGGCCCATAACCTGTTGAAGGATTGGCGGTGGCTGGCTAGCAAATGTGTTACAGGTGAAGTGTGTGTGTGGCCCAAGGCCCTTATATACACTGGTCAACGGTCAAGCATATTAGTTCATGGAAGCTGCTATGAGTTGATGTGAAGGCTCCAGAAGAGTCTGTTCCAGAAGCTTCTTGAACATGCAGGGTAGATTGCAGCATGTTCTTGACCAGTATGGGACACTCTCACAGGCTAGACTGGCATGTCTGGTCTGACTGCCTCTCAACAGGATGCACCGCGGAACCCTTTGCGGAGCCGGGACGCCTGTATTTCGTTCTGACCTTGACGCCTCGAGGTCCTGTGCGTCTTGTGCGTGCCTGCTTCTGAGTCGCACTGCAGACCAACCTTCTGCCAGAGCTGTCGGCAAGTGAGCTAGAGCAGTTTGCAGCTCCAGGTAGGAGACCTGCTGTGCGGCTGGTAGGTGTGCCTTGTACCCATGCAAGCCCACCTGCCGGCTTCACGCCACTGCCTGCTCAAACCGCAAGGCTCTCCTGCTGTTGGGACTCCAGCCGATGGCTTCCAAGAGATGCTAGAGAGAACGCCTGGCTGATGGTGGCTTGCACACGACCTGGCACATATGTGGAAGACGTACAATGCTCACTTGGTGTGCATCGCTGCAGCGATCTGGCATGCCTTGTTCGCCGTGTAACCTGTGGCAGACCCACTGTTCAGAGTGCTTCGCAGCGCCTGGTCCTTGGATTCTGGTGGGACCAGGTCCTTGGATTCTGGTCCGCAAGGTGCTCTGTAACCGGGTGGTCTCTGCGATGCTGTGGTCTCTGCGATGGTGTTGTCTCTGCGATGGCATGGTCTCTGCGATGGTGTTGTCTCCGGTGTCTTAGGATCCATGATGTGGCACAAGCTGTGGTAGTCACTGAGGTGTTGTGGTCTGGGAGTTGCTGCCCAAGGGTCACCCCTGCCTGAGCCGGTCCGCTCTAGTCTGCAAGGATGTCCCTTGGACTTGGGTAGTCTTGGTCTGGGTTGTCGACACCACCCGGGCACAGAGCACCTTGCGGACCAGAATCCAAGGACCTGGACACCCATCACAGATCACAGTGGACCCAATGAGACCCAAAGACAACACCATTGCAGAGAGCATCACCTGGGCACAGTGCACCTTGCGGAACAGATCCAAGGACCTGGCCACCCAGCACAGATCCCCAGTGAGACACCAAGGACCCTGCAGACTAGAGCGCACTGGCTCAGGCATGGGTGAGACACCAAGGTCAACACCGACGTCATCGCAGCAAACTACTACAACCTCGTCATGGAGTGAGCACAGTGCACTTTGCGGCCAAGAATCTAAGGACCCGAGCAACCAACGCAGACCACATTGGACCACAGCAACGCAACGCACTTGGCACATCCCAACGTGCGCCACACAACATGGAGCCCTCCCCAAGGAGCTTCAGTATTAAAGGGGGGAAGGATGTAGCACACAGCTACCTACTAGAACCTACCAGACCTGCCAGACACTTCTACTGCACCTGCCAGAAGTTTCCACTGCACCTGCCAGAACCTTCCATGAGCTTACCTTTATAAATGATAATAATATGGTATATATAGCACTCCGTTCACCTTGCTAGCGGACCTCTCATACTTCACACACCTCACATCCTTGTACCTGGCCTCAGGGCCCAAGTCCATAGCAACCATGTAACCCCTGGGCCACACCGGCAGTGACAGACAGCAGGCCAACAAGTGCCTGGGATCTGAAAAGCCAGCCAGTCAGCTATTCAGCTGCAACCTCACCTTGCTGGGGCTGTCTACGACTCCGGAAAACCTTGGGCCACAGGGGAGCCAGGCAGCTCACTTGGCCTGAGGCTGAAGATGGCATGGCGCAAGACGTACACCGTGGTGGCGGCGTCGCCCAGGCTACACTCCCCACGTTGCTGACACGGTGCGGCGTTTGACAGGCCGGCTGCCTGACCTGCTGGAGGCCACAATGGGCAACACAAGGCTGCCTCTGCAGGGCAACCTGCCTCATGGGAGAGGAGCAACCCCCTTCTCCTCAGCTGGTACGCAGGCCATCCTGGGCCTTGGGCTGCAATCCAGCGCCCTGATGAGCGCAACGCAACGGCACAACCCCAAGAGGGAGGGCCGCCAATGCCTTTTGGCTGAGCACCGCGGCGGGCTAGTGCACACCAGGCTGAGTCGCCCAGGCGGCTGCGGAACATGCAGGACGATCAACTGCCTTCCTCCTGGGGCTGCTGCCGGGAGCCCTGAGGCCCTGTGCACGAGGGCAGCCATCTTGCGGCGGGCCTAAGGTGGGCGGGGCGACTGCACTGCCAGGGATCACGGGTGACGGTCCCCAAGGGTCTGTTGGTGATGCGCAGGCCCGTGCGAGGGGGGCCCCAGGCAGGTTGAAGCCGCTTTGCCTGCCTGCACGCCGCAGACATGGACAGCTGAGCCAGGACTGCTGCCCCCTCTCCTCCACTTCCTCCCAGGAGTGGCACATGTGGCTTCAGCTCCTGAACGTCAGTGAGCGCTCCCGGCGTTGCTGATGACTCACAGTGGTCACAGGGGTGCTCATGAGCCTGGCTGCAATGCTGGGTTGGTGCAGTGGACCAGAGGGCATGCGTCAGAGCTGCACCCACAGATGTTCCAGCCGACGTGTGGAGCAGAGGGGCCGGCAGGTCAAGGCGAGGTAGCCTGACTGGAGCTGGCAGCGAGCTGCAGCTGGCCACAGATCAGGCTGATCACACAGCAGAGGCCTAGGCCTTGCCTGTGGTGCTGGGCTTCCTGCTCCACCTGCGGCTGCCGCATGGCCACACCTGTGTGCGCCTGCCGCTGCCGCGCACCAACCCAGGACCGTGACGGACGACTCCCGCTTGAGCACTGCCTTTGCCAGGATGCAGGAAGTGCTCCCAGAGGCCGCCTCTTGCAGCCGCCGGCAGGTCGGACGCTGCGCCGTGTCAGCCCTG
This sequence comes from Asterochloris sp. CNOR1, assembly GCA_963969365.1. Taxonomy (NCBI): domain Eukaryota; kingdom Viridiplantae; phylum Chlorophyta; class Trebouxiophyceae; order Trebouxiales; family Trebouxiaceae; genus Asterochloris; species Asterochloris sp. CNOR1. Next base: position 1,246,500 of record OZ017750.1, read on the forward strand.
GACTGCCATACTGCAGTGTCCGCTGTCTCCTTCCCAAGCTGCAGGGCGAGTCCCATGGGAGTGCATGGCGGCTGCCGGGACCTCACTGTCCTGTGCAAGCCCCTCTGACATGTGCCGCAGCAGGAGGTGTACGCACCAGGACGAGCTGGGGTCAGCAGCTGGCACCTGTCTGCCGGCCAGGCCAGAAAGGGATGAGGTCAACTGATTGACGCGCACAGAACTGCCGTGCTCCCATGCTACGGTCATACCATCCAGAATAACCCCGTTCTCGTCCGATCACGGAAGGCAAATTGGACTGAGCCTGATCAGTACTACGTTGGGTGACCATGCGGGAATATCTTGTGCTGTAGCGTTTTGTCTTGTGCATCCTTCGCCGTGACTGAACAAGCAGACAAGGTGACCACGCGACCTTGCTTTTGCTAAGGGAGGAGCCTGTCACGCATGAGCAGAGACCTCTGCAGCGCCTGGGCCTCGCCCCCTCTGCCAGGGGCAGGTGTTGCCTGGGCGGACCAGCAGGGCCTGTGACGTGCCACAAGCACTGCAGCTGGCCATAGTTCAGGGCTCTCCGTCTCAGCAAGAGGTGCTGCAACTTGCCTGGCAGCTGCCAGCGGCTGGTCAGTGTCACCAAAGGCCCTGTGCCCATCCACATTGCAAGAGCTGCTGCCGCGCATCAGACCCTGGCCTCCTACAAGGCATCCAACGGAATGAAGGCATCTGAGCAAGATGACCATTCAGCGTCATATGAATCATAGTGTTTCGCATTGCCACATGTGAGCAGCGGCCGTTCTGTCAAAGCAGTCCTGCTTTGCACACTTGCACCTTTGGCCTTCACTTCCACCTTGCTGCTAAACTGCTGAGTGTGTCCGCAGAGCCATGAGGGCAGCCTGAGGTCTCCGCTGGACATGCCTAGTGGATGGTGTTCAGGCCCAGCTCCTGCCACTGGGCAGTGTGCTTTTCCTGGCTTTGAAGCCCCTCCCGCAGGTCCTCTGTCTCCTCCAGTGGGGGTACCAGCCCCTCAGGCAGCGGAATGTCTGCACGGGCAACAAGCATCCTTTTTCTCTGGGATTGACGCCCAAAGCGCATGGCATGCTCGCCCTCTTGGCCACCCTCACCATCATCTGGCAATGTGTCCTGCCTCCATGCCTCATCAAGCACATCCAGGAGGTTTGCGTGGGTGGTGAGGCTGTAATGGAGGCTCTGAGACATGACGTGAGCGATGGGTTGGAAGGAGGCAAGTTGAAGACCTTGCAAGGGCTTGCAGGCCAGATCAGGTTGGCTGCTGCTCCGACACGCCCGGGAATGCGCTGCTCGACTGACTGATGCGCTGGCAGTGATCCTGCTATACTTCTGACTTTGCAAGTCATGCCAGCGTTTTGTATTGCCTTGAGAGCCAGGCCTTTGCAGTCAGGTGACTGCAATGCTTCTTGATGAGGATGGAAGCCCTCTGCCTGTCGACACCTGAACTTATCACCATGTGCTGCAGGGAAGTTGAGGGCTGCAGCCCTTGTTCTGAGACAATGTGGCACTACAGACAGGGCAGGTAGCCACTTATTGACAGGGGCCGTGCCATACGCCCAAGGCAGGTGGGGCAGTCAGTGTTGCTTCTGCCCGCGGCATCTCTTCCCTGGCCAAAGCCTCACAGTTGGCTGAAGGCAACGTGGGCCCAGAGCAAGACGGAGCAGTTCTTCAAGGCGAGCGCAGAGTGTGGCAGCCGTGAGAGGATGCCAGGCAGATGGGCAGGTGCCGACATTGCGCCGCATCGCCATGGCAAGCCCTCATCACAGACCCGATGCAGGCTTGCATGACCCTGGCGATTTTCATGCAATGCAGAGTGCAGCTGGTCAGGTGGCATAGCAACGGTCACTACACCTCCTGCGTGCTGCAGGTGCTGCCCACCTCCAGCTGGCAGGGAGCACTGCAGGCCCTGATGGCCTGCGCTGCAACAATGGCTGTGTGGGCATGCGTGTTCCAGCCGCTTGCAGCTGATGCTAAGTCTCTGTTTGGCAACCCCTGGTCCAGTTCTCTGCCCTCCAGCTCCACACCTGCCACCCTGGAGATGAAGGTGGGCATCAGCCTGTGCTCGACAGCCCTTTGCAGGCGTAGCAAGCAGGCGCTGGCATCTCAGAGCCTGCGACGTGAGTTGAATCCACCTGCTCTGGTCCGGCCTGCTGCCATTCCAGCTGACATTGCAATGTTTGGAGCTTGCCCTCAATGTGGGCTGCACACAGTGCTTTGCACTTTAGATCCGGCCTTCTGCATGTCGGAGATTCCCATGTTGAGGGGCAGGCCCGGGAGCGGGGAACCTGTCGGCAGCTATATCTGTGTGCTAGGTCTAGGTTCGCCCTTTAATGCCTGCAGGCCCCCCAGGAGCGCAGGAGCGAGCTGTCAGAGGAGGAGCAGGCCACCGTCACCCTGTTCCAGCTAAACACGCCCTCTGTGGTCAACATAGCCAACATTGGGCAGCGCCAGGACCGGTGGACAATGGATGTCCAGAAGGTGCCCCAGGGGCTGGGCTCCGGATTCATCTGGGACCTTCAAGGCCACATCGTGACCAACTACCATGTGAGGACTTGCTTAGCAGAGCAAGCTGACTTGTCAGGGACGACGCACTGCTTTCTGTTTGCAGTGTGCTGTGTCATGGGCAGCATTGCCAGTTGTGTTGCACTGGCTGCTGAAGGATGGTCGCCGACTGCAGATCCTGTTACCAAGATGTTCAAAGGCAGAATGAGGGTGCCCACCTTGCACATTGCTAGCCCAGCCATTGTGATCCAGTGTGCCTGCGCTACCGGTGACATGCTGGTGCTGCTGCAGGTGATCAAGGGAGCTGTTGAAGTGCAAGTGGCTCTCATAGATCAGTCTGTGTACTCAGCCACAGTGAGTCAGCCACTCCACAGTGCTTCAACTGGATGTGAGTAGTGCGCAAGCATGCCATCAAGTGCAGCCTTGGCAATAGTCGAGCGTCAGTGCTGGCTTGCCACAGGTCAACAGAGCTGCATCATTCTCTGCACACCTTTGTGTTCAAGCTGTCTCTGTCAGTGCAGCTCATTGGAGGTGACCCAGACAAGGATGTGGCAGTACTGCAGCTGAGGTGTGATGATGAAAAGCTGAAGGAGCTCAAGGCCATCACCAAGGGAGCCTCCAGCAATCTCCTAGTGGGTCAGAAGGTGTATGCGATTGGGTAAGGACCTGATGGGATCATGTGTGTTGTGTACAAACTGAGTCCGCTTCAAGGGCATCTGACAGTCCCTCCTGGTGTGCAGGAATCCATTTGGGTAAGGCTGGGCAATGACACTGGTGGTCGTGGCAGAGACTGCAAACGACGCCTGCATGGCCACAGTCATGTTTGCACTCCCCCGAAAGTGTGCTCCTCCCTGCAGGCTGGATCATACTCTCACGCAGGGCATCATTTCTGGTCTGGGCAGGGAGTTGGCCACGCCAGGTGCAGCATGGCACCAGGTTCTGGAGCTTGTGCTATGCCATGCAGTCTGCCTTGCTGAAGTCACGAACCAGTGATGCCCTGCAGGTTTCCGTGGCGTACCCATTCGCAATGTCATTCAGACAGATGCTGTGAGTAAGCCTGCAGTGCCAGCCTCTGTATCTGCTGCCAATGGCAGGCTGTGTCAGCTGCTCACCCATCATGTGCCCTTGCAGGCAATCAACCCAGGTGGCTGAGACAGATGGCTCAGAGGGTGGTGTGACCTGTCCCAGCAGGCTACAGCCCACCCTGCTCTCCTTGCCTGCTGGCAGCCTCCTGGGAGCACTGTCCTCTCAGCTTGGTGCCCTGGCTGCAGGCAACTCAGGTGGCGTGCTGCTGGACAGCAAGGGCAGGCTGATTGGCGTGAATACAGCCATTGCAGACCCCACAGGTGACAGCACGCAACCCTCATTTGAGGCCCTCAATTCCTGGAATCTGTGGCTTCAAATATGTCTTACTGCCTCTGGCATGTTGAACCTGTTGAGCGTCTTGGACTTGGGTTGTAGACTGCCAAGTGTCTGTATGCATCAGCACCCTGCCTTGCTGCCACTTTACTGAGACCATGTCAAACACCACCTTTGCAGGCAGGGGTGCCTCCTCAGGGGTGGGCTTTGCCATCCCCATTGACACCGTCAATGGCCTGGTGGATCAGATTCTGAAGTTTGGGCGGGTCGTCAGGCCGGTGAGGGTTGCTGCTGACTGGCACCCTGTAGAAGAGCAGGTTACCCTCTAAATGGTCGTGATGGCTGTGCAGGTGTTGGGCATCACCATTGCACCGCCCCAAACAGTGCGTCAGCTGGGGTTGGAGGGTGTGCTAGTTCTGGAGGTCCCTTCTAGTAGCCCAGCAGCAAAAGCAGGGCTAAAAGGAACATATCGGTGAGCTGGGCCTCGCCACCCCCTGCTGTCCCCCACCCCCTGCCAGAGGTTTGCAAAGGCTTGGCAGTTTGCATTACAACAGGTGTGCCGGACGCTGCTGCAGGGATGCTGCCGGGCGGCTGGTGCTGGGGGACATTGTGACCGGCATTGATGGCAAGCCAGTCAAGCTCCAAAAGGATCTTTTTGAAGTTTTGGATGACCTCAAGCCTGGCGATAAAATCGCGGTACAGGTTCTACGTGATGGTCGCACCCAGGAGCTGCCTGTCGTGCTTGGTGACCGCGCTGACATGGAGGCAACAGCAGGGGGCATGGTGCAGTCAGATTGATGAATGTGATCCACAAGTACAGTGTTGCTACCCCTAACAACGCATCCGAATCTGGTCCAGTGGGGTGGCCAGTGGCAACACAGAAGTGTAAGCCCTCTCAAAATGGACTGCTGGCCACCTGCTGCTGAGCAGCTTCCATATCTTGAGCTGGCATGAGCGCTAAGAATTGCTCAAGCTTTGCCTGAGCAGCTTTGATGCTCTGTAGACTGAAATCCACAAACTGCTGCTCCTTCTTGCCTCCACGACCTCCAGGAGTCCCCATGTCTGCAAAATAGTTGTTGTAGTCTGCTTGTGCAATGTACTCAAGAATGGAGTAGGCCAGGAGCTCTGCCTCATCACGCTGCTTTCCACCCTCTAGGGAACTGAAGGCCTTGACCAGGTTCTCCCTTGCGTTGCTAGGAGCTCCCATCGTATGTTGAAGCCACACCTCAAGCTCTGCAGCACATCCCTTCGTGCTGACACTGAACTGTACTGGAAGGGCTCAGCACTCACTAGGCTCGTTAAGATGTACGCTGCGGCAGATTGTCAGCTCAGGCAAGCTTGTCAGACAGGGCAGAGCATGTACTCGTCAAGATGCACATGGAGCACAAGCTGTAACATGTCCAACCTGGCCACTGGGCATTGATAACTAGTCCTTGGGCGTCCTCTAGCGATTTCTGCACAGCACAGCGCACCTGAGCAGCTCTGTTGGTCACCACAGCACATTCAAGCAGTGATTGGCGGCAGCAGCGCCCACCTGAATCTTTAGCAGGGGGACGAGGTAAAAGAACAAAGGCTTGGATGGTTTGCCGCGCAGGGAGGACGTTGGAATGATCGCAAAGGCACCGGCAGCCACTGTCAGCCCTATGCCAATGAGTAACCGTCTCTGCACAGCAAGCCATCGCCTTCAGTCTGCAGCCAGCCAACCAATGCGTAGAGCACACCTACTCTTTGCCTACATCTGGCCAGTGCCAAGCAAGTGCAGAGCTGTCCTTGACAGCAGTGGCAGCAATGCACGCAGCTCACCCTGACCACCGTGGCCTCCTCGGCTGACTGGGGTACCTCAGCCTCGCTGGGGCCTCGTGCGAAGAAGTCCAGGTCTGACTCCCTGAGCCAATTTTCATCCGCTGCACATGTGAAGGTGCCGGGGTGAGGAGAGTTTGTGCGTCAGAGCCTAGAGCGGGGCTTCATGCACGCCTACGTTTTGTGAAGAGCCCCTCTCTGCGCATCCCGTCTCCAGTGATTCTGCTCAGCCGCTTCTGAGTGGCTTCTATAACGCTGGTGTCGGGCATCTTACCCTCTGCCTGCATGTAGAGCATGTTCAGCAGCGCTTTGCCTCACTGTTGAAGCCTATAAACTCATGCGGCCTAAGTCAGCACCTGCACTTTGGCTCGAGCCTCCGCAAGCTCAGCTCGCAGCTGAGCTGCCTCTTCTTCAGCCTGTCGCAGCCTCTCAACCACCCTCTTATTCAGGCCAGCAGACTGCCTGCCGGGAGAGCTGCTGTTGCCTGCATCACTGCCATTACTGCTGGCTGTGCAACTAAACTTCCTTTTGGTGCTCCTCCTCCGTGGAAACGGATCGGCTGCCCGCGTCTGGCAGCACAAGTTCCTGAGTGAGCAGCATGTTGTGGCCATTTTTCTGCCCACAAATTGCAAGAACGGGAACAGATTTGTCATGCCAAGGCTTGTCTTCCTCTGTCATCACAGGCAGATTTTCCCTACTTTGGGCTGCCCAGAGGCCTGCTTGACACTATCAACATGGCTACTATGTGGCAACGGTTCATGGATTGGCTCAGGAGGTGAGAGAGCATGTAGCCCCCTGTGCTCCTCAGAAGCTTATGCTTAGCTGTCACTCAACCTTCTGCAGCTTGTTCTTCAAGAAGGAGATGGAGCTGTCCCTCATAGGCCTGCAGAATGCGGGCAAGACCTCTCTCGTGAATGTGCTCACCACAGGCACATTTCATGAGGATATGATTCCCACCGTGGGCTTCAACATGCGCAAGCACACCAAGGGCTCCGTCACCATCAAGCTGTGGGATCTTGGAGGCCAGGTGAGCAGCCCTCAATCACTGGTAAACCTCATTGAACAGGCTGGACCCAAAATGGGACCATCCCAAACTGGCTTAATGTCTTTTCGGCTAGCAGCAAGTCCATGCAAATTTTGCAACACTGCCAGATCTGTAGGCTGAATGCCGCCCTTGCAGCCATGCTGCCTACCTTCCTGCAAGCCATACAAGCAGGCGACCTACTTCCATGCCAACCAAGTTCTGGTGTGCTGCTTGCAGCCACGCTTTCGCAGCATGTGGGAGCGCTACTGTCGTGGGGTCCAGGCCATAGTCTATGTGGTGGACTCAGCAGACCATGACACCTTTGAACAGGCTCGTCAAGAATTGCATGACCTCCTGGCAAAGCCCTCGCTGGCCAGGATCCCGCTGCTGGTCCTGGGTAACAAGAATGACTTGCCTGACGCGCTGTCTACCAATCAGATCATTGAGCACCTTGACCTCAAGGTGGGCAGCTTTCGTTGACTCTGAGGGGCACAGTACTTGCAGCGAGCAGGCATTTGCTACGTAAGCTCAGTGTCCTGTCTTGGCTGAGGTGCTGCCACAAATGTTGGCTGGGCAGACATGATTGAGCTGCTGCAACAGACAGACAGCGCCTCTGCAGAGGCTTATGTCTGCCAATTTTGAAGCCAGGCTGACGCGCCACCCCTTCTGCTGCAGGCCCTCAGGGACAGGGAGGTCTGCGTGTACAGCATCTCGTGCAAGGAGCAGAACAACATCAACATCACCCTGGAATGGCTCACCAAGCACGCCAAGTCATGAGGCTTTAAAAATTGCAAAGGCAGCCTTTTAGCTCAGTTCAGTTTCAATCTAAAGCCAGCATCAGGCTGCATGCCTGCGTAGGTGGGCCTTGCATGCCATGCCAAGACCTGAAGTGTGATCAGCTTCGTGCTCCTCAGCTTGCTCGCCTTACTTGCTTCTGGCTCCTTGTGCTTGCTCAGCAACCTTCCTCCCTGCCTGTGGCTCTTGAAAGCCAATTAGCTAATGATGTGTTACAAGAACTCGACTTGACTGCAATGTATCACCAGCTGCGCCTGGAGGGTCTGGCAAAGCTCCTACGGCGCTCCAGGCGGGATGCCATGGATGTGCAGACCACATGCATGCCGGTGCCAGCCCGATGCATGTTCAGTGTGATGCTGCCAAATACACTGGCGCCAAAACGGGGTCCTCCTGCATTCCGGCTGACAGGATGCTGCTGCTGCGTGGCTGCTTGGCCAGATCTGGATGGTTCCAAAGAGGCAAACAGGTCATCATCGTCATCGTCGTTACCCTCAGCAGCACCCGCATCTTGTGGCCCTTCTGGCTGATGCTGGTCCTGCAGCAGATGGGACCAAACCCCCGTTGGTCTCCAAGCACCAGCAGCCGTGTGCATGCAACAGCACAGAATGTTGAGACAAGCTGCCGCCATGGTGCAGGAACATGTGGCTGCTATGCCACATGTGTATACCAAGCTCACAGTCCCAGAGCACGCACTCCAGAACTGCTCTTCCAACTCTCCTCACCTCTTCCAACCCCAACCTCTGCGGAGGCTCCAGCAGCTCAGGCTCCTGGCCAGAGGTCTCGCCAGGGCCATCACCCTCCTCCTCGCGAAATATGGCTGCCCGCTCCTCCTCCTGAAGCTGTTGCAACCTCTCCATTCTGTGCTCTGCCTTCTCTTGCAGCCAGAGCTTCCACAGCGCATCGGCCTTTGCCAGGGGGTGGGAAGGCTGCAGCACACAGGACAGAGAGTGCTTCAGGTTGTTCGCCGCCGTGCATCGCATCTGGAAGGGGAGATGCATGCCTGAACCTGCAAAGGCGCCTCCAGCCGCTGCCCTGAGAGCGCTTTGTGACCTGAGACGTTAGAAGCAGGGTGCATCTCTAGCAAAGCCCACAGCACCAGCAGCTTATAATTAGCAGTCTGTAGCAGCGGCCTGATAAAGGCCTTTCACAAAGGCCTCTTGCAACTTGGTCTTCCACAAAGCGACAAGCAGTGACTCGTCGCCCCGCCCACACAAGCAGCACTGCACAGCCGCATGAGCAGGCACCATACCGACCTCTGGGTTCTCTGGCAGGTTGTACATATTCCAGATGACCTCCTGATTGTGGGCTGCGACTGCCATGGCCTTCTTCACATGGTTATCCTCTGGTAGGGGGAAGCACTGCCCAGCAGGGCCCGGCATAAGGAAGCCGGTGTTGTGAGGGTAGTGCTGCGGATGCTGCACAGAGGCATTTGGTATAAGTTGGCACCAATATGCTGCACAGATATTGAAATGCAGCCTGAGAGATCGGACAGGCAGCAGAAGCTCTGTCGACCGGCGTGAGGCAGGCTGAGGTGGCTCTTCTCAGGCCTGCCATCAAGCGGATCAAGCAGCCTGCCTGTGCTGGTGCATGGCTCTCAGAGGGTGAGTGGCCATGACGCTGTCAGCAGGCCCAAACGGCCTCTGCCTGGGCTCACCTGCATGATGGGGGCCGGCCACCCATCTGCTGTCTGTGCTGTGATGTGAGTCACCACACCATCAGGCTTCCATCGGAACATTTTGGCCTTGGTAACAACTTCAGTTGTGTCCCGAAGCACTCCCCTGCAGGCACAGAGAGCAGCCCAGTCAAGGGGAGCCCGCTGCAGATCTGGTGCCCTACGCCTCAGGCCGGAGCTGTGATTGCCTAGAAACAGGCGGGCGCAGGTCCCAGTGCTCTGCTGGCTACTACTGAGCAAAACTGCATGTAGTGTAACCAAAAGCATAAAGCCGAGCAGGGTGTGGTGGCTGCTGCCGTGCGACTCACTTGATTGTTTCCACGGGGCAGAGGTCACCCCAGGTCCCCTGCCTGAGCACACCAAAGTCCCAGGCGCCCTCCTCAGCTTTCTCCGAGATCTCAGGCTCCGCCTTGGCCCAGGCCCGCTCTGGGTGCATTCCTTGCCTGATCAGCTCGACCATGGGCTTCAGGTCCAGCTTGCGTCCACAGCTGCAGCATGGCAGGTGGCTTCCTGTTGCAGCAGATCTGTGTGTGTGAGCTCATGCAGGTAGCAGGTGCATGTCAGGGTGATGAGCAGCTAGGTGACACAGCAGGCACCAGCCATCCCGGAGGTGGCAGTCCAGAGCAGCAGCCTGCAGCCAGCTGTGACAATAAAAGCATTGGGCAGGAAAGTCAGGGACGGCGGCTGTAACAGGGGTCAGCCGCTGCAGTCCCTCTGCTGATGCAGGGCTGCACAGGCACCAGGTCCAGGCACTCACCTAGGCCATTGCAAGTTGCACAAGCACCCTGCCGCAGCATGCATGCCTCCGGGATCACCCCTGCAGCGGCAGAGATTGCTCACCCGTGCTCCCGCCCGAACACCCACTGGCCCTCGTAGATGGTGTTGTTGATGGATGAGGTATATTTTCCCAGGCCATGCACATAGCCCAGGTAGAACTCTCCCTCATACCTGCGGCAGAGGTTGTAGCTTGCAACTGTCCTAAGCCCTCTCAAGGAGTACCAGCAGCATTGGCAAGCGCAGTGGCCACCTGACAGCACAGGTGGCAGCAGCAGCACATGACCAGCAACAGGGCCTGAGATGCACAACGCTGCAGTGCCAGGCTGCTGCCTGGCCCTGCCAAAAAACAGTGAGAGTGGGAATTCAACAGCCTGCATGACAGGACTGCCAGGCTCTGCCCACAGAACAATAGCAGCTGCTTGCTTGGGGCCAACATGACGGCAGAACCCAATATGCAAGTTCACAGCACTGTCCAGGTGGGCGGCTGCCTGGTGCAGGCGTACTTGTCACCCTTCTCAGCTGCCTGGATGCCACCCCCAAGACCGCTGCCCATGATCATGACGCCCTTGCCGTGTGGGGTCTCCGCCCTGGTGGTGCCCTCGAACCTGCATGGCACAGTCCACCGTTTATGGCCATGCAATCTCCCTCTCCAGGAGCAACTCAGTTCCAGGCAGAGGCTTGTTGCAAGCAGCATCAGCTGACAAGCAGCATCAAGCCCGTTGACTTGCTGTTGGGTGGCCTCGAAAGCAGTAGGATGGCAGGATGGCTGCCTGCCAGGGCAGGCCATGCCCTGACTCATCCAGGCAAGCACCAGGGCATGGCTGCTGATTTGCAGCCCACTAGCATCCCACCTGGGGAAGCATATCCAGCTTTCAGGTGCTGTCGCCATGCACTTTGCCGATTTATACAAGTGCTGTCCCTGGTGGGCCATACATGATGCAGGCTGCGCATGAGCTGCAGGCGTTTGCTGGCCCAGGGATGCATGCCAGGCCTGCAACGCCCGTGTGGGTGCAGGTACTCACGAGGTGCCGTCGTCGTACATCCAGCTGTCCCAGTGGAAGGCGTTCCCAGCAAAAGGCTGAAGGGGGTGCACAGTCTTGGAGAAGAACTTCTCTGGCGCCAATGGGTACTGCTCGAAGGCATCTGTACCATTGTGTTCCACAACTTCAGGTACTCTCTCAGCGTCGTTAGCGGGGTCGTCCAACTCCTCAATGTCACTGTCCAACTCATCGGGCTCGTCATCTGGGCCATCAATCTCGGGGGGGTAGCGCGGCAGGGAGCCGCTGACCTGCTCTCTGGACATCTGGCTGCATGCCAAGGAAGTACGAGGAGGCTTCAGTCACGGACCTGTCTGCTGGTACCTCTGAGCAGCAGCCTGGCACCCAGTGCAGACTGACATCGGCAATTTGCAGGCACAATAGGCTGCCGCTACGCAGCAACCAGCCATGCTCCTCACCTGCCACCCACGGGCAACAAGACAAGCAAAGCTGTGCAGACGACTCAGCGGAGCGGCGTTGGATCTAGCGGCGTTTGTAGCTGGTTCAGATGAGACCTACTGCAAAATCGCAAGCCCACCTGACAATTTGTGCTGCATGATCAGCTGCATGCTGGCTCCAGATATCTAGACAGAGACTAGGCGCTGCAAGGCTGTTCCATCCCAAACGCAGGCCTGGAGTGGGTGTTGAGACCTTGGTGACATTGCGTGACGGCCGCGATGGAAAGGGTGACAAGGTAAGCAAGATTCAGAGTCGATCTGCAAGGCATCCTGCTGAAACTTGCATCAACTTGCATCAATGCATGGGCTCCTCCTACTTCTTACAAGGCATGTCAAGAGGCAGTAAGGTCACCTCCCTGACCATAGGCTGAACCAGCTGGTGGCCAAAGCACCCGAGGTGCAGGCCGTCCTGGAGCAGCTCCGTCTGGGACATGGAGAAGGAGACGTGCACAGGCTCACTGGAGTCGTGCACGCAGCCATACAGGGCAGCTGCTGTGATGAAGCCCTGCAGTTCCTGACCAGCTCTGGACCACAGGCAGGTGCCATTCGTCATGAGCTGCGCATCTTTGACGTGGTGCCTGAAACGGCCAGGTCCTCTGCCCGGTGGCATGGCCTGCTGTCTCTGCTGGCCGAGCAGCCTCTGCGTGCTGTGCATGCAGGGTGCCCTGCCGGACCCTGACGCTGCGGCTTCGGCCAAGGAAGCTGGAGCACTTGCCTTTGCCGCCGGCAGGCTGGATGATGCACTGAAGTCGTACACAGGTCAGGTGGCCCCTCATGCCAGGTCCAGCAGTCTCAGTACTGAGCCCCAGGAGGTATCTGATCTGGCACAGATTCCAGTCCCAGAAGCAGAACATAATGTCGTGTGGGATGCAGCATACTTCTGGGTGGCCGGTGTTGCCATGCTGATGGGCTAGATGATGCTTGGCCAGCACGCTGGCCCTGCGTGCTCCACATCTGGGTGGAAGGGGTGAGACCTCCGCCCCACGACGCTGTGCGCCTGCTTGACGGCAAGCACGTACCATGCAGACAGCCTGCTGGCTGTGGATGAGACCAGCCCTGCAGGCGCTGCAATGGCAGCCAAGGTCTTCTGCAACCGAGCTCTCTGCCATCTACGTCTGAAGCCGCCAAGCTTTGCAGCCGCTGCCGCAGATGCTTCCTGTGCGCTGGAGGTGGACCCAGGCTACGACAAGGCAAGATTGAGCTGGCTGCCCGGCGCTGTTGATCCAGCTGGCTGGCTCCTGCCCTGTATGGCAGGAAGGCACTGCCTGTCTCTGGGGACACCCTTCAGCTTGTGCGGGCTCAACCCTGCCATCATTAAGGGGGCCAGCTGGTCATGCACAACAGCAGCTGCCTCACTCAAGCAGGGATGGCTCTTGTATGCAACGCCCGCCAGCCTGCTGTGCATCGCGCGATGCTGTGCCCCTGCAGGCCTGGTTCCGACGCGCCCTTGCCCACGAGGGCCTGCACAGACTGGATGCCGCGCGACGCGACGCCCGCCAGGCAGCTGCCACAGCCAGGTCAGCTCCTCGTGCAGAATTACTGCTGCGGGCACCACCTCATCATGACTTCACAGGCCAGCCAGTTGTACCTCATGGCATCGCTGCTGTGCCTCTGCACCCCTCAAAAGTGTTGACATAGTCTCCAGCTTTAAAGAGTGACACTGCCTTTGTTCTGCAACTGCTACATGTCCTGCAAGCCTGCACGATCTGTCTGCAGCACGGAGGGGGCTCAAGCTGAGGCCGAGCGGGCACTGCAGCGCATACAGCGAGCCAGTGGGGGGAAGCAATCTGCTTTTGCGATTTCGAAGCCAGCTACAGCACTAGGGCCCCTCACTGATGACGCTCAGCGCCTGAGCGTCAGTGGCTCTGTGGAAACAGCAGAGGCACCTGGCGCCCCGAAGGCTGTGCCTCTTTGGCAGCCCCTGCCAGCTTGGCAGCCAGCCTGCAATGGTCAGCTGCCAAACAAGCCGCCCCCAAGCAGCCAGGCTGCCCTTAGCAGCTCCCCAGCCTTGGGGCGCTTTGCTGTGGCAGCTGCCAACCTGCAGGCTGGTCAGGAGGTCATGTCTGAGATGCCATACGCTGTGGCCATCCACAAGGCGTTCCTGCACCAGGTGGGCTGGTCTGGGCACAATGTTGCTGCCTTGCCAGCATTGCCAGCGTCCGCGCTGCCCTGAACACAGAGGATCTGTCGCCCAAATGGGCATCGGGATCCTTAGCTTGCTCCGGCAGTGCACTGGTCGGGCAGCTCTGGCTGCAGCATCTGAGACAGCTGCCCCCTCTGTTGCAGCGTTGCGCCACCTGCGGCCGCATCATCCTGCCCCACACAGAGGTCCCCTGCAAGGCGTGCCAGGCCTGCCGCTACTGCTCCCCAGAGTGTCGCAGCAGCGACAGGTTCCATGCACCTTGCGGAATGGAATGCGGCCGCATCTGGCCCCTTGTTGTCCCTCTGGAGCTGGTGCTTGCTGTTCGAGTGTTGAGACGCCAGCAGGAGGTATGAGCCCAGGCGGAAGCTGCATACGTACACAAGCCTGCTGCTTCCTGCTTCTCTGTGAGGGCAGGGAAAGTGCCCGGGCTGGCTGCACTGCCCATGCATGGCTCTTGTTCAGCTAGAACCTCTGTGGACCAGCATGCCTCGAGTGCCATGTGCCGCAGGAACCAGGCGCAGCGGCTGACCACGTCTCCTCTTTGGAGGACCACATGGCAGACTGGCTTCAGCAGGGTCATGGTGCGGGTCTGTTGCAGCTGGCAGTCATGGCAGTGCTGGTGGCTGCGGCCGCCTCTGCCTGTGGGCCCCCAGCTGCAGGGGCCCAGACAGGCCTCTGTGCCAGTGGCCTGTTGCGCCTGGTGCTGGTGATGGACATCAATGCAGTCGCCTGGGTAGAGCCGCCCTCGCCCCTGCTGCCAGCCCAGCACCACCAACGTGTGGGACTGGGCCTTTACCTGGGGGCAAGCATGCTCAACCACAGCTGGTGAGCTGCTGCAGCTGCCGCCTTTGAGGGGCTGCTGAAGGAGTAATGTTGCAGCAGTACTGGCCGTCCTGCAGAGGGCTGCAGCTGCACTGGGTCAGCCTGCCTGATCTTGCTGAGAGAGTCAGCAGGGCACATGAGCACCTCCACGTGGGCTGAAGTCTGCCGGCCGCCGCATCATGCGCTGCTGCTGCCCATCAGCGCCTTGCCAACGCTGACTGTGATGTCGCTGCTGAGGTACACCGTGCAGCCACTGGGGGGACTCTGCTCTGTCAAAAGTCAGGTTACTTCGCCCCACACCGTTGCAGTGTACCAAATGTGGCTTTCAACTTTGCGGGGATGCGCCTCACAATCCGTGCTGCCCGCGATATGCCCGCTGGGCAGCCCCTTCTGCACTGCTATGGACCTCAGCGTGGGGAAGCCACCACTGCGCTGCGGCGGCAGCAGCTTCAGGTGCCATGCCCAACAGTTGAAATACTTGTGTTTGGAGCCGCTGCACATGCCCTCCTTGCGTGTCTCATGTCCATCAGCAGAATCGATGCCAGCTCTGATGATCATGCGATTCCATGATTGAGGACACTGCAGGGCTCGTAGTCCCTCCCACTTCATGAGTCCTAGCACCAATTGTCCATCTCACGCGTATAGGAGAGCTACTACTTTGAGTGCCAGTGTGAAGCGTGCTGCAACCCTGCGTCAGCTGAGGCCACGCAGATTGGGCTGCGCTGTCAATCGGCTGGCTGCAAGGGTGCAGTCGTTCCTGAGGTAGCCCTGGGCCCCCACCTCCTGTCGATCATGCCCCTGATCCCCAGCCAGGGGCATGCCTGCCCCAAGTGAGTGGCTGTCTTACATGATGCTGCACCGCTGTGCTGTTCAGAGGAGATGCAGGCCCTTCACAGCCCGTCTCATGATGTTGGGACCCATTGATGGTACCATGCCTGACTGCTGCTGCTGGCTGCAAGGTGATCAATTAAGACTGAAGTGTCATCTGGGCCCTCTGCAGCAGACTTGCAGCATTGGACACTCAAATGCAGTGCATATGCCAGATGCATGAGCAAATGCTTACAGGTGTGGAGCAGAGCTTGACCCTGCTGCCTGGGAAGCAACACGTGCTGCGCTGGAGCACTGTGCAGACAAGATTGAGACGGCAAAGCAGGGGCTGCAGCAGGCAGCTGGGCGCCCAGGCTGGGGCGAGGGCTGTGGCCCCACTGAGCGTCAGCGCCGCGCTGATGCAGAGCCACTGCTTGCAGCACTGGCTGGGGTGACACAGGCAAGCCGGTTTGTTTCTTATTGCCGCCACTGCTGGCTCCTGCCAGAAGATAAAGCTGTTCAATGGCTTTCAATGTATATGATCTTGACTGTGTCCAAGTCCCTGGCTCTTAGGTCACTTCTCACCATCTAAGCAGGCACGAATCTGATGAGGCATTCAGCCAGAGCAACAGGCCATTCAACAGCAGCTGCCCACTGTACAAGGCTTGGCCCAAAATCTGCCTGACTGCTGCCACCCTCAGGTGTACCGGCGCCTGCTGCATCCCGCCAACGAGCTGGTTGGCGTGGTGGCCAGCATCACCGCAGACGTGTACGCAAATGTGTATGGCAACCCTCAGGCTGCAGCAGAGGCCTCCATGGGCGCTCTGCGCATATTGGTGTGTGCAGGCCTCTGGCATCTACCTGTAGCCTTTGCTTACCTTTGCTGCATCGCCTGAAGTGTGCGTTTCTGCTGTAGCTTGCAAGGCTCCCCCAAGTGCTAAGCCTTGAAACTGACTGCTGTTATGCTTTCTTGCGTCACAGCTCAAGCACTATCCATCAGAGAGCCCCCAGATGGCTCATCAGCGCTTGGAGCTAGCCACCTTTCTGAGCAGGGCTGGCAAGCTGCCAGACGCTGCACGCCAGTTTTCACTGGCGAGACATGTACTGGAGTTATGGTATGGACCCGAGTACGAGAAGGCTCTCATGGCAACAGCAGACCCTCTGGCCATTTATTGACACCGAGGCAGGAACATTTTTGTGAAACTGCTGCTGATGGGGGTGACATATCGTCTGTCGGCGAGTACATGCCCACATGTAGCAGTAGTGTGGACAGCTTGGCATTGTTCATGTGGGTGTAGACGGAGTGTGAGAGTAGCACTGATTTCAACAGCCCAGAACGTGCAGCATTGCAGTGCCTCTGAACTGTCTGAGTCTCAGTTGAAGCACTCTAAATAATTGCATCCAATCACAGGCCACCCCAAGCTCTCACGGATCCTCACCAGCCTCTTGCGTTGAGCATCGCCATCTCCAATGGCAGCTTGCAAGGGCCACAAGTACTTGACTTGGGTGGCCATAGAGCGGTAGGTGACAAGAGGCGCAGCTTCATCTCCCTCCCAGGCGCGGTCACTGGCTCGTGGTCTTCTGATTGCAAATTCCTGCAGGCCATGATTGCTGCGCCCTTCTGGTCTGCTGGCTGTCAGATCCTGGTTGAGGGCATCATTTGCTGAATTGAAGACACGAGCCATAGCTCATGCGGGCCAGCCTCACCATAATATCCTGGCCCAAGAAGCCCCTGGTTGAAAATGCTCTGAATTCCAGCTCATGAGTGCTCTGGGTTTTGACCAGCTGTGCATCAGGATAGAGTCGCTTCACCACGGCTTCCAGTAGGCCAGCTGCTCTGCCAGGCTCAGACTCATCTGCACGCCATGCAGGTGCGTACATCTGCAGCGAACTGGCCGCTTGTCATCATGCGCAGCCAGCTGGTGATGCAGCACTGTCACGAGGCCCTTGCCTGATTGATGGAACTGCTACTTGTGCAATTGGGGTTAACGTTGCCGGGGCAGGCCCTGACTCTTCCTGCCTCTGTCAGGCCATACTTCATGGTCTTGGCATCCTCATAGGGGCTGCTCGCATCTGCTGGCCTGGGGCAGCACCAGGCTCCTGCACACAACAGCAGGAGCTCTCTCCTGCTGGGCTGTCTGGCACTTTGTGCACAATGGGCCCTTGCAGTGTCAAGCAAAGGGGGACCCATGGCATAGATGAGAAGTGTGGATTTATATTCCTGAGATGGTCAACCACCGTGGGCACTGGCATTCATGGCATGGCATTCGTTTCAGCTTAAAGAGTGCATCTTGGTGACGGGGGAACCAGTGAGCTGGGCAAGAAGCACCCTGGAGTCCGCGCCCGTGGCGATCATGTTGCTGCAGGCTTCCTGATTTTACAGTGAGAAGGGCCGTAGGCTGATCAACTTTGAAGCGGCAGAATCATGTTCCAATTTATAGGGTGTAGACAGGTCAGTATTGAGAGTCAGGATGGTCAGGCTCCGTTCGCCTCCTCAGGCTCAGCCTTTTTCTTCTTCTTCTTTTTCTTCTCTGCCTTCGCTGTGGATGCATCATGGCCCTCCTCCTCAGTTCCTGGGGGTGATCGATTCCTTTTCTTGGCCTTTTTCTTCTCTTTTTTCGCCGCTT